>JAQJVK010000030.1:75043-2475043 GCA_035578135.1 Flexamia atlantica | reverse complement strand
CTACTTTCAGAAAATATTTTAATATTTTATTCATAAAATTTTAAAGAAAAAAATGGATGAATCATAAAATCTATATATATAAAGGAGAAGGGGTTTTCTATCGGACAGCAAATCTCGAAAACTATAAGACCTAGAGAGTTGAAATTTGGCACATGTGCTCCCCTTGGGTCTTAGATGCACACTAAGAAACGGTTTTACAAAATTCCCAAAGGGTTTCGCCCTATGGTACTTCAAAGTTTTAATGTTAAATTATAGGGAAGGATATAAGGTTGTCATAGCAACCTTAAAAGTATGACAAATTAAATCCTAAAAAGACAGGGGAAGTTTTTATGTTTTTCCACGGGTTAAACCGTGTTGATCAGCTAGTAAAATAATACATCTCAACCTCAGTTTTTAACGTTTTTAATTAATTGTGATTATTCTACGTTTTACAAGTGGAAATTGATTTGATTATTCAATTGTATTTAAATTAACTTGTCGTTATAGCTCCTAAGACTTTACAAACAAACACAGACTTAAAACAATGTGCGCAACGATGCATGTAAACTGTACAATAAGCCAAAGAACTGGGGCGTAATCGTAAATTCCAGACATTTTACGGCATCCAGGCTCTGTAAAGGGTAGATAAAGCCCCAATAAAAGTATAAATAGGTAGATCTAGAGGCGGCTGAGCTGCCTACATCAACGGCTCAAGTCATAAATTCACTCTATATTGTCTTCTGTTTCTCAAAACTCGCCTTGAATCGTTTCTTCGCGAGCTGAAACTTTCGCAGTGGCCCGAGACAAGACAATATCACGTCATATTGAGTTGTTTATGGCCCTCCTTAACCTCTCTTCAGCTTGGCAGCGGTGTTGTGTCAACGTTGTTGTTGCACGGCGAAATATCCACTTGTTCTTGATACATAAGAACATAATGTAAAGCAATTTTTCGATGTATTTAACAATAACAAACTTATCTTTGGAAAAGGTTTGAGCATAAATTAAACTCTTGGGAGTTTAAATGTGTGCAAATATATTTATTGTAAAAAGCAAAATTAGGGAATTTAATTCATGACTCGGGTACACTGTGGCTACGAGAAGACTTTACAAAATTTGCAACCTTGTATCTTTATTACAAAAGCTAGTTTCTATTTCTATTTTCGTCATTTTATTGCTTGATCGCCCGATAAATAACTAATACCTGCCTCATTTCCTTTAAAGGACTTTATGCTTTATCATGATTCAATCATTTATGTTCGCTATGATCTGATCACTAATTCCAAAACTTTGACGATTTTCAACTTTGACGATTTATGAATTAAAAAACGCTTTTTCGATAGTTTTACAGATCGAGGGTAAAACTATATTTAATTCAAAGCCAAAATCATAAAAATTGATCCTTAATAGACTTTAAACTATTTCACCACGTCACTTTACAGTTTTTATTTACAGTTATCTCGAGTTGTTCAAATAACTTTTCTCCGGTTTTGACTATTCTCTACATCAGACTGTCCTACATACGTAATACCATTAAACATCGAGACGGTACGTAGTATCGATCCCGCTGCCCCGGAGCCGGCTCCGTCTGTGTCGACGACCGAAGACATTACGACCGACCTCTCTGCTCCTCTGCTCTGCGGTCTCCAGTCTAGGGAATCCAATCCCGGACGATATTTTCAATCCCGGGATTGCGGGACTGAAAACTTTAATCCAGGGATCCTGGGACTGCTCCCGTGATTGACCCAACATGGTATTTACCGATGCAAAAAAGTTTTAGTGTACTTTGGTAGATATACATGGATACATATAGATTCACTATAGTGAAATACATAAAACAGTTATTCGTTTAGTTTTGGGTTGTAAATGTATTTTTTTATCAAAAATTAAAATTACAAAATTAACGACATGGTCAGCTTTATCATGAAAGACTCAATATATATAAACCAGAGTGTAAACAGGACACATTGTCCGTTGGGCTCTATATAACCGTAAAATGTGAAAAAGAACGATAGAAATATGTATTCAAACATAAGTTAAAGAAAGCCTTATACAAAATATGAATATTTTTAGTTACTCAACCAAAATACCAGAACCAGAAGTATAACCTCGCTTGGAAAGATGGAAGTAAAAAACTAGAGGTAAATAAAATTACTGAAAAATAATCATGAGAGCTTTGTAATGAAACATAATAGCAATTATACCATATTGAAAATAAATTAACGTCTCTTTGTAAATTTGTTCAAACACTTGAAAATATTAACTGGAAATCGCTTATTTAGATAATGTAAAACCAAATAACTCATCAAACCATCATTACTTGGTCAAAAACGACAACTAGTTTTTCTTAAGAATATCGTAGACATCGATTTTCAAGTAAATTTCATAATCCCGAAAATCCCGGGATTGAGCCTGAGAATCCTGGGATTGAATATAACCTAAAATTATGCAGGACCCTGGGATACGGGATCCCAGGGTTGGGTTCCCTACCTCGCTTTAATTACCGGATTGCTTCTCCCTCAATCCGTTCGCAACAAGACGACTTCGTGGTGTTCGTACCGCCTGAACTTTGTTGTTCCCGCCAATACCGAGTGCTCATTGGTTACGTAACTAACTAAGCTATTAGGTATAGAACATTGACGAAAGGTCTTGTCAAACTGATTGTTCCGTTACTAAAATTAATGTTTGCTCGATGGGTTATGGAAACATGTTTGGTCGGGTTGTGGATATCGATGCAAAGCATAAAAAAACATTATTGCCTACCACTTCCATGACAAAATTGCAATTAACACGGGTTTAGAAAGTTTTCACGAGTGTTTCAACACTGAACGGATAAACAATAAACTTGTACAACTCCGATGTTTCTCAAGGTGAATTAATAATTTGTGTGGTATTTTTGGAAACCACTCTCTGGACTTATGTCTTAAGTTTCAAACCGACCGAATCTGTTAGATTCAATAAGGTTATTAATTAATTTGTTGGACTTTTCCTTTCGCTTCTGGTTTTTAACTACACTACGTTTCGAGAGGTATTGACTCCTCTCGTTTACAAGTGACCCTGCTTGAAGTTACATTAACCTTCTTGTTTTTATCTAACCTACATTTTTTGGTTTTTTTGCATACAATTTACATTCATCCAACATTCAACAGAATAGAAATCTCACTCACACAAAAAAATCGTACAAAACACATTGAACATAATACAGAATACAGTACAATACAATACAATACAATACAGTGTGTGAGTCAGTGTGTGTGAATCGTGTCGCCACCAGCTTGGAGGCATTGCCGGCAGTAAGGTATATGTTTTGGTTTTATTTTTCTATTCTGTATATGTTCAGTATGATTTTGTTTTTTATTTTCTATTCGTATTCTGTATTATGTTCAATGTGTTTTGTATGATTGTTTTTGTGTGAGTGAGATTTCTGTGCTGTTGAATGTTGGACGAATGTAAATTGTATGCAAAAAAAACGAAAAGTCCCAAAAAATGTAGGTTAGATAAAAATAAGAAGATTAATGTAGCTTTATGTAGGGCCACTTGAAAACGAGAGGAGTTTCAATACCTCTCGAAACGTAGTGTAGTTTAAACACTAGAAGCGAAAGGAAAAGTCCAACAAATTAAATAATAATTACAAATCCTTCGCTATTTTGAATTTTAAAAATACATTCAATAAGGTGGTGTACTCAGTATTTCGAAGATCCGCCCACGGTCAGTCAATCTCCAATATCGGCAGCCACGGGGGGAGATGTGGCCGGAATATTGAGTCTATCGTCTCTCACGACGTGTGTCAAATAATGAAACTGCCTCCGCGCTCCGCGGCCGTCGGAGATGAAACAATACGCGTTTTCCTAAACACTATTATTTTTTATAATGTCAATTTTAATTTCAGCTACGATAATTTGAAATAAGATTGATTCAATTTATTATAAAACGCGCTTTTACCTGAACGCAAATGGGAGTGTTTAAAGAAGGTACAGGGTTTTATAAACTCATAATTATTAGCAACATTTTAGGAAACAGCCAAATACACTCTATACAAATTTACAACTTCAGTATAATGTAGTTTTAGCACAAAGCTTAAGAATATACTGTAATGGGTATTTTAACAGATTTAAATCTGTTACACAGTAAACTTTTTTTTAATACCAGTATTGTGTCTGTTAAAGGCAATATTTATTCGATAGGGATACGCACATTGGGCATAAATAATTTGTCGTTGTTGTTATAAACTACTCCAGTAAAGTAATATGACAACGCTTTAAGATATTTTTTACTGAATTTTCCGAGGGAACGTCTGTTTTCCATGCAATGCAGTTTTCACCTTGAACAAAGAAACTGCTTAGCAAGGAACTTGCAAAGTTGCCACTAAACTGAGGACTAATGCACGATATATCATTGAAAGCTAACAATATTAGCAGTCCCTAATGTATCTACTCTGGTTTAATAACCTAATTAGTTTTGATTTATTGTACGAGATCCCTGACTATAAAAATTTCCGGTTTGCGTTACTTTTTAATATACTTGTTACGCCCCAACCTCTCTCTCGTGTTATTTTGTTCGTCGTTTAAGTTTTCCACCTATAGAACTGAATTAAATGAATAATGACAAATAGCGTCTCGCAACAATGAATCGCATCACAGTAAAACCGCCTAAGTTAATTTAAAATTAACTTCCCTCAACCAAGATTTGCAGTTATAATTAGAGAGTAATTGAAACACAAACTGTGTATGTAATAAATAATAAAATGGAGAATGAAATGTTAAAGGGCTTCATAAATAGGGTTGTAGAATATCTTAATACTTGAACAACTGATTATATGATTATAACATCGTACTGTACAGTTGTTCCAAAATCTTTAGAGCAATAACCAGAACCGTCATAAAATCATAACTAATCATTCTTGTTGTGTCTAACCGACCTAACAAGAACACAATGGAAGTTACCATCCAAACCTGATACCAAATTCAACAGGTCTTCCTAAAATCGCATAAACTTTCAAGTTACACAATTAAGAATACTTCTTTACGAGGCAAGACGGAAACCGTGTACACAACAAAACACTTCACACAAGCACACAGATGACGCACGGTACAACGGCGGATCGCGTTACACCAGACACGCGCGGAGGCTGGGGTGCGACTGGCTAGGGGTGGTGAGACCTCCCGCCGCCGCCACTACATCAGCTGATCACGCTGCCACAGCCGCACAGCTGGTGTCGTCAGCTGACTGTCACACAGCGACTACCGCGTTACACCAGACACGCGCGGAGGCTGGGGTGCGACTGGATAGGGGTGGTGAGGGCCTCCCGCCACCGCCACTACATCAGCTGATCACGCCGCTGCCACAGCCGCACAGCTGGTGTCGTCAGCTGACTGTCACACAGAGGCGTGATAACGTGATGACATCAATCACACGCAAGAACGTACTTAATTAAAATAAATAAGCTTCATAGTTAATGAACTGTTGAATTATTAGACAGATTTTTCGTTTGCATCTAGTGTTTGAAACTACACTACGAGCGATTCAAGTTTTCCGAAGTTGATGTAATTAATTAAAATTCCAAATAATTCAACAGTTGTAAATGACAAATTCTTTGTCGTGAATTTTTAAACTCGTTTTCAATATGTATCATTTTTTTAATAAACGAATTTATTGTTGACTAAAAAGTTAACATAATTGTTCATGAGATAAGCATAAAATGTACTTTAATAATAAATTGACGTTTTCCAAAAACCATTAAAAATAAACTTCGTATGAAAAACCAAGAACTGTATGTAGAACCACTAGCTTTAAAACGATTATCATATAAGATCCTGAACAAAGTCCTAAAATATATCCAAAGCTTCCATACCAATCTCAGTTGTACGACAGAAATCACCTTGTAGGAATCAAGGATTTAACACCTCTTTATTGGAATGTCTTAATGCCAACGAGAAAGGATTATAAAGGTTTAAATTAACTGTGGCTGAAGACAAAAGACAAATCCGCCGTCAGATAGATAGAACCCGGCGAAGCAGGAGACAGCTGTCCCATCCGCTGTAGCGTTGTCACTGCATGTATCACCGACTCAGCTCCCTCTCTTGGCTCTTGCAAAATGAGGCAGTCAAACGTCTACATTTATGTATAGACTCACCGTCTTAAGCAATCCAGTTCCAAATTTAATCTATTGGACAGCTGTTTCGCCCTTTTGTCCTAAGGGCATCATCAGCAAAATCTTGAGGTTAAAACATTGCAAACCAATGGTTTTTGTCGATATAACTAATAAAATAAAACGAAGTTGGAGACACAACTGACATTTTCACAAACACTAACTTTAAAAGACATATATTTGTTGGGCTCGAGCCTAACCTAAACCTAACCTCACTTCTGGACATCTGACCGCGGTCAGCAGAACCGGCCGAATCACGTTTGACAGCTTAGCCACAGCCTTCTAGATCACACGCCATCGTTGCCACTCCGCACTAGTCTGTCATATATGGCATTCGCTGTGAAATTTGTTTGAACATTTATAAGCTGTTGAGGTTGGGTTTTATGGGCGCGGTATATTTCCACTTCTTCCAACCGATCTAGCCTCTGTGACTTTCTGCAATTGTGTAGGACCTCGAGGCTTTCATTCATGCTTTTATATTCATGGCCTAGATCACGTATGTGAGCGGCGAAGTTGGACTTTGGTGTAATAGACTGTGAACTGCCTACGGCTCTAACATGCTCTTTGTACCTGGCGGCGAAACTTCGCCCGGTTTGGCCTATGTAAAAGGAGTCACAGCTGCCGCATTTAAGCTTATAAACACCTTGCTTGTCACTAAAGTCTGATGACCTGTCAGCTGGGGGTTTAAGGATTTTAGAAAGGTTGTTGTTCGTCCTGTAAGCAACAGTGACAGGGGTGTTTCTGTATAAGTACCCGGCCACCTTTTCTGCATGTCTGCTGTATTCCAGTGTCACAAACTTTTTATTTCCGGTTGGTTCTGATGGGGCTCTGGTTTGCAATTTGTTGTACATTCGGTCAACAAGTGTGGAGCTATATCCGTTTTGTTGGGCAATATATTTGATGACCATTAGTTCTTCATTCTTATCATCTTCAGAGAGCGGAATTTGTACAAGACGATTTAACATAAATCTAAACGCTGCTGTTTTGTGCGAGTATGGGTGGTTTGAATCTGCATGTATGACTTGGTCAGTGTAGGTTGGCTTCCTGTAAATATTGAACTTATGGCGACTATCTTGTTTCAAAATTGTAATATCCAAGTAGTTAAGTTTGCTGTCCTGTTCTATTTCCTGTGTGAAGTTGAGATTTGGATGTAGGCTATTGATATATTTCATAAATACACTGATCTGGCGAGCGTTACCTTTGTAAAGGCAAAGCACATCGTCGACATATCGCTTCCAATATACAATTCGGTCACGGTATTTGTTGTCATTTAATATGTGACGTTGCTCAATATCGTGCAGGAAAATCTCTGCTAATATCGATGACAACGGTGACCCCATAGCTAGTCCGTCTCTTTGGCTAAAATATGAGTTGTCAAATTGAAAATAATTCTGTGACAAGATCATCTTTGTTAACTCTACCAGCTCAGTTATCTGTTCAGAATTGAGTATCTTTGCATCTACGAGGTTTTTCTTGAGCACTTCTAAAGTTTCTTTGACTGGTATGTTTGTATACAGGTTGACGATATCAAACGAGACTAGTGTGGCTGCCTGTGGTATTTCAACGTCACGAATCTGATTAATTAAGTCCAAAGAATTCTTCAATGATGAGTTGGAATTAAGTACTATGGATGTTTTGATTATGTTGTTAACTGCTTTGGCTAATTTGTATGATGGAGCGGTTTGGAAGTTAACTAGCGGTCTTATTGGGGAATCAGCTTTGTGAATTTTGGGAAGGCCTTTTAATTTTGGCGCTGAAGGATTCATAACCTTGAGGAATTTCTTTTGTTCTGTTGTGAAAAGATGCTTTGATTTAGTTATTCCTTCATTTACACTTTTGTGATAACTAGTTGTTGGATCTTTGTTCAACTTGTCAATTGAGTTACTACTTATAAAGTCGTTTACTTTGCTGTTATAGTCTGTCTTTTTCAAAATAACGACAGTATTGCCTTTATCGGCTTTGGCTATAACGGCATCATTTTCAGCAAGTTTGTCTTTAATTTGATTTGCGACGCGTCGTTCTTTTTGCCTTAGCCTACTTTTTGCATTCCTAAGTTTACGTTTTTCTATTGTAGAGGTATTTATAACCTCAACAGCTTATAAATGTTCAAACAAATTTCACAGCGAATGCCATATATGACAGACTAGTGCGGAGTGGCAACGATGGCGTGTGATCTAGAAGGCTGTGGCTAAGCTGTCAAACTTGATTCGGCCGGTTCTGCTGACCGCGGTCAGATGTCCAGAAGTGAGGTTAGGTTTAGGTTAGGCTCGAGCCCAACAAATATATGTCTTTTAAAGTTAGTGTTTGTGAAAATGTCAGTTGTGTCTCCAACTTCGTTTTATTTTATTAGTTATATCGACAAAAACCATTGGCTTGCAATGTTTTAACCTCAAGATTTTGCTGATGATGCCCTTAGGACAAAAGGGCGAAACAGCTGTCCAATAGATTAAATTTGGAACTGGATTGCTTAAGACGGTGAGTCTATACATTATTACAGCAATTCCTGGTAAGCCAACAAACCCAACATGTCTACATTTAATTTACATTTGTGTTAACACAAGTGAACTTCAAGAAATGACTTGAAGTTGGCAACTGTGTTTTAAAATAATTAGCATGATGGGATTTCAAGCATCTAATGTCTACTGATGTCTGGAGGAAATCAAAATATAACTGGTGGTTATAACCTCTGGTGGTAAACAAACAGACTGTCTATACATTCTAGAAAACCTGCTGCGTTCAGATTTGACATTACATTTCATACATTTTTTGTAGGCGAACTAAATTTAAGAAATCGTGCAATGTAGATCCGTCAAATCACTAAATAGTTGGTTTCAGAAGTTAAAAATAAAACCAGCAAAGTCATTGTCAAAGATAAAACGAAATTCGGAAAAAATCAATTCGAAGTTCAAGTAGATAAATAATGTCCACGCGCAGTAGCTTTATACTTGTGACATCTCCACCATTTACGCCAAAAAGGTGGAGGGTGCCTACCAGAGCTGACAGTTTACGCGCAGTCCCGTTTACACAACCGTTCAAGTTACCCAAACAGTCGAGATGTTCTTTATACATTTAAAACACTGTTACACTGTCGTTATTTTAGTTATTCTTTTCTGTATTAATGTCAATAAATCTAAAAATGAATTATTCAGGGACTTTTTATTCTGAACAAAATTTTAGACCTAAAAATCAAACTAATATAAACCATAAACATAAATTCAAAACTGTTCCAGAACCGAACCCGGCGAGTACATTAATTTATACACATAACGATGAAAAATCAGTTCAGTTCATAACGATGAACACAAACTTTAGTTTTTGTGACTGCGAAAAGGGGTACTGATTACACCTATACAACTGCGCTTTACAGCCCCTTTACACCTAAAAATCAAACTAATATAAACCATAAACATAAATTCAAAACTGTGCGTCCCAGGACTGAACCGGGCGCGTACATACTGGTAAGAACACATAACGATGAAAAATCAACTTCACTTTCTGTGGTTGCGAAAAGGGTATTGCACCCCCGCACCTACAACTGCGCTTTACTGTCATACAGAGTCAATACAATATAACACAACAATCATAGTCATCAATACAACACCCGTAATTCAAAAATTCTGCAATACCCCATCCACAGAAAACATTCGTGGAAAAATTCCCTTTATATTTCTGTTTAAAAATGTACAACAAATGTCCAAACCAAATCAAAGAGCAACAACAGGTCAAATATTTCAAGAAAATGGCTATTAAGTATTTTTTTCGGCTGCTTTTACAGCCTCTCTGAGTACCTGAACCACAAAACCCAGGTCCTGTAAAAAATGCATATGAAGTCAAAAGATATTTTGAGATATTTTTATTCATTGTGACCTTGGATTGGAATATATAAATAATGAAATAAAATTACCTTATCCAATCACTGTTTTTCTTATGACGATATGTTTCACTCCACAGTTGCACTCCTTGGGCAGTAGCATTACATTGATCAATGTGGCTGCATACAATGACCTGATGATGCTCTTAGTAGTGAAACATGTCGTCATAAGAAAAACAGTGATTGGATAAGGTAATTTTATTTCATTATATTTTGAGAATTCTCCAAGTGGTAGCTATTTTATTTTGCATGTTCTTTCATTGATTTGTTTAGTATTAAGGTTCAATGAATTGTGATTTAGTATATGACAAGTCTACTGTCCACGCATATACTGCAAGTAAGGGCGTCTTTAGATGATGTGCATAAATAAACAAATAAATAAAATACAAAGAGACTGACGTAAGAACCGTTACTGGAATAAAAGAACAATCGTGATCAGTGGCACAACAAAACACACAGTGGACAGATTTGCCGGGCGAGACACACAGACCATTTGTCAGCTATTGTGTCTGTGTCTCAGCCTGCACTCGGGCCGCTCTCAGGTAATCCCATTGTAGTTGGAAGTGTTCGCGGGCTTCCTGCCAGCCGGTGTGACTGGCCGCTCCCACAACAACGAAGCCTTACCGATCACTCGGTTTGCTATTCATACAGCATTGATACCTTTTAATATAAAATTAGTAAATTTTTACTCACGTAAATGCCTATAGGTACCAATAGTTCAGTAATTCGCCGTACGCGTTTCGAGGGATTAACCCCTCTTCCTCAGCGGCGGCGGCGTTTCACTATATAAACAATAAGACCACATTTCTGAAGTTGTCAAAAACACGAACAGAGAGTCACAAAATAAATAACGTATAGACGACTCGGTAAAACATCAATTTTAAACATTAAAACACCGACGTCGGCAATGTTTAAAACCGTGAATGGTTAATATTTAAATTTTATATTTGATATTCAAAATTTAAAAGGTTTAAATCAATTTAAACCAAATGACCAAATGATTCACCTGCGATCTAGCACCTACTACGATTGCCGGCCGGGAACAGCGAGCACAGAAAAAAAACTTCTGTGCTCGCTGGCCGGGAATGATGTCTGTTCCGTTTTCTACTGCCGACGTCGGTATTTTAAAGTTTAAAACTGATGTTTTACGTGTCGTGTCCGAGTCGTCTATGTGCTCTTTATTTGTGTATTTACTTTGTGACTCTCTGTTCGTGTTTTTGACAACTACTACAGAAATGTAGACTTATTGTTTATAAAGTGAAACGCCGCTGATGAAGAGGGGTTAATCCCTCGAAACGCGTACGGCAAATTACTGAAATATTGGTACCTACAGGCATTATTTACGTGAGTAAAAATTTAATAATTTTACACTCGGTTTGCTTTTGGATACCTACTATAAGAAATGTAATTGCAAATATAATTTCAACTGTACGTTTATTTTTTGTGAACGCCGAACGAATTAATTATAAAAATGTGTGAACATTTACATACGCATTTGACTGAGAGCTAAGGGGCTGCATCGGGATTTCATATAAATTGAAATCATCCATGAAACTATGTCTACATTTACATAGGAATTTCTTATAAATTTAAAACGTACCTGAAACGTATGTAAACATTTAAAACACCGATCGAAATCGAAACGGAAAAATGCATTAAATTTGCATTCTCGAAATCTGAAAATAAATCAACCATTTTTCAAGTCAAAATAAGTTGGTATATAAACACTCTCAAGTGATTTCTAAGAAGTTAAATTCGTCTTGAAGTAAACGAGTCAATGAAAAGATAACATTTTGATAATTTTTATTTAGGTTATAAGAAACAAGAGTGCCTGTACAGTTACAGTTCCTGTATAGAGATTAATTTATTTATTTACATCCTCGGATGAGTAAATAAAATAAATTAAAGACCTTCCAATGCGTATTAGACGAGAAATGTATAATAAAATGCCAAACTGACAAGCGAGGAAACACCTAGTACAGGCCGAATCAAATAACCAGGCCCAGTCCGTTCTTAAGAATAATGTTGATCATATCATTGACCTTATGAACGGAGTGGGCCACGTTGTTTGACTTGGACTATATAATTTTAATTAGTTACTGTCCTATAATACGGGTAACGTCCAAAACAACAAAAACCATGACTTCCAGAGTCAGATTTCACAACAACTCCAATTATTCCAATCGCACCGCTAAAAACAGTTCCGGCGAGCAGGGGCCCATCGTCTAATCAGCGAGTTGTCGAAATCGACGACGTGCTGCAATTTCCGTTCCGCCGCTCGTTTCCTGCGAGCGACTACACAAACAGCGGCTCTTCGCCGGCGATATCGATTATAAATAAACAGATTCGTCATCTAAATATACGCCGGCGTTATTGTGTGCGGCCCCGGCGCGCCGCGGCGTAGCTAGGCTGGCTCACGGCCTACGGTACGAGTTTCGTATCTGATTTTCTGCCTTTACAGGTTACCAATTATTGTTTATATGTATTGTTCAGCTTTGGTAACTGAACTTCTCAATATAATTTAACATGGGCGAAGATCAGTTTTGGGTTCGCGTGAGTGTATTCTGTTTAGGATTAGATAAGCCGATATCAACTATTAACCTATCGTGGTTAACTTGATCGATGTATACTTTTCCAACAACCGTCAACAATGATGAAACATCGATAACAACAAACTTTAACCGGAACCATTGCCAATAATATGATTCGATTCTATCATGAACAATACGGTAAATTATACGTAACCCCAATATAATACAACTAAATTAAATAATAAAGCTAGCTAAAAACGAAATTAAAACGTTACCATCATTAACTAACTTTACAACTTAGACTACCTAATTAATCATCAACCGCCATCTTGTACTAAGATACTATCGATAAAAAGCATTAAAAAGATTTTCATAGAGTAACAAAACAATCAATAATGGATACAATGGAATCAGATGTCAAGTTCTGTCCAAAAAAAATATATCGAATTTCGACTATTTTTCGATCGTTCGATATTGTTTTCTTAGAAGTCTAATGTTGAATCGTCTGCTATAGAAACGAACAATCTGTGGCACAATATCAGATATGAAACTCCTACCCTGCCTACACCACACGCCCACTCACTCCGAGCTGATCTCTGTGTACAGGTGCCGTCAAATGGCACGGCCCAGCCCACCCGTCACACTAATGTTAATTTTAGCATTGTATTTACGGACGACCTGAACCAAGTGTTTTGACTCGGACTTTCCCAGTGCTGTGGCGATCTAGGTGATTAGGAGTTCACAGTATTACAAGACTCTTGGAAGAGGGTTGTGATCTGAAAGATCTTTTTACAGAACACTCTTTATTCCTACTTTATTCGACTTCTTTAGGACGTCTTCCCATTAATTCAAGGGGGTTCAAGGGGGATTTTTAATTACGGATGTTCATCATAAACAGACATTGCTTTTGCGCCTTTCCTCGAAACAAATTAAATGAATCTTATGTTTCAACCGCGGGGTAAAATTACAGAGATTATTTTTCATAACATTAGTTTTCCTAAGTACAAAAAGTTAGTCAATGCAGTATAAGCACACAAAGCACACAAAATACTCCAAGTATTTTACATATTCGTTCCCCAAATTTATCAGGAAATAACGCTATAAAGGAAATTGTCACTGTTTAAATAGGACTATCATAAAATAAAATAAATACAATCATCCTTATGTTGTTTTACTATTCACGCAGATCGGCCATTAAGTCCATTTAAATGTTAAATCCAAGCCTAACAACAATCTCAATCCATTATTCTAAAACGACGGAGTTTTACATTCAAAGTACAACGATTTCCATTCACTTTATTTTTTCTTGTACTTCACCTGATAAGGATTACGTGTTCAAACCGAGTTCTCTCAAACAGTAAAACCCAAGACGGGAGCTTCGAAAGATCGTCAAACCTTTCGATTTTCCGGATGAGGAGAAGTTAACCTACACAGACGATAAATCTCCGTCCACCACAACTGCCGCTCTCCTTCACTGCTTCAAAATTGTAAACGTGTTTCCGTATAAAAAAATGTTTAGAATGTACAAAATATTGACTCTTCATTACACTACTAGTTTGAATTAAATGTTGAGATAGTATTTATAAACCAAAATAATGTTTAAAACACTTACTATTACAGACGATACCTTACTGCGGAATATATTTTTACCTGAAACAACGACCAATAATATTAGAAAAAAACAGGGTGTCTAGCAAATCATCTCACTGGAATTCCCCGTCTTTTCCCTGACCTTTCCATACTGCACCAATATTTTTACCGATGGGGAAAATCTAGGTAAAACGACCAAAACCAAGACCCGTTACAGTTTTTAAGTATAAACTTCATAACCTCTAAATTAAAACCAATTATATTATTATGAAGAAAAAATATATCTTGGGAGGCCTACCCAAAAATTATACAAATACAGTTAGCTAAATTCACGTACTCATAAAATTTGATGGACTATGGCATTGCTGTAGTTAATTAAATTAATCCATATGTGAACATGTTATATTGATTTTTCCTGACCAAAGTGAAAATTTCCTGACTTTTCAACTGACTTTTCCCTCTTTTCCCTATTTTCATGGTTACTAGACACCCTGAAAAATAAATACGGAACCCTTTTCTAGTCGTTAAATACTTTTTTGATAGGCCTAGACATTTTGAGCTGGGTTCTGTAATAGGGAGAAAACGACTAACGTAATTAGTTTTCTAAGACACTCTGTCAATCACCTCCACTAAGTCTAAAAGTCAATTTACAAAATACAGGATGCATAATTTGGAAATAGTATATGGGAATACAAAAAAAACGTCTTAGTTTGGGTATGCGTAACTGCATAGTCACATGTTAAGTTTAATAAACACCCAACAAACAATTTCTATACAAATCACAGAATTAAAACAATGGACAACATTTTAGTTTTGTTATTTACTTCTGGTAAAACAAGTTATTAATTGGACCCTCATTATTATCCAGCTTACATCCACATCAAACTGTACGCTAATGTGAGTTAAACAAGTTACAAATTTCATTGTTATCTCCTGAAAACCGTTCCGCGCCATTACCCAAATGGCTCGCCCGCAATATGTTCCCAAACTTCCCTGACATTATTTTAGAGTTTAAAGAGTTTAAAATTACAACTCATTATTAAAATTACTAAGTAAAACAAACGCTTGCTGGCACAGTTAATTAATG
Source organism: Flexamia atlantica (assembly GCA_035578135.1). Lineage (NCBI taxonomy): Eukaryota > Metazoa > Arthropoda > Insecta > Hemiptera > Cicadellidae > Flexamia > Flexamia atlantica. Next base: position 2,459,840 of record JAQJVK010000030.1, on the reverse strand, counting down.
GAATGGATATAAACTGTTTAAATATCGATGACCTGTTTAGGAATAGCTTAAATGAATATCTTCCTAGAAACAGGTGAGTTAGATTCTTTTTCTTGTGGAATTTGGAAAGTAAGTAGTCATATGAATAAACAAACACTAAACGAAACCACAACTATAATGTGTAAGCGAGAATGTGACCTTAACATACAAATTTGGAATGATTTGAAAATAAAATGTTCACACAATAAAGCCAAAAATAAAAGTTTTATTTAAAAAAAAATAAAAAAAATGTTTACAAGGATACATTGTTATACAAGTTTAAAAGATGGGAAATATTGAGGTAACATACGACAGAAACAGTCACTCCTAATTATAGTGAATATAAATTTCGGAAATTAGTTTCTAAAATTCAATCGTAGAAAATATTGAAATTTAAAACTTTTAAAAGTAAAAGTGAAGAACAAAAGAATGTTTGACAATACGGCCCTTATCTTGTTGGCAAACTGTTAGCGAGATAAAGTTTGGAGGAGGTTCTCGGTAGGGGATACCCTCGCCACTTCCCGCTCCCAACCACTTCCCCATGCAAATATTGTTGTGCGCACAACTCGAGACTGCAAACATTAAAAAAGTGTTACACTGTATATTCTGGACGAGTCTTTGCAAAAATTTAAAGAACCAAGTTGAAAGACGAGTGGAACTTAATTTTAGAGAACTAATACGTAGGTGAAGTATGTATCCTATACTCTTATACGAGCAGTGTTATCTTGTATGTATGTATGTATGCTTGCTTGCTTGCTTGCTTGCTTGCTTGCACAACGATCTCAAAAACGGCTCCGAGGATTTCCTTCAAAGTCTGGAAATAAGTAATTTATGACTCAAAAACGTCTTTTATGCAGATTACTTGGCCAGAGAAAATCTAATAACGTAATAAATCGAATTTTAAAGTTGTAAAATTTTAACATTGGCCTTATGGGTTGCCGCGATAGCAACGAAAATAAACAAGGAAAGTGTAAACAAATGAAGTAATCATAACAGCTGTTTGGAATCTACAGCCATTAAGGGAAAATACAGCAAGTGGGATGAAGAGTCCATGGAGCAATAAAAAAGGTTTCTATTTATCAATTTTATGACATTGAAATATTTTATAGTAACTGGATGAACTGGTAAACATGAAATAACACCGAGCAAGGCTCGGTCCACCAGGTACTTATGATAAATCATGATGCACCGAATTAACTGACACACTTTTTTATCTGATTGGTAAACACGTAGAAAAAGTAATTACTGTTCTATTGCCAACATTGAATGAGAAGTTCAAAACCACAGCGATCACAAAAACTAAATTGTAAATGTAACCCTTTATACATATCAAAAGCAATTTAAATATTTTATACTTAAGTAGTGAGTGTGGCTGTGAATACCTATCGAGACTGTAGGATTTCACAAATTACCAACACTTTCCCTTGATTAGTTTTAAAATTTAGAGTTATTTTTCAAATATTCGTCTAGCATTAATTATAAAATACTCAATCTTAATTTTATGATCAAGTTCTATTTTACTTCTCTAAAACGATTAACGAGATATTTCCAAACGTGAACGTCGCATGAACAACCTTCCGTTCTTTGAAATTTCTTAAGAAAGTAAAATGTTAATATTTCGAACAAATTACGGACCAAAATGAAGTCACAATCGTATAGCGTTTAAAATGCCAAACCCCACAAATAATTTAATTTTTTGAGAGAAAAACTAAAGACCGCTTAACATGTCTCTAGGAATGGTTTGCGCCTGCACGATACCAATCCCGCAACACACGGCTGCCTCTATATCACATCCCAGCGCCGGGCTGTTCCGTAACGCAGTATCTCAGGCGTAACGTCGAGGCGTAATTGTTTAGGAGTATAGGTATTGATAAAGCTTTCAACTGATATCTTTTTGACTTCAAGGCATTAACATTTGGATTCCTACATTATCTTTTGCGTGGAAATAAAGTTTTACACTAATTTTAATCATATACTTAGCAATGAAATGAGAGTTGTTAAAGGGACATTTCCATCTCTGAAAGAAATAATACGTAAAATAAAATATCTACTACATCCACTGTTATTTGACATGTATCAGCTTTCATTTTACCAATAACTGTAAATTACTTACTGTATTAAATATTATTATCTCAAAAATTTATATTAAATGATGTAATTTCTTATGAATAAAATTAAGAATGATTTATCTTGCGACATGATAAAATTGAAGTTGATGTTAATTAATTGTTTCAATAACACTTGGCTGGTAGAGGCAACTTTGTTTGTTAAACAAGAAACAAGAAATACTTTGTTTGTACGACTTTTAATGAAATTAATAATTTTTTTAGTATTTAAAGTAAGATCGCTCACTCTGAAACATTAATTAGTTCAACAACTTAATGTTAAAGATTAATAAACATGATAATATCGCGACTGAATTTTAACTTCCTCGAAACAGTATTTACTGGGATTGTTAATTATGGAACATCGAACGGTGTTGGAATTTTAATTATAACAGTTTTTCAAATCAAGATAACATCGTAAAATAATACAATCCCCTCCAGGGAAAAATCAAGAATATATTATTTCTATTAAAGTTAACATAAAGTATTTCTCTTATCACAAATTGCTTGTGGTGAAGATTCTAAAGAACTTTCGATTAAAAAACTCGCACGTAAATTAACTTCTTGAGATCGAGATTTCTTTGTTCCCACGAGAATCCGACGCCGGCCGCCGATTAACCAAGACAAATCGCTCTTGAGCAGAAGAAGTAAGAGGATAACCGACTATTTTCGATTAATTTTTGTCGAATGTTCGGTCCTGAGATGGAACTGTAAGCCACAATTTTAAGCCAAAACTTGTTATTGGTCCAACTGAGGTACACAATAATTTTAAAACTGTTCTATAATATTTAATTATTCCAGTATTAAATTTACTAACTAAACATGGACAGATGAAATGTTGAAGTTATGTAAAGAATAATAGGAGGACAAAAAGAGATAATCAGGATAATTTGTGCAAGATTACAGGAGCTGTTCAAACGAAGCAATAGATACGTGTTGCGCTATTGAATTTTGTCTATATGTCATGGAATAATGGTGTATGATGGTCAAAAATTAATCTCTTAGTAAACAAATTAGCCCTTAGTAAAATACCATGTTTGTTTTTTCTGCTTTTGGACTTTCAGCGAATTACCCAGTTTTAACAGACCTGTTGCAGCAAACATGCACACTCATTCCCCACGTCATTCTTATAGAGCTTACAAAAACATGTCATATCTCTCTATGATGGATTAAAATATGTTGTTTTCCAATTGAAAATCGCTGAGTATGCAGGTCTGCTGCAACTGAGGTATTTTATTATTAGGGTAGTTTGTGATGTAAATTTAGTTCCCTTAGTTTACCAATTACCTTTTAGTGCAAATCCATTTACCACACTGTCGTAAGCTTTTTTTTGCAAGTTTGGACTATGCTTAAACAAGTTTCTAAAATAAATTAAAATCGTACAGTTAGTTAATGGTTATATCACAGGTCTTCAATTAATAAAGTAAACAAAGATTTTTGTGGTATATTAAAGAACCCTTTTTCATTTATGAGCAAAAGGAGCGCCCTCCAAGAGGTAGAGGCTACAAACAACGTTTGCTGCGGTCATAAACAATATTAACTAGCAGCAGACCCTATCTAGCCGCTTCAATATACTCTGCCCAGATGGAATTTGATTAAGAGGTATTGATGTATTGATTCCTCCATTATCGTTTATTGGTCAGATGTATTGAGTAATAACACTTATACAGTGGTATGCTTATTGCAACGTAAATGGATCGTTTAAACATGCGAATGTAAATACAAAAAGAAACTATTTTAAACATTTTTCCCTTTTTATCGTTCATCTATCTATTAAAATGGAGATTTTACTTCAATGAATCAAAGGGTGGTTTGACAATGGACTTTTATATTGTGAACGCGATGTATTCAATTCCACTGATTTTACGACAGTGAAAATAGTTTATTTTATTACTAAGGACTAAAGTGACGCTTTTCGTACGAGTGAGGCTATCATACAGTTTTTGCTATTTAAAACGATCAGCTGATTGTCTGGTTCACTTGAGTTTAGGTTAGACTGACAGCAACCGACGTATACAACACATTGAACAATCGATTGGTGATTTGAGCGAGTTTTGCAATATCGATTTTCATCTTGACCACTCAAAGGGAACATATTACTGATACGTCGGATTAAGGCTATACTCCTACTCAATAAGCTTTGACGTCACAAGCTTCGGTTCCACAGACCTTATGGCAGTTAGATAACGTTAAATTAATGTTCTCTTCTTCTCTAAAAACCTTGATATTACTACAGTAAAAAACGAACAGCTGACGTCTTCGTCTTCAGCTGATTCTTTTACTCCCTGTAAGAAAAAGAGCTTCTTTAGCCCCGAAAAATATGTGATAAAACTGCCGATTTCGTAGCGGTATAACGAAAATTATATTGTGTCACTTTTATTTGTGTACGACATAAAATGAACATAAAATTACGCGAATAACCGGAAACATAATCATATTTACCGGAGACAAATATCAGTCCACAACTTTGCCAGTGCAGAATGGTTTGTTGGTACATAACATTTAACCTCATAAAAAATAACGCAAAAGCAGAAGTAATTAAAAAATGACGATGATTATGGATTTCAATTAGAAATATGAATATTTGTTTTGCTTGTCTTCTTCTTTTTACGTCGAAGAAAAGTTTTGCTAGGATTTCCACTAAGCCTTTTCTGCGACCGATTTTCCTGCCAGCCGTAGCGTCTCTTCCGGGACGCGTACACTTCCCACTCTCCCGCTGCAATGACCAAACAAGACTGTGTCCCTTTTTTAACACTCTCTTAAGACGTAGCCGATCCAGCCCGAGCTCCGGTAGTGTTATGTCACGCCCCGCGATCAGTCAGTATCAGACACCGATAGCTCTGATGTCGCCGCCGCCGCGCCGCCGCGCCGTCGCTGGGCGCAGCAGGCGCTGAGGTGGGATTACACTGGACAATGCCGCTCTTTGACCCCGGGCCCCGAGTCTCTTATCGTGGCTACGAACGAACAAAACGGGCGTACTCGATCCGCGCCGGAATTTCGGGTACTTTTGACTGCATCGAACCGCGCCTCGGCGCGCCGGTCATTAAGGAGGATTAGGAGGGTTGCCTCGCCACCCGGCCAGGTAGTCGCTACGGGACTGGGGAAAAAGGGAATTATGTTTTTCCCTGCGTCCTGTCAGTGGCAGTAGCTGCAGTTTTCTTACTGCCGTCGACCGCTTTTCCTATCAAGTCACAATAATTGTTCCTGTACCAATATCACAAGCAGTTGAAATATATGTGATTAATATTTTCACTCAATGTACCAAAGAACAGTGATTACCAATTAGAATTCCTTGTTGTTAGGTTTGTATCTTATAAACTACCACTTCGTTGGGCTTATATATATTTAAACTTTGGAACTTAAATCAATCGTTGCCATTATTTGGACATATGAATAATGTTGCTTCAATATTTATACGTCTTTTAATTACTGTAGACTGTAAGTGACATTCCAATTGAATATACTTACAGAATTTAACTTTTTGAGTTCTCAAGTTTACACACCAATGACGCATTTAAAACGTTGATAGTTTTTTAAAGGCCAACAAAGCGGTAGTTTATCAACCAGTAATTTCTTATATTGGTGGCAGTTAGTTATAAGACAGCAGCGCAGCAGTCACAGACTGGAAGCAGGGACAAAAATTATTCCCTTTTCCCCAGTCCCGTAGCGACTACCTGACCGGGTGGCGAGGCGACCCTTCCTAATCTTCTCTAATGACCGGCGCTGTTCGGTGCTTTCAAAAGTACCCAAAATGCCGGCGCGGTTCGGGTGTCCCCAACAAAACTGTTGTCTGGTGTTTACACACGTCCTTCCTACAAAAATCGTAACCGTATTTGTGCTACGATTTTTTTCCATTCCCATGCTCTTGTATGGTCAAGGAGTACAATTTGATATAGTCTATATTTTACACGGCGAATGTATTCGTACTTGTATGGTCCAAGAGTACAATTTCATATAGTCTATATTTTACACAGCGAATGTGTTATCAAATGTAAAAAGAAATCAAGAATTTTGTATATTTCAGTACTTTGCGCCAATAGGTTGCAATTCATAAGGATATCATATTGATAACACAATCTGCAGTTGTACATGCACATGCATTGCATCAAATTTATGCAAAACACTGCAATTCAATTAGTAATTTAACATCCTTTATTTTATGACGAGAGAGAATTAAAAAACTGGTCACTACTTAGCCGAGATAGAAATATCATAATATTTCAACTTTATATATTTGTTTTTACAAAATGCACAGCGTAGCACTGTAATTTACAAGAGTAGTAGCATGTTTTTACAAAATCATCTTTATGGCAAGTAGAGTAAACATAATGAAATTTAAAATTTTACTAGAAGGCAATAAATGTTCACTTCCTCGACACATGAACGGTGGTTTCTGCGGTGAAGCTGTTATCTGAATTTTCATCGCAAGTTTCTACCACGAGCTGGAGTTTGTAAAGTGGAAGCAATAAACAAAATTACACCGCTGTAGCGCGTCTCCGGCCTTGTCGGTTACATGAGCCATTGTCGCGAACATGAGCCGCATTCCGTCGACAGGCAGCGCAAAACATCACATCTCTTGAAAAAATAGAGATTCTGTTGAGCTAATTAACGTCAACTAATTAACCTTCTGTATTTTCATTTTGTTTTATAATCTTTATCGTTGACATGGCTTTTCTGCATGATTCCGCCCTTCTGATTTAATTAATCCATCGGTTTCATATCTTCAAAACCTAAATTAACGGTTATATTTTAATATATCGAGCGTTTTATCCAGGTGCAGTAACCAAGATAAAGTCAAGTTGCATAATATCGTGTTTTGCACCAAACATAATTACAACAACACAAACATGCAAAATATGTAAACAAATTTTCGCAATCAGATGTTGCTTCTTTTTATTTATTTATCAATCATAATATTGAGATCGCGGGGCACATCACTTTTATACATTTACTTTCTTTCCTATTATAAACACATTTCAGGCAGTCGAACGCCGACATATTGTGTTCTATTTTTACACGACCAAATGAAAACTCGAACTATAACCTAAAGCGGGGGAAAATAACGATGGCCTCATGTGTCTATCAATAACACATCAAAAACTTGGTGCACTCCATAAACGTTGAGTATCGAAGTTGAGCTTCAATAGCCGCAGCATCAACACGTGTCGCTGGCAAAGTGCGACTTGGTAAGCAAGCGGCAACTTTCAACTCACAACTTCCCAACGTGCACAGTCACCGACACTGTTGTCATAACTTGACTTTCAGATGAAGCTAACAAACTTTCTGCCTCCAATGAAAAGCTGTATGGCCTGCACATCATTTTCACAACTTAAAAAATTTCTCCAAGTTGAGTTTCACTTTTCGTGCTTCAAATCAGCTATTCAACTGTTCATTACCAGGACTCCTCATTGTGTAAAATGTACATCGAGTTTAGGTTAAAAAGTTACTGCAATAAAGAGGACCGAAAATGGTATCTCGGAATAGCCTATGCTATGAAATCTTTAAATTTGCTATGAAATCTTTAAATTTAACTATGATAATGGATCTGAATAAAATATACAAAAAATACTATGATTGCATTAGATAAACAATCATAATTAATCGTTAGTTTTGATCAATGATATACGGGGTGTTGATAAAAAACCCTTCAGGACTCCAGGATATGGTTACGTACATTAAAACTAAGAAAAAAGTTCCTATAAACATGAGTCCTAAAATGCTCGGTTATAAGTCTGTCGGCCTGTATGTGTTTTTAACATGATTTTGCATAATTTTTGAACTACTAAAGATATAAACTTCAAACTTGGTACGTATATGCTGACTAATAGGACCTATTTTGATGCGGAGTATCAAGTTTCTACTTTGTACCATTTCAAAATGGCAGCCATTTTTATGTTTTAAAACGTAATACCTTGAAAACCGCAAATTTTACAAAACTTAAACAAGAGACAAAAAGGTTGCGTAATTTTATTGCTTAAAAAACTTATACAGATTATTAAGATCGAACTACAATTAACGGAGTTATTGCAATTTTTCCAACAGAATACATGCTTGTTTTATGGAAGTTATAGCAAATTTGCTTTAATTCTGTCAGTAAAATTGCAATAACTTCGTTAACTGTAGTTTGATCTTAATAATCTTTATATGGTTTTGTAGGAAATAAAATTGCGCAACTTTTTTGTCTCTTGTAAAATTTTTTTTAATTTACGGTTTTTAAGATTTTAAGTTTTAAAATATAAAAATGGCTACCATTTTGAAATGGTACGAAGTAGAAACTTGATACTCCTCATCAAAATAGGTCCTATTGGTCAGGATATTCGTGTACCAAGTTTGAAGTTGATATCTTCAGTAGTTCCAAAGTTATGCAAAATCATGTTAAAAACACATACAGACCGACAGACGGATAACCGAGCATTTTAGGACCCATGTTTATAGGAACTTTTTTCTTAGTTTTTATGTAAGTAACCATATCCCGAAGTCCTGAAGGGTTTTTTATCAACACCCTGTATAACAGGAAATTACTAGTATTCTCAATATCGGCGCTCTCACAATGGAATATAATTCAACTTTGTGAACGATGTTTAAATGATTATCCTCAATCCGGTTTGATGTAACTCGATAATAACTCCTCAATTACGAACCAACGGCATTAAAGGCCAAACCGCATTGATCATTAGAGGTTTAATTAAAACTGTTGAAGCTGCAGAACTGTGAATCTGACAATTGTGTAATTAATAATGGTTTATGTATTTGACAAAAAAATCATAAATTATTCGATGATTTATAATAAATTCAAAATTTAATGACAATAAAATATGTGTTTGGGATTAAAAACTTGTAAAAAAGCATCAAAATAGTTATAAATTATGTAATAAAAAAATACACGTCGTAATATTTAGTAACCAATACGTCAAAAACCCTTTTATCGAGCTTATAAACATCAGAGGTTTTAATTAGGTTTGAAAGGGTCTTTATTTAATTAAAACATTTCAAATTATCAATGAATATTTTTCTTTGACGAGGCAATTTACGTAACCATTTCATCTATAATGACCGGATCCTTACAAGTGTTAATTAATTGCAGCTAAATTCGAGTACTGGTTCCAATCTGGTTTTTATAAAAACATTCTTACCAATGTACCATAGTTCTTACCAATGTAATTCATAGTTATTACAAATCTTTCAAGGAAATATTATTTCTAGCATAGACTTAAGCCCACTAACCAAACAGTACCTGGTGGACCGAGCCTTGCTCGGTGTTATTTCATCCAGTCACTATAAAATATTTCAACGTCATAAAATTTATAAATAAAAATATTGTTGTTACTCTATGCAATATTTATGCCACACGATGTATTCTCCCTAGATGGCTGTAGTTTGCAAACAGCTGATGTGATTACTTCATTTGTTTACACTTTTCTTGTTTATTTCGTTGCTATTACAGCAACTCATAAGGCCGATGTTAAAATTTTACAACTTTCAAATTCGTTTTATTACGTTATTAGATTTTCTCTGGCCGAGTTATCTGCATAGAACACGTTTTTCAGTTATAAAATACTTATTTCTAGACTTTGAAGGAAATCCTCGGAGCCGTTTTTGAGATCGTTGTGCAAACAAACAAGCAAGCAAGCAAGCACGCACGCAAGCACGCACGCACGCACGCAAGATAACATTGCTCGTATAAGAGTATAATGAGGATTACATCAAGTGCCTACTTAAAACACCAGAATGTTGCGCCTCACTGGCTGCATCGCAATGAATAAATAATTTACGAGTGTACATTTCCGTGATACTCCAGCAAGAGCTCATGAAAATAATAAGATTCGAGTATAAAAACGTCTAAGCGACTTAAAACGATAGTCATTTCTTCAGAAGTGGATGGACTAAATGTGAACTTTGTATTATGATCACTACAGTGTATCTCGCCCTAGATCTTAAGAAACTGCTGGTTTTACGTCTTTAATATTTTAAAAATAAACACCGCGTTTTACATAATATTAAAAAAAATTTTAAATACAAACTTAATTTGAAACATGATATGCTTGAAATGTCGCACTCCACTTACTATTAGCTAACGGGACGAATCAAGTAGCTTGCTTGGGTTAGTTACAAGTCCATGAACATCATCTGCGGCTTTGAACTAAAAAATAAATGGTTGGTTTACATTTTCTCGATTCAGTAAAGCTGTTTAAACAAATCTAATAACCAATAACAATACCCCCGTTGCAGCAGACCTGCATACTCAGCGAATTTCAAATGCAAAAGAACATATATTAATCCACCATATCGAGATTTGACATGGTTTTGTAATCTCCATAAAAATAACATGGGGAAAGAGTATGCAGGTTTGCTGCAACAGGTATGAAAAAACTGGTTAGTTTTAATTCATTATTTAGTATATCTTAACTAGAAGAAGCCATATAGCAAGTTTTATTATGGTATGTTCAAAAATAAGGCAGATATCGAATTTTTTTAATTTCCCATAAGGATAACATGGGGAATAATTATGCAGGTTTGCTGCCACAAAAATGGAAATTTTGGGGATTTTAGACTAAAATACATTAGATCTCATCTAGATGAAGCCACAAACTAAGTTTAATTAAGATATGTTGAGAAATAAGCGAGATATGGAATTTTACTTATTCCCCATAAAATTAACATTGGGACAACGTACTGTGTTTACCACTTTCAATATCTCGGTAACCAATGGACATAGAGCAATGATTCAAAATACTAAATTGTTTGTTTTTTTAGGCGAATTCAATTTGATTAATTTTATTTGTCTATGTAAAAACCCCAAAAAAAACATTTTTGGGGGGGTTTATCCCCCTTTACCCTCCCTTCCGATGGTCCGATCAGGCTGGTTTACGAACTTGTCCAATCGATCACTACTTTACATGTCTGTACCAACTTTCATTAAGATCGGACCATATTTACGGTCGCTATCGTGCTCACAGACACACACACACACACATACATATATAAATTCGAACGAATGGTGTTTTTTGCTTCTGGTGGCCCCAAAACGAAAAGTGATCATGGTCTCGGGCTTAGGTCTTACCATGAGACCTACGGTAATAAGCTTCTTCCCTATAGGGGAAATTCGCTAAAAAGAAAATAATTATAGTTAAAAAGAAATATAACTATGATGAATTGTGCATTTTCCTAAAATATAGCGAGAATTTATTTCAAAAACACCACTTTCTGCTGGAATTGATTTTTCACAAAACGCCATTGCTTCGACCTCCACAATGAATGGTCCCGGAGCGGTGTGGGCGAACACAGTGGTTAGATTACATGCAGCAAAAAATACAATGTCAGGGATTTCAACTTACGGGTGTTACTTCGCTTGCAGTTAGTTGTATTTACCTGAAACACAAAGTAAATCAGTTACTAGGGTGTTTGAAATCGATCAAAATCATCTCGTGAAAGTTATTGAGGGTAGTCAATTAAAAAGGCAGTTAGGAGTTAGTATATTAAACTATATATATCTCCATAGAGGTCTGATTTAAAACACCAGTTTTAGGAAAAAAGTTTGATAGGTAAAGTTCATTCTCTGTTCTGCGTGGCGATTCAAAAAATTCTGTAAGAATCGTTGTATACGCTCTTGTAGGGAATATATGAAGATTAGAATGTCAATACCCGTCATGAAATAAACCTCCAACTAAACTACAACATCTGTTTCAACGACAATACCGATAAACAGCACATTTTATCACGTGTTTTTCCATGTTAAACACAACATAACCTCCATTCTCGTGGCATTTATTTACTTCACCTCTCAAATGATATACAAAATCCGCATTGTAAAATATATTTATTTAGGTTATTAATTATATTTCGGTTACACGACATAACCTCCGCCATGTCCGGCCTGCCGGCGCTGGCGAGCCGCTGCCTGCTGCACCGGTGCCCCGCGGGGCCGCCCCACCCCGCCCTGCCCGCCCTCGGGCGGCTCTTCCTCCTGCTGACCCGCCGGCTGCCGCCCGCCCTCTGCCGCGGCGCCGCCCTCTGCTGCTGCGGCCTCCTCCTCCTCAGCCGTCACGTCGACCTCGCCGGCCTCGATATCCGCCTCGAGGTCGAGTTCCAACAGGAGGACGACGAGGAAGAACCGGGAGAGCTCGGCGACGAGTGAAGTTGTGTGATGTTTAACGTTTCATACTATCTATGCCCTGTGTTACCGTAATAAAGTTGAAAGGCCTAAAATGAGTTGTGATAGTTTTAGCGAATTTCCCCTATAGGGAAGAAGCTATTACGGTAGGTCTCATGATAAGACCTAAGCCCAAGACCATGATAACTTTACGTTTTGGGGCCCTCAGAGGCCAAAAACACCATTCGTTCAAATTTATATATATATATATATATATGTGTGTGTGTGTGTGTGTGTGTGTGTGTGTGTGTGTGTGTGTGTGTGTGTCTGTAAGCACGATAGCGCTCGCAAAAATGGTCTGATCGGAATGAAATTTGGCACAGATGTGTGAAGTAGTAATTATTCGGATTAGTTCGAAAACCAGCCCGATCGGACCACTGGAAGGGGGGGTAAAGGAGGATAAACCCCCCAAAAATGGGTTTTTTTTGGTTTTTAACATAGAAAAATAAAACTAATTGGTTTTTAGTTTGCACCATTGAATTCAGCTCGAAAAAACAAACAATTTAGTATTTTGAATCATTGCTCTATATCTATTGGTTACTGAGATATTGAAAGTGGTAAACACAGTACGTTGTCCCAATGTTAACCTTATGGGGAATAAGTAAATTTCTATACCTCGCTTATTTCTCAACATATCTTAATAAAACTTGGTTTGTGGCTTCATATAGATGAGATCTAATGTATTTTAGTATAAAATCCCGGATATTACCGTTTTTATGGCAGCAAACCTGCATACTCATTCCCATGTTATTCTTATGGAGCTTAAAAACGTGTCAAATCTTGCTATATTGGATTGAAAAATGTACTTTGCAATTGAAATTCGCTGAGTATGCAGGTCTGCTGCAACGGGGGTATTTCTATTTATGTAATAACAAAATGGTATGACGGGGATTTTTTTTTAGAGAGAGAGAGAGAGAGGGCAATGGTTTCTCTTGACCATGGTGTTGCAACGCAGCTAAATTAGCTTATTGTGCACCCTCAGACAGGTGCACAATAAGCACCTCACTTCCGTAAAATCCCTGATCCTTAACGAACCCTGAGATCTTCTTGACGATAGTTACCTGTCTTCTCCTAGGTAGGCCAGGGAATCTAGTGCGCAGACCTAGTAAAAAACCTTACGATTGTATAAAAATTAATTAATCCAGATCTTGTATAAAAATTAATATAATTACTGAATAAATGCTTCAAATTGTGTTAGATATTAATGCTATGTTGTAATTGGCATATCTGCTGTAACATGGCATTATAAAAATGGATAAATAAATAAATAAATAAATAAATAAATGAAAGTTACCCTGAACGGATATTTTTGTCCACTCTGTTAACACGACGGTAATAGCTTATTCCAGAGGAAATTCGCTAAAAACGTAACCTCACCCATTTTGTTTTCACATTACAATCAGTTTACGTTCAAATTTAAGTCACTTGAATTTCGTGGAGGGTAACTGAAAATGAGCATGCGATATGTCTTTATCTACTAAACTTAAGTGATATTATTTCCTCCTGCTGACCCGCCGGCTGCCCGCCGCCCCCTCTGCTGCGGCCTCCTCCTTGTCTGCCGCCAGCTCGACCTCGCCGCCCTCGACGTTACTTACTTCTTACTTGTTGTTTCCGTTCTTAGACTCAGCAGACCGGTGAACAGGTCAATTGGTGCCTCTAACATTAGCCACCAGGTAGGGTAGGTGAGTTTGTAGGGTTGAAATCGGGTCTACAACTCTACACGTGCTCGATGATACTGTCCACGTCGTAAAAATTATGGTTTAGGAGATAGCTCCTCAGGGTGGTTTTAAATTTATATTGTTTTCTTGAATTCCTTTGATAAAGGGGGGTAAATTTTGAAAAAAACTTTAAACCGGCAAACAGAGGTTTTTTCTCTCGAAGAGAGACAGCCTGTGACTTTCAGCGATTTTAAACTATAACATGTTAAGGTTTATTTCCTAATATAGATGACAAGCTCTAAAACGTTTGTAGACTCACCGCCAAAACCAATCCAGTTGTTTTTAATTTAGTGTATAGCTGTTTCGCCCCCTCGTCCTAGGGGCGTCATCAGCAGAGTCGAGATTAAATCATTAAAATCCTAGAACTAACTCTAAAAAGTATAGGCAAGGGCCAGTGAGTATGCCGAGTTCCCTAAAAAACTCACTACATTGTGTTATTATGGTGGAAGCTTAAAAATACCTCGAATGTTTTTTTTTTCAAAATAAAGATCTTATTTAAATGGGTTTTGGAACAACCCCATAATGCTATGGAATACACAATATGAGACTCAGTTAGGCTATGGTAAACTAGTTTTGACAAGTCAATGTTGTAAAAGCTACTTCTTCGCAGCACGAAGAGCCCAGTGGATAGTCTCTTTTCGAGTTAAACTATCTATTCAGACCAGGTAAGGCACTGATCCAACCTCACTCCTAGGAAGTCAATTGATTCCGAATTATTAAGTCGTCGCCAATAAAGACATCGATTTCCAAGTCAGGGTTTCGGATGTTCCTTTGCAAGGTTTAAATTCCTTGAATGATGCAGGTCGTTCTACAAGTCCTCCAATTATCGTTGCATCCTTTACAGGTCGAGTTCCAACAAGAGGACGACGAGGAAGAACCGGGAGAGCTCGGCGACGAGTGAAGTTTAACGTTTGTGTAAAGTTTAACGTTTAATACTATGCCTTCTTTTACCGTAATAAAACTTGAAAGTTCTAAAATGAGTTGTGATAGTTTTTGTATTTATGTAATAACGAAATGGTATAACTAGAGGATGATGAATCGAGTAGTTTAATGATGAAATTTTTCAAAATGTATATTTATGAATTAAATTTACTGTTATTGTTTTTATTTTATTGGAGGGCAAGATTTTTTTTCTGGTGGAGGTAAGATAAAAAGCTAAATAAAGCTATATGGGGACGTACATGTTTCTTTAAAAAACTAAAAATAATAATATTCTGCTAATATTAGTGTCGTCTGAGATTTTCCTATCTTCAGTGTTGGCTAAACAAACTCAGAAGAACTTTTCTAAACAAACTTTATCTAGCGGCTGCTGCATTAACTGGCCTAATTGAAATCAGATGCAGCTCAGTGGATGGTGGTGGAGGGGGGGGGGGGGGAGGGGGAAGGGCCAGCTGATGTTTGGCGAAGCGGAGATCTCATCAGCTGTTCCTTCATCGCCATATTTGCCCTCTGCCGCTGACTCCGATATTAAACTGACGTTCATCTCTGCGAATTCAATCTCTTCGAAACGTTTCATAAACTTGAATGGATTTTACTACAGTCAAACTTCCGTTAAATAAATCTTTAAATGAGAATAAATTTTTACAGTGTGTCTAGCTGAAATCTCACTGAAATTTCCTGACTTTTCCCTGACCTTTCCATACAGCACCAATATTTTTCCAATGGGAAAAATCTCGGTAAAACGACCAAAACCAAGACACATTGCAGTTAATAAGTAAAACTTCATAGCCTATCAATTAAAACCAATTAAATTATAAAGAAAACATATATCTAGAGTTGGGTGAATTCATTTCCTAATAAAATTTGATGGACTATGACATTGCTAAAATTAATTGAATTAATCCATACGTGAACATATCTTATTTTTCCCTGACCAAAGTGAAAATTTCCTGAATTTTCACTGACTTTTTCATACTATTTTAACTTTCCTGACTTTTCCCTGATTTTTTCTATTTTCATGGTTACTAGACACCCTATTCTTATTCATTTCATGTCATGGCCTACAAAAAATTAGCATGTAGTTCGTCAACTACGTTGTACTTCAGCGAAATATTATCGCCCTCTCTCAACACCTTACTTGTACGAAACGTATACTTTAAACGAATATCTAAACCTGCAGTTATCTAAAATTGAAGCCAGATTGCTCAGCGTTAAGATCGTGGAACATTTATTATCAATTGAAATCACACAAAGGCTAAGTATTACGTAAGAATAACGGCGAATTTCGACGAATTGTTTCGACGAATCGATGATACCGGCAAACAAACTGCAAGCGAGTGCAGAGGAGGCCAAGGCCGAGGACTGAGAGTGTGAGAGAGGAAGAAATGATGCGGAACTGGACTGACCGGCTGCCGGGGCACGTACCACGCTCTACACACGCCATGCGTCGCCCGGCGCTCCACCGGCCAAAGCCGGTTATCTTGATTTGTATTTACAGTTGAATTGTTTATTTATGTTTTGTAGTTAGAAGTGTTCATGGTGTATTTCGTTGGGTTTAATTCATGGTCGTAAGTATGCGCGGGATCCTTTTAAATCGCGTGAAATACTGTTCTCTTGACGGGGTTGAATGACGTTGTTGGTGTAAACTAATAACAACAATCCCATAATCAATAATTAAATCACAGTACACAGACATTTCAAGAAATAAAGCTTGAAAAGTATAAGATCCACATAAATTTTATATTTTCGATTCATAAATTTGTTACATACTTTTAAGGTTTTATTGTGAAGTGATGGGCTTCCTATTTCATTTAACGAATTCTTCAATTAGTATGAAAGTACTACATGCACAGTTTATATTTATTTTTTACATTACAGAAAAAAACAATTCAACACCGGACCTGCTGTGGCTGTTCCATCGCGATGTATAGATAGATTAGCTGTACTAAAAAGGTGGCCACCATATAACGAATTGACGACCGCAATGATGTTTCATACAACCAAACTAAATAGCCAAACTATATGGTATCTAAATTTAACTAAACAAATTGTTATTCACAATCGACCCAGGCACTTAACTGTATTCTGTGTCATGTTATAATGCTCTATCACGTTAAATTTAACATAGTATGAATCGGAATGTCTTTTAAGAGTAAAGATTCTAGTTACTCTTAAAACAGGCCTAAGGAACATTTAGTAACCGTTGCAAAATAAGCATCTAAACAAGATGCTTATTTTATATTGTGATTAATGAAAGCCACTGGATAGTTGAACCTCATTAATTATTTAGTCTAACCTTACGATCCTATTTTAATATTAGTTTCTGAAACATGACTGAAAGTCCCAGAAACATTTTCTTTCTAGCTGAACTGTCCAGTCTGAACATAGCCGAACTGATTCCTTAGCTCGTCACCTGGCAGAACTCCCGTTCGCTCCCTCCCCTCGGTGCCTGCGCGGCGGAACTGGTTTGGTATAGTCTCGTGCCTCAAAGACCTCAATTACAACACCGGCTGCGGCACCCGTCTAAATTATCGCGCTACAGTTTAATCTTCATGTTTATGGACAACGGTCCCAGAAGCGGAAGCCGGCGCGGGAAGCGTAATGTACCGCGAACACCGCTTTGTAGTTGTGCAACCACTACCGGCACTGCGATAAATTTTAAGTAATTTAAAGCTCAATAGAGGCCACTTGTCATCGTTATCATGTCATATTTCGTAAGATGATTGGAAAGATAAGGAACAAACAATAAAGTAGACGGTAGTGTTACAGATTCAACGACTTTTTTTGTTAAGAAATAATTTTAAATTCGCAAGGTAATAATTAGTCATGAGTTAACCAAATGTCGTATACTGTTAATTAAAAATTCATCAGGATAACTATTTTTAAATTTTCATATTCAATACAATAGCTTACAATTTTAACTTAAATGCATTTCAATTAACGCTTCAGCTGAAGCGGTGACTTTTCGCTAATAAAGCCTTTCTCCGGCGATCCGTGGTGTGATATCAATCTATTGAGACAGCCTCCAGTTACTGTAACCACACAGCAGTCGCTATTTCGCATCTGTCAATTCCTACAGAATAAATGACTCGTGATTTATTTGTTATGTATAATAACGTCTATTCCTTAGTGAATAATCTAGTCTATCCCCTATCTATAATCTAGACCGCACTATTGAATACTACGTTCATAAGACCGTCCTCATAATTAGACTAGTTCGTAACATGTAAACCAGGCAAAATTGTGGTTCGGACCCCACGTTAAAATTTAGGTCCCTTAGTTATACACCATTGGCTGTTAGGCTATTAATAAAATTAACAGTCCAGTCTAAGGAACATGTCGACCTTAGTCAGTAACAAGATTACAAGATCGCGCCACAATCAACCTTCACTCACCTGTCATTACTTGGCTTAAAATACCTACCTGGGTAGGTCACCATTTCACAGTAATGTATCAAATGTACACAAACGATACACAAACGGTACACAAACGATACATTAGATCCACGGCTTAGCACCACCGTTTTCTTGTTTCGACTAATCAAAACCCTAAACTGTCAGACAATTTCATCCAAGTTATCACTTGATGGAACAAGAAGCAGTCACAGTGTTGGCAAGTCACCATCCAGCTGCGCGAACCTGCCGTTCCACCAGTGCTTCGGTCTCCACAAACCGTAACCAATGAGCGCTGTAACTGATTCGCACCTGCCGGTCCTCAGGCTCTGTGCGGACTGCTTGACACCGACGCTGTTTGAACTACCCAAGCAGCCAGAGAATGCGACTGTAAGGATTCCATTATTGCTGCCGCCCTACGTAGCTTATAGGCCGTATTAAACATGGACACCACTTGCGTCCCAAGCGGCTGAGCCACCGGCGTCCCGCCTGCTTCCCGGAAGTGTCCGAGAGCAATTTATCATCTCGGACACAGCCGAGACGATGCAAAGACACCACCGCATTGACACCGCCCCACCAGCAAATCACAAGTCGTTACAATGAATATTTTTTCTTTAAAAGGATATTTCTTCATTTCACAAATAAAATATTCAGTGTTCAATTTGTATCTATTTATTTTTGCATTTTTAGCAAAAGTTCCTGATTTTTTATTATCTTTCGTCGCTGTCTTCTTTGATTTGTTTGTTTCTTCTTCTGCTTCTTTTTCTTCATCACTCCTTGATCATTCTTTGACGCGGACTTCATGGTTTTCTCCTACTTCTTCTTTTAATTCTTCCACTTCCTCTTCCACGTAAATTTTGTTAAAACGAACACACTCTATTACTAGTACTAGTACTCGTACAACGATAAAATGCGAACAACTTACAGGATCACACGATATCTACGAACCGGGGTAACTTCGTTATCAAAACTACCACTCTCGAACGTTGCACTGCAGTCAGTGTCTGGGACACCGTGTGTCCAAGTATAATAACTCGCGGGATGTTTCCATAAGATTCAATGTTATTAAGACTACAGACGCCAGCGGTTGAGCTGCTGGGACACAAAACTGCGTCTCGAGTGTGTCCCGTCTGCGTCTTGCCCTCGGACCCAGCCGGGACACCGGAACATACTTTAGACGCAGTTTTGCGTTCCAGTCAACTGTGTCCGTGTGAGCTCGCGGGACACTGCCATTTGAATCAATGCTAGGCAAGTGACCAGGGAAGCTAGCGTCCCAGTCACAGGGACGCAAAGTGTCCGTGTATAATACGACTATACGACTATTCAAAGCAGCCGACCGGCGCCGCTACACCAGCCTCGCCCACACACACAGGTACAACCACTCTGTAGCTATTACTCTCGGGGCCGTCCGTCATTACCTGAGGTCGTCGCGGCTCCCACGTGTCGCAACCCCACCTTGGAGCCAATGTCGCTTCCACGTCCACCAGGCGTCCACAGGACTAAGGGAAAGTCATAGGTTTGCAGATAGGTAGGAGAAAAAAAATTCAGGATAAACTTTATACTTTGTTTAAGTTTATCCTTAAGTTTTTAGACCCTTCAAAAGACTCCAATGAAAGCATTTTTTCTCGTTTTAGTTGTGACGGCTAACAAAATTCGGTATTGCTTTAAAGAACAGCCTCTCAAGGCAGTTGCTCATACAACCTTATTCAATGAGTTGTCTGAACTCATTTAGACTGAAGCTGCAAAGTTGAAAACGATTAGATATTATAATTAAGCAGGAAGTTATCCAAATACTTGTTTGAGGGTTCAAACTTCAACGGTTAAGTATGCAAATTTTAATTCGAGTAACTATAAAGTGTTTTGTTTTATATGAGCAACTTTTCTAAAACAAAAAAATCATAAACGTGACCGTGGGAATTCGCAAAGGTCAAAGACGCTTATTGAATAAAAAAATGGTTCCAGAATGAACAATAGAATAGTGGTAGTAGTATGAAAATATAAACAACCTTAGTTGTTAAAAATGCAGTTAAATATTACAGAACTTTAACCTTTGATTATGTCTATAAGATATAATCTCTCCATCAAACACCGAGTAAACTACCGTCAGACACACAACTAAATCGAGGTTAAATCCTACTAATTTAGCAAACAAACAACAGGCACTGTTCATTAATTAATCCAGGTTAATATTTACATAAATTAAGATAATGGAGGAAGTCGCTGTAACGAAGCACCGGCTCTAATGGAATCTCAGTAACACGGAGATGATAAACGCGCGAACAAAAGGAATTACTGTTCTGCTCTAATTCAATAAAGGGCGGGGAATAAGCCCTGTTAGCTCTTCAACAAGACAATAATACGGGCTCTTCATCTCATAACACGTGTGCCGCTGCTCCGCCCCGCCCGGCCTTGCAGAGAGCTCCGTCTCGTCGGACGGTTTGCTTAGAGATAGTCGGATAAAGCGCGTCTCAATCTTGAACTGACTGGTTCATCTAACAATTTTATTGTTTTTTTTAAGAGGGTGGCGGCCTGTTTTTCACCTTGCCTTTGCCCCGCCCACATAGACTATTGATCTGTGCGTGGACGTTATCAAGCAAAGCCAAGGAAGAAGTGAGCCAGTAAAGTACAAGGGTGAACAATACTGCTAAAAGCATGATGCGACAAGCCCGAGTCTCGAAATGCGACGCTTCGTGGCCACAGTTCTGAGGCCGAGTGCGCTACCAACTGCTCCACCTACTCACTTCAACCACAAACTCTGCTAAGAGCAGAGTGAGTGAGAGAGTGAGTTCTTTCGTAACTCTGCTAAGAGTGCAGTCTTGAGTTCGACTTGTTTTTATTTTTTGCAGATAAAGCTCCAATTTTATAATATACTCTACCTAACATTTACATTGATTTAGCATTAAACAACCAATCGCCCAACAAAACAAGTTAGAATTAATTAGTTTTCCTCATCACTGAAGTAATCATAAGTAAAATTAAAATAATCTAGAATATTCAAACTGTTAGCGCAAGATTATAAAACACGGAAATATCGTGACCGTGTTAATCTATAATGGACAACTTTATGCATGTAGCGAAAACATACGAAGATTAATGTGAAAGTGAATGTTTCGAGGATGAAATTACTTCCTAAACGATTTTCAATCGACATAAAAACTCTATTCTATCTAAAGCCACTAAGCAGAAAAATAATCAAACCGTCCAAGAAAAGTATTTTTTTACTGTTATCACTTTCGTCTCCATATTTCAAAACTAATTTTACAAAATGGAAGTATTTTAAAGAACTTTGTTTAGTGAGTGATTTAGAAAGTAATTTTAAAGAGGGTACTTTATAGCGGAAATAGAAATCATGATCATAATTGCCACAGGAAACGATCAAAACCTCGCTGACCGTTTGGCTGAAATACTGGGTCAGAAAAACCGCAATGTAATTAGAAATTAATCTGTAATTTGCTTGGGTCAGTTCCAAGTAAAGCTGGAATTCGTCTCTAGATTTAACTTACATTTAAGATTGATGCAGCAAACCTGGGATTAAACTCGCGGCCATCCAGATTTATGTTGGTATGGTATAGAATGTCTTACTGAAGGTGTTTTTAGCAACTCGAATAGAAAATTTCACCTAATTTTACCTAAAATTAATAATCCAAAACAGTTCCTAAGTGCTTTAACACGAATTCCCTCTTGTATTATAAGTGTAAAACAATATTAACAGTTGTGAAGTCCCAAGACAGCAAAATCAACAGCCCTAAACTTATTATAAACAAACCTTCCGCAGGAGTTTACCTTCAAAAAGTTCTTGTCCACAAACAGGCAGGCTACAAAACCAGAATATGAACGGTAAATTAATCCAAGGCCATATTACAATCAAAGTACACGTTATATAAAAAATAATCGTACACGTAAAATAAAAAAGTCTACACACCTATGAGACATCTCAACCCAGGTCCATCATGCAATGTTATGGCGCAAACATAAACATGTCAGTGGGTCACGAATGATACTTGGAAGGCCCTGAAGACGAAGTTCAGAGAGCTAATAATACCGCGCCCCGTCACATCCTGTGTGAGTTGTCCTCTGTTTTTACACCTCCTCTCTCTCTCTCTCTCTCTCTCTCCTCGCCTTCTGTCGTCACTTTCCTCTGATTTGCCGCTCCATTCGTCTTGAAAAACGGGTCTCCAAAAAACCCACCCACCCATCACTTTAAATTTAGATTCCAAACTAAAACGATGAAGCTTGAAATAGCGAGATTAACACCTTTTTCACACAAGCTAAATACATTCAATCTAATAAATATTAAATGCAGATTGTTATTTTGTTTATTAAATAACAGCATGTTTACTCGATTGGTATTGAACAAAATAGTTTAATGATGAAAGAGGAATGAGTTTCACAAATGGAGTCATTGGGAACAAATTTAATACTGGTTTTGGGGGAGAAGCATTTAAGAAAGATATGACACACCACACTATCTTCTTAGAGTCAGTGTATGAAGTAATCAGTTTCTTTCGCTATAATATCTTTAAAAGTATAATTCAAAAATAATATAACATCAGCTAACCCTAAAATAACTTCCACAATAAATCTCATCCAAAGTACAGTAATCACAACTATCCGTAATGAGACATTTAAAATTCCATCAAAGCCACAGCCACGGTTATTATTTACGTTGAGAAATAAACATTTTAGTCCTACGCGAAAACAAAAATAAGTGCACGGAAACTCACTAACCGGTGGGGAGGTGCAGGGGGGGGAGGCGGAGGTGTTCGTGCGAACAGAGTAAACTGTGTGGTCAAACTGACTCTGCGATCGGCAAATGGCCATTACTGGCTTCTCCAGCGGCTGCGGATCACGAGACTGCCGCTGTTGTCTACTGCTCGTAACTCCGCTCAGAGTGCTGTCAGAGGGTAAGTTTATGTTGGAGCTGCGATTAGCGAGACTAGCAGCGATCCGATCAACGAGTAGAAAATACAAGCTTGCTTTGTAGTGGGTCTGTTTACGTTGGAGCTCTGCGCTGTGACTACTCTTGGGTCCCGACCATCTTTGACCGCTGCGACAATAGTTCAATTCATTTTCTCAGCTAGTATCGAGGGTCCAAAGATTGATGTGCGATATCGCAATTTTTTTAGACCTGCCTTATGGGAAAAAACGGACAAGAATTATCACAACAGATTTGTGTTAGACAAGCTGTGGAATGAGACTGCACAATAAATGAAAACAAAACGTATATAGTCAGTATATAATCAGTAGTTATATAGTAGTTTTACATTATATAAAGTCAAACGTTTCTATTTCTTATTTAGTCAGCAAATGTTGTGGGTATCTTAAATCGAGATACAGGGGATAGTATTCGTCAAATACATTTATTTCCTTATTGACAGGATGTGCACAATACTGACGCTCTATACATCCTAATAAATAATACTTTACAGCACTTGATGTTAAAACTAAATCCTCTTCTTCGGAGTCACTCATCTTCACCTTGAGCGCGACTGTCGCAGCTCTGACATAAACACTCGACCAAAGCAGAGGGCTACTCTCCGGCAATCGTTTGTCGCAGCTCCAACATAAACATACCCTGAGTCGTGCTCAGTCGTGAGTCGGCAGTGGCCAGACTACCGCACAACTACCGCCCAGTGGCAATAATGCAGATTACACGGTATTGCGGAAGAAGAGGCTGCAGCACTGGGTAAACTACAACTTTGCGGTTCCCTTTTCTTTACAAATTCCATTTTGTAAGAATAGAATTCAAAAAAATTGATTAAAAATAGTGAACAGGCACCCTTTTGAAATAAGGAAAAGTATTAAAAATGTTCATTCCCACCCAATCACGTTTCTGCGCTCTTCTTAAACTAACATTAAAAACAACCTTTTTAGATCGAATCAATAGTTTTTAATCTGGCGTGCAGGTCAATTTTTCCAAAGCCTACGTTTACACTCAATGGAATTATTTAAAACGTATGGCAATACTTAGAAATCATGGCATAACAAACGGATTGCGGTATCAAAGCACAGAATTCATATTTATAATCTATGTTAACTACTTTACACATAAAATTTATATCGCTGTTGTCCAACTTAAAGCGAAAGATCAATACAAGAATCATTTTATAGTTTGTTACATAGTTTAAATTCCTTAAACTAATTTAAATTTACAATAATTTGAATAGTTTGATCAAGGTTGATTCCGAGCTAACCGCCGGAGTAAAAAAAATATGGAGGAAACTAGAACACGCCCAGACATTACTTACAACATTTATCGAGCGACAGTGGCGAAGTAACGAGAAAATGCCAGGAGGAGAACATAAACTAACAATTTAACGACGGAAATTTCATTACAAGAATCTCATCCCGGGATGTGGAGCGGTTTAACATACCGTGATATGAAGGGCACGGTGAAACTGCGACGACCTCGGAGCACTGCGTTTCAAGATGCTTCGACTGCTCAACTGCAATTAAACTGACGGCAAAACACGTCAACTCTGATCCACGTATCCGACGGATCAATGTGTGCTTGAGCCAACTCGCCGTTGCCGATAAGTAGGTTGACGTTATCCGTTAGCAAAGACACCAAGAACCAGATCAAGTTTTTGCTGTTATTAACTGAATGAGTAATTTGATAGGTTTATAAGTCAAAAGATGTCGCTTGCTTGATAAAATGCCAAGAGCAGGTTTTTATTTGTGCTACAAATTGGATGTATTTAAAATAACCCAGATAACTTGTACCTTTAGATATATATTTATAATTTTTTAACTGAAACATTTTTTAATTAATTGATTAATCCTTCTAAGGTAACCTGTGCCGTACGCGTCACGATTATATATATCTAGCACGAAACTATGCACTGGCCAAAATCTTTTCATCTGTCTGTAACGAAGACCAGTCGTTCCACAGTACCTAGAATATCTTTATACGGTAGATATCTTGCGCAGGTGAGAGTAAGAAAAAGATGTGACGTCATGGTAGTCTAACATTTGAAAGAAGGTTCAGCAAGTTCACGTGCAAATCTCGTGAAACGACGCCAAATCTCGTGAAATTTTTCATTACTAGAATGAAACATAGCCTTCATTTGTTGACAAATAAATATTTAACCTTGAAATAAAAGGTGAGTTAGAAGCTTAAGAAACATGTTATGATAATAAATCAGCTGTCTGTGGTTGGGGCTAATTTGGCTTGCAGTGAGACTTGCTGGTGCGTCGACTTGCAAAAGAACTTGGCGCAATAATTAGTGTAAAAATAGTCCCGTCACTGGTGCGCACCACCGACCAGCAGAACGGTTGCTGATTGGCTGGTCTACTGCGCATATTGTTTATGATACTTACCGTATAGATGTTCAAGTTACTGTGAGTCGTTCGAACCTTCTAGAAACATCATAGGGAAAGATGGGATTGGAACGCCTTCCCCCTTCCCATTCCACGGATAGCAGTTGGATGCAAAACATCTAAACTTTAATCCGATAAGTACTTAGTTATTACCGTAGGACTATAATTCTCATAAGATCAATAATACTACCACTCACACGCTAGGCAGCTTACTTTGGGGGTGCCGGGGGGGGGATTCCAGTTAAGAGTTTTAAGA
Organism: Flexamia atlantica; assembly: GCA_035578135.1. NCBI lineage: Eukaryota > Metazoa > Arthropoda > Insecta > Hemiptera > Cicadellidae > Flexamia > Flexamia atlantica. The sequence continues at coordinate 2,433,942 of JAQJVK010000030.1, read as the reverse complement.
TTAGGTTTCTGTCAAACCGACTTGTAAAAATTACCGGTGTAGCTTTTAACAGATCCTAAAATATTCGTTCGTAGGTATTTTCTGCCAACCGTCACTTAATTCAATAGTCCCTTAAACCTTTACTCAGAGTTTCAGTAGGCAATAGTGAACCGAATATTCATTTATTCTGGTCAACACAGTAATTGTGAATCACATGCTAGGTGGTGGCATTTATAGTCATTATAGTTGCAAATGGATTCAATTAGTTAATTACAGTTCATCAAAGCTGGCTTAAGGTGTAAATATGGCAATGGGCACGATCGGCCTCAGGGTAAGGTAAGCCTTTCCCTTTCATTTTACAATTCCAGCCCTTCCAATTGATCCAGTAATAGCCTGCTCTGACCAATCACTTCTTTAAAAATACTACTTAATCAAGTTCAGACCTTAATCCATATTTCACTATTTCCACCCTCCGCCAATACCCAATCACCACCACACCATTTCAAACCAAAGAACTTTCTAAAAAATGAAAAGCGTATATTGCAATACTAATATTTACCACCCAAAACCTAATATCACCTAAATAATTGTTCTCGGTATAAGATTAGTCGACCGAATCTCATTTTAAGCAATGATTAAAACATCAAGCCTGCACGCGAGATGGTAAAGAATGATGAGCGAATTATACGCGAGAAACCTGACCTTATATAGAGCGAAGTTATTACAGCTCGCGGCTCTTAGTCGACATCACAATATGAGGCTAGTTCCACGAAAAACATCGTTCTAGGGAAATTAAGTTACATTACATGTTGTGTTTCAACATTCAGTAACTGTTTGAACACAATCCTTCAGTGCAAATCGCTGAGTACCAGAACTCACGTAATAATCCGTCAGGGGGATTCTGTGCAATACCAAAATGTTTTGCAGTTATATTATTCGACTGCCTAACGAATAGTCCATGATAACGACGATAGTACTGTTTTGCTTCTTGGACTGATTCGATAAATGACAAACAAAAATTCAGATATAGTAGACCTTTTCTGTTATATTAGGCAACTCGCACTGTACACGGCATCATACCATTTCACTCTTTATCATTACTTACTGTTAAAAAAATTCGAAAATCAAATCTTACTGCTCATGACTTAAGAGACGCGACAATAACTATTTGTGTTTTAAGAAAACAAAGTATGTCATTCGTTGCCGGCAAGAATGAAAGCGGCAATGACTATTTGTGCTCGTAATACAAACATTTTTCCTACCACCATTATTTAAACAGTTTAATTTATTAACTAACCTGTAAACGAAAGTTAATTTAGGTTATGTTTGCTTATTCTATTGGAACGAACCGGAAGTTGAGATAGAAACGGTGACACTGAAATCAGCTGATTTGGAACAAGGCAACTAGAATTTAGAATACGGTGAGTGTCATGGGATTTCTGACCAATAGAAACTAGTCTGTGGTGTTTGACGTCATAGTTATCTCTCTTGTGTGCCAACTTAACGTATTCTACATTTCAAGTAACCCTGATTTAGCGAGCCGGAATGAAATGAAAGCGGAAATGAACCGTTCGTACTGTTTACAGATGTGGCATTTTGATTATTTCCATGCAGCGGTAGGAAAAACAATTAAAGTGAATTAAACGAGGAAAACTGATAGAAAATGTGATAAATTTGCGGGAGGTCGTGGAGACAATGGGCGCGTGATCGGCCTGGGACAATGTTGGCCGCCACCTGTGTTATTGTACTGCGTTTGGCCACTGGCCGCTGTCAAGACCTCCTTACCGTCCGCAGCCCTGAGACGAGTATTTATATCCTGGGTTACCTCGATTTATTTAAGTTCAAAGATACGGTCAATTTTTTTACTAGTCGTGACGTAAAGCCAAGAGTATGGAACATTACTTTTGGACAAAGCAGACAGCATGAAAAAAAGTTTACTGAAACCCGGAGAATCTCCTGATCCAAACCGACCCTTTAGTATCAAGCAAAATTTAAGAATAATCGTACATTTTTTATACTCTACCGCAAACACACTAGACAGGTAAGTTATACAATAAACTTGTTTTACAATAACACGAATAACGAGCACAGAAACTAAAACAATATGAAACTAGAAACAAATAAAATATTTGTAACTGGGAGTTTTTATGGAGTTCCTTTTGAACTATAATATGTACATACCGTTGAAGGTCAGGTGACAAGATTTTGAAACATATATTATTACTAGCACTTGCCCGTGGCTTCGCTCACGATAAAAATTACAGATGATCTTACTTCTGCTTTTTGAACTGTCAAATTTTCGTATTCACAGCTGTTTACAATTTTGTATTTGAATGTTTACATTCTTATAAAATGTAAACATTGATGCTAAGGACGTTCACGGGGCGTAGCCCGAGGGGATTTTAAGAAAGTGAATAGGCCTATGTCCTTTCCTAACATAGTAGTTCTATTCCTGCAAAATTTCAGCTCAGTTGGTCCAGTATTTTTCACGTGGTTGAAAGACAGATATTCACACAAACATCCATACTTTCATATTTATAATATTAAGTAGGATAGGATTATTTTAAGTCTTAAGTTAATTTTCATTCGTTTAACCCCCGCATTTAAGACCATTAACTGATAATTCCCTGCAAAGGTGGGTTTTTAATACATTCAACCCAGCCTCGGGTTAATCTCAGCCACAAACCACAAAGAAAGTTTCGCCGAGGACGAGGAAGGAGCGTTATGTCTCTGTAGGCTGTAGGGCCTGCTCGTAAATCAGCCGCGGCCTTCGTCGCCGTTACCGCCGGCTCCTGCCTGTTCAAGGAGACGGCGACGCTGATTTACACCCTGATATATTGCTTTTCTATTTTAACACGGCCTAAATTGTTCACCTGATCGCTCCTCTGCAAATGTAAGAACTTATGTAAAAACAAATCATCAGACTCGGCACGTTAGCAGTTTTAAACTGTAACTGTATAAAACTATTGCAGGTTTCCCGGTTTATCAGGACCAATGTGAGTGGTTTCCGTTCTGATGGATAAACCAAATGTCCAAATAATCAGAAGTTTCTATAACATCGGTGCATAGGTGCTTCGGTAGTGAAGTCAAAAATCATAAAAATCTGTTTTAAATCATAAATCTGTTGAGAAACCACGCTATTAAGTGTTCTCCTTTCATGACTATCTTCAACGATAGACACATAACCATAATCCGTAACCACTTAAATAGTAGCTAATTAATCCCTGTTTTTAGTTCATAAAAATTTCAAGCTACTTACATAATTCAAATGTTAATATCACAACTAATTAATTAAAATTCCAAAATCTTCAAGTTTTCGTTTTCGTGCCCACTAGTAGCCTTGTAATTCCTACAGGAATCCTAAATCGTCCTTATTTATTCGTTAGTAAAATGATAAACTACACAAGGCGCTCTTCAATGAATCATCTGAAACAAACGGGGCCGACAGAAATAGCGTTTCCCCACCTTGCACCCGCTACACAAAAAACGCGAAAAATCAAGTTGTCAAACAAATAACAAGAAGGGGAGCGGGAGAGGGAGTCGTTGACCCAGAGAGGCAGCGGCGCAGCCCGCGGCGGCGGCCTCCGTACACAGCGGGGTAATTAGCTGTATTCATCATACCACACACTCCACACCAGCCCACCTCGCCGTTACGTTGGCCGTTTTATCAAAATATGTTAGAAAATAATGAAGATATAGAATTTTTTTTTATTTCCCACAACAATAACATGGGAAATGAGTATGCAGGTTTGCTGCCACAAAAATGGAAATATCGGGGATTCAGACTAAAATACATTAGACATCATCTAGATAAAGCCACAAGCCAAGTTTTTTTAAGATATGTTGAGAAATAAGCGAGATATAAAATGTTACTTATTTTCCATAAGGATAAAATTGGTACAACGTATTGTGTTTACCACTTTCAATATCTCGGTAAACAATGGACATGAAACAATGATTCAAAATACTAGATTGTTTATTCGAGCTTGATTCAAAGGTGCTAACAGAAATTTTATCATTTTTTTCTATGTGAAATCTTCAAAAACACCATTTGGAGTTAACCCCTTTAAACCCCCTACCAGTGGCCCGCTCGGGCTGGTTTACAATCTCGTCCGAGTGATTACCATTTTAAATGTATGTACAAATTTCATAAAGATCGAACTAATTTTATGGCTGCTATCGCGCTAACAGTCACATATAAACATTCGAGCTAACGGTGTTTTTGCTTCTGGGTTCTCCAAAACAACAAGTTACCATAGTCTAGGGATTAGGTCTTTCTATAAGACCTCCAGTAATAGCTTCTTCCTATTGGGGAAAAATCGAGTAGTCAAAAAAATAACAAGAAGGGGAGCGGGAATGGGACTCCCGTTATGGGACTCGTACACAGCAGACTAATTAGCTGTATTCATCATGCCACACACTCCATACCTCGCACACCATCTCACCGTTACATTGGCCGTTCGACGTGTCAAATAAAACTTGCTCGTATACTTCAATTTTATAGGATGAAAACTACTTTCATACGTAACATTTTACTTCCCGCGAGAAATTATAGTGCGCATGGAATTAATTCGCTACACGTTTCATGCCACAGCTTAAATCAAGGATTAGTTATGCCGACCAGTGCGAGTCTAAACCTAACGTAAATATAGACATTTTTGGTTTAAACACCTTCAGTTGTCAGTTGCCAAAGGGGTTCTCTGCAATCTTTATTGATGCTATAGCAACTTGTCAACTCCGAGAATCGTTGAATCGTCATGGATGTTCAATGGATCGTTGACTTTTCAACTCCTGAGGAGTCTTCATCAGGCATCGGATGTCGTTTATTTGTTCGTCTTGAACTCGTCATATATATTTATTTCATGAATAAATTTAAACCAGTTTTATTACTTCAAGTGATTCAGTGGCTGATAACATGAAAATACATATTTTAAGTGATGAATAGTTTCTTGTCTATCAGTTTTATGTAAACGTCACGGAGTTCTTTGAACGTCATTGTAGCAACTTTGAAACTGAAGTTGAGACAGAATAGCGCGGGTCTAAACAAAAGCAATGTGAGGCTTCTACTTCTTTAAGTTAGACTTCCAACCAAGGTATTTTTTAACTTATTGTTCACGATTAGCAAGTATCTAGTAATAAGCCATCTCTAGTAATAAGGCCGCGGCTTTCGACCTTGCAACGCCGCTTCTCAAAGGTTTTTTGCGATGCAAAAACCCATAGTAAAAATCCTTACAGAGCCAGCTGGTTTCAATTAAACAAAAAGTAGAGTTCCATAAGAGAGTATGGATAAACAAATGAGCTGAACCACAGAGAAGAATCTAACAGAGGTCGCTTTTAAATGGGTCTTCTGTTGCGCCCAAGTGCTTGCTAGTTACAGTCAAATCCAGGCGTAACTGGATCAAGGCGTAATCCAGGCGTTAAATCCAGGCGCCATAATTACATCCAGTTTAGATAAATTACGAGAGGACAGCGACGGTGATGCCCTCTCGTGGCGTTAATTGTGAACTAATTTTTTTATAAGTACTCGACACCAGCGCTCTACACCATCAGAGCGCAACATTAGAAGATACCTCTAATTGATTCTCCTCTGTGGCTGAACCCTTAAGCGCGATGTTGCCATTTACTAGCGCCGCGGCCTTATACTATATAGATGGCAATGATCTAGAATACGCGTTTCCTACAAATTAACATTAACGTTTACACAATCTCGACATCAACAACAGAAAATAGACAGACCACTTTCATCAGCTGAGAGCCACTGAGAGCAGAAGCGGTGGAAAGTGAGCAAGAGCAGTTTGGCCACGGCGGCTGCGGTGGTGTGCTGCGGTCAAGGTCCCGGCCCTTGTTTGGAGCCTATAAAGCGGTCGCCGGCCGCTGGGACTCGCGGCTAATGGCTCATGTTGCTGTCGATCACCTTCTCTGGTCCAACAGGCGAGGTAGGTGTATGTGCCCAGAACCGATTTTGGTAGGGATTCATTCACTTTGGTCGTCTTTATTTATAGGTCCTAAGAGGGTTCCTACCTACGCCAAAATATGCCTAAAACAAGCTTCGCGCGGTGTCATTTAGCGCCTACAATTTTCAAAATAAAATTTAATCCAACGTACCATTTCAAAGATAAAGAGTTATAGAATGTTTATTGCAAATCCAAAATCGTTCATGTTTACGTAATCTGAAGATACATTGCGTTGAAGTTGTACCCACTTTAATATAAGTCGCCGCTAGTGTCACAGAAAAACGAAAACGGCCGTAGGTAGGAAACCATCTTAATCTCCCCTTGTATAAACATACCTAACTCTTCACGCCATATTTTTTATTTCAAAGATAAAACATGGATTCCCGAGACGTTATTTTAACTTGGAATGCGCATTTCAATGAGTCTTGGAAACACTTTACAGAACACTAAAGCTGTGGGACTCCTTTGAGAACGTGTTTTAAGGTCAGGAGAGACAATTTTTTTTGAAAAGAAACGATCTTGAATATTCATTTTGACTTTTTGAAGTGTACGGAGGTTAAAATAGTTAACAAAACAAGAAGCAAACAAATTGGTATCATCGTTATTTGTTTCATCTTGTCACCAGGCGATTAAATCATTGAAACTTAAAAATCTTAAGTCATAGTTTTTTTACAAAGACATATGAAATTCCCACTTGTTACGGAACATAACCTTTAAAGTTAAAGCATTCTTCAACCCAAATAAACTGCATATCAACTGTCAAAAATACCTCTACAAACTACATTATTGAAATCCTCATCGAATTACAACACACCAATAAAAGGAGCCAAATAACATGCAGTGTAAAACACGGATGAGATACGATACAGTACAACAAAAGACAGCCTCCACAAAGCCACAGCCGGGGGCGGCGTGTTTGTGCGCCGTCTGGATAGTTCTGTGTGGGATATCGGATCTCGTGTTTACCGTCCGCCGCCTCCGCTCGCTGTGTCCGAACTTGACACTCCAACGTTATCTTTGTTTGGGGGGTTAGTGTGATTTATGATATTTACGATAACGCGCAGACGGTAAATAGATACTGGCCACCAAGCCAGATGTGGCTATGTGTCTATGTGTGTTTTCCTTGGGAAACCCGCTGAATGCTTGGTTTTGAAATTGTTAAATGCTTTTAAGTGTTTATTATATTGTTTTATGTAAAGACAATTCAACGAAAAAAGTAAGGTTGAATCGAGATAAAGAGTGCCAATAAAGGTGCTCCAAAAGTTAAGTTATGTTTTACAACAAATCACACCCAATAACGACCGAGCAAAAAGCACATTTACGAGAACAAAATGAACGATCATCAATTTCTTTATACGTGTTTTCATAGTAAAAGTTTAAATATTTTTGTAAACAAGTATATTTTACGCAACGAAACGTGATCAACATTGTATCTGTTCATTGGAGCGCAAGTTCATCAAAGATAATGCCCCTGTTGATTTGAGTCTATAACCCTTCTCTACAAATTATTGTACTGCCAAAATTCAACGCAATTTGAGTTTTAATATTCTGTATTTTAGTAATTATAACAAACAGATGTTGTAAAGTATATGTGGGTCGCCATTTCAGCTAATGTATGTATGTATATATGTATGTATGTATGTGATAAAAATTGTGTGAACGTCAAATAAAACTGTCAAACTTACCGTACTTCAAAAAGAAAAGAAGTGTTATTATAAAAAGTAAAATGAACGGTATTATTTGTTATATGTTACTACCAAAAACGAGGATTAGCTTTTCTTTATTTATTAACACAAGAAGAATAAACAATAAAATTTGTCGGTATCTATAACGGTTTTGTTATTGAATGCTACAAAATATTTCAGATACCGACCAAATATAAATACTTTCTTACAACAAGGAAGTATAAAGTATAAGTATAAATAATTTCAAACAAAATCAATTTAATTATCAATATCAACTTTGCCCCTATTTGCCATTTTGCGAAGTAATTCTAAAATTACGTCAGTAGTATTTCTAGAAGATTTATTTTGTTAAGGAATGCAGACAAATATTTACTTTCTCGTATAAATATAGGCTTCATATATGAGCTCAGGAATCATAGCTTAAGGCAACACGGTCTGCTAATATTGATAATTTGAAAAAGAATATGGCTGCATACAAACTCGCCAACTTTTCTGGGACCACTTCTATTATACAAACTGTGTACATACACTATTAACTGTTCAGGATTATCGAAGATTAGAAGAACTTTCTTCCGTTTATTTTTTCCGACTACGAAGATGGAAAGTGAAACAATATTCTCTTTTACAACCGCTATAAGAAAACACTTTCGCCAAGTATAAAACGAAGCGCGATATTAACTCGTTCGTAGTAATTTGTAAAGGAAGAAATAATCGTAAAATCGAATGGAACGCACTTATAAACAACAAAAATACGGCTTTCAACTGGATAATGATTGATACATGATATTCATACAAACGATTGATAAAATGTCATTGTAACTATATTTAAGGAATATACTTGTGCGACGATTCTCTTTCAATTTAAGATTTTACCTCTACCATGAAAACTATCCGTCGAGAAAACAATGAAAGGACAAAAAGATTTTTGGTTTCATTTTAGTAAATTAATTTATTACAATAACCAAACCATGCGCGGCGTCTTATCATTGTACCCTTGGGCATTACTCTGACACTTGGGTTGAGTTAATCACTTTTCTATTAGAAAAAGTAACATATATTTATTTGTATACCTTGATAGTTTGTTAAAATAACTAGAAACATACAAACTAAAATACAACCAAACATGAAGGCTGCAATTTTTATCAATAGGTATGTGTCAAAATGTTTCATCTCTAACGATAAAAAATAATTCGGTTGCAATCACTAGCATTTGAATTGTACTGCTCCATAAACATCAAATCTAATGTTATGTAGGCTACGTTTCGCATGATATCCACGGCTACCTATCAAATTTTATAAATTCACTAGATTTGAAACTTCATCTTTCACACTATAACGGCCTGATTTGCCGTCACTCAACTTTTCAATTTTCGACCGCAGAAGCAGTCTACAGCAAAGCGGCGCCCAATAGCCCATTGTGGCCATCGATTGTCGCTCAGCCCGACGTCACTCTGGCTCTCCAACGTCAAGCCCGACGTTGGATTTGCAATCGTCACAAAGACAAGTAACGGGCCAAAAAATATTATCTTTTATTTTATTTGTTCTGGTAAAAGTAACAAGTGTGACTTATTACCATTCACAGAATGTTTTAGTTTCGACTGCATCTTTTGTGGTTAGTTAATTATAATCTTGGTAATATAGTATGAGCACTGAACAGAAACCTAGGCAAAACAATTATATCAATTAGAACGCTTTTATGAACACAGTTCGCAATTATTAAAACTATTTCAACTTTTCCCTAGATTAATCTCACCCAATTCAATACAATTATAAACAAATCGTAACTCGACGAAGGTTTTAAAAGCGGGGCGAACAAGTACAACGAATATAATAAATACATGTTACATTTTAAGAAAGAATACAATACGAATATAATAAACGAATATAATAAAGACATAAAGCAGGCCTATTTATTTAAAACCCGGAAACTGACAATTTGTAAACTTTTTGTTAAAACGACTGCCAAAGTTACTATACTCATTGATTTGCACCATTGGGAAACAAACTTTTGATGAAAATTGTAGGTTTTTAAAAATACGTTTAAGTGATTTAAAATACTTTTTAATAAGAAGCACAGAAATAATACGAAACATTTATGATTACATTACATAAATGGAATATTTGTAATCCTCATTACGAGTATTTATTACCTACCGGTTACTACATTAAGCCTAGTTTACACTAGCTTCTAAAAGTGTCGCCACTTGGACACTCTAATTACATTGTTGTTATACCAATACAGGTTTACCAACACCTCCGTTGTGTCAACACTTCAAGTGTTAACGCTTCATTGATTACACTGATTAGGTGCGATCCTGAGTGGCGACACAAATATTTGTAAAAACGAATAGGAGTGTCGTCACTCAAGACTGCATCCCTCCAATGATAAATAAGGTTGTAACAATTGAAGTGTTAACACAGCTGATTTTGGTAAACCTGTATCGGCATAACAACAGTGTTAATTAGAGTGTCCAAGTGACGACACTTTTAGATGCTAGTGTAAACTAGGCTTTATTGATCCTGATGTATCCTATACTCTTATATGAGCAATGTTATCTTGCTTGCTTGCTTGTATGCTTGCTTGCACAATTATCTCTAAAACGGCTCCGAGGATTTCCTTCAAAGTCTGGAAATAAGTAATTTATGACTCAAAAACGTCTTTTATGCAGATTACTTGGCCAGAGAAAATCTAATAACGTAATAAATCGAATTTTAAAGTTGTAAAATTTTAACATTGGCCTTATGGGTTGCCGTGATAGCAACGAAAATAAACAAGGAAAGTGTAAACAAATGAAGTAGGCCTAATCATAACAGCTGTTTGGAATCTACAGCCATCAAGGGAAAATACAGCAAGTGGGATGAAGAGTCCATGGAGCAATAAAAAAGGTTTCTATTTAACAATTTTATGCCATTGAGATATTTTACAGTAACTGGATGAACTGACATGAAATAACACCGAGCAAGACTCGGTCCACCAGGTACTTACTATTATTTATTTAACGCAATATAGAACACTTAAATAATAATCCTCAATAATTTGACGAGTATCAGGTTTTTGATTTACAAAGCACATACGGTAAGGAAACATTCCCTCAAACATTAAACTGGTATTACCAACCAAGCAAAGTATACGAAAACAATTACATTACAGAACATTCCCAATATAGTCAATAAAGCTTGCAAATAACATCGTTTCCATTGAATCACTGTTTCAGATCTATAGAGCAATACATAAGGTTGATTAGATGATTTTTTTATATTGGAACGTATTTTTTTCTGAAATATGATTAAAAGGGGGAAAATGAGTTTAGGATTGAACTCACAAATAAAACCTTTTGTTGGTAAATGTTTGGGTGTTTGATTTCATTTAAGATTAACATAGTCCATATCGTTGATAAAATCGTAGGTGAAATCGTACGGAAACTATGAAAGGTCAAATATTCTTTGATACAATATTTGGCATAGTAAATTTTCCTAAAAAAATATGAACCTTCCAACTGAATATTTTTAAAACTAATTTACATCCGAAAAAAGTTGTTTACAAATGCGTTGCCCTGAAAATTCAACATTATAATTTGTTTATCTTAGTTTTTTGTAACAACACTCTACAGTAATAATTATAAAACCATGCAGCTCACAAACATTAAATGCTACAACCACAAGTAAAATTGTACGTTGCAACAGTAGGAAAACAGAGACGGCAGCGTGGTAATAGGGGGACATTATATCTCATCTGAGCCCTTAATGGAGTCGGACTCCCACGGGGCGGCGCGACCTTGCGCTCCTTACGTCTTGCCGCCCCCAACACGTCTCTCACTTCATTCTGAGAGGATTCCTTCTTATATACTGCATTAGCTTTTTATATTAAAAATTAACTTTTGTTAAAAAAAAACAGCAATATGGTCAAAGGCGATGTGACATAATATATAAGTTACGAGATGTAAAGGTTATGAGATAGATTTTACCTTTATAATCTGCGTCGTAAGTGTGCCATGGCCTCGCTCCTCATTGTATCCTATCTGAAAATAATAAAAAATTGCTAATGAAAGTAACAAATAGCAGGTAAAATAAACACTGTATAAAAAATACAAATGACATATACGTACATAGCACCTAGAATGTTTAGGTGGATATTGGTTCAGTAGTTAAAAAAATTGAGATATTAAAATTGAGGAAAAATTGACTATAGTCTAAATTAATGAATGGTTAACAGTAAAACTTACTTATTATTAGCCATATCACAAAGATATGGATTTTGAAAGGTATAGAAGGTGTCAGTTTAATCCATTGTAGCTTAAGTTTTGGTTACCGCATGGATCTATCAGTTATATTTCAGTCTTGCTGCAATAATATAAAAGCAGTTGGCAAAACTCTATCAACTTTTTATCGATACTGTGTTTCGTTAAAACACGTTTAAAAACAATGAAACCACTTTTAATTATATCTAAACGTGTTATAAAAAATTATTAATGGGCTTTAATATTAATTACACTTCACTATTTAGGGTCCAGAAAAACTAAACGTTTCGTAACGTAATCGAAACTAACAAAAGAATTTTAGTGCCTCCAGTGAAAAAACTGTATTTGAATCATTAAACAGAATCTTTTTATTTTCTCAATTACATCACTGTAATCAATATTTAATACTTTACAAAGATTTTGTGGTAATTTCATATAGTGCAATCCACAGCAGTGAGAACGGGCAGACATTTTACTTCCGGACAATTATTAAATAAAGACCGAGCCGTTCAACGGAACGTGGTAATGTTCGACCGTAAAGCTCTGCCCGTTACAAACGAAACACATTACGCCGGCCAGTTGCGACGTTTTATACTTTACTGCGGCTTAACCCAAGCAATGCTATTGGCTGTATCGGCCAATAGCTATAACGGCGCACAGCACAACCTAATGTTCTGATTGGCCCATCGGTAGCCGAGACACGTAACACGCGCCACTCACATGTGAGTGCTACCGAGCGATTGAAACGTAAACTAAGGCACTTCATAGCGTTAGTGAGTGTCATAATGAAATTTCTAATCATCTAAAGTGTTTATTTCATTCAATCGTTTTGCTACCTAGGGATTACACGGTGATGCAATCCATAGATTAAATTGAAGTGTTTAGCGAAACTGACAGTTTCAAACTTTTTAAAGTGTAATAACTATATCTGTTTGTGACGTCAAATGAATAAAAATAAGTAATTTAATCATCTTTAATCCTAACTGTCTGTTTGGGAGCATTTTTCTTACATCACAAAAAGTGAATACGACATTTAAACTTTTGGAAAAATTTAAGACACGAAGTTATGCGGACCAGCGAGCGGACACGTTTGTTTTTTTGTTTTTTATTAAGAGGGAGGCAACCTCTTTTTCACCTTGCCTTTACCCCGCCCACATAGACTATTGATCTGTACGTGGACGTCATCAAGCAAAGACAAGGAGTGAGCCGGTACAGTACAAGGGTGAACAGTACGATTCCCGAAGAAGGTATAAATCCTGATAAGTTTAAAAGGTCTTAATGAGGGTGGGGCTTCCCGATATGCTTGGAAGGCAATCGTGTTAAGAAAACAAACGGGCCTGGGTCCCCTTGCACTCATCCTGGGAGATAGAGAGGATGACGTTTATTTCTCTGCAGAGTAGCTTAGACGCGTGTGACGATCATTACCTATTCATACCTTCATATACTTTCAAGATGAAAAGAGTGGAATGAATACTGTATATTGAAAAATAGACTGATCATTAAGCTCCACTCTCATTATTTAAAATTCTTGAGTAAAATTAGTAATAATAAATGGCTAAAGCCATGGGGGATGCATTTTAAACCAAACTAGTTAACACTAATGACCTGTATTTATTTTGCGTATGTGAGTGTGGGTGGACGTGTGTGCGTATCGTGCCACTGCCAGCTTAGAGGCATTGCCAGCAGTAGGTTTATGTTTTCGTTTTAATTTTCTTTCTGTATTAAGCATGTTTAATGTGTTTTGCATGAAATTTTGTGTGAGTGAGATTTCTGTTGAATGTTGGATTAATGTAAATTGTATGTCAAAAAAACAAAAAAACCCAAAAAATAGGTTAAATAAACATAAGTAGGTTAATGTAACTTAAAGTACGGTCACTTGAAAACGAGAGGAGTTTCAATACCTCTCGAAACGTAGTGTAGTTTAAACACTAGAAGCGATAGGAAAAGTCCAACAAATTAAATAATAACTTATGACCTCTCAGAAAATTATGAATAACAAACTGCGGAGATGTAACCTGTATAACCTTTATTATTAATTACTTCTCCAAATGTAAAGTCCAAGAAAAACGAAACCGAAGGGCATTCATAAAAACATTTATTTATTAAGACTTTTAAACTCTTTCAACCGTTCGCAACTGTTCAAGAACTTTATACGATTACAAAGAACTTGTAAGAACCACTGACCAAAGAAGACAAAACATAAACCAACAATATACTTGCTAATTTGTAACAGGAAGTAGAAGGCAATAAAAACACTCGCTCCCGAAATAACCCGAGCAGACGACCCAGATTACCACAAATCAGCCGTTACTGCCAGATATGACCCGGTCCGACCGGATATGCTAATGGCCGACGATGACGAATGTCTGAGGTTAATGCCGCTGACATCCACATGTCCACTGTCCACATGTACATAGTCACATGTCCATATCCACACGTACACTAATTACGTACACGCATTACTGGTTGCCAGCCGTGATTACCTTCATCACAACACGGGTAAAATTATGCTTATGTAAGTTTGATGAAACAAGGTTACTTAGAATACCTCGTGACTGTTTTCAGGTCTTAAAGTGGTAAAAAAATCTTTCTTAAGTGCTAACAGTCTTCTTAATGTCATTTTCAAGGTTGAACCAGACTTCATTAACTCATTGGTCGTTATGCTATATTAAAAACCTGCAACCATTATAAATAAATACACATGCATATTAAGTGCTATAAAAACCATTGTATTTTAGTACACACTGTGTATATTTGATTTTTTTTAGAGTTTTTTTAATGCTATGACGTCTGATAAATTATTGTACAACCTAGGTAATGACATTCAGAATATTGAATTATAAGTAGGTTTTTTATACTACTTTATGAACTTTGTGGCAGTCATAACTGAGTGGGTAGAGTACTGGCCTCCCACCCAAAGTCCCGGGTTCAACTCCCGACAAGGGCACAGACATGGCAATTTATTCTCAGACTTCTGGGGTCCGTGCTTCGGAAGGCACGTTAAGCCGTTGGTCCCGGCTACTGTAATGGTCGATAGGTTATGTCAGAGGCACTAGTTGCGACCTGATAACTCTTGACACCAGACCTTGCCCAGAAGGTTACACAGAATTATTATTCTTTATGAACTTAAGGTTTTAAGGTTAAAAAAATGTAACATTCATTCAATCGATCGAAGCAGCAGAGAAGCGGCAACCAGACTCCTGGTGACGTGGCGAGATATACACCGCAAACGGAACCTACGAGACCAACTCCACGTGCAGGCGACCAGTTGCAACTGCAAGACCACTCCTACTGCAAGTGTGAGAAAAACCAGCCGGACGGAAGATGACGACACCAGTTATAGACTATATACCGGAGAGCCACCGGCGAAGGGAAGAAACCGGCGCGATAGGGCCCAACTACCTGACTTGACAACTCCAACACTAGTGGACCTTGATCGAAGGAAAACAACGGCCAACTAACTAACTTAGAATAAGTTTGAGAAGGAGGAGGAAGACGGGAAGCGATGAAACGTTGTGTTTAAAAGATTGACTAACAACCAAAAACAAAATAGAATTTAGAAGGAATAAGAAGCAGCACAGAAGAGAAAGAGAAAGAAAGGAATAGTAGAACTCTGTGTATGCCGAAAGGTAGGAAACAGAGACAGTGGAAAGAAATGGAAAAAGTAGGGGTGGCGAAGGCGGTCGGTAATCGGTAATCAGGACCAGCGACCAGCGAGTGTGACTCCACGGCGGGCGACCACTTTCCCCGCGACACGTCCGCCGCCGCGACGGTCCCGACTGTGCAAAAACCGCAACCGCCGATCTCGTCCACTCTCTACCGCCACGACCGACACGAGGTTTCCCCCAATCACCTGATTCCTGGGCTGGGGACTCTGGAGCGAGAGCTGTGAGGAAAACATTTTTTCCCTACCTGCTATGCTCAGACGTTTTTTACTCCTTGAAATGGGTGAGTAAAATAATTATGTCTCCCGGAAAAGTAAACCGAAAAGAATAGACATTACAAATTTATACGCACACATGCAAATATGTTGCAGCTAACATACAAATAACTATTTCAATGGTCGGACCGGGTCAGAATAACTAAAAAACAGCAATTACTGCTATGTATCAGCCTCTCTTTGTATAAGGATTTCAAATCCTTCAATGTGCAAAACCGTCATACACACTAATGCTTTTAATGCACTAATGCTTTAACTTACACAATAATGCTTTTTCATCAAAATACGTCCCACGTTATTACATTAGAAAAGGAGTAGAAATTGGTTGGCATATGACCAACAAAGTTAAAATTTTTTTGTTTTTTTTTAAGTTTCAATAAACTTATTTAATTAATTCATATTTCTATGGAAAACTATTTTTCGACAGATAAATAAACTCCAAATTAAAATCCAATGAAAATGTAACAAGACTCGAAAATAAAACATTAAAAATATATAAATATAATTTACTATTACAATGACAATCAAGCTATAATGAAATCAGTAAGTCACTGAGTAATAAGAATCAGTTTGCTGGGAAAGACGAACTTAACATTCCTTTAAAGCTAATCTAACCAATTCAATTGACCTGACCAGCTCCAAATATCTAACTCGCTAAACGTGTTCATTAAACAACCATATAAATTGTATTCTCCTTCCACAGAGGATCCTTAAATAGTAAGTCCTATTTTGGACAAAAGGCTCATCCCCAGCTCAGGTGGGGGCACTGAGCCAGATTAAATGCCCTAGTGTGATCTAACCACGTAAACGCTTCACTTAATTCCTTTATCCGCCGCCTCTGCCGCCGCCCACACACTCCTTTTTATGTCCAGCTTTTAGGAGGAATGAATTAAGATTCACGGTTTATTAGCTGTGAAGCCACTAAAATTAACAAGCTCAACAGAAGCAACAGTTCATTATTCAAGGTTAAATTTAATCTAAAGTTTACATAACTTCTAAATCTTAAATTCCTTTATTCCTTTACTATGCACTATAATTTAATAAAACTTTTTATGTCAAATGACCAACAACAGGATAATCGAGGCTATGAATCGTATATTACGTTACTAGACCGGTAAGTACTACTTAACTGGACGAACAATGATAGTTCCCGTGCGTGCCAGAGGCGAGTGCGGGATTTTCATGCAAGTTCGGTAAAACTTACCGGGCGTGTGAGGCACGATCATTTACATCAGATTCTTTCATCATAAAATTTTTTTGCAAAATCCACTACGTTTCTCAATTCTTCAAACCTAGCCTACAATAAACAAACATTATTTACTACTGTTCCAGAGCTGCCACAACATCCCTCTGAAGTAACCGATTAAAACATGCATTGAACTTCGGTTTGCTGCAAACAGCTGATTGTTTTGATTGTTAACTTCCAATATTTCCGTTTCCTAGTGCACGGTAACCGTGCAGATATCGGCAAAAAATAACTTTCTAGCCAAGAGTAAGGCACAGAAAACACACGTTTCTGGGTAGTAAAATATGTCATTACAATAAACTAATTACTTGTTATTACATTAACTAATCGATTACTAATAGTAATTTGTACTTTACAAAACAGATATCGGCAAAAATAACTTTCTAGCCAAGAGTAAGGCACAGAAAACACACGTTTCTGGGTAGTAAAATATGTCATTACAATAAACTAATTACTTGTTATTACATTAACTAATCGATTACTAATAGTAATTTGTACTTTACAAAACATCTGGAAAACTTATAATTGCAACTGACAGTATGCATTTCCGATAAATACTGCAGAGCCGTGCGGAAATGCAGCTGCATGACACTGCATCCCAGATTTGTGGGCACAATTATACGCTCACACAGCCTAATTCGGTTACACAGCACTATTCATGCAGGTAAACGGGTCGCCCAGTGGCCAGTGGACGAGTCTGTATCGTGCAGTGCTGATCGTAATAACGAAATTCGTCTGAACGAACTAATAAACGATTTCTGCAAGTTAGCTACAATATGTAAGAGGTTGATGTGAATTTTAGGCATAATTTACAATACGTTTAATAAAGTATATGTTGAATTACCCTCGTAGTTGAGATCGTAAAACGTGCGACGTTCCATACCTACGATTCACTAAATTCGAGTTACGAGGATATACAGAGTGTTTTTTTAACGCAACCCAAAAATTTATTTTATCATTTAAGGATTATTCCCTTACAAGCTCCTCGGTATTGACTCCACTATATTACTTTCTTTGGGGACGGAAAAAAGGTAAGGTACACGAAAACAATTCACGGGATATTCAGCACCTTAAAACAAACATAACAAATTTAATACAAGTAATTCAAAGAGGTACTTTTCAAAACGTGTTCAGAAATTTGATGAAGAGAACACAACTTTGTATAAATTTCAATGGCGGACTATTTGAACACATAATGTAAGCTAAATGTGATGAAACTTAAATAAAAGGTTGTACAAAATGTCAAGATTAATAAAATAATACTAATATTATCTTTATATGTGCATTATTCTATCTTAATAATGGGTTGCGTTAAAAAAACACCCTGTATTAATTAGTTTGTCCATAACCAACACTAACTGTATACATACATAATTAATTCCCAACAATTTTAAAACGATTGAACGTTAAGGAACAACTGTATAAATTTTAAGAACAAGTTTTACCAATCGGCTTATGGATTTCCTTCAGAATGACAGTACAGTCCATGATCATCGATTGTTCGGGTGATTATTGCATCCCCACATCGTTAGTGCAGTCCCTGTGTGGCGAGCCGTTCGCCATTACTGCAGCCCGGCTCAATGCCTCTATCACAACGTAGGCCATTAAATGGCCCACAACTGTCATTCCTTGCTCATTAATTCGTTCCTATGTGATTATATTTTCCGTATTACATTGAACCATTTACAATTCATCACAAGAGGCCCTAAAGAAGTGTCATTCCGAAAACTCGTGGGTTTCGGGGTCAATCTTGAGAAAAAATGTCTCTTATTTTGGACCTTTTTTTCGTTCCTGGAGATAAGAGCGCGTTTGCCGATGATAGGAACGTCCTGAAAATCATATCCTGGGCAATTAAAGCGAGAGCGGAATTGGTTGATTTGGACTACAAACCATGGATGGAGGGGTCGAATTACAATTGTTCCTCATGTAATTTAAATGTTAGGGAAGATATTTTTCATTTTATAGCAATTTTTCCAATATTTTCAGACATCAGGAAACATTTTTTCAATAAACGCCCAATTAACGAAATTGAATTTTTTGAATACCTAAATGGAAAGAATTGGCAAATATTAGGAAAATTTATAGGCTTGGAAACGCCGTTACCATTGGTTAATGGAATTTAATTACTAATTTGAAAAGGAAAGAAAATTACTGCATTACTCGCGATATTGTGGAGATTCACCTTCATGCTATTGTTTTTTGTCTATGGTTTTAAATAGTTTTGTTCTTGTAATAACTTTTATACATTTACAGGTTTTTTTATACTTAGTCGCCGTTCGCCATTACTGCAGCTCGGCTCAATGCCTCTATCACAACGCAGGGCATCAAATGGCCTACAACTGTCATTCCTTGCTCATTAATTCGTTTCTATGTGATTGTATTCGCCGTATAACGTTGAACCATTTTCATCACAAGAGGCCCTAAAGAATCTCGCAAAAACCGAACTTAAGTGTCATTCCAAAAACTCGTGGGTTTCGGGGTCAATCTTGGGGAAAAATATCTCTTACTTTGGACCTTTGCTCCTAGGCAATGATATCTACCGGTAGAATTTGATTATCAAAGCAAATGGCTCATATGACCTTTGTCAGTAACAAAGCTACGTTACAACTTCATACCCATCCTTATTTTATATTCCAGCTTAAATACTCAGTGTATTCTGCCGCTGCCGGCGACGGACTTACCTCGTATGATTTAATGTAATATTATATCACATCGCTTATTAGCGCGTATAAGCTGTTTATTTCTTTTATGGAGTTTTAAAAATATCTTTTATGGTTTTTGGTGAATCCTAGAGCCGATCTCCGTGAACCATAGAAGCGGCCTCCCAGCTCCTGGGTAGTGGTATCAGTGATCCACCTCCTACTGTAGAGTGTCCACACTAGACTCGTTTTGTGTATTACGCCACATGCATAGATCAAAAGTCTATGTAGACTAGCTGTTTTAGATCTCAAAAAAGGGCAGTGAATTTAAAATGCATTTATGCATTTTACATCTACATTTATTTTACATTTATTTACATGCTGTTAACCTTACAATATTAAACATTTCTCACTGTGAATGATGAAAAATACACAAAGCACTCGGAGCATAGCATGACCAGCCGCACGGCTTGCTACTTTGTTGCCTAATTTTTATTGAGTTAAGTAGACTTGTTGCCCGGAGTGGGGGGGAGGGGGGGGGGAGGAGAAGAGAAATGATCACGCAACATCGAGCGGTTCGCGGAACCAGCCGAGGCTTCGGGATTTCCTCAATCTCATTGCTCGTCGTGAATTATTATTCTGTTTGGGATCGGATCTCCTAAGAGAGCTCTTTTGAATACAAATATTAGGCTACCCGATTATACCGCACTGTAGAATTGGAGAGCCGATCGTGCTTGCTAAAATACACCTATTCGGCTCAAAACAGTATTTTACCAATCCCTCTAAATATACGATCTAGTTACGAACTCAATCCCAGTAAGTGATTTGCTCATTCAAACATTCTTAATCATTCTTTTTGAGACAGGTACCTCATGGAGGACGTTACCCTGAATATGAGTGAAGTATGAGTGTGATGATCGTGATGATAGTGGCGCGATCTTGTAGCATATCAAACAATATATAACAACCTTGCTGTAACGTTATTGTTAATAGAGAACTTTTGCAATCTACCGTAAAACAACCCGATACACGTTGAACAGTTAAATCAGCAGTTAAAACCTACTTACTCGTTATCCAATGGGTGATGTCGGGGGACCACGCACTTGACACACATCTGGAACAAACAAAAAGTATAAGTTTTAGTCCACCGGGATGAATCCAAAAGCGTGACGAGAAATATGAAATGTATTAAGTTCCTCTTAGATTATGAATATTTCTACATAACATGGTTTCTGAAGAAAAGCCCTTCAAAATACTTTTCCGACCACATCCGAAGACGAATACTTTTACACGATACTGGCTTGTAGTGGCTTGATCTATGACACGTGTATCTAAGTAGTCTTTTCCCGAGAAAATAGTTCATCCAAACTGAGCTGAAGTCGCTAAAGTCATTACAGTACAAAGCTAAATGCAAATAGAACATAGTCGCTGTGAAACAAATTAATTCTCGGTACTGACGGTAATTGGCTGACGGGATTGAAGCGGAGGATGGTTCATACGTTAAGAGGATTAGTGCACTTGCATGTCAGTCCTCAAGCAACAACGTGCTATATTACAAATGTAATGAAAACGTTTACTTTCATTATTGATCAATTTAAATACGGAATAACACGAAGAAATCACTATTATTAACCAGTATTTTTTTATGAGTTACGTTCTTCATTTTGTGTTGCTTTTAAATTTTACTTAACAAAAGGCGGTGGAGTATGAAATAATTTTCCTCCGACATTTTAAATAAAAGTATAGGATAAATAGGAAACTAGTATATGTTTATGTTTTTGCTATGTGACGCATCAATATTTAAATGGCTGTACAAAAATTGTAGTTTCTCTTAAGCATTCAAGTAAATAAAACACCTTAAAATGTTATTTTAGATTGTTAACTATCACAATCTATATCACATTTGTACAGGGTTCCACTAGGACAAACTTTACCAGATTATTCGGGAGATCATAACAAGCAAAATATGCAACACGATATGTGTCCTATTTCAAACCGTTTTCCGGTTTGAGAGTTAAGGTTTGTACGTCAAGAGGTTCGTGAGATATCATTAAATATGTAAAAAAAAAAAAACACCAACAGAAGCACAGACGGAAAACCATTTGAGATAGGACACATGTTTTATTGCATTTTTTGCTTGTTTCGACCTCCCTAATAATCTGGTAAAGTTTGCCCTAGTGGAAGCTGGACACCCTGTAGATGTGTGAATAGAAGACGCGACCTAAGTGCGAGGACACAAGACAGGCGTGTTTTGTTTAAAAAATATCCTTACTATGAGCGGATACCAGTGTTCAAAACTAATATTGCAGTACATGTTTACCCGGTGTACAGTACATAGTTCATAGCAATCTGTACAAGAAACCGTTAATCAAAAAACAAGCTCATTCTTCTAAAGAAACATAACGAAATATACGTTTTACATTAGGTTAAAGAGTTTAAGAATGAGAAAGTTTAAAAAACTGTTCCACGTATTTAAAAATGGAAGCCAGATCGCTGGGGACCCTCTGGCCGCTAATGCCTGGGAC
The DNA here is from genome assembly GCA_035578135.1 of Flexamia atlantica. Classification (NCBI taxonomy): domain Eukaryota; kingdom Metazoa; phylum Arthropoda; class Insecta; order Hemiptera; family Cicadellidae; genus Flexamia; species Flexamia atlantica. The sequence continues at coordinate 2,411,736 of JAQJVK010000030.1, read as the reverse complement.
ACGTGTAAACGCAGGATGGCTCTCCCAGCTCGGCCATTACTGGGAGAAAAACACCACGACACCGTGCCAATGTCGTTCTGAACATCGTTGCGATTTATTTATTCATATTTCGCACAAATATTTACAGGTAATATTACATACGTATTGAGGTGAAACAGAATGAGTAATAGCGAATTAAATACTCCAGCGTATTCAGTTTTAATGACATTTATTTTACAGAGCAGTAAAACACAGTTCGCCTTCGTTTTCGGTGTTAACAAAATCGCAGATACCGGAATATTTTTAATACTTTCTGCAATTAAAAAGAGGACAATTTTCAAAACTTTTTGTGAAGCATTTAGAGGTTTTAAAACCGCGTCGTGGTTTCTAAACAATTACATGCAACTAATTACAGGTCATGGCAACCCATAAAATACATTAATAATTTCCAACGACGACATTAAGGGAAACAGCAAGTAGGCTACCTTTCATGGAAGTAATAGCATAATTTAATCGCTTTCTTTATCACTTTTAATTCATTACACATTAAAAAAGTTCTTGTGATTATGATTCCAATAAAGTAACGACGAACAAAGTTTTACATGTGTTTACGAACAAACTCTCCTCTCATCTTCCAGAATAATACGAAAGCAAAATAATAATAATCAATCCATGCTTATAATAGGAGACAATATGCAAATTCACTCAATTACTCCTTACCACGAATTCCGAACAACAAAGTTTACACGAACCAAGTTTGTATTCAATAAGGTGACTAATTAGTTGTGCAAGACGGTGAGGTTGGGCCGGGCGGTTTGAGGTTCCGTCGTAATAAAGTGGGCCTTGGGCTAACGGAGGCCCAGCTGCGACAGTGACCAGTGTCCGGGTGTAATTGGGCTTGATTGAATCCAGCAGCTGGGCGCTGAGTCCGCGTCCAGTGTCCGCGACTCCACGATATGGGCGCAGGGAATCCAATCCCGGGATCCCGCGTGATTTTAAGGGCTTATTTAATCCCGGGATATTTTGGCTCAATCTCGGGATTTTCGGGATTATAACATTTACGCTTAAAATCGATATTTACTAGGATCTCATCAGTTAAATAGTATATTTCGCGACAAGGGCCGAAAATGAGGTTTTGCAGGCTCGAGATCGTGTTTCAAATTCGAGAACGAAGTCGAGAATTTGAAACGATCGAGAGCAGCCGATCGGCCCTTTCGGCCGAGGTGCGAACGCTATTTTTCACCACACTACCCACTGTAATATAGCCTACCCTAAATAATAAAAAAAAACAGACTATTATTTGATTCACTTGAAAACAGAACTTGAAGTTTATGAGTGACGATACAACTTCTTTATTTTGATTCAAGCACAGTTATGAAAATCATATGATCGCAACTATACTATCTTTGGAACCTATTGAATGCCGTATAATTATGTGATGTTCTGACGTTGTTTCAAGCAAACAAACGATCAGCTGACTTTCGGCCCTAGGGCCCCAAACGTTTTCGGTCCTGTGGCTGCAAACAGTGTGTTTCGGTCCGCGTTTGACGTTTGTAAAACAGGTGATTTCGTCGTAGTGTGGTGAAAACAATATTATAGCTAAGAAAAACCAGTTAAATGTTGATTTTGATCAAATAATCATGGTTTGATGAGTTACTTGACGTCTTATGTATGTAAGTGGTTTTCAGTTAATATTTCTAAGCTTCTGAAAGAAATGCATGGGGATTTTATCTTGTTTCTAATACAGTGTATTGAAATTGCTATTAAGTTTCATTACGATGCTTTCATGATCATTTTTATTGTCCTTCTAGCTTTTATACTCACATCTTTCCAAGTCCTGATATTGTTTGGTAAACTAACTACATTCAAATTTTGTATAAGACTTTCTTTAAATTTTGTTTGAATCAATATTTTTATGTTTCTTTTACATAGTTCATAGTGGTTATACAGGACCATCCTGATAACGTGTTCCGTTTTCACTCTGATGTCTTAATGCATGGTAAAGCAAACTATGTCGTAAATTTTTTTAGGCTCTAAATTTTGAAATAAAATAACGTTAAAAAAATCAAAATTAAACAGAAAACTGTTTTCTATATTGCATTATATTACTATACCATGTATATATATGAGAAAGTACACTAAATATTTCTTGTTGTATTGGCAAATACTATGTTGGGTCAATCCTGGGATCAGTCCCGGGATCCCGGGATTAAAGTTTTTCAGTCTCAATATCCCGGAATTGAAAATATTGTCCGGGATTGGATTCCTAACATGGGCGGCTACATCGCAAACCTAGTGCAAGTCAGCATCCAGGGTAAGTACACAAGTAAAGGTTCACACGCAAGGAATTGATTTGTCAAACATTATTTACAACATGATTTAACATGGAAATATTGACCAAACTTTCTACCAAGTTGACGCAAATTTTTGCGTCTGTCTTCAAAGACTTAAAATCATTGACTTTATAAGATAAAACCAAATAAGAAACAAGAGGAAACAACGTTTTAGTACAATACATAACCACACCATTTAAAAAATTAGATACTTGAGCAAGACATTGTGTATTACATTCAACTATGCATTCATAATTTTTCCAGATCGAGACTCGTATGTAAACCATTCTTCAAAACATGTTGGACGAAGCGAATGGTCACAATTAATTAAAATGACATTTATATTGCTTAAACGGTGACTACATTATCATTAATCAATCATCAATTACATAATCATCAATCACTACAATAAAACCCTCCGTAAAAAGCAATCCAACAATTTAAACAATTACAACAATGCAATATTTAAACAATTTTACTCTAAACGAGATCTAAAAACACAACGACTTGTATTAGTCTAAACATAACTGTTTCCCAAGCCTGAATAAAAGAAACCCACAACCGCAGTCCCTGTCGGACGAGCAGCGAGCAAACTCGCAAAAACCCCAATGTTTTTGTGATCGGCCCGCAAAAACGACCTCCACTGGGTTAATTCGGCGCCGACGGCGGGATTCCCACGAGGCGGCGACCCCGTTCCTGCCTCCGCTGCGACTCAGTTGCAACGGCGGCGACGGCGCATTTCCTGCAGAAAGCGTGGACAATCTGTACAAATGTCTCGACGATCGGGAACGACTGCGACACAGCGAGAGCGGGCCCGGGTGGTTGGGGCCGGTGAACAATCTGATCGACTGAATGGCTAAGATGTAAGCAGCGGGTAAGAAAATTATAGGGTAGCTTTTATGAAAACCAACGATGGTGTTGAGGTCCGTGCGCCGATGTCACATACTGTATAGGTGAGATGTGGTCCGTCGGGCTGCACTTTTTGATGTTTTCGCAGGAGCGATTTCGGCGTCTTGCCATTTTCAACTGCTACTAGTAGCAATTGAAAAGCGCCGAAAGCGCTCCTGCGAAAACATCAAAAAGTGCAGCCAGACGGACCACATCTCACCTACAGTAAGTTTTATAAAAACGGTCATGACGATTTTATCATCAGTTTTAACATGCCTTCTCATCGTTAAAAAAGTCGCTGCGCTCAGTTCTGTTTCTTTTCTGACCCTTCATAGCCACTTCAGATAAAATCAGATAATTTGCGCTATCTATATAAATAAAAATAGATATGTAGAAATCTGTACACTATTTAAAAGCGTAGAAGGTGCAAAACATATAACGTTTGAGACGAGTAATTTGGGAAAAAATTCGTAGAATCTATCACACATTTTCAAATTAATTGATACTCAACTGTAATTGATAAAATGTATTCAATTGCAATTTTGATTTCGATATTTTAGTTTCATGCTATTAAGTTCATACGAAAACATGATCTTAATCCGGAAATTTATACCTTCAACGTTGCTTTGTAAACTATTTCATACTAACTCCTTAAATTAGTAAAAATAATTATTTAATAATTAGTAAACATAGTTCTAAAACAAATTTAAATCAATTTATTGTGATTAAGATTACGAAATCTTATGCAAAAAATAGACATAGACAAACTTAATTAAAGGCTATAACAGCCAAGATAGCTTTACACTGCAGGAGACGAGGTATCGGTTTCCAGCGATGTGTTTGTATTCCTCCGATGTCAGTGGAACATAATACTCCCGATTCCCAATACGGTCAAATTAACTATCGCTTTCGTTTAACCACAAATATCTCGATTTAGGGGCTTGTTCACTTTCTCTCCGCTGGTAAAATCTGTTTGGCTATCGAAATTCATACTACTATGTAGTGTAGAGGAATTAACATTGAAATTATTTGTTTGTGTATACACGATTGCTCAAATCTACGATACTTGGTTATTTTAATGCAGAATAAAATGTGTTAGAGTTTTATACTTATGTTTCTAAAGTGAAAGAGCGCGTCACGAGTGTTATACGGATGATTAAATGCAAATATTAAATGTGTTTTCGTGATGGTAACCAAAGATACAACGAAAGGTATCAAGCCTAATCAACGAAGAAATTAATTAACTTAGTTCGTTGAACTGGTTCTTAGACAAATTAGTCGCGCTCTCAAGACAGCTCATGACGAGAGATTTTATTGGAGAGAAGAGGCTTTACATACACTAATTTTTTAACCACTTTTTTCGAGAATTTATCAAGTGCAAGGATTTAACTCGAATAATTCAGTGAAAACCTCATATTTTATTAGTTGAGCCTTTCCGGAGAGCCGTTTTTGACTTTTAACTCACTTTCATGAAGATAAACCGCGCACATCTTCCGTTTTCAAAATTGATTTCAACAGAGAACTATTGCTTTTCAAAGTGAAGAATCACAAATCAGCTTGAATAAAACATCGACCGCTCTCTTCGCCCATCAAATAGATGAGAAACGTTACATAGTAGAGCACTCAAGGGAGACTTTGGCGAAACTAAATCACACAGTGTCACACAGCAACACTTAAATCGTAAATAAATATTGTCGGGACATTTTAAAGATTATATTTGAATAACATAAAGAAAGAATAACTTTAAAAAATATTTTTTAGAGTCGCAATATAAAAATCCCACCAGGTTTCCAACTAACCTTTTTCATAAAATTCTTGCTCTTGAAAAAAAAACTCGGAAATTTCACCGATTTCTAAAATATATGAACTGAAAAGGTGATAAAATTAAGAAGATGCACGTACGGAAACAATTTATCGAGAAATATAAGTTATGACTGGACGAAAAACGATCTTTTCTATATATCACAACTTTCGGGTTTTCTCATCGAAGTTAAAGAAAATAACAACTACAACGAATCGAGCTCGATTGTGTATGCGATACCTTCCTCAAAAATTAGTTAGTAATTAAAAATCGCCATCTTGAAGATAATTTCTAAAAAAAGTATGAACCGAAATTTTTTTTCAGGTACAAAAAATAATTGTTCAACAAAAATTGTGTACACAATTAATTTTTGCGTAAAAACACTAATATTTGGTGGTAAAACATATTCACAACTTTTGAAAGTGAGCAATCGACATTTTTTTTCAAGTGGGCAAACAGGGAAAAGGTCCTTGTAGGATTGGCACTTGGGACTCTGTACCAAATTTATCCAAACAGCAGCATTAAACTCTAGAACAATAAAATAAAATCCCAAACCGTTTGGAAAAATAGCTGGAATGAAATTACTTCTGAGTAAAGGTAATGTCTAACCAACGCCCAAAGCTTAACAGACTTTATCACATGCTGTTTAACATTTCCTTGGAGAGAAAATGTTTACATTGAACATAGAGAATATTCTTTTCAATTTAATTTATGACATGCAAATTTAATTTTCTTTTTTTATATTAGTGTTTTGTATTATCCTTACTCACAAACATATTTCACTGCGTGCAAAAGAAATAACGCTCATGTTATTTACGGTTGTTTTTATTTCAAAGAATAATAACATATTTGCATCTCAGGGAACGTTGGAAAAATAACTCCCTCCGAAAAGTATTTTCCCAACTTTCCCCTTCTTCACCACAAGTTTGATTACGCTTTGAAATGTTCAAACACATGTTAATTTCTACAGAAAACTGAGACCTACAGGGTGGTTGTAATATCCTGTCTTTTTCTCCAATGCCACACAAGACTTTTTAATAATTTAGACTAAAAGTTATGTAGAACATTATTCATATTTTTTTGTAAATCTTTTTTTCTTCTTTATTCGATTATAAATCCATTCAATTAAGGATCTATTTAAAATCTAAATTATAAAACTTAACTTCCTACGCCTAGTTTTTTCCACGATACTTTTTCAAACTTTTTCACTAACGTCATTATCATCGGTTGCCCTGTTGTAATGCTCTGAAATCTTTTCGATCGATCAGGTAACCATACATCGTCAACACTTAACACTACGCTTAAGCCACCACATTACCACTGGATCTTTGTCTGAAAAACCTTGGTAGCAATTCATTTCAACACGGAACACGTCTTTTGCAACGCTTTGCAGTCGCATGCATCGACTAAACACTAGCAGTCAATTAGAACGGCCTTGCCGGTTGAAGACCTAATCACACTCAGGATTACGTGTGTGAAACAGTGAAATCACTCGAAGGAAACAGGGAAACTGAACTAAACACCCAACATTACAATGAAGTTCAAGGTTGGAATTGCATCGTAAGACGATTTCAAATAAGATTAAACAATTTATTGGATGTAAAATATACATTATAAACGTGGTGATTGGTCAAATTGGAGAAATAACGTAACCATCTATAGATACGAAGTTAATCATTTGCTTTAGGGATTAAAAAATATATTTAAAATTTAAAAACTGAAGTTCCCTCCCTGTTGGAATCAACACGTCCGATCAACTTCTTCCGGAGTATTTCATTCAACATTGCTGACGCGTCCTGCCTAACTTCTTGCCAAGTATTAACCAACATGACAATCGTGCCCTGGCAAACTTCTGCAAATAATGTAGACTACGAAGGGAGCTTTCTCAACACTTCATCGAAGTTGAATGTGTATGTTATTTAATCACACAGTGACATCAGTTTCAAGAAAACTGCGTGAATTAACACAAATACTACATTGAATCGTTCTTCAGTAATTTTCCAAAGGGAGCGTTTGAAGATGTTCCCGATGAAACCCCAAATTGAGTGCATAATAATTATAATTTGTTCGACGTTTATAAAAATGTATTTAAATTATGCCTTGGGTGAAGCAATAATAATGTCCATGCCTCGACCACTAATGGGAATTATTACATACAGGATACAAGTTTACCACCGGTGTTTAGTCAGTCAACAACCAATGATATTGTTAAACATTCTCAGCGGGCCGCGTGAGGCCTAGTGCGCATGCGCCTCGTGTGTTTGCATGGGTGTTTAACGACCATATCGGGCGCAAAGTACCGTCATATGCTAAGTGTTGTTTCACGGGCTATACGCCCTTTGTTATTTAAACAGGTCGCGTTTTTTAATTTAGAAATATCTACCTTCCATCTATGTTCAATCAATCAAATGTTGGAATTTAGCATATTGTAAATATAATTCCATCATTGGGAGCATGAAATAAGGCGGGCGGAAAAAAACAGAAGACATTAAACCGTATGCTAAACCTCAGCTAAAATGGCCAAATGAATTTTTTTTTAACCGTCAAAAAACTACGTTTGCTTTTTTCAGGGCCTTTACATATAAATATTTCTTTACGTTAACACATGATCATATCGTTGACTGACTACGCAGAGAAATAATAAACAATTATCTCGACTGTAGCACACTCACTCGCCAGCCTTATTTGGTGCTCCCTATAACAGTCACTGGCTCTTTCATCAAACGTTAACAGGCATCACGATGTATCAATACCAAATCTGTAGTTTCCGATCGTTGAAAAAAGATATTTTTTACTCCCTACTCTACTCCCTACTCTTTATACGCAACATATCAATTACCGCATAAAGATAAAACAATTCATGAAGTTAGACTTCTTTAAAGCAGAAGAAATTGGTCAAATGCTGGTTGGTATTTTCATGAAACTTAACTATAATTATCATGTAATTATATCACTTCCTTATTTCATTGCAGAAAAACATAAATTACGTTTCCATCAAAGCAGCTTGTTTGCGAACAAACACCATACACTATTGCTATCGTATCCTATCCTCTTATGTAAACTTCAAGATATTGAAAAGTCTAATTTTGTAAAAGCTCAATTTAAGTTGTAAAATTTTGCCTTGGGCCATATGTATTGCTACACTGGCAACGAAATAACACCAAAAAATGCAAAAATAAATAAATTACTGCTAAAGGTGGTCAGTCATATGGTTCATAACAGAAAAAGGATCAAAATTAGAGTAAAACCGGGGAAAACAATGAACTTCCAAGTAAGGCTCGGTCACTACAAATTATTTTTACTATCGAAAAGTGATACAGTATATTAGTACATAATATCAAAATATCCAAAGTTGTGCAATAACAACATTGCAGGCCCTAAATTCCATTTCACCATTGCGCACTCAAATGTTAATTGCCCGCCGCGTTTACCAGTAAATAAAATCCAGCATCACCGGCGGACAAGACGCGGCGTTGTCACCGACAATGACTTTGATGAATCAGCCGTCAGTCACACGTCACTGCGGTGACGTCACAACTGTCACGTCACCTGCGGTCTCTATACATCAATCGGCGCCGCAGATGAAACTTTCACACGAGCGGTGCGAACTCATGCGATGCAAATTGTCAATGTGTTTGTAACTTGTTATGTAATATGTATAGGATATATTGTCATTTCGGTCGGTTGCGTTTCTGGTCTGCAAAAGGCTTCAACGACAAGTATTGATAAGATGTTTAGGGATTGAATGTCGGATTTAAAAACTTTCTGTACATTTTGTCTAAAAACAGTAGACTTAAACTGCATAACAAGTCGCCATATCTAAATGAAATCAAGTAGGGTTACTTCTGTGCAATGCAGAACGAAAAGCTATTGCCCTTGAACGAACACTGGAACGCTAGCTACATTTTCCACCAGTATAACTAAACAATTCACCAACATTAGCTCAGTTAATTGACAAGGAGTCCTAAGTTCACATTACTACAGCACCGACACTTGAGATTTTTTCCTCTGATCGTTAAAAAAAGGTCTGGGTGGCTTTCTTATTCAATCGCCAAAGAAGAGGTCTGTTTAGCTCTTTATACATTGGTTAACTCAACTGTAGTGTAAGCAATCCAAATAATGTTTTGCGGAACGTTATTTTAGTATCTTACTGATTATTCCCAGATGAAACACTAAATTCGTAAAAATCCAAAGTACCACAATAAAAATAAATTAAAATTTTTGAAGTTTCTTTTTTACTGTCAAGTTAGAGAGGGGTTTTGTTTATGCGGTTTCTTTCAGAGACAAAATCTACAAAAAACAGCTTAAAAATGTTACAGTCACGATGAAAAAAAATTGTCTAAAATAATCCACACCGACATCAAGGTCTGACCGCTGCAATAACCAGGATGTTATAAACAACTGAGAGTTTAGCTCTACGAGTATTAAAGAAAGCAGGGAAATGTGAATACCTCATCGCATGTTGTGACTGCAACTTTGATTGGCCGACGTTTTGGGAAGATGCCCCGAACGACTTACTTCCTCTGATGCAAATTGCTTGTCAGTATTTTCAAATCGTCTCTCTCGTGGCAACACATCAGGGGAGGAAAATCCGCTTAATGTTCGCTATGCAACTTTGTTCCGAGATGAATTATGATTTTTAAGGCTGAATAAAAAAGTTCTATTTAGCGTAATATCAGTCCGTGAACAAAAGTATAACATATTCATTAAATATAAAGTATAAAAAATATTAATATTATTTTCGTGGTTCCTTCAATTCATGAGACACAAATAAATTATAGTGTTTTTATATACTATATCACTAATCTCTAGTATCACTATTTACAATACCATATATTTACTTGACTGCCGTGTCCAGATTAAAATATTTTTCATCATACTAACACAGAAACATATGTTTTCAATTCGTTTTTGTTGGCTCTAAAGTTACCCATTGCCGGCCTAGGCCAGATAAACTTTTATCCGACGTGGCCGGAAAGAAAGGAAGTAAACAATCAGCTGATTTGAAGTTTTGCCGTACTCGCATGAAAATCCCGCACTCGCTTTCGCTCGCTCATGCTCCTCCGGCAAAACACAACTTCCCGGCCTAGTAACGTAATATACCATATCATGTCCAGCGATCCGCTCCTAAAGAATCTACTAGAAAAAGCAAGCTACCATAACATTCATTTTTGTGTGTATTTAAATTGTGATTATAAAAATCAAAATTCAAAAACTATAACGGGTGGGCTAGGACTAGTCGATCTCTAACTACCGTTCTTCGTCCAACACTTTATGCTCTTAAAAAAAAGATAACAATACTCTATCACTTATTTACTCTGAAACTGACGACTCTTTTGGAGGCATTAACAACGGTCTTAGATCACATCGATATACTTCACTTTTACTCTTATTCCGGAAGATGTTGAAATAAAATTTTTGAACCACTTAAAAACCGATCTCGGTTTTCAACCAGAAACTTTCTAAACAAGACAAAGAATGTAGTCTCTTCATGTAGCGATGAAGCCAAAAGCCCCAGTGGGGGTGGGAGGGGGGGGGGATTAGACGATGGATCAAGTCCGTACAAACTGTCAGCCGCCGCTCAGACCCGTCAGTTGTAACGGATCTGTTGAATCTCGGTCTCCGCATCCTTCTCTGTACAGCCCTCACTTAATCTGACGTGCATGTTTAGCCAGACATGCGTTGAGTCCAAATAAGGAAAAACCGTCGCAGCAGACCTGCATACTCGGCGAATTTCAAATAAATAAATTATTTAGACGTAGCCTCAAAAATCAACTTATATCCTAAAATGAGCATAGAACAATTTTGTCCATTAGAATAAGATGGGAAATGAGTATGGAGGTTTGCTGCCAAGGAAGCAAACTTCCTTTATGAAATATTTAGATATTTCTTGCAATAATCAAGTAGATGAAGCCATAAACTAAGTTTCATTCAAATATGTTGAGAAATAAGCTAGGTATAGAATTTAATTTATTTCTCATAAGGTCAACATTGGGGCAACGCTCTGTTCTTACCACTGGCGATATCTCGGTAATCAATGGGCTTAGAGCAACAATTCAAAATACCAAATTATTTGTTTTTCGTTTTAAGCTGAATTCAATGGTCTAAACAAAAACAAAATTATTTTTATTTTACTAAGTAAAAAATCCCAAAACCCCATTTTTAGAGGGGTTCACCCCCCCCCCCCCCCTTCCAATGGTCCGATCACGTTCGGAATGGTTTTCGACGTCGTATGAATAATTACTACTTTGCATGTGTGTGCCAAACTTCATTTAGATCGGGCCATTTTTCCCGCGCACAGTTATCGTGCTTAAAGACACATAAATGGTCCGATCACGCTGGTTCTCGAACTTATCCGAATAATTACTACTTTGCATGTCTGTGCCAAATTTCATTCAGATCGGACCATTCCTCCCGTGCAAAGTTATCGTGCTTAAAGACACATATTATATAAATAGATTTACGAATGGTGGTTTTGGCATCTGGGGACCTCAAACCGAAAAGTTATGATGGTCTCAGGTAAGTCTTACCATGAGACCTACGGTAACAGCTTCTCCCCTATGGAGGAAATTCGCTAAAACTCCCAACTAAAGCTCCCAACAAAGCTACAATGTAACTTTTTAAAACTGATAAACACTTTTTAATCTGATTTAAAATGTCCAAAGCTGACGTTCTGATGTATCAGTTTAATAATTGTGACATTAATGAGGAAGAGCTTCTTTTCCAAATTAATTTGTCAAGACTGTTAAATGTGTTGCTCAAAACCAATAACTATCAGATTATAACGGACTTTTGAAAATAATATCAGTCATACCGGAAGTGACTCCGAAGTTAACCATATCATAGATAAAATAGTCCTAGATTACTGTACCATAATTATTTTTAATTATAAGTCAATAAATAAAAATTGCGAGCAACGCTTTTACTGGTAATTATAAATCAATATTGCATAAAAACGAGGAAAACATTCGATCGAGACGAGTGATCCAGTGGATAACGAAGACGCCCCCACAAACTGGCTACCTGATACCTGTACAGAGCCGTGGAATTAATCAAATAGTCGATCACGCACGAAGACTTTGACTAAGTCTACAATCTGGAGGGATATTACACTATACCCAACAGGGCGATATAATATGAACATTCTGATTGTAAATCCAAAGTCCATTTAAAAGAAAATGTGAGAGCTCAAGATTTGTTTATACTTCACTAAATAGTTATTGATTCCTCCATCCCTAAAATTTTCAAGTAATTACGGTGCTACTAAAATAATGTACACAAAAACCACAGCAAAAAACAATTCATGCAAATTTCAAAATACTCTCGTTTTTTAATAAGTAGGCCTACACGTTGTATTTTATAAAAGTTAGGTACCAATTTATCTGTTATATAAAGTACGGAAAACTATTATCCTAAAATTCACAACTAAAAAAACCCCGTCCAACAATACAATAAAAAATAAAAAACAGACATATCATAACGTCATAGCACACTTTGAGTGTGAAATTCAAACAACATAAATATGAGTTATTGTAAGACTTCCTAGCGCTTAAAACATTTTACACTAACCCAACTCCTTCATAAGCTTAATCCTCTGCTGCGAGATTCATCCTAGCAGTAAAATCTCACCCAGCCCAATATCGGACTTGGCCAGCCGAGCAGATTTGAATCTGCATAATGATGATAAACCTTGAAAGTTTCCATCCAATAGTTATTATGCGGCATTATATCGGACACACTTCCCACTCGGATGTGGTTATGGGCTTAAATGAACTGCCTTATGCAAGCCTCATGGAACACCGGGATTAGCATGTAGAGTGCCTGCGGCCTCATCTGTTATGACAGCAAAATCGGGATACCTTTGGTGCAACCTGATGTTTAAACATGCGATTAGGGAGTAGCTATTTCTTTCAATTAGCATAGAGAAGTACGAACACAAACCTTACTAAGCATAAAAAATAGCTTACTGTGTAAAAAGATATCACTTGCGAACCAAAACAAAAACGAGGTCAGTACTGGGGTATTACGGCGTATGAAACCATTGAAACCATTGAAACCATTTATTATCAAAGAATTTTCCATACAATAGCTCAGCCAAGTGACACAGCACTTGTCGGCAGAGCCCGTAGCCAAAGAAAAAAAAACAAACAATAAGAAATTAATTATAAAGGTTGCTCTTATGTGGTGGCAGGTGATCCAATCAATGACTTTATTATTTCTGCTAAAAACACTAGTGCAGGTACGTACACAAACATAATAAACACATACCGTACATAATATATATCTATCTATACTAAAGTACTCAGAAATTACTCTTTGGGCTGTCAGGAAAACATGTACTCTATGCTTTACATGATAAAGATTAGATAACTTTACAAAACAATATTGTTCTAAACAATATTAAATACAATTACGATTAAACTTGGTAAATATTTTAAGAAGATTTCTCCAATATTTTGGTCCTCACACTCAGCACGTGGCAGGAACTGAAGATTTAGAGAGTTGTTTTCGAAGCGGCAGACGGTGGGGTAAAATTTATATGAATCCATAGAACCTCTTCTTCTTGATTTTTTGTATGTTCACTGAATCGAGTATGTATCTAAAATAGTGGAATGAAGGTAACCGTTAAAACCACTTCCAAAAAAGTCAATCATAAATAAATATATACTAGTCGTCCAACGAGTTTAACTCTTCACCATATAGAACTTTCAATGTAGTTTAACTCTCAGGTTGTGGACAAGAAACTAATAGTTTTGACAAGGAGATTTTTTTAAAGATGATCTAGGATGACTTATTATTTTAACCTCTTTATTTTACAAGGAAATGTTTAACTAATGCTACGATTTCACAGAAGCAATCCTAAAAAGGTAATATATCCGACGGAAAGGAATATTTTTCGACGGAAATGTCTAGAGGAGCCTAATAATAAAAATTCAAGGTTAAATTCAACTAACTATGAAATTGATTGCATTTTTTGGAACAGGTAATTAGAATGTTAGTTAGTATTTTTCTGAAGCAATCCTAAGTAGGTAATACATCCGATAAAAAGGTATATTTTCCGACAAAAATGTCTGGAGGAGCCTAATAATAAAACTGTAAGGTCAGTTTTACAACTATGAAATTGATAGTACCTATTTTTTTGTAACAGGGAATTAAAATGTTAGTTAAGTCCAATTTAATTTCCATATAGACTGGGACGTATAACTTCAATACTGTAGGTTTTTGCAACGGAACATAGATGATAAAAACCCGATTTTCAAAACAGTGTCGAAATAAAAATTTAATAACATAACAAAAGCTCGTTGGTATTTAAACTTAACTAGTGGAATTAGAATGCAACGCGACGCAGTTTGCGAGTAGTTTCTGTGTGGATTTCTCCTGGGAGATTTGCAATGCGAGTGCGATGCATTGTCTTTGCGCTTCCGCTGCATGTATGTTTTAGAGAGCGTGGACTATCTACGTTTTTTGTGCACAACGGGTAAGATCGTTATGTTGTCCATTGTGCGCAAATCGCAACACGCTGGAATATCATAACAGAATTTGTTTTAAATAAACTTTTTTCACAAGCTTATTGTATCTGACTTTTAGTTAACTTTTTTATCTTCAGCTTTAAAGTCCGTTTGTTTAGAAGACTGATTTCCTCAACTAGATTATATTATGTGTGCATGACTTATTTTTTTGCTAAGATTGTAAAGATTATTGCTTCGTCGATGCACACGAATAAATCAATTTAATCTTGATAAAAAAAATCTACGATAAAACTTTATTTGAGCTATTAGCACTTTTTTTCAAGTACTTCACACGTTATTATTATTAGTTAAATGTATGGGTTCATTTTAGCTATGACCAGCACCAACTTTGATTCTAACGGCCCTTGAAGTCACTCCTAGCCAACATAACAATAAACTTAGGAACTTCAGGCAAGGGCGAGGTAGGGGTCTGAGAGAGATTCTCTACTCTATTATTTTTATGGGCTCCGTTCGTAATGCCAAGTAAATTAAAAGCAGTGTTATGCAATTAAACTGAAAACGTAATTGGATGACTGATTCCTTCTTGCCGATAAAAAAAAGATTATTACCTAAAATTAGACTTAGGAAACCAAACGTACACCCTATAAAATGACAAACGTTTCATGATTTTTCTCCTTAATTTATAGTATCTTCGGGGCGCGAAATACAAAAGAAATTGCTCGAGCGTTCTGACACATTAACAATTTATTGGGCGAGAAGAGATGAATTATTGCCGACGAGAACACACTTTTTATCAATAATTCCGCCTTTCTTGCTTCCAACTAAAAGCACAAGAAAGAAGAATTTACATTTTGTACCACGAGGTTTCCAGTTTTCAAAAATGAGCTATAGGCCTACATAGGTAGTTCAAATACAACGTGCTCTTTTCAGGTGCATGACATGAATATTAGACAAGTGTTATAATTTAAACGTATTGTGCAATTTATACTCGATGCATTTTGTAAATATGGATTTACTGCATTACTGATCCTAAAAAATATTAAAAACAAATTTTACTAGATAATGAAATTCAGTAGTCATTTTACGATAAGCAATTAAAGTAGTATAGAGACGATCCATGAACAGAGTTATCTTTTGGTATACAGTTGCGAAGTCGCAGCACAGAAAAACGTAACCATTTCACAACCTGAAGCCCGCCACTTTGGTCCTGATACAATATCGTGTTACATCCAGTTGTTAATTGCCATTGATGTCGCTGTCTACAACTAAGATTGTAAATGGTAACTGGACAAGGATTCGGGCTGATACCTTACACAATTTTTAAAGCATCATGTAAAAACACACGGAAAACAAACCACCTGCCCTTTTTATTGAATTGTCAAGGAACCTTCTTAAAAAGTCATACCTTCAAACCTTCTTAAAAAAAGTTGATGATCTGAAGCCATAAATATGTTTACAACAATACATTACCAAATAGAACCGAGCTGGTTGACCTAGTTAGCCCAAGCAGAGGCAGAACTGGCAGGGAAATCTGAGGAGCGTGACGCTATATTCCGTGAATACAATAAAGCCCATGTCAGCCCCAGCTTGGCACAACGACGCAACGACAGTGGATGAATGAATCATGCCTTCCTGCTAATACCGTACGTGCCTGTACCCATGCAATACACATCAACAGCTTTGTTTCAACCCTTCTGTTTACGTTGATAGTATGTAAATCGCCCGCAGGATAGTGCGGTCGGTATTTTTTTGCGGATGCAATTTATAACTTGTTATCTGAACAAAGTTTTTATAGGATAATATTAGAGTATTTTTTTACTTACAAACTCAAGTTTGCAACCGACCTATAACAAAATGAAAAAGATTAATATTGTAAATGAAACAATAACATACACAAAGCAATAACATCCTTGTATAACAACAACTTATCATATCGTTTAATAAATTACAAAATAATCTATCAATGATACTCAGGGGATTTTCTTCATAAACTTTTAAAGAGCTCAACTGCATTGTCTCTCGAAGTTCTCGTATAATCCTTGTGGGAGCTATGTTTCAATGTTGGTTTCATTGGGTTTATGCCACTTGGATATTATCATTAAATATATCACATGTTGGTTGTTTCACTTCGTGTTATCTCCATTGTTTTTACAACTTCTATTTCAAATAATCTAATCATTATTGCGCCGTGTACATTCATTGTGTATATTTCAGAATAATCTAAATATTGTTAGTACTTTAATCAATTAGATATCACTGACTCACTGAAAACTGCTATTTTAAGTCAGCTTCAAATATTATTATTTCAGAGTAAGATTTATAAGTAATGTTATTTATAAAGATTATTAAGTAGTACCAACAACTTACAGATCCTGACAAAACAATTAGGACTCATAGAAAGCATGATTGACACACTTAAAAATGCAAACTAACTTGCTGAATTATTTTACCATAAGTGCCTGACTCTCCGCTATTAGCGGTATAGTTCTGATGGATAATAAACTGTAATAACTCTCAGTAATAACTTATAATATAGTATATTAATTTATCAATGATTTACAGGAAACCCATCTATCCTAAGCTGTAAGAAAACGTTATGTGAAATTGTTCTGCTCTGGCATTACACAAAATGACTGCCATTGTATTTAATAATAATAATAATATTAAAGAAACTTTATTCAACAAAAAATACATAACGTACAAATTCAGGTTCGGACACATTCACATAAAATAAAACACTCATTACTACATAACTAAAACTATACCATAATTAAGGTGAATAAAATTAGGTTCCCCCTAGGCAATGCACGTTTGGGGTTACCCTCACAATATTATTCAAAATTAAGAAAAGGAAAAAAATGAAAACCGGACTATCAGCAAAATGATAGCATTTTTTATATAAAAACAAAAGTTATAAAACTTGCTTGATCGTATGGATATTACCATATTTAACTCATAATATATCTTCTCAAACAAAAAATATATATAAAGGAAAATAGGCTTCGTAAGTTGGCACACAAAAAACATTATAAAGTAAAAAAAAAATCTTTCCTCATCTCATGAACCAAATATTAAATGTTATCGACTTAAAAACTCCTTTTTTTGCAGTTAGACTTTTTATTAAAATATTTTTTTCGAAAAATTTACTAGGTATACCTTACCAAACATCCGAAAGGAGATATTGACAGCCGCGTAGCATGCATAACGTAAATAACAAACATTACTCACGTAAGAATACAAAATATATAAATCAGCTGCCATTGAGGCCTGCCACTTATACAGTGTAAGTACAGTTTAAGTAAAGTACTGTGCCACTTATACAGTGTTAAGTACTGTACAAGTTAAGTTCCCTGACCTCGACAAGCCCCGAGCCTGGAGCCTCACACTGGTCCATTCATGAGAGAAGCCGGATAAACGCCCAGCCTGTGACGTCAGCGTTCCCTGTAACGGTTCGTCACATCTGACCCTCTCACCCACTCGTTGCTCTATGACTTCTATAGTCGCAAGTACCAAATAGGGCGGGTCCCTGTAACGATTCGTCACATCTGACATCTGACCCTCTCACCCACCCACTGTTCTATAACTTCTATAGTCGCGGGCACCAACAAGGGCGGGTGAGTGAGTGCGCTGCTCGCGAAATTTTTGCTTATTATTTTTTTGGGTTGTTTATCAACTAATATGATCTCATGTGTAACACAATTTTACACGTAAAAGGCCCTGAAAAAGGTAATCAAAGTTTTGAAGTTCAACAAAAACATTTCACTTTTTCAGCTGGGGTTTAGCAGACGATTTGATGAGTTCGTAGTTTTTACCTCCCGCCCTATTTCGTGCACTCTACTATTGTGCTAATCATTAAGGTATCTGGAGGCAGGCCCAACTTTTCAAGGGTTACTGCATTGATCCTTTGGTAAAAGATTACCTAGCCTATAGAATATTCCACGTTCACCTTGCCGTGTGCAAAGACCATAAGCCGAGTATTTCAGTTGGTACTTTGATACGCCTAAACTTCAAAATTATATACATAAAATAATATGATGTTAGTCATGCAAAAAATATAGCTTCTGGGACTACGGAACGATGAACAGGGTACTGCACAGTGAGCAAGAGAGGCGACGTGCGGGTTGCACGTCCAACACTGTTTATTTACGGCTGTTACCAAATAAATATCATTCACCAAAAGCTAATGCGAACAGTTTGGAGGTCTGGTTATTCATTGCTTAGTTTGCATTCTGACCTCAAATGATTCCTATGCATGAATTATTTTTTTTTAGTTTTTTTTTATAAAAAGTGTTTGTGGATTCTTTCAACTGACTTAAATACATATTTGATTTTGATTCAATTTTATTTACATAATTTGGTCAGATTATCTACAGTTTCAATATTTTGCAGTCATTCCAAAATTACTGAAGGAATCAGGCCTCCTTTTTTCTTCCGAGAACCTAGGGATAGTAATTTTCAGTAATTCTATGCTTTAAGAATGATGAACGTCTATTACGTGGTATTTAGGTATCAAATTTTCATCCTCTGTTGCATCAAACCACGTATTAACAAACAGTATTAATAATGTGTCCAATTATATCTTTTATATTTCTCTTCTAATAATGCTTCCAAATATTAAGGGCAGTTTAAGGCTTCATTTTATGGAGATTTCAAAGCTTTTTATGTGAATATTTTGCTGAACTAGTTAACTAAGCCACTTTATAGATTGCTGGCATAAATTGTGAATGTTTCCTCTCTGCAAGGGAGGAATCTGGGACGCGGAGTCATTTAAACGGAGGCACTCAGGGATGCGACTGCACCATTACCGCCAAGTGGGTCATACTGCCAGCATAACGTGTTTAATCTCGAGCTGAGTAAAGGTGTTCATACACACATTCCTCCGAGTGGGCTTTTTGAGGTTAACTCGTTTGGAGAGATATCATGGAATAATCCTATACTATAAGAGCAATGCTATCTTTCGTGCTTGCTTGCTTGGTTGTATGTTTGCACAATTATCTCAAAAACGGCTCCGAGGATTTCCTTCAAAGTCTGGAAATAAGTAATGTAGGCCTATGACTCAAAAACGTCTTTTGATTTACTGGGCCAGAGAAAATCTAATAAATAGAATTGTAAAGTTGTAAAATTTTAACATTGGCCTTATGAGTTGCCATGATAGCAACGAAATTAAACAAGGAAAGTGTAAACAAATGAAGTAATAATAACAGCTGCTTGCAATCTACAGACAACAAGGAAAAATAGAGAGAGTGGGATGAAGAGTTCATGGAGCAATTAAAAAAGGTTTCTACTTATCAATTTTATGACACTGAAATATTTTTTAGTAACCGGATGAACTGTTAAACATGAAATAACACCGAGCAAGGCTCGGCCCACCAGGTACTGTATACTACGTGAAGAAGAGGAAATGTGAGTGAGTACTTTTCTGAGGATGTGCAACAATATGGTGTTTTCGATTTCATTTCATGTCTTTTATCAAATCAACGAATGAAGAATGTCGTCTTAGTGTCCATCCGATCCTGAAAATATTTCTGTTTGAACCAAGATTAAATTGTTCTAAGCATTGTTTCTCGTCGACCAGTAACGCTAGTCTTTAAGACTAATACGATAAATACAATAATGTTGTGAAATGATTATGTAAATCATATTGATGATTAATGACTCATCTTCCTCAATCTAAGGAAATCTTTAAAACATCACAGTATATTTTGTTTGTAACGGTCACATCAATATATATTAACAAATGAATGGATTACATGTATACTTGACACAACAGCAAAAATGGAACTATCCCTTTTAAAAACGAGGTTAACCCCTTTGTCACTATAGTTTATACACAAAGGTATCGTTATTGTTTTGTGATTCAATGAGACCCTATTAAAACTGAGCCCATTGTCGCGAGATGTATTCAGCACACGAAGCAAACAAAAGGACAACACAGCCAGTCCCACCGTCTGCGTGGATTGTGATTGAAGCTCCAACTATAACTGACGTAACGCGCCAGAAATAGCCAAGTTTGATCATCAGTCCCCTTACCCTCCAATTGTTATAGACTCTAATTGAATTCTTTGCCGAATTCTAAAAATATCTCGCTTTTTTTACTTACTTAACCGTTTAGTAGCAGAGAGCGGTAATGTTTATGAATTACAGTTTGAATAACGACAAGACATCAGTTTGATTATATGTTTGAACTATCAAAGTATATACTCCTTCAAACAGTTTATTAACGATTGTAAATAGTTGAAATTCAACTTTAAACAAAAATAGCAAATTTCTAAGTAATAAACTAGGCTGTATTAAAAAAAAATACTGCTGTGAAAGATAAAACATTACCTAACAATAAATTAATATTAAGGAGTTTGTATTAAAATATTTTAAGATAAAAATGTTTTTAACGCAAATAACGTGCACATGATTGAAACTCAACGACATAATATTAAAATCATATACGTATCAATAAAACCAGGATATTTTTGAGGAAATATCTGCAGAAAATAAAGACTAGAACGGATGATAAACAGTTTCGCAGAAAGGACGTGCCGATGCGACAAGAGGATGCCGCTGGGACCGTGCGGCTTATGGACATGTTTTCATAACACTCTGAGATATGACTTGGACCACCGACTGACCTCTTTCACATTCGTGCTTTAATCTTACTGCTATATCTTGTCTAAAAAACCCTTAAATGTTGGCGAATGAAAATGAGTCGACGATAAGTGGGACGTGTTGCGAAGGCGTGCAAAATCGCTTGGCCCTCTGATAAGCTTAATTACATAAAACATTAATGCGTAAGCTACGCACCACGCAATAAATGATGAAGATGCACAAAAAACTAACACAATCGTGATAGCATAAATTTTACATATTTTTACGCATTTAATATAAATTTTTGGTCCTCTTTGGACGTCATGCCTTAGTCGCGTAGTCTCTTAGGTTAAAAATTAATATCTTGAAAATATTAAGGCCTTATACGGTCTTGAATATTGGCCTTATTCCCAATATCATTGCTGTAGTAAATATTTTTCTTTCAAAATAAGTAATATGTAAAAATAGACATATGTTTCACATATTATTATACGGTAAATTAATATATGTACTTAAGTAAACAATATGTAACTAAATCGATTACCAAATATAACAAAACTTGAAAATAATAAATAAACTATGATATTAGAACGAAAAAGTATACACACATTTTACTACCAATTAGTAAGGCTACGACCGATAAAATATTTCTCTTGGATAATAAAAAAGAGTCATCAGTTATTTCTAGCGGAGAATCACGAGTTACTTCTAGTTTCTCGCGATCTGTACTAAACATCTGCTTCGTATACTGTGCCGTCGACGTTGATGAGCGATGATTAAACAAAGCATACAAGTTTGACTACTGTTCCATGGAGCTAGAGTATCTAGTGGACCGAGCCTTCCTCGGTGTTATTTCATGTTTACCATTTCATTCATTCTATTAGTACCTACAAAATATCTTAATGTCATTAAATTGATAAATATAAACCTTTTTTATTACTCCATGCAATCTTCATCCCACTCGCTGTATCTTTCCTTGATGGCTGTAGATTGCAAACACCTGTTACGATTACTTCAATTGCTTACACTCTCCTTGTTTATTTCGTTGCTATCATGGCAACTCATAAGGCCAATGTTATAACTGTATAACTTTAAAATTCATTTTATTACGTTATTAGATTTTCTCCGGCCAAGTAATCTGCAAATAGAACACATTTTTTAATAATAAATTTATTACTTCCAGACTGAGGGAAGTCCTCGGAGCCGTTTTTGAGGTAATGGCGCAAACGAGCAAGCACGTACGCACGCTGCCGCACGCAAGATAATATTGCTCATATAAGAGTATAGGATTGGAATCTCCGAAAGAACACTCGGCCGGGGGACTAAGCCGGTTATCAGACTCGTCCCTGGGTACATTATCCGGCTGAGTGATGGACCTGGGACACAATACGTTACACTCCAGTCTCGTGTTAAGAGAGTCCAACTACAGAAAACGAAAACAGTACTGATTTAGTTTTCTGTGGTCCAACTGTCCGGGACGAGTCACATCTGATCCTCTGCCGTTCGTTTCTAAAGCAGACGACACATCTGATTTCAAAGAAAACAAAATCGAAGGATCTACCGTTAGACGTACTTCGATTTATAGTTTGTTGGGTAGAACTCAACAACCGATTCCATTGAATTTATTGCCGATTGTTTTTTACTCAATGGAAATTTATGATCGATAGTATCTGAACAAGATGGCGGGTGTAAAAAAATAAGATAAATTGTTCAGTCAGTTTATGTTAGTAACGTTTAAATTTAGTTTTTGGCTAGCTTTATCGTCTTAAATCTAGTGTTACAAAGTTTTGTTATATTTAGGTTGGGTATGTTTATTTAGTGTGCGATAATCGAATGCTTGAAAATAGTTTCGGTTATTGTTAATGTTGTAATCGGTTTTTCTTTCAATACTGATGGTTGACGGAGCAGTGCATCTATTGAGTACGATAGGTTGATAGATGATATCCAATTACCGAAATCTAAGCATAAGCGAAAACAAAAGTTATCTTCGTCAATGCTAAATTATATTGAGAAGTTCAGTTACTAAACCTTAGTTAAACACATAAGTTAAACAGCATTTAGTGTAAACATAACCTCCCAAAGAACACTCTGCTGGGAGGACCAAGCCGGTTATCACATTCGTCCCCGGGTACATCACCCGCCTGAGCGATGGACCTGGGACACAGTGCGTTACTCCTAACCCGCGATAAGAGAGTCCAACTGTCCAGCGGTCGGAGGCCGGGCGTGTGGCGTGTGGGCGCACGAGGGCGGCGGGGGGAGGTCTCGGTGTGGCGCTGGTCCACACTCAACTTTGGTTCAAGTCAGGAAAGGTGATTTGTTTTGGAAAAAAGTCAAACTAGCCGTGAAATATAGTGACTTGATACAATCAGATCAGCTATTACGCATACGCAGGTTCATTTCTAACTATAGATTGTTGATTCGATAACTTCAAACCGATCATTGTGGTTCGAAACAATCGATTGTTCTTCAAAACAAAGATTCAAAAATCAAAGTTTCGGTTATTTGTAATCGAATGAATATTGTTCGATTATCTACCTCGAACCAAAAGTATCATCAACAATGATCTTTTTGGTTTTAGGACAATAATAATCATCAATTCATGTGTTATTATCCAAGGACGAAAAAGAACAACTTTTGAATCCCAACGCATGTGTCAAAAGCAACTGTTTTTGAAGCAGTATGACGAAAAAGAGATAAAAGTTTCTAGTTCTAGAGAAGAGTCACGAGGTACTTCTAGTTTTTTCGACTTAGACGTGTAATAAACGTTTGCTTCGTATTCTGTGCTGTTGACGTTGACGAACGATCACGACACAAAGCACAGAGATAGGACTATCCAGTTCTATGAAGCTTTTGCGTCTCCACAAAACTTGGAACCTCCCAAACGACACTCGGCTGGGAGGACCCAGCCGGTTATCAGACCCGTCCCCGAGTATATACTTCACCCGCCTGAGTGACGGACCTGGGACACAGTACGTCAACCTCCAGACCCGCGATAAGAGAATCCAACTGTCCAATTAAATCAGCTCTTGGAGGCCGGGCGTGTGGCGTGTGGGCACACGAGGGCGGCGCGGCGGTGGGAGGTCTCGGTGTGGCGCTAGGCGAGGTCCGCCGGTGGCGCTGGTCCACACTCAACTTTGGTTCTAGTGAGGAATGATGTACTGTTTTGTAAACATTAAACTTAAAGTCAATATTAACTATAAATTACGATAGGTAGGTTTGAATTAACTAGTAAACGCGCACTGATCGGAGATTTTCGTTTATTTATTTTTTGTAAGGTGGCCTGCTTATACGACTATGTTTATAGCAAGTGTTCCTTGAAGTCACACCCCGGTTTCAAATCTTCTAGACATAGGCTATAATCCAGGAAAATTAGAGGGCGTTGAAGGCTCTTTTCTTAACTCTGACCTTTATAAATTTAGTTAGTTTCATACAAACAAGAGTATGGAGGAGAATTTTAACATTTCTAAATACGAGTATAATTAATGTACGTATAATGATCGAATTAATGAAAGGGCTTATTAAATATATTTATTCAACTGAAGTGTCTAATGATTATAAGTTCCCATCCAAGCTCGATATAAAATGAGTCGTCATTTTTTAAACAACCGTAAGTGAACTTAAGGCGACTTTCATCAATTAGTGAAATTATAAAACGTATTCCGGATTATAGAATACGTATAGATAACAATAAATGTGGGCAGAATGCTATGTTTGCGTAAGCTTCTGAAACGACGAAAGAAATTAAGAATGCATCAGAATTTTGTCATTCTGCAAGAAAACTACATACTTGGTGCCCTCTAAAATTACTCAAGACAACAAACCCAGATTTATTGCAACAAAAGGCAATATCTAGATGACTTTTAGGGTAACGGTAGGCTACACGAGTCAAACTGTGCGTGTGTTCACAACCATTATTATCCGTTTCAAACCGATCATTCACAGGCACAACGCGAAACAAACATGATGACGTTTCTATCTAAACCCCCAAAATTAAATCCGTTCCGCCGAAATAACAGCGCTAACAGGTAAAGACAGATTATGCTTGCACACCAAGCGCACGACATGTAGGCCTGAACAATACAAAAACCAACATTAAACCACCAAAACCGTCAGCGGCCGCGGAAGGAGACGCGTGCAGATCGGCGGCCGCGATAGAGAGCGAGAGCGGGCACGCGTGTCGCACGCGACCAGCGTGTCCGTTTGCGACACACGCACTCGCGTCACGTAACGACGTAACGCGACTGTCGCTGTCGCTCGTGACGCTCTCGACTGCTACACAATGTCAAGGTCAGTGTGGCTGGGTATGTACAGTTCGTGCATTATCTCCGGCTATGACCACTACGCTACTAACAGTATTTAGATATTTTAAAAATATGATTTTGATAAACACTGCGTTTGACACACAGCGGGGCTGTAGAACAATGTTTTCAGGAAAGTAACACCTCTCCCCCCCGCCTTGCAACCAGCTGATTCTGTCATAGCCGGGGATATAATGCGTGAACTGTAAGTTTCGAAATGGTGTGAGGAAAATTTAAATGATCACACATTTGAAAAAAAATACTTAAATAGTAACTTTTCGATAACAAAGCAATGCTGCATTCGTGTTTTACCTTCGGAGACACGAGCACTGAAAAATTTGACTGAAACTTAACACACACCCTGAAACATATTTTGTCGTCCGGCATGGGCATAATCGTGAAGTGTGGCCGCTCCAAACTGCGAGGGCTGATAAAATTTACGCATCTTAAAGTAAATCATATATTATTATTTATCTTCTTATGGAACTACAAGTCAATTTTGGCCGCTTAAAAAAAAATCACTTTCAACATATTTTTTGGTGGTTAAAACTTTTCCTTTTGACTCTATTCCCATTCTATGTGTAACAACGTTTCATTTATTTTTATTATTCGTAAAAAGGAAATCATAGCAAATAGTTATGTCACGCCTGAAGAAAACAATGTATTATGCTGTACCATAAAGTGAAGAACTACAAAGCATACCTTAATTACAATGTTTGACACCATTCTAAAAACGATTTAACAACAATATCTTTAAATTCTATGTAATAAATATACTATCTTTGTTTAATGACGCTCTCACCAAATCGGTATTAAAACAGGAAAACAACTCACAAATACCTAATTTCAATCCAGATTTGAAGTGTACAAATACGAGCTAAGTTAAATTAGTTTGTGGGTTAATAGAGCAATTCTACCTCGACTCGTCGTTATACTGCTGTAGTGGATAAACAAATGAGTAAATATTGAGCTGCGGTGCAGTTTGTGCTGTAATGTAACTGCGCCACGAGCATGTAGGAAAATCTTATGTTAAATGTTATAGCGTATTTTTACAAATTAAAATGTGTAATAATTATTTAGCTAATTTATAGGTTCATTGCCTATTGCACGTTGTCAAGCAATCTACGTATTATACCAAATTTATTCAGTTGCTTTTATTTGAATTAACAAATTATACTGGAAAAATCGTTATAAAAATGAAACAATTGTTTTATGATTAAAAATTTACTTACTTGCACTATGGTCATGCTTCATAACCTAGTAAAAGGTAATAAAACGTCCTACCCTATAACTTACTTCCATCTCTTATTTCGCATTTGTCACACCACCAAACTGTGACATACAAACTCCTCTCTTTTATAAAATTATCTTGATATATTACTTCTCATTATTTTACTACATTTAGAACTCGAATCATCATTTACTTCAAACTGAATCAATAAAATGTCCTTGTAAAATGTTGCTAAATATTTTGTTTTAAATCCTTTTTAAAATCTAAAATGGCTTATTCTGGTAACGAATATAGGTCAAAGGGCACAAGGGCCATACTGTTGTACCAAGACACATTGAGCGCATGTCCTACACTACAGAGTTCATCTTGATAGTGCTTACATTGTAGCTAGGGTACCACATAAGGACACCCGTGCCAGCGCTTGAGGCTATACGACTTAAATATACTGAAGCAGCAGCTTTTATAAACGAGAGAATGTTGTTGCATATAAAATAACTCCTCGTCTCCAACCGAGTTTTTATTAGGGTAAAAGAAAAACTGGGTTGTTCTTTATCTATGTTTTCTTTTACTTTTAAATATGTGGCTATCTCTTAATATGTAATATACATTAAAACATACTTCTTAATAGACATCAAAATATAGTAAGCTAGTGGTTCTACTGATTGTACTGTAGTGTTGTATTGTTGTACTATACATGTAGGGTTGGGCAAAATATTAAGAGGTTGCCTAGAAATTCAAGACAGGGTCTTATGTACCTATTAAGTATTATTTTAACTGCTGGATACAGTTTATTTATAATAATCTGCTGATTGCTTTTAACGAATTTTAGCTCTATGCGCTAATATTAATGCTTTGAAATTTAAAAAAAACTAAATAACTGAGGTTTGTCAGTTTATTTTTTTCAAACTACAAAAACTATGTTCAACACTAAACATTCTTTTACCGCCTCCTTATTACAACTTCACTGTCATTATGTTACAGTTGTTTTTACATAAAACCTTCTCAAAAGTGATGTTTTGATTTGCCCCCATGGATGCATACAATTATCGGAATTTTTATATCGTACCGAATTAACGTAGCAGCAATATTCTACCTCCGATACTGCGAGCTAAACGCAGGCTGGCCGGATTCGGCTTTCCAACAAAATATTTGAACAGCCCTGAAGTAAACAGCCACGAAGCTCAACAGAGAGATAGAGGGCAATTAAACGCTTCCAAAACTCGGCCACTGATTTGATTTGCGGTAGGCACAGAAACGAATCTACTTCCAAGTTAACACAGGTCTGGCGTTTTTTACTGTTTCTCAAAAATCAAGTCCTTAATCAAGTAATAGAAACATATTTAACTAAGCTAAATATATGTAATCTAAGTCAATTATGATTTTGTAAAGATCGGTGTATAAAATTAAAGAAGAGTTTTTTTAGACTATGTGGCACAATAGTTCTGATCAGAAACTAAATTTAAATTGTAATTATGCACCGTTTTCTTGCATAATTAACAACACACATTAAACCGCTTTTCACGCCAAAACTTGAGTACTGGTATGGCTGAAACTTATTTTCTGTATTGTATGCACATATGAGAAGGTTTAAGACGAATTAAAACTAGCGTACGTCTTTTTGAAATTAAACAGCAAGCTTATAAAAAGCGAATTTGATTTGATTTTGATCAATATAAGGAAGCTTGTGAAGTTGTCATATGGCAACCTAAACATTAAATCATGAATCCAAGGAAGTTTTTCTATTTTTCCACAGGCGAAACCGTGTTGATCAGCTTGCTTAACATAATATCAGAAATCAACAAAGAAAACATTATTACAAAGCCAATCCAATATTAATTATTATTTCCTTCAAAATCTGAGGAGGACGTTATATCTCTGGTTATATTTTTCACAGCGTAAATAAAGCTAAATGAAACTTTTGGCGTAATAAAAAATTTACCACATTAAAATTATAAAATGTCATACAGTTAATTCTTGCAATAACCATATGATTTTCTTAAAAATCACATTTCCTGTTTATTTTATCGATTCGCAGGAACGTTCACAGAATTCATTAAATCAATACATCACCCCGGGAGCCGAAGAAAAGTTAAGTAAACTAAAATTATCTGCCTTTGTAAATCCAATCGACATGGTTGGTCAATAATAGATCGCCCCGAAACAATTTCACGCTCTTTGAACCCATTGTTGGGCACTAGTTTGATTACTACTGAAGTGCGGCACTACGCGGCCGCTGATGAATTTTCATTCAGTCGACGTCACAATATCGTCAATTAAATAAAATAACAATGATTAAGTTTTTTTTTGAAGAAAACTATTTTAAACTTATAAAAGACTCACATTTCCTCTCCTTACATACTGATTAAAAATGAAGCACTGATTTATTACTATAGGCTACATTAACATGTCATATAACAGTCAGAATAATATGTTTCTGTGTTAATACCATTTACCTTTAATATAAGAATACAATTAATTTTAATTTGTCATCATTATTTTGATTTTTAAAAATTGCAAACTCATATTTCTGCCTGAAAAAGGAACCGTAAAAAATACCATTTACCTTTAATATAAAAACACAAATCATTTTAATTTTTATCATTATTTTGATTAAATAAAAAGAAATTTGTTAACTCATATTCCTGCCTAAAAAAAGAACCGTAAAAAGGTTCCTAAAGAGGAGAGTATCAATCGAAAGTAAACCGGTTTTTATGTCTCTCCTTTTTATACCAGCGTTGTTTATACAGAACCAAGAATACGTTATTACAAATGCTTTGTTGTACAGTAAGTGCATGTCCACTTCTCTCCCCTAAATTTGAGTCCCCCCCCGGCTATATCTTCTACAAAACACTCGAGTAAACGTTGGCTTACGAAGTGCTGTACAAATCGCTCGACAAAAAATCAAAAATATCAAATTGGTGAATGTAATGAGGTTAAAACTTCAACTTTTGATCACCCTCTCATAACCCCTCTTCAAAACTACAAAACAAACTCCATTTGTTTAATAAACAGTCCTCCACTCCATTAGATCATTTGCTAAAGCGCCCTTCACCACTAAGAATATGAACATTGTTTATTCATCAATTATAACAAAAAATCCAGATCGTTATTCTCGTTGATGACCGAATCGATTACTCGCAGTCTCCGCTGCTGGCTTCGACGGGAATAAATCAAACCGAATGAATTACCTAACTTTTCCAGCTCCGACTCCGACTTTAACGAATAAAAATTACACCCCGGAGTGCGGGGATTGCTGGTTATATTATAAGCTTAGCATCGCCCTTCGACGTGAGTGTGTTTGCATCTTTCCTGAACGATTCACCATGATAATTTAGGTCCCTCGATTAATCGGTCTTAATAGGACGATCCTAGGAAGGACGGTCGATAGGAAGTTTTTGTGATTGATTTCTTTCGGCGAAAAATATTGGAAATAATTCATTAACTCCAGCTATAATGCGAACTCAAATAATAACAATAACTAGAAACGGATAGTTACGTAAACCAGTAAATCACAAAGTTTTATTTTTATTTTTTAAGATCGTGACGTGTACGGGGCGGAATGACGTTTTTTGTAATTCGTGAATAAACGTGTTCTACGACGCATTTTTAAGACTTTAAGAATACAAAGCTATATAAATACTCTGCATGAGCAGCAAAGTATAGATAATACTGGTACTGTACTGTACTGTACAGATAATACTTACTTGGTACTGTCTTCACTCTAAGTTGAAAAGTAGACAAACAAATGAAATAATATTATGATTAAAATTATTGCATTGGACAAAAATAATTTCTTGATTAGCATAATGGATGTAAATAAAAACGTCTAACAACACTTAAACCTATACACTTATATTGTATCTATACAGTGCTAATGCAACACATAATATACATAATATACAGGTGGAAAATGGCTATCGATTTTTTTTATTTTGGTCACACTAATCATCATCAGGTCCAAAGACAGAGTATCTGTGTTGAACGGAAATAAATAGGAAATAAATTTAAGCAAATCTATGACTTGGAACTAACGGACGTCATGGTGACGAAAGGAACAGATAAAGCTAGATAAAGCTTGTACGAAGTTGCACAGCTAAACACTCTAAAAAAGTAACAGTTAATTGAACAACTTACGATCGATTATGTTTTTTTTCTTATACATTAAAAATTGCAGACCCTACACGCTGAGAAAATTTTTAGATGACATCCTTAATATCAATGCATGCTTTTTCACGAATGCTGTATGAGACTATGGCAACATGCGTAGAGGCAGGTGCAAGCGTTGCAGACGCTAGGTTTCCCATGCTGCCGTGCCGGCCACTTCCTCAGTCGGCGACATGCGAACCCACTCTTGTGGACTTCCCTGCAGTACCCCCACTTTCCCGTGTTACGTTATGTACACAACAATGGAGTCATTTACAAGCCATGCCCGCCGTCACAAGTTGGACATTGTTAAAGGTATCTTAAAAAAAACTTGGCTACAATATTTTAGAAAATCAAAATAATTATTACGAAAATTCCTCAACGACTTCAAAAGGGCAGTTTTATTTTAACTATTGATCATAAGTTAAAATGGGAACATCATATAAACTATGTTGTAAATAGACTGAAACCAGTTACTGCTAAATTGTTTTATTTGAGAAAAACATTACCTTACGAAGCTCTTGTTATAATTTATAAATCGATGTTTGAATCAATAATTCGGTACGGGATAGAAATTTGGGGCACGGCACCAAAATGTTTTCTAAAACGAATAGAAGCCTTGCAAAGCAAAACACTAATAATGATTTCTAAACAAAGATTTCCTGAAACGCACTCGCTAGTCAGTACCTTTAAATGTATAACACCCTGTACCCAGAGGAATTTTATAAGTATAAAATTATTAAACTTTTTTATAACAAGTACAGTTTTAAACTACCAAATGTAAAAGACCAATATTCTTTTAGAAGTTTAGAAAGATACAAATAAATTGCCAATATATTGCAACACCTATGGTAAGAACTCGCTCAGTCACGTGGTTCCAAACAGTTTTAATGAACTGCCTGTCAATTTAGAAAATGCAAAACGTTTTGAAATTATCAAATTAGACTTGATTTCTTGGTTAATAAACAAAAGCCAAAATTACACGTTGTAATAATTAAAAATTATAAAATGTGTGTATCAGTGAGTGAAAGTGTGAATGATTGCCTTTGTTAGGCTGGTTTACTGTCTCCAGTCTCGAAAGTTTTTGGGTAGCTGTTTATGGTTTCTTTTATGTTCTTTTTATTTTTTAACCTAGTGCATTATAGTTATATAATGCACTGAAATTACGCAAATTTATGCAAATGTTTACTGAGCTTATAATTATATATTTTTATCTGTTTTTGTATCAACTATCATTTGTTTTGTATTTGTGCTGATCACAATTATTGGTTCTCCTTGAGAAAATTGGTTTCTAGTTTCAATATGTTGCAATGTTTGATGTTTAACCAGTAGGTAGAAATATTTGAGTTAGTTTGTGCACCGTCACCCGAGCGCTTTGTTAATTTTAGTATATTTTATGTTTTATATTTCTGTATCTCTGTGTAATAATGAGCAGCCTACGACTAATCATGTGGTTTGTTGGGACTCAAAGATTGTAAGATTTATGGAAATAAAGATTCTGATTCTGATTCTATTAAGCATAATAATGCTCCGCAGATTACGTACGCCTTAAATTAGTATATTTATTATTTGCCTGTTTTCAGATAAAATTCCATAGCGTCAACCAAAAAAATGTATTCCTCTGCTATTTTTATATCAGAATAAGTATTTAAGTATTTGATTTCATATTTAAATTAAAAATCCTTACTTTAACCAAATTAAGCAACATAATGATTTAAAAAAAAAACACGGTTCAAAATAAAATTGCATTTAGTGCTACTATTTTATAGCATTATTTTATTAATTTCAACAAGAGAAAATTTTATATACTGTTACAACAATCTAATAAAGGTTTACCAAATACCAAAGGCATGAAGGGACTGGACTCGTGTATCGAAATCCTTTGATCTTGCACAGAAAACTCAATGATGAAATTTTGTAACTAACAACGACAACTTCTAAGCAGTTATTGGTTGGAAGACCCGTTGTTAATGTATCATATCCACTTGATAAACGTTCATGATAGAGTCACTAATCGTGCACATTTATTCAGTAACAATATCTCAAACATCAAATAACTTCATTTTATTTAGGAATTGAAATATATATTGACAAAGAAAAACAAATGGAATTCAAAAATTAGGTATCGTAGTTCTGTTATGGGTAAAATCGTGCCATGTACATTCACACATTCACATAAGTCTGAACGTGCATCCGGGGTAGTAGGACATGTAAAGCAATGACACACAAAGAGCAACGACACTGGCGAGGGCAACTCCGGCAACTCCAGAGTTATTGAAGTGCGTTCAACTTGACTTGCAACAAAGAAGCACGCGCTCCAATGCGAGTCTGATGTCGCAGTGTTATTATAAGACTATTTTTCTCCATCTTTATTCTTTCCTTTTCTTTTTCACGATTTAAATTTAGCATACGTGGCCGTTTTGGAGGTAGACTATGAAATGTTAAAGAACACTCCTAAAAGAATTATTAATTATAAAAACTGTAAAATCTCTTAATAACTTCATCATCAGCTTCACGATTTTGATGGATAAAATGGGAGTAAAAACAGAATATATACATAGAAAATTTTTATTAAAAATTTACATCTTTTTGCCATTGCAAATTGCTATAAAACAAAGAATACTATTTACAAAATGTTTTTATTGTTATTATATTAATGGTTTCTTAAAATATTTATTGAATATTTAATACTTAATAATTCAATTTCTTGTAGTTTGTTTTGATTGAGGTTTAACTGAGTCCAAAATCCAACAAAAAACTTTGATGTTGTTCCTCTCGCAACACAACGAAAGTTAGGAGGTAAACTCTATAAACCAATTATCTGTTCGTAAGTCTACAACGATGATCCAATATTTGATTGCATCCTGATGTTTGGAAAACTCTTCGAGAACTTCCTGAAACATCATAAATTGAATATTCTGCTGCGAACATTTCCCTGAAAACGTAAATATGTGGTTAAATTATAATCTTTC
The DNA here is from genome assembly GCA_035578135.1 of Flexamia atlantica. Taxonomy (NCBI): domain Eukaryota; kingdom Metazoa; phylum Arthropoda; class Insecta; order Hemiptera; family Cicadellidae; genus Flexamia; species Flexamia atlantica. The sequence continues at coordinate 2,378,042 of JAQJVK010000030.1, read as the reverse complement.
GGCGCTGAAAAACATACACAACAAAAACGCTCGCACAAGGATTCTCGTAACTCTTCGATCGAATCGAAGGGTAAATTTGTAAACATGTTGCAAATTTAAATAAGTCTTTTGCGGTGCTTTTTTGTCATGATTCACAAAATGACATCGTCCACTCTTAGGTGACTATTATAAACAACTGCTGATTGGTATGAAAACGAATCTATAAAAATCACGTGAAAATATTTTGTAACATTAATTAACCTCAGAGGGGACCGAGAACAAAGTTCATTTACAGATAAAATACTTTCAGACCACAACTACCTATCCATTAATCCTACCAGAGTTATCGAAGTGCTCGAAAACAAATAACGCCGGAACGAATGGCCAGATTTAAAATTCAATTTTAACGAGTAAAAATTAAACCCAAGAGGGGCTACAGCCTGCGGATCGCTAATTATACAACCCAGCTTACAGTAATCCCCTTCTTGATAAAAATACGCCTCTCAGCTTCAATAATTGGCGAGGGGATTGTTTTTAAACAATCGCCATTTGCGAAATTCACTTTTTTCATTTCAATAAACCAACCGAGTTCCTCTTAATTTGCCTAATTCTTCTTACAGACATGAAATATTCGACAAAACTTCAATGAAAAGAACTACTTAACTAAATCCACGTAGGAAAAACCTCAATATTGAAATGGAAACGTACTTAATAAAAATGTTTTTAATATTAGTACAATGCATTATGCAGCTTACAGTAATCCCCTTCTTGATAAAAATACGCCTCTCAGCTTCAATAATTGGCGAGGGGATTGTTTTTAAACAATCGCCATTTGCGAAATTCACTTTTTTCATTTCAATAAACCAACCGAGTTCCTCTTAATTTGCCTAATTCTTCTTACAGACATGAAATATTCGACAAAACTTCAATGAAAAGAACTACTTAACTAAATCCACGTAGGAAAAACCTCAATATTGAAATGGAAACGTACTTAATAAAAATGTTTTTAATATTAGTACAATGCATTATGCAGCTTACAGTAATCCCCTTCTTGATAAAAATACGCCTCTCAGCTTCAATAATTGGCGAGGGGATTGTTTTTAAACAATCGCCATTTGCGAAATTCACTTTTTTCATTTCAATAAACCAACCGAGTTCCTCTTAATTTGCCTAATTCTTCTTACAGACATGAAATATTCGACAAAACTTCAATGAAAAGAACTACTTAACTAAATCCACGTAGGAAAAACCTCAATATTGAAATGGAAACGTACTTAATAAAAATGTTTTTAATATTAGTACAATGCATTATGCATACACATTTATACATGACAACATTTCATCTGCAGTGCAAATATGAGGAAGCCGGGTAGCCTTGGCATTAGCTTTGAATGTAAATAATTAATAGACCTCCCATTCGTATGCCCCAGCGTAGCTAGGTTTGGGTGACCCAGAATTTAAAGTTGTCGTAGTTTGATTAATTACCAACAAACGTTGCTTCTGTTAACCTCTTATTTTGGCTACTTACTTTAACATTTTGTATTTCATATTTCATAAACCAATAATTAACTGACTACTGTTTGTTTTCTGTGTCACTAAATGATATTTTAACTCCTTCTTAAACCCTAATTAAATTATGACATTAGAATACTCTGTTAGTGATTCACTATAACAAGGAGCTCTTGTAATCCTGGGTCACTCAAAACCTAGTACTATTGACTTTGAATCTGAAGCAGGCCTTCCATCGCATTATTAAATAAATGTGTTCCAGGTTATGAGTGACCCAGGATTAAAAGAGCTCTTAGTTGTAGTGAACCACCAACAAAGTGTACTGATGTCACCTATTAATTTTGGTATTAGGAGAGGTAATATATTTTTTACACAGACAACAAACAATAGTCAACTATTTATTGATTTATGAACTGTAGAATACAAAATTTTAAAGCAAATACCTGAAATAAGGGGTTGACAAAAGCACTCTCTGTTAGTAATTAATCAAACCATGTCAAATTTAAATTCTGGGTCACCCAAAACTAGCTAAAGCTAGGCCATTAGAATGGGAGGTCTACTGGTACACATTTGATGTGATGTAAGGTTTGCTTTAGATTCAAAGTCAATGGCACTAGCTTCAAATGATATACACAAAATCTTACAAACATTTTAAAACGACACGTTCAAGTGACTGATAAATGCCATTAAATCTACATCTAAGTCACGATCGTTTCAATATAATGGATCAGAACTGAAAGCCGCAAACCGCACATAACTGTATATTTACATTGAGGGACCGGGGGCAGAATATGGCAGTTTGGCGGCGAAGCGGCGGCCGAATCGATCCGTCACGGCATGACGGTGTCACTGAGGAATAACGGCGGTCAAAACCGCTCAAGAATAGACCCCGGACGCCCCGGCGAGCTGACGCCGTCGCGTCGGTGGCAAGTTAAAAAATATACAAAAGAAAATTTTCCATCCTATTTTTCAGTAATATTTTTCACTTTCAAATACAGGGTGATGCAAAAAAAGGAAACCCAAACGCTAAGAGCTATTTCATGAATATTGCAACAATGATCGATCAGCTGATCGTCAAATATTTTTGAAAGTGTTGTTTCTTTTACATTTTAACAGTTTCCACGAGGGCTAGGACTACGATAGCCATGCCGCAGCACTGTATTCAAAATCTTGTTTGGTGTGTTGAACAATATTTCAAAACCTATGGAACGTATCGAAATTCCATACAGATTCCATGTGTTCCATGTGTCGATTCCATGCAGATTTGCAGACCTTTTGTATACTGAATGACATTGACTTTGAGAAACAAATATTCATGCAAGATGGAGCGACTCCCCACACTAGGCAAGACAACATCAGACGTCTTCAACAACTGTTTCCAGAATGACTTGTGTCAAGGGGGACGCAAGCAGTGCTCTGAGATGGCCAGCATGATCATGGACCGAATGGAATATGTTGTTACTAACGAAGTTGTTGACGACACGTAGAACATGTTTTTGTTTAGTTAAGTAATTTTAACCTTTGTTTTAGTAAACTAATAATTTATTTTTGGGTTTCCTTTTTTTGTACCACCCCGTATTTATAGTTGATTGGGTTGATTGTTTACTTATTCAGCAAGGAATCCGCTTTAAGCTTTTAAGGGGAGTCTAGGACGTTTTTCAGCCAAAAATGACATTTTTAGTTTTTTATTTTAAAAAATATCCATTTCATTCCCTTTTAGAAAATATATAACACTATACATGTTTTATGAATATTCCATATGGTAAAAATATATTAAAATTTAAGCTGCAGTCATTTTTGGGTGATTTTCTACCCTGGCCAAAACAGTGATACGATTTTTAATTTGCGATTTTTGAAAATCATGTTTTTGTGTAGGTAGGTACAGTTATCTCAAAAACTAATAAAGCTATTAAGCTGAAACTTTCTATAGTGCATGATTTATAATACAATAGGAGACTACTGTAGCAGATTTATTATGGTAAGTCAAATGTAATTATAAATTTTATTCTAAATATTTTTTTAAAATTAAAATTATTATTTTATTTTAAATATTTTTAAAATTTGTAATTTTAAAAACATAATAAATAACTATTGCAAACAATATTAATTTTGCAGGTAGATTTATTTTTTTTCAGGCAAAGATTTTAGATCCATAAGTTCTTAATATGGAGGAAAAATTGCAGTCAAACACAACTAACCATTGTTGAGTTACAGGTACCTAAAAAGCTTCATATCCCATTAATTAACATGGGATGGCAAAAGATCCCTGACTCCCCTTAAGCTTTAGAAAGGATGAGACCCTCCCCACTAGCAAAGCAAATGCGATTATAATAAGCATACTGAAAGAGAGAAGGTTTTTTGTGACCGATTACGATTTCCAGTGCAAATTTTTTGTGAAGCGCTTGGATATACACAAAAGGGATTTAATGTATTTTGTTAATACTTAATTTATTGTAGTTAAGAGGAATAATCAGCAATACATAGTATACTCTTAAAAAGCAAGGAATGCATTTATAAGTTTTTATTGAAAATGGAAAGCAGATACAAAAATCATTAAAAATTGCCAAGGAGAGGAGAAAATCGAGATACAAACAATGGAAAGGATACAAACAAATACTCTGAAACATGAAAAAGTGATAGTCAGAAGTATTAGTGCTATACACAGAGAGAAACGAGAAGGCCCGATGATTGTACAGTAGTTTGTTATTTCGACACATATTTTATTAATTTTTTCATCAACAAAAGGGATCGGCCAATTGCAATCAGCCGGGGAAGGCGGAGTGGGGGATGATTTCCTCGGTGCAGTCGACACCGCCGAGCCGTCCATCTCGATAATTTAGTGTTTGGATATCGAAAGAAAATATCGATATTTATATCGACGATAATATCGGACCCTCAATATCGATATTCCGAAAACATCGGATCAAAAATATCGATATATCGGAAAAATATCGATATATCAGAAAATGTTCTAAAAAAATAATCTAATGCATCACAACAGTTAGCAGCACACCTGACGTCTATTTGTGGTAAAATTGTTTACAATGTAGGCCTATAATTTAAAGTAATTGTAGATAAATACCTATAAAATCAATTAATTACTGAAAAAGACTCTTGATTCAAGTAGCCTACATAGCCAAGATAGTTTTTTGGAATTATTGTAGATAACCATATCTTTACAACAAAAGAACAAATAATAAAAAATTTAACTATAAAAACCATTTTTTGTAGCTAATAACTTTAGTTATTTCCAAATTGATTTCTTTAATATTTAACTCATCAAATAATATTTAATTACTACTAATGAAAATGTGCAGAAAAGGTTAAACTGTATTTTATTTATGTATTATTCTTAAAAATTTGCTAATATCGATACTAACGATAGTATCGAAGTAAAATATCGATACTTCAATAATATCGGAAGTCTAATATCGATATAAAAATATCGATATTTCCGATATATTGGATATCGATACCAAACACTACGCCGAGTCCATCTCGATAATTGTCATTTAGACACTGTCAGACGCGGCCGGCTTTGCAATCAACTTTTTGTGTTATTAAAGAGGATGACAATTAGTGACTCTAAAATATTTCTCTCTAGTAACTAGGAATTCAGTTTCAAAACTTTAAAACCCTCAATTTTATTTAAGATTCGTATTGTTTCGTGACGAATTTATCAAAGATAGGCCAACACTTGGGGTTTGATTAAATATTATTTACGCAGTTAAACTAAATTAATATAGAAGTCTTATAAAATATCCCCCACTTCTAGTTTTATATAAATCACATCACCAATGCGTCGGTTACAGTGAGTGATTGCAGCAAAAACGAAACGCAGCCTGCAACGTAAATAGAGGGAGAGAGAGGAGGGGTAGATTATGATTGAGAGTGAGAAAGAGCATAAAGAGGGGAGGAGTGACAATACGGCCCTCAACTTGCCGAGTGCGAATGCGTTTGTCAATACTTCACAGCACGCACCTCACTGTAATCTTTTTTAATCGGTTTTAACTTAAAAACTTTACTTACAAATACAGATTGTCATTCACAACTAATTCATATCAAAGCGTGATACTGCTTGTAAGACTTATCATTGCGTATAAAACTAAATCGCTTCATATACAACCATTATAGTATAAAAAAAACAACAGAACAAATGTGTATTACAATCTTACATTTACAATCACTTTGGATTAATGTATAACACCGCGGATAACACACGTTAAACTATCATTTGATCACCTTCTGAACCATAATATATATTAAATCAAAGTTCACATTTTCCCAATATGTTTCGTAAAAGTCCTATGGATGAAAAATGTTCGAAACTATATTAACTATAAATAAACCATAGGGAATGTTTGAATTATTTTGCATCGCACCGTCATAATTCAACATTATTTAAAGAGTCCTTCACAAGTAATTCATAATAAACATGATATTGCATCTAAGACGACGCATTGCATAACTGTCTGAAAATGGGCACGATAAACAGCGAGCATAGAATCTGGATATAAAGTGTTCCCTGAATATATGAACAATTTATAATTCAATGCTAAAAGAGAGTGGGCAGAAAAAACAACAGAGGATTTCAATCTTACATTAACATTCACTTGAGATTAATGTAACACCGTAAGATAACAAACATGCGTTAAACACACATTTTATCACCTTCTGAACCATAATATAAAAACTAAATAAAAAGTTCATATTTTCACAAAATGTTTCGTAAAAGTCCTGGAGAGGACAAAAATTAACGAAACCACATCAACTCGGATGACCGCGATCGGTCTGCATGCAGCCATGCACGTGTGAAGTCCACACGGAGCGGCCAACCGGCCAACCACGGGAGCGGGCGCGGCGACTCTTTGTTCGACAAATGTCATGTAACTGACGGAGATCGACGCGCTGTGTATAACAAGACTGTCGATACATACGATGGCGTGGAAATCTCGAGCTCGGTATTCGTCAATCAGTCAGTCATGGCTGGTGACTGCCGATCGTCTCTGAGACTAGATTTAGCGATTTGCGTTCCTCCCAAGTTGTATAGGTTTATAGCTTGATAGAGGTAGTGAGGGACATAATGAAGCTTGGACGTTTACAAACAAAACCGGATGAATTTGGATTTTGAGAGGGGAAACCACTAATAACTGATGATCAACTGAATTTGTTGTGTCAATCATCTGTTGCATGCTAAAGTAAAAACATTTCACCTGTTGATTGTTATTCAAAGAGCAAAACATAGTTTCCAATATTAAACCAAACTTTGTTCTGGTTTAGGATTTTTTAGCTACCAGACTAGTGACATAATCCCCACAATCCCCATAGGGACTACTAGTGGCTCTGTTTACTTCCATGTCATCTATGATCTTCCCCTCCTCTGCCGGGCCACCGTCAAACTTAAGTTTCAACATATACCTTACTACCTCTAATTCCTTGCTTAGCATGATACGTGTTTTTCTATTCACATCCAGTTATATTATTATATTATTTAATTTGCTTTAAAGCGGATCTAACTTCCAACTCAAAGTAAAAAAAAAAAACATTTAAATGTGTACAGACATATAAGACTATTTATTTCTGTCTTCTTAAGTTATAAAATCCAAAATGTAAGGGATTGGGCCTCCGTACCAGCGATAGAAAGCCGCTGACCAAGATTTAAAAGCGAAACGTGTGACTATTAACTAATTTACATTTACAGTCTCTATTATAATGCTAAAGTTAGATAAATGACACTCCTTTAAATTTAGGAAATTCTTAGAGAAACTGATCAGTTTAAACCAAAAATTATCAGCAAACGGAATGGAGGAAATTTAAAATGCGTCTTAGGAGATTCCAACTCTTGCAGTGATTTAATGCTCTATTTTAATGTTAAAGTTTAGATCAATTTCACTCCTTTAAATTTGGGAAATTCTTTCAGGTACTGATCAGTTTAAACCAAAAATGATCAGCGAACGGAATGTAGGATAGAATTACCTTAGCTGAGTCAAACTCTCGAAGTGATTTAGTCGTCTGCTCTGTACATCGAGGTTGAAATCCGTAAAATCGATGTCACTAAAACAGAGGTCACTTTATAGTCTATAAAACAGCGAGGACAACAAACAACAGTCCAATGACCATTCCCGAGGGAACACCGCCATCGTTGGGTCAAAACCAACTCGGTCGGTACCAATAACGGCTCTAGGATCTATTGAGTCCCCATAACAGTGCGACTGAAACGTTCCCAGTTCCAATTGATATTGAGTCTGTATTGCAGCAGTCTCCTCGACGGAACGTTAGCGAGAAGTTTCTGCTACGTGATTATTGCTGACGAAGTCTCTTTCCACCGTTCCTCCGCCTCAACTCCTTTCAACCAACGAGTCTTTGACGTTTGTTAGAATCAAAATATTTTATTCATAAAGAAAATGTTTGTAGCGAAATTTTGTTTCGTAAAAAAATTATATCGGGCTCTTGCGGCTTTTTTCACGGAGGCACGGTCTTCATTGTTTAACATAAAATATCTTCAAACTTGTATGTAAAACAAAAATATTATACCGGCTGTGAACCTTCATAGAATAATCTAGGATTTTGTGGAGAATATACCTGTCAATTATAAAGCGAGTTAGGCCCACCTGTGATTCTTATCTACTTCCAAAAACTAAAACAAATAGGTAAGTTTTTAAATGTAATTAGCTTTTACGTCGATCGGTCCAAGTTTTTATTACAATATCCTGTGTAAGAGTAATTTTTATGTATCTTTAAATTTACATGAATGTATAGGTTTATTATATAAGCAAATAAATTCACTGAATATTTATGAATGTTGCGCCACAAGTACGATTAGCCTAACAATGACTTTTTATTATTTAATTATGCCGACAGATAACACTTTGCCAATAATACTTAGCTAAAAAAATCCAATGAAGTTCTACGTGTTAACGTACTTAGGCCTATATATTCGTTTCTAATGCAAGTTGCAAAACAACATAAATTCGATAGGGGTTATCCAATGAGGCACAGGTTTTACGATGCCAACCAAGTTATAACCGAGTTAATGTTCGGTCGCCCATACTCATACAGTATTGAGACTGTAATTGGCTTCGGTGAACTGGTTGGTCGATCAATTGGATCTCCGAGATTGAGACTGAGACCCGCATACAACTCGACAATCTCCCCACTACACACTCGGCTCGCTCACTTCTCGCTCGTCACTAACAAGCTGACATGTTTTTGTAATCCTCTATCAACTCAAACTGACAATTTCCCATCTGGAATCACAAGAGCGTCTGAGCTGTCAGTTTTTTTTTCAGGGGAAATGTGTTTAAATAAAGCGAACTAGGATTATTTATGGAGCCGTCTGATTAAATAGGCCTTAATCGTTAATAAATAAAGTTATAAATAGTGTCAATAAAGATGGCAAAAAACCCATAATCCTAAAAAATAATAAGATAGTAAATTTTCTTTGAACTTTGTTGTCAAGGAATTCAAGATAAGACAGTTAAAAAATTAAAATACTACAATAAGTTACGTAATGAATCTAAGACTGCATTGCACTTAAAGCGAGAACGAAAATAATGTTTACTTAATAACTAGGTGAAACATTCAACGAACAATTAGAGAACAAAGTGCAATAATTAATGAGGATAGCGATCAATGGGAGGTCATAAACCGTTCCATCAACTGCGGATATAAAGGGAATAACAAATTAATTAAGCTAAACGAATATTGTCATGCACAAGTGTTTTAGTACAACTTCGTATTGATTATGGCTTATATTCGCTCTTCTTTTCGCTCATATTTTCTTTTCACAAAGATATGTTAAAAAATAATTCTGCCGAGACGCGTCAGGAATATGGTTATCACCACAGATTTTTACCCTGTAACTACATATAGAAAAATATATTCACCAACTGACAAAAACACCGAATAAATTATTAATTCTCATTCTCCAGAAAAAAAATTATCAACATTTTTAAAACTCAGTAAATGTTTATTTATAACCACGAAACAGTTTTTTTATTCGGGCTCCTTTCTGTAGATTCTACAAAAATTCAACAGGAATGTTCTCTTGAAATTTTACAGTGTACATTGTCGAATTTGCATTGTAAGGTATATTATTCATAGATTGATGAATAATTCAGGGCTACGCTTAAGTCTCGCCCAACTTTGTGGGAATAGTTGACGAGGGTCAACATAATAAACAAGGGGCGCCAGAAAGGGAGAGTAAAATTACAGAGGTCCTTAGTGAAGGATCCATTACTATGGAAAGTTGTATAAACCCGCAAATGTAACTAAAAACAGCAGTAACCCTCATGTCATATCTATTATTATAATTATTACCTAGGAGTGTTGTATATAACAAACAAAAATTAAGAGGGTTTCCTACCTACGGCAGTTTTCGTTTTTCTGCGACACTAGCGGCGACTTTTGGAACTGCAGTTCCATAAGAGCCCATGTCAAATTTGTGCACTTTTCGCCGCGTAAGCCAGTGCTGGGGTAAACGCGGTGTCATTTAGCGTCTACAATTCTAAAAATAAAAGTTATTCGGATATAGCATTGTAAAGAGAACGAGTTGCAGAGTGTTTATTGCTTCTCCAAAACCGTTTATGCTCACTCATTACAACAATACATGGCGTTTAAGTTTGTCAACTTCAATGCGCTAACATGAACGATTTTGGATTTGCAATTAACATTCTACTACTCTTCATCTTTGAAATGCTAAGTTGAATTACATTTTATTATGAAAACTGTACGCGCTAAATGACACCGCGCGGACCGTGTTCTTTAGGCATGTTATGGCGTAGATATGGAACCCTCTTAAAAAACGTGTATTTTTCATTCTGTTACGTGGCCAGCAAAGAATCGAGATTTTCAAGGTTTCACAACCGCCGTATTCACCGGGCAGGAATGCAATCACAGTGTGATCAGCGGGCGGCGGGCGGCGTGGCGGGCAGGAACAAGGAAGGAATGTGAAAGCCTCCGCGCGGGCGGCGGGCGGCGGGCGGGGGCAGCGGCTGAATGGAGCAGAGGCGGCTGGGGGCAGCGGCTGGGGCGGCGAACCTGTTCTCAGGGTCACACTCGCCGATGTTACGCTGCGGCTGCGGCTGTGTGAGACCGCCTCCTTACACGCGGCGTTGCGGTCCTCTGCATGACGGGTACACCGTTGTCGCTAGGGTACACTGTGTTGGCGAGGATAGTCCGGAACTAGGAGGACTAATACCTTTAATACCTATTTAAGAGTCCTCCCTACCCAGCCAAAAAGGTTCAAAAACAGCTCTCACGCTGAACCATATAGACGCCCCTTGAGGCAAGGGAAATTTTAAATTCAATATGGTTGTAACGGGAAATGTCCAAACTACAAAAATCGCTTTTTGGAATTTCGATAACTTAAATAGTTGTTTTTTATCATCAATTAAAAATAGTCATCTTTGGACATTAATATAACGTTTTTGTAAACTTAAAAAAAAATAAAAAAAGCAATTCCTGTAGTTTAGAGTATTATTTATTCAAATAATATCGCATAGTATGGATATATTAAAAGATATGGGCGCTGAATGTTCCGCGTGAAACCTTACATCGTAAAATGTGCACTGATTTAGCATGGGCTCTTATGGAGCCGAAGTTCCAAAAGTCGCCGCTAGTGTCAAATAAAAACGAAAACTGACGTGGGTATGGAGAACTCTGAGACTGGGACGCAGCACTGGCTGCGTATTTTAACCGGAATATATGAGTGTAGGATGATTGTGGCGCGATCTTTTCTGATTTCTGATCTTGTTAATTACCAGCCCAACAGCCAATGGCAACTAAGGGACCTACATTTTAACGTGGAATCCGAACCACAATTTCGCCTGGTTTTTTTCAATTTACAATCCTCACTGCCGGTTGTATTGCAAGTAGCGAGCTTGGTGCTCCACCTGCAAAACCCCTCGCTGGGAGAAGAGTGGTACGTTAAACGAATGGAGACTGCGAGTAAAACTGTTTATTGGTTTTATAATCAAGTTCAGAATTCGAGTTAAACATGAGCAGTTTCTTCGCCTTGAATGCTGCATTATATGAGCCCTTCAACAGGATGATGAACATTTGGAGAGCCAAAAGTGATTGTAGAGCCTAACAAAAAAGGTGAAATGGGAGTGGTCAGACGTTTTGGTGGTTGAGAACAAAATATTCTAACTATAAAAACTTCGTGGTTCGTAATTACACCTGGCCGTCATGAATAAAAAATTTGATGCCTATTTTTAACCCTCTCCGTATAATTGCGGCCGTCCGTTTTCATCACTATTCGCCAAAATTCCCTTCCCGCAATCACGTCAATTAAAAGAGACGGCCTTATCTCCGCTACTACATCGTGTCATAGTCGTTGATATTAACTGTATTCCATTTGTATACAGTAATTAAAAGTAACAATTCCAAATTTATTACCTTTTTATGAGCATGCAAATTGTCGATTGTGCAAAGAAAAGGTTTAGTATTGTATCCCCCGAAATAATTATTGGAACATTTTTCATGCGTAGATTTAATTGACAGTCAAAAATATTCCAAAATTACGTCAGAAAACTTATTTCCAGAGTGCATTATTTTATCCAAAGTTACAACATAGCGCCGATGCGACCTCGCGATAAGCAACACTTGTACCTCTGAAAGGAAATCTACAACCGCGGAAACAACAGGCATTACGTGGCGGGCTGCGACCGAGCACATAATGACACGGCGCACGACACTCTGATGACGGTCATCAGCAGCGGTCACAGGCACGACTGTCGTCGATGGGTGTACCGATATCGACGGATGTATCGAGATCGTTAAGTCGATTTTGTGTTGGTCACGATTTCAATATACGATGACTTTTACTAAGTCAATGACGATGCTAACGTTTGTACTCAAATCTGGCCCGGACTATTGGTGGTTAACATTAGGTAAACTATTGGTAAAACGTAACTAGTGAGAATCGATCATCATGAAAATTGCAGTAATTATGTATACTCGACTTAGGAGCTTTAGGCCGCATAGGAAGTATCCCACCATCAACATGACTACATAGAAAAGTGGCTAGAAAAAATCGATGTTTTGTTTATTGAATCATTTATTGGAATTTTCAAGATTTACTCACTGAGATCTCGTTTTCGAAAACAAACTTACAACTGGGCAACAACAGGGCATCTTTTGCCCAAAGCAATCAAAAATTAATAAATCTTAAATTAATAAATCTGAGACTAGGTACAGGAAATAAATTTGTACTGAGTAGTGCTTTAAAAACGTGTAATAAAAATTAAAATTGTTATACTACTGAATTATTTGTATTCCGTTATAATTACATTCAACAAAATTTTATTGCTTCTAAAATAAACTGCATGGTAATCATTCAATCCTTGGTAGAGAACTTCACTTTGTCAAGGACATTTAGGATACACTCTCTTGGGGAACTATTATGCTCGTCCGGCACAACAGTAATTTCCGGCCTAGTAACGTAATATACTATACTCTCATCTCGTGAGGAACATTGAAATTTCACTGAAACTTTTACTTACTTCTTACCAAACCAACCATTGTAGTTATTATTATTTATTTACAAAAAAATAATATTTAAGCTTGAATATTGTTTTGATTATCAAAAGCTTTGTTTACCTTTATTTAGGAACTCGGAAGTGTGTATTTTTCTACCTGAAACACAAATTATATAAAATTAGAACATGGGATATGAATAGAATGTAAACATTAACTTTTACATTGAATCGCTTTTGAGTACAGACAAGCTAACTACGTATTATTGAAATATTAGCAGCCTATCCTCTATCCTATACTCTTATATGAGCAATGTTATCGTCCGGCCGTGCGTGCTTGCTTGTATGCTTGCTTGTATACTTGCACATTTATCTCAAAAACGGCTCCGAGGATTTCTTTCAAAGTCTGGAAATAAGTAATTTATGACTCAAAAACGTCTTTTACGCAGATTACTTGGCCAGAGAAAATCTAATAACGTAATAAATCGAATTTTAAAGTTGTAAAATTTTAACATTGGCCTTATGGGTTGCCGTGATAGCAACGAAAATAAACAAGGAAAGTGTAAACAAATGAAGTAATAATAACAGCTGTTTGGAATCTACAGCTATCAAGGGAAAATACAGCAGGTGGGATGAAGAGTCCATGGAGCAATAAAAAAGGTTTATATTGATACATTTTATGACATTGAGATATTATATAGTAACTGGATGAACTGGTAAACATGAAATAACACCGAGCAAGGCTCGGTCCACCAGGTACTCTACTCTTATATGAGCAATGTTATCGTCCGTTCTTGTATGCTTGCTTGCTTGCTTGCACAAAGATTTTAAAAACGGCTCCGAGGATTTCCTTCAAAGTCTGAAGATAAGTAATTTATGACTAAAAAACGTCTTTTATGCAAATTCCTTGGCCAGAGAAAATCTATTAACGTAATAAATCTAATTTAAAAGTTGTAAAATTTTAACATTGGCCTTATGGGTTGCCGTGATGGCAACGAAAATAAACAAGGAAAATGTAAACAAATGAAGTGATCGTAACCGTTGTTTGGAATCTACAGCCATCAAGGGAAAATACAGCAAGTGGGATGAACGAGTCCATGGAGTAATAAAAAAGGTTTCTATTTATCAATTTTATGACATTGAAATATTTTATAGTAACTGGATGAACTCGTAAACATGAAATAACACCGAGCAAGGCTCGGTCCACCAGGTACTTCCGATTTAATAAAGGTCTGGCAAAAATACGTCCGCAGGCAAACGCTTATAAGGCGGTCGAGGAATATTTTACAGCGAATGGGTAAACTAAATCAAGGAAAGAATCGTAAATTGTACTAGATCGCCGCGAGGTCGTAAAACTGTTTCGAATGTGGGTCACACTTTTCTACAACTATAATTGATTTTGCAGTTGAAATACAACTCCGCAACAACCACCGAGTTATAAATCGTTATCTTGCGGTTGGAAAAAGTTGTAAATATGTAGTAATATTATTCCTAACTGTGCCAATTGTTTCTAGATGAAGCCAATTCGAACATATTGTCACTGATCATTCATTCTCGCTTGGGGTTTCTATAAACATATGCACGAACTTTTTAAAGTTTTAAGAGGGGCAAGTTTTAAAGACTTAAACCCTCAAGGTAAATAAAATCCTTAGTTCGGTGAATCACAATCTAGATAAAAATCATTTACAAATTCCTATCATTAAACCAGGTAATGTTCACAGTAGTTTACATTCTGGTTATAATTAATTCGAACCATTAGTCCTCAGGGCTAATGGATGAGTAATTGATGGATTGGATATGAGCTTTAGCACTTGGCTTATGGACGGCTCATGTGTCGTGCTACCGCTGCCTTCCGAACATTCAACTTTCCTCTGTTGGTTGTCATATTAAGATATTTATTACAAGTTAATGTCAATCATCTCTGGTCTCAAGATATTTTTTTACGAAGGAAGCTTATATATCAGAATACAAAGTCGACAACCGATCCACAGTGTATTCCCTTGCCTGCGGTCGGTCGATGCGACAGGACAATGCTCGGCCGCGGAGTCACGAAGGTACTGGGCCTCGGTGTTCCTGGCGGAGGTTACCTCGACTGATGGGTTACCTCGAGGTAACGCTCTTACATACTACAACATGTGACTGCAGTGGGACTCTCTCCGATCCGGATACCTCAGTACCAGACCCTCGCTCGAATGAAAGAAAAAATAATGAAATTATCTATAGATATTAAAAATTAATACCCATCGTGAATAGTATACAATTTATCCGACGCCATCTGTTTGTAATCAGGGGCAGACAAAATAACTGTATTGAGATTTCTGGAATACGAATCGGATGAGACATAGGCTAAAGTCCATACAATGGTACGGGGGGGGGCTAATATCCAGGATATCTTCCGGACCACCTGACGACGTTTGAAACGTACCTCAGTCCAGACGAGGGGGAATATACCAGTCAAGCAGGATCGACGTTGTCACGAAGGTTCCCGGTCACATCCTCCGCCCACACGTTCCGACCCAGACCTTGGACCCGGGTCTTCTTCAGCCTTGGCGTTCCTGACGGTACGTTAAATACTGACACACGAGATCTGTCAGATACGCTCTCACATACCTCTAGGAGTGCCTCTATGACAAATATCGCGTTCCTCCCTAAAAAAAGGATTTCCATCCATAATCGTTGATTTGTAGTCCGCATAACCGATCAAGATCCAAAAAGCAAATTCAATGAGTAAGGTTTAGACTATACGATAGTTGATAAAAATGATTACCATAAATGAAAGCCCATGGAATCTTTACTATCTGTTAACGTCAATTACGTGATGTATCAAAGAAATTTAAATAATCCATTTTTATACGATGAAAGCTTAGGCCTATATTGAAGAATAATTAAGTACGTTCAAGTTAATAGGAAACAGTTGACGAAATTATAAGTAGTCCTAAAGCCACATAAATACACGTTCCTATATATATTTATTAATATTAACGTAAATTAACTTTGAAGAATTGGCGTTAATGCACTTTAATATCAATCTTGTAGGCTGCAAATCATTCTGATGAAGATTTACGATTTAAAACGGGAAGCAATATTGAAGAAACGTTTACCTTTCAGACAACGTACAATAAAAAATAGCGTTCCTACAACTTTATTAAACTTGATGAAAATAATATTGTACAAATAGAGTATAAAATCGTCATAATGAATGAATACTGTCCTAGAACATTTTTACAAATTAATGTCAAACAACCGATAGAAAATTACTCTGATTTCATCAACTAAGGTCAATATGATGTTCGCGTTACTGTTACTTCAATTACAATTAATTACATTAACCGTGATGACCCACTACAATTATTGTTACACAAAGGTGGTCGTTTACTCATCTGTTCGATCAGTTATTTGCAAAAGCATTGCAATCATGATGATTTATTTGTTTTCATTTTTGTTCCTGAAAAAAATAATTGACTCTGCATTATAAAAAACTCGAGTTGCTGAAAATTGTACTTTTTTGTACTGGTTCATAAGTAAATTGATAAATAAAATCAATACATGTAAGCCTTCAACAATTACCTATTTAGGTATACTTTTTTAACCTAAGTGATAGAGGTAAACATAAAAATACGAAGATTACTTAAGATATATTCGATCAATCTGTATAAATTAAAAAATTAATGTACATTAAATTATTTACTTTCTATATTCATTTAGCCAATCCAATGGACACAAAAAATTTTCTTTTCGATATTAATACAAAGCTAGGCCTAATAGATTTTAATGTAAGGTTCTTTGATTGCTTAACTAAAACCTTGTGTTACATTATCTTAAAGCTATAAATAGTTTTATAATAGTATTTTAGCAACGATTGTATTATGAATGTCTTTAAGCCACGAGTGAGATGTAAGTGTTCTAAATATCTCACGAGTGGTTTAAGGGCATAATACAATCGTTTATCTACGACCAACAATATACGAAAAAATTTCCCCCGAAGTTAAACACAACTCATGACTTTTACTAATGATGGAATAGGTCAACTCAAATTTGAGGTTAGGCACATAAGCAGACTTAACCATGAATCGTTGTGGAAGAATCAGCTGATAGGATAAGTCAACTCAAACATGATTCGTAATGCAACAGTCAGCTGATGTGCGAATTACGTAATTGTCATTATGACATTACTTTCGTCAAATGCCGCACCCCCATTGGTCTAGAACCTGCATCATAAAGTAACACCAGTTGCATAAAGTTAACTTTATGAAACGGGTTTGTATTTGGTTTAATAATGGACCTCATTATGACATTAGTTGTAACATCGTTATTGGTGATTATTACAATGGTCGTAGATAAAACAAGTTTTCCACACTGAATTTCAGGTTTTGATTGATTTCAAATTGTTCTATTGACGTGGGAGGATAATTATCATAAAACACACTATTGAAAACCAAAACGCCACGTAGCTTTGCTGTATACACATACGGTGGTATACAGCACACAGGTGGCGGGGGGGGGGGGGGGGGGGGGTGTGTGTGTATGTGCTCGCCGCCTGCGCCCGCTGCACACGTTATGAATTGCTAATTCCTCGCCGCTACAACAGAGACAACGCCAGGCTTGCGCGACGCTAACATAAGATTTATATGTTTTGATATTCTTTTTGTATTTTTACACCATTGGCATTTCTGGTGGGAAAATTTACCACCAAAAATCCAAACTGAAATGGGCGTCAGTCTTGGAATTTGAACCGGGGACCTTATACCTTTTGTGTGTTTATCCGAGGCGCTTGTCAATGAGATAGCATCAACCATCTTATATTTAATTACGAATACGATCAAATAAATCAATTATCGTGTGAATTATTTTTTAGGGATTTTAAACAACTAAAAAAAACGTATTCTAGAATCCATTACACATTACTTTAATTAATTACAAAAACGGCCTAATGTTTTATTTTTACTTCTGTGGGCTTACGAAAATTACTTTCCAGGTAAAGAGCGATGTCGTCTCTGTTTATTAAAAAAAACGGGATAAATTGTAGGAAGTATTGTACTGAAATGAAAAGGAACAAGTCCACGAAAAGTATACACCGAGCTTGCCTCAGATCATGTGATGAAAATTTTAAAGAAAAGAGTTTGAAATAATATTGTGGATTTTTACTGCCTCTCTGAGTGATCTATCAAGCTGTGTGAAAACAGCACAACCCACAGTCACCGCCTTTCCAAAATAAAGGGTAAATTTAAACCAAATCAACTGCAATGTATCTTTAGATACAGAACAGGCTATTTACAAACTGGCAATAGCATTACGTACCACTAATTCTAATACGTCTTATGTTAACTGTTGTTTTTGGAACGAAATACTTTTGAATCGGTTTTCTAAGCAAAGATCAATCTTAATTATGTTTACTTTTAATATGAGTACTATCTTTATGACTCTATTTTAATGTTATTTAAATTTTTTGTTTCACCGTGAAATATTGACGCATTTTCCAATAATTAACGTTCTATATGCTATATGCTTTCCTAAGCAAAGATCGATCTTAATTATGTTTACTTTTAATAGGAGTACTATCTTTATGTTACTATTTTAATGTTATTTAAATTTCTTGTTTCACCGTAAAATATTGACGCATTTTCAAATAATTAACGTTCTATATTTTATATGCACAAAAAATATTTATATTTATATTATTTATATTATATAAATAATATTATATTAAAAATATTTATATTATTTATATTTAAGAAGATACCTTGATAGTATTAATTTAGAAGGCTTGTGTGTATAGAGAACAATGTGCAATTATTTTTTCTTACAAATTTCATAGTTTTACATTTAAAATCTGTTTTTTTCGTAACATTTTTCATCACATTGTAAAAAATGCTACTAACAATATATATTTATGCAATATATATTTATTTTTATGCTACTAACAATATATATTTACATTTATTGTGTTACCATATTTTCAATACACAGAAATGTTCATTGTTAGGTGGGGAAGTAAAACGTATTTACTTTTTTACATTATGTTGATAAACAAAAAAGTTATTCAAAATAGAAAATATTAAAAAATACTCTTCGAATTTTGAAAAATACCCCAAATTACCCAAAATATATTTAGATAACATTTTTTTTGTATAAATCCTCTAATTTGGTCAAGTATAAGCAGAATAAACCCACAAAAGCCATTAAAAATAAAAAATAAAAAAAGTCTTAGAAGGAGGCTATCCCCTTAACAAAAAAACTGAGTCCATTGACTTTAGCCATTAAAACCAACATTAAACGAACATTGACTTTTATCCAATAAACGAACATTAAAAAATAATTTATCAACTACATACATAATTCATAGAAATTACATAATTCCAGTGCTGAAATTAAAAAAAAAATCTGATAACACTTATAACTGAGTAGAAGAGGGAAGAATACTCTGAGTCGCCTGAATCTTAAGCATTCCTTCTACTTAACATTTTTACGTCAACATTTTTCAAAGTAGCTTTAAAAAAGTACCTAAAAAAAGTTAGTACCAAAAAAAGTTAGCTTTAAAAAAGTACCTAAGTTATTCATACAAGCAACAAGATGAAACATTTGAAAATTGTTACCGTAGTGTAGGAAGGAAGTAACTTCCCAAAAACGATAGGTGCTTAAAGGAAAACAATAAGGAATAAAAGGGAAGCCGAGGCTTGAGTGCTTGGTGCGGTCGATGTTGACGAGGCTGGCCTAAACGTAATTTATCTTCTGATTAAAAACTTTCAAGATTAAATTAGTTGGTTGTACCTATTTTTAAAGTCATTAATTATGTTTTTCCGCTATAATAACTGAAAACTGAGGTGATAGCCATTACAGTATAACATTCTTTCTCATCAAATAAATATTTACATCGGGATAATTACATTATTTGATACGCTCATTAAAAACTGCTCCAAAATGAAAACTTAATGATAATGTAAACATTAGAGGACTTCTTCACAAATAATTTCATTCCATACAACATAACGAGATATTTTACCGCCTAATTAGTTTCAGAGTTGACGACGGACAGCGCATCAACTGAATCTGGGAGCTCATTAGTTTGGACCGCAATGGTTTAAAATGATCCTGACAAGTTAAGGGCGGGGGGAGAGTCGTTAAATTAACATTAGTCTATCCGCTGAGGTACTCTAATTCGTAATCGCTAAAAAATAATATCACCTATTTTAACTCTTATTTACTTTCCCATTGTAATATATCGAAGCGATGAGCTATATAAACACACACCTCTTTATCTGTTTAAAAATAATTGAGCCTTGGAAGTTTTACAGAATAATATTAAAATACATAGGCCTAGGCACGAACTTTAAAGTTGTTATTAAATAGTGGATTGTACCATTTTCACCATCAAACGATTTTTTTCCTGCAAATACTTCTCCCACCACTCCTGAAAGAAGTGAACCACAGTAGAGATAGTTTAAGTTAGCCATTCTTGTAGCGACCGAGCAGAGTCCTTGGTCACAATCTCCGATGACGTAACCGGTACCGTTCAAACGACAGTCTCCTCCCAATGTTTCCTTTGTTTTTTTCATTCCTGGGAGCAATTCTTCTTCATTCATCAATGCAAAAAAATTATAACTTATTACTGTCAACCGGGGCGATGCTGAAGAATATACTACAGTTCTTATACTTCTTATAAATATACTACGACTCAACGAAATTTAAGTGATTATGTATTTAGAAGAACAAAACTAAAACGAAATAAAAAAAAATTCCTTGAAACTAACTTTCAACTTACTAACTACACGACTAAACGAACTGACTAAACGATTTTTAAACACCAACACAACTCAGAGAATCTAATATATATATATATATATATATATCGTATAAACAGTCTTGACCTAAGAAAATTATCAATCGTTACAAATCGATAATGAAATGATTGCTTGTTAAATTAATGTAGGAATTTGCTCTTTCCCTTGGTTTTTCCATATTTTATCAAAATTAAATTATTTTATGGACACTAACCGAAATTAAAAAAGGTATTTGAACTTTCCGTCACAATTAAAAGACCAATATAGTATACTTATACAGTACTTATCAAAATGTCCCATTATACTAGCAACATATAACCACGTAAAATGATGCTGAAAAATAGTCTCAACTTCACATAACAAACACTTTAAGTCCCATTAAAAACTTATACTCCAACAAAAATTACGTTTTAGGGCGAGGATATACGTGAAATGTGCAAAGTCGCCCTTTCGGTTTGCGGCAGGGTAATACAATACATCAATCGTTGAAAATCAATGGCCCAATCGTTCGCTGTTGTTTCCTCCCAGCAGACTACTTCTCGTAACAGCTTTAAGCCACAGAGTGCTGTGGGGGGGGGGGGTTGTGTATGTGCTCGCCGTCTCTGCCCCACTGCACTCCTTTAGACTTACCGACTTTATGGTTATTGTAAAAACAACGAGGATATTCTAGATTAGGTCACTAAAATTCAATAATACCCCCGTTGCAGCAGACCTGCATACTCAGCGAATTTCAAATGCAAAACAACATATCTCAATCCAACATAGCCAGATTTGACATGTTTTTGTAAGCTCCATAAGAATAACATGGGGAATGAGTATGCAGGTGTGCTGCTACAGGTATATTAAAACTGGGTGGTTTTAATTCAATGTTTAGTAGATCTGAACTAGAAGAAGCTATTTACCAAGTTGTATTGAGATATGTTGAGAAATAAGCGAGATATAGAATTTTACTTATTTCCCATAAGGTTAACATTGGGACAACGTACTGTGTTTACCACTTTCAATATCTCGGTAACCAATGGACATAGAGCAGTGTTTCAAAATACTGTCACGTTAGGTGACAATAGTGCGAATTTTTTTTTAAATTTAATTTTGTTGTAAGATTTTTATTTTTTTTAATAAATTCAGACTTGTTAGAGAAGGCAAGCAGGGGCAGACTTGATAGGCTCGAGTCGGTCAGGTATGCGCGTCTGTCTGGGGGTTGATGACGTGGTCATTGTTTCCTACAAGGGCGAAGGTCATAAATACGGGTGCCGCGCTGCCGATTGCCCTCATTTCATTTGGTTTGAAGCTGGAGAACGAGCAGCGGTTCTACACTTGTTTCCCTCGGTTAAGAGGTATGTTATGTTGATTTATATAATAATTTAGTTATTCCAGAAAGGGGATAAGTCAAATGTTCAATTGTATTTTAATTTTGACAGCTATCTGTAAAACGTCAGTTTAGCTACACTAAGAAAAATTATTATTCTTAAAATCACGTGGTGGCAAAAGCAGGTCTGTGCCAGTAAAGTAAAGTTTTCTAAGGTTTATTTTGTTAATAAGCTGTCGAATAACTGTTGAAATCAATTTAAATGTGTTTATTGAGGATTATCGTTATTTTTTTTAATTATTATAAAAAACCAGATTTATGTTTATTGTGCAATTCGAAGATATAATAAAAATAAGGAAATGTATTTGAATCTTGTGACTTTATTAAAATAAAAGAATATTCAACATTTAACGATTTAATTACGTTTTTACTATTGTTGTTATTTATTTAATTTAGAGTTTTCAAAAAGGTGTGACAATTTCTTAAAGGGAAAGATACTGAAACCTGTTATGAATTTATGATTGGTTAAAAATTCAAATAATTTTGTAATATCTGAAGTTTGATTATTATTATAAATATGTGTGAAAACTCAGATAAAAGAAAGGGGAGTTTATGTAATTTTTAATCACAAGTTCTGATGTAAATTTAATATAATATATATTTCCACAACTGTAAATTCAGGGGGGGGGATTTTAATAAAATAAAATATAATTCACCGGAGTAAGTAGGTTGAACAATGTCAATAGGGTTCGAGTCTGGAGTATTGTGTCATCTGATCTTCGAAATTGGCATCTGGGGAACAACGCCCTCCACTGGGTCCATCGCCCTTCGGCGAGTCACTACAACGGCCAACCACTGCTGGAGGGCTTCTTGTCAATCGTCTTCGGCCAGCTGATAACTGGAGCTGGGTGTCTGTTCCTGGAGGCGCGAGGGAGTCTGCGCCGAACCCTGGACCAGCGTGGCGGGAGGACCGTCTACAGGAGACATCAGTCGACTAGTGATGAGTACACTACACCATCTTGTTGTAGGGACAATATGGCATGCCATTATTTTTCAACTGAAAGGGCCTTAATCCGGAGCAAACAACTAAAGTGAATTTGGGGTTGCAAACTGTTAGGGGCAATACGAGTTGTGGAAAGGGGAGAATTCAAAGGACTTACTGAGAATTGCACTAATTTTAGGTTTAAGGATATCTTGTTAGTTTTAAGTTTGTTTCATGTAATATACCTTTCTGGAGTAATGGCTGACTTATTATTTCATCGCCCACATGTTCCTTCCTTCGGAGCATTCCAACTTGATTTTTCAAAATTAGTATACGGGGACCTGTCAGCTACTCCTGGTTACTGGAGAACAGTCTAGGAGTGGTTTGGGGACCACGTATCAGATGCGCCACTCTGCTCGTCAAGGGAGTGCTTTGATGGGGGAATTTAGTGGACTGGTGAAATAATTTAAATTTCTTAATCATGAGTTTCAATGTGGATCTGCTCCACAAGGATGAGCTACTGTACGAGTTACAATGGCGTGGTATTCCAGCCACAACAAATAATCTTGCCGCTGGGCTGCGAAAAAAGCTTAGGAAGGCGTTGAGGGAAGGGGTTCCAACTAATTGGGATAATTTGACCGTTCTGAGGGTTGCAATCGAACTAGACAATTGTAAATCGAAGGTAGATGAGTTAAGACAGTTGATCGCAGGGGTAGATCAAATCAAGGAAGCTGTGGGAATCACTAGATTGAAGGAACGGGTGAGTCATTTGAGGCGTCGTCTGGGTAATTTGCTCCAAAATGCCAAATCGCGTTTGCAGGATTCGCCGCGAAGTAAGGTTATAGAATGGGTGAAAGAGTCAGAAACCTGGGAGGGTATTTTAGCGGAAAGGTTAAGTAAGTTGGACGAAGATGTCGTAAAAGAGAGTTTGCGAAAACTAAGTGAAACAAACGAGGACGAGGAGAAAAGCGTGGAGATAGATAGTATCGAATTGAGTAACGATGTTTTTGAGCCGGATCGTAGCGGGGCAAATTCGAAATCGCAAGTTGTTAAGGTACCGGACGCGACGGAGTTAAAGGTCAATGAGTCGGAGGGAATAGTTTTAGGTACTGATAAGGTCCCGCCGCACTCAATGCCTGTTAGTGGATTATTCACTAAACTAGCTAATCCTTTAGAAAGAATTATACGTGACATTCCAAAAAATGTTAATGGCCTGGATCATGCTAAGTTACTAGAGTTACTCGATGTAGTAAATAAGTTGAAGAAAAATAGTAAGTTAAGTGACACCCAGGTATTAGAAATTGTGTCTAGTCATGTAAGCAATCCGTTGTTGGGGAAAATTAATTCCCACATACAATGTGGAGATAGTTTAAGTGTCGTCCATAGTGCTTTGCTAAAGTGTTTCATTCCTCGCGGCTTGTATCAGAAGTTAAAGAGTGATATGGTAGATCGAAAGCAGGGTCCAGAGGAGTCTCTTTCAATGTATGTGTGTGAGATTAGAAAAAACGCAGAGTTATTGAAATGTAATTACACTGATGAGGAACTGATTGACGCAATTGTCATGGGGATTAATCCTCGTGATAGAAATAAATTAGTTTTTCAGGGTTTCCCTAGGAGTTTTGAAGAATTAGAGAGAATGTGTGTGTTTGCACAAAATATTGAGTACAATGACAGAGAGAGGGACGAGTTAAGGGGACCAAGGAACCAAAATAGGGGAAATTATCCTAGTAGGGGTTATGTAAATAATATCAATACTTCGAACGGCAATGAAGGGAGAAATAGAGTATGTTTTTATTGTTCCAAGCCGGGGCATTTAATAAGGGATTGTTGGAGACGAAATAGGGGTAACAGAGGTGGATCTAATAGAGGGATGCCCGATAGGAGAGGATCTGAGATTCCCAGGGACCAAGAGCAGGGAAACTAGGAAGGGGGAAGCGTGCCTTCCGTAAAACAGGTAATTTTAATAAGAAGAAGTATAAGAAATTTATTGGTAAGAATCAGGTGTGTAACGTAAGTGTTGAAGAGCACATTAAAGGGGAGAAATTTAAGTTAAGAAAATTGGAGAGGAAGGTAAAAAATAAAATGTGGTTCAAAACAAAACGGGGTATTCACAGCTTGCCAGTTGTAAAGGTTAATTTTAGTAAAGATATGAGTGAGTGTGCGTTACTAGATACCGGTAGTTCTGCTAATATTTTAAGTAAGAGAGTATACGACGAGTTACAATCACGGAAGTTAGTGATAAGCCTCTCCAATGATAAGGTAGAATGTTTGACCGCGACCAGTGAGTCAATCAACGTTTTAGGGATTTGCAAGTAAAGATTAAAATTCAAAACAAATCGTGGGTTACACAGTTTTTAATAGCTGAAAAAATAACTTGGGATGTTATTTTGGGTGTGAATTTCATGAGAAGAACAGGTTTGATTTTAAATGTGGGAGAAAATCAGGGGTATTTTTCTTTCGACGAGAGAAACGTGTTTAATTTAAATGTCATTGAACAAAAAGAAGGAGCACGAACGGAAGATGTGAAGATGGAATTGAAAATCGGTCGCGTTGAACTTAGGGAAAAAATCAGTAAATTAGAAGCAGATAACCCTAAAGTTTTTACAAATGAAATAGGTAAGGCGCTCGATTTTCAATGCGAGATAAAACTTAAAGATAAGACCCCAGTCAAGATAAGACCATATCCTGTTTCTCCGCCTAATATGAAAATAATGAGAGAAATCACTGATTCGCTACTAAAACAAGGAATAATCGAGCCTAGCTTGTCAAGCTACTCGTCACCTAGTTTTCTCGTTAGCAAAGGGGAGGGGAAAGGTCATAGGTTAGTCACCAATTATAAGGAATTAAATGCTAAGATCGAGCCAATTGTGCATCCTATAGGTGAATTGCAGGGATCATTTAACTACCTCAGCGGCGCTTCCATATATACAGTGTTGGATTTAAATAATTCATATTATCAGGTGCCCCTCCATCCAAATAGTAGACATTTAACAGCATTTTCCACTCCATATTCTCTTTACCAGTACACAAGATGTCCGTACGGGCTCCACCTAGGTTCGGGGTTATTGTCAAGTTATTTAGATAGAGTATTTTCAGATTTGAAATTCAAATGTTTGATTTCATTTGTGGATGATATAGTTGTATTTTCAAAGAGCCCAAAGGAACATATGGAGCACTTAACTGAAGTTGTCAATCGATTATCTGAGGCCAATCTAACTGTGAACCCAAGTAAGGTGTTATTCGCAGCTGAGGAGATAAGTTTTCTAGGGCACAGAATTTCCCACAATACTTTGAAAATCGACCCGGATAGGACCAAAGCGATTAGGGATTATAAGAGCCCGACAACTGTAAAGAACTTGAGTAGGTTTATTGGAATGATTAATTTTTATTCCAAGTTTATCGAGAACTATGCCATTTTGTGCGCCCCACTAAACGAGTTGAGAAAGAAAAACGCAAAGTTTAAATGGTCGGAGGAATGCGAGGAAAATTTTCAGAAACTTAAAGAGTCCATATGTAACCCGCCTGTATTACGTTTACCGAATTATGAGGCGCCGTTTGTACTGCAAACCGACGCGAGCCAGGTCGGCTTAGCTTCAGTTCTCCTGCAGGAAATCGATGGGGTAAGATATCCAATCCACTATTATTCCAAGAAATTTACTAAGCAGGAATTGAACTTATCGGTGTACGAAAAAGAAGCGCTAGCAGTAGTATTATCAATCCAGAAGTTCAGAAGTTATCTAGAAGTAATGCCGTTTTATCTAGAAACAGATAACCAGAGTTTGTCATGGGTGTTGTCACATCATAATAAGCTAGGTAAATTAGGGCGCTGGGCGGAGTTAATATTAGGATTGCCGTTTAAAGTGAAGCACATAAAGGGGTCAAGCAATAAAACCGCAGATTGTTTGTCTAGGATGTTTGAAGGTTATCCAGAGATTGAGGTGGAGTGTGAAACGCCGGCCGACGATATTAATGATTTAGTAAGCAATTTAAACAAAGTAGCCCGTGAGAAACGTGAAAATATTGGACCCGAGATAGTAAATAATTTAAATGATTATCCTGCAGCATATACCGACTTACGAGAGCACCAAAGACGTGACCCAGTGATTTCTGGTTTAGTAAATCAAATAAAAAGGGGAGAGAGATTACCGCAATATGTTATGTGCCAAGGTGTGTTGCTATTTAAACCCCCGAACAAAAGAAAAGGGCGAATCGTGGTTCCGGAAGCTCTGAGAGATATGATTTTACATTATTATCACAACAGTACTAGTACAGGTTGTCACCTAGGTATATCGAAAACTGCGAATAAGATAAATAATAATTTCTACTGGGAAAGAATGTTCAATGACGTCAGAGAGTATGTTGGGAGGTGTGAAATATGTGCCAGATCTAAACAAGCTCAAAGAACATACCACGGCGATATTGTTAGTTATCAAGCAACAAAACCGATGAGTAAGCTGTATGTAGATTTAGCGGGAAAGTTCCCCAGGAGTAAAACAGGTCACACAATGCTGCTTGTAGTGATTGATGATTTTTCTAAGTATATCTGGTTGGTTCCTTTGAGGGATGCGAAAACGTGGAATATCGTTAAGGCATTGGAAACACAGGTTTTTAAACATGTGGGAACACCGGAAATGATCATCAGTGATAATGCCTCCTACTTTAGAGGAAAGGAATTTAAGAATTTCTGTTTTAAGTACGGAGTGAAATTACACAGAATAGTGGCGTATAATGCTAAATCAAATAAAAGTGAGAGGTACATAAAAACAGTTAAAGGGAGCATAGTGGCACTGCACCATGATTGTCACGACAATTGGGACAGCAGATTACATTACATTCAACTAACACTGAACATGGCAGTGAATGAGGTGACAAAACACACAGCCTTTCAACTCATGTATAATTTCGAGCCAAATTGCAGTTTGACTTCGATATGGAGGGTTAATGACCTGCTTGGAGATCCGTCAGATAAAGAGGAAGTAAAGACCAGGTTCAATCGGGCGATAAGAAATTTAAAGCGAGCTCACAGTAGGACGAGAGAGCGAAGGTTGGTTGATGAAGGAGCCAAGCATCCTTTTAAACTGTTTGATTTAGTGCGTGTTAGGATTCACCACTTAAGTGACAAGGCGGCTAAATTTCAAGCTAAACTCGCATATAAATGGTCAGAGAAATACAGGATAATTCATTTTTTGAGCCCTGTTACAGTGCTACTGCAAAAAGAATCTGATTGGAAAATAATTCAGAGAGCGCACCTTGACCAGTTAAAAAGGGGGTAAATGGGAGATTGTATTATTTAGGCAAGATAAGAAAGGTTTTATGTAAGGCGGAAGTCAAAGGTTTTATTTCATATTTGTTTGTTGTGAAGCCTGGGGAAGCTGTGAAATTGAACGCCATACTGAATTTGATAGTCAGCGAAGCCTGAATTGATTATTTAATTGAAATGGAACGCGATGTCAGTCAGTGGTAGCGAAGCATGACAGTTTTCTGTGAGGAACGCAGGACAAATAGGAATTAGTAATTATTAAAGGTGAATAATAAAAAAATGTAAGTGGGAAATAATTGGGAAATGCAAAACAAAATTATTATAACTGCGTTGCAAAAGTGCTGCTCGAGGACCTTGGACGCAAGTGAATTGAGAAAGCGGAAGAGATTATTTTAAGAATGTGTATTGTTCGATGAGAGAAGAATTGTGGCCAGGTTTTTCTTTCATTTCATAAAAAGATCGTCAGCGCAGGGGACAACAATATTTCAGTTCAGTAGTTTAGTTAGGTTGTATTTAAAAATAATATGCGTATTAACACCTTTCTTATTTTGGTTCTATAACAAGACTTATTTTTAAGCTTTGTAAATAGTATTGATAAAAATAGGCGCCTATTTCAATTCCATTTCAAATTATGTCAATTGTATTTCAAGTGTATTTCAATGTATTTTAAGAGGGGTTCAATAAATTGTTGTGTATTAGTGTAAATAGTTAAGGAAAATAGTTAGGCTTTAAGTAAACAGTTTGGAGATTAAAAATAAATGAGCTCGTGAGAAATAAAAAGGTAAAAGGGAAAATGTTTAAAGTTAATTTGTACTTGATGTCTCATGTTATCACGCATAAGGACATTATTATGACAGTTACAAGATTAAACAAATTCCAAAAACAAATTATGTATAACTAGTATGATGTATACTGGTAATGATTAATACTGGTATAACCAGGTGTAAATAAAATGAAGTGTCGCAAATATTAAGGTTAATTAATTTCATATTGAGTTATAGTAGGAAA
Source organism: Flexamia atlantica (assembly GCA_035578135.1). Classification (NCBI taxonomy): domain Eukaryota; kingdom Metazoa; phylum Arthropoda; class Insecta; order Hemiptera; family Cicadellidae; genus Flexamia; species Flexamia atlantica. Next base: position 2,348,740 of record JAQJVK010000030.1, on the reverse strand, counting down.
CTGAAAGATGTAATCCAGGCTATTAATATGAAAAAAACCTTGTTAAGATTTAAAGTTTGTGATGAGTAGACACAAACACGGTAGAAGGAGGAAGTGCGCGCGACCTTAGGTTGGGGCGATGCGACTTTGGTTCGTAGATAAGCGAGCAGATAACGGATGAGGAAAGGTTGATAGCGTTCGCGTGCAAGAAAGGTTTGTGCTTCCTGAGATTTATCTCAAAACAGATGCGTGTGAATTTCAACGCGATTATGGAAGTTGTTGTAAATAAATAATTCGTTTGAGGGATGTAAGTAGTCAAACGAATTTTTATTTTGAAAGGGGAGGTTTGTCACGTTAGGTGACAATAGTGCAAATTTTTTTTTTAAATTTAATTTTGTTGTAAGATTTTTATTATTTTTAATAAATTCAGACTTGTTAGAGAAGGCAAGCAGGGGCAGACTTGATAGGCTCGAGTCGGTCAGGTATGCGCGTCTGTCTGGGGGTTGATGACGTGGTCATTGTTTCCTACAAGGGCGAAGGTCATAAATACGGGTGCCGCGCTGCCGATTGCCCTCATTTCATTTGGTTTGAAGCTGGAGAACGAGCAGCGGTTCTACACTTGTTTCCCTCGGTTAAGAGGTATGTTATGTTGATTTATATAATAATTTAGTTATTCCAGAAAGGGGATAAGTCAAATGTTCAATTGTATTTTAATTTTGACAGCTATCTGTAAAAAAGTCAGTTTAGCTACACTAAGAAAAATTATTATTCTTAAAATCACGTGGTGGCAAAAGCAGGTCTGTGCCAGTAAAGTAAAGTTTTCTAAGGTTATTTTGTTAATAAGCTGTCGAATAACTGTTGAAATCAATTTAAATGTGTTTATTGAGGATTATCGTTATTTTTTTTAATTATTATAAAAAACCAGATTTATGTTTATTGTGCAATTCGAAGATATAATAAAAATAAGGAAATGTATTTGAATCTTGTGACTTTATTAAAATAAAAGAATATTCAACATTTAACGATTTAATTACGTTTTTACTATTGTTGTTATTTATTTAATTTAGAGTTTTCAAAAAAGGTGTGACAATTTCTTAAAGGGAAAGATACTGAAACCTGTTATGAATTTATGATCGGTTAAAAATTCAAATAATTTTGTAGTATCTGAAGTTTGATTATTATTATAAATATGTGTGAAAACTCAGATAAAAGAAAGGGGAGTTTATGTAATTTTTAATCAAAAGTTCTGATGTAAATTTATTATAATGTGTATTTCCACAATTGTAAATTCAGGGAGGGGATTTTAATAAAATAAAATATAATTACACCGGAGTAAGTAGGCTGAACAATGTCAATAGGGAGTCATAGTCAATGTCAATAGTCAATAGTAATGTCAATAGTCTGGAGTATTGTGTCATCTGATCTTCGAAATTGGCATCTGGGGAACACCGCCCTCCACTGGGTCCATCGCCCTTCGGCGAGTCGCTACAACGGCCAACCACTGCTGGAGGGCTTCTTGTCAATCGTCTTCGGCCAGCTGATAACTGGAGCTGGGTGTCTGTTCCTGGAGGCGCGAGGGAGTCTGCGCCGAACCCTGGACCAGCGTGGCGGGAGGACCGTCTACAGGAGACATCAGTCGACTAGTGATGAGTACACTACACCATCTTGTTGTAGGGACAATATGGCATGCCATTATTTTTCAACTGAAAGGGCCTTACTCCGGAGCAAACAACTAAAGTGATTTTGGGGTTGCAAACTGTTAGGGGCAATACGAGTTGTGGAAAGGGGAGAATTCAAAGGACTTACTGAGAATTGCACTAATTTTAGGTTTAAGGATATCTTGTTAGTTTTAAGTTTGTTTCATGTAATATACCTTTCTGGAGTAATGGCTGACTTATTATTTCATCGCCCACATGTTCCTTCCTTCGGAGCATTCCAACTTGATTTTTCAAAATTAGTATACGGGGACCTGTCAGCTACTCCTGGTTACTGGAGAACAGTCTAGGAGTGGTTTGGGGACCACGTAACAATACCAAATTGTTTGTTTTTTTGAGCTGAATTCAATGGTGCCCACAAAAATTCGATAAATTTTATTTTTCTATGTAAAAAATTCAAAAAACCCATTTTTGGGGGGGTTTATCCCCCTTTACCCCCCCTTCCGGTGGTCCGATCGGGCTGGTTCACGAACTCGTCCAATTGATTACCACTTTACACGTCCGTACCAAATTTCATAAAGATCGGACCATTTTTGCAGCCGCTATCGTGCTAACAGACACATATATATATATATATATATATATATATATATATAAATTCAAACGAATAGTGTTTTTTGCTTCTGGGGGCCCCAAAACGAAAAGTTATAGTGGTCCCGAGCTTAAGTCTTACCATGAGACCTACGGTAATAGCTTCTTCCCTATAGGGGAAATTCGCTAAAAATCATTAAAACTCTTACAGTTAACTTTCTTATTAGGCGAGAGATTAAAAAAGTGTATAAAACTCATAACTCAACCGATTTTAATATTTTCACTCTTCACTTAAAACCTTTGTCGACGCTTTATCAGAAAAACATGTTACACATGTAGGGAAATACTTGTTCTTTATTAGTTTTAATAAAACGCAACTTGACAGCGCATTCACTAGAGATTGTGGAGTCGGTTGTCTTGCCCTAACTTACAAAATAATACTATGAAAATAATAGTATTGCTGGAAAAAGAGACAATATATACTTGCTATTTTGAAATGCTGACTGTTATCAGATAAAATTAACATTGTCTTAGCGCCTCCTGGGAACCTGTATTTAATATTTTAATGTAAGCTGTAATGTAGTATTTTGCTTTAATAAGAGTAACCAATCAAGTTTACAGTACAGTAATAAGGCTTTAAAAACAAGTTAAACTATTCAACAGAATACTTTCAATTTTCACAATAACATGAGTAACTTACTGTAAAATTAAATATAATGCACTATATTACAAGTGGTACTTGCAGCATTGCTACTATATAAATGAATAACGGTTTACCTCACACTGTAAACACGATGCACATTCAAGTTACCTGGAACAAAATAAAAAATGTAAATTATAATATAATTGGGTAGAAAGATTTATTTTGAGATAAAGATAAGTTTTCTTACGAAATAAAAATGTTCGTTGTGAACATTAAAAGAAAATAATGAAAAAATACGATATTTCAGCTAACAACATTAACTGTTGCAAAATAAATTAACTGACACAAAAATGTAAAACGAATACAATATACCGATCAAAGGGGTGTCGGACAAGCCCTAGACACAGACTAGCTTGTGGGGCAACTGCACAGCCAAGTGCACGGTTAAATGATCTTTGTCTTTGTATTTACCATATTATGAAGAACGTTTCATCAAAGAACGTCCGAAACCATTTGGCCATAAACCAATAGTTCAATCACTCGGCAGTGTGTAAGTTCGTTGGCAAATATTTTAACATTTTATAACAGTTTTATCTTGATGCATAAAGGAACACAGTGAAGAAGTGCATCAATCGCGGCCCTTCACAGTGAAGAACAGTGCAGTACTACATCGATCGCTCGGTCCGGCTCGGTTGTTTGTTTCTTGAACAGTTTAAGCCATCGACTAAAGGGACGGGGAGGAGAGCGGAGGTTATGTATGGGTCTCTCTGCTCTCTGTATTCATCCCTGTGTGCTTCGGCGCTGACAAACTGCTTTGCTCGCGAGACACCACTGTAATGTGTGCTCGCGAGGCTCTACTATAATGTATCAGGGTGTCTAGCAAATCATCTCACTGAAATTCCCTGATTTTTCCCTGACATTTCCATACTGCACCAATATTTTGACCTGAACAAAAAATGGGGAAAATCTTGGTAAAACGACCAAATTACAGTGTAGAAGTACAACCTATAAATTAAAACCAATTACTGTATATTATAAAGAAAAAATAAATCTCGGGAGGCCTACCCAAAGATTTTTTTAAGAGGGTGATACAAATACAGATGGCTAAATACCTTCCTAGTCAAATTTGATGGACTATAGCATTGCTGTAAATAAAATTATTCAATATGTGAATATATTGATTTTCCCAGACCATAGTGAAAATTTCCTGACTTTTCGCTGACTTTTCCATACTATTTTATTTTCCCTGACTTTACCCTATTTTCCCTGTTGCTAGACACCCTGTGTGTACAAGAATATTACATTTGAAAGAAAAGCAGACGACCCAAATTTCAGATCTCCCCACGGCAGGATCTTTGGATATAATATACATTAGTGTGTCATGTACAGGTTTATATTTATCTAATAAAATCCCATTGCAGCAGACCTATATATACTCAGCGAATTTGAAAAGCATAAAACATACTTCAAACTAACATAGCGAGATATGGCATTTATTGTTCTCTACCTACATAAGAATATTAGATACATTACTTGAAATGGCGACCTACCCAAGTAGGTATTTTAAGCCGAGTATGAATGACAGATGAGTGAAAGATGATTGTGGCGCGCTCTTGTACCCTTGTTACTGACTACGGCCGACATGTTCCTTGAACAGGACTGTTAATTAATAGCCCAACAGCCAATGGCAACTAAGGGACCTACATTTTAACGTGGGATCCGAACCACAATTTCCCCGGTTAACAATTTACGAACTGGTCTAATATCATGGGGAATGAGTAGTTTAGCTGTTGCGATAACGCAACAATTTTATGGTTGTAAATCAATAAACAGAAGAGCTCGGAAGGATACTGGAGGAACGCTCAGTACACGGGCGAGGGGCGGTGAGGGCAGGGGGGGGGGGTAATGGTGTCGGCGCTGGCGAGACTCCAAGGCGCCTCTTGGCCTCTGTCACACTCGGCCACTGTATATGTATACATTGCACCGGAGATAAACACGATTAGTGGCTCCCCTCTGCGAACAGTAAATACGAGCGAAATCTTAAAGTAGGCAGCGTTGTAGGTTAAAAAAATAACATTTTAAGTAATAATTTTAATTGAAAATAACTTTAACTGAATTATAGAGTGTTAGTTTACGTTGATATTGCTGGGGTCAAAAGGTTTCAGCATATAAAGTAATAATTTACTTTACCGTATTTTGGAAGAAATGGTGTGATTTGAGGATGGTTCAAATAAAAGGTAAAGTTTGTTAATGAAAACTAAGTACTGCGAAAAATCAACTATACCGTACTTGTAGAACCAAATCGAAATCACCCATTCATCTCCTCTGTCACTAGATCTGTTCTTACTTAGATATGTTATTAGATCTCCAAATCATCTGATGTTAGAGATTATGTTAGAGTTGTGGCCGTATTATGCTAACCCTTATATTATGAAGGAGAGGGGTTAAAACTTTTATTTAAATATTGTTTTAAGGAAATGCAGCGAACTAAGCCATGCTTTTAGTTAAAGGAAAAAAGTACATTGGATTTACGAGTGGTTCAATAAAGTCGACAAGAAAGAGCACTTTCAGACGGTCGCTCAGGAATGCTAAACAAGAAGCGGTTTCCTTGTGAGTGGCGTTAAAATATGAATTATTCAATTACGTTTATTACAAAACATACATAACATCATTCATCTATTCCCTAAAAATATATAAACATGATTTTTACCTTAAAATTTGCCTCTATGCGTCGATAGATTTGAGGGAAACTATTGATTAAATCTATTAAGTTTCAACATTACATGGAATTGTTGGCTAAGATTTGTAATTTACGATCCCTCTGAGCAGGAAAGAACTTTAATAAACTTTATTTCCAACCACATTTCCTGTAACCGAAATAAAAGTGCTTTATCATGAAATGCTGAGAAGCGGCAGACGAACCTCTTACAATGATCGTAAACAGATAAGATGGTTTCAAAGCTCTTTGTCTGCTGAGAATTCATAGCTCAATAGTCGACCGTTTTTTCCTACAAAAAATTTTTATATTTGTATCATTGACTTTAAATACAGTAGGAGGCCAGCCATGCATGTTTTTGTGCCAGCCAAGATTTAAAGTGCATGTAGTTACACTAAATCACAGGTAGTGCTGATGTAAGTGATTTATTTTGTTATTTATTTCAGATTTAAAAACTTAGGCTAAAAAACAAGAGATATTTAGCTTTTGATTGCTCTTTGAACACCAAATTGTCCAAATATCCCCTCCTGATGGCGTAAATTAGTAGTTGACAGCAGTATACTCTATTGGAGAATGCTACAACTAAGTCCTCTTAAAGTTACGTCCGACATAAAAGTTGGTGCACTTTTTATAATGGCAATGGAAAGTCTCATTTGAATATAGCATTTCAAAATAGTTTTGAATAGACTACAATTGCAGTAGACATTGCAATAGACTACATAAGATTCCTACTAAAACCGACAATTTAAAAAAAATTACGAATCACACGATTTGTAAGGATCTACAAAAAGATTAGATGACGAGATTTATTTTTTAACTACAAGTCCGGCAGAAACTCGGCCCAGGAACCACTTTAGTGATTACATTCAAAGCGAGGCCGACAAAACAAAACTCGAGTTAAAATAACGGACGGGGAAAGTTTTCCTCTTACGCCATGTTATTAGAAAAGGAGGTTTCAACTAATAAATGATTTGGGAGATTCCAATTATTTTAATTCTACCAGCATTGCCTTAATTTTGTAATGTAATGAGAGAAAAACATATCCTTTAATGTTAACAAATCAGAGATTAAAAAAAGATATGCGTGTGTTTTATGTGTGACGATACTTGTCACAAAATAAAGCTCTCATACCTTAAACTATTAAAATAACATTGTTTACCCTCAGAAGATGCAACAAGTGGACAGTACCAGGTGGACCGAGGCTTGCTCGGTGTTATTTCATGTTTACCAGTTCATCCAGTTACTATAAAATATTTCAATGTCATAAAATTGATAAATAGAAACCTTTTTTATTGCTCCATGGGCTCTTCATCCCACTTGCTGTAGGTTCCCTTGATGGCTGTAGATTCCAAACTGCTGTTATGAATACTTCATTTTTATACACTTTCCTTGTTTATTTTCGTTGCTATCACGGCAACCCATAAGGCCAATGTTCAAATTTTACAACATTAAAATTCGATTTAATACGTTATTAGATTTTCTCTGGCCAAGTAATCTGCATAAAAGACGTTTTTGAGTCATAAATTACTTATTTCCAGACTTTGAAGAAAATCCTCGGAGCCGTTTTTGAGATCGTTGTGCAAACATACATACAACCAAGCACGCAAGATAACATTGCTCGTATAAGAGTACAGGATATCGTCCATTTAAATGAATATCAAAGTAACAATTTAGAAAGAGTAAGACACGCTATACACGATGGATTAAATACACAATGACATTTCGTTGAAGAACGATATGCATGGTTACATACACGGTTGCATGGTTAAAATTAGTACATTAAGAGCTTTGAGTTAAAGGGCTTTTGCTGATTTTATGAAGTTAAATCTTCTTCGATTATACCGTTTTGTTGTTGAAGGAAGCAAAGTGAAATGCACAAAAAACGCTTGTAATATTATTTGCTCTCAACAACTTCTGGAAATTACGAAAAAAAGGTTACTTAAACCAGTAAACCCTCTCTAATGTAATTCCAGGACATGTCTGACATTAATTAAAACAAACATTTTCAAACTCTAATATGCTACATGTTACGTCTGTCCCCAGTTTCTCTGCCTAAGACGATGCAACTTCCCAAACTCAGTTTTGCTACGCTGTTTCTGCCACGTTTCACAAGATTAATGTCGTTCCAAGTTATGATTTCAACCAACCAAAAGAGAACATGTAGTGTATCCGTACACTTTATAGGAGCATGTCATGTCATGTCATGTCGCTTCGTCCTTCTAAAGTCATGTTTTAACCTACAAAAAAATACCCTTTCATATTTGATCATTTCTCTTTTTTCGGGGACATCTTATTAAAGAACTTTGTACCATTCATGTACAATGGTTTTAAATAAAAAGGGCTGAGTTAAAAGGAGATGTACGAACATATAGAACCTTTGTAAAGGCAAGGCAAGGGAGCGGCAGCCAATCAAATTGCACGATCGGTGGAAAGTTCTAGAATCTTAACACCGAACGCCGATCTTAAACATCGATCTGTAAGTTGTGTCCGCTTCATTTTTTATCAGTCTTTCCTTTAAAGTGCAGAGTTAAGTAAGAGTGATGTATTTCTTGTGTAAACCCCAATAATGTTAGTGTAAGTCTTTTAAATAAGAGTTAAATTCTTGCAAGTGCTAAGAAAAACGCACTGAAACACAGTAATTCAGACAAAATTAAATATATTTTTATTACAGGGGTTTTTTAGTTTTAGTATGGCAATCTTAATTATGACAATTTATGAGAACAAAAATAAAGAGGAGTATTCTAAGAAAGGAGATCAATCCAACCTCAAGATAAATAAAACAAAAACTGTGCGTTGCAAATTAATATGTATCTAACAAAATGAAACAACAGAGCAAAGTTTAAAATTTAACTTGTCGTTTACGTCTTGGCTGATAAGAAGCAAAGTAAAAAAGAGGCACGGCTTGTAAACAATCTATGTTTACATATATCAATATCCAGTCTGGATACATCAATGACTTAATTTGTTATAGAGATCTTTTTAATTTAAAACACCCTCGTGTATTAAAAATACCCCCGTTGCAGCCTCAGCGAATTTCAAATGCAAAACAACATATTTCAATCCAATATAGCAAGATTTGACATGTTTCTGTAATCTTCATAAAAATAACATGGGGAATGAGTATGCAGGTTTGCTGCAACAGGTATGTTAAAACTGGTTGTTTTTACTTCTACATTTAATAGATCTTAACTAGAAGAAGCCAAACCCCAAGTTTTATTAACATATGTTAAGAAATAAAAAAGATATAGAATTTTTTATTTCCCATAAGGATAACATGGGGAATGAATATGCAGGTTTGCTGCCACGAAAATAAAAGTATCGAGGATTTTAGACTATTAATCATTAGATCTCATCTAGATGAAGCCACAAACCAAGTTTTATTAAGATGTGTTGAGAACTAAGCAAGGAATAGAATTTTACTTATTCCCCATAAGGTTAACATTGGGACAACGTACTGTGTTTACCACTTTCAATATCTCGGTAACCAATGGACATAGAGCAATGATTCAATATACTAAATTGTTTGTTTTTTTAGCTGAATTCAATAGTGCCAACAAAAATTAGATAATTTATATTTTTGCATATAAAAAACTTAAAAAACCCATTTTTGGAGGGGTTTATCCCCCTTTACCCCCCCTTCCGGAGGTCCGATCGGGCTGGTTTTCGAACTCGTCCGTTCGATTACCACTTTACATGTCTGTACAAAATTTCATTAAGATCGGACCATATTTACGGCCGCTATCGTGCTGACAGACACACACACACATATATATATATATATATGTATATATATATATATATATATATATATATATATATATATATTTATATATACATATAACAATTTGAACGGATGGTGTTGCTTCTGGTGGCCCCAAAACGAAAAGTTATCATGGTCTCGGGCTTAGGTCTTACCATGAGACCTACGGTAATAGCTTCTTCCCTATAGGGGAAATTCGCTAACAGTGAAATGTTGCTAAGCTTGCAAAGGTATTTACCTTGCAACAATCAGACAAATATTGTTGTTGTATTTACATAAAACAAGCCAACTAAACGAACCATAACAAGAATTGGAGACTAAATCCTATGATATTATATTGCATTTTGAGTTGACGAGTAGAAAATTAAGTGACAAGAACGTCTGTCAGATTGTCAGATTCCGGCAGAGACAATGATTAAACAGGAATCTTGTCCCCAACAGCCTTCATCTCTGTCTGCTTCCATCTCTGCGGCTGTCTCTTCATTGGGTGATAGAGAGAGACTAATCATAAGCACCACAAAACGTGAATAAACCTCACGAAAAAACAGGAACAAACAAGACCAGCGAACAAGACCCAACGAAGCCAGATCAGTTGTTAATAGAGCAATCAGTTGTTGTCGGTAGAGCAATTTGAGACCTTATTAGTGAGACCTTATTACTTTATTAGTGTACAGGTGTACGTATTCTTCTATTGTATTTGATGGTAAATATGTTTTAAATCACCACATATACCATTAACTATGTAAATGGTTTTCACCTTTGACAAATAAATAAATAAACTTCTCTTCGACTTTGAAATTTTCACACTTATAGTTAAATAAGAGGATCTATAATATAAATACCCCCGTTGCAGCAGTCCTGCATACTCAGCGAATTTCAAGTGCATAAATAAATCATTTAAATGAAGTCTCGCATCAAGTAAAATCAATATACATTCAAAAGAAATCGTGCAAAAATACTCTCCTAGTGGCTTTTAGGAGCAAAAGGCTATACAAAAATAATAGCCTATACTTGGCTCGAAAATGCAATGTTCAAAACTTCAAAACAGCTGGCTTTTCCAATTTAATCATATGGAGAAATGACCAGCTGTTTAAGTTTGAGTAAAAAATGTCATAAACATCATCAGTAAAAATCTTATTCGATATATTACATTAATTTTACATATTTAGTTATTTGGCCTTTAAATAAGCCATATGTCTGTATCCACCCTATGGCTTTGAATCAAACATCAGCTCACATGTTTTAATGTAAACAAAGCAGACGTTTTGGATCCCAATGCTACTTAAATGGCAGTTATTTTATGTTATTTTTTGTTTTCTAGCAAACTTTAAGAAATTACAGTACTTTTCCTGAGTCCCTGACATTAAAACATTTAATTTGAGCCCTTTTCCCTCATACTGTGACTTGCCTAATGCCCACAATTGCTATTCAAAAATAAATTATTCTCCATAAGATTAGTATGGAAAAATGCAAGTTAGCTGCCACAGAAATTTGAAAATGAGGTATCATAGGCTACAATCCAATATATTGAAACTATATGAAGCCACATAACATGTTTTATCAAGATATGTTGAGGAATAAGAAAGCTATCCAATTTCATTGGACCTGACCTCTCATAGGGTTAACATTGGGAAAGAGAGTACACAGATTTGCTGCCTCAGGAATTTGATGATTTGGGTATTTTAAACCACAATCAAGTAGATATTAATAGTATGAAGCCCCATGCCAGTTCTTATCAGGATATTTTGAGAAATGAGCAAACTACATACCTTTTTTATCACCCATAAGGTTAACATGGAGAATGAGTATGCAGGTGTGCTGCCATGAAAATGTAAAAATAGGGTATTTTAGGCCATAATCCAGTATATTTCAACTAAATGAAGTCACATATAAAGTTTTATCAAGATACGTTAAGAAGTAAGGAATATATAGAATTTTTTATTTCCCATAAGGATAACATGGGAAATGAGTATGCAGGTTTGCTGCCATAAAAATGGAAGTGTCGGGGATTTTTAGACTAAAATGCATTAGATTTCATCTAAATGAAGCCACAAACCAAGTTTTATTGAGATATGTTGTGAAATAAGCGAGATATAGAATTTTACTTATTTCCCATAAGGTTAACATTGGGACAACGTACTGTGTTTACCACTTTCAATATCTCGGTAACCAATTGACATAGAGCAATGATTCAAAAGACTAAATTGTTTGTTTTTTCGAGCTGAATTCAATGGCGCCAAACAAAATTGGACTATTTATATTTTTCTATGTGAAAAACCCAAAAAAAACCCATTTTTGGGGGTTTACCCCCCTTTACCCCCCCCTTCCAGTGGTCCAATCGGGCTGGTTTTCGAACTCATCCGAATAATTACTACTTTACACACCTGTGCCAAATTTCATTCCGATCGGACCATTTTTGCGAGCGCTATCGTGCTTACAGACACACACACACACATATATATATATATATAAATTCGAACGAATGGTGTTTTTTGCAACGAAAAGTTATCATGATCTCGGGCTTAGGTCTTACGATGAGACCTACGGTAATAGCTTCTTCCCTATAGGGGAAATTCGCTAAAAAGAAGTGAGCGTTTAGGTGTATTGAAAGTTCAAGTGTTACCAACTAGAATATACTACTAGTGTATATTTCAAGGGTGTTTCGAGCTGACCTCTTGTAGTGCTAATTAAATTAAGATTGAAGTTGTAAAAAAATGAAAAGCAGTTTAAAATTAAACTGTCCATTTTGCTATTAATAAGTGATTCCTGATCGATAAAACGGTGAAAACAATAATTCAGCAAACTGAATCTCTTGACACATTCATAAAGATTCCTATATAAATTACTTTGAGCAAATGTGCCTCCAATAAATGTTCCAGACATTACGGAAAGTATAATAAACATATAAACAAATAATAAATGTATTTTACTTTTTTTGCTTGGTTCCATATTGAAAGACAGACTGAAAACGGTCAACATTGAAGCAAATTGACTCCAATGGCTTCATTCTTTCATTTCAAATTCATTTTTGAGCGATAGAAAATAAAATTTGTAACTGAGATAACGATTACAACTACTACCATAAATCTCACTGACTTGTACCGAGACGTTGGACGTTGGGCGGACGACAATGTAATATCCACAGCAATGTGTCTGAGTACATAGACGCCCGATCGTAAATCCTCGCATGCAAATGGCCCTTAATCTCAGACGACGCGTTTATTCGCTTTTTCACCAGACACCAGACACAACAACCCCCCGCCGAACACTTCACGCCGATGAAAGCACCTGTCACATCGTCGGGTCAACTAATATTTCATCCCGTTCAGAACGTCTCTTGCAATATGTGCCTGTAAAATACATATCGGTCGGATAGATTATTTAGGAGTATTGACATTACTTTGTGCTTTAACCCGAGAGATAAGTTTAAACATTTTAAATTATTAAATATAATTTCTGATATTTAACCTAGCTATATGGAGCAAAAACATAGAAATTAAACAAAAAATAAGAGAGAAAACTGATGGTATTCGAAAATAAGATTTTAAGATATATTATTTTAAATTACTTCTTAGATATGCATTGCCCGAGTGAGTGAGTATTTCTGACATTTCCCTTAACATTCATAAAGCTAAACAAACGAAAGAAACGTGATTATGAAAATAACTCAAATAACATATGCGCTTTACCTTAAGTAGTATTTTAGCAATTAAACATGAAGTTGAGAAATATTTACCATCAAGGATCCAATCGGGATTTCCCTTAATACGAGAGGTTAATACGAATGGAGCGTAAATATCGATAAACGGCCAATCTGCACGAGTGGCTTCCCACGTTTGCAGTAAAAATTAAGATTTGATAATACAAATGGCATGCTATCTGGCCGCTATGAGCGCCATGCGAGGGCGGGTCGGTCTGTTCTAAAACTGAGGTGCACAACCAATTTTCCGGAAATGGTCTTCAGATTTAGTTATCTAGCATTCTAATCTATGACACTGTTCTTTTTTTACACCGCCTCTTATTAATAAATTGTGATGGGTAGATTGTCCTCATATAAAAAAGGATCAGTAATCTGCAGCTAAGACGCCGATCACCAGTGAGTGAGGCGTCAGTTATGTCTGAAAGATGAGTGAAGAGTGGACGATTTGAAAGTTTAGTTACAGACCTCCTCATCTAAAGACATTTAAAAACCCTTTTTATGGAATTTAAAAAAGACAGGACTTTTAATGACATAATAAATTAATCATTTCATTTCGTCATTATATTTTCTCTGGCCAAGTAATCTGCATAGAACACGTTTTTGAGTCATAAATTACGTATCTCATGACTTTGAAGGAAATCCTCGGAGCCGTTTTTGAGATAATTGAGCAAGCAAGCACACTGTTCATAGTAGCCTATAAGAGCATGGGATGATAAATAATATCTAATATAACAGTTCCGCTGGTTACCAACAGAATGCAGCACTCACTAATCCGACAAGAATAAATCTCCCGAGCAAAAACCGGGGTAACATAAAAACCTATCCGGTCCAATACATCAAGCGCACCTACTCTACTACTGAGAAACGAGGCAAGTACATCAACAAAGGCGCCAGCGCGTAAAATGTTGCCGTTGTAAATTGTTCAACAAAACACTCGTTAACCTCGGCTAGACTAAATCCAGCCCGGGTTCAACGCACGGGGGCGTGTTGCCTGTTGCGTGTTGTTATTCCCTGAGTCCTGACGCTGGGCGGCTGGGTGCGATAGACGGAGTGTCGGGCCTACTACACTGTAATCCTCTGCTATTTCGGGCCACCCCAGCTGTTCGTCGCCGCCACCGCCGCCGCTGTGTAGCGCCACAGAGAAAGGAACGGGTATCTTCCTCCTCTGTGGTAGCGCCTACAATCTTCAGACCGCGGGGGCTCAATTAGTCAATCAACCAATCATTTATTGTCATCCGGCTGTATTTGACAAACGTCACAAAATGAATGTTCACAGAACATTAAATACAAACAAAGTACATCAGTACAATAATAGTATAAAAATGAAAAGAAAAGTTGAATGTGGTAACTAAAACTAACTTGTATCATTTAAATACTCAGATACACTGTAAATCTCTTTCTTAATCAAGAAGGTCCTCAGAAGCCTTTTAAAGGTAACTGGATCAGAAAGAGATCTCAGGTTGGATGGGCGTGAGTTGGATAACTTAATTCCAGAATAAAACGTTTGGTTTTCGAAAAAGTGGTGTTGTGTTGGGGAATAGTTAGGAGATCTCGCCTTTTTAAGTCATACATAGATAAAAGATTGTACTGGAACAGATATTTATTTTTAATAAAAAACGAGAGACATTCGCAAATATAAATGCAAGGAAATGTCAACAGATTATTGCCAGAAAATGCACCTTTGAAAGTTTCAATCCTCCCTAAACCGAATATTAGTCTCAAAGCTTTCTTCTGTAATATGAATATCTTCTTCGTTCTAACAGTTTCGGCTTCCCAAACTGGTACGCCGTAACATATGAGGCTTGCGTAGTTGTAGCTGTGACGACCTGGTGGCTGCGAAGCTGTGACAAACCGATACTATTGCGTAGTTTAGCTCTGACAAACCATGACGTAATCGATAAATGTCAATCGTATATGTTGTCAGTTGTGAGAGAAACCTGTTACGAAAACTTTCCTGCTTCATAGACAGAGGCGATTTTATTACGAGCTGTGCAGTGTGAACTGAGAACGTTATCTTCGCAAAAACTGGTTTTGCATTGAATTCAGTAATCGCATTGAATTCAGTAATCGAATTGCATTGCACTTAGGGCTGCACACAGCATTCGTCGGGCTACAAGGAGGAAAGGAGTTGTGGTATAGTCTCGGTCAAACAACTTGGCCTGTACCGACCGCAAGCCCAATAGTTAAAGTAAACACGAGTCTTATGGACGGACTGAACCACGATATTTGACCCTGACTGTACCTAAACTCTTCACAGCCCTGGTACTGCTTTATCTACTCAGCTTAACAAACGGGAAAAGGGTAACGAGTCAATCTATTAAATCAATACTATGATATAATGCACTTAAAAAAAACACCTGTACGGGTGAAAGAATTTTCAGTCCAAAGATTTTTTATTTTTTCTTCTAATATGTTTTTTTTATGAGAAATCGATTGGAGTCAATCACAACACTGGGAAAATCCTGTATCCGTCTACAGCCCCTTCAAAGTGTCCTTATCGTTATGGACAATTTCTACCTGGTCCATAACGGAGTATTTATACATTCAGGTTTTTTATACTATCAGAGTAGAGCTTGGAACCTGGTACTGTTTTTAAAAAATCACACTGGCCACTAATTAATATCCAATATTTGTGCGAATCCAACGGTAAAATCATAGCGAATATGCCACGCCAACGAAATTATGACCGTCCCCAAATAATTTTTTTAACTTAAAACGTCTGAGCATATTTTAGTTTATGCCACTTATGGGGATTTTCGCCAAATTGGGGATTTTTCTTGACCTTGGGGAATTTTTGGCAGATTTAAATTTTGGCGGATTTTGGGGGAGGGTTGGTAAATAATGAATTAGATATGAAGCAAATTTATGGTTATACTGTAATATATTAAGAGTGATTTTTTTAACCCACATATTTACGGTCATAGATATGAATTTTGGGATGACTGGCAGTTGAAAGGGATTCTTGATGAATTTGGCTATTTGATGGGAAAAACTTGGGGATTTTCTTTCGTTTTCTATGGCTTGGCGGATTGTTGGAGGATTTTTGCTTCGGCTGGGGATAAAATAGGGATTTTTCGCTAGACAGTTAAGGAAATTTCCTGGGTCAGGGGTGGCAACACTGATATAAAGAAACACTGTTAGAGTAACGCCGCCGCAACTCGGCTAAAAGCTCCACATATTGCCGACTCACGCCGGCGGCGAGCCACTGCGGGCGGACCCTACGGAAGACGTGACGCCGGGCTGCAGACAGTAGACAGTAGATCATTCATGTGGCGAGCAGATTTACGGCCAGTCACCGCGCCGTCCGTCGATATGGATGATTATTTGGCTCTGATCTCCCCGCTGGGCCCCGCTGCCAACTGCCCGCAACCGCTTCATGATTCATGAGTAATGACTGGATAGAAAATACTGTACGAAGTGGAGAGAGTTAGTGCGGTACTCTGCTACTCTACAGTTCGGTGCCAGGGGATGTAGCATAAATGAATTATTTAAAAAATCTTTGCTAGTCTTGAAAAGAATTAATTTAATACGGTAAAATTATTCTTTACTTTGTGTTATACTTAGATCTACGTGTATTATTTATGTATGAGTGATATCCATTCTATGTGATGGGATTAATAGTTTAAATACAGAAAGTGCTGTACCCGAAATCCAAGAACTCCAGTTTAAAATATTTCCAGTTTATTTTGAACCCTATTCCTTCCGCATTGATGTTCTTATCCATTTACGAGGTTCTATGTGTACTTTAACCTTTTGGCAGAGAGTGAGACAAGATGTGTGAAAGTGGCAAGGTAAAAGAGTGACAAACTTTATGGCGGAGAATGGCAATATTGTAGAAATATTATTGGCAAAACGTTGGACGTGTGATTGGGAGACAACAGGTCCGAGTTACACCTGGCAATGGCACCCCTGGGAGCAATTATGATATTTGCAGGACTCCCACATTAGACACCAGTCCAAACCCATTACCGGGTTGTTTCTGCCGTCGTCGTGGTGTACTGGTGTAGATGAAGTATAACTGGATCTCGCCTTTCAATGCTAAAAAGAGGCGAAACCCGAACCCGGATTTATCATCATTGGGTGGAAAGTTCTTATCTGGCTGAACCAAAACGCCAGGTGAGGAACCAGCGCTTCATTTTCTTGGCTGTTGAAAACCTGGTAATCAGGAATAGTCCAGGAGCTGAGGGGGATTGAGCATGCATGAAAGGTGACGTATTTTTGTCGCTTATCGGAATATGGACCGAGGTGATGAAAATTACGAATGTTGCTTATTTCCAACGTGGTCGATAACGGGGGGAGGGGGGCATGGCGGGGGACGCTACGCGTAAACCGCAGATATATTGAAAACGGTAAAAGATAGAACATCGGTCAAAACGTCTTTTCAATGAAAGAAATATTGCCAACAATAATGGTTATTAGTTTGGGAGATCGTATCTAGAAGAAATAGATGAGTTATAAAATAAAACAAAAAAATTGAGGTATTTGGTTTTTTTAACAGAAGTAGGATTAATTTTTGAACGTTGCGATAAAGTGTGACGCCATACCTATTTTTTATTGTTGTAATATGGACTGATCAAAATTACGGATGTCGCCTATTCCCCAGGTGGTCGACAACGTGGGGGGAGGGGGGCAAACATGGC
This sequence comes from Flexamia atlantica, assembly GCA_035578135.1. Classification (NCBI taxonomy): domain Eukaryota; kingdom Metazoa; phylum Arthropoda; class Insecta; order Hemiptera; family Cicadellidae; genus Flexamia; species Flexamia atlantica. Next base: position 2,331,056 of record JAQJVK010000030.1, on the reverse strand, counting down.
GGGAAGCGCTGAATTTTCTTTGCTGTTGAAGTCCTGGAAACCAGGAAAACCGAGAGCCCTCGCCAATATTACTGCCCAGGCGGGCGCGTGGACTGGGACGCGCCGGTGGCGCCGCGGGCGGAAGCTAACGGAGATAACGTCCCGTAGCTTCCGCCAATTACACGTTTCTGTTGCCTCCGCTACAATTATTACGCTCAATCAAGACGAGCCGTCTCTAGGTGATATTCATTACTTACTACTGGCGTTTGCAGAACCTAACACCTGGCATGGCCTAGTGTACCGAGTTATTGGAATTTCAGTCACGACGATTCCCTTCAGGATATAACGTCTGATGTTATTTAAGCGTATTTACCGCATAACGAAGCATGAGAATGGGCTATGTGCGGGATGATTAGAATAAACCTGTTGCTGACAAAGACCAACAGTGTTTTCAAGTAAAAAAACGCCAAAAAACGAGACCTCCATTAACAATAAACTCTACACAATATCAATTTTACTATAGCTTAACATACTTTACAAATAAACTTTAATATGATTTTTTACTAAAATCACCTAAAAAATAAAAACGTAAAAAGTTATCCAGCAGATTATTGGTCTACGCGATTTTATACGTTAAGTTTACTTTAAATAACAAATACACCCGTGAGAGAATACACACGTTTTAGTATGCTTTTCATGGACCGCTTTTCATGACTGCCGTACGACCGGGAAAACTGAGGACCAACTTCATGAGACGAACAGACTTGCAAGTGCGTACCAAGTGCGCCGCGTTCAAAGCAGATTATACTAAGTTACTCAGCCTCTTGAAGTGAATTTCCGTAAACAAACATAAGCTTGCATTTCAAAGACACAAATTTCTTCCGACCTGCCGAAAATATTTCTTCACAACGTCGATCATAACTGGCAATTGGCAACATTTTAACATCTACTCAGTTCTGAATCAGTACAGGCCTAAATCGTTGAACAGTTCGGGGTAAACGCGGCGCGAAGTGGGAGGAGGAGGAGGAGGAGGTAAATAAAGTAGCGTGACTAATTCCGCCGCCCTTGCACGAGGAGGAAGTAACACTTACCGGGCGGCCATCGATCGTCCGTTGGTTCCCGGGGTGAGAAATTAAGACTTATTCCCCACTAGAGGCTGAGCGATGGTCTTCGCAGCGACTGCGGGGTTACGTCATTGCGGGAGAAAATGGTCCTGGTGGTAAAGTAGCTATTAAAGTCGATACGCGCTTTTTGTTTATGAAAAGTTTCAATTGTTTATAACGTTCAATTTTATTTAAAACTAAGATCTTTTCAGTGAATGCAGCGTAAAAAATAAATAAAAAGAAAATACTCTAATTAATTAGTACAAGTTTAAACGGATTATTGAACAGTACCTGGTGAACCGAGCCTTGCTCGGCGTTATTTCATGTTTACCAAATCATTCTGTTACTAAAAAATATTTCAATGTCATAAAATTGATAAATAGAAACCTTTTTTATTGACCCATGGACTCTTCATCCCACTTGCTTTATTTTCCCTTGATGGCTGTAGATTCCAAACAGCTGTTATGATTACTTCATTTGTTTACACTTTCCTTGTTTATTTTCGTTGCTATCACGGCAACCCATAAGGCCAATGTTAAAATTTTACAACTTTAAAATTCGATTTATTACGTTATTAGATTTTCTCTGGCCAAGTCATCTGCATAAAAGACGTTTTTGAGTCATAAATTACATATTTACAGACTCTGAATGAAATCTTCGGAGCCGTTTTTGAGATAATTGTGCTAACAAGCAAGCAAGCTAGCAAGCACGCACGATAACATTATTACTCATAAAAGAGTATAGGATGCGTCGTTCCTTTCCAATAACCCATTGATTATTGGCTGTTGGGCTATTAATTAACAGTCCTGTCTAAGGAACATGTCGGCCTTAGTCAGTAACAGGACTATAAGATCGCGCCTCAATCATCCTTGACTGATCTGTCATTTATACTTGGCTTAAAATACCAACTGGTATTTAACTGTGTAGGTCGCCATTTCAATGTATCTAATGTACCCGTCATTATTTAATTATTACACATTCCTGCATATTCACACTATGCACACGATTGCATCGCCTCAATTGCAAACGATTCTACTACATAGGAAAGCAGGACGATAATGAGTCCACACAAACCAAATGAGTCCATCAATGTACAGTAATCGAGTAACGGTCTGGTTTGCACGATCAATACTTATTAGCGGGCACGTACTCGAGCCTTGTAGGTGCACTACGTGTGATATCGCTGTGTACGTGCAAGGGATTGCAGTATTGTATTGATTAGCGTGACTCACGCTCGGGGTGCACGTGCACGTGACCCGGTCACTACTGTCCAGTCTCTGTCTGGTTGGCGGTACAAGGCACTACTGTCCAGTCCGTGTTGTGTTGGCCTGCGTGTGCTGTATACGAGAGAGGGATTGCAGTATTGATCACAGCGTGACTCACGCTCGGGGTGCACGCTGCACGTGACCCGGTCACTAGTGTCCAGTCTGTGTTTGGTTGGCAGGTACAAGGCACTACTGTCCAGTGTGTGTGTTGGCCGTGTGTGTGCTGTGTACGTGAGAGGGATTGCAGTATTAATCACAGCTTGACTCACGCTCGGGGTGCACGCTGCACGTGACCCGGTCACTACTGTCCCGTCTGTGTCTGGTTGGCGGTACAAGGCACTACTGTCCCGTCTGTGTCTGGTTGGCAGGTACAAGGCACTACTGTCCAGTCTGTGTTGTGTTGGCCGTGTGTGTGCTGTATACGTGCAAGGGATTGCAGTATTGATCACAGCGTGACTCACGCTCGGGGTGCACGCTGCACGTGACCCGGTCACTACTGTCCCGTCTGTGTCTGGTTGGCGGTACAAGGCACTACTGTCCCGTCTGTGTCTGGTTGGCAGGTACAAGGCACTACTGTCCAGTCTGTGTTGTGTTGGCCGTGTGTGTGTTGTATACGTGCAAGGGATTGCAGTATTGATCACAGCGTGACTCACGCTCGGGGTGCACGCTGCACGTGACCCGGTCACTACTGTCCCGTCTGTGTCTGGTTGGCGGGTACAAGGCACTACTGTCCAGTCTGTGTTGTGTTGGCCGTGTGTGTGCTGTATACGTGCAAGGGATTGCAGTATTGATCACAGCGTGACTCACGCTCGGGGTGCACGCTGCACGTGACCCGGTCACTACTGCCCAGTCTGTGTTGTGTTGGCCGTGTGTGTGCTGTATACGTGCAAGGGATTGCAGTATTGATCACAGCGTGACTCACGCTCGGGGTGCACGCTGCACGTGACCCGGTCACTACTGTCCAGTCTGTGTTGTGTTGGCCGTGTGTGTGCTGTATACGTGCAAGGGATTGCAGTATTGATCACAGCGTGACTCACGCTCGGGGTGCACGCTGCACGTGACCCGGTCACTACTGTCCCGTCTGTGTCTGGTTGGCGGGTACAAGGCACTACTGTCCAGTCTGTCTTGTGTTGGCCGTGTGTGTGCTGTATACGTGCAAGGGATTGCAGTATTGATCACAGCGTGACTCACGCTCGGGGTGCACGCTGCACGTGACTCGGTCACTACTGTCCCGTCTGTGTCTGGTTGGCGGGTACAAGGCACTACTGTCCAGTCTGTGTTGTGTTGGCCGTGTGTGTGCTGTATACGTGCAAGGGATTGCAGTATTGATCACAGCGTGACTCACGCTCGGGGTGCACGCTGCACGTGACCCGGTCACTACTGTCCCGTCTGTGTCTGGTTGGCGGGTACAAGGCACTGCTCTCCATCTGTGTCTAGTTTGCGGCACAATTTACATATGATTTACATATTATACGTGGCACTATTTTTCCATATGTGCCTAGTTGCGGAAACTTTTTTTCAGTTTGGCCTGGTTTAATGATACAAGAGATTACTCTGCTTTCAGTATTTGGTTTGATACACGACAAACTTCTCTTATAAATCCAGAGCATAGGCTAATATTTGAGGTAAAAATATTGCATCTCTCTATTCGCTTTTATCCTATTTAACGAGTTTTTCTGTTGTCGTGCCTTTTACCAAACTCTGGTGCTTATAGCAAAATTATTTTAAAAAATACAGCAATTTTCTTGACTCCGACCGGAACATAAACAATAACAACAAAGGTTTACAGCAATTTTCTAGACTCCGACCGGAACAAAAACAATACCAACAAAGGGTGAAAAACTATAAAATAAAATAAAACCTGTTGTCCGTGACAAATTAATATTTTACTTCGTATTGGAGCCGGATTAAAAATCCATCCCGGAGCAATGACGTGCTAAATTACAAATGAGTAGAGGATCATACTGACAAACAATTCGCAACAAAGCGCCGTGTGTAGCAGTGTAGAGTGTAGTGTACAGTGTTGAGGCTGTGGTTGTACAAAGGACCGCAGTGCTGCCACGGCGTTGTATCGGTCTCTCCTCTCCCCTGTTCTGGGAATTCCCTCTGTTTCCATTAAACCTCAATATCAAACTTCCACAGTATCGAAATCGTACACATATTTCGGCGAATGACGTTAATTAATTACAATATTTAGTTACCGGTACTGTATTTATTGGCTTTGTAATTTAATATTCGAACGCGGTTTCATTTAGAGTTAAAATGCAATATCACTCTCTTAATTTATTTTTTACAACTTTACAACAACCACTTTTATACGCATACAAGCAGTTGCACGTGGCTTCGCTCACGATAAAAATTACAGCTGACTTACTTCCGCTCTTGGAACCGTCAAATGTTAGTATTTCTTCCATAGGGATCACAAGAATTGTTATAATAATAATTGACTTTAATATTAGGTGAGAACTTTTCATTGGATGCGATACTTGTTTACAATTCAGTATTTCAATGTTTACATCCTTATAAAATGAAAACATTGAAGCTAAGGACGTTCACGGGCCACGGGGCGTAGCCCGAGGGGATTTCTAGGAAGTGAATACGCCTATGTCCTTTTCTGATATAGTGGCCCTATTCCTGCAAAATTTCAGCTCAGTTGGTCCAGTATTTTTCACGTGGTTGAAAAACGAACACACAAACATCCATACTTTCACATTTACAATATTAGTAGGATATAGAAGATAGATAACAAAACTTCTTGACAAGAATATTACTGTGTTTTATAACATAGTCTAATGTACACGTGTTCTGCTAATCAATTTAGGGCTTACAAAGTAATAAATGCAATAATAATGTAAATGAAAGCACTTGAGTGATTTCAGGTGACCTTCCACGAAGTAGCCTATAATAAAGGCTATTTTATATAGCTTAACTTTAAATAGCCTAAATATAGTACAGCCTTAAATATTATTTTATTCCACGACGGTTATTATCTGCGCGCCAAAGTAACGCGGAACAGAGTGTAAAGAATAAGTGGCCGTTATATTGAAGGAGGGAGCCCGCGGGTGTGCAACATTCCCACCGCCTCGCCTACAGGCCGGGACGAACGGCGTGGCAAGACTGATGCTAATTTGGGCCTACGGACAGCCCGGTACACGTCGCTTGCCTCGATCTGTAGTCACCTTTCTCATGACGTCAGCCTCTGTGTCGGGGTCATCAACTGACAACGGCACCCGCCGCCGCGCCGTAAGGATTTGTATGGAAAGAGTGTGGCCTTGCTAAGAGGCATGTATAACAACTTGATATGAGTAAAATAAATTATTTGGGTGATTTAGGCCTATATTACTTTTAAAGCATTAGTACCCGGTGAACCGACCCTTGCTCGGTATTATTTTTTTATATTTACAAGTTCATCCATTTACGATAAAACAGTTCTATAACATTAATCTGTAAGTACACTTTTTGATTTCTCCATGCAATCTTCTTCCCACAAGCTGCATTTTTCCTCATGGCTGTAAATTACAAACAGCAGTTATGATTACTGTACTTTATTTGTTTACACTTTCCTTGTTTATTACGTTGCTACCATGGCAACTCATAAGGCCAATGTTAACAATTTTACAACTTTAAAATTCATTATTTATTTAATTAGATTTTGTCTGGCCAAGTAATATTCGTAGAACACGTTTTTAGTCATAAATTACTTATTTCCAGATTTTGAACGAAATCCTTGGAATTTTACACAATTTTTAGGAAAATGAAATTCCATGTTTTAAATTTAATAGGTAAACTGATAAATTTTCATTGATAAATTTAATGTTTAAAATTTATTTTTCTAAAAATTGTGTGTTTCTACAGCAAATAAAACTACGCAGGTAAACTTAAAAAACACATTTAACTTGCAATCAAAATTGTAGGCTATTAAAATTGTTGGAGTAGTTTTTGAGGTAGGATTTATAAATTAATTTATATACAAGATTTGCTCATTTAATGTAAGGAAATAGGATTATATAAGGATTATCCTCTTCTTAACAAACATTAATAAATGGATGAATATAAATATGATTCTAAATAAACTTTTAGGTTTAACACAAAGGTTTGATCATTTTAGCTGCTCTTTCATGAATTGCTGTACAGAATAGCTTAGATTAAATAGATGCCATGATGTAGTTGAGAGGGGATGTCAATGGGATATAAATTAACAGCTGGTTATGACATGTGTACAGTGCAAGCTGGTGTTACAGACACGAGCTGCACTGCACTGCTGTAATTAATGCTCGCAACTAGGGCTAAACTGCAGTATATGTATGCATAGGCCTATACCTTTTGAAATATAAGAGGAAAAAATCTTATTAAAGAGTATGCCAAGTTATGTAAAAATTAAATATAAACATAAATTAAATCTAGATAGGGTTCCAATTTGGGAATATGAAAAAAAGAGGAGATTTTTGCATGCCACCCCAAACTAGGGGGCCTGTGGGTATGGAATACCTCCTAGGGGCAGGAGGGGTCCGGGGCTCCTCCCCCGGAAATTTTGATAGAAATAGGCATTATAAACTTTATTTCTTTGCATCCAAATGATAAGAATCTGAATAAAATAGCTCAGTTTATTACTAATATGCACATTTTTCAAACAAAGAAGGACAAATATGCAAGTGATTTTAACCATGCATTTATTTTATTAATTTGTATAAAACTAAGTAAGAATATCAAGAATATTCATAGTAACTGCTGCAATAATGATCAATAACTAAACTTCCTATTCAACAATAATAAAATGTAAAATGATTTTAAAATATTTAAAACACCAAAAAATGTAATAAAAACAAAATCTGACTTCATTTTAACATATTATTCAGTGTTAGGGTATCTATATCAAACTAAATTCTCACGAATCTCAATAATCCACTCTGTATGCCGTCTTAACCTCGAATGATTCGGCGATCCTCGTAGTTGTAAGCACTTTATAACAGGGAGTACTGTACGTCGAAAAGCGAAATTTCCCATTGATTAAATAAGCTTAGAATGTTTTTTATTTAGCAGTAAACTTATAGATATAAATATTCATCTGTTTAGAAATATCATTTTCACTTGATATTCATCATATTTAACGAATGTCAGTGTAAAGCCCCAAAAAGAGATTACCAATTTCTTGTTGAAATTCCCCGGAGTTGAAAATTTACCCTTAAAATCCAGCAATCTCCGGGGAAATTTGACGATATCGTAACCCTAACTTTCCCTAAATCTTAAATTAATCTTCAACAGCATGAATAAATCTGACCTCGATAAGAAATATAGAAAACATTTCAATCTTAGGCTTCTAATCCTTAATGAAATGAAGAACCAGTATTTTGTTGCAAATTTATGTATTATCGCGAGAAGATATTCAACGCCATTTTAGCTCCTACTGGGCTCAGTTTGCCGATAGTAAAATTGATATAATGACAGTGAAAGTGGAGGAAGGTGCGAGCAGAGCCCGCCACCTCCGATTGTCTTCTGCTCCCATACTTTCACTGCTCACAATCCCCCATAATTTAGAAACCCCTACTCGGAAGTGCCTGCAATATTATAATAACTCTGTCCCATCGAGTGTACCGGGCAGTAAAGCTGACACCAAATGCAAAACAACTAGTTTTACAGGGTGTTCCACGACCAGTTTACCCAACTTAATAGTGTTATTCCTCGAATCGAGAGAAACATTTTTAAATTAAGAAAAATTAGCTCCTCCTTACCCTACCTAGTTTTCGATCAACCGGTCCGTGTTTATTGTACATAGGCCTAATACACAGTAACTTTCGCCCCACTAAAGTTTAAAGATAAAATATTCTGTTAACAAATTTAAAATGCGCTGCAAGTGCTTCATCCTGGTCTGAACAGATAAAGGCAAAATTTAAGAGTACCGTACTAAGTTTTAGGCCTATATAAAAAATACCCCCGTTGCAGCAGACCTGCATACTCAGCGAATTTCAAATGCAAAACAACTTATTTCAATCCAACATAGCGAGATTTGACATGTTTTTGTAAGCTCCATAATAATAACATGGGGAATGAGTATGCAGGTGTGCTGCTACAGGTATATAAAAACTGGGTGGTTTTAATTCAATATTTAGTAGATCTGAACTAGAAGAAGCTATTTACCAAGTTTTATTGAGATATGTTGGGAAATAAGCGAGATATAGAATTTTACTTATTTCCCATAAGGTTAACATAGGACAACGTACTGTGTTTACAACTTTCAATATCTCGGTAACCAATGGACATAGAGCAGTGATTAAAAATACTTAATTGTTTGTTTTTTGAGCTTAATTCAATGGTGCCCACAAAAATTCGATAAATTTTATTTTTCTATGTAAAAAATTCAAAAAACCCATTTTTGGGGGGTTTATCCCCCTTTACCCCCCCTTCCGGTGGTCCGATTGGGCTGGTTCACGAACTCGTCCAATTGATTACCACTTTACATGTCCGTACCAAATTTCATAAAGATCGGACCATTTTTGCGGCCGCTATCATGCTAACAGACACATAGATATATATATATATAGTTAGAGAGATTATCATTTTTACAAACAGAGTACCCTTTCTTGTTCATATTTAAATATTTAATTATGAACAAGAAAGGATACTCTGTTTGTAAAAATGATAATCTCTCTAATTATTATAGTAGCCCTAACAAGTGAATGTAATTTATTTTATATATATATATATATATATATATATATATATATATATATATAAATTCAAACGAATAGTGTTTTTTGCTTCTGGGGGCCCCAAAACGAAAAGTTATAGTGGTCCCGAGCTTAAGTCTTACCATGAGACCTACGGTAATAGCTTCTTCCCTATAGGGGAAATCCGCTAAAACTGCTCTAATTGCACTTATTGGTTTTTGTAATCATCATTTTAATTGTGATTGAAAATATAATTTTACTGGGTTGTTGAAATTTTTACGGAGTTGATATTTGATTGTTAATTGGGATGCTCAAGATGTTTTAATAACTCTAATCCTATCCTTTTGTAAATTTGATAACCGCCTAAATTCCTAATTCTGGAAATTTATATATTCAATACCAATACCTATTTCAAATGTGTAGTGAGGATTCAATTTTCTTGCTTTTTGAATACAAAAAAAGAATATACTTCACAATGATGTTTCACTATGCCTTATTATATGCTTTATGGGCCTTTAGAGTGGGTTGGCTTATGAGTAATTACCTGCTCATTCAACTTGCTTAAGAGGGTTCCCTACCAACGGCAATTTTCGTTTTTCTGCGACACTAGCGGCGACTTTTGGAACTGCGGCTCCATAAGAGCCCATATTAAACTCGTACACTTTTCGCCGCGCAAACTGATGCAGGAGTAAACGCGGTGTCATTTAGCGTCTCCAATTCTTAAAATAAAAATTATTCGGATATAGCATTGTAAAGATAAAGAGTTGCAGAGTGTTTATTGCTTCTCCAAAATCGTTTATGCTCACTCATCAAAAAGATATATGGCGTTAAAGTTGGTCAACTTCAACGGAATGTATCTTCAGAATACGTTAACATTAACGATTTTGGATTAGCAATTAACATTCTACAACTCTTTGTCTTTGAAATTTTGTGTTGTATTAAATTTTATTTTGAAAACTGTAGGCGCAAAATGACACCGTGCAGAGCATGTTTTAGGCATATTTTGGGGTAGGTAGGGAACCCTCTTAAGGGCTGATATAGTCTGTGCTTATCAATGTTTTAATTTTAAGCGTTGAAGGTTTTTAAAACCCATCCTAACATTATAAATCTAAAATAATCTAATACTGTATAAATAAAACGTTTGTCTGTGACTGCCTTTCTTTGTCTTTCATTTTCTTTATCCAACTGCGTGAAAGATTGTGAGTTTGCTTATTTGTCATATTATGAGGCCTAAGTAAGTTGTAAAAACTTATCCACACTAACTTCTAGTTGCTTGATTTAAAAAAATCTAAATTATTACTTTACCAAAAATATTAAGAATACCTATTTTACACGTAGGCTACATATGACTTAAATTATAACCAATGTAAATATAATCTTAAAATGAAAATATCTAACTATTATACTGAACGTGGGGGAAGCCCCGGATAACATCTAGTTCATTGTAAGCGATAAAATATTACATAGAATAAATGTCAAAGAGCAGTAGCCTAGGTCTAATTTACGTAAACTATTGTTGTACCTACTTTTAAAATAAAACAAGCAAGGTTCATATGGACGATTTATTTTCTTTAAAAGAATTTTGAGTTGTTCATGATGCCTAGCTTATATATGGTTTTCTTAAACTAAAACAAGCACTATTTTAACAGAATTTTTTTTTAACTTAGTGAATACTACGTACTACGTTTATACTTAAGACTATTATGCCAGTTAGCAGGGCCGCCCATGGGGGAGTTGCGCCATTGACAAAAAAATTTTAATTTTTGGGGGGGGTTAAAACTATTAGGAGGGTAAAAATTAATGGAGGAATAAAATAAAATAATTAGATTATGGGCCATAACTTGGGCCACCATTGAAATAATAGGGAAGTTTGCGTTTGCAAGAGAAAACAGAAAGAAGCTTCTTTTATACAAAAAGTTCTAAGGACAAATTGACAACCGCCAATCTATTTTGAGCTTCTCAAAACTTATTCCTTAGTTTTTTTTTAATAATTAGTATTTTACTAGTTTGTTACAGTACTGTAACCTACCTTATTGGTTTTTTATTAAAGTAGGCTATTGTATATTTGTTATATTTCAATTAACAACTCATTTATTATATTGGATAGGAATAGCAACTAGGTGTATCTTGAGACATGAAATTAGTTAATGTAAATTAAGTGTTCTGGTAAACAGGCTCCAGTAAATGAAAGATCCATGACAATATTAAAATTCAATTATCATAGTGCAGCAATTCAGTGTAATTAGCCTACTCCCTCCGTTGCAGAAGGCCTACTTGTTTCTATACTTTAATTATTAATACAACCATAAAGCACGAGAGGGAGGGAAATTGATATACTTATGATTCGCCAGCAACAGAACAACCCCTCGAAGACAGGCGAAAACACACGAAGAGTTCCAAAAAATCAGAAAATTCCAAAGTCTAGGAGTTACTATCCAGTGGACAGTCGATAAACTTTCAGAGCAAGATAAACAAAAACAAAGCAAATTGTTCATCCAATAGGAAACGAAGTCATTACAGAAAACCAAAATGCTCCTGCCAATTATATACTTGTAGCAGGATCTTGTGAAAAATCTCGCTGGTTATCGTTTGTTTTCTGAGCGACATGCCTCGTGCTGGTGAACGATAAGTGAAATTTCCCTCCCTCTCGCGCTTCATAGTTGTATTAATTCTTTTATAGTTTAGTTTGTAGTTTTAGTTTAGAGGGGGCGGTGGGACAGGAGGGTTGCTGGCTGTTTTTGGGGGGAATGCGCTGTAAGCCTTGGGGAGGATGGGCACCCCTGCCAGTTAATTACAGAAGTTGGTGAAATTGTAAATCAAATTCCACTATAACTAACTGTACTGCAGGCCTATTGCACTATTAATTAACTATTGGACTATTGCACTATTAATTAACGGTTGTTGTTAGTTAACATGTCAGCCTTAGTCAAAAGCGAGACTACAAGATCGCGCCACAGTCATCTTACACATTCATCTCTTGCTCATACTTGGCTTAAAATACCAAATAATATTGGATAGGTATACAAATCTTACCGAACCACAAATTTAAATACCTAGGCTAGTTGAATTCTAGGCTAATAGAAGCTTAGGCCCTACTTAGCTCAATACTTAGGCCTAAGCCTATTTGAACGGATTGGATCAGAATAGTAAAAGGTAAATTAACAAGCATCCTAACTTAATTTATAATAAAAAGTCAACCAAGACCCCATAAGTAAGTTAGGCCCCGTCCACAATCCGGGCACAACAAACCCACTCACAAACGATATTTCTAATGTCGAGCAATAAAATGCGTAGCCTACCTATCTGCTTAGGCTTAGAGCAGACCATTGTCCATTGATCTTGCCACAGACACACTATCCTCCCCAGACATAACATTGAGTGATATTGATGGGCTTTGAAACTATACAGTTTGTTAAGTAAGGCCCTCTCATGACTCATGTTATGATGTGAGGCCTAGCTTGAGTAGGACCAACTATAAATTGGGTAAAATTGAAATAGGACAAACCATTTGAATTTTAGAAGTGCATAGTCTTCATAAAAACTGTAATAATTTCAAAATTACAAAAAAAAGCTTAGACTATTATGAGACAATGAATGATGGTCAATCAATCAATCAATAACAAGTTCCTCTTAGGTTAGTAAAATAACCTGTCTAGAAAATGTACAAGCCATCCTAATATTTGTGCATATGAAACTCAGTGGATAAAATTAAGCTTGAACCAACATTTTGAATTATATATTGGCTTTTTCGTTCAATGCAACCAAAAGTTTGAAATGCCGAAGGTAAGTATTATTCCAAAATAAACCGAAGAGTAGCAAACCTACCTGAGTAAAAATCTCACATATTATGAATGAAGAACGCTTATTCCCGGACGAATGCACAACAAGGAATAAATATTGGGGGAAACACACTTCACTTTAAGTCAGTAAAATGTAAAATATTCACTAACAAACAACTTCACCACCGCGAAACACTCACGACCGCCACCACTGAAAACGAACTGAAACTGAACCTAAAAAACAGTCTAAACAAGCAATCCATTTTCGACGGAAGGCAACAAACATCGACGCTTGCGCATTCTAGTGATTTTAGTTTCAGTCACACGGAAAAACAGCCTCTGGTTTGCAAACTAAGCCAATAAACTTTAAAGCTGTTTAATATATATTAACCAGGCTAGTGTTTGTCATGTTCAAAAGTAAGTACAAAATGATATTTATTTATTATTTAAAACCTATTTAAATACATATTTTGGGTACGTTTTAAGACTTCCAGGTGCAGAACGTCCAGGTACGTTATACAAACTGTCTAACCTGCACTAAACAAAATGTAAACAATCTAAACTAAGGGGCCGTCCACATATTACATAACTCTCAAAGGTGAAGGGTTCGGCCAAGACAAGGCCCCACTGAAAATACTCTTTCTATTTTTTATTTAGGTTCTTCTTAAATAGATAAACAATTAAATACCGTTCTATAGAATTAATTTTGGTTTTTATAGCAAAACTATAAAATATAGTATAGATACTGTCCCATGTATCTATATGTTCGAAGTTATTTCCTATGTTAAAGATAAAGAAACCAAAACTTTAATCCCTCTCACAGTCACAACTTAAAATTATTTGATTGTAAACCTGAATACATTGGCCTTAAGCTCCTCTCTCAGCTCTCAGCTTTGTTTGAAATTCATTGTTGGTGATGGTGATTTTATATTTTGATTGGATTTTTGCGGACATTTGCCATCACTGATTAGTAAAAAACAAGTTTCACGACGTTTCAGGATCTGGAATCTGATCCCGTCTTCAGGTGGAAGAAAACCTAGAACATAAAAAGATTAGTAACACATAGACAGGAAAACCTGGACAAAAACACAGCTAAAACAGAGAACTGTAAAAACAGTCACGAAACACTAAGCTAAGAAAAACAATAACACAAATTAACACAGGAATCACAAGTATCAAGAATCACCAGACAGGAGAGAGCACGTCCACACCCAATCAGAGCTGAGCTGAGACTGATTGGGTGTGGACGTGCTCTCTCCTGTCTGGTGATTCTTGATACTTGTGATTCCTGTGTTAATTTGTGTTACGGTATTGTTTTTCTATTCAGCTTAGTGTTTTCGTGACTGTTTTTTACAGTTCTCTGTTTTAGCTGTGTTTTTGTCCAGGTTTTCCTGGCTATGTGTTACTAATCTTATTATGTTCTAGGTTTTCTTCCACCTGAAGACGGGTCAGATTCCGGATCCTGAAACGTCGTGAAACTTGTTTTTTACTAATCAGTGATGGCAAATGTCCGCAAAAATCCAATCAAAATATAAAATCACCATCACCAACAATGAATTTCAAACAAAGTACCGAAATGATTTTAAGAAACATTTTTTTTTAGTAAAAATAGTTTAAATCTCAATTTTTATTGTTTATTTTTGGTGCAGGTATAAAGCCTAAAAAATCAATCAAACAAAAATCCATGGTTTAACCAATTTTTCACTAACCAAATATTTTCAGTACGTTAAATTCAATGGAACTCTTGGCATCCAACACGACCCCTGTTTTTTTTGTGTAATAGGAAGTGACATTTCTTGTCATTTTGTAATTTGCAAAAATAAATTGTACGACCTGTCATCCAATGTATCCAATATGACATTTACTAAGTGTAATATAAATATTCCATCAACCTGTCTGACTTATTTTACCTTTTTGTTTTATTTAAACAGATGTTCATATTGTAATCTGAATATTTACAAACTCATGTTTCTTTGCAATACCATGTTTGTTTCTGTGAATTAAAAACCTAATTTAATTCAGGTAAATCATTCTTTTTATTCTCTCACTTATATATCAATTTTAATTCACAAATGTACTAGATTTAATTGAAACATGGATAGAATTTTAAGACCTGAAAGATTTTGTGTAAATCCAAATGATGTAAATGCTTGTCAGGAATGGAGGCATTTCTTAATGACGTTTGAAAATTTCGTAGCCTCAGCCGAAATAAAAGAACAAGACAAGTTTAGAGTATTAATTAACTTTATTTCACCTTCAGTTTATGAATATGTAAACGACTGTAAAGACTATTCTGATGCTATTGATGTTCTTAAACGATTGTATGTAAAGCCTGTCAATGAGATGTTCGCACGCCACAAACTCAAAACCCGACATCAAGAACCCGGGGAGTCCATTGACGCTTACATAGATTCTCTCAAACGTTTGTCTAAAGATTGTAATTTTAAAGCTGTCAGTGCTGAAACGAATAGGGATGAGTATATACGAGACACATTTATAGAGGGATTGTATGCATCACATATCCGACAGAGCAGATTGTTGGAGAACTTTACTTTAACTCTAGATGAAGCCGTTTCTCAAGCTAGGGCTTTAGAACTTGCACAGCACCAATCTCAGCAGTATTTACAAGGGTTTTCTCAACCTACTGTTAACTCGGTAACTTCAAACTCCTGTAATAATAAAGATCAAACTCCTAGCACTCATACATTTAAATTAAGGCCTCATACTCCTGAAAATGAAAACGAAGTTGTTTCTTCAATCAATCAATCGTGTTATTTCTGTGGATTACGAAAACACAATAGGGCTGTGTGTCCCGCTAGAGATGCGATTTGCATGGGATGTGGCATTAAGGGCCACTACAAAAAGGTCTGCAGGAGGAGTAAAAGTCAGTCTTTAAAATCAAATGCATTAATTCAATCAAAATGTACAGCTTCAGTTCCTTCCTGCCTTAGTAAAGCTGTAGTTCCGATTACATTAAACAAAATAGAGGCGTTTGCTTTAGTAGATACAGGGAGTTCTGGAAGTTTCATAAATCAAAGTTCGGCTCACAGATTCAATATTCCTATAATTCCGTATAAAGGAAGAGAAGAAGTTTCTATGGCTTCTACTACTTTGCATTCTTCTATTAAAGGATATTGTAAGGTCGATTTGAAACTACAGGATTTCACTTATAAAGGGGTAATGTTAAGTGTCCTTAAAGACTTGTGCTCTGACGTGATTGTGGGTCATGACATTTTAAAGAGACACTCAAGCTTACAAGTTCAGTTTGGAGGAAAAGAGTCTTCTCTAAACATTTGTAGTGTAGCTGTAGCCAATGTAGAACCAGCTGAATTGTTTTCAAATCTATCTCCAGATTGTAAACCTATCTCAATTAAATCGCGAAGACATTCTGTTTTTGATACTAAATTCATTGAAAATGAAATCCGGTCCTTGTTGAAAGAAGGAATAATCGAGGAATCTAAGTCTCCTTGGCGTGCACAAGTCCTTGTTGTATCATCTGAAAACCATAAACGACGTATGGTCGTGGATTATTCTCAGACTATTAATCGCTTTACATAACTTGATGCTTTCCCCCTCCCTCGAATTGACGATATTGTAAATAAAGTAGCTACTTACAAGATCTACAGTTCCATCGATCTAAAGAGTGCATATCATCAAATCCCGATCCAAGAAAAAGACAAACAATATACAGCTTTTGAAGCTTGTGGGAAATTATATCAATTTACACGTGTTCCTTTTGGAGTTAGGAATGGGGTTCCAGCTTTCCAGCGAATCTTATCCAACATAATTACATCTGAAAATCTTGAAGGTGTCCTAGTTTACTTGGATGATATAACAGTCTGTGGTCACGATCAATCTGAACACGACAAAAACTTGGACAACTTCATGAAAGCTGTTGCTAAGTACAATCTTACCCTAAATGAAAAGAAATGCTGTTTTTCCACAACTACCATTCACCTTCTAGGGTTTGTAATAAGTCATAAATCTGTAAGACCTGATCCAGATCGTTTGCAGCCCCTGCGAGATTTGCCTATTCCTAACAATGCCGGTTCCTTACGTAGAGCCCTTGGAATGTTCTCACATTATTCTCAATATATTCCCAAGTTCTCAGAAAAGATTAGTTGCTTGAACAGGAGCTCTTTTCCGCTATCTGACTCAGCTAAAACAGTTTTTAATCAGCTTCTACAGGACATTTTAAATTCTGTAGTTTCTTCCATTGATGATGAAGGTATGTTGACAGTTGAAACTGATGCGTCCGATCACGCTATAGGGGCTGCATTGACTGTAGATGGTCGGCCTGTTGCCTTCTTCTCAAGGACGCTCACAAGCTCTGAACAAAGGCACTCATCAGTTGAAAAAGAGGCTTACACAATTGTGGAAGCAGTAAGGAAATGGAGACACTATCTTATGGGTAGACATTTTCGTTTGATAACTGATCAACGTTCAGTATCTTTTATGTTTGATGATCGTCACTATGGAAAAATAAAAAATGATAAAATAATGAGGTGGAGAATCGAGTTATCCTGTTTCAAATATGAGATTATTTATAGAAACGGAAAGGAAAACAAAACAGCAGACACATTATCCAGAATTTGTTCTTCTGTAGGTACAAACTTATCTCAACTCATATCACTTCACGAGGCATTATGTCATCCAGGGGTGACAAAGATGTATCATTGGCCTCGCAGTAAAAATCTCCCCTATTCTCTGGAAGAGATCAGGAAGATAACTTCTTCTTGTCGAGTTTGTTCTGAAGTCAAGCCTCGTTTCCACAAAAATGAAGGACATCTTATTAAAGCTACACAACCATTTGAGAGGCTCAACTTAGATTTTAAAGGTCCACTTCCATCATCTACAAGAAATCATTATTTACTAATTATCGTAGATGAATATTCACGGTTTTCCTTTTGCCTTTCCAACACAAGACATGACTGCTAGTACGGTAATATCCAAACTTAAGGAGCTCTTCTCCATTTTTGGTATGCCAGCTTATATACATTCAGACAGAGGAACAAGTTTTATGTCTCTAGAATTGAAATCATTCTTAAGTGCTTTGGGAGTAGCTACAAGTCGCACTACAGCGTACAATCCACAAGGTAACGGACAAGCTGAAAGATACGTAGTTGTCATTTGGAAGTCAATTGAGTTAGCTTTGAGAAGCAAACATTTACAAATCAATGACTGGGAACAAGTTTATCAAGAGGCTCTACATTCCATCTGTGCACATCTACTAACACGACACCTCATGAAAGATTGTTCCTCTTCCCTCGTAGATGTAGTAATGGAAATACCACACCTTCTTGGTTGATGAACCCTGGACCAGTCCTCATGAAACGACCCGTGAGGCATTCAAAATACGAGCCATTGGTTGAAGAGGTATTTCTACTTGAAGGAAACCCCCAATATTCCCATGTGCGATTTCCAGATGGAAGAGAAACAACTGTCAGTTCAAGACATTTAGCTCCAGTGGGAGAATCACAAGATACTGAAAATAAAACGCTTGATAACGAAACAGAACTGATTTCTGAAAAACCTGAAACTCTTTCGGAAGGCAATCCTGAGGTGGTTCCAATCAGAAGAAGCTCTAGAGACAGACGACCACCTAGGCGATTAAATGATTACATTATCTCCTAGGAAGGGAAGAATGTAATATAAATATTCCATCAACCTGTCTGACTTATTTTACCTTTTTGTTTTATTTAAACAGATGTTCATATTGTAATCTGAATATTTACAAACTCATGTTTCTTTGCAATACCATGTTTGTTTCTGTGAATTAAAAACCTAATTTAATTCAGGTAAATCATTCTTTTTATTCTCTCACTTATATATCACTAAGTATTGCCTGTTCAGCATTCAGTGGGATTAGCGTTTAGTTAACAGTAGTACATTGCTGTATTTTTGTTTTATTAATGTCTCGAGTGTTAAAAAAGGCACTTAAAATTCAAATGTCAAGAGCTGAAGCCCGTTAAATTTTCATTAAAACAAATGTAATAATATATCAGGTTATTCAGGTTTATTGTTAAAAACAACAGAGGAAGGGGTATCAACACATCTGATGGTGAGGGGTCAGCCCTATGGGAGGGGAGGGGGCAGGTCAAGGCCACACTACACTACAGGCCGGAGTCTCCCCCCTCCTCCCTGATGCCACGTCACAACACCGGCCGAACTCCTAGCGCTGTGTTGGAAATTACAACTAAAATCATATGAAAATCGTCAACATTTACCAACAAATTATGACATTTCAACATCAAAATAAAAACAATAAGAAACAAAACTGTCAAATTTCCAATGGGCGCGTTCAGCCGCATTCCACCGGTGGGTAACCGATTACCATAGTCACTAATAGGCAAATCCACCGCATCTTGACAATCAACAATGTCCGGTTACTTACCGAATCCACCGTAAACACAACATCGGTGGATGCACAACAATGATCGGTAGATGGTACGTCCACCACTACCGTTCACTTATTATAGGTTAGTATATTACCCACCGGTGGAATGCGGCTGAACGCGCCCACTAAATCATCTGATGAAAAGTAAACAAATTACTTGCCTGTAATGTTTACCGGTTTTTAAGTTTCTGAAATAAAGTTTTGTTTTCTTTAAAATTATTTTCGACCGCATTTAGTTATTCATTAATTAATGCAGATTCGAAAAAATAATGGTTTCTAAACGAAAACTTAAACTAATTACTTAGGGCACGATCGTTTTAAGAGTGTGTCAGTGAATTGCCATAAGAGTACATTATAAAAGCGTCTGTGATTCCGTCTGATAATGTGACGTCACCACAAAAGGACTCCGGCCTGTAGTGTAATGTGGCCTTGAGCAGGTACATTTGGGAGAGGGGTTAAGTACATTGGAGGGAGGGGTTTGCCAAATTTGGTGCCAAGAGGCTTGTGCATCCTGAAATAGCTGCTAATAAATTTTAACCTGGATATATTGAATTCTCTACAACTGGGAAAAAGCTCGTTAATCGTGTAAAATAATTCATTCATTCTGCAACTGAGCATTTTGAATTGTACTCACATTTGTTTAATAAGGATAGGATTTTTAAAGCTATTTAAATTCAAATATCTTGGTGGGTTATTAATTACCTTAAATACAACCTGTTTTACAATATACAGCGATATTATCTGCAGAATTAGAGTTAAATAAATATTGTTTGGTTTTTTACATTATGGTTGGGGAACATGATACATGTTCTCAGTGGCGGTTCTGCATAGGAGCAAATGAGCACGTGAACCCCCTATGAAAAACCATAAATAATTTTATTTATTAAAATACTTCTATATAAACGCAGAATATCCCAAAAAATTAAAAATGACAGTAATAAGCAACAGCAAAGAGCACGCGTCGCGCTCGACGTTGTCACTAGAGCCAGTGAGGCAAGACTGAGTGTGGAGCACAGCTCCGCGGCTACTATAGGCGTAGGACGAGTCCATTTGCGGCAGCGGCGGGGGAGGAACCATGATTGCATGGTGCCTTATGGAGCGTCCCTCGGAGCTGCTTCCTAGTGTGCTCATGTGCGTTTTAACGAGGCTCGACACTTGTTGTTTTGATTCAGATGATGTTAAAGTTTACTAATTTAAATATTGCATGTTTTTATGTTGTTTTAGTGCTAAAATTACGTATTTAAGTGATGTAGTTTGGTGTTTTATGATATACTCTAATTATCGAAAGAAAACAATTAGGGCGTAGCGGCCGTGCGATAGCTGTTCCTCTGCAAGAATATAATTTATTACACTCCTGGCTAATGGTAATGGCATATTTAATTTATTGCAAATGTATTGTTATTCGTGTCAAAACATAACTGGATTTGTAAAATTATATTTTTTGGGGTAGGAATTAATTACAAATTGTTTAAAGACTTGCGTTACTATCCACACGAATAAAATTTACTAAAAGCGTGTACAATTATTTAAAATTTGCTACAAACCTTGTATTATACTTTTAATCGAATAAAATTTACTAAAAATTGTAACGAAATAATTTAGTTCAACAGTATGAAATAGTCGGAGTCAGTTCTGCGTGGCCGCGGCCGCGTTTTCTTTCGGTAATCAAGGTATAGTCGTAATTCATCGTAGGATAATGATTTTTATTTTCAAAGATTAATCAAGAAGAGAATTAATCAATGATGGAAGATAATAATTGTAGGTCTCAGATCACAGTTAGTTATTTAAAAAACATTTGATTTTCCGATTTATTGTTATGATATTAATTATCTCAGTATATTTCAGGATTACAGATTAATAATAAAATTGATTCCAGTCATTTATTAATGTTCAACACTAACTATTTAAGCCTTATTTATGTTTACTCTGAATAATTCTCTTTAAAATAAATTTATAGTTCTTTTTATGTGCAATATTAAAAATAAAAATTACAGTCAGTAAAAAATGGTGAGGAATTATTTAATTTTGTGTTAAAATGATATTAATGTGTAACAGTAGCAAAATACGATTCATAATCTTCAAAGTTAGGGTGGTGCCTTATTAAATTTAATACATTAAGCACTACACTCATGTATAACAACAGGTATCTCAAGAAATGCAGGCGCTGAGGTCTTTTAAGCGTTTGACGTACTTCAATACCAATTACTTTAAGACGATAACTCTAGTATAATACATTGATATCATGTATATATTTTTTAACTGTGAACCCCCAGTACATAAACTCACGAGCCGCCATGTTCTGTTCGAGGAGCTGTTTCGACTGGATCGTTCAACACCCAAACACGGTGCTGGCGAGATGATCCAATTCCAGAGTTCACAAAAAGTATCCTGATTATTTAAGATGAAGAGGATATTGATTAAGGAAAACCCCACTTAATATAAAAAAAGATTTATTTACATGAATAAGAGTACAATAGCATTTTGAAGTTATTTAGACCTTCGAGGAAATTAATTCTCTCCGGGCATGTCCCCTCCTGGCACAAGCTGAAACATAAATATTCTTATAAATTTTCTTTTACTTATTATGTTCACAAATAAAAAATGCCACAATCCCTTTAAAATTGCCACCCTTGCAACTGTCATTTATGTTACTCCAACAAGAGATGAAATCAGCATAAATCTGTCGCACAGATGTGAAATCCAAGTCTGTGGAATGATGTTTGGTATAAAAGTAAATCTGAAAAGAGTATATAAAAGCAAATTCAATATTAATTGATAGTCAAGGTAATACACTATGTCCTAAAAACCTGATCAATTTCAGAACCTAATAAAAGCTTGTTTAACTCTTTGTGATCGGATTGGATATTTGCTACTATTCCTTAATGATCCCGGGGTCAGCTTCATTGGAGGCGCGCGGAAGTCGGATTTTTTTCTACAGCAGTTATCATATGCGATCAAACAGCCAGCAGTGCTGGCCAATATGAAATCCAACAAACGCTGGGGTGTCCAGTAGAACTGGCCAATAAGTGCCGAAAACATATGTTTTTGTTTTTTTTTTTAATTTTGCATGATACCTATAGAATGCTGCAACTTAGTGGGGAGATATTTAACCAAATGATCAGCAGGCTTGCACCAATGAATCATAAAAATCCCCTACATTCATTGCAGGTTTTCAATGAAAACAATTTCAAACTGCCGGGGCGTGAAAACAAATCCGAGCTGACAGGAATGATCCGCCATGATGAATGTCGAGTAGTGATGTGCGATTCGCGAACGAATCGTTCAATTTGAACGACTCATCGAGTGAATCAAATGAATCATGATTCATTTTTCAAAAGAATCGATTCGTGGCGCGAATCAGTTGTACAAAAACAACATGCCGCAGACGACGCGCCGGTTTTGTTCATAATTCTGCGCGTCAGTCAATTAAGTTTTGAGTCTAATTTCGAAAATGAATGGGCATTGATGTGTTTGGAGCGGGGTGAGGGGTGAGGGGTGAGGGGGAGGATATATGATAAGGAGACGTGAGGGGCAAGGCGCTCGCTCATTGGTTTGCGTTTACGCGGTAAAATATTTCCACCAATAACTCAAAACCTCAAAATCGCTTTCCGTTTTGATTTCTCTCTTAGCTGAATCGACTTCAACTATCGGTTGATGATTAGACTTCAACTATCGGTTCGCGATTGTTTCTCTTTATTATTAACTATCAATGTACCCTATCAGACTCTTTTTAACAGACAATTTTAGGTTAGAAATAGTTTTAATACACCACAAAAATTAATTAATTGTAATTAAACATTTAAAAAACTACTTTATAATCTATAAAACCGATTAAAGTCGACGTTGTTTGGTATGCAGTGGATAGTGAGGCAAATGAATCGATTCAATTTTCGATTCTTTGGAACTGAGTGATTCAAATGAATCGATTCACCAAAAAGAATCGAACTGCGCATCACTAATGTCGAGCTAAAGCAGAGTGGGGCTTGGCCAGTAGAGCTGGCCGTCCGACTGTTAGAACCAAGCCATGCGGAAATTAATTCCGACTGGCTACTGACTGTGTTGCGGCCACTCCTGCTGGCCTTAAGTTCGCAAAGGGTTAAGGAAACATAGTCACTTTTTCAGGTGACTTGTGATACCTAAACTCATAAAGTTTCTTCCAATATCATTAGTAAATATCCGCTGATTCAAAGTCTTTGCTCAGTGTAAAATAAAAAATTGTAACATACAACTAAGAATTAGGAATTACAAACACGCTGACCCCAACAATCCCAGGACGTTTCACGACTTTTTTTTTGCTCTGTGGGATAAAATTTAAGAAAATGTGTTTAAATTTATGATTATAAAGTTTAATCATTAAAAAATCACATCGTTACAGGTCCTGGGACCATTGGACTGCTGTCCGCACAATTCTTTATTGTTAGCATTTTTAAAAGGGTCTTGAGTTGCGACAGTGACTCAGCAGATATTTAGAAATAAGTTTCAAGTTCAATTATTACATGATCACCATCGACAATGGCTACGCTTTCAGAAACAAGTTATATTAGGTTTTGAAATCGAGTAGGTTTTTTGGGCACACAGTGTATGATCACATAAGTTTTAAATCAAACGATTTTTGGTCGGATCAATAAATGAGACTGATTCAAAACATTAAGGCCTAATTCCAAAATAAATATTTTTACTATGTTATAACCTTTAGGCAATGAATGAAAGTAAAAAATCTTGAAATATAATGAAGTGTTACCATTGTAATGTTGTTGCCATTCAACAATATCTGGTCGAGCCTGGTGATGCGCCGGCCTTCGGGAGTAGCCTCGTACTCCGTCACGTCTTCCAACAACATGTTCACGAAGTCGTCGAACCCCTGCAGTGTGCCGACAATCTCCTTGTCGTTTTTCATGATGATGTGGATTCTCGATCCGATACATTTGTCCACCAATTCTGAAAAAGGCATATTATGGGTTAACAGTGTGTAAAGAAGACTATTTTATTTAATAAATCAATTTGGCAATTTTTTTAGAGCCCTTGAGCCATTCAGCATAGACCTAACATAACTCTTAAGCCACTTTTACACTATACAACTTGTTTTATAAACCTGTGTTGTACAACCAATTACACCAGCTAATTGGTTTGAACATGTTTAAGATAGCTATGAAAATGATTAAACAAGTTGTACAGTAAGTGTGTTTTAAAACAGAAAAATCGTGTTTTACAACATGTTGCAGGTTTCCTGAGCTGTGACGGAAAGATCAAAGGAAATTTTTGTTTCATAAACTTTTGTTGTAGGGCCTACAACATGTTTTAAAACACAACATCAAGTTTTAAAAACAAAATTTGTATTACAAATTTTTTACAAAACAAATCACTTAATCTTAATCACTTAATCACTTTAATAAGACAGGTACCTCATGGAGGACGTTACCCTGAATATGAGTGAAGGATGAGTGTGATGATAGTTAGGCACGCGACTTCACTGAAAAACTAGGAAATTAAATCTTCATGAATTATTTGTCGGTTCCAAACATAGCAGGGGGAGTTTGTTGCAATCCGAATTGTCTTTTTACAATAGGGCCTCCTGGAGGCTTGTTCAATTTTGATTGCGGAAAACAAGGGCCCTAACTAGATCTTCTAAATAAAGATTTTCTATTGATAATAGTGTATATCATGTCATCCTCCAGTATGCTTGATTTAATTGTGAAGTACCGGGAGATCAAGCTTTGATCGGATGAATTGAAAAATCCTGAATATATGAATCAGCTGTTTTGGTTAAAACAGTCCATAACAATGATATGGACACGATAATATTTTTCCTGTACAAACATTGCTTGTTTTACAGTATAATAAGTTATGTTGATGAAACTCCTGGCAAATTAATCTTCTGGTTTTTACTGGTAACAAGACTTCCTTATCATTCAATCACACTCATTTATAACTCATATTCACCTTAAAATACCCCTTACTGTTGTTGATGTCTAATAGTATGGTACCGGTACAGTAAAATCTCAATCAACCGTCTATCTTTTAACCGTCACTCTCCTTTATCCTTTACTGTGAGTGTGCTTTTAATGTGTCGCAATAGACGCCATAAAAACATTGAACAAGCGCAACTTACAGTATAGCAGTTCTGTTTTACTCTTGTATGTATGTAATTTCATAAGAAATGTGTATTATAAGAAATGTGTATTATCCACTAATATAGGGTATAATTTATCCTGCAACCTTTTAAATCTATACCTACAGTGTCATAGGCCCTAATGAAAAGTTCTGTTATCCGTCTATTCTGTTAACACTACACTCTCAATCTCAAGGGTGACGGTTATCAGAGGTTCCACTGAAATTTAATGTTAGAATAATGAGTTTATTTTAACCCGCGAGGACTGACATACCTATCTAAGAGACCGGGTTAGTAGTTTTTTCGATAAAAATGATATTTTATGGGTGTCGGCAGGGCTGGCCACCACTATACCTCTTGGACGTCTTTCCAGGAACATCATAACTCACTTCCCGAACCCTTACAGTCCGTTCGTCTAACCCTTACAACCCTTATGACCGTGAATCACTTAAGGATACATGTTACATATAAATTTTTTGTGTGCACATATTTATTATATAAAATATTCAAAATAGGCTACTAATTTATAATACTTTTGTGGAGTTTTTGTCAGCATAAACACATCGTTGTACAACACAAGGATGTTTCTAATGCAATAACAATTATTGAAGTAACTACTGTACTGCAATTCAAAATATATTTTTTATATAATATAAATATTTTGTATGCACATAATGCAATAACAATTATTGAAGTACTGCAATTCAGTGAGTCAACTAGCCAGCCTACTGTACTGCAATTCAAAATATATTTTTTATATTATATAAATATTTTGAATGCACATATATCCTAGGCTATATAAAGTAGTCACAACACTAATATAAAAGACTGTAGTGGAGTTTTTGTGCAAATAAACTCATCATTTTTCAATATAATAACATTTATATAAAACCTGGTCCAAAAGACCATGAGTCAGTCATCGTGTTTTCAAATCGAAGTCAGGTCTGCCGGGTTAAGAGTGTGATTATTATAGGTTTAATTTCACTCAGGTGGTAACTACTGATATGTTTTATTGTTCAATCGAACAGTAATTTGACCTCAATTCAGGTTATTTGTTAAACTGAGGTTACGTTGAATATATTGATTTTAATCTGAATTTAAATATCAATAAATAAGACGGAGTTTGATATTCAATTATCCTATTTTGTTTCTTATGTGTTGCTCATATTGTCAAATGTTTCAAAATATATGTTAGGCGTAATTTATTTATTTCCACCTTTGAAACCATTTTACCATATACAACATAACAAAAGATGGCTGATAAAAATTCTAAGAAGCTTCATGGTGATCAGAATTCTAAAAACTAATTAGCCTCCTCCTAAACAAGAAATGTTTAAACTGCATGGCACAATCAAATGAACGCAAACTTTGATAGGACACATAGCCTATTGTGAGAATAAACCTTAAGCCTTGATAGTGTGAATAGGCTAAGTGTGTGCATTGGTGCTGGACATTCGAGCGCAAGTCAGACTTTACTGCGGCCAGCACAGCCGTCCATCCAAGCTATGAGAGACAAGGTAGCCCTCCGTGTTAACACAGAAATCACAATGAGCATAGTTGAACGTCCAACTGTATAGGGCAAACGTTAATTAACCAATCCGAGTGCAAAAGGTTAGAGGGCCCAAGATGCTCAGGGAGGGAGAGGGCGCCTTGGGGCCAGTGCTTTACCCTGAGGCATTAGAAGGCCTACGGAACAGTGAGTCAACTAGCCTTAACTGCTTAACTGAAAAGTAAAACGCTATCATAACTTGGTATTTGCTGTAGTAGGGAAACTGAAAATAACAGCACTAGCCCCAGAACAATCAGCCGGCTCAGCCTTGAAAACATAACCTTTCTGTTACACTAACAAAATAGTTACCAAGGGGCAATAGAGTCGATGGATTTGTTGCCACGCTAGTTGTCATTTTGATTAAAAATGCCTTTATAGAAAAAATTAATTGAACTTAGATCAATGAAATATGGCAACGCAATCTTAATCTCGAAATAAAACGACACAACAACGACAACGACGAAATCCTCAGCGGACCACGGAACGACGGAACGGAGGATGAGGAATGGACGATTGACGAATATTATGGCGCAAAATAACCTCCTTGGCGCAAAATGTAGAAAGCAGGGTGCCAGAAAAATTAATACCACTGCCAATTACCATCAATTACTGTATTATTTTTTGAACTTTGCCGAGCCTGCTGCAACGGGGGTTTCATATGAAACAATTTTTATGCCCCCGCCATAAAAACCTTCAAAATAAAAAAGATTGGATAAACTTTAAAATTATAAAAAATAAACAATATTCCAGTTATTATACAATTTATTTATGTAAGTGGTTGCCAATTTTGCACATAGAATACTGTCAGAATTAAGTCGATTTAATGACGCCGCTGTGGATGTTATCATAGATAAAATTTGTCATTTGAAAAAGGGTAAAAAAGTATAAATACAATATAATTTCGTAATTTTTTTCAGAAGCTGGTGGTATTTTGGCCAAAGTGGATTGGATTGGCAACCGTGGTTACATTGGACATGGGAACGGGCCATCCCATCTGTCTGTCACACTGAGCTCTACCTGTCATCCGTCTGCCTTCTCTGAGGTTAACTGGATGGCGATTTTCTTGATGAGCCAAATTGTGTTCATAAATTAAATTCTATTTCTGTTTCTCTGTCTTTATAACCATTAACATTGTGATCTCAATATTTAAGATAATGTCGTGTTCTGATTTACACAAACTTAAGGATTTTTCTTGTGAAGTGGCAGAAAACAGTCAGACCGGTGATAAAAACTGTGTACTCAAATTCAAAGTAAGTAATTTTACGAAGATGTTGGACGTATTTGTAGATCTGTTGGAGGTTATGGACGATGGTTTTTCAAGTTTCAACTACTCAAACTACCATTATGAAATCATATTTATACCGAAAGTAAATAAGTTGGGTAGGCTACATACACCTACAACAATGAGCAAAAGAGATGGAAAAGATTATTATCTTAGTTCCAAATCAAAAACAAACCTGGGTGAACCGAGTAGTAATCCTTCTTTCTGCAAGGAACAAAATGTTTATGAATTGTTTAAGAAATTTAACAGGAAATTCTTTGGGGGTCGTTTGGATAAAGTTAAACTAGAATTTAGCAACCGTTTAAAAAGTAGTGCTGGTGTGTGTGTTTATCGTCAAAAGATTAATTTTTGTTGTATCCGTCTTAGCAGCCCACTTTTAAGTTTAAGACCACACAGGAATATTGTTGACACACTTCTTCATGAAATGATTCATGCATACCTATTTGTAACTAATACTCATGATCATGGCAGCCATGGACCAGAGTTTCACCATCATATGAATCGAATAAATCGGGAAGCTGGAACGAACATTACAGTTTACCACTCTTTTTATTCAGAGGTAAAACTATATAAGCAACACTGGTGGAGGTGCAATGGCCCTTGTCAACTGTGGGCTCCATTTTATGGAATGGTTAAAAGATCAATGAACAGAGCTCCTGGGCCATCCGATTCTTGGTGGCAAAATCACAACATGACATGTGGTGGTCAATACATAAAAATTAGAGAACCGATAGAATATACACAGAAGAGAGAAAAAGGGTTATTTACAATTGAAAACAATAATCATTCTGAATGTGCAGTGCCTTTGAGCTTAAGAAAATATGGGCTGGAAAATATAACAGGTTACGTAGATCAAACTTTGGCCTCCCAAAGTTCAGGACATTCCAATATTAATGTAAATAAAATTCCTTCATCAGAAACTTCATCAGTTTTACCACAACCATGTCCTATTTGTAACTCAGCTATTAGTGGCAACCTACTGGTCCATGTAACTGATTGTTTACAGAATTCGGGGGTTATAAACATGTTAAATGAACCAAATTACTTTTTGGAGAGTTGCTATAATTTGAATAATAACACATCTAATGATGTACAAAGTGACAAACTCAATAGCCTCTCACACAATTTGTGTCCAGTATGTGACTCAGAAATTAAAAGTGATGTAAGTTTAAAATCTCATTTGGAGGAAGGGTGTTTAAATGATTCTGGTATCCTTGATGATCTAGAATTACCTTTTGAAAGCACTTGTACTACCAGAACTGCATCTAAAGTAGATAATGTTTCTTATGACATTCAAATCATGAACAGTTCCTGTGTTGTCAACACATGCCCGGTTTGTTCAATAGATATTAAAGATGATTTTAAGATTCATTTAAACAAGTGTTTAAATAACTCTGGATTGTTTGATGATTAAGAAGAGAATTGTATAGGCTACTCAATTTTTAAATCTCAAAATTATTGTTAGTTTTAAATGAAGACATTCGTACATTTTTCACCTTTGAGAGAGTGCCATAAAATGATTGACCCTACAATTAATCTAATATTACAACATACCAGCACCATATTGTTTTTGGTATTTTGGAGAATCTTGGACAACAAATTTGTTTGAGGTAAGCATTTCAACAATTTTCAACTGTTCAGTAATTGAGTATAAAAACTTTTTTACAACAGTGGAAAGGATATCCAATGAGCCAACAAAAATTTCACTTTAATGAAAAAAATCATATTCCACTAAATTTGCTTTGGGAAGTTATGCATTCATCTTCTTTTTGGGCCAGGCAGTACAGTGGCACTGCTGAATAACGTGGCCTGTTTTTGGCATTGAATTAAATGGGAGCTATTACATTAAGGGTCTCATTTGTGGCCCTTCATGCTCACGTTATGGCGTGGCATTAACGTATAACCACGTTAATGCCACACGACACCACACACCACACACACATGGTCACGTGCCACCACACACGTGGTGGTGGGGGTGGTTATACGTGACCACGTGGTCTTTTTTTAACTTTTGATTGACTAAAGAAACAATGACACATTGCTTCTTTTTAATCAGAAAATTAAGCTGATTGGCAGTTGCTGCACAATAAAAACGCCTATATACCGAGACCCTTAGGCAGCTAAGCTGAAGGTATAGCCGCCCAGGTACCAAAACGTTTGGTAGCAAATAAACATAACTGCCAGCTGATACACACAGCAGCTGACTTTTTAGTGGCGGCACATTTGCCTAACCGCTTAGACAATTACATCTGCAGCGCCAATTGAGCAGCCAAGTGAAATGAAGCCTTAGAGAAATTGTAAAATAACTACGCCTTTAAATAGTTCAACTGCTTGGTGTGTGCTCTTGAAAAATTAGTTTACTTGCTCTTGTCTTTATTCGCTGCATTTCCATTATCATTCTCAATTATGTGCTTGCTTCGATTGCTTGTCTAAAAGATAACATTACAAGCTGTGTCTTTGTTGATTAGTTGTTTTAATGTTCATTCAGTTGGTCATGTTGCCATTTGTAAAATGAGAGTAGTCTTATCTATGTGTACCAAAGTCTTTATGAGTTTGATAATGAACAATCAGCTTTGTAAATAAAAATAAAGGGTGTTAAAGCACAAGACCTAGTCTATTTGTATTTCCATGTTTCTTTCTATTGACCTTTTAGATTATCCAGTCAAGGCCTGGTGACCTGATAATTCAAATCTCTTAAGGCTCAATTAAGAGAGAGGGTCATATAATGTTGCCAACAGCTCCATTTAAATGAAACTTAAATAGCAAGCTTAATATCAGTGATGTCTTGATTTCACCACTTTTATACAATGACATGGTTTGAAACAAGACTGTTAGATTATCAAGCGAAGTATTTTAAGAATTTTAGGAACTATTCAACCACTTTATTACAGGTACTATGCCGCATATGCCAGATGAAATTGCAAAACCGACATAAATTTTATACATGTTTTTCTAAATGAAACCAAATCTGTATCAAATACATAAAAGTATGGTATATAACTTACTGTCTGTGCTCAACCACTTTTTGTAATTGAAGTTTAAACTATAGTCAGAGATTAAACTTAATATTATTATCATTATTAATCATCTCATTTCATCAGAATGTTTTCTTTTCAGGTGAATGATCAAGGATCTGGAGAGGAGGAAGTGAGAATGACCATTAACAAACCAGGCTTTGATGTTTTACTTGAAGGTTTACGCAAAATCCAAACTCAGCTGACAAATGTAGCAGCAAAAAGCAAAACATAACAAAAGTATTCCTAAGTAATATCCTCTTTGTAATTTAAGTATACCTTATATTTTGCGTTTTTTATACCTCAATTATATGTTTATTTCTCGATAATATCTATTATTTGTCAAGCTACATATATTTTATATCCCTACCCCCCCCCCCCCCAAGTACTAAGTTATTTTTTGAATGCATTTTTTTATCAGCTCCAAATTTATACTTTACTAATCACCGATTCTCCTGATTGTTTGACTTTTAAAGATACAAAGCCTAAACGTTTTGTGTTTATAGTACAGTACACCTCGGATTATCCGGATTAATGTGGCGGAACACCGATCCGGATAAAAAATATCCGGATAATCCGAGATCATTACAATATCGCCAAAATAACGATCGCACACCTTAGCCCTTGCTAAATTGATGCTGCAAACGGCGTATCAAGGCTGTACCTACAAAATGTTAATCTTTCAAATTTACGCGGGTTTAATTTTTAAACAAATTTAAGATTAAACTTCACTATTAATCATCATAGTATACAGTAACGTTATTTTTTACCGTACCTACGGTTTAGGTTTGGAATAAAACATCAGATTAAAATATTTAATTTATTAGGATTAAATAAATAATTATAACTCCAAATAACTCCAACTTGAAATGATCATGGCGAAACTTAAAGTTAGTAAAAACTTATGACAGTATCTCTTCTTAAGAAATAACGTAACACATCAAAAATGACAGCAATAAACAAACTCGCTAAATTGCCGTAGGCTACGCCTTTGCTGATTACTGCTAGCGCCCCAAGTAGCAAAACAGAAAACTACTAACTACATTCACAAAAATGCCGTAATTTGCTGTTTAGGCAATGCTGTTCCTTCAATAGATTCTTAATGCGTACAGTAATGTATTGCATTTGCATTTTACTTTTAGGAGGCGCATTTCACCCGTAAACTCGCAAAAATCCAGTTTTTGCTGTAATTTTAATTTGTCAATTTCTCGGATGGACCGATCCGGATAATCCGGGATCCGGATAATCCGAGGTGTTCTGTAATTATCATAAAGTGTCTAATATTTACTTAACAATCAACATTAGCTGATACAATATGCTGTAGATATTTAACAAGTATTAGGAAATATTGGTTTAACCAGATGACCCATTACCCGGACGGATGGACCTTGGTTCCGAGGGGTCTGGACGAGAGGGAGTCTCTATGGACCAAAAACTATTGTACCATTCAAGTAGAAGTGTGTTCAGGGCTAGGGCAAACTATCAGTAGAGTAAATAATGTTTGGAGCTGGCCTGTTTTTGTGTATGAGACATCAAAAACATTAAATAATATAATCATTGTTTTTCTTAAGTGAAATACTAGGTACCATAGGGGCCTAAAAATTGGTGTCTTGTGACATGCAAGGGTGTAGTTATAATGTGTTATATTAGAAAATGGGAGGAGAAAAATATGGGAAAAATGTGATATGATGTATTAATAATCTTAAAGGGAGACCAAAGAATGTGGATATGTAGGAAAAATATCAGAATACGCATGTGTATAAACATTTGTTTATTCAGGTATTACTTGTGACCACTTTTATCACTCAAGCTCATTTGATGGTCCATAGTAATGAGTAGGTAAAATTATATACATTATAAAATATCGCTACAATATTTTATTTTTTAATAAAAGAAAATTATATAAAAACAGGGTACTATGTTAAGCATTTAAACTCAAATTACTGTGCTACTATGTTACTGCCTTTATACAGTGAAAACCTCAATAACTCAATTATTTGCGGACCCAGAAGTTGTTGAGTTTGGGGGTTGTTGAGATATCCAGAACATAGACGTTTTTGATGGGTTTTAGCTTATAAACACATGACAGATTTCACATATAAATTTATTACTTACATGAGTAATATTACATATAGAGTAAACTATCTTTAAAGAAATGTAAAATGTTCAACAATTAAAACTTATTGTTCTGAAAAAAAGCTTAACTGAATACTCCCTGTCAGTTGTTAAATACAGACTTTCAAAGTATCGAGTGTCGAGTTAGTGAGGTTTTACTGTATATAAAAGGAGCTCTCATTACTTTGACTACACCTATCTTCTTACACTATGTATGGCGTTATGTAACGTTATCTGAAAAAATATATAAAAATCATCAAAAAAATCCATACAAAATCAAGCTCATCAATCGTCCTATGCTACCACCTCATTCAACAAACTATTCCCATAAATTAAACTTGCCTGTATAATAAACCTACGACGTAAAAACTAAATAAATGCTATGATTTGATCAACATCACTATGAGGTTCACCTTAATCTCACACTACAATAGGAATAACTAATAATCAACTTGTAAAAGTAAATACTGTCTGGTCAGTCTTGATGATTTCTCTAAGTTAAGGCAAGTGGAAGGCACGTCACAGGACTGATCTCTTGGCAATGTTTTGCTGCACAAGGTAGTTGTAGCTGTAGGTGTCCGGTCGCCAGGCTAGCAACATGTAAACAGTCCATATCGACGCCAACAGTAGTCGGTCCAGTCTGAAACAACATAATTTTGTCAAGTGCTTTGATGAAGTTTGTTTATTGGACTGAATTCCTCCTCCTAACTCCCAAATGGCAATGTATGATTGGTGGTTAATTGGTTTAATAATTTTAATATTTTAAAGATTAAATAATGAATAATATTCATTCTATTCATATAAAGAAGTAACTACAGTACCATAATTCTTACTCTTGGTACATTCTATTTTACAGCAATGATAATAAAATATAATTTTTGATTTATTGAAACAGCCACTACATTGGCAAGAAACATTTTTTTGTAATGTCATAAAATCAAGATTTTCCTCTTTTACAAATATATTTCCTGTCACAATACTATTTGTCTGTGATCAGGGTGCCTACCAAATTTCATATATGAAATTCCCTTTTTTCCCGACAAATTAAAAATTCCCGACCATTGGAAACATGACCATTAACTAATATAACGAATATTGAGATCGATATTTGTAAAGAAATACATTTAGACGGCTACAATGCAAGCGAAAGGTCGCCAAAAGATGAGCAAGATGACTGTGATAAGTCCAATATATTTGCTAGCCGTAATGCGATCGAGATTTCCGGCTGCGGAAAGAACGAGCGATTTTCCGGCCGCGTTGTAACCAAGAGATTTTCCGGCCGTGGTATAAACGACCGAGATTTGACAGCCACGATGCGACAGCGAAATTTGCCGGCCGCAATACGACCGAATCATGTAACAGCTATGAAAAGAGTAAGCAACACAATACGATCAAGAACCAATCAGCCACCCGACAACCGAAAAACAAGCAAAACATTTCCGGCCGCAATAAGTCCAAAAGATTTTCCAGCCATGTTGTAAATTACAATATTTCTGGCCTCGAAAAATAGCGATTTAACGCAATAACAGGGCTTGTAACAGTTCTTGAGGTTGAAAAAAATAAAAAAATAACTAAAATGAGAAAAAAATAACCTTTTATAAACAAAAAATGTTGCTAAAAATTAGTAAACTGGCGTTAAATTGGGGATAATACATTCTTAACCTTGGTAAAAAAGAAAATCTCGACGGACTAATCACAAATCTGCCTAGATTTGACGGCGAGACTTGGTTTTTACACACACGAGACTTGGTTTTCACACAATGTAGGATGACGAGTTTCGTCGGGCGCGATGCTGCTACGAGATTGTCTGACAGACAAATAGTGTGAACAGGGCTTGTAGCAGTTCTTGAGGTTGAAAAAAATAAAAAAATAACCTAAATTCCAAAAAAAAATAACAAAAATAACCAAATTCCAAAAAAAATAACAAAACATAACCAAGAGCAAAAAAAAAACAAAAAAATAAAAAAAACCTGTTACAAGCCCTGCAATAACGGCCACTAAAAGAGCAAGGAACTCGTTTGCCGCGAATCGATCGAAAAATGTTTCATTCCTAGAAGGAGTGACTTTCAGGCCGCAATATGACCGAGGTCGTCTAATGGCCGCAAAATGAGTAAGGTCATCGGCCGTGATGCGACCAATAGATTAACCTGCCTCAAAACAAGCAAAAGATTTCCGATCGCAACGAGACCGAAAATCTTGCCGGCTACGGTATAAATGTTAGATATTCCGTCCGCAAAAAGATCAAGCGATTTTCTTATCGCAATTCGACCGAGAGATGTGACGGCCACGAAAAGAGCAAAACATTTGTCTACCACGAGACGACCTTAAAATGTTTTGGTCCCAAAATGAGTGAGCGATTTTCTGGCCGCAATACGACCGAGAGGTCTAACGCTCGCTAAGAGAGGGATGAAGTCATCGGCCGAAATGCGACCAAGAGATTTGCCGGCCGCAAAACAAGCGAAAGATTTCCGGCCGCAATAAAAGCGAAAGATGTGATGGCCGCGAAAAGAGCGGCAGAATTGACGGCCACAAAGAGAGTGAGATATCTGACGGCCCCAATGTGACTGAGAGGTTTGTAACGAGTCACTCTCCTATACTAGCTGAACCAAAATTATTTTGTTCTTACTTAGTACATTTGTTTTATTAAGACATATTGCTAGTTAATAAAGTTTTAATTTGCAACGCAGAATGGCCACGAGCAGCCGTAGTTCACTAGTCAGCATCACGTCACCCTCGTCCAATCACGTGACATCGGTGATCTGATCGCTTAGAGGAGGGGGTCTCGACATGGCATTCAATTCAAGTCCGCGTCCAGTACGGACAACATCTCACTCCCCTTATTTTTATTTCAAACTTCTTAAGGTTAAAATTTGTAAAAGTTACTTTATTCTATTGTTATAGTTTACGTTTCTATAAATTCATAAACAGTTATTAATATACCATCAATATTTCCAATTATTTCAATTTCCATCTTCCCTACTCCGAATATCGATCTCCGGGACTGCTCCCCGTTAACGAGCAGTGGTGGCGGCGATACTAAATTTCCCGCGACCGAAACACTGGTGGCTAGCGGTGCGATGCCCGAACTCCAACGTCTCAAGAGGGTGGCCGACGACCAGTGAACGACCGACTCCCGACGCCAAGCTGACAACCGACTTCGACGAGCTGAAGACGACCAACTCCGACTTCGCAGAGGACGACCGACGACCAGAGGCGATCAACTTCCAGAGGATCTGGAAGGCGATCAACTTCGCAGAGGATCTGGAAGGTGGCCTACGACAAGAGGCGATCAACTTCGCAGAGGACCTGGAAGGCGACCGTTGACCAGAGGCGATCGACTACGAGACACTATGGCGAATCCTGCGATCTTCATCACCATCCTGGTTGCCGTGGCCGCAATTGCAGCGAACCTGGGTGAGCTCAAGTACTTGCCATACTAGTCATAGTGTAGCCTAATTAAAAAAGGGTAATGATTCGTTCTAATAAAATAAATTCAAGCTTTGACTGATCGATCTTTAAAATGTAATTCTGCTACAAAAAGGTTGTTAAAATGCTCGTTGACTAAGGTAAAAAAAAAGTCGAAAAATAGGTTATCTAAAAAAAATTAAAGTTGTGAAGAAATACTCTAACGAATTGCTTTCTTTTCTGAAGTCAGGGAGGATGGATAAATATTAATGCTATCAATAAGACTTTATTAGAAAGGAAACACCATGTTGTCTAAGATATCACAGGTAGATATTTACCAGCTAGACTTAGATAAATCCGATTTACTCAACTTAATAAGGGAATGCGGTGTAAATCCAGGCGAAACTCAACGGTCAAAAGAGTTAAGGAAAATAGGAGCGTGTCTGAAGCGTTTGGGGAAAATGTGGAAAATGACATAGAATTACAGAATACTCTTAAAAAGCTACGTAATGACCCGTCTCACAAACTAAGTCCTCGTGATACGTCCGTTTGTCCAGAACTGCAACTTTATTCTCTCTTAGTGCAGGGTGAATTTAAAATGTTTTAAAGATTCGGGAAGCCGATCGGCGTACCATGGAAGCATTCACCCGCGGTCTTTATGGTTCCCTAGGACACGAAGTTAGGATAAAATTTCCCCAAAGTTTCAGGGAAGCTGTAACTCTAGCGGTTACCATAAGAAACGTAGAGCGTAGACCCACCGAAGAAAGCGGTAATCACAATAGTAAAGGGTTATTTCTCTCTCAAACTCAAGAACCCATTAAATGTTTGAACTGTCACAAATTCGGTCACAGCACGCAGGAATGTAGGGCACTAAAATTCCAAAATCGTACCATGAATCAGTCTAGCCTTCAAAGTAGCTCTTATACACCAACTCCTGTACAAAATCAAGGAAGAAGTTTTCAAAATCCTCAGGGTTCATACATTTTTAATAGCAAGTTTAATCAGCATAAATACCAAACTAAGACTTGTGCATATTGTAAAAGAAACGGTCATGTAGAGCAAGAATGTAGGACAAAAGCACGGCAGGCGAATAATAATTATTTGCCTCCATGTTCAATATGCGGTAAAAGGGGGCATTCAGCCCAAGTGTGTAGATTTGTGCAGGGAAACAGAAATGTTAGAGAAAACAACAATTTTTCTAACCCACAGACTCCCATGCCAAATCCCGTTCCAATGGCAAACCCCAACCACCTCATGTCAAACTTCACCGGGGGTCCCGATCCCGCCACTGGGCCCCCCACCAACAACAACAACAGCAACTAGATTGTAATTATAATAACAATCATCAAAAGGTGGAGTCATCCAACACTAACGATTTTTCTAACTGTAATATAAAAGGCAACCAATGCAGACCACTGTTTTTAAATCACATTCCAGAAACAACTATTTCTGATTTTTCTGTAATTGGCAAAATAAATAATAAGGAGGGTGCAATTGTTTTTGATTCAGGTGCCCAAATATCACTAATAGACCAGAGTATTGATTGCAACGAAATTCTTCCAGCTAATGTAGAAATTACAGGCGTAACCGGAAATAAATTATCGGTTTACGGCCAAGCTAACGTTAAAGTTTCACTAAATAACCAAATCTCCTTTGACAGTAATTTTATCATAGCTGACCTGCCAAAAGGCTATATTGGAATCATAGGGTTAGATGTTATGGAGCAAGAAAAAATAGACCTCCTTGTTAGCCGTAAATCAATTAAGGTCCGAGGCCAAGAAATATTTTCTAACAGAAGACGCGTGACTAACACCGCTATCTTTCAGCTTGTTACTTTCCTTCTTGTTTACCTTTTGATATTTTATTAAATAAATAAACGATATTTCTCCTCCTATCTATTGAGTATGATTATTTTATTATTATTAGTAGGATTGAATTAAGGTAAGTGGATAATATCTCTTACTTCTTTAACTATCTACACTTAAATCTAGGCTATTCTAAAATAATTAGGCTGAGATACAACAGAAATATGAGTTTATTGACAATTAAATCACAAGCTTTCTCTCTTTTTAAATAAAAAGGGGATTTACAAAGTTTCACAATTTAGGGGTCTTATAGTTGAAGGCTAATTATACAAAATATATTTGAATCATGCTCAGGCTAGTTATCAAGGATGGCAAGAGTCTCTTGGTTCGGGTCTAAGGTAAGTGCTGGTCGAAACATTGAATATCTAACTTGATAATATATTTGATACTTTTAATTTTGAAAATGGTTAATTATCAAATGTAATTATAGCTTGAAAGTCTATGGAAGGATAATTATGATCTCTATAAAATAGTCGCTAATCAGGAGTTTGTTTATAAACCAATATGTCTTCCTCAACAATAGTCTTGATGGGAAAATTTTATTAAGAGTCAAAATTTATGAAGTTTCTCCAATCAAAGTTTATTATTAAATTTCTTGATGTCAGAATTTATTCTTGATGTATGTAGGTTATATATTTTCTTTAGTCTTTATTTAATTTTAATATCAATTTAAAATCACTGGTAGGCTAGTCCAATGGAGGTAAAGATGAATAAGGGCAGATCTTACCAAAATATTAACTCTTCACCCAGGTCACTATATTTCTTCTAGGCCATTAAAAAGGGACAACTGTGACCTGGTATACCGCCGGCTACCAAAATATAGGCTTATTAAGGCCTAATACTTTCTTTAATGGGAAATAAATTAACACTTGGACAGAGGTCCTTACAGAAAGATGTTAACACTAGGCCATTCTCAATTGGACTCTCCTCATCTCCTTTGTTGTAACAATGTAGCACATGTTTTCACTGCACTGGGGTTCACAAATCATTGAAGTATGATTTCCACTTTTGGTAAACATTTAAAAAGAGATCATTTTTAAAAATTTAGGTATTATATGAAATAATTATTTGAGGTAGCTTTATTCCTACTTAATAAATAACTTACATTAAAATTAACTATGGGCAAAGGTATTGTATTATGTAATTAAATTTCTCCAGTGATTTACATTAACTAAGCAATAAATTTCCTTCTGATTTTATTTATAGGGTAAAATAATAATTAATAAATATTTGTCATTAACTAGCATCTGTTTACATATATTATAAATAAATAATTATTAATGTTTATTTGCAATTTCAAAGTAAATATTTGTGAACTATTGCAATATCCCCTCAGAGTTGAATTAATTTAAAGAATTGAAATTAATGAAAACTCGATACAAATAGGAACAAATACTTTAAACATAACACTAAATACAACAATAGTTTGTAACTAAGGGTGGAAATACTTCTTCAATTAATTATTAACTTTCTTAAAACTAAATGAATGATATGACCTAACTATTGACAATTTTAAAAGATGTTTCCTGTCATAGTTGTATCACATTAAAGTATAGAGAGTGTTAAAAGTTTTAGTTTATCTTCTTTAACGCACTTTAGGTCAAACACTTTTCATCTCCGTTGGTTGGAGTCCTCCTATCCCCTCAGGAACTATATATTTCACTTTATTTGTTTGGCAACACTAGTTGTCCAGGTATTGTATTTACTATTTATTGAATTATTTTAACACTGTTTATCACTAATCTTGCATGGGAGTTTTGTATTTCCTTAATGCTCTCACATGGTAAGGTCCGAATTCTTGTTCATCATTTTAATACATGCTGGTATTTGTTGCATAAACCTGGTTTATCAGAGAAGACATTTCGAAAATTAGATAACAATTCTGCTAGCTGTTGTTTCTGCTCGCCATTTATGTTTGTATTAGTTTTGAGGGATTTATTAATAGCTTCAGGGTCTAATTCACTCGACGTAGGTAGACGTATTTCTTCGTCTTCGGGATACTTGTCATATGAATATTCATTGTAATAATCTTCAAAATAATCATCGTCTTCATCATTAGTAATTATTTGACATAAAACTCCAGTTTTATTTGTATTATTGAATTTAATTTTTATTTCATGACCATTTATATTCATATTCATTTCTCCTTTATCAAAATTAATATTCATCTTCCAAGCGTTAAGCGTATCAGTCCCAATTATTAATGGTTGTATCAACTTTGGTACTATTAACATCTGTGTTGAAATGGTTTGCTGGTTTATTGTGAGTGGGATCATTATTATCTTCGAAATTCTTCGGGATTTTTCATTGGTTGCTGTTTTAATGTGAGTGTTGTTCACAGGTAGTTCTTCAATTTTTCCTAATTCATTTCTGTTTTGTGTGTACCATTCTTCAGATAAACATGTGACGTTTGATCCTGTATCAATTAGTGCTGATACTTCTTTTTCTTTTATTTTTACTTTAATTTCTGGGCATTTATGGGGTGTGGTAATATTCGTATCGTACTCAACATCCTCCATTAATAAGAATTCTTTATCACAATATATATTGCTTAACTTCAAACATTGGGAACTATTTACATTTTGTTCATTATTTATATCTCTTATATTTCCATTTGACCTCTTGATTCTGAGTTTGTTGTGTGGCACTGAGGATACTAAGTTGTTCTTATCTGGGTTATAAGTATTGGTTCTGAGGTCAGTAGTAGCTTCAGTGCTCCTCAGTTTAAATCTTGTTCATGCTGGTTTTCAGGCAGTGTTGTAGTTTCTCCCATGATGGCAGCACACACACGTTCCTGTTCGGGTGTCGGGTATTCGTGTTGTGACGGTTGTCTATTATAATTCTGCGGCTGGCGCTCTTGTTGTCCATTATTAAATCGTCTCTGGTAGTGTGGGTTTTACGAGTGTCTACCACGATCGTCATTCCTCTGTTGGTATCTGTTGTCCTGGTTTCCGTATTGTCTCCTGTTGTATGGATGGTATTTGTTGTTATTGTGATAGGCTCTGTTGTCAATATTCCCTTTTTGAAATTGTGGGTTTTGTTCGTTGTTGTGGGTCTTGTTTGGTCTATTCTGCTCGGTAGCTTTTTCACTCCTATTTTCGTGGTCTTCCCGCTGGCGATAATTTGGTCTCCGTGCTTGTTCCTTCAAATCCTCTCGCTGCAATAGGGCTTCAAATTCAGTAATCGTCCGGATGTTTTGTACGCGGCATGCGTCCTGGATTAATTCTCCAAAATGATCGGTCATACAGGTGACAATCTCTTCTTCATCCAATGGCGGATTCAGGGATTTTAGTGTCAATACACGTTCGATGAAGTACTCGGATCGACTGAGGCCCCCGTTAGGTCGATATTTTTCGTTTTCAATACGTTGTTTCACGCCCCGTTGGATATCCCGGTTCCAATACTTTAATTTAAATAATGTTTGAAAATCATCCCAGGTTTCGATTTCACCCCTTATCAGATGGAACCATTTTGACGCGTGCCCCTCCATACAGTTTTCTATGAGATCAATTAAGGATTCGGTGTCGTCGTTTGAGGGGTTTGACTGCAGGATCTTCTCATAATAGCGTTTCATCCTGCTGAGGAATTCTTGCGAGCTATGGGTTTTTCCGTTGAACTTAGGACAAGCGATGTCTGTCGTAAATGCGGTCCTACCATTGCATAACACATTGATTGGATTTGGCGTTTGTTGAATTTGGAGGCTAGGTTTTAATGGTAAGTCGGAAATCTGTTTCTGACATTCTTGTACTGATTCTTTTAATTCTTTAATTTGGTTTTCATTTGCCGTAATGTTTGGCATTAGCTCCGATTTTACTAAGTTGATTTGTTCTCGTACTTCTGTTTGAGTTTTATGGTGGTTGGATTTGATTGTTTTGTTGGTTTCTTGTTTGAAATTATTAATTTCGATCCTAATGTTGGTTTGTTCATTAGTGATTTGTGAAATTTGTCCTCTGAGTTGGGAATATTGTGCATGCATTTCAGCTCGGAGTGTATTATTGTTGGTTTCAATTTCAGATCTAAGGGATTGTATGTTGTATTCGATTTCAGATTTAATTTCAGCTTTAAGATTGGCATTTTGTAATTCAATTTCAGATCTGAGGGATTTAATATTAGCATTTTGTGTTTCAAATTTAGATTCAAGATTTGCATTTTGTGTTTCAATTTCGGATTTAATTTCAACTTTAAGAGATGTGATCATCTGTGCTATTCGATCAAAAGGATCAGATGACGAAGTAATCGTATGTTTTGCTCCAATAAGGCTTGTTGTGATTGGTGGATTCA
This sequence comes from Flexamia atlantica, assembly GCA_035578135.1. Lineage (NCBI taxonomy): Eukaryota > Metazoa > Arthropoda > Insecta > Hemiptera > Cicadellidae > Flexamia > Flexamia atlantica. Next base: position 2,288,248 of record JAQJVK010000030.1, on the reverse strand, counting down.
TTACGTTCATCGTGCGCATGTGTGTCGTAACGCTTGTAGACAGTACGGTAGGAATGGTGTGTGAGCTTGAAATTCGTTCTCTGATTGGCTGAGCGTGCTGGGAAATGTCGTGCGGCGTGGAAAAGGCAGGGGAATTCGATGTGCTTGTAGTGGTAGCACTGATCATTTTATGGTGTATTTGGAACGAGTGTGGCAAGATGGCGGATTGGTTTTGTTCCTCATTTAGACTTGCGATCGAAATCATTTCTTCTCCGTCGCCCGAATCGTTATTGGAATTATTTAATTCGTCAACCCGGATAATATTCTCGTTGTTTAGCGTTACGTCGTTACTAGTTTCACGATTGATGTCAATTATCCCGGCGGTTTCTCCAAATAGAATATTGTTGGTATCGTCCGTGGCGTCGTTTCGCGTTGACATTGTATTAGCGTCAGTAGTACGGAGATGCGTTGTTGACGAACGTAAATTGTATTCGTGTTGTTTGTCGGACATGTTGAAATGAGATAGTGAGTAATTATTACGTAGGATTTAATCAAACAAATAATATGGTTGTTGGCTTAAATATAAATGATGTGAAGTCGATTATTGGCTAAATAGGCCTATAATTATTCTTACAAAATTACCTAACTTGCTATCTCAAATTAAGCGTTAGATATTCAATGTTCGCCAACGCGTTGGGTCGCCAATTGTTACTTTCCTTCTTGTTTACCTTTTGATATTTTATTAAATAAATAAACGATATTTCTCCTCCTATCTATTGAGTATGATTATTTTATTATTATTAGTAGGATTGAATTAAGGTAAGTGGATAATATCTCTTACTTCTTTAACTATCTACACTTAAATCTAGGCTATTCTAAAATAATTAGGCTGAGATACAACAGAAATATGAGTTTATTGACAATTAAATCACAAGCTTTCTCTCTTTTTAAATAAAAAGGGGATTTACAAAGTTTCACAATTTAGGGGTCTTATAGTTGAAGGCTAATTATACAAAATATATTTGAATCATGCTCAGGCTAGTTATCAAGGATGGCAAGAGTCTCTTGGTTCGGGTCTAAGGTAAGTGCTGGTCGAAACATTGAATATCTAACTTGATAATATATTTGATACTTTTAATTTTGAAAATGGTTAATTATCAAATGTAATTATAGCTTGAAAGTCTATGGAAGGATAATTATGATCTCTATAAAATAGTCGCTAATCAGGAGTTTGTTTATAAACCAATATGTCTTCCTCAACAATAGTCTTGATGGGAAAATTTTATTAAGAGTCAAAATTTATGAAGTTTCTCCAATCAAAGTTTATTATTAAATTTCTTGATGTCAGAATTTATTCTTGATGTATGTAGGTTATATATTTTCTTTAGTCTTTATTTAATTTTAATATCAATTTAAAATCACTGGTAGGCTAGTCCAATGGAGGTAAAGATGAATAAGGGCAGATCTTACCAAAATATTAACTCTTCACCCAGGTCACTATATTTCTTCTAGGCCATTAAAAAGGGACAACTGTGACCTGGTATACCGCCGGCTACCAAAATATAGGCTTATTAAGGCCTAATACTTTCTTTAATGGGAAATAAATTAACACTTGGACAGAGGTCCTTACAGAAAGATGTTAACACTAGGCCATTCTCAATTGGACTCTCCTCATCTCCTTTGTTGTAACAATGTAGCACATGTTTTCACTGCACTTGGGTTCACAAATCATTGAAGTATGATTTCCACTTTTGGTGAACATTTAAAAAGAGATCATTTTTGAAAATTTAGGTATTATATGAAATAATTATTTGAGGTAGCTTTATTCCTACTTAATAAATAACTTACATTAAAATTAACTATGGGCAAAGGTATTGTATTATGTAATTAAATTTCTCCAGTGATTTACATTAACTAAGCAATAAATTTCCTTCTGATTTTATTTATAGGGTAAAATAATAATTAATAAATATTTGTCATTAACTAGCATCTGTTTACATATATTATAAATAAATAATTATTAATGTTTATTTGCAATTTCAAAGTAAATATTTGTGAACTATTGCAAGCTGATGTCGACGTCACCGACACTGGATCCCGTAGGTCAGGGGCACGCAGAGCAGAATGAAACGCCAGCGTTTAGTCTAGACGGTCATTCACTCTATGTTTACTGTCAGGACGATGTAAAACTTCCGCCTAAAAGTGAGACATTAATTTCTGCGAAAATTGGAAAAGTTGGTGTGGATTTGAAATGTAAATTAGAAGGTAAAATTGTTTTAACTGAACCCATTGAAGTTAAAGTTCACGGTGCTTACATTGCCCGAGCCCTAGCAAAAGTTGAAAATCAATGCGTTCCTACCAGGATAAAACTGTAGCGGAGAAGAGTTAGAACTTATCCGTAATACCAAGCTTAGTCGTCTTTGTGAACCAGGCGATTTCGAAGCGTGTCAAACCAGTACACACAAGGTGTTTCAAACGAACCATTCCAAATTAAATAATAAATTTGAAGCTTTAGTCGAAGAAAAACTTAACCACCTGCCATTAGATGAGAAAAATAAATTCAGAGATGCAATTTATGAGTACAGAGATATTTTTAGTGTAGACGCTACCGGAAATTTAGGTTGCACGTCAGCAGTAAAACACTCAATAGATACAGGGAATTCCCCGCCTTTGAAAATTAGACCTTATCGTATACCTTTCGCCTTAAAACCTATTGTAGACGAGGTAATTGGTAATCAGCTTAAAGAAGGTATCATAGCCCCTTGTCACTCAGCATGGAATTCACCTCTGATTTTGATTCCGAAAAAGTTTTAGGACCGGACAACGCACAGCAGTGGAGAGCTGTAGTTGATTTCAGGGCTATCAATGCAGTAACGACCCCGGTAAATTATCCTATACCTGATATCAGGGAGACACTTGACAAACTAGAAGGAAGCAAGTATTTTAGCTCCTTAGATATGAACCAAGGCTTTTACCAAATTGAAATGGACCCCGGTAGCCGCGAAAAAACCGCATTTACGGTTCCGGATGGGGAGTTTGTCGGTACATATATGTATTTGCGTATGCCGATGGGCTTAAGAAACAGTCCGTTGACGTTCCAGAGACTTATGGACATGACATTAGCGGGATTAAGAGGAAAGACTTGCCTTATTTATCTCGATGACTGTTTAATTTACGGAACGAATATCGACGACCACATAAATGATCTCAAGGATGTTTTCCAACGGTTTTGAGATGTTAATCTAAGTGTAAAGCTCCAAAAGTGCAAATTTGTTACTGAGGAAATTGAGTACCTAGGCCATACGTTAAATAGCGAGGGAGTTAGACCTCTTCGGAAAAATGTAGAAGCGATTGAAAACTATCCTAGACCAAAGAATGTTCGCAAGGTGCGTGGATTTCTAGGATTAAGCAGATATTATAGAACGCACATACAGAACTTTGCTGATTTGGCTAAACCACTTACTCAGCTAACTAAAGGGAATCAAATATTTAGTTGGACGGATGATTGTGAACTAGCCTTTCAACAACTGAAGCAAAGGCTAATGAGTGAACCTCTATTAGTGTACCCCGACTTCTCTAAACCTTTTGTACTTAGCACAGACGCTAGCTCTGTCGGACTTGGCGCGATATTAGCTAACATTATTGACGGACAGGAGCGACCAATCTGCTATGCATCTAGACAGCTTAATAAAAGCGAAAGGAACTACTCAGCAACCGAACTCAAGTTACTAGCAGTTGTTTGGGCAGTCAAATATTTCCGATGCTACCTTACAGGAGTACACTTTACTCTTATAACTGATCACAGCGCTATCAGATGGCTTTTATCGCTCAAGGACAGTACTAGTCGTCTCACACGATGGGCTTTAAAGTTACAACAGTACAACTACACTGTCATTCATAAGCCCGGTTCTAAGCACGTTAATGTAGACGCACTGTCTCGAGCAGTACTTAAGCTGAACGCAGAGATGTTGCCAGTTATGGACCTTGACGCATTAAGGCAAGAACAAAGGAAGTATGATGAGTGCCAAAAACTCAAAGCACATAAGATGTATAAAACAAGCCCTCAAGGCATAATTTATTACCAGCAAGGAGAGGATAAGCTAATCTTAGTTCCCTCGAAATTTCGTAATAAAGTATTGCAGTTACACCATGACATCCCGACAGCAGGACATACCGGCGTACTTAAAACTTTGAAAAGGATAAAACAAAAGTTTATTTGGCCTAACATTAAAGAGGACGTGAGAAATTACGTCCAGGAATGTCATTCATGCAACCAGAGAAGAGATTATGGAAAGGTTATTGCTCCGCTAGGTAAATTTCAAGAACCTACTGAAGTTTTTCAACGATTCAGCTGTGACATCGTAGGTCCTTTACCTTTGACAAACTCCAAATCGAGGTTTGTTCTTAGCGTAACAGAACACCTTTCAAGATACACGGAATTTTTCGCCCTACCAGACCAAACAAGTGAAACTATAGCTAATGTTCTAGTTCACCAGTACATCACCAAATATGGCGTTCCTAAGGAATTAATAACAGACCAAGGTGTGTCGTTCACGTCAGATTTAATCAAAGAAATTTGTAAATTGTTTAATATTAGGAAACTTCAAACTACAGGCTATCACCCCATGTCGAATGGCAGGACAGAAATAACGCACAAAACACTAAGCAAAATGCTGTCTCATTATGTAAATCAAAATCAGAACAACTGGGATGAATATTTGAGCTACGTTTGCATGGCTTACAACTCTTCATTTCATGAAGCGACCGGATACAGTCCTTACGAGATTGTGTTTGGCCGAAAAATGGAAACTCCTTTAGAAGGTAACCTAAGCCTCACTCAGTACGATGAACCAAGGCCTAATGACTACGTAGAAGAACTTCGGAATAAACTGAGGGAAATTAAGGAATTATCATCACAGATTCAAGGAAGAAATCGAATGAAACAGAAGACACAATACGACAAGAAGGCTAAAGTACGAGAATACACCGTTGGTCAACGTGTTTACTTATACGTGCCTCAAATCAAACCACAACGTGTCAAAAAGCTATCAAAGCTTTGGAGGGGGCCTTACGTCATTGTAAATATTTTATCTCCGATCAACGTTGTATTAAGAGTCAGGAAAAAGGACATTGTAGTTCATGTAAATAGAATAAAGCCTGCACCAGAAAAATCTAAGTCTAAGCCAGCTCGAGGATCAACATTACAAGATTACGTCCAAGGGAATCGAATAGCAGATCTGGCGGAGAAAGGTCCAGCAACAGAAGAAAACGTCACTAGAACATCCAAAAGAAACAGGAGGCCTCCAGAAAGACTACAAGTTTTGGGTTAGATTAAAATCGTCTTACAGTTGAAGATCTCCTTTGGTGTTATCTTCTGGTGAACTGAGTAAGCAGGAGTTACCATCAGAGGGAAAGATCTCATGGCTCGAAATAAAATAAGGAAAGAATTTCCTCCGACAGATATCTATACCCAAACTTAAAATAGAACTTCAATCATCAAACTACGACAAAATCCATTTTTCCCTGGATTTCAAGTAAAGGAGCAATTCACAAAATTAATTTGTTTCTGTAAAATTGTCTTTTTCTATCCAAACTATGCAAACATGACAGTACGTATGTTTTATTCGAGTGGATGAAGAAAAAAGTGTGTAGTGTGATTGCGGATGTGTATGTGGATGGCCGGCCAGCGAATGATGAATGATTGAGAATGCGAGAAGTGTATGTATGTCGATTGGATAGAAATAATAATGTATATACTGTTATGATAAACTTTTTTAGTGGGTTTAATCATGAGGAATTTATCTTATTATTTAAAAAAAATAGACGAATATATTTCTTCATAGCTCTAAGATAAGAACGTATAAATAATAATAATTATTATACCACAAAGAAGTAATTCCAGAAACATAAAATTTATGTACACCCCAGTTTGCTCAAAACGTTATCATAAACTTAAGTTATCATTGCTAAAATATTACTAACGTGTTCCAAACTTACCTCACGTATCGTTAAGATTATTATAAGAGATTACAAATAATCACAACTGTAATAAATAAACTACAATTTAATATTCTAGCTATTTACGTTGGCTCTCGAGTCTAACTATTTACCTAGAAGAGAAATAGGAATAAACTAGCTAACTGTCAGATTTTCGTAAAACTGCCATTACCTAGGATTCCTTAACAACTAAATAATTCATAAAGAAGAGTTTATAAAATATTCTTCCATCTAGCTAATAGTTTAGCCTTTCGAGTGCGACATTACCTGGAGTGTATGAAATGTTAGAACCTAAGATAATTTAATAAATAATTAACAAATAACAACCTACAATGAAAAATAACATGAAATAAGATACGTATTTATATTTAAACGATAAGCAGAAGCAATGTACAACACAATTAACCTAATAAAGTAATAAAACTTAACGTTAAGGGAAACAACGAACTATTATGTAAGTGTTTTTTAAGTAAGTTGAAGTGACATCATATTGTACAGCTGGTCAGAGGACTCAGCGCTTTCTAGCTGACTCTACAAGGTTAATGAACGACCTCCAGATAAAGACTACTGTGTGTACAAGGTGTCTAGATTTTTACTGAAAATGAATATTTAACTGTATAAAAATCCTTATTTTAGACCATAAGAGTAACAATAGGCTACATGAGTTTTTGCCCATTCTTTTAAAAATAGAGAAATTGAAGCCCATAGATTTAAGAGAACCTGTTTCTGTTGATGTAGAAAATGTGTTTTTGTATTATGACTTGTTTAAGATCCAGGCTGTATCAACCTTGGAAAGTATCAGATTATTTGTAACGATCCCTTTAACTTCATCAGCCAGCTAATTTGAAACTTTGACCTCTAATTTAAATGTGACTTTTGAAACAATCCAATTATTAAGAAACAAACTGGGAAACGATACTGTCGAAAATAAACAGTACTGTCGATACTGTTTGCAGAAAATATTGACCAGACTCAGAATAACAAATTATCAAATCAAAGTCAATTATGACTTCAGAATTGAATTTTTCATTATTGTCATCATAAGTATGTGTACGATGTTGCTGCTTGTATTATTTCTGTGTTATAGAAGGAGACGTATTAATGGCCAGACGAGCTCAACGGCAGTACACCCACGGCTTCCGGTTCCCGAACGTCATGTGATCATTTCGGACGCCTTGCGAGAACTCATGCAAGCCGAATTGTGAAGCCAAAACAGACAAAAGCCGATTGTGAAGCCGATCTGAGCCAAAACATTTTTTAAGTGATAGAATACGTAGTTTAGGGAAAGTAGAAGTAGTAACAGACTTTTTGGGATTTCTAGTAGCATGACTTTGTTAGATTAGGAAAAATATGTTCACTTATTGCATAAAATGAAAAAATAATAATATTTGCAATTTGAGTAATTTTGCTGTAAATATTGAGGGATCTTACAAATTACTCAAACAATATATTTTACTTTTATTTTACATTTTTGGGAGTAGATTTAGGGAATTAACTATGGGATTAATCAATAACTGTTTGTTGTTCTTTGGTTAGCTTTGTTTCGAATTGTGTTATAGTTCACTTTGTTGTCACAAATACGTTACTCTTATTTATTGTTCTAACTGTAGCCATATTTCACATTGTCAAAGAAAATGAATATTCCTGTTGTTTCATACTGAGAAACTGCTATTGCAGAAACATTGTACTGTGTAATACTATCTTGCGCATCCGGCGACAGACGTGCACGTCGCGGTCATGCCTAGAGATGCTGAAGTAAGAGGTGTCCGGTAATTGATCTGCTTGCTAACGTGCCATTGCTTAGTTCCTGTGAACTGCTTGTCTGTACTATAATTGAACACTAGCTACTTAGATCCATAGAAACATGAATTGACTACGTAATTACAATTCTGATGTTTTACATTTTGTAAAAGGAATTGCTTCCCTTAAAAAAGCAAAGCAATCCTTCCAAAAACGGGGGGTAATGTAACGAGTCACTCTCCTATACTAGCTGAACCAAAATTATTTTGTTCTTACTTAGTACATTTGTTTTATTAAGACATATTGCTAGTTAATAAAGTTTTAATTTGCAACGCAGAACGGCCACGAGCAGCCGTAGTTCACTAGTCAGCATCACGTCACCCTCGTCCAATCACGTGACATCGGTGATCTGATCGCTTAGAGGAGGGGGTCTCGACATGGCATTCAATTCAAGTCCGCGTCCAGTACGGACAACATCTCACTCCCCTTATTTTTATTTCAAACTTCTTAAGGTTAAAATTTGTAAAAGTTACTTTATTCTATTGTTATGGTTTACGTTTCTATAAATTCATAAACAGTTATTAATATACCATCAATATTTCCAATTATTTCAATTTCCATCTTCCCTACTCCGAATATCGATCTCCGGGACTGCTCCCCGTTAATGAGCAGTGGTGGCAGCGATACTAAATTTCCCGCGACCGAAACAGGTTTGCTGACCCTGAAACGACCAAGGAATTTGCCGGCCGGGTTATAGATATTCTGGCCTTCATGTGACCAATAGATGTGATAGCCACAAAAAGAGCACACGATTTTAAGGTAGCATTACTAACGAGATACTTGTCGGCCGCGTAAAGAGCGAGAGACTTGGAGGCCGCGTAAAGAGCGAGATACTTGTCGGCCACATAAAGAGCGAGACTTGTCGGCAGCGTAAAAAGCGAGAGACTTGTCGGCCGCGTAAAGAGCGAGACTTGTCGGCCCCGTAAAGAGAGAGAGACTTGTCGGCCGCGTAAAAGAGCAAGACTTGTCGGCCTTGCAAAGAGCGAGAGACTTTTCGGCCGCGTATATAGCGAGATATTTGTCGGCCGCATAAAGCGCGAAAGACTTGTCGGCCGCTAAGGAGCGAGATACTTGCCGGCCACGTAAAGAGCGAGATACTTGTCGGCCACGTAAAGAGCGAGATACTTGTTGGCCGCGTAAAGAGCGAGAGACTTGCCGGGCGCGTTAAGAGCGAGACTTGTCGGCTGCGTAAAGAGCGAGAGACTTGTCGGCCGCGAAACGAGCGAGCGTTTTTACACCTGTATTAGGACCGAGAAACTTGCGGCAGCGGAATAAGCGACAGCTTTTCTGGTCATGATATAGCTAAAAATTTGTCTGCCTTGATTTGTTCGAGAGATTTGCTGGCCGAGATGATGACAATAACGAAGAAAACAGGCATTTCGTTTTGTTTTATAGCCAAATTCAAATTTCCCGACCAAAAGTTGAAATTCATTACTTTTTCCCGACTATTCCCAACCTTACAAAATCCCCGACATTTTCCCGAATTTTCCCGAATTCCCGACTGGTAGACACCCTGGTGATACTATCCCTTGAGCAGTACAATACACATCTGTATGCACCTCTAATTATACGGATTAAAGTGGCTAAAGTCCGATCTGGATAGCAAAAATTCCGGAAAATCCACTGTCCCCTAACAACAGTGGTCAACAACAAAATACCTTCTTATTCATCATGATTATACGTACAAGGTACAAGGTGCTCTTACCTGCAGTTAAATTGGCTTTATTACATCAATGGAATAAGATAAGTAATTTCTGAGCCACAAATTAGTTCCAACATCATAGAGAAAACAGTTAAACCTTTACAGAATTATTATCTCGAATAAAGAATCTGAACTTGTATCATTTCATGGGCTACTTTACCTCATGTATGGATAAATCCAAAATATCATCAAAAATCCTATAAACGAGGGATGTCTCATCTTCCTGTGTAAATGTTTTAATTGCTCAGACTTCACTGGAGGTGGACGACCAGTCATGTGAAAATAAACCTGTAAAGATTAACAGGATCAGAAAAAAACACTTCTTTAACCTCTCTAAAACATTTTTTTCTTTTCACTTAACATTTATTTTCATATAGGTTCAGAAAGGGAACGCGCCAAAGTCGGACAGTGCCAAAGTCGGACAGCGCCAAATCGAGACTGTTTTTCCGTCCTGAGTTGGCGCTGTCCGACTTTGACGTTTCTGTGCAAAAATGAAACAGTCTGGGTTTGGCACCTGACGCTCCCGCCAAATCGGGACTGTTTCAAAACAGTCCTGAGTTGGCGCCGTCCGACTTTGACGTTTCTGTGCAAAAATGAAACAGTCCCGGTTTGGCACCTGACGCTCCCGCCAAATCGAGACTGTTTCAAAACAGTCCGGGTTTGGCGCTGTCTGACTTTGGCACTGTCCGACTTTGGTGTTTTGGGAATTTTAAACAGTCCCGATTTGGCGCTGTCCGACTTTGGTAGCGTCCCTTCAGAAAATGTAAGATTTAATTTTAGACTAGTCATGTTAGACCTAGGTACAGTAATTTTTTTTCAGACTAACAAGTTTTGTGATACATTTTAAGTTGTACCTATGCCAACCATTATCAAAATATGACATCCTCTCCTCTCCAGGAGACTATGCCCCCCTATGATATAATCCACTCTACTATGGCTCGTCTCATAAAGGATGTGGATATCATCTTGGGCTAATGGTAACCAAAGGCCCAAATATCACAAAGTATAAATCAACGTCACAAACTGCATCTTAAAAGGACAGCTATAATGCTTTATAATCGAAATGTGATTTCACAGTTCAGAGTTTTCGAACTCTTTAGTTTATTGGATGTTGGATCAAATGCCATTTTTGTATTGATCATTCTTTGAGTTTGGATTTGGGATATTGTGTTTCTATGTAGTGATCACCCGTGCTCTCATATAAAATTTTATTGACTGACAACTCCAAGTCAGTGGAGGTTAAGAGTTGGTCTGCACCTCAGACGATGGGATTTTTACTTTCAAAGTGGATGAGTTTGTTTAAGTTCAGATAAAAGTTCAGATCTTGTAACCAATTCAATTAAACAATATTAAGCCTATTTCAGACTTTTAAGTTCCCCCATGCACTTAGAGAGAGGATTCTATAGAACAAGAGTCTGGAAACTTAATGATGGCTACGTGTTATATCAAAAATTTTTGAGTTATCTCAAAACTATTTCAGAATTCTATTTTTGTGAAGCGGAGATTGAACATCGTCATCACGTCGCGGCCAACAAAAATCGTCATTGCGTCACGGAAAAAAAACACCATAGTCGCTTCACGGCAAACATCGGCTTTATATCGTGGAAAACAAACATTGTCATCACGTCGTGGATAAAAAACATCGTCATCTCTTCGCGGTTTTCGTGGAGTGTTTTTACAAATTTCGAATTTCCTGACCAAATTTTGCAATTCCTGACTTTTTCATGACTAATCCCGACCTCGATAAATCCCTGTCTTTTTCCTAATTTCCCCGGAATTCCTGACTGGTAGACACCCTGTGTAAGTTAAAAATGTCTCTTACCTGCTTGAAACCAAGAAGATCTGTTACATCCATTGTAATCATTACAGCACCCATTAATATCCAACTGATGATATGGACTCCCAAAAACACATTTGGCTTCATAAACTCATGAGACTCAACAGCCCATAAAGTGTACTGAGGGATAGGTACCCACCAACGGGACAACAACTGTGAAACAAGTAAAAAAACACTTAAAAGTTGTAATCCAGTGTATACCAAATATTTTGTTGTTTATTCAAGACTGACAGCAGGACCATTTTTTCATCAATCACCTCAATCTAAAAGTAGGCATACCCAAAAAACCTTCAGTAAATTACTGCTATGCTCATGGACAAAATCAAAAATATTTCCTTGAAAGACATTTAAAAATTCAATAGAAATATTTTGAAGGTATTGAAGGTTTCGTAAACTGTACGAAACAACAACTCACCAGCGCCAAGACAATGACATAAAAGGTATGCTTTCCTCCACTTATTTTTATATAGGAGGAACGCTTAATGCGCAAACCTCTCAGATGTTGGTCGAGGTATCCCACTAAACCTCCTACAGAACCGCGGGGTTAAGCAGGACCAATCAACCTGAGAGTGTTTATTGTGGGATAAAGACTCTGATTTGAGTGTCTTGCAAAGACGAGTCATGTTACCAATCCAGGAAAATTAATTGGCGACAAAATTTGTTCGGCCTCGGAACAGCGAGCAGAGTAAGGGAAATCACTCCAGCCACAACCATGACAACTGCCCCTGAGCACAGCCCTGCTCTGATCAGAGAAAATATTAAATTTATATTTTGAAAAGTCATAGGACACGTTGGGTAAACTGGCCAAATCTTTATCTGTCTCGATCTGGTCCCAAGTAAGGCCGGCCACACACAGAATCAAACAAGACACGACACGACAGGACATTTTGTCAGAGAGCGTCTTAAATGAAGAAAATAACATGAGCGGTTACGAGGTGGCTGCACACAGCATCGAACAAGACAAAAAAATGTCTTAAGACGCCACAAGGCGTTTTTTCCTTGTCTGACACTGTCAGGTCAAAAGAAATTTTTGACAAAACGCTATCGAACACAATCCGTCAAAGCCACCTGCTCATGCAAAATGTCCCTAGTAAACGGCGGGGTAGAATTGTAAACCAAGATATAACCATATAATATAATAAAATTAGTGTGTACTGTATGGCTGCCCACCGGATGGGCAAAGTCGCCAGCCCGGACTGTCTGTATTGCCCTGGCATCCCAGACATGTCCGAGCACACCTTCTTTCAGTGCAACCGTTGGCACGTCCGCCGAGCCTCGCTTTCATCCGAGATCGGCGTGGTCGTCAGCCTAAACAACATCGCCGAAGCTATGCTCCAGGGAGAGGGCAACTGGAACTGTGTTCAGCACTACGTCCAGGCCATTCTTCGGGTGAAAAAGGTCGACCTCGATCGGTCTTAATCCTCAGCTTTTCCCCACGGAGGTTGCCCTTGTGGCGTAATATCAAAGGCCTAGCCCGAAGTAATGTGTGAAACAGTTCCAGGCTAGTGTCCTAGGTGCCGACGGGGGTGGTTTAGTCGGTAGTTCACGGGACATCGAGCTCGTGGGAGTCCAACACTACTGAGGGGACAACGAGCCCCTCAGTGTGCGTATACGCATTCCACCTCCTACCCCCCAAAAAAAACTGTATGGCTGCCAACATTGGGGTTATTGTAAAAAAGTGATGTTAGCATTTGACCTTTCTTAAATTTAGACAAATACATAGTCTAACAGATTTAGGTACATGCAATTTTAGAACTTAAGAGTAGTGTTTTATTTACTTCTAGCTGATAAAACAGGTTCTCAAATTTATCCAGATGGCTTTTCAGCTCCTTAATAAATCCAACGATCTCTCTTCTTTCATTTATTGGGTGAACCCAAAATCTTCTGTCTACTGACTTATTGTCAAACATATTGACAAAGTTCCACAAACTAAAACCTCCTCTTCTTCGTTTAAAATAATTTCTTCACAATCCATCATCATCACCAACATACAACAGGTCTGCTACTGATTAACTGCAATTGAAAGAAAGTGGAGGGAAAACTATCTTATGTCGGCGTCGCATCGCGTCGTGGACCCCCGCACACAGGATCCGTCAAAAAGACAAGTCTTTAAGCGTTTTCGGCTTGTCTTGTCTTTTGTGTCGTGTTCGATTCTGTGTGCGGCCGGCCTAAGCCAGATGGGAGGGAGACTACTGTATGGTAAACGGACTGTCGTAAGTAAAATACCCCCGTTGCAGCAGACCTGCATATTCAGCGAAATTCAAGTGCAAAACCAACATATTTCAACAACATAGCGAGATTTGACATGTGTTTGTAAGCTTTATAAGAATAACATGGGGAATGAGTTTGCAGGTTTGCTGCTACAGGTATATTAAAACTGGGTGGTTTTAATTTAATATTTAGTAGATCTGAACTAGAAGAAGCCAAGCTTACTAAGCTTTACTAAGCTTTGTCAAGATATGTTGAGAGATAAGCGAGATATAGAATTTTACTTATTTCCCATAAGGTTAACATTGGGACAACGTACTGTGTTTACCACTTTCAATATCTTGTTAACTAATGGACATAGAGCTATGATTCAAAATACTAAATTGTTTGTTTATTTGAGCTTAATTCAATGGTGCCAACAAAAATTTAAAAAATGTTATTTTTCTATGTAAAAAACTCAAAAAACCCATTTTTGCCCCTCTTTTCCCTTCCGGTAGACCGATTGGGCCGGTTTACGAACTCGTCCGAATAATTACTACTTTACACGACCATGCCAAATTTCATTAAGATCGGACAATTTTTATGCGAGTTAGCGTGCTTAAAGACACACACACACATATAATATATATATATGTATATATATATATATGTGTATATATATATATATATATATATATATACTAGAAGAACCCGTGGCTTCGCTCACGATTAAAATTATACATACACTATCACCCATGAATTATATAGTTTTGCTTTCCCATTTATTTTTCTTATTGTAAAATCTAATGTATGTAATGTATCTACTTCTTTGAACATATCAAATTTACTTCCATAAAGCAAAAGTTTTTAGAAATTCGCTCTTAGTCCGAAGGTCTGCTACGACGGGGGTTTTATATTTCTGCATAAACTGCCTGTACATAAAAAAATGTGACCATATCCAACGCCCCACCGACAAAGCCCCAAATGGTGTTGCTGCCCTGGGTAGGCTCATGCCCAATATCGGTGGTCCTTCCTCTTGCAAGTGCGTTTTGCTTGTGTCGGCTGTCCAGTCGATCGTGCTATCAGGTGAAGAGGATTGCGCTCACACACACAAGAGGCCAATTTACAGAGACGAACGCCGAGAAGCATTTAATGGTCGTTTCCACGGTACCTGAGCTTGCCCTGATGATGATCATGGGGCACAATATAAGGAACGGCACCCTTGGCTTTTTCGACGGCACTTTGAATCTGCTCGCATATGTTACCCTTAATTAAAACTTTATTATGCACCCCCATCGCAGCAGACCTGCGTATTAGAAATCCTATTTATTTCCTTCATGAAGGCATACGTGTTAGAGGAATCAAAGAAGTTAGCTTGAAATTTTATTCACTGTAAAAGATCATTTTCTTAAGGTTTTAGGGTCTACCTTGAACAAAAAATTACAATGCCACTCCAGCAATTATTAAAAAGTGCTGTCTTACGTTTTTAGACTCTATATTGAGCAAAACGTTTGAATGAGCCGTCCCGGCAATTTTTTTAAAGTGTTGTAGGTAAAATTAATTCTTTACAGTAGCGCACTCTTCCTCTTTAAATAGCAGTTAGTTGTCATAAAAAAAGTCCTTCAAGTATAAGTGATCAGTGATCACTGGAGTCCTTCAGTAATCAGTTATTTATTTTATGTTATACTACATATTATCAGCATTTTATATAGTGTATTGCACTTTGAAAAAATGCAAAAGTCTAATTCATTGACCACCTGGCACCAAGTAACAAATCTTCATTTTAACAAAAATACAGTTAAATAGCAGAAAAAAATACCATTAATTTACATCACCTGTTTTAAATTTTACTTTCATATGTTTTGTTAGTAAACAAATCTAACTCAAATTATTTCAAAATCCCTGACATGGGTACCTTTAAGACGGTCCCAGGGCTAAGCCCTGAAAGTTATCACGAAATTGAAGGTGTATAAACCTACTCCATGAAATTCTACATGTATGTACCAAGTTTCGTGGCCATCGGTCCAGCGGTTTTTGTGTTTATCCCTGCCAACTAAATATATATATACCAATATACTTATAGATATGCCTATATACTTATAGATATGAAAATGAACGAATAGTGTTTTTTTTTTCTTCTGGGGGCCCCAAAATGAAAAGTTATTATGGTCTTGGGCTTAGGTCTTACCATGAGTACTACGGTAACAGCTTCTTCCCTATAGAGGAAATTCGCTAATAAAAATTTACAACATTTTAAGGGATTTTTCAAAACTTACTTGAAGAGATGCTGAAGTAAGTAGGCTATAAAACATTTGATTTAAAACAGGCATTTTCAAAATAGATGATAAGATATCTTGAACAGGAATCAGAGATGAATGCACAATGATAAAAATGCACATTAGAGAAATGTCAACAACCACAGCTTCAGTAGTGGAGGTTACAGCTGCATTTGAATCTGAAACAAACCCAACTTAAATAGGCGTGAATAAAGTAAAGACATTGAGTAATGTTTGATTTTGTTTCAATGAACACCATTTTATAGAAAAGACTAACACAATTCTAAGCGAAAGCACAGTCCAAACCCCTCAAAGTATTGTGGGCATGCGGGCAGGGCTACAAAGTTGCGGGGGGGGGGGGACTAAAGTGTGGACCTAGTAGAGATCCACTATACTATATAGTGTTTTGGTAGAAATCTATATCCTAATATGCAAGCGGTTTTCTTTTCACAGTCAAAGCTCGATAACGGCTGGTCGAATTTTAACGTTTAAGGTATCAATTAAAGGGATTTTTATGTAGATTAGTGAATATGTCTCAGAAGTTTAAAAAAGGGTGTCACTAAAGTACAGTAAAGGGCTGAAGTTTCGGACCAGTGGCGCCATCCATTGACATTTGTCAAAGCTAATTTGCGGATTTCGCCATATTTTCAAGAGCTTAAAGAATCTGAGAACAGGGTTGTAAGACTTAAA
The DNA here is from genome assembly GCA_035578135.1 of Flexamia atlantica. NCBI lineage: Eukaryota > Metazoa > Arthropoda > Insecta > Hemiptera > Cicadellidae > Flexamia > Flexamia atlantica. The sequence goes on along the minus strand of JAQJVK010000030.1, from coordinate 2,271,780 downwards.
TAAAAACATTCGACGGCTGTTGCTGTAAGTAGAGCTCGATGTTTTGCTGGTATTAAAATATACATTTTAGAAACAAGAGAACAAAGGAAATTGAAGAAAACTGAACAGGTGTTCACAAAAACTATCGTTTACGAGGACCTTCTTCGGTTATCAACTTAACTTTAAAATTTTCATTAGTTAACGAGGCATAATTATATTACTAAATTTAGCTCTTTGCAGTGTCTCCAGGAAACTGGAAATCTGGTTTAAGGGCCTTAGCTTCTTGCAATCTCAAGAGTACATGACGGACAATATGAAGGACCTCGTTTCTTTTCTTGAATTTGTGACATGAACTATAAAGTAAAGTAAATATATGTTTACGTGTTGTAAAAAGTATTAGTATAAAGTATTTCTATATCGGCAAGATCTATCCTCAAGAGAGGTCAAGGATTCCTGTCCAGTAATAAGGTAATTTAATGAGGTGTCTGAAGGAATTAATAACTACTAGTTAACCTGTCGCTCGAAGTCGAGCAAAACAAAAATTCCATATTAGAAAGAATAAATAACTAACTCATATGCTTTGAGTTTAATCAAGAAACTCATAACTTAACTACAATTGTAAGCAACATAGATAAACTTATAACTAAAAAAAAATAAAAGGAGCAAAGCTTTTTAATTCCCAACCAGATGAATCAAAACAAATCAATAGCATTCAATGTTTTTGGTAAAAACTTTAGGCTAGTAAAACTTATTTGTTAGGTAAACCAAACTACCTTAGAGCCTAAATGAATTTTTGATGACCATGGTATTCACGCTCGATAAGCCTAAAAAATCCCTGCTCACAACACACACATACATAAACAAAACAAATGAAGATTATGATTCTCTGGTCTCGACCTCAATGACTGTAGAGGCATAACCTAGGTCAAGGTAAGGCCTAGAGGTTTTTAAATTAGTTTCCACGAAGACTTTGATGGGTTGGACTGATTATATTAAAAGCATTGAGGACTCTCAACAAAAAAGTTATTTTGTTGTAGAATTAGTATCTAGGCTAAAAATTATTCATGATAAACTGCTAAACTTATTATGTCCATGCAAAGTTGATAGATAGGAACTAAACAGTAAATGTATACTCAATTATGAATTCATATAATGACTGGTTGTTCATAATTACCTTCCAAAGGAATTGATTTCGAAGCTATCAAACTTGAATTTCCTGACGGTGGGAAATCGGACAGAAACTTGGCAAAATTAATAACGCTGTATGTTGTGTAAACAATTGAACAAAAAGAAAATACTGTTAAAACAAATTTAGTACTGGAATCCATGTTCATAAATAGCGCTGGTATAAAAGTGTGTTGTAAAGTGATTTTAAAATTTTAATGAGATAAACAGTAAAATCAATACAACTTGTCTGAGAGCAAAAATAATTTTGATAACCAAATGAAAACAACTTTGAGATTGTGAGATAACTCAAACAACTGAAACTAGGCTTTGTTTGACAGTTGACAATAACTGACAGTCAAAGTCAAAACATAAAAACAAATACAGGGCTGCCAAAACACCTGATCACCAAAACCTTAGACTAGGGACAATACAATTCTCTGTCCCTAGTCTAAGCCAAAACATCTGAATTATGGACAACGTATACGTATATTTCATACTGTAAACAAATGTAAGAAAAATCGCTAGTGAAGTGAAACTCAAGGCCACACTGTTGTGGCCTTGGTTTACTGCAATACGTACAGTTAGATTTTTTTAACTAGAAGCGGTCAAGATGAGGAGGAATATCTTTAGTGATGAACTTTTTTGTTTGTAATATAATCATATGTTTCTATCTGTCAAATATTGTGGTTAGGTTTAATCAAAACAAACAATAGTCTAAGCCATTTCATACTATTGTTTATTTTTTTGGATTGTAAACAAATGCATTACAATATATACAGAAACATATGATTTTACTTTAAACAAAAGAAGTGCATTGCCAAAGATATTCCACCTCGTCTTAACAGCTTCTAGTTAAAAAATCCAACTGTAAAAGAATAATGAACATAATAAATAAATAAATAAAATAAGTAAATAAATAAATAAATAACGTCTTTATTCAGCAAGCGTTCATCGATGTAGCTCTGGTTTTCATGTCAACTGTTTCCAAACAAAATATAAAAAATGCATGTAGTATCCTACCTACTAAAATAAATACCAGACCATTTCCCAACATGTTCACTCGATTGCCACTTTCTGAACTGACTAAACTAATCTGGCCTACCCAACCTACCCTGCCAACTCATGTTGGCCATGAAGATACCACCTGTGGCACTTATCGGACCTGACTACAGCCCCTAGGGAGCCTAAGGACGGAAATAACAAGTATGCAAGTAAATATGCAAGTACACCAAAAGTATATCAAATAAACAGATTTTTTATAGTTTTCGTATAATTAATATAACTTAAATTTTGATGAGATTAGATTTCATAACAAGTACCCTTTTTCATTTTTCCAAAAAATATTTTATTTATAAGATGACATGTTTCGAAACTAAGTTCAATTTTATGTTTTTTCATTTTCATTTTCTTTTCATATATAAAACTTAAATTTTATATACTAGGTAGCAAAGCATTATAGGCTATTTTTGGGGGCAAAATATTTGAAAACTTGTTTCCCTGTTTTCAATTTTAACTTTGGCAGGTGCAAAAGGCTCTCCTGTCGAGTACTGCGTACACTGACTTCACCTCTTCACCAAAGAAAGGTATAAAATTCTTACCTGGTGCTACCAAATGATTCAATTGTTCGTTGGTTCAACGACCATTGGTTTCAAACCTCAAGGGTTCATTTCCAAGTTGTGGTCATCAAGCTACGGATGAGTACACAAGAGCTACGGTTGTAATCATCACCTTCACACCAGCTTTCTCGCAAGGTGTACCAGTTTGAAGAATTTTATGAGTCAGATTGATGGTCTGCAATTAATTCGGAAGTATCCACGATTGATAGAACCTTAGCATTTACTCGGTACTCGCTGATGTGATCAACTTTGTTAAGATTGTACCATAGATAAAAAATACCCAGGAGTATTACTATTCCCATGAGTATTACTAATACCCAGGAGATATTAATAATCCTGGGTATTTTTTATCTATGATTGTACACAGAGCTCCATTCTGCAAACGGACAAGAATGGTCGTTTTCTTGTGCCAGGCAACAAGCAAAAGCTGGAGGAGCATAGATTAGGGACCGTCCATAAATCGCGTCATCGGTTTTTGGCCAGTTTTGCCCCCCCCCCCCCCCCTACAATTATCCTTCCGTCAAAATCCGCCTGACCCTCCACTATTGTATAATGAAGTGTTAAGGTACAAACTCCTATAAAATAGTGCCAGTCTTTGGGAAGGTCTTACTAGAGGTTTATTCTATTTAGTCGTTAAAAACCATTAAAATTAAGTTTTAAACCCATTTTTGGCTGTTCATTCTGATGAGCACTTGAAGTATGCCAAACGAGTTTTAAGATCCAAATATTTATTAATTAATCAATAATTTATTTATTAAAACCAAAGTTTTAAGGGATCTAAATCTTATTGTATTGCGTTCACAGCTGATGAAGAACCTCTACAAGGTTTCGTTGATGCCAGTGATGGAAACAACTTCGACGGGAAAAGTTTTACCGGATATGTTTTTATTTAAACTGTGTGGAGGACCTGTGTCTTGGGGAAGTCAGAAACAGAGATGCATGACTGATTCCTCAACAGAGTCAGAGTATGTGGCAATGGTTCAGGCATGTAAGCAAGCAGTGTTTCTGAAGCACTTGTTGGAAGAGCTGGGAATATCTCTTGAGTATGTAAATTTATATTGTGACAAAATGCAAGCAATGAAGATTTTACAGAAGAGAACCGTAAATGACAAGACCAAACATATAATTAGTAAACAGTTATTTTTCAGAGACATATCAAGAGAATAGTATATTTCACTACTAGTTACAAAAGTAGCCCATTTCGGGGCAAGATAGTGTTTTACTTCCGAGGCGTAAGCCGAGCAAGTAAAACACTATCGAGCCCCGAAATGGTACTTTTGTGACGAGTTGTGAACAGTACTTTTCATCACGATGCAAATAAGTGACCAAACTTATAAAAAATGATCCAACATTTCATAATTTAGTCATTTTTCTATAAGTAAACACAATACGGCGGAACTGTCTATTTTAGTTTATAAAGTCAGGTGGTTGAACTGTCAAATCAAGGAATTCTTTTTTTTTGGGTACGGCAAAATTTTGTTTTGGTACGGAAATGGTTTGTTTGGGTACGGGAATGAAATGTTTGGGTACCGAAAAAGCAGCTGATCATTACTTGTTTTGACGTAAGGAAATCGAGAGTTTTCGTAGATCTCAGCTGTACGGTAACGGGCAATTTTCGTATACAGAGTGATGAAAAAGTAATTGTGCTGAGTTACAATCCAACTTCCAGGATGGTGGCTGACATTTTGACCAAATCACTGGGCAAAATCAAGCATGATGTATGCATGATGTATGCTCATTACCTTAATGAAGGATCAAGATTAAGGAGGGGTGTTGGAATTTGTAATCTTGTTCCTCATTGCATGCCTTCTTGGTCTCAAGTTTATAACAACTGCCATGTATGATATTATATATGTCATGTGTTTGCTAGTTTATTTTTTTTGTAAATAAACTTACTTTCCCTGTGGATTTAGAAACCAAACTGTGTTGTCATTTTATTCCTAATTATTATAAAGGAAAATCAATATAAACTAAGTAATCTTGAAAAAGAGGGTAATTACTCAGAGCCAGATATGAGGTGTATACAGGATTCCCGACGACAAAAACGAAAACGAACCAAGGCGGCAAAGTTCTGTGACATTGCTGCTGCCTGGGGTGGGCATCACATCGACATAGATCAGCAACCCTCGTCTGCAGTGGGTTTTTTCAACGTCGCATGTTTTGTAAGGCATGTCAAGTTAGGGTTCTGTATACATTGGTTATAATTAGGAGCTCACCATAGTCGAGTAACATGTTTTTCTCGATCCTCCAGGCAATTCAATATGGAGTACATGTAAACCTTTGGGCTGTAAAACGCTTTTGAGTTCGGTTCATTTGCATTTGGCAGGATTTATTTCAGTGAACACTGCCATTTTGAAAAGTTATAGGAATGAAATTTGTGATAACTCAGCAATGTGACTTGGCTCAAATTGATAAAAAAGAGTGGAACTTTAGTCCACATACTCAGCCGCGCTGTTGGGGCGACAGGGCTTGAAGTAGTGACAAAACGCTCTTTACCTTTTGGACGACTCTTGTATTTAAATGGCAAAGATGGTCATCCAAATCAAAATGTTAGAATATTCACTGTTGTTAAACGGAGTTATACAGGGTTATCTGCAGACCGTGGTAAGCCCATGCGTGACACGCAATAACTTTTCCATTATAAAATCAGATTAAAAAATTTGATTTTTTAAAAGTTAAAAAATATATTTTTGGACTACATGAGTAGCACACCTATTTTTCTTTTTATTTAATGTCTTTCCACCATGGTTTTCCATGTTAGTTTTGATAATTTCTTTTTTAAACAGTGTTGTGAGTTACAATTTTAAAATAACGTCGCCGTCAAACTGACCCCCCAAGCTCACTTTACCATCATTTTAATTTTGAACCTTCCCCTATATTCAGATAACGTAATATGGACGTCCCATAGGTACAGAAACTGTCGAAGTAAATTTAATAAAAAATACGGTTAGAGAGGTGCTGACCACTGGGGTGCTTGAATATTCTTGTTTCTTATTTCTGTTGGTTCAGTCAAGGCCACACTATTTTAGTGTGGCCTTGGTTCAGTGGTTCAGTCCAAGGAGGTTAGAGGTACGTTTTTCCTCTAACCTCTCTGGTTTAGTCTGTTCTATTTTCATCAGCTGATTAATGTGCAGTTTGGTTGCAGACTGCAGATATTTCTTTTTGAGTTTACTGAATTTTCGGACTTGGGAATCTTGTCGATGAATGTACCACAATATTTAGATCAATTCGAAGTGAATGTTTGTTCATTAAAGAAACATTTGTTATTGTTTTACCTAACTTAAAGTATATTATTTACTTGTTGTACTAAATGGAATAGGTAGCCCGTATGTGGTAGAGGTTAAATTACTTATGAAAGCTCCAGGCTCCAGTGTGGTTTTGGTGAGAAGTGCATTCCTAAATATAAAGAAACATCTGTATAATGAACATATTTAGTGAAAACGTGTAATATGTGAAATATTATATCATTTTTACTACGGAAAACTAGAACTGAATCAAATCATCCTTTAAGAGTCTAAACTGTTATTGCTCATGGATTTGTTCTTAGCCTATGCTGAGCTAAAAACAATAAATAGGTCTTTAAAGGAAATATGACAATTGCATCAGGCAGGATGATGTTTACTGGAGGAACTCATTCTAGAAAGAGAAGTATCAGTAACTCTCAGAAGAGACATGGACCATCAAATCAAGACCGAGGACGGCCAGTTGCTGGTTCATCAGCATACCAAGAAGTAAAGCTTTCTTCTTATTAAATTTTAGGCCAACATGTTTAGTTAAAATACTATAGCCTATACCGATTTTTATTTTCCAAGATGTTAGATTTTTCATGATCCTTGTTCATTGCAACTATAGGCCTAGGCCCTATAGGTCTTGGCTTTGAAAGTGCTATCAACAAATCAGTTTAACCTGGACTTAGCTAGCCTGCATTCTTAATATTACTTAATCAATAGTAAGGCTTAGGCATACCTGTTTAAATCTATGAACCAAAGTAAAAACATGATTCCTTTGTTAAAGTTAAACTGGCATCATTGGCTGTTAACTAACAGCAAGCGTTGTGTGATGACAAAGTGTAACTGTGATGCTTAACTCTCAAGGATGGTGAGATAACAGTCTGTGAATGTCCAATGCATGTATTTTTATTGAGTTGGCTAATAGCCAAGGTGTAAGAGGAGCCCTATGTGAGGTAGGCAATTCATTTTTTATTACAGGGTTTTTAGCTTTTTAGTCAGAGGGGGGGGGTAGGGTTTTGCTGCTCTGGTATCAATGTCATATGATACAGGAGTGGCAAAACCACCCATCAAATGTAAAGCCCATTAAATAAGGCCTGGAACTAAGTAACTTGTTTTTTCCTAATCAGTGACAGCAAATGTCTGCAAAAATCAAAATGAAAATATAAAAACACCATTACCAACAATGAATTTCAAACAGAGAACCATGATATAGGCCAATGTAACACACTTATTCAGAATGATAACAAAAGAGTAGTTCTCTTCTCTACACAAGTATCTTTCTTTGCATTGTTTCTTGTAAACCAGGCCCAATAAACCCTCAAGCCATGTAATACAAAAATTTAACTTCCGTGAATGTCAAAGAATTTGTCAGTCTAAGCTACATTGCCTACAGCCTGCAGTAGTGAAAATGTTTGGGTACTTAGGTATCATACAGAGGCCACCCTTATACAGCAGCATGCTGCGGCGGTTATGTTAGGTTAGGTTATCACAAGTATGTTAATAGGACTTTTCTCATTTCGTTACGAATCAAACGATACCAGATGAGTCATACTTTCGCCTGCCAAATCCCCTCCAAGTAGGCCAAGGCCAGGTTGTCGACCGGAGTGTGTGTGTATCACTTGCCTACAGGATTTGGCGGGCGAAGGTATGACTCATCCGGTATTGTTTAATTTGTAACGAAATGAGGAAAGTCCTATAATAAACTAACCTAACATAACTGCCACAGCGCGCTGTATTAAGGGTGGCAATCGGGTGTGGCCGCTAGCAGTGGTGACGCTTTCAACTCAATTCTCACCGACATAGCTGCCTTCTGGTCAGCAGAACACAAAGACCGCTCATCATAATTATGTCTAATTGGGACAGTAAGTCGATTTAAGTATGTTCTTTCCAATTAAGTAGTTTTTTTGGCATCCAGTTGAAAAAATATCTCTAAAAATAGTTGCCTCCATATAATACCAAAGTACCAGCATTTGTCTACCACACCTTGCATTTGTGATTTATTTATCAATCGGCAGGGTCGGCAGCGGGACTGGCAGTCGGCTCGGCCCTCCTCCTCCAGCAGCTCCGGCTACAGCTCTGCTTATCTCCGGACTCATCCTGAAGGTGATATCTTTTTTTAGCGAATTTCCCCCTATAGGGAAGTAGTATAACCGTAGGCGGCACGGTGAGACTTAAGCGCGGGACCACCGTAACTTTTTATTTTGAGGTCCCTAGACCCCTAAAACACCGTTCGTTCATTTTCATATATATAGGGATATACATCAGTCCGTAGGCGTGACAACTTTTGTAAAAAAGGTCCGATCTTGATGAAATTTGGAACAAACGTGTAAAGCTTCATTCATGACTTCGAGTTCGAAAACCAGCAAAATTGGTTTACTCTAAGAAGGTTTTTTTAACTAAATAAAATTTATTTTCAATATTTAGCACCTTTTTACTAATTATTATTAAATTTCATTTTCAAAATTGAATTCAGCTTAAAAAAACAAACAATTTAGTATTTTGAATTATTATTCTACGTCAATCTGTTGCTTAGATATTGGATAATATTAGATGTGGTAAACACAGTACGTTGTCCAATATTATTTTTAATTTTTCCCTCCAAAAAGTATAGTCAGCCTGATTTAAGATATTTAAAAATTTCTGAACATATGATTAAATTTTCAGGTGATGAATATTTTATTTGTGTTTATTTAGAATAGTTAAGAGTTCATTGATCAAGATTTTGCAGAAAATATATACTATATCAAAATACCCCCGTTGCAGCAGACCTGCATACTCAGCGAATTTCAAATGCAAAACAACATATTTCAATCCAACACAGCGAGATTTGACATGTTTTGGTAAGCTCCATAAGAATAACATGGGGAATGAGTATGCAGGTTTGATGCTACAGGTATATTAAACCTGGGTGGTTTTAATTCAATATTCAATAGATCTAAACTAGAAGAAGCTATTTACCAAGTTTTATCAAGATATGTTGATAAATGACCGAGATGTAGAATTTTACTTATTTCCCATAAGGTTAACATTGGGACAACGTACTCTGTTTACCACTTTCAATATCTCGGAAACCAATGGACATAGAGCAGTGATTCAACATATGAAATTGTTTGTTTTTTTGAGCTGAATTCAATGGTGCCAACAAAATTTCGATAAATTTTATTTTTCTATGTAAAATACTCAAAAAACCCATTTTTGGGGGGGTTTATCCCCCTACACCCCCCCTTCTGGTGGTCCGATCGGGCTGGTTCACGAACTCGTCTGAGGGATTACCACTTTACATGTCTGTACCAAATTTCATCAAGATTGGACCATTTTTACGGCCTCTATCGTGCTGACAGACACATATTTATATAGATATATATATATATTTAAAATACCCCCGTTGCAGCAGACCTGCATACTCAGCGAATTTCAGATGCAACACAACAAACGGTATTTCAATCCAACTTAGCGAGATTTTACATGTTTTGTAATCTCCATAAGAATAACATGGGGAATGATTATGCAGGTTTGCTGCAACAGGTATGTTAAAACTGGTTGGTTTTAATTCATTATTTAGTAGATCTTAACTAGAAGAAGCCATATAGGCCTACCAAGTTTTGTCAAGAAATGTTAAAAAATAAGTAAGATATAGAATTTTTTTATTTCCCATAAGGATAACATGGGGAATGATTATGCAGGTTTGCTGCCACAAAAATTGAAATTTCGGGGATTTTAGACTAAAATACATTATATCTCATCTAGATGAAGCCACAAACCAAGTTTTATCCAGATATGTTGAGAAATAAGCGAGATATAGAATTTTACTTATTCCCCATAAGGTTAACATTGGGACAACGTACTGTGTTTACCACTTTCAATATCTCGGTAACCAATGGACATAGAGCAATGATTCAAAACACTAAATTGTTTGTTTTTTTGAGCTGAATTCAATGGTGCCAACAAAGATTCGATAAATTTTATTTTTATATGTAAAAAACTCAAAAAACCCATTTTTGGGGGTGTTTATCCCCCTTTACCCCCCTTCCGGTGGTCCGATCGGGCTGGTTCACGAACTCGTCCATTCGATTACCACTTTACATGTCTGTTCCAAATTTCATTAAGATCGGACCATATTTACGGCCGCTATCGTGCTGACAGACACATATATATATATATATATATATATATATATATATATATATATATAGATAGATAGATATATAAAAATTCGAACGAATGGTGTTTTTTGCTTCTGGTGGCCCTAAAACGAAAAGTTATCATGGTCTCGGGCTTAGGTCTTACCATGAGACCTACGGTAATAGCTTCTTCCCTATAGGGGAAATTCGCTAAAATTTGAACGAATGGTGTTTTCTGCTTCTGGGGGCCCCAAAACGAAAAGTTATCATGGTCTCGGGCTTAGGTCTTACCATGAGACCTACGGTAATAGCTTCTTCCCTATAGGGGAAATTCGCTAATTCCCTATAGGGTAAAATTCGCTAAAATACAAATTATTTTTAAATTTAATAAAGAAAGTATGATCATTTGGAGGGGGGATGTCTTGGTCTAAACTGCCTGAAAATGAAGCATAATATATGGTATGTTTACAATGATGAGGATTGATAATATTATGTTTTATTGAAATTGGCTGGAGATGTAGGTCTGTTGCAACAGGGGTGTTTTAATTATTGTAAAACTGACCATATGATTGAATTTAATTTTTTCATGAGTTTAAGTTATTTGTTTGTTTTGAGTGTTTTGAATTAATTTATTTTATGTTTGTTGACATTTATATAGGTACCCTAACAAGATTATAGTCATTAAAAATTAAAAGACTAAGAATTATATCAAATACAAAAGTGTTTGTATTACTAATGAAAACAAATGTGGTAAATCCTATGGAAATTCGCTGAGTACGCAGGTCTGCTGCAACGGGGGTATTATATTAACCCATTGGTCCACCAGTTTTGCAGTACCTGTTGGCCCGTAGGAATTTCTATCATTTTGGCACTGTTACAGGGTTATATAATAACTGATCAAACTCAATTTGTGGTTATATTTTCTTGAAACTAGTAGAAAGTGTAATCCCAATATTCGATATAGGGTTATATATCCCAATTCTAGATACAGTGAAAATAACTCCCTAAAACGAAAATACTTTCAATCCTTCTTCACACAAACACAACCTCAAAACCATGTGTCATTTGTTTGCTAAGTTATTCTTGCCTGGCTACAGTTTAGCCAACAAAAGAACAACAAAACTGACTGGTAAAATATGTGCCCTATAAACAAAGCCCGTCCCAAGGTGTTGCTATTTAGTGGAGAAAGATGGAACTAGTAGCACTTGTGAACAATGGAAATATTGTGATCAAGAATAATTGTGGAGGGTCTTAAGGGATCATTCCCCCTGTCAAGATGTTCCGTACAAGTATGCCAATGGGTAGAGGATCCGTTCCTCAAGATCCTTTTGTATGGAGAATGCTAAATAAAAGATCTTCTCCACCTTGCATATCACAATATTTACATATACTTTATACTTTTCTTGAAATGGCGACCTACCTAGGTAGGTATTTTAAGCCAAGTATGAATGACAGATGAGTGAAGGATGATTGTGGCGCAATCTTGTAGTCTTGTTACTGGCTAAGGCTGACATGTTCTTTAGACAGGACTGTTAATTAATAGCCCAACAGCCAATGGCAACTAGCACCTTAAGTGAGTTATTTTTGGATGACCAGAAAGAAGTAACCCATCGGCTATCTGTACCCTTTTAGTAATTTCAGGAGGAGTTTAACCAACAGTTTTTTATGAGTTAACTATGACTTCGTTCATATTCAGCTCATTTGAGAGTTCTACTGTTTTAGTATGTTACGTGCAAAGTGAAAACGGACATCTTGACACCAAAATAAATTTTTCAGTGTGGGCATTTTAGTATAATCGGGCTAAAATATTGATTTTTAGGTTTTGATTGAATATGATTCTTCATTCTTTCCCATAACTTTTATTCTGTTATTTTAGTTTTAATAATCTGATTCTGTTAACTCCCACTGCCTGAATGAAGGTAACCACATTTTGAGATGGTTGAACAGATAAGGTACAAAAACTAATGAAGACTTTAATTTAACTTGCTCAGCTAAATTTAACTTTTATGTACATTAGATACATTAGATACATTAGGTGAAATGGCGACCTACCCAGGTAGGTATTTTAAGCCAAGTATGAATGACAGATGAGTGAAGAATGATTGTGGCGCGATCTTGTAGTCTTGTTACTGACTAAGGCCGACATATTCCTTAGACAGGACTGTTAATTAATAGCCCAACAGCCAATGGCAACTAAGGGACCTACATTTTAACGTGGGATCCGAACCACGATTTCGCCTCGGTTAACAGTTTACGAACTGGTCTAATTATGAGGATGGTCCCATGAACGAGTACTCAATATTGCGGACGTTAATCCTCACTAAGGAACACCGCGTCCACAAGCCATCGCTCATAACTATCCACAATTCGTGACCTCCAAGTAGCTGGATTACAGGACACGCCACCGTCCCAGTCTAATTATTATAATGTAGTAAATATTACCTAAAAAATCAACAAAACAACCATAAGACTATTATGAAAGGAACCAAATTAATTATGAATCACCTGTAAAAATGTAACCGTATGTGAAGTTGCTTGAACCATCTTTTTGATTTAATGAACATTGAAAATACAAACTAAAGTTCATCCATTATATTTGTATAGGACCTAGGGAAACTTCAAAACTTCAACTCTACCATAACCCCTCAAAATTTCGAATTTTGAAAAAAAAAAACCGTTCTAATTGCTGATGCTTAAGCCCTAAAAGGAACGTCCACGCAAAGAACCGATACATTAATTTAAGCAAATCACATTTGTAACGTGTTGCGATGTGTGGCAGATGAGGTGGAGGGAGCGGAGGGCGGCCGCTACAGCCCGCGACATCCGCTGCTGGTCACCGGCTCCGGCTCTAACCACAGCTCCATAGGTAACTTCAGTTCAATTCAAAATATCCTTTATTCACATAAGTACAATTGTTCAAGAATAGTATCATATCTACAGCTAAAATTGAAGGGGTCCCCCTTAGAACGTTCTAAGCAACAAAATTTCAAAATCGGAGATATTCAGTGAAAAAGGTTCTCTAGGACATGAGCTACACCGTGGTATATTTTGTTTTGAAGATATTTGAGTTGGTAGCCCTGATTTCGTCTGTCAAATTTTGCGTGCTTCGCAAGACTGCATGGACTTTCTGGGGAATAATGTTCTTTTCGCCAAAAGATGGAATCCCCACTGATCGTTGCGCTGAAGTGGAAGGATAAGACTAGGAATGAATGTAGAAAAGTTGGATAACCCTATATTTAAAAAACTAAGAAGCCAAGGCCTGGAAATTGCCCCCAAAAGAAGTGGGTAGAATAACGTTTTAAGCACCACATGTGGATAACTTTTAGCAAAATGACTTAGGCTATCACGTTTTAGTAACAACATCACTTTTTTGTACTTTTACATCAATAAAATTGTTTTATATTCAGTTTTATTTTTGTTTCTGTTGGTATTCCTACACTCCCGGATGTTTTCTTCCAAAGTAGAAGAGCAGTCCTTCACAGAACGTTTTAAGCACCAGTCATTTAGAACGTTACAACCCCTAAAAAAACACGTAAAATGTTTTAAAATGCTTAATGGCAATTACAAATTCAATATAAGGCTACATTATGATGTTAAATCGGGTGTTAAAAAATTATACATGATCATAAGTTCTAACCTTAAAAAAAAACGTGCATTTTTGATCTCAATTTTCAACACTTGATTATTCGAAACTAGGTTTTTGTCGTTTAGAACGTGTTACGGGGGACCCCTTCAATTGAAGGAATCGCATTGCCTGATCAGTATATTACAGCATTTTTGTGAACGTAGTTTTCTGGTTTGCTACTTGGGGCACTAACAGTAATTAACAAAAGGCGTAGCCTAATTTATTTTGCAAGTTAGTTTATTGCTGCCACTTGATGTGTTTATAGTTTTGAACTGATAGGGAGTCATTAATTTGAAAAAAATAACATGTTGTACGGTCTTGATATGTTTGCAGTGTCAATTTAGCAGGGGCTAAGTTACGCGATCGATATTTACGCATTGTTATAATGACCTCGGATTATCCGGATTTTTTGCTATCCAGATCGGTTTTCTGCCACATTAATCTGGATAATCTGAGGTGTACTGTATCCTTTATTCATTTAAGTACAATTGTACAAGAATAGAGTAGAATAAACAGCTAAAATTGTTTTACTTCAGTTTTATTTCCGAACTATAAAATAAGCAGAGCATTTAACCATTCTCCCAGAACTTCTCAAGAGAATACGGCGCAAGTTTAACCCAATGCTCTTTCAGACAATTTTTAAACTTTTTGTATAATTTTCGGCTACTAGTGATCATGGGAGATGGGAATGAAATTTATTTCCCGCAAATTTAGCTGTTTTTTTTTTTTTTTTTGTAGAATTCCAGATTGTGCCTGTCAATTTGAGTTTTAAAGCGATTATTACAATTATGACTAATTATGTTTGCCACCTGATTTTTGTATTAGTCTTGGCATAAATAATATATTTTAAGATATATTAAATGTGCTTGGGCCTTTTTTATGAAGGCCATCCGGAAAGTGAGTCTTGTTCATAATGTGAGCATGGGAAGTAAGCACAATAATTTACATCAGCATGCAGCATGACAGTCAGAACAGCTTGTGCAGAGATGCAATGTGTCCCTTGCTATGTGAGGCAGATCATTGTACTGCCCCACATTTGCTGAATATAACCTAAAAACGTGAGCACCAAAACAAAAACTCCCTCCAAATTTGAGTTGTGCTGTTTTGAAGGCAATTTTTTCAAAATAAATTCTTCCTGAATCCCGCTTTGTTTATCGACCTAATTTTTTGAGTGAAGGTGTTGTTCGTCAATGGTGATGATTTTTTTAAGTTGAAGGACAAAACACCACAGTAGTGGTAGAAGCAGGACCTTGTTTTGACCAGGTGAACAAAGTGGATGAAACAAATTCATGAGTAACATCGTTTCACAATCACATATCTTTCCCTCCTACCATCAATCGGTGGTTGAGGGGTGTGTGTGTGGGTCTTTAGCAGGAGATAGTGACTTGGGCAGAATAAATTTTGGGTGCTGAGTGTTTTTTGAAAAAGAATCTTAAAATGCAACACAATTCCAATTTTGCGGGTATTTTCATTGACGCGATCATGTTTTGAAGTTGTGTAAGCAAACACCTGGCTGTACAATGATCCGGTTCACATAACAACTAGAAACGTATTGAGTCACTGCACACGTTGATGTGTTAATTATAGCGCTACTGATGCTACTTCTCGAGCTACACTTGGACTGAACCTATTTTCTTGATGGCCTTGTATTTTCTTTTAAACAGTGGTTCAGGCTTCTTAGTCTCCATGGACATGCGCTGCAGCTTCAGCTGATTATATTCAGCTGATTGTGGCATCCTCTTGGTCGCGGCATTATCACTTAGCAAGTGTCTATGCTTAATACCACTTTTAATCAGCCTTCTAATAAAATACCCGAGTGTAAAAATCTTGCAAACTTGGGAAATTTTAAACAGAGTAGATTTTCTCTAATTAATGAAACACTACTGCATGAGGGAAAGGTTTGCCATTTGGCAGTAATACAGAAGACTTTTTACACTTGGGGAGTGTCTATTGCTGGCCTTCACATCTTCCGATAAATGTTTTTTTTCCTTTTTAATAAAGTTAATTAAGTGTAATGTGTATTTTAGCAAATTTCCCCTATAGGGAAGAAGCTGTTACCGTAGTACTCATGGTAAGACTTAAGACCCAGACCATAATAACTTTTCGTTTTGGGGCCCCCAGAAGCAAAAAACACTATTCGTTCGAATTTTTATATATATATCTATATATATATCTATATATATATCTATATATATATATATATATATGTCTGTTAACACGATAGCGGCTGTAAATATGGTCCGATCTCAATGAAATTCGGTACAGACGTGTAAAGTGGCAATCACTCAGACGAGTTCGTGAACCAGCCCAATCGGACCACCGGAAGGGGGGGTAAAGGGGGATAAACCCCCAAAAATGGGTTTTTTGAGTTTTTTATATAGAAAAATAAAATTTATCGAATTTTCGTTTGCACCATTGAATTCAGCTCAAAAAAACAAACAATTTAGTATTTTGAATCACTGCTCTATGTCCATTGGTTACCGAGATATTGAAAGTGGTAAACACAGTACGTTGTCCCAATGTTAACCTTATGGGAAATAAGTAAAATTCTATATCTCGCTTATTTCTCAACATATCTGGATAAAACTTGGTTTGTGGCTTCATCTAAATGAGATCTAATGTTTAATGGTCTAAAATCACCAATATTTCCTTTTTTCGTGGCAGCAAACCTGCATACTCATTCCCCATATTATTCTTAAGGGAGCTTACAAAAACATGTCAATTCTCGCTATGTTGGCTTGAATTATGTTCTTTTACAATTGAAATTCGCTGAGTATGCAGGTCTACTGCAACGGGGGTATTTTAGATTTGTTGTATATTTTTTAAATTATTTAACAAGCAACTATGTAGACAATTTTGTGATCTTTCCCTGGTGATGGAACTACGAGTTCTGAAACATGTGTAGGAAATCTACGTTAATAAGGACTGGAGACTGAAGGCATGTAAACCTATATTTTATCAGTCAAATCCCATTACTGGAGGCAAACAACCATGAATGAATTAGAAGGTGTCACAAAAAGAGCCTGTCGGATAGGTGCTATGCTCAGGGCCGTATTTTGGCCCCCAGAGGCCCCCGGCGGAGCTGTAAAAGGGGGCCCCTATGGTCTTATAAAAAGTGGTGACTGTGGAGATCGACCCCAAATCCCTTCATCGCGTCCCAACGCGGTACGGAACTTTACTGGCTGCCGCCATTTTTCGTCCGCTTTTTATCAGGCGTGCCCCTCTGATATCGTTTGATTCTTAAGAAACAAAAGTCCTACTAACATATTTATGACAACCTAACCTAACATACCACTGCAGTGTGTCGCATAAGGGTAATGATCGGGTGTGGCCACTAGCAGTAGTGACACCTTCAACTCAATTCTCGTCGACTTTTCTGCCTTCAAGGAGGCAGAACACAAAATCCGCTCATCATAGTTGTGTCAAATTTGGACAGCATGTCAATTAAAGTATGTTCTCAGATCTGAACTGAGTATGTAGTCAGAACTGAAAATGGTAAAAAGGCCTTTTCTTATCTTGGCCCCAAAATTTACAATGACCTGCCATCTCACCTGAAATCAGCCAGCTGTGCTACTTCAAAAAAGAACATCAAGGAGTTATGTAGTTAGCCCTAGTCAAAAATGTTTTTTTTTTTTAATCAATGTTTATATTATTAGGATAGGCGTAGTCTTTTAGTTATGACAACAGTTGAATTGTAAAACAAAGACCTGTACTTTGAATAACGCTGGCTAATAAAGACGTTTTCATTCATTCATTCATTCCTTCTAATTATGTAGTTATGTTTTGTATTAAAAACCCTCTAAGGACAATGGTCTCTCTGTATAATACCAAAGCACCCAAAATCAACAATTAATAGCCTTACAATCTAACAATCCGCTGGTGTGTTGACAGAGGAGGAGGACGAGAGTAATGGGCGAGCCATCACCCGGCGCCGCGGAGCCATCAAGTGTTACCAGATTCAAAAATGCCTATTATCGTACCAAACAAGGGAAACTATCGTAAATTTCCTAAAATTATCGTACTTTTCCAATTAACTTTTTAATTTTACCAAATTAATGTAAAAATCGCACAAAGGCATTCAAGAAAACCTTGTAACACTGCAGAAAAATAATATTTGATACTAAAACATTTTAGATTATCCTTTAAAAAGCAAAAATAATGTGTAAAATAGGCTTCAAGACATCATCAAACTTTTTTTCATTTGTCTCTACTTCACCTTTTTTCCTAGTGTACACCAGGGTTTTAATTATCATCTTTTTTTCTCCATATTGCTTTACTTTTATGCACTCTTATCTTTCTGTCTTATAGTCTATTATCTCTCACTCCTCCTCATCAATTTTGACCACCCGTCTCTCTTTCCTTTCCTTAATCCTATTCCTTTTCCTCATTCCCCTAACTTCTTCTCACTCATTCCCTTAACTAGGTATATGTGTCTTATCTTTCTTCTCGCTTCATCATTTTCCAGCTGCTGCCGGGGATCCTTGGACTTGGTCCACTGGGGTTGGTAGGTCCTATCCAAACATCATCAAGCTATCGTACCGGAGAAAATTTGGATCGTACCACACTCAAAATTATCGTACATCTGGGAACACTGGAGCCATCAAGCACCAAAAGGTGCACCAGGTCAAGGGCCATCACTTGTGGCCAAGTTTAACAATCTAACAGCCTTACAATCTAACAATCCGCTGGTGTGTCGACAGAGGAGGAGGACGAGAGTCATGGGCGAGCCATCACCCGGCGCCGCGGAGCCATCAAGTGTTACCAGATTCAAAAATGCCTATTATTGTACCAAACAAGGGAAACTATCGTAAATTTCCTAAAATTATCATACTTTTCCAATTAACTTTTTAATTTTACCAAATTAATGTAAAAATCGCACAAAGGCATTCAAGAAAACCTTGTAACACTGTAGAAAAATAATATTTGATACTAAAACATTTTAGATTATCCTTTAAAAAGCAAAAATAAAGTGTAAAATAGGCTTCAAGACATCATCAAACTTTTTTCATTTGTCTGTACTTCACCTTTCTCCTAGTGTACATCAGGGTTTTAATTTTCATCTTTTTTTCTCCATATTGCTTTACTTTTATGCACTCTTATCTTTCTGTCTTATAGTCTATTATCTCTCACTCCTCCTAATCAATTTTGACCACCCGTCTCTCTTTCCTTTCCTTAATCCTATTCCTTTTCCTCAATCCCCTAACTTCTTTTCACTCATTCCCTTAACTGGAATGAGCATTCTTCTCGCTTCATCATTTTCCAGCTGCTGCCGGGGATCCTTGGACTTGGTCCACTGGGGTTGGTAGGTCCTGTCCAAACATCATCAAGCTATCGTACCGGAGAAAATTTGGATCGTACCACACTCAAAATTATCGTAAATCTGGGAACACTGGAGCCATCAAGCACCAAAAGGTGTACCAGGTCAAGGGCCATCACTTGTGGCCAAGTTTAACAATCTAACAGCCTTACAATCTAAAAATCCGCTGGTGTGTCGACAGAGGAGGAGGACGAGAGTCATGGGCGAGCCATCACCCGGTGCCGCGGAGCCATCAAGCACCAGAAGGTGCACCAGGTCAAGGGCCATCTAACAATCTAACAATCTGCCTTACAATCTAACAATCCGCCGTGTGTCGACAGAGGAGGAGGACGAGAGTCACGGGCGAGCCATCACCCGGCGCCGCGGAGCCATCAAGCACCAGATGGTGCACCAGGTCAAGGGCCATCTAACAATCTAACAATCTGCCTTACAATCTAACAATCCGCCGTGTGTCGACAGAGGAGGAGGACGAGAGTCACGGGCGAGCCATCACCCGGCGCCGCGGAGCCATCAAGCACCAGAAGGTCCACCAGGTCAAGGGCCACCACTTCGTGGCCAAGTTCTTCCGCCAGCCCACCTTCTGCACCTTCTGCAAGGACTTCTTATGGTAAAGCTTCTCTTTTTAGCGAATTTCCCCTATAGGGAAGAAGCTATTACCGTAGGTCTCATGGTAAGACCTAAGCTCGGGACCACTATAACTTTTCGTTTTGGGGCCCCCAGAAGCAAAAAACACTATTCGTTCGAATTTTTATATATATATATATATCTATATATATATATATATATATATGTATATATATATATATATATATATATGTGTCTGTTAGCACGATAGCGGCCGCAAAAATGGTCCGATCTTTATGAAATTTGGTACGGACATGTAAAGTGGTAATCAATTGGACGAGTTCGTGAACCAGCCCGATCGGACCACCGGAAGGGGGGGGTAAAGGGGGATAAACCCCCCCAAAAAAGGGTTTTTTGAGTTTTTTACATAGAAAAATAAAATTTATCAAATTTTTGTGGGCACAATTGAATTCAGATCAAAAAAACAAATAATTTAGTATTTTGAATCACTGCTCTATGCCCATTGGTTACCGAGATATTGAAAGTGGTAAACACAGTACGTTGTCCCAATGTCAACCTTGTGGGAAATAAGTAAAATTCTATATCTCGCTTATTTCTCAACATATCTTGATAAAACTTGGTAAATGGCTTCTTCTAGTTCAGATCTACTAAATATTGAATTAAAACCTTCCAGTTTTAATATACCTGTAGCAGCAAACCTGCATACTCATTTCCCATGTTATTCTTATGGAGCTTAACAAAACATGTCAAATCTTGCTATGTTTGCTTGAAATACGTTGTTTTGCATTTGAAATTCGCTGAGTATGCAGGTCTGCTGCAACGGGGGTATTATAGCTTTGTAAGTGTGTATTTTTTTGTGTACTTCAACGCCAGTGGCATTTTAAAGTTTTGATCGTGAACGGTCCAAACCCGGGTCTTGTTACTATCTAACAGCAACCTGTTAGACAGCATCATTAATTCATAGCCCAATGACAAATGGCAACTGGACCCAGTTTCGATCCTGTCAGGAATCGAACCAACGACCCTCAGATTATGAGGTGAGCGCTTTATCCACTCGGCTAGCCAGTCAATGTTCATATGATTTGATCTGTTTTAAATGGATTTATTTCTCCTGTAATTGAAAATAAATGCAAGTAGTATTAATAGTATATTACACTACTAGTCCAGTAAGTACTGTTTTACTGGATGAGCATGATAGTTCCCCCTGGAGCCGGAAGCGAGTGGGTGATATTTATGTAGTACAAAAAAATTTACCCGACATGTTAGTACTATTTGACATCATACTGCACAGGAAAAACATATTTTTTCAGTCATAACATTTTTGCATAAACCAAAAAAATAGCGTTTCTCAATTCTTCAGACCTAACCTATAATAATAAACAAATATTTTCTACTGTTACCAGTGCTCCCACTATATTGTTCTATTCCTCTAAAGTAACCCGTAAATATCAATAAATGTGTTTTTTTTTTCAATCCGCTGATTGTTTACTTCTGTCTCCAAGTAATCCTAGAAAATTTTCTGGCATAGGCCGAAACGTTTTCCAGACTGGTATCGACAATAATAAGCAACTTTACTGCCAACAATAAAAACAGAAAACAGATGTTTCTTTGCCAGTGTGATATAAAAGCAGTTTTAGATCCTTTTTTCCCTCAATGGTTACAGAATAAATTTCACATTAATACATGGGCATGGGGGGTATGGGGCAATATAATACATTGCTTGATTGTATTTGTGTAAGAGCAGAATGAAACCGTAACTTGCTAGAGCTAAGGCCTAGCGAGGCAGACAAATTGAATGGTTTGTCTTGCTGTCGTTTGCTAGCTTTGTTGAATATTCGAGAATGAGTGCAGTCAAACTGGATCAAATACAAAAAGATTTGTTTGGATTTGAACGTTGCTTGGTTAATCAGGGGGAACAAAATTCTGTGGATGTTGAAGGACTGTGAATGTTGTTGATTGTTTATTTACAATTCTTTTGAAAGAGCAAAAAATATTTGCAAAGATAGCAAATAGATCAATAAATCAACAATTTCCGTTTGGAGAATCTTCATAAAATTTAGGATGTGTTGTATTGCATAAGGAGGAAGGCAGTGCTGAGGATAGTGAATTAGGGTTCATATATCAAACTGAAGACTGCCCTCACAAACCGGTTGGCAAGAAACCCTTTCTACTCCCTGGATAAGTTCCAGAAATGGAGAGAAAAACCTTTAAAACATTAATGTATCCTGAGGCCATTACAGATCTTGATGTTTTGTTAAAAAGTGTTTTGGATTTTGATTTATTTGATTTATCTTGTGGAATATTTATTACCATCAAAAAAGTGCATGAATGGTTCAAGAAAAATTGTAATATTTGGAGAGTAATAACAAAGTCTTAGGTATTAGCCTTTTGGTCACACTGCAGTGCATGCCATCTTTAGTGAACTCGAATGATCGAGTGTGTATGATCGCAAATATGCAAACACTTTCGAACAGCTCTGAACAGTTCACTACACTCAAAATGTTAGTCACGCTGAGGTGGATTTTGCATTCATAACTGCTCGTTTGCTTGCAATTGCTCCAGAGCAATTAAGGCCAGTAGGCTCAGTAGGAAATGCAAGAGAAAATTTTTTTCGGAATTAATTTTGTCTAGTCCTGTGTTATGGGTTTCCTCCTAACTACTTTCTCTCTTTAATAGTATCCTAGAGAAAGTCTAAATTGTTGTTAGGCCTAATCAACTAATACATCTATTAGGAAAATGTTCCCACTGCTAACATCATACAAAATTAGAACAGATTTTTTGTAGTGGTTTTAAGAAATAAGAGATAAAATTTATAACATATTAAACTAGAGATTTTATTTAATAACTACTAAAGACTAGATGTAATAATTACACTACCAAAAATACTAACTAAGAAAAGCAAACAAAAACATTAGCTACTGGTATAATTTTAAATTAGATACAAAAGTTGTTATTGACTTTTTTAACTTTCTAAAGTTCTTAGAAATTTGACCAATAATGATTTGTACGATCTATAGATTATAACTCTATGTTTCTAACTTTCAGTTATACTTCTTCCATCCCTGGAATATTCTTCTCCTTGATGTAAGTTTATTATTTGTTGATGATCATTGTTGTATTGTTTATTTCTCCGTTCAAGCTTTATTCACAATTTATTAAGTTGTGGTTTTCTATCGTTTTAATCCTCAACTGGAGATCTTTGAGCAGGTCTCACTGCGTCACCGTTTGTCAAATCCTTTAAGATAAAATGTTATCAAAATAGGTCATTCTAAGACTTGCTATCACTGCAACCTTGGAATAGAGATTGATCATCAAAATCATACATGGGGGACGAACTTCATTGGCTACTTTGACAAATCCTAGTAATTTTTTTAGTCAAAGATTAATTGTCTTCTTCCAAACATTTTTACATCTTGAATGCCTGAGTAATCTAAATTCTATACACTACATCTTATCTTCTGTTATAAAAATTGCAGTTGAAAAATAATTTGGCATTACTTAACAATTATTCTGTTGTAAGTTTACCCATTACTGTCCAACCTAGTTTAGTTTGTACAGATACCAACCCACAATTCAGAAATTTTGTTCCACCTGTCAAAAGTTTACCAGCGATGTCAGCCCCTATTAGTATTTCTATCGGTCCACTGGAGTTAATATCAGTCAGTTCAATACAGTGGGTGGTAAGTTCTTTGTTCCAACGGCCGCGTGGGGCAGACAAGATTTCTCCGCAAAGCTGAGGCTGAGCTAATGCCTCAAAATTACACTTATAATTGTTATCCAGCGACGATAAATGTATCTTATAAATGTTGTGACAGATGACATCAGAACAGTTGCCACCGAATAAAGCATGCTGAATGATTTCTTGACTTATAGGTTCGTACCCAACCAAAGACGCAGTTTTGGATTGTATATATGATCGCTGGGAACCAGAATCGATCAAAGCTCTTGCGATATGGACACATTTTGGCCCGCTTACACTGACTCTTAAAGTTGGCAGTAAGACGTTACAAGTGTTGAAGTTTGCAAGTGATTCGTCCCTTTTTACTCGGTTTTCAACGATATTTGGACAGTAAATATTCAAAGTACCTGGGTATAGTAGAAATGCATTGCACATGTTTGCAGAATGAGATTTTTTATATCTAGTTCGCCTTTTACACTTACTTGCAATGTACTCTTCTTTCAAACAAGCTGTTTTTCTTTTGTAATTGGATTTTCTGTCTTGCAAGGACATAGACAGTGCTTTGTGAGAACAATAAGATATGTAGTTAGCAGATTTTTCAGTTTGAACTGTAATGCATGAATCAGAAAATGTTGATGTGTTATCATCAGACTTTTTCACATAAACATTTAGAGCTTCGAGGGATTTGTCCTCTTTCCACTTTACAGACAATCGACTAAAACCTCCGAGGGCTAAATTACTTTTTAGTTCTCCATCTCTTACTCTTTTTAAGAAAGCCAGTAAGCTTTCTAAAATTTCTTTTGATGTTTCTTTGTGTTTTTTAGACAAATTGGTCAAACTGGACTTTTTCCAAAGTTTTAGAATGTTTTCTGGCAAACAAAATGAAATCAAAGGTAAGAGAATGGGAGCACAATTGTCTGTAGACACACCTAAGGCTTCAAGGTTTCTTAAATGGTCTTGTATCTCATCAAACATTTGGGGAAAAATTACTTTCTTTGCAGGTATTGCTTTACTAATAATAATTTTCAACAGCTCCCCAATGTGGTGTTCAATTAGCAACTCATCTCTGCCAAAACGAGATTTTGAAACTTTTATAACCTCAGGATACTTATCATTTGTGTCTGGACAGCTCTTAACTACATTTCTGGCTTTCAAATTTGGTGATTCGGTTCGGCATTGCACTTTGCTCTCAGGATTGATAGAACTGCCGGCATCTATCTTTGAATATTGGGACCAAAATGATAACCGATCTTTTGGGTCCCCATTAAACTCTTTGAACTCTAATGAGGGGGGCTTGAATGAACAGGTTTGATTTAAATCTAGGCCTACCTGGTCTGTCGTATGTGACTGCACACTAATAGCAGGAGATTCTACTTTGTCTTTACGAAGGTCCTGCTCGAGTATCAGTTGTTCAATTTGCTTTTTGGTCAGGTGATACGCCATTAAATATTCTCTCTGGTTCTCCATCTCCTCATCAATATCATCCTCAATTGTGGTCTTATCATCAAGTAAATGGTCAAATATTGATGCATCTTCTCTCATTATTCTTGAGTAGTACGACTCTAACACTTCCATCAATGCCGCAATACTTATCAAATCAATAACAGCTCTGTTTCTTATTAGATCTTCTATTTCATTCTTGGTTTTAGTAAATATTCTTCTAATTGCTTCTCTTGATTTCTGGAGTCTTGAAATATCCATTTACTCGTTTTTTATCATGACAATAACTATATTCAAACGAACATAAACCTAATTGTCAGTTCCCATCATGTTACATAGTCACCAAAAGTGGGAAAATCCACCAATTTAACTTTAAAAAAAAAGTTTTGCACTCACCAAATAACTTCGTATCAAACTAGAACTCATTTTATTAAAGTCGTAAATAAAAAAAATCACAAAAATCAAACTTCACCAATAAAAAACATAATGAAAAGTAAACAAACACTTAAAACAGCTGAGTCAATCTAAGCGTTCAGCAACAGCTGCTACCCACTCCTGACGAGCAGTGATAAATGAGTCATAATAAGAAAACTGGCATCTTTCTTTACAGGCACGCGGCCACGAACCGCAAATAGATATTACTGCCATCAATGGGCCATACATGCCTATTCGCAATTAGGGGAACTGTTGCGCTTGTTTAGTGAATAAATTACATACGTAATTATGAATAGTTATTAATAAATATTTAATGATAAGAATGAATACCAGATATAACAAAATACTTATAGTTATTTAACTGTTTGTTAATGCACAATTGTTTGGTATAATTTATTAAAAAAATTCATAAACAAAGGAAAAGCTTATGAAATTTGTATGGTAGTAAACCTACATGGAATCTAATGTTAGCTCCATTCTCGTCTAAAATTGTTTGTGCCTCTTGAGGATGCCCATTATGCTACTTATATTCAGTGGCAAATTAATGTTGACTGTCCTATTCAAGGTGACAGACATTAGAAACAATCTGTAAAAGTTCTCAGAACATAGCAGAACATTGAATTGTCGTTCATTTAAGTTATCGCTTGGAATCATCATTTACCCTATTTAACTTTTATTTAAGAATGTGACATATTGAAAAAGTAAATGTAAACATTGATAATGTGACAGTATTTCTAGTAACCCATTCATAAGACAGTAACATTGGTAAGGATATTGAACAGTGGCAAGGTCATGGGGACTGGAGCCAAGGTCATACAGGCACAACTGATAACGGAGCTTGTCTTTCTATTACCATTCATGACTAACAGCAAAAATAAATACTGAATAAATAATTGGTCATATAAAAAAATAAAAATAAATAATTTGCACTATAAGGCTTAACTTCTTTGGTTGCAATAAAATTACTTTCATTGTTTAAATAAATAGTATTTAGGGGTGTGCGAGTATTGATTTTTGAAGTCAAGTCGAGTGGAGTCGAGGTCTAAAACTACCCGCGAGTTTCGAGTTTTTTTCGAGTCGAGTGTTTTGGATAGTGTAAATAGTTATTACTCTTATTACTGATCACATAAAATGCAATATTTTTTATTTACTAAACTGGGTTGTTTTCCTAAGCATTAAAAGCAAACCTGTTTTCAAATGAAAATAAACAAGAATTCAGGCCACCTTTAACATAACTTTATATCATTACTCAATATTTTATTAAACTTTCAGCCATAGGAGGTAAAAGCCAAGATCTGCGCTTGTTGCTTTAAAAAAGGGGTTTTTGTAACATATTGTTATAGGTTTAAAAATTAAAGTTAAACCATTCTCATTGAGCATAAGTAACAAAATATATCAAATTATAGAAAGGAAAAAGACAAGACTAAATTTATTGATATTAATAACTGAAAAACCACTTTAATTCAAGAAAAATAAAAGTTTTATGGTGGCTGGTCATGAGTGGTGTTGACTGTGTGAAAAACGACCGTAAAATGCGATCAGGTGAACCAATTCCGGGTAAACGGCGGGAGTACTCGACTCAAACTTCCAAGTATATTTCAAAACTTTGAGTAGAGACGAGTAGTGCAAACTCGGCTTGAAAAAAGCTTGATAATCGAGTACTCGCACACCCCTAATATTTTTAAAGAATCTGTTAAATTTAAGATACAGTTTATTTCATTAATATTTAGCAGACTCAGCAATTCAATTAAACTTCAGTGCATTAAGCGCTCCTTTGGCTGTTAAGTAATAAAAGCTAAATTTGTGGTTTAATTAAATGTTTGTATGAAATTCCAGCTAAGAAGATCATTTGGTTATTAAAATTTAAAAAAAAAAACTTTAAGATATTTAAGATTGGAAAATCAATTTCTCATATTTAATTAAAACTTTGTTGTTTAAAAAAATCAATATCACGAAATTTATGTATAGTGAAAGTAAAAGGAGGTATAAGCAAACATTATGACCCATTAATGTAATATTTTCTGTTATTAAATCTAACGCATTCTTCAATTGCACAACTAGCTTTTATTGGTCCCTAGCCAACTGATCGCAACGATTCTTGGCCAATACTACCTCAACAACATGGGCTAGACCCATCAGAAGGTGGGCTTGTGACTCATCATTCTGAACTATTTTTTTTCACTAAGTGCAGTGTTACAATACTTCTGAGATTTCAGACATTTAAAATATTTTATGTTTTAAGAATTGGAAGTGTTAAAGAGGAAAATGTAAAGTTATTGAAACAAAAATGTACGGTTAATAATATTATATCATAAAATTACCCCCGTTGCAGCAGACCTGCATACTCAGCGAATTTCAAATGCAAAACGACATATTTCAATCCAACATAGCGAGATTTGACATGTTTGGTAAGCTCCATAAGAATAACATGGGGAATGAGTATGCAGGTTTGCTGCTACAAGTATATTAAAATTGGGTGGTTTTAATTCAATATTTAGTAGATCTGAACTAGAAGAAGCTATTTACCAAATTTTATCAAGATATGTTGAGAAATAACCGAGATATAGAATTTTATTTATTTCCCATAAGGTTAACATTGGGACAACGTACTGTGTTTACCACATTCAATATCTCGGTAACCAATGGACATAGAGCAGTGATTCAAAATACTAAATTGTTTGTTTTTTTGAGCTGAATTCAATGGTGCCAACAAAAATTCGATAAATTTTATTTTTCTATGTAAAAACTCAAAAAACCAATTTTTGGGGGGGTTTATCCCCCTTTACCCCCCCTTCCGGTGGTCCGATCGGGCTGGTTCACGAACTCGTCCGAGTGATTACCACTTAACACGTCTGTACCAATTTTCATTAAGATTGGACCATTTTTACGGCCGCTATCGTGCTAACAGACAAATATATATATATAACAATTCGAACGAATGGTGTTTTTTGCTTCTGGTGGCCCCAAAACGAAAAGTTATCATAGTCTCGGGCTTAGGTCTTACCATGAGACCTACGGTAATAGCTTCTTCCCTATAGGGGAAATTCGCTAAAATAAAGAATTTAAGTAAACTACCCAATCGGAGTTGGTAGATCACTGATATTATTCGTTTTTTTTTCTAAGGAAGA
This sequence comes from Flexamia atlantica, assembly GCA_035578135.1. Lineage (NCBI taxonomy): Eukaryota > Metazoa > Arthropoda > Insecta > Hemiptera > Cicadellidae > Flexamia > Flexamia atlantica. The sequence continues at coordinate 2,243,458 of JAQJVK010000030.1, read as the reverse complement.
GCCAAGGGCTTAGTAGGTTTTGGGTGAACTGCCAAGCCCAGTACATAGGCCTCACCACACAAACCCTAAGAAAGAGAATGAACGGTCACAGACAGGATGTTAAAACCAGCAAGGACAAACCCATAGCCATCCATGCCAATAAACACAAGTTGGACTTTGACACATGCTTCTCTACCAAAGCTCTAAAATCCTTCCCCAAAAACCAGTGCAATAGTTCCTTACTAAGGAGGTGGGAACTAGCCTATCAGTATGTGACAAATTCCAGAAACCCCCCCAACCTAAACATCAGATAACCTAACCCCACCCCTACCTAACCCTTCAGCTAGCTTAATTCTTAGTAATAGTATAAAAAACGAACTGGTGATTTTACATCAATAGTATTAACCACAAACTTTGGTGATTTTACATGTATATACAGTGATTAAGACATTATTTTGAGTATTTAAGTGATCACAGTTGGCAACAGTGACAGCATACAGTTGAAATTTGAACTCAACAGCCATTTTCTCTTCACTCTGAAGAAGTCCTCCAGAAGGACGAAATATTAGTGTTAAATGTGTCTCCTTTTGTGTTTCTATGTGCTGCTACCATGAACATTATTTCTCAGGTAAGCTACCTGATATTATTAGTTTGTAATTTATTGAGCAATGGCCCCTGACGGACCGAGCCTTGTTCAGAAGTTTCATATTTCCAGTTCATCCCATTACTACAAAAATATTCCAGTGGCATTATATTTATACACTTAATAAATACTCCATGCAAACTTCATCCCACTGCCGAAATGGAATTTCTTTTGACAGAAGCGGCAGTTTGATTACATTTTCTTGTTGTTTTGTTACCCCATATTAACCCATAAAACATAATATCAACTTTTTTCAACTTTAAAATCAATTTGTTTACGTAATTACATTTTGTCTGACTAAGTACAAGGAGAAATAGAAATAATTTTTTCGTACCATTTGAAGGGAATCCTCAGAGCCATTTCTAATATAGTTGTGCTTGCAGGCAAACAATGATAAGTTGCTTGTATAAAAGAACGGGATACAGTTTTAAATAATAGGTTGATCTCAAACAAGTATGTTTGTTTCAGGGGTTTTGGGAAGCAAGGTTATCAGTGTCAATGTGAGTATTTTATTCAGAATTAACAACCTTTGTAAGTTTAAGTCTGTTTAACTATGGATAATGCTAGATTATTCTGATGTATTACCCAAATTTGTATAACAGTCCCAAAAATTCAAACTGTATTATTGATTTAGATTAGACGTAAAAAAATATGTTTTTCAATGGTATGTCTATTAAGATGGGGCTGAAGGCAATTCAATGTCGCCCTCGCGGGAGAGGTATGTAATGACATTACTCTGCAATGATAATGGAAAAAGCAGTGCGTCGTAGTAAATTACCATTTTATCTAATATTATGAGCTTAACAAGCATATGGAGTGCTCTATTCCACTTTTAATGTCCATAATATTACTTCAGAAGCTGATATAATGTTGTTGCCAATTCACATACGAGTCCAAACAGTGCTGATTATAGTAAATATTCCTCTGCGGGTTCGGCGATCAGAACATGTAAATGTTCTTTTCAGTGCAATTTACGGCAATATATTTTAATTTAGAAAATTGCATGTTGAAGAAAAATAAATTCAACTCTAGGTTTGTGAAGTTGTGAGGTAATTTTCGGGGGTCAAAGGAAATATTCCCGGGATCTCCTACCCCGAGAAATTAGTCACCGTGAGAAAGCCTCGGAATCGCTCAGAAGGAGCTGATTCCAGGGTTAACTTTAATTTCGAAAAAAAGTAGTCGTGGGGCAACTCTCGTAACTACCTTAAGCAGGGCTCAGAGCAACTGGGTGCAACGATATAGTTCAAAGAACGAGTTGCCTCATCCTCGCCCTCGTAAAATGAAATAATTTTGCGTAGAACGACGAAACGCCTAAGTCGCGCGAAGGAATCGCTCTAACCTTAGCCCCTGCTCACACCCTCGCTTGAAAGGGTTACTATGAACAAGAGGCTCACCCAACACGTTTTGGGTTACCATGGGCTAGGCTTAAACCCATAGCGTGACCCGTGACTCTACACGGAAATCGTGGAAAATCTAAATAAAACTTTCCGGGGTTTATTCGTAGGCGTAAGGCCTAACCGAACGTTGTTCGTAACCGCTCAGTGCCTCACCCAATTAATAGTTTATTAATTGGGTTGCCGTGGCGTAGCACGTGCTCCGTAATTTGTCACGACGTGAGCGTGCAAGTACGGGGTGGACGAAAAATTACGTTACTGCACTGAGAAAATGCGGCCAAAACGTCTAGTAATTAATGATACGGTATTTTCGTAAAGGTGAGAAAGGCTAAGCCTAACAAGAACGTGAATTAAACTGTTCGACAATTCGGTAAAGATCGCCCACGACAACCTCGGACAGGTTCGTGAGGACGTAAATTCGACTAAAAGTCCGTAATTTCGTCTCTATTGAAAATTCCCGTGAGTCGGGTTCGATAAACGTGTTAGTAGCGTTAAACGTCATTGAAACGTAAATAATGAGGAAACCGTACCTCTGTATCGTGTTTGACCGCCGTCGAGTCGAGCGTCGTGTCTCGAGTCGTGTACGTCTCGGCGGCTGGTCAACGAATAATCGCCAGAGGGGAAAAGGAGCCCACTCCTTCCCCTCCGACGGGGTTTCCCGACGTAGGGGTAATCAGCTGTTCACCCAGTGACGTAAGAAACAGCTGATCGCTGGGTAGCCAGACGGAGAAAAGAGGCCTCAAGATGGCTACCCTCAATGATTGTCAACAAACGCTATGGGGTAATGTTTGGGTGATGCAAGACGAAGCTAAGTGTTTAGTGGTCTGTAGTAAATTATAGCTGACATTGTTAGCGTAATTAAAGTGCTTTTATAGTATACAGTGAATTGATAAATGTATTATTACCCAAGATATTTCGTAAAGTGGTAATTCAGTGTTGAGCATATCGTGGTCGCACTAGGCCTAGGCTCCTACTAGCCCAGGTTAACCTATAGGCCTGAAGTGGCCCAGACATACGGGTGAATCGAGTAGCGTTTGTTTACCAGCTTAGTCGTTTACTTTTACCCCCTCCCCCCAAAAAGGCACCTTACAAAGCACACTTTTCATTTTCTTTTTACATTCTAAGCTATTTAAGCTTAAAACATTATCATCTTACCCAATATTGAAAAAATCCCACCATTTAACTTAGACACCAATCAGTCTTGTATTTTTTATGATATTGGAAAAATAAAAATTGCATATTGTGAGGAATTTGTTTAATTTTGATATGTGGCTTATTGTTGTACATTGAAAAATAAAATCAGAATATGGTTCCGTGCGATGTTGTAAAATCACGACATCCTTGAGTGCGAGAACACATGCCGACTATAATTTTCGATTGAAAATCAAAAAACTATCAAAATAAAGAGAAGAAAAAAAGTCATACAAAGTATTACCATTTGCCTCCACGATTCTAAGCAAAGTAAAGAATAATCACACCTGAAGCTCAGCCAATGATTTTTACATGATTATCAATTAGGTGAATTCAGTTAAGTAAATTCACAGGCTGATTGCTCTTCCAGTTTTCGTAGGATCATAGAAGCTAACGATAACATTTTGTCGGATTTTCTCCTTATATAATGTTTTGATTTTCTATCGAAAATGATAGTTGGAATGCATTCCCTCTCACAAAGGTGTTGTCGAGGTTTTGACGGGTTTTGAAGGTAATGAGCGGGTTGTTGTTCAACAGGCGTTGAGCGGGAGGTGTTGTTCAACGGGTTTATTTTGAACTAAAAAAACTTGGAATGTAAAAAGAAAATAAAAAGTGTACTTGTTGAACCTAGTGTTGATTATTTTTTCTTCAAGATGCAATAAAATTACTCTCTCTAATTAAAAATATATTGCCGTGATTAGCTCCAGCGTGAACGTTTACAAGCGTTGATCCCCTACCTCTCGGAGGAATATTTACTACATTCATCACTGACTGGACACTTATGAAGAACAGTGATATTATACCTTATATTTTGGACATTAAAAGTGGAATAGAGCACTTAATATTCTAGTTAAGATCGCAGTTTTAGAAAAACTGGTTATTCACTATATCACACTACTTTTTTCCATGATCATTGCAGAATAATGTTATTAATGTGTCTCTCCCGCAAGGGCAACACTAAATTGCCTTTAGCTCCCTTTTAACATTTGTATTATCTCCCTCTTTATCTCAAGCTAAAATCGATTAGTTCAAATTTAGAAAGAAAAACTATGCTATTCAATAAAGATGTTTTTGAATTTTGCTGCAGCCTCCAAAAATATTAACTTCATTAAACAATAAAACATTTTCTGTCAATTGTTGTACAACATAAATCTTATTTTAGTACATTGTATTTACTTAGCTATTGCAAAATGTGTCTAACTCTAAAAGATTATGATTATAGTTATTATTTATTTTCATGATTCACTTAGTTTTACACATTATAAGGTAAAAAACTTATAAATATTACAACTCACTGATTCAAGTGTTGACTAATGCAAAATTCTTGAATTTTTCCAGTGTGTCAAACAGCAGTCCATAAGAAATGTCATGACAAGTTCCTCGCCAAATGCCCGGGTTCTGGGAGAGAGTCAGCAAGCACTATTGTAAGTAAAGAGACGAAAAATATTTAACCACAGGAATCCAGGGGAAATTTCGGAATATGTCTCCAATGCTAGGCAAAATTTAAAATTGATTTTTCAATATTTCTTTGATTCGATATAACCTAAATCAGAGATGGATTTTGAATTTGACTCCATTACATTATTGAATGACAAAAAGTATCAATTCCCAACCAATATCAATCAAATTAAAAAAAAAACACAAATTTTAGAGTATATTTAACATATCATAATTTAGCTACGACCATTGCAATATTCACCAATAACGATGTTACAACTAATGTCATAATGAGGTCCATTTTTAAACCAAATACAAACCTGTTGCATAAAGTTCACTTGCAACTGGTGTCACTTTATGATACAGGTTCTAGACCAATGGGAGCGCGGCATTTGACGCAAGTAGTGTCATAATGACAATTATGCAATTCGCATATCAGCTGATTGTTCCACAACGATTCATGGTTAAGTCTACTTATGTGTCTAACCTCAAATTTGAGTTGATCTATTCCATCATTAGTAGAAGTCATGAGTTTTGTTTAACTTCGGGGAAAATTTTGTCGTATATTGTTGGTTCTAGATAAAGTAGATTTTATTATTCCTTTAAGCCACTCGTGAGATATTTAGAACATGAGCGAACTTACTTACATCTCACTCATGGCTTAAAGACATTCATAATACAATCGTTGCATAAACTACTATTATGATTACCTCCAAAAACTTTTTCAGTTTCCAAATTGCATTGGGTTTACCTCTGAAACCTTTTTAGCGAATTTCCCCTATAGGGAAGAAGCTGTTACCGTAGGTCTCATGGTAAGACCTAAGCCTAAAACCATCATAACTTTTCTTTTTGAGGTCCTCAGATGCCAAAAACACCATTCGTTCACTTTCATAAATATATATATATATATCTATATATCTATATATATATCTATATATATATCTATATATATATCTATATATATCTATATATATATATATATATATGTGTCTTTAAGCACGATAACTTGCGCAAAAATGGTCCAATCGGAATGAAATTTGGCATAGACGTGTAAAGTAGTAATTATTCGGACGAGTTCGTAAACCAGCCCGATCGGACCACCGGAAGGGGGGGTAAAGGGGGGTAAACCCCCCCAAAAATGGGTTTTTTGAGATTTTTACATAGAAAAATAAAATTTTTCAAATTTTTATTGGCACCATTGAATTCAGCCCAAAAAAACAAACAATTTAGTATTTTGAATCATGGCTCTATGTCCATTGGTTGCCGAGATATTGAAAGTGGTAAACACAGTACGTTGTCCCAATGTTAACCTTATGGGAAATAAGTAAAATTCTATATCTCGCTTATTTCTCAACATATCTTTATAAAACTTGGTAAATGGCTTCTTCTAGTTCAGATCTACTAAATATTGAATTAAAACCACCCAGTTTTAATATACCTGTAGCAGCAAACCTCCATACTCATTCCCCATGTTATTCTTATGGAGCTTACAAAAACATGTCAAATCTCGCTATGTTGGATCGAAATATGTTGTTTTGCACTTGAAATTCGCTGAGTATGCAGGTCTGCTGCAACGGGGGTATTCAACGATGGCACATGAAGAAAGTGTGGTGCACGTCGTCTCCATCATGTCCGCAGTACTTGCAGCTGGGTGAGTCGACCTTGCCCATTCGGTGGAGGAGTAGATAGAAGTAGCCACGACCTGTCAGGGAACTGGGTGAGGTAGACATTTACCTCTCAATGGTCGCGGCAAACCCACGTCTCCAGGTTCCTGATGAGGTTCCAAGTCCACCCTACGGTCGTGCCTTCATCGCATCGACGCTGCCAGGCGGGCCATTGCTTGGCCATGGGCCAGCTCGGTAGCTTCTTCACTATCCATCTCGGGCGCACACCCTCAGATGGCCTTCTCTTTTGCAAGAAGGTCAATCGGGATGACTCCTGCAATGACCAGCACTGCTGCCTGTGAGACTGTGCAGTACGAGAACGCGACCCTGAGCGTGCACATCTTTGCACCGCCAGCATGCGAGTCCGGTATTTTTTCACTTTCGTCACATCTGCCTAGATCTCCGCTCCGTAAAGCAGATGGCCTGTGTCATCAACAGCAACAGCCTCCATTTCACCTGACTCGGGCCTCCAGTGTTGGCCATCAGCCTTCCGAGGCAGGACATCACTACAGCTGCCTTGTTGCACACGCTTCTAATGTGGTCCCAGTAGGTGAGCTTGTTGTCTAGCATCACCCCCAGACCTAGCTGTCCTCTGCATCTTGATTACTTCAGTACCCATATGCATCGGGGTGATTGTAGGTATCCGTCTCCTCACCAGCATGACTATCTCCATTTTGGAGAGAGCCAGCTGAATGCCGTGATCGCACATTCAGCTTTCCACCAGACGCATGGTCATGCCTCAATTGGGCCAATTCTGCGTTTTTTCCAGTGATGATAGCTGCCATGTCCTCAGCATATCCCACGGGGAACGTTCCATGCGGCATTTCCCTTCGGAGTAAACTGTCATACGAGACATTCCAGAGAGCCGGTCCCAGCACCGACCCCTGGGCTCCCCAGAGGTGACAGTTTTGGTCACAAGACCCTGGTCCGTCTCACACATCAGCCACCAGTCCCTTAGGTAATCTCCAAGGCAAAGATGTACCAAAGTACATCTAAGGCATAGCAAGGATGTGCCTATGTACCCTGAATGTTCTTTCCGGTGCTACCAAAATGTCGCACCACCGTGCCGAGTTTAACACGTTTTTCACATCAAGCATGACCAGCAGCTCTATTGGACGGGCCACATGGCACGCCTGATCCGCTCGTGTCACCGAATCCACAACCTATAAGATGGAGCTGAGTATCGAGTGGCCCCCTCTGAACGCATGTTGGGTCGAGAGGTCCCCCGCCTCTCGCACAGCCTCTTAAATTCTCGGTTTCAACAGCCTCTCCATCAGTTTTCCCGTCATGTCTAGCATGCACAGAGGGAGGTGGAGCATCCGGTGGGCCCCAAGGACGAGCTTGGCCTGTTTCCAGCGGGATGTGAACACCCCCGCTTTCAAGCAGACATTGTACATGTCCAGAAGGAGCTGAGGCATTTTGCCACCAGTTTCAGCACCTCTGACGGTACATTGTCCGGGCCCGGGGCCCTCTTGTTCTTCATGGAGCTGACCGCTCTGTCCACCTCTTGGCGCGTGAACAAAGGGACCTCTTTGGCGATCACCCGCAAAGGGGTGTCGTCTCTGACCTGATCCGGGAAGAGACTGTCAACGATGTTCTGCATCTTCTCACTTTTTTAACCTATACACAAACAAACTAAATATCCCATCAGTTAAACCAAAATATCAAGCAATCTAAGGATATACAACTCATAGTCAGGATGAAATGGAATCAAAGTTAAATAATGCAAAGTTAAATAACAACTTTGAATTCCTAATTTATTTGCCACCACTGACATACAATCTGAATGATTGTTATTATTGACCAACGGTTCAGTGAGGGTTTAGTGAATGTCGATCATGAGAAATTATTGTAATTATTGATTAAAAAAGTGGAGACTGATTTCAATGTTTAGCTGGAATTCATGTTTTAATGATCCAGTAAAACCTCCAATATCCATAACTCTTTTCTTCATCAGTAATCTTATGCAGATTATGCCCCAGATCTTTAAGAATATGAATACATTTCTTCTTTAATATATAGAATTAATGAAACAATCATAAACAGTGCTTGATTAGTAGAAATAAATTGAGGTACCGGAACAATAAATTATGAGGGGCTACATGACCCCCTTCATTCCTCCCTTCGTCAAAAACTAATTTGTCAATGTGAAAAGCTAGTTAGTTTTAAGAAATGTCATTTTATTGAATTTGGATTTTTGATAAACAAAGTGGAAGTGAACATTAACTTAAAAAGATAAGTTGAAAAATTGCTTAAAGAAGTTTTTATTTGTTTTATGACTAGTCTTGTGGTAGTATTCCGGTATTTGGGTCTTTTGAACTTTTTAACATTCAACTTAGCTTGAGAATAGGCAAAAGAGCTTGACTTTCGGGCCGAAACTTTGTTCACAATTGCTGTAAATTACATGTGATTGTCATTTACAGTAAATTTATCTCAAAGTAGGTATCCATCTTTATCGTATCAATGGTGTCAAAGATAATTTGCTCAAATTTACTTTTGCTTATTGTGTGCGATTTTCACCTAAGGCAAAATTACTCCGGCCAATCATACGGGATCGTCTTTTGTGGCAAAGTTGCTACTGCTGAACACGCGTGATCATCCTTGATGGCAGAAAACAGTTCAGAATGCTGTTCCGTTGCGTTTTGCCTCAAATCAAGCTCTGATTATAATTTTGGAAGTATGAGGTTCATCAGTTCCTAAAAGTCTTAGGCTACAAACATATCTAATTTATTGGTTTGTGACAAAAATTATTTGAATTTTTACTTCTAGCTTTGCTCCAAAGCACTATGCTCTATGCTACATAGCATGTTGATAACATCAATGTGATCGTACAAGAATATTCTTTTTTGAGTATATGTTTGACTGGGAAGGTAGCTTGTTCTGTAATCCAGCTACTTGGATGCCACGGATTGTGATTGTAGATAGTTGTAAGCGATGGCTTGTGGGTGCGATATTCGTTGGTGGGGATTAACATCCACACCGGTGAATACTACATTCATAATTTGAACCGGTTAGACCATCGTAATTTGACCAGTTCGTAATTCATTGGTGAAATTGTGGTTTGGACCCCATATTAAACTGTAGGTCCCTTAGGTCCCTTAGTTTCCTTTGACTACTGGGGTATTAATTAACAGCCCTATTTAAGGAAAATGTTGGCCCTAGCCAGTAACAAGATATAAGATTGTGCTACAGTCATCCCACACTTATCTGTCATCTATACTTGGCTCAAAATACCTACCAGGTCGCCATTTACGTTATTTTTTATTTTTTGTAAATATAGTTTTAAGTTTTGTTAATAGATTTAGTATTTACGGGACACTTATCAGGTTAAGTGTAAGAAAGGGCCAAGTGGCCCTAACTTGGCCTGAATAAATAAACAATTTTTCATTTCATTTAATTTTGTAAAAGTGAAGTATCATGCATATTGTGATGTGTCGTGAACGCATAACGTGGATGTTGACAGTACCTGCGGGAGAGGTTCAAGCTGGACGTGCCTCACCGGTTCCGCCCACACAACTTCATGTCCCCCACATTCTGTGACAACTGCGGCTCCCTGCTCTACGGCCTCTTCCGCCAGGGCCTCAAGTATCATGCATGTTGTGATGTGTAACGTGGATGTTGACAGTACCTGCGGGAGAGGTTCAAGCTGGACGTGTCTCACAGGTTCCGCCCTCACAACTTCATGTCCCCCACGTTCTGTGACCACTGCGGCTCCCTGCTCTACGGCCTCTTCCGCCAGGGCCTCAGGTGTCATGCGTGTTGTGATGTGTAACGTGGTGTTGACAGTACCTGCGGGAGAGGTTCAAGCTGGACGTGCCTCACCGGTTCCGCCCTCACAACTTCATGTCCCCCACGTTCTGTGACCACTGCGGCTCCCTGCTCTACGGCCTCTTCCGCCAGGGCCTCAAGTGTCATGCGTGTTGTGATGTGTAACGTGGTGTTGACAGTACCTGCGGGAGAGGTTCAAGCTGGATGTGCCTCACCGGTTCCGCCCTCACAACTTCATGTCCCCCACGTTCTGTGACCACTGCGGCTCCCTGCTCTATGGCCTCTTCCGCCAAGGCCTGAAGTGTCATGCATATTGTGATGTGTAACGTGGTGTTGACAGTACCTGCGGGAGAGGTTCAAGCTGGACGTGCCTCACCGGTTCCGCCCTCACAACTTCATGTCCCCCACGTTCTGTGACCACTGCGGCTCCCTGCTCTACGGCCTCTTCCGCCAAGGCCTCAAGTGCGAGGGTGAGTCATTTCATTTTTTACATTTCTATAGAAAAATAAAAACATACTTTTCGGTTATACTTCTGCAGAAGGGTTACACTTAATTGGGGAAGTCAGTGGGAACCTGTAATGTCTGGAGGGGAACTTGAGTGATAATCATTACCAAATTACAAAATAAATTTGCCTGAAACCTTACTTAACTTTTAAAGGGTTTTTAATGTAAACATCGATTAGATCACATACCACATTGTCAGCTAAGTTATGTTGAGGTGAAAAATAGGTAGTTGATATTTCAGTTGTAGTTCAGTCAGTTAAAGCTTAGTTAATACTGATTTAAATTCATACAAGAGTAATTCAAATTCGACTAACCTTAAACTTATTTTGTAAACGTTTTATGGGTTAGTATTAGTGTATTTTCATTAATGAAGTTTCTATGTATTGGGATGATATTTGTAACAGACATTTTGTCTACACTTTAAATCAGCAATTAAGTTAGTAAATGAAATTTCTAACACATAGCTTTAGCACTTTATGGTATTTAGGTTGTATGTAAGAGCAAAGTATTAAAATATACGAGAAAATGAAAGTGACATATTATTAGCTAACGGTGTAACCCTTCTGCGGAAGTTGCACCTCCTTTTCACAATGTAATATTTGTTAGGTTCGTCAAAGTATAATTTTATAGATAAAAATTATTCTCAGCACATTGTCAAGAGAGGAGCGAGTATAATTTTTTTAGAATGTTTGAAATCTAATATGGTATTGAAGTTTGCAGCAATATGCAATTTACACATTGTTCTTGGATATTTGTTTGCATTTTTTTTCTTTAGATTTGCTTTTCAGCAAAGTTAAAAAATTAATATTTTACTTTGTATTCGGTTCTTTTACGCCTCATCTGCACACTTCAGTAAAAGCTACAGTTGTCAAAAAGACAATTGACCAGCAACAAAACTTATATGCTAAATGTGAAAACGTTGGTCAGTTATTGTGCCAACAGGCTTGTCTGATGACAATGAATTGAGTCGAGTGATGACCCTGTAGTTGGCAAAGAAGTTGTAATGACTTAGCAGAAACAGTCTCTGTGGTTAAAAGAAGATGATTTGAGATTAAATCTTAGTTTTTAAAAACTTCAATATAGCTAAACCTTTTATAATAAAGTTGCTAAACCTACACTCAGTTTATATATTTTTCCTGGACTTTTTAACACAAAGCTCACCGAGTACGTAATGTGTATTTTACCGAAATTTTCAATATTGGTGTTTTTATTTTAAAAATGCTAAAATAAAAATATTCATTTTTGAATTTTGTTTACTAACAATTTTAATATTTTAAATATGTTTCACAAATTATTTTCAACCCAAAGGGTTTCAAACAGTTTTTTGTGTGCATTGTTATTGTTATTGATGTATTCATGAGAAACAATAAGTCCATGGGCTCCTGCAGCCTAGGCAATGCTCCATGCACACACCAGTGTGATGTGGCTGCATCTCTCTATGTGAAGGCTGCAGTTATTTCTTCCAAATATAAATTGGCATTCTTTGCCTCAAATAATTCTAATGACTAATTTAGTAAGCCATTATTTCTTCCATTTGGCTCATTCTTTGTTAGTCTGAGTTTAGGTAGAATGATGAGGATATCATTTTTGTTGATTTAATCTTGTTTTTAGCGAATTTCCCCTATAGGGAAGAAGCTATTTATGGATTACATCCATATTTTTTTTTGTTTGCACCAACCTACTAGACCGGGTCTTCTGGTGTTTTGAATTGATATTTAACTTTTTTAGGGATGTGTTGGTATTTTAAGTCAGTTCTCAGTACCACCGGTTCTTTTCCCGAATACTGATGTCAAAATGTTGGTATTGGTATTTCGATATCCATGGTAATCAGTGGAAGTATCTACTGGCCACACAAAACGATCGATTGCATGGCGCATCGCCGCAGTTGCTGCACCGATTGCAAATGCCACCATGTACTATCTGTCAACAATTTTTCTAAAATTACTTTTGATTCTAAATGAATTTTACATTTTTTGACTCTGAACATAATTTTTTACTCTAGTTTTCAAAATTAATTGGAATGGGGTATTTTTTGGGGGAATTGTAAAATTACTAATGAAAATAAATTTGGATTGTGTTATTTTTTCACAAGGTTTTTTTATCTTACCAGTTAACAGAAGGTTAAATAAAAAGAGGGATAGCGTTTTATGACTGGTGAAACTTAAATGAAAATGAAAACATTTATAATATGCAACAGATTGCCTGTAAGTTTTTAGGTTAGGTTTTTAGGTAGTTTTTAGGTTTTAGATTTTAGGTTGCCTGTTGCCTGTAACATCATGACAACACCCTTGTGTTTGGGAACGCTTTTCGACTATGATTTTTGATCGAAAATCAAAACGAAATATATCGAATTGGCAAGAACAAATCCTACAAAACAGTACCACTTGAATTACGACTAAACAAAAAATGTACGAGTAATCAGCCTCGGAATTGCCTTTAGCCTCCTCTTAAGTGATTTGGTATAGTTATTCATTTAAAAGTAGGGTTTATGCAGTGTAGGGGTTTTAGAATATCAGAGTTTTATTAAAAAAAAAAATATATATATAAAAAACTGAAATAAAGTAGACCAATTTGATGGACGAAGTAAAATTGATGAAAGATTTTAATTGATTGTAATTCAAAGACCTAATTACTTTAAAAATATGAACACTTAATTACTTTTTACAAATAACTACTCGACTCGACTCAATACTCGAGTAGTTGGCTTAATACTCGACTCGACTCTAATTAAAAATCCACTACTCACCCACCCCTAATTATATATAAATTCTCACAGTGAAATGTTTCATGTCATCATCATACATTTTTTTATCGTAAATAACCAAGTATTTTAGTATAATGTCTTATGTATTTGTGTAATGCAGTAAAGAATAAATAATAAATGAATGAATACCATGATTGAATATAGATAATGATCCTTAAACCCCATGATACTTATGATATTCCTTGATAATTTAATGTTGCTTGTATAATTAATATGTATAACCACCCTTAATATGTTTATGTGTAATCACCTCTCAGAAAATCATTAATCATCTAGTATAATAAGTAATTAATTTTATTAAATAAATAATTTAATAATTCATTCTTGTTATTAAACTTGTGCTTAATCATGTTAAATAAATAGTTACTGAGTTAATTAATTTCTTAAGTTAATATCATAATCATATATATATAATATGTACATGGAAACTACAATAATATAAATTTATTCAAAATTTACAGCTTCATAATAATCTAAATTCTAGTGATTTTGGTGTCAAGAATATAAGTGATGAGTATTTTGTGAACCCCAAGTGCAACAATAGTTACCCCAGCTTTCCAGAGGGACTCTTGCAGCAGAAGCCAGACTAAGAGGATGTGTAGAGTCATTAACTTAGGACATTGTTCCTAATTTTAAAATATCCCAAGTCAGAGGACTGGAATTGCATGGCCAGTACCTAAATTATTAGTAGGGAACTCTGCCAAGTACATTTTCGAGTAAAACCCTTTTGTTCCTCACTCAAGATTATGATATTTGGTACTTGGTGAAGATTGTTGTAGCAGCTTGGTAAGATCCAACCATATCCTTATACTTTCCTACTAGCAAGTGTAGAGAAGAAGAAACTGTTAAATAATTTAATAATTAATCAAATATAAATTTAAAGAAGAATAATTTTACTAGGCCTACAAATTTTGAACTTTAATAACATTTCAGCCTAATTGCTTCAGGAAGTGAACATTGACCTTCTATTATTCGGCCATCTTATTGTGAAGCTGACCATTGGCTTTGCATTGTTGAACACATTTTCAAAAATTAACCATTTGAACTTATTTATGTTTTTATAAACTTTATTTCAAAACTGAATTTGTCTAGCCGGCACGATACTTCCCCCTGAGAAAGACCTATATATACCCTGAGTATAGCCTGGAATAATATTTAATTGTTATTTATAGAGACATTTTCAATTTTGATCTGGCCTTCAGCCTAATTGTAAGACCCATTATTGTACTATCCATATGTCCCCTTTTCAATCAGATGCTCTTTTATTTCTCGAATAAATCATTATTATTATTGTAAAATTGTTTTCTTAAAAAAAACATAGATAATAAGGTAAGTGTAGTAATCTCACTACTAAAATACTGTTTAAGGCCAAACACTGAATTTGGAAAACTACGTATAATGAAACTAATAGAAAAGAACATGGGCAGAAACGGTCTGACCATACCTGTGTCTCATAGTCGACTGCGTCCGTCCTCGTCCGTCTCTCTGGGTGGGGGTAGGCATTCCTTCATAGGTCTAGGATCCAAAGTCCATAAGTCCAGCCGGGTTTCAACTAACTATTCTACAATTAGGATATTCTCCTCTGGATGTGACATGAAATAAAACTAAACTTCACTTTACTATACCAAATAAACTTCACTCCCAACCAAAATAAAAGAAAACTTTGCTTCAATGATTATATACACAACGTTGGGAGGGGCTTCCTTTGTCTTACAAATTCAGTCTTTCGGGTACTCTCCGGTCCCGTGCAGAACGTCGAAGAGTAGCCGATTCGTCTTGTTTTGGTTCATTATTTGGAGACTTCCGAGGTGATACAGTGCTTCTCCTAGGAGATGGCAATTCTGGTGTTCTTGTTTTCTCCGGGGTCTTGATAGATGTTGCTGGATTCTTGCTCTGATTTCTTGCTGGACTATTCTGGTATAATTCCCTCGGAAATTGGGTCAAAAGCTCTTCATCTTTTTCCTCCTGTGTCATGTTTGCTCTTAAATGGTCGAGATGCACGAACCTAGTACGGCCCTCTACTTTAACCAGATATGTCATTGGGCTTATGATTTTTGTTATCACTCCCGGCTGCCAATTAATTTTCTCTTGACGGACTGTCTTTACAAACACCTTTTCATTTAATCTAAATGACCGGGGTTTTCCCCTGTGTGTGTTAATGGAATCTTTAATCCCTTCTTGTTTGATTGTCATTTCATTGGCTAGATGAGGTTTTAACAGCGACAGATGGGTTTTAGGCTTAAATTTCAGGAACAGTTCAGAAGGTGTTACTCCAGTTGTGGTGTGTGGTGTGTTTCGGTAAACAAACAAAAATGAATCAATTCTATGCTGGAGGGATCTTTGATTGTTACTCGCCTTGTCGTGAAGCATCTGTTTCAGGAATGCATTCTTTACAGTCTGAACTACTCGTTCTGCTAATCCGTTGCTTGCCGGATGATAAGGTGGTGTGAAGGTGTGATGTACACCGTTTGCCTTTAAAAACTGTTTGAATTCATCTGATCTGAACTGGGGTCCTCCATCGGTGACTACTGTTGATGCCAGCCCATACGCCGCAAAACAATGGCGTAGTTTCTCGATGGTATGTTTTGAAGTCGTGTTCGACATGTGAAACACCTCTACCCACTTTGAATAACTGTCAACAATTATTAAGAATTCTTTACCTTCATAGGTAGCGAAGTCCAAGTGAATCCTCATCCAACTATGTTTAGGCCAGGACCATGATTGCAGCGGCGGCAAAGGAATATTTTTACGGGTTTTCTGACATATTGTGCACTTCCTTACCATTTTTTCGATGTCCTCATCCATTTTGGGCCACCAGACGTAGCTCCTAGCCAAGGATTTCATTTTCGACTCACCTGGATGTTCGGTGTGTAACATTAGTAATATTTCCTTCTGATGGGTTGGAGG
Source organism: Flexamia atlantica (assembly GCA_035578135.1). NCBI lineage: Eukaryota > Metazoa > Arthropoda > Insecta > Hemiptera > Cicadellidae > Flexamia > Flexamia atlantica. The sequence goes on along the minus strand of JAQJVK010000030.1, from coordinate 2,227,207 downwards.
TACGAGAACTCTATTTCCCCACAGCAAGCATCCTTGATCTACAGACAACTCAGAGGTCTTATTGAGATAAGGTTTGAGGTTAGGGTCGCTGGTGTTTGATGGCCATCCATTGGTGGTAAAGTCCATGACTTTCGACAAAATCGGGTCAAACTTAGTCGCTAGTGCTATTTCCTTAGAAGTAATAGGCAACTGATCACAAGCAGAGAAGAATAAAATGTCATCATCGGTTTGGTCATTTGCACAAGGTAAGCGCGACAGCGCATCGGCATTTGAAATGTCTATTCCCTTCCTATATTGTATATCATACTGATAAGCCGATAATATCAAGGCCCATCGCTGTATCCTAGCAGCCGCTAAGGTGGGTATCCCCTTTGTAGGGTTCAACAGGAAGGTCAAAGGTCTATGGTCTGTGACCAAGATAAACTTACGGCCGTACAAGAATTTATGAAATTTCTTAACAGCTGTGATTAAAGACAACGCCTCTTTTTCAATTTGGCTATATTTTACCTCGCTTTTAGTGAGGGTGCGTGATGAAAACGCTATTGGTCGCTCAGAACCGTCCTGGAGACGATGTGCGAGCACACACCCAACTCCGTAGCTGGAGCTATCACACGTCAAAACAACGTCCAAGTTAGGGTCATATGGAATCAAAACATTGTTTTTGACTAACTGTTTCTTGCATTCTTCAAACGCATGGTCACATTTACTGCACCAAACCCAGTCTGTATCTTTATTTAACAGCTGATAGAGCGGGTGAAGAATAGATGCTAAGTTTGGGATAAATTTCCCATAGAAATTTACTAGGCCTAAGAAAGACCTTAACTGGGTCAAGTTCTCCGGCTTGGGAGCGTTTACTATGGCCTTTGTCAACTCTTCATTTTGGTGGATACCGCTTTCATCCAAACGATACCCCAGAAATACCAGACTCCTTTTAAAAAATTCACTCTTTGCGGTGTTGATGGTCACACCATGGTCCATCAATCTCTTTAACACAGCCTCAACCAATTGTTTCATTTCTGTTAAGTTTCTTGCATAAACTAAAATGTCATCTATATAACATACAGTACCTTTAAGACCCGCCAGGATCTGATCCATAGTTGATTGGAAAAGCGCTCCAGCGCTCGTTATTCCATAAGCTAACCTAGCATAACGGAATAAACCTAAGTGGGTGTTTATAGTCAACAACTCTTGAGAAGAAGGATGTACCTTCAATTGGGCATAGGCAGTTGATAAGTCGATCTTAGAATAGAACTTAGAGCCAGATATTCTAGTAAGAATGTCTTCCGGGATGGGTAATGGATAATGGTCTGTGCGTAAGCACGGGTTGATTGTCACCTTAAAATCCCCGCAAATCCTTACTTCATTGTTAGGCTTAGGAACTACTACGATAGGCGTCGCCCATTCAGATTGGGTGACAGGGTATATTATACCATTTTTTTGCAATTTACCCAATTCATCTTCGACAGCTTGTCGGAGTGCAAATGGAACACTGCGAGCTTTACAAAATACTGGCCTAGAGTTATCTTTCAAAATTATGTTGACAGCACTACTCTTAATTTCCCCAGGAACTTTGTCAAACACTGGTGCATATTTTTCTTTGAGATCATCTAATATTCTACTAGTATCTGGAACAGACTCACCATCTAGTTGGCGAACTTCCATTTCTCCATGTTGGACTGCCTTGCCCCGATTGCCAAACTTCAATAGGTTCCAATCCAGTTGAATTTTCTCTAACCAGTTGCGTCCGAGAAGAGTGGGTTGGTTGCTGCCCGAACTTTCGATAACGATGACTGGTAGATGTTGACGACCGTTGGTTGTGTCCACTGTTGCCTGAAACTCCCCAAGGACATTAATTTTCTCTCCTGTATATGTTTTTAGCCTAACACTGCAAGGCTGTAACAGATTCACATCATCGTGAAATTTTTCATAATACAACTTATCAGGCATGATCGTCACTGCTGCTCCAGTGTCAACCGTCATATCCAAAGGCACCTTATTGACCATCATATTTACAACAAAATTATTAGGCTTTTGCAAAAGTTAGGCCGTCTCCTTCGGCCAATAACTTACTTTGTATGGTCGATGACCGCACCCCACAAAGAAACCTATCCCTCAGGGCTTCGTCTAAGAAGGAGCCAAAAGTGCATGTAGAGGCTAATTTCTTTAATTGACAAGCATATTCTTTTATGCTTTCCCCCTCTTTTTGAGAACGTTTATTAAATACAAAACGCTCATAGGCTATATTACTTTTGGGTACAAAGTGTTCCTTCAAAGTTTTAATGACTAACTCAAAATTGACTTCAGAATCTGAAATTTTCTTAGGGTGCAACAGATCTTTCAAAGTTGAGTATAGGCTAGGGCCCATAATTGAAACAAAAAATGAAACTTTGTTTTCATCCTTAATAGAGGCAGAGTTGATAAGAAAAAAATGCTCAAGTCTTTCAATGTAGTTTTCAAATTTCTCAACATCACTGTCAAATTCGTTCACTTTACCTATAATCTGCTTGCTGGCCATTTTATGATTGATGATTTTCATAAATACTCACAGGTGAAGATACCATTTAATTATTTGCAAATTATTAAAATATTGTAGAAAATCCTCATTTCTTCCTCTTCAAGAAAAATAAGCATCAACAAAATGCTACAACAAAAGTGAAATCTGAAAAGTGAAAGTTACTTTGGAATTCACAAACAACACAAAGTCCAACTTCAACAGGTCGCAATCGCATTGAAGTAATAGGTTACAGGAACCGTTCCTTGCCACTGTTACTTGTCACTTATACTTGTCACTACTCATTCCAGTTTGGAACTGATTCACCGTATCCGTGATTCCAATTTGTATCCGCTCCACGGAACGGCTACAGGCGTCACTGTTACAAAATGGCGAAACTGCCTTGTCTCAACCGGCAAATTTATTCCGAACTTTTAGAAGCAATTTAACGCAAAAGTTCACTAATTTCAGCGCGAATTTGAACTCCTCGTCGCCAAATTTGTAGTAATCTCACTACTAAAATACTGTTTAAGGCCAAACACTGAATTTGGAAAACTACGTATAATGAAACTATAGAAAAGAACACGGGCAGAAACGGTCTGACCATACCTGTGTCTCATAGTCGACTGCGTCCGTCCTCGTCCATCTCTCTGGGTGGGGGTAGGCATTCCTTCATAGGTCTAGGATCCAAAGTCCATAAGTCCAGCCGGGTTTCAACTAACTATTCTACAATTAGGATATTCTCCTCTGGATGTGACATGAAATAAAACTAAACTTCACTTTACTATAGTAAGGTTCAGTACTTACTGTGTCAAACACTACATGGTATCCCTTGGTGAACTAAATCATCGAACTACTGAATAAAATCAAATACCTGGACAAATCACTAAGAATCATGAAAGACAACATAGTTTTAGAATATTTATTTATTTATTCATCAATATTGTGTATGCAGCAAAAGTGTGTGTATTTATAACAGCTGCATAAATGTGCAATCTATTGAAAAAGAAAATAAATTAATAATCCAAGGTGTTTTCCGGTCCTCCAAATCCTCCCAAAAGTCCTCATTTTGAAAAGAGAGCCTCCAAACCCTCCTAAAGTCCCCCTTTTGACCTGAAGATCTTCCAATTTTTCCAGTTTATAAAAATAATGATTTTTTGAAATATTTTTGTCAAACTTTTGGGATGTTACAAATGTACCACTGTGAAACACAAATTTTAGTGCTGTTGTGTGTCAATAACTTAACTAGTTTTCGAGAAATCATAAAAGATATACATTGTTAAATCAGATTATGACAAAATTGCTTTAGAATTGTTTTTAAGTGGTTTACAATGGTATTTTTCATAAATGACATCAAACCAAGAGAGGTCGCCGAGTCCTCCATAATTCTTTAGGGCCGGGCCCTCCAAATGTCATCCAAAAATCCTCCTTTTGACTGCATTTGATGTGGTTGACACTCTGTTATCCAACCATGAAATATAATAAATCAGTAATTTATACAGATTCAATAATTAATTTTCTTTCTTGGACTAAGGGCCAAGAGGGAAAACCACCGCCACAACCAGAGTGGTGAGTGGTGGGGAGCCATGAGCCAATTTTTGAACTTTTAATTTTACTACTTAAAAAAATTAATCATGATGGCAATGTATTCTTATGTTTTATTTAGAATAAGTTGCTTTAAATATGTTACATAACATATATTTTTGCAATACAAATAAAAAGTATTCAAACTAAATATTCCATTGAATACTTTAATCGTGAAAAAATTATTGTTTCTTAACAATTATGTCATTCCAACCATCTTGGTTAAAGTTATGAATTGGGGGAAGATTTAAAATTCTTTTGTCGGCGGCGTTAAACGGTTTCGCTCTCATTAACAGGCAAAGCTTGGCAAGTGGAGCTCGTTATTTTTCCCGTCCGTTGGTGTTTTCCCTCGTTTCTAGCAGTCACTGTTCACAGCCTTTCGTTGTTACTCTTCACAGTCTTTCGTTGTTATCAGTGGTCGCGATCGAGTTGTTTATCGTGTTAAGGAGCGTTCTTTTGTGCTTCGAGTTTCGAGTTGTGCTAATAATATCTCTGTCAGTCAGCTGTCTGGTGATGTCCGTAAATAATCTATGATGAGTTGGATGAGTGCTAAAGTTGCTTTTGGCAATCGTGTTCATGTTTAGTCCGTCTGGATTTTGTTAATTGGCTGTCCCATCATACATGTTTCGTACATAACCTTAAATTAATGAATTAATGGGAGTTACTAAAAAGAAACTGCTTTTATAGTGACTAACTACTCAGTAGGGTCAAACGAAAGTCATGTTTGCAAAATTCAAATGTAAAGGATGATTTATAGAAAATACTACGATGGATCATATCACTTTTTGATTCTGTTTTATACAATATTTTCTCCATAGTTGTTTGATGTTTATAGTAGATACATTGATGTATTAATAAATGTACTTAAAACTTCTTCAGTCCAGAAATTGTAAATAATATAATACAGTTTTCCCCTAATCAAGTACATAATATTTACTTAGCCATGATGATTATGCCATTGAAATTTCAACCAACTAATGTCTGCTTATCATTATCATTACATTAATTGTATTTTGGTTGAAACACAATATATATTTAGTAAGTGTGTTTAATTAGCATATTATACAATTCTCAGGTCCAGAAAACCAATATTTTTATTAAACTGCTTTTAAGCAAGGCTTAAGTTAAATGCCTGCATAACTTTTTTTGTAAATAAATTTAAATTAATTATGTATTGATTATGTTGAGGGAAAGTTAAAGAAACAAAGCTTTTTGTACATTTGAAAGAAACCAGCCAAAATTGATCATCGAGGAAAAAGTCATTAATTTTGAGACTTAAATTTTCCTCATTACGACCCAGTTTACGAAGTTACCACCGGCTGGCTGATGTACATATTAACAAAGCACAACCTCGTCTGCGCGAGCCTTGGATCTAATTGCACCGTCTCACCTCACAGACCCAGTGACCCGGTTGGCTTTCGGCACTTAGACTGATCTTGACCTTAGTTCGATCGGGCGTCAAACAGCCGTGGCCGGTAGCCAGGTGGGCAGGACCTATAATTAATCATTGTTGCGACAGAATCAAACAAAGGCGAGTGTCAGTGTTACGGCAGAGAGGTAACCGGCTTGTTCAGAGACGGAAAAATGCCCATAAGGCACTTTGCCCCGATCCGCCGCGGCAAGCCTCCGCAGTTCGAGCTCAAGATAAAGTACGAGAACAATTTTGCGGAAGATGATTCGTCGGACGAGTCGGACTCGGAGTCGGGATCGGAGACAGAGACGGAGAGTGAGACGGAGTCTGAGTATTCGGGCTGCTCTACGAGTTCTCAAGGTAACGTAGGCTGCGGTTGAACTACATTGTTGGCCGGACGTTGACCTCACTGTATGAACAAATAAAAATAATTGGAATTTAGACATTAGCTGAACAAAATTTATTTTACTGATTTTTTCAAAAATAATTAAAATAGATTATACCTCTAAAACACTTTGCAATCAAAATTTTTGTTTGTTAATTAATACTTTTGCCATAATTTTGCTTTTTTATTTTCATTTTTAGTGTACCCCTTCCCTCTTAACGTTTTAAAACTATAATTGGGAAATAGAATAACACTTTATTTGCATTTTATATTCAGTAAAATCGGTTGTATTCTGCACCACTGTGGGAAAGAGAATACCAGTCATGGGATTGTCTTTGTTTTTGCTGGTGTAAGAAAAAAGTTAAAGTATAATTTTGTATGTATGGTGCAATTAAAGTAATTTAAAGAGGTTTCATGTCTGTTTCAAGATTAACAACATTAAACAATACTAATACTCGAATAAAAATAACCAAACGTAGAAAATTTACAAATATTGATAATATATTTGGCTCATCATTACTACTGAAGCAAGAATCATGTGTTTTATTCAATCTAATTTGCATTTAGCGATCCAAATGAAATGAAATAAAATTTGTTACTGTACATAAAAAAGCAAATAATAAACATTGATTTTACACAAATTTGACCCAAAAACCTTTGGATTTTCCTGAAATCATATAGAATCCCATGAATGTATTCCCTTCTCCAGATATCTGACTGGAATGAACTTAACTGACCTCCATCTAGAGATATGTCGTCCCCTGTCATCACAGCTGGTTTTAATTTTCCTAATGAGTCATTTTGAAGATGAACATTTTTTTTTTACTTAAGTGGTTGCCAACATCATAAGACCGTTTTTAACATAAACAGATATGATCAAGCTAAATAAATGAATAATAAACAAACACATGCATTAAAACATTGTAAATTCAAGATCACAGTAGAGCCCCTCATCACTGGCCTCGGTTTTACCGGTCCTCGGTTTATTCGGCCACTTCTCAGAAGCCAATTTCAAAACGTATAACCCACATGGTTTACAGACACGTAATCTCTGTGATACTCTCTTGTGTATCCCTTTTTTTACGCTGTATTATCTCTCTCCTTGTTTTGGCTAAAGTTTACTACCAACAATCAGGATGAAATCACATAAATGTGATCGTGTACTGGTGCGTTTGGCTACATCACTCTCATAAGGCCTCATACGGAAAATTGATCTCCGAACGTTTGGGGAACTTGGATTCGTTCTGAGTCGGCAGTAGTGAACTTGAGCCAATAAGTCATACTTTACTCATTTGATCTAGTAACATCTAAACTGTTTTTTAATATGTGTATCCAGTGCGGGATTCTAATTGTTTTTTCTTCAAGTCTCTTTGAATGGTAGACAAAGACAATGAAATGACAAAGCTGTGGAGGTAGCAAATACTACTGAATAGGGAAATGATTTAGTTTAAAATTAAATCAATAACATGGGTAAAACTAAATCAATCAGTGTTCAAGTGATGTATTATGTTGATTTCACTATCCTGTGTATTTTTAAATTACTTAAAATTACTGTCAAAACTTTACATAAGACTAAATTAATTAGCTAAGTATTATCAATTAGGTATAAATAATAGTTTTCATAATACAATGGATTATCCAGCCAAGTTGTTATCCGGCCTAGGCTTGGTCCTGTGGTGGCCAGTTATGAGGGGTTCAACTGTAGTGCAGTTTGGCCATACCTTTATTACTCAGTGTACTCAGTGTAGATAAAACATTGTACTCATAGAAAACAAGAGTAAATAATAACCATTATAATCTCTTAGTTTATTTATACTTGGAAATGTCCTCTACGATCTAGACCATACAACATTGTTTGCAAAGATCCCAATTGCTTTGAACATAGTGGAAAATTGCCAGCAATCGCTAATAAGTCAACAATACTGCCAACAATTGAGACCACATCACAGGGCTCGATAAACAAATTGTCATCTCTAAAGGTAATTAACGAATATAGACTTCATCGCTGAGAAAATGATTTTAGTAATAGGTAATTCCATACCTAGCCACTAAATGTAATAAGTTCAAATTGCTATACTAGGAATTGTTTTTAGTTACGCAAGATTTTATGGAAAATCCATCTATTTTCACAGACCTTAAATTTAGATATTATTCTCAGATTTCTTGGTCGGATGTAATATGCCCAAAAAATTCCTCCATATATCTTTGTTTGATTTAAGAAAAAAATCTTTTTTGAGTGTGTGTGGCCAGACATGTTATTTCAACCTTTTTTTAGCTTGGTTATAAATTTTTTGCACATGTACTTATGAAGTAAAAAATCATATTACCTTTTCTTATAAATTATTTAATATCAATGGATATTTATTTTGAAATCACTCATAGCTTCTTCAGTCAATATTAAAGGAATATCTTTTATTAATATTTGGAGGACTCGTTAATCCAGACTAATAGGAACTGATGTAAGGAAACATCTTTTAAAATTTATTTTAGTTTTAAACCTCTTAGAGGAGTTTCTTAAGTATTTCTATTTATTTTGAGCTCAATAATGAGTTTAAGAGTTTCTGTAGTTCATCGAAACTACTTTTAAATTAGCATAAAAGTTATAAATTTACCTGAGTCTGCCAAAATCCTTAAGGAGTCTTTGGTATTCCTTAAGGATTACGCGTTTTGAGGAATCATGTCTTCATCTTCAGATCGTAGTACAAGGTCAAAAATATCACTTGCGAAACGTCATCAGATCTGTGAAAAACATTAAAACACGGAGACTTTTACGTTTAATATAAAAACTGTCGGCCTACTCATCTAACACTTTATAAATTATTGCTGTCGTTTCAGAATCAAACGAAATGCTCTACTCTGCTACTACAGTAGCAATGATGATGTATGCTTTTATTTTTATGCTAAAAATATTTAAGAAAAATATGTTCAGGTTAAAAAAATATATTTTTTATTTCATTATTTTGGTTTTTATTAAACCAGAGGCTGGAAAGAGTAAACGTTCGCTAGAGCAACCTGGCGGTAAACCTTTGAACTCCCAGCAATCTTGACAGACCTCGCCTTCTGGCCTTTCGTTGGTCGATTAATTGCTTCAGTCAGGTACGCCAATTGCCGACTCAAAACAGTAGAAAACAGTTACTACAATATATAAAAACTTTATATTATTTCTTTGAACATTCAAATTTAAAAAAAGTAATATTGTTTCTGTGATATACTGCACTGTACAAAAATTGCACATATAGATGAAAGTCAGCCTGTTATTTTTAACAACTAGTCATAAACTTATGACATTAAAGGGACCCGCCACAATCCAAGAGTGGAAAGTGTTCTGCATACTCTTGACCAGTGATATTTTGAAATACAGGGTGATTGAAAAGTCTGGGTACGGCTTAATATTTTGAAAAATAATAAACGTAGACCTACAAAACTTGGAATCAAGTTATAAGGCATATAAATCTATCTTAACACATATCCAGTGATCCGCTACCTCCTCAGGGGGACGGCCCGCCAGGAGTCAGGAGAAAATCTTAAATGTAAGCATAGGTTGATATGCACATCAAATTAAAGGTCTATTTTTGTAGAATACAACGCCGCAAACCGCACTCAAAAAGGTTGACCCAGTACAAAATGGCAGCTGTTCAAAGATTCAAATAAATACCAATTTCTTTGAATACAAACAATTTTTATCATTTTAATTTTTATCATTTTAATTTTTATCATTTTTATATCATTTTAAAGAGCTTTTTAAGCAAAGAAGAATGCCGCAAACCGCATTCAAAAAGGACCATCCGTTAAAAAATTACGGTTGTTTAAAGATTTAATAAAAGTAAAAAGTCAAAAATAATTCAAAAAGGACCATCCGTTAAAAAATTACGGTTGTTAAAAGATTTAATAAAAGGAGTCAGGAGAAAATCTTAAATGTAAGCATAGGTTGATATGCACATCAAATTAAAGGTCTATTTTTGTAGAATACAACGCCGCAAACCGCACTCAAAAAGGTTGACCCAGTACAAAATGGCAGCTGTTCAAAGATTCAAATAAATACCAATTTCTTTGAATACAAACAATTTTTATTTTAATTTTTATAATTTTTTATATCATTTTAAAGAGCTTTTTAAGCAAAGAAGAATGCCGCAAACCGCATTCAAAAAGGACCATCCGTTAAAAAATTACGGTTGTTTAAAGATTTAATAAAAAAACTTTTATTAAATCTTTAAACAACCGTAATTAATGATGATGTGCATATCAACCTATGCTTACATTTAAGATTTTCTCCTGACTCCTGGCGGGCCGTCCCCCTGAGGAGGTAGCGGATCACTGGATATGTGTTAAGATAGATTTATATGCCTTATAACTTGATTCCAAGTTTTGTAGGTCTACGTTTATTATTTTTCAAAGTATTAAGCCGTACCCAGACTTTTCAATCACCCTGTATATAGCCTTGAATAGGCAATGAACCACTTTCAACTCTAGTTATGAAATACAGTAATACAAAACAATTAATTGCAAAAATCTAGTTTTTTAATTCTGACATTAAAAGGAAAAGTTGCTGTTGAAGGGAAAAGGTTGTATTGTATAGCATGGAATACATGTTCACTCATAAAATAACAATTTTGAAGGTTTATTTTAAAAATTTGTTTTATGTTGAAAAAATTTGGTTTTTTCAAAGTAAAGTATAGAAATTTACTTTGATAATGCATGTACTGTAATGCCTATGCAGCAAAGTTTTCATATATAACCAGATAATTTGGTACAAATTTCACTACAATTGAAGTTATTCAAAATTCCGCAAGTCAAATTAGGCCAAAACACAAATTTGAGGAAACGACATTTGAGAAATTACGAATTTGAGAAAGACAAAATAAAACAATTACAATATAGGCAGTGGCAGATCTCTTAAAAAATTAAAATATCGGAAAAACTATCATGCAAGTATAGATGGTGGAGAAAATATAGGGCCTCCAAAGCTTAGTTTTAGGGGAACCTCCACTCAAAATAAGAACAAAAAATATCAGTGGTCGGATGGAACTAGAAAACTATTTCCTACTGTTGCCTGCGAGAACTACCATAAACGCTTTTTCTCAATTTTTTAAAAGAGTTTTTTGAAAATTATTTGTCGGAACATTAAACAACTCACCCCATAAAATATAATTCGGACCCATAAAACAAAATTTGGCTCACAGCGTAACGACTAGCAGCGTCACAGCTTTAGTTACCGCCGTAATTGGGCGTTTCATAACGTGTTTTGAAAAGTGACCAGGAATGGAAAGTTGATAATTTAAGAGCAGAAGTTGCAGGAAAGCCAAACCTGGTGGGAAGCCAGGCTAGAAATAGCGTCCCTGCAGACGCAAACTACGGGCTGGTGTTATAGCAGGCTTTGTTGTTCTGGATAACAACAGCTAAGTCATCTTCCGAGACTGTAAACACTTTGTCCCGTGATTGATTACAGGTGCGAACTCCACCTTCCAAAAACAACAGTTTTTGGTTTTATGCTTTTTATTTTTAAATAATAGGTTTGATGAAAGTATTATTGAAGTGAAATGTTTAATTTTTGAATAATAGGTGTAATAAAAGTATGATTGAAGTAAAATATTTAATTTTTTAAATAATAGGTTTGATTAAAGTATTATTGAAGTAAAATGTTTAACCTGTGAGGACTGACATACCATTCTAAAAGACCGGGCTAGTAGTTTTTTTGATAAAAATTACATTTTTTGGGTGTCGGCAGGGCTGGCCATCACTATACCTCTCGAACGTCTTTCCAGGTACATCATGACTCACTTCCCTTCATTCTCTAACCCTTACAATCAGTTCAATGAAAGTTTCTTTAGAGGTCTGGTGTTTTTGACCGCAAGTTTCGTAAGGCTGCATATTACATGTAAAATATTTTGTGTGCTCATATTTCTTATATAAAATATTCAAAACACTAATGTTCAATAATTTTGTGGAGTTTTTATTGGTATAAACACATCGTTGCACAACATATCGACGTTTTTAATTCATTAACAATAATTATTATTGAAGTATATTATTGGTTACTGCAATTCAAAATATATTTTTTTTATATTATATAAATATTTTGTATGCACATGTATCCTATATAAAGTGGTCACAAAACTAATGTAAAAGACTTTAGTGGAGTTTTTGTGCAAATAAACTCATCATTTTTCAATATACTAACTTTAATATAAAACCTGGTCCACAAGACCATGAGTCAGTCATCGCGTTTTCAAATCAAAGTCAGTTCTGCCGGGTTAAAAAGGGTATTCATGGAATTTCTTTCTTTCTATATTAAGTATTACTTCATTTGGTTGAAGAATCTGGAGGTGAGGATTTAAGTGATCTTGGAAAATTTTTTTATCAGATGTCTATAATAGTTCATTTTCATTGATATATTTTCAGTCATCCCCATTCTATTACTTCTTTTGGTTAATTTTACGTCGGCTGATCATTCTCGTTTCATACTTTGCACCAAAAACGCTTTACCAATATTTCATAATAATATAATTGAAGTTATGATTGTTATACAAATTTTTGATAAGATGAACTATTACTGTCAGTTTGGGTTTTAGTCCGCAAGGGTTAAACCCAAAAAAAATCAAACAAAATCAAGAAAAAATTTTGAAAGTCCTTCGATTTTGAAGGAGAAAAATCCAATGTATGGTGATTTTAATGTACAAAGACGACTTGTTCACAAATCACAACACCTCATTATCAGTGGCTGGGTCTAATATTTTTAACCTTATTAAAACATCCAGACTTTTAAGTATAAATGCTTTCTGATGAGTTATTTTGCAATAAGCTTTACCGAGAATTTGTTGTTGCAATTTAAAAAATGTTCTCATCACACTTGTTGAAGATTCATCAGTGGTAGTTTTTTATAAAAATAATAAATAACATATATTGAACTAAAAATCTGAATCAATTGCAAAGTTTTTCATAACTTCAAAAACAATTCATATCAACCTATTACTTCATGTCAGTACTTTTGCAAGCAAAGGGCCTTGGAAGTTTAAAATATAAACGTTGTCGTCACAGGCAACTTGACTAAATTGAATTGACCAAATAGCCGCGATATGAGGTGATGTTTGTGCCAAGTTCCGGGTTCACTTCACATCAAGCTACGTTTCGTGACCATCGCTAACAGTAATCAGCTCACTCCTCAGTCCTAACCACAACTGTTCTTTAATTATCAACCACAACCTCTTCAGTTCTTCAACCGCAACTGTTCTGTGTCATTATTTTTTAAGAATCTTTCACCTGTTATAATAATTACATGTAGAAAAGTGCATTATCCCGCACAGCTGATCAGATGTTCTTTTGTTTACATTTTCACTTCTGTCTTTTATTTATATCCAGACTAGCAGTTGTCCGTGGCTTCGCAATTACAGCTGATCTTACTTCTGCTCTTTGAACTGTCAAATTTTAGTATTCACAGCTGTTAACAAATCAGTATTTCAATGTTTACATCCTTATAAAATGTAAACATTGAAGCTAAGGTTGTTGAGAGGGCGTAGACCGAGGGGATTTTAAGGAAGTGAATAGTTCTATGTCGTTTTCTTTTCTGATATAGTGACTCTATTCCTGCAAAATTTCAGCTCAGTTGGTCCAGTATTTTTCACGTGGTTGAAAGACAGATATTCACACAAGCATTCATACTTTCACATTTACAGGGTTGCCTCAGACATTAAAAGTCAGGAAAAGTCAGGAATAGTCAGGATTTTTGGGTTTTGGTCAGGAAAAGTCAGGAAAATGTTTGAAAAAATGCCGAAAGTCAGGAAAAATAGGGAAAAAAATGCTGAAAGTTAGGAAAATTTGCAGTGGCACAATCTGACCGTCTCGAATTTCGATTTCCCCCCCACAAATTGGAAGTTAAAATAAAATTTTGCACCGTGTAAGATTTTGTGTGCTTTTTATTATTGGAAATGAGTTGATCGGATGCAGAATCAGAAACCGATGATTTTTAAGATGAATCTACAAGAGCACAAGGTTAGTAAATTTTCTAATATATCTTTTAATAACCATCCAAACTTATTTTGATCAATCCCTCATCAGCGATTGAAATTCATACTTAATATCATGGGCCGAACCCCAGGGATCATATTCGTAAAGCAGTGATGGCTTCTTCTTTTTCCTCATCAGCGATTGAAAGTCATACTTAATATCATGGCCCGAACCACAGTGACCATATTCGTAAAGCAGTGATGCCTCCTTCTTTTCCCTCGTCAGTGTTTGAAAGTCATACTTAATATCATGGCCCGAACCCCAGTGACCATATTCGTAATGTCTCCTTGTGTTCCTTCGTCATCGATCGAAAGCTATTGTGTATTCATTTCTTAAACTGTTTATGTATTTACAATTTTTCAACGTATGTCTACTATACACCTAAATGTATAGTATGTCCTATATACGTTTTTCATACAAACGCTCCTAAATTTGTACCATAAAAAAAGAAATTTTGTAATCATTCCTCTAACTGTTTATGTATGTACAATATCTCAACGTATGTACAGTATACATCTGAAAAGTTCGTATCTCATACGAACGCTCTTTAAATAGTATGGTTTTTTTTTAATTTGGCTAATCGGCATATTTTCTATAAAACATTTACGAAACCACATATATATTAAGTTGTTATATTTTAGAGTGTATATGAATTGTGTGTAGTTTAAGTCATCAAAATAATGAATTCATTTTCTAAATAGCCCAAAAACAACACTAACCATGTTTTGCTTGAGCCTTACTATCAATGAGGGGGTTGCATTAAAAACAACAAAAATAATGTGACTTTATTTGTAAAACCCCGCGGTTCCAAAAAGTCAGAAAAAATCTCTCAGATTGGTCAGTAAAAGTCAGAAAAAGTCAGGAAAAAAGGCCTCAAAAATTCTGTGGCAACCCTGCATTTATAATATTAGTAGGGTAGTAGGATATAGAACAGCACTTATCATGCTGATCAAGAAGTGAACATTTTCGCTTTCTGTTAAAACTGATAAGAATTTTTTTAGTTATATTGCCTAAATAAAAAATCTAAAGCCAGTTTCCAAATCTACACACACAGATGTATATTTTAATATTAATATGTGGGGTTACGCCTTATTGATTGCAAAGTTTCCATGTAGTGTATTAATTATATAGATTTGTGGAAACTGGTTGTTTTATGAAAATATGGCTTGAATTTAAGTTTGTTACTCATAGCTATGTTAGTATTATCTTGGCAGTTTGCTGTTTTTATTTGCTATTGCAGTAATGGTTTGTTATAATATTACTTGGCCCTAATTTTTTCTAAAAAGTTTTGTTGGGCTTTTAATTTGCATTTTTTTAAATCATTGTTTCGTTGTTTTGTTAATTTTAGCTCTGCAAAGTATTTTGTGAATAACTATTTTGTTCGGTATTAAAAGAAAAAATACTTTTCTGTGTTAGTTAAGTACATTATAGTTTTTTTGTTGATCTGTATGGTGGTTATTTTTTTGCGTTCATTTATGTTTTTCTTTGTTATATTCTTCAATTAATTGTCTTGAAAACTCATGTAAGCTGATAATTATTTGTAAAGAAATGAATTATTTATTTGTACAATACCAAGTGGACTTTTACATTCAAAATCTGTAATTAATTATTTAAATTTTTTTTTATAGTTTTATGTAGAAGATTCTAAAAATATTTTATGTTATAATTTGTATAACAGGTAGCAGCTATAGCCTTTTGTTGTACGTTACACTGGACCTGCTTGGCAGTAAAAATAGCCAACTGTAGGGTAGGAGGGATCAGCAGCATTCTTGCCAACTTAGTGTCTGGTGTGCGGCCACGGGAATATGTGAGTGTGCGTTTATTACGTGGCTCTCAGCAAGCATCATGCCTGTGTTGTGCGTTTCGCCGGTTATTCAGTCAAATGTTTTCGGACTCGTCAACGGTTGGGTGTTTTGGTTGGCGACGGAAAGATAAGTGTGATAGTGTAATAAACATGTTACAGTGAACTGAGGTAAAGCAATTTGTTTTGTGAGTGGAAATTAAAGTTTAATTTGTGACAGAAAAAGCAGTCATGCCTCTGTACTCTGATCACTACTACTATGGGAGTGGACAATCCACTCCGTACTATTCTTCCCCATATACTTCCTCTTCAAGGATATCTTCGCCTTATTCTTTCCCGTACATGTCCCCGATATCAGCGTTGCTTTCTGCGGGAATCGGTGCCAATCCGGTGCCAAGAGGCTTGCGTTCATATTCTCCGATGCTGTCTGCTATATCAGAAACAGGCTCACCTCTCATGTCTAGAAGAGATATCGGAAACCATCGAAGCTCTCCGAGGCATTATTACCGTCAGCGGCCAGTCGTCATAGACACAGACAACCTCGATCTTTCTAAAAAGAAGAGGGAAGACAATGAACAAGTCGAGTCTACTCCAGGTATGATATCAAGGGCCAAAACCATTGTTAGAATGCATACTAGAAAGTTGAAGGAAAACCCGGAACTAAAGAAAAAGAAAACTCAGGCTGAAATTTTGATGGAGAAGTATTTTATTAAAGAAAAGCCGGTGAAAGAAGAAGAAGAATTACCTAGGAGAAAACGGATTTGGGAAGAACGAGAAGAAGAACTCAATAATACGCCGGTTCGTGGTGGAACCATTAAAAGGACTAATACAGTTCATAAAAGACTTATGAGTCCAGCGCCCATGGATGAAACTGATGTTGTTGAAAAACCAGAAGAAATAATCCCCATTAGGAAAATGTCGATTGACAGTGAATTGTTCAAAGAAGAAGAAGCTCTGTTGGATTGTATGATTCAAGAAGAGTTAGGATTGAGTAATCTAAAGGAAATGAAAGGAGGCGATCAAAAGGATGAAAAATTTAATGATCAATCTATCGTGAACAGGAAAAAATCCGAAGCAAGAGACCAGATACCTTATGGACGAAGAAAATCTTCTGCTGATATTATATTGGATGAAAATGGTGCTCCGGTTGGCAAAAGAAAAACCCACATGCGTAAAAAAAAGACATCAAAGCCCTTACCTCTTGATGAACTAAACTCGAGTGAAGGTAATTCAGGCAGTGACACTAGTAGTAAGAACAACAAAGATGAGACTAAAATTGGCAAAAGAAGATCAACAAAGAAAAAGAAGGTTCCGAAGTTCAAAATAGACTCACTTCTTGTTGAAGAAAAATCTTCTCCGAAGCTTTTAAGAAAATTTCAGTATGAAGTGATTGTTGAAGAAGGTAAAAATAGTGATGGGTCTGTGAAATATAAATCTATTAAACATATCAATAAAGAAGACATTCCAAAAGATGGACAGCTGGTGAAAGAAGAAGTTAGTGTAAAAAGTGATAATTCTACTAACCTTGCTGTAGATAAAAAAGGTCAACCTGCTAGAGAAATCTTCTCTAGCGTTGTTTGTGATAGTGAATGTGATACCTTAGTGAAAAATGCAATAAACAGAGATAAAACTCTGACGACTAAAATTAGTGATGTAAAAGAAATTAATAAGGTTGTGTCTAAAACTGATATTGGCAGTGCTGAAAAAAAGACAAGAATTCTTCTTAGGCAGGCAAATCTTGAAGTCCCTGAAAAAGAAACCTTGGGTGAATCTCCTAGTAGTGCAACTAATATTGATAAGTTTCTTGAGCCAGATGAAAATAAGAAGCAAAAGACTGAAGCTATGAAAATAGAACCACTCCAAAGCGATCTTATAAAAAACGATGCCCAGATGAAAACAAAAGAAGGAATGTTGACAAGTGTGACAAATAAAGATTTGAATTTGAGTATTTTCTCTGATAAAAATAAACAGACCAAGTCTCCTCAGTTGGAAGTAAAAACTACAGCTAAATTGACCAGTCAAGAGAACCTAATAAATAATGGAAATTCAGCCACAACCTTGCAGAAGGTCAAAACTGATGACAATCAGAAACACCCAGAAACAACAAGTATAAAAATTATTACTGCCAAGCAAAAAAGTTTAACACCGGATTTAGGCAGAAAAGTAATTACGAATATCTCCCCAAGATCTGAACCCAATACTCCAATTATGTCTAAGAAACCATTATTACCTAAAAGTGGCCAATACTTAAAGCCTAGTGAAACACCTATTGACTTAACTTCTACAGCCATCACGCTAGATAGTAAAACCAACTCAGAAGAAATTAAACTGCAAGAAGTCAAAACAGACGATAATCAGAAAAATATCCTAACAGGAAAAGTACTAAGTGGGAAATTAGCTACTGATAAGCAAAAAAGTTTAACACCAGATTTAGGCAGGAAAGTAGTTACAAATATCACTCCCAAATCTGAGCCTAACACTCCAATCATGTCTAAGAAACAATTATTACCGAAAAGTGACACGATCAAAACTCTTGATGGCATTAAGGCACCAAATGCAAAAGAGTCGACACTTGAAATTGAACATATCAAAAACAAAGAGAGAGAATTCAAACCAACAACCAATATAAACATTGATGATACTAGGACAAATGAAAAATCCCAGACCATGATTTCTTCTGATAACCAGAATAAAGTAATATCAGGTTTATCTAAAACAGGGGGGATCAATCAAAATGATTTAAAGAAAAAGAGCTCTACAGTAATTGAAGAAGCAAGTAAAGATGAGGTTTCCCAGTTTAACGTTAAAAATACAAAAATAATCGTTGATGAGAAAGTAAAAGCAGAGAACACTTTATTAAATAAAAACAATCAGTCAGCAATAAAAATGAAAGATGACAATGAAGGTTTGCTAAACATGACAACTGAAAACAGTGTGGTAACTAAAGGACCAAAAGATAGTCAATTATTAGAGAAAAGCGTAGATTGTAACAGTAATAACGTCTTTGAAAAACCATCAGGAAATAAAATTACAACGTTGAAAAAAGTTGATACAGCTCCACAAATAGATATAAACAAATTTGATGGTCCTGGAAGTCCAGTGAAAATAGATCCAAACAAAGTGAAAGGAACTGAAAAAGTGTTAACAAATGTTAAAAATGAAAAATTGGAGGAAACTATTGGGAAGACCAAAGTAATTGCACCCAAAACCCCTTTTGAATGTAATAAAACTAAATTAACACCAGATAATCTACTGAAAAGCCATCAACAAAAAGGAGACATTATCAAAAAGGAAACTGACAAAACTATTGAAAATACAAAGATTCCTGGAACAACCAGTTTAGAAATTGAAACTAAATTGAGAGATATGACTGATACTGCTAAAAAAATACAAATAGGTAAAGTGGAGAACACAAAAACCGAAGCCAAGATCAATAAAGAAGCCCAAGAACTGTCTGGTAGTCAACTCACTTTAGAAAAATTACAACAAACTAATAAATTGGAGGATGAAAAGAAAAATAAAGATATTTCTAAGAATAAACCTGATGGACTAAAATCAAGTTCTGATGTTAAATCTCCAACATCTCTAGAGCCAAGGAAAGATGAAACAACAGGTAAACCGTCAGATGCTAAGGGACTCTCAATGCAAACAAAAGATAAAAAGCAAGATAAAGCGGGGAAGGCAGTTGAAGGTAAACAATCAGAAAGCAAGCCTACATCTCTAGAGCCTAGGAAAGATGAAACAACAGAAAAACTGACAGATAGTAAGGGACTCTTAAAGCAACCAAAAGATGCAAAGCAAGATAAAGCGGGGAAGGCAGTTGAAGGTAAACAATCAGAAAGCAAGCCTACATCTCTAGAGCCTAGGAAAGATGAAACAACAGAAAAACTGACAGATAGTAAGGGACTCTTAAAGCAACCAAAAGACACAAAGCAAGATAAAACAGGGAAGGCAATAGAAGGTAAACAGCCAGAAAGTAAGCCTACATCTCCAGAGCCTAGAAAAGATGAAAGAACAGGAAAATTGACAGATGGCAAGGAACTCTTAAAGCAACCAAAAGATACAAAGCAAGATAAAACAGGGAAAACAGTTGAAGTTAAACAAACAGAAAGCAAGGCCTTGCCAAAGCAGCCCAAGTTGCCTGAAGCTCCTCCAAAATGTCAAGAAAAATCCGAAGACAAGAATAAAGGGAAAGGAAATGAGGCTGTGTCACAAATAACAGATAAAAAGGATAACAATAACACTAAAGAAACTGAATCATCAAGTAAAGATCAAAGTATAGATAAAGCAGGCCTAGATAAAGAAAAGACTGTGAAAGCGAATAAAGAAAAAAAGAAAAGGATAAAATCGGAATCAGATATTGTAGATGACGAGTGTTCAGGAGAAACAAAGAGTGCCTCTAAAGAAACAGATAATAAATCCAATGAAAAATCTCAGTCTCTGAAGGAAATTCCACCAGAAAAGATTTCTAAGAAGAAGAAGAAAAGTAAAGACAAGGATAGTAGTAAGAGAAAGCAAAATACAAAATCACCCAGGAAAATAAAGGAATCACCCAAGACTGTGGATAAGTCTGGGAATAAAACTGCCTCGTCAGAGTCACAGAAGAAAACCACTTCGAAAACTATGACCACTTCATCCACAACTGAAACCGTAACAACAGTGGACACGACCGGAACCACAACCACCGTTACGACCGAAGAAACAGAAAACAGAGAACTGTCCAAGCGCAGCACTCGGCTTTTGCATTTCATCAACAAGTGCATGAGGCTCAGTGAGGACGATGACAACATTTTCATCGACTACAGTGACGAAGACGAGAGCTCTTCCTCCTCCTCCGAGTACACGAGTGACAGTGAATATTCCGACAGCGAAGAAGACGAAGACACGTTGACCGACGACTCTTCAGACGGTATGTTTCATCACAGCTTTTGTCCCGTACGAATTAAGATATTTTTATTTGGTATTTTCAGAAATTATTGGTTACTTTGGATTGGTTTTAGATATGGTTTTATTTTAGTTTAAAATACTTATGTATTATAATGTACGATATTTTGACATTATAGTGTACATTATTTTGACTTGTATCGATTGATAATGCAGGTTGCTTTAGAGTAGATGAGCTTGAAGATTATTTTAAGAATACCTTTTAAGTTTCTTTGTGATAGTATAAGTAGTGCTGATGATTTTATAGAAATTTTTAAAAATGTGTTTTGCTTCTGCTTATATAAATGCTTATATAAAACAACCAGTTTTGGCAACTATTTCGCACCAAACAATATATCTTTTATTTCAGAGCAGTTGTTCTCCGTTTTATTGCAACTTATATTACCAAAGTGTTTGTGTCAGATACAAATTTTTTTTAGAATAGTTGCACGATTCATATACCAGTAATCAGCTGACTGTTGCAACATTTTTAAAAGTTTAATTAAGTGATCATTGTCTATATTATTCCTAATAGATAATTCCTACCACTTCATCAGCTGTTAGCACCTGCAATTTATAGACCTTTTATATATTTTTATGTTTGGATAGAAATTTGAAGGAGTTCAATTTTGAAATTATTTTCAATTTTACTCTTATCGCTTAACAGGTCTCTCGCTGGTAGACAAAGTATTCACTTTACTCTCCCCGGGAGACAAAGATGTCCCTCCTTACCTCTTTA
Source organism: Flexamia atlantica (assembly GCA_035578135.1). Lineage (NCBI taxonomy): Eukaryota > Metazoa > Arthropoda > Insecta > Hemiptera > Cicadellidae > Flexamia > Flexamia atlantica. The sequence continues at coordinate 2,205,872 of JAQJVK010000030.1, read as the reverse complement.
CAAAGAGTAAAAAGTGACTAAACAAAGCAGTTGGAGGAAAAAGGAAATTTTGAAACAGGGAATGTACAGAGTTATTAATTACAAATTGCTATAAAGTAATATTAGCGTTTGATGTTATTTATTACTTACTTATCCTCTGAACCACGTTGGCAATAGCGATTTTTAACTTTGCAGCTATTTTGTAACTTGCAATTTGTAATTAGGTAATACCTATTTCAGGCGATTAAAGGTTGGACTACTTCAACAGGGGAACACTTTTTCCATTCACAGTTTCTTACTCATTTACTGAAAGTGTACATCTCAGTATTAGGTATTCTGAATAGATAATCTGTGAAAAGCTAAAGGTACACAATATTGGAACACTACAAGTAGGTACCTACAGTTACAGGTCATGAAATAAATTCTAATTAACTGAGTATATTCCAAATGGAAAGGAAAATTGATTAATTTGTTACAATCTCTGCCAAGTCTGATTTTTAGTTTATACATGTATTATGTTGTTTAGTTTCATTTGATTGTCTTGCCAAAAAAAAATTATGTTTAGGTTACTTATCAGTCAGTAATGCAGTACAGGGCTTGTAATGGGTTATTTTTTTATTTTTTGCTCTTGGTTATTTTTTGTTATTTTTTTAGGACTTTGGTTATTTTCTTTGGAATTTTGGTTATTTTTTTATTTTTATTAACCTCAAGAACTGTTACAAGCCCTGTTCACACTATTCGTCTGTCAGACGATCTCATAGCATCGCGGCAGACGAATCTCGTCAGCCTACGTTACGTGAAAACCAAGTCTTGCCGTCAAATCTAAGCAGATTTTTGATTAGTGTGTCGAGATTTTCTTTTTTACCAAGGTTAAGAATGTAATATTCCCAGCATAACGCCAGTTTTCTTATTTTTAGCAACATTTTTGGCTTACTCAAGGTTATTTTTTGGTAAATTTTTTCTTATTTTAGTTATTTTTTCAACCTTATGAACTGCTGCAAGTCCTGCCGGTAACTAAGAGATAACAAGCAAAAGAGTCCTTAAACCTTTAGGTCTAAAGAAAGTCCTGAAATTCTGGTGAGAAGCAAGATAGGAACTGCCGAGACAGATGTAACTACCTGCATTCCATTTATTTGATTTACAGAAAAGTAATCTTTGTTTATTTACAATGGTCTCCTTTGTTCCCTTTAAGATTAAACACGAGAATTCGGTATGCTCTAAATACCTACTAGGGGAACAGTGTGGAATCCTGTACTGCTGATCAGATGTTCATTTGTTTACATTTTCGCTTCTGTCAAAACAAATAGTCGAATCAGTTTTTGTGTTTTTTTTCCAGTTATATTACCTAAATTAAAAATATAAAGCTAGTTAGCATTTCTGCACACACAGAAATGTGTTTTAATGAACAATGTGTGGGGTTAAATCTTAAAACATAAAAAGTCTTATCGATTGCAAAGTTTTCATGTGGTGTTTTAATAATATAGATAATATGACTATAGTAGATATCAAAAAATTTTGATTCTCAAAACCTAAAAATTTTGATTCTCAAAACCTAAAAATTTTGAATCTCAAATGAATACATTACCAGCTGTTTACGTTTTAAGAAACAATTTAGTGACACAAAAAGTAATCTGTTATTGTGATGTCTTCTGAGGACCTTTATAGCTTTTGACTCCTCGGGTCATCCCAATTACCCAAATACAAACAAGATCATTAATTCATTCATAACCACCATTGACCAATTTATAAATTGCTCAGGCTAAATCTCATGGTTATAAAGTGATAATAATTTTAAATATTTCTTTCTTTCTAGTACTCTAAAATATTTTAATTTTTAGCATTTATCTTCTAGTGACATTTTTTATAGCATTTTCTATGTGGAATTTACCTTCTAGTAACATTTTTTAATACTTAGTAGACATGACCTAGTGGACACTTCTACGCTTCGCCCTCAATGTTAATAGACCTACCAATGTGTAATACAATGAGCTATTTATCTAGATTTTTGACCTCAATAACGTCTGCCAATTCTTTGTTTAAAATTAATTGTTGTTGACAATTTTCTGTTAATTTTAAGAATCATTCATAAAATATGATTGATATTCGCTCCTCTCATAACAGTGTGCAGATTGAAAATTAGCTTCAAGTATAAAAATTACAATACCGTACAACCTATTTGGTTTAATCAGTAGATCAAATAATAATTAAATAAGCAATTTTAGTATTCAAATGAAGGTGTAGGGGTCCGTGTGCCGATGACACATAACGTAGATGAGATGTGGTCTATCAGACTGCACTGATTTTGTAATTTGCAGGAGCACTTTTGGCGTCGCCTGCAAGTCACGAAATCAGTGCAGCATGACGGCCACATCTCATCCTCGATATGATTTTAATGTAACCTTAAGTACTAACTAACACATCTCTCCCGGGTCTCTTATTATATGGTACTCTTTGTTCTTCATCAGTATCTCCAAATTCAAGGATTTTAAGTTAGAATTAAGTTGTTTTTCCTTTATAATTTTGTTCAGCTTGGAATGAGTGTGTAGAGATCAATTTCATAAAGGACTATTTTAATTACCCAGTATTGCTAGGATTATAACATTTTTAAAGGAAAACCAAAGACAGTGTTAGGTTTTTTAGAGCTACATGTCTTGCCTTTTTTAAAAATATTATCATTAAAAAAGTATTTTTCTTAGATAAAACAAAAGAAAGTTTTTTCTCAAACTAATGAATACATTTGTAACTTGTTCAAAAATGTGAGACTCAACGGAACGTCAACAATGTTTATGTAATAGTTGCCAAAACACTGTTGTGCTTTGTAGAGTGTGATGTCAACTGCCATCGCAAGTGTGAAAAGTTGATGCCCAACTTGTGTGGGGTTAACCAAAAGCTTATCGTAGAGGCGCTGTCTTCACTGCGGAAAGGTAAGTACGACCTTTGGACTAATTCATTAACTTTAATTTTTTAATTTGATAAACTTGATTTTTATTTGTTTAGTTTGTTAGTGATGCCTTTGTTGTTGGCTTTGTTTGAAAGTTTACTCCAGCTAATCTGAAATATAAAGCAGAGTGACGGTTTTATACTTTCAAAACGCATGATTTCTCTGACACACTTAGTTAGGGTTTTAGCATTATAATTTTATACAAATTCTTAAATAACTTTTGTGAAAAGTTTTTATTCGTAAATGTTTTTAATTATTCTATTGATGAGTTAAAGATAGAGAGGGAAAAGTACGTCCTTCGGTCGTTACTTTGCAGCTATTTCTGGTGGAGAGGTGAGAATAGAAGCTATTGGTAATACGGCCAAATTTAGACCAGCAGGTGCTTTAATACCATCTGGAAATATTGTCTTTCTTCACTTATTTTAGTTGTTTGTTACAATAATTATTGTAGTAGATAGGCCTAAAAATATAAGACCGATAGAAATATTTTTTTGGTAAATTTAACTTTGGAAACCACATACTTTAGTTGGAAAGGTTTGCTATTTAATTTTGTTTAGTACTTAAAATACATTATATTCGATGTATTAAATTTAATAAACTGTGTGAAAGCTTTTAACCCTTAATCCATCACTCGTGAAGGTACACCTAAAGGGTCAGATGAGCACAATTAATTATTGTCCCACTGTTTATTCAAAGTACCTGGTGGACCGAGCCTTGCTCGGTGTTATTTCATGTTTACCAGTTCATCCAGTTACTATACAATATTTCAATGTCATAAAATTGATAAATAGAAACCTTTTTTATTGCTCCATGGACTCTTCATCCCACATGCTGTATTTTCCCTCGATGGCTGTAGATTCCAAACAGCTGTTATGATTACTTCATTTGTTTACACTTTCCTTGTTTATTTTGGTTGCTATCACGGCAACCCATAAGGCCAATGTTAAAATTTTACAACTTAAAAATTTGATTTATTACGTTATTAGATATTCTCTGGCCAAGTAATCTGCATAAAAGACGTTTTTGAGTCATAAATTACTTATTTCTAGACTTTGAGGGAAATCCTCGGAGCCGTTTTTGATAAATGTGCAAGCAAGCAAGCATACATACAAGATAACATTGCTCATATAAGAGTGCAGAATTTGATGTCTTATCTTTGAAAACTATTTTTTCTACCCAGCTGACATGACAAAATAAATAAAAAACGAAATGACCGTAAACAAACTAAATCTTTTATTTTGATTTATTGGTTTTTAAGAGACATAAATATTAGTTATACAATGTCCTCTTACACAAACATTGCAGAGGAAAGTCCAAGAAGGAATTATAAAATAAAAAATGTTGTATTAATAATTAACTTATCAAACTAACTGTATTAATACAAGACACAATGTTATTCGAAATTTTATGTAAAGAACAATGTTTTAGTCATATATCTACATGTATGTGGTATTAATTCAAAATCTTTAGTTCGTTATAAAAGAAAATTTTCTTGTTTGTTACACCACGTTCTGAGAACATTACCATAAAATTTGAAAGTAAATAATTGATTGAGTAGAAGTTTGACTGGGTTTTTGAAATTCTGCAATACTATTAAATGCAATTTGTAATTTTAAAAATTGTATTATTAATTTTTGATATATTTAAGTTCTAGGAATTTATTATTGGTTTGAGAAGTTAAATTTGGATAAATATGGTGATATTGTCAGTTTATGTTAACGGTGTACAAATATTTGTATATTTGACATTTTTAACTACTGTGTTTAAGATGTTAGAATATAATAAAAATTGTATTTGTGTTCCATAAACAAAGGTTAAACTACATTGTAGTAATAAGGAGCAGTCCCAAAGACAAGAAAGTTTACCAGCACATTGCAGAGAATAATCGTAAACGGGCAGTGAAGGTATTTGGCGGCATCTCGCAGACAATTAGATACGATTATCAATCATGTCATGTGACTCCTCGTCTCACGTAATGATTTCCCCGTCCTGCGCCAACATATAAAAGGTTTTGGCAACCGGCAGCTCTTTATTTTCAACTGTTTTTCTATTTCTGGATGCAATCATTCTTCCTTTTTTCTCATTGCGTTGTGGAGACAACACATGTGGTCGCTCGTCTTTTGTCTTTTGTTCCTAGTTTGAAAATAAATCGAGAAGCAATTGCGTCATTTTTGCTGTAAATGTTCTAGAAAGAGTTCAGTATTTTTTATTTTAATTGCTGCTTGTAACATGTGAAAAACTAGTTTAAATTATTTTGATATATTTACTTTATAATAAGTGATATCTTGTAGTTTATTTTTTCAAACCTAAAGTTTTGTGATGGGTCACTATTTGTTTTACCTGAGATCATATTTAAAATAAATCAACAAAAACGGCAAACAAATCAGCAAAAGTTAGTAAAATCCCAACATTGAACATTTTTGATTTTTAATCAATATTTAGTAAAAATTAATCAAGTTAGTAAAATCCGAACATTGAACATTTTTGATTTTTGTAGTAAAACCCATGTGCTTTCAAATTGAAAGCCATCAACATTAATGCATGGTATTCCATATTGTACGGAAACATGTCACTGATCATAAATTCATCATTATAAAAATTATAGTCGTTGTTAACCATAAATTAGTGTTAACAGCTGCCATCAAGCATCGGTCAAATTATTCCCATAATGCAACTTTACTTACCAGCTCTAAACTCATTATAGTCCAGGAGCTACTAAGGAGAGTGAGCATGCATAAAAGTATGACACAATGTTTTTGCAGATTATTGTAATATGGACCTAGGTGGTGCCGGAAACGCATGTCGTCACTTTCCCAGGTGGTCGATAACTTGGGGGAGGGGGGCAAAGATGGCGGGGGGGGGTTGCTACACGTTAAAACGCTGGTATCTCGAAAACGCTTAAAGATAGAACGTAAGTTAAAATGTCATTTTGTTTGGAAAATTATGGACTTTAAGAAAGGTTATTAGGTCTGAGGTCGTATCTTGATTGATAAAAGAGATATTAAATAAAACATGAAAATATGGAAATTTCGGTCGATTTTTTCCACGAAATTAGGTTAAGTTTGTGAGTTTTGTATACTAGCCTGACTAAATATTGTCACATACTGTTGCTGTATGGAGTATTCTGATACCGTTAACGCATGTCGTCACCCTTCCAGGTAGTCAAAGACATAGGGAGAGGGGGGCAAACATGGCGGAAAGCGCTATGCAGAAAACAACTGTATCTCGATAACGGGATGAGATAGAATAGTGGAAAAATGTCATTTTAATCACAAAAATTACTTAGATGGAAAAGGTACTTAGGTCCAAGAACGTATCTTTAATAATAATCGACTTATAAAAATCATACATTATTAATAATCATACATAATAACATGATAACCCTGTTTGCGAAATAAATTTTTATATATTAACAGATTAAATTATTGCGTAAACAGTGTGTTAAGATGTAAAACAAGTTATCTTAATTGCGCCCAGTATGGGAAGTTGTTGCGATGCAGAGAAATGGTTTGCAGTGACTGGTAAATAGGAATAAAATATAAATTGAAATAATTACCTTATTTATTTATTTAAATAAATATTTATTTAAAAGAACTTTTCTTTTTAGTCTTCTTTTGGCAAAAAATACATTTTGTGTAGTTACATGAAGGTAGTGTGCGCCTCGTAACAATCTCCTTAGAGCTACTGTCTTCATTCGGCTTTAATTTAGGTGTTAGTAGATCGATTGAATCCATTTTAGTTTTACGAGAAATATTTACCTCACTGGTGTATTTAGAATGACAGGATCGGTGGTATTTATATTCATGAAACTCCCCAACAACTTCAAAATATTCTGAAATTAAATCTCCTCGACGAATGCTAGCCTCTTTAATTCGTATAAAACTCTGTTCCGTAGGTTTCAAAACTAATCTCTCTTCGGTTTTTTCTTGACAAATCAAACATAATTTTGGATCAAAGGCCTTTTTTTTAATTGTGGTTAACGAAAATGCCATGTCTATTAACTATGTTTGGAAATTTGCTAATAATCAGATTGTAACCATGTTAGATTTGGAAAATATTTCTTCTCACACTTCCATGTTTGAATGTTGAATTTATTACCTTTTAAATTTCCCAGTTTTAATCAATACTTATGATCTCCGATTGTATTCATAGTAAAAACTAATTAGAAATTATTTTAATTTATATTTTATTCCTATTTACCAGTCACTGCGAACCATTTCTCTACATCGCAACGACCTCCCGTACTGGGCGCAATTAAGATAACTTGTTTTACATGTTAACACACTGTTTATGCAATAATTAAATCTGTTAATATATAAAAATTTATTTCGTAAACATGGTTATCATGTTATTATCAAATAAAACAAAAAAAATTGGCAGAATGTCAAGATTTTTGCAAAAAACATCTGTAGTATTACTAAGTTTCTAAAAGTATGATTTTTATAAGCCGTTTATTATTAAAGATACGACCTTAGACCTAAGGACCTTTTTCATCTAAATAATTTTCGTGATTAAAATGATGTTTTTCCCGCTATTCTATCTCATCCCGTTATCGAGATAAGTTGTTTTCTGTAAAGCGCTTTCCGCCATGTTTGCCCCCCTCTCCTTGTGACGTCGACCACCTGGGAGCGTGACGACATGCGTTAACGGTATCAGAATACTCCATACAGCAACAGTATGTGACAATATTTAGTCAGACTAGTATACAAAACTCACAAACTTAACCTAATTTTGTGGAAAAAATCGACCGAAATTTCCATATTTTCATGTTTTATTTAATATCTCTTTTATCAATCGAGATACGACCTCGGACCTAATAACCTTTCTTAAAGTCCATAATTTCCCAAACAAAATGACGTTTTAACTTACGTTCTATCTTTAACCGTTTTCGAGATATCAGCGATTTAACGCGTAGCGCCCCCCCGCCATCTTTCCCCCCCCTCCCCCCTAGTTATCAACCACCTGGGAAAGTGACGACATGCATTTCCGGCATCACCTAGGTCCATATTACAATAATCTGCAAAAACATTGCGTCATACTTTTATGCATGCTCACTCTCCTTAGTAGCTCCTGGACTATTATATTTACCTAGATCATACAAGTCTAAAAAATAGTTTTTTTTATGAAAACTCTTCTTTGTACTAAGCCCATGTATTGTTTTTATTATGCTAGTCCTTTTTGATTTGGTAAAGATTTTATTATGCAATTTGGTAGTACAAGTGAGTTTTAACCTTTGACATTAATTTTTTTATTATACAAAATTGAGATAAATATGTTGATTAAATAATCCTTGCATTAATTGTTAAAATAGCAAGTCCTAAAACAGAACTTTTTAAGCAGGGCCTAAAATATTTTAAAAATACAGGAAAGGAACAAATTATAAGAGTAAATACAATAATAAGGAACAAATTGCAATAAAAAGTATAACTTTCTCTGAGCTTTAAGAGTTATCACTGGAAAAGTTCAAACCAAAATAAAATGTAAGGTTCAGCGTTTTTTAACTTACATTGTAGATTATATAATTGGTAAAAACATAGATTATTATTGGTAGCATTTAAAAAAATCTTTAACCCATGCTTACACCACATTGCCAGTTGCTTAGTACTAGGTTGTTCAACCTGACTTCTATGCGTTACAAAATAATTTAAGCAATGACTAACGATCTTTTACAAGCAGGTATCATCTGTCACTATTATCTGTTACAATCAAAGTTCCTTCATCAATTTATATTTAATGATTATTTATTACATCTTGAAACGTTCAGCTGCTTCTACTTGTTAAGAATATTTACAGCGCTTATTAATCTTTGATGCTGCTGTTCAAACATGTTTACACAGTTTTTTCTTCGTCCTTTACTGTTCTTTGTCATAAAGCGATGAGCGGTCGGCCGTAACTTTTGGTGTATTTTAGGTCTTTGACTCTGATACGTTTGGCAGAGTGTCAGACAACATTCAGCTAGTCAAATCTTGTCCAAGCCGAGGAAATATGTTCGTCCCATCTGTTGTGTCTCGTCATTGCTTTATTTTTGTCAGTTACTCGACCGCTTCCCTCTGGTTCCCATTAGTGTTAGGTTTTATTAGCTTTCGGTTTCAGAGGCTCAATTATCTGCTTTGTTTCAAAATAGTCATGTGAAATCATTTATATAGTTGTTAGCCCCTTGGCACCTCACCCAAAGTAAGAGATTCTCTGGAGTTTGGTTGGAATGATTACAACTAAAGCGTTTACCTCCTTTTAATAATAATTAGTCAGGATATGTTACTGTTTGTTATTTTTCTCATATTGGTTGTAATTGTTAGTCCAAACCTGAAGTTGAAATTACTGCTGCTGGTTTTATGTGATCTACACAAATTTTAATGTACTTCTTAACTGATATGGATTGCATTCCTTTTCAGTTAAAACTTTTGAACTAAGTGGTTACTCAAGCTGTTGTGCTTAAACTGAGCAACAAATAGCAAAACCATCGTTTTTAATTTTATTTTCTCACAGCAAAATCAAATATTAAAAAACTTGCATAAGGCAAAAAACAACAACAAAAAGTTAAACAAAACACAACATTTTAAGAAAATAAATTTTTTACTTACCTTTAAAATTATTTTTGGAACCTAATTTAAAGTTTATAATTTTTTTATATACAGGGTGTCCGGAAATTATGGTAAAATATTTTAGTACATGATAGTACAGGTAAAAATAAGAAAAAAAGTTCATATAAACATAGGTCCAAAAGTGCTTCGTTTTCCGTCTGTGTGTCTGTGATTTTTACATATTTAATCATATCTCATGAACCTCTTATTGTATAAACTTCAAACTTGGTACATGGATGACCACTATTAAGACCTATTTCTATAAGAAGTATCAAATTTCTATTTTGTACCATTCCAAAATGGCAACTGATTTTTGTTTTCAAAGCTAAATATCTTAAAAACCGTAAATTTTAGAAAAATGATACAAGAGAGAAAAAAGTAGTGAAATGTAATCCAATTAATGCTGATACTGCCGATTAATAGTGATTCTGCTGATACTGCCAATTAATGCTGATATTGCAGATTATGATGATCGGACTACTAATAACAGAGAAATATTAACTTTTCTGAATAAAAACAAAGTCCTTTAGAACAAACTATCAGAAATTTCCATGTTTTTATTTTGAAAAGTTACAATTTCTCCGTTATTAGGAGTCTGATCATCATAATCTTAATATCTGTGTTAATTGGATTAAATTTCACAACTTTTTTGTCTCTTGTATCATTTTTCTAAAATTTACGGTTTTTAAGATATTTAGCTTTGAAAACGAAAAACAGTCACCATTTTGAAATGGTACAAAGTAGAAATTTGATACTTCTTACAAAAATAGGTCTTAATAGTGGTCATCCATGTACTAAGTTTGAAGTTTATTCGTTAAGAGTTTCATGAGATATGATTAAATATGTAAAAATCACAAACAGGCACACAGACGGAAAACGAAGCACTTTTGGACCTATGTTTATATGAACTTTTTTTCTTATTTTTACCTGTACTATCATATAATAAAATATTTTACCATAATTTCCGGACACCCTGTATACAACAAAGACATTTCTGTGAAGGTCTTCAATTAATGTTACCTCTCAACAGGTAACAGGTTTAACACAGTAGCACCTCTTCTTTCACCTAGTCCCATCTGTGTAAACGTTGCCTAGAGATCAAAGCATGTCAGTCACTTGACGGCGCCAGGACAACAGTGAGACCGGTCGTTTGTCTCCGGCCGAAACATATTACATTGCGGCCGACCTTCCTTACGTAGGGGACAGGTTGTCTAAACAGACAGTCACAACTGAAACCTTGACTCAGCCCCCAACCCAGTTCTGCTTTGTTAATTAGTTGATTTATTTTTAAGGTATTGTTATGAAAAATTCTCATTTGTTATATTATCCTTTTTTATATTTACATTTTTCTGAAGGTTAAATGAGAAGGTTCAAATGACTTTGTTAGGGCAAGAGATTGAGTGTTATTCATGAAGCAAATCAGGCTTAAAAATAAATCTTGATGGCCATCGTCCAGGCTAAAGGAAAGGCCAATGACCGACCCAGTAGACCAATGACCGACCCAGTGTCATTCAAAGCTATCCGAAACTGAACAAAGTGAGACAAGATTTTCATCTGTGATGTTCTAAAATTCTGTTCAACCAATTAATGCAATCATCTGCTTAATCTGTTTTAAAGTTAAGAATATTTAAAAGTAAAAAAAAATTCAGGTTAAAAATTTTTTTTATTGCGTTTTGTTGTTCTTGTCATAATTTTTTTTTGCTCGAGAAAATTTTGAAACTAATTAATATGCCGAAAAAGTATGAGCAAATTGATCAAGGAGTGATTATTAAATTTTCTGGAGGGATTGGTTTTAAAGTAATAATTCTTTTTTATTTTCTTATGAACAAAATAATACACCTGTCAGTTAAAAGAAGATATCTTATAACTCAAAACATGAAATGATTAACTCTGCCAGGCCAACCATTGTATCATGAATAATCTAACTGTTTTGGGGTGATGGTTACATTTAATTGTTATTTGAGTAAAGTATAACTTTGTCCCACAAGTGAAAGTGTTGGCGCCAGAGCTTGCGAGGGCGACAATATTTACGAGAGAGACAATGTGCTTTACTTTCGAAGTATACTCAACATTTTCCCCCCACCTGATATAGTAAATTCCCAATCTTTAAATATCTATTTCATTAACTTAGTAAGTAACAAAAAATATCCATTTTGTTTCAATCTGCAATTGCCTACAACTGTTCATGCACCAGCGATCAACTGATTGTTGCAACATTCTTACACGCTTAATTCGTAGACGTTCTTACAGCTGATTGTTGTCAATGTTATTCTTATGTAATTATTCCTGCCTCTAAATCAGCTGTTAAAGCCTGAAATATGTTGAACCTCAACATATTTGTACGTCAGCGAAGAAATTTGAAGGCGCTCGATATTTGAATATTGATTTCAATGTTATTTTTATGGGTTTACTTTGCCTCTCGGCAGGAGACATAGTAATCACTTTACTCTCGCTGGGAGACAATAGTTATTTGTGCATCTAGGGACTAAAGTGCAACTTTTTCTCCCTGAGGGAACCTGTTGTCGCCCGATGGCGGAGCCGAGGGCGACAATTTCCCGAGGGAGAAAAAGGACTTTAGTCCCGTGAAGCACACAACATTTTTCCTCTACCTACACCATTAACAATAACTAGGTATAACACTATAACTTTACCTTCAGATGATCCTTTGCTTCAGCAAACTGCATTACAATCACATAGCCTATATAAATAAATAATGCAAGGTATTTAGGCTTTAATTTTAACTATTTTATTCACACTCTTCTTTAAAAATACCCTAGGCCTAACTTATTTGTTCACAAATATGCAGGAATATAGCCTAAACTACAGCAAACTCAAAATGGATACGCTGTCCTGTAGACAACGGAAACGGACGATCAGATCCTGTGACACTTTCTTCAACATAGAGAAACAAATTGAAATCGACAGTGTTGCCATATTTTCTCACTGTCCACCGCGGCGTTGCCGGATTTCTTCCCATGTATTTCTTATGAGATTACTTTTAGTCCCATGGGACTAAAAGTAGATTACTTTTAGTCCCGTGGGACTAAAAGTAAGTAAGTGAATCCCATGGAGTATAAACCAGTACTTTAGTATTCTATTCAAGGGACTAAAAGAGGACTATAGATAGTAGGTGGAGGAAAAATATTTTTTTATTCACTCTTTACAAGGAGTAAAAACCGTCGAAATGTAGAAGATGAGGGAAAAGCGGTTTAACAACCAATAAATATTTCTGATTTAATTTTTTTTCTATTCCTATGCTGTAAATATGGTCACAGTAGAGCGATGAAGAAGACATTAATGTTACTTTTGGGTACAGAAGGGCGATCAAGAAAACATTTAATCCCTTACCTAATAATATGGCGACGACACTTTTTTATGAATTTTTTTGTTTTTTTAAGAGGGGGGTTTAGTAAATCTGGCTATTGGGGCCAGGTGACTGCTCTGGTATTCCGAGCGGCGGTGCCTAGGTTTTGGCGAGTGAGCGCCTGGTATTCCGGACCTGGCAGGTCTTCCGCGGGGGCGGCACTGCCAGAATAACGTCTCTGAATAATGCCCGCTTTGTGCTCGTAAATGCCAGAGAAAGTGGCTGTCATGTAAATTTCATATCTTGATACCGACATTGTTCACCAGCAGCTCGCAGTTAGTCCGAGATGATTTAAACGGGTTATCAATTTGTGGGGTATTTCTGTAGTGTTTGTTGTTAAAGAAACTAACGTTTAGGGTTTAGGAGAGGAGTTTATTTTCCACTCTCAGATAATAGTCTCCTGGGTGTTTTGAACAAAGGTTAAGATTTTTACCATATGTGTTACGGTTCACTTGGGCATGCCCGGTAAAAGTACAGAAAACTTGATAAAAACAGCAGAGAACAATATGCCAACAGTAACATTCAATACAGTAATACTTAAAATTGGTCCTTATATAAAATTCCTTACTTTCTTTGTATCCCCATACCTCATAATTCCTTGCGGAATGAGCTTCACATACTCTACCTGGCCCTTAGTACACCGCTGATTACTGGCAGGCATGACCAATTCAGAAGTTAAAAAAATAAAGAACATTTTCCTACCACTGCTTGGAAATAATCACATTGCCACACCTGTAAACAGTACACAAAACGGTTCATTTCCGCTTTCATTTCATTCTTGGCTTCGGGAATGTACAATCTTCGGCGTTTCTATATACTAACTTCCGGTTCGTTCCATTAGATTAAAACAGAACCTCAATGAACTTTTGTATACAGGTTAGTTAATAAGTTAAACTGTTTAAATAGTAGTGGTAGGAAAAGTCTTGTGTGTATTACGAGCACAAATAGTCATTGCCGCTCTCAAAATGTTTGGCTGCACTCGGCTAACACTTTGTGCGGCCATCTACAATTCTTGAGCAGCAATGATATACTTTGCCCTCTTAATACACAAATAGCTATTTATAACGCTTGATAGCTTTATTTTCTGATAAAACCAAAAGAACTTTTGTTTCCTAACACTGCAGACAGTATTATCACAGAAAATGTGCTTCCAATGTACAAATTTTAAAAGTAAATAAAACTCTTCACGTAATACACTAAGAAAAAGACCAGTCTGCAATGAGATCCGACGATATGTGATGAGCAAAGTGGAATAATACCTAGAAATACACCTTCGTTAATGCTACCTAGAAATTACATTTGCTTGCCAAGTACTGTAAAGCGAAGCAAGCCAAAGGAGTTTATGCCCCTTGACGAAAGCGACAATCAACAAGTAATTAGGTTTACCAGATAAACTCAATTCCTTGGCTCTTACCAAGAGTAATAAGTTGATTTATGATTTAGATTATTTCCCTCATCATATTGGTCTGCACCCTCACAATCATCGCAAAATAGTTCACTTTCTAAAACCCTCTTGATATATAGGTTTGTTTCTCCTAATCTGATTTGAAAAAATAGTACTTTTAATTGCATTTTCATACTCATTTCAGAAACTTAATTTCACTCGGTTGGTCATATTTGGCCCATGAACTATTTGTCTCTGTTTCTTTTTCTTCTGAGCCCCAGCGTCTTCTTCATTGATTTTCATCTCATGTAGAGGCAACTTCTTCTTTCCACCTTTTCTTGGGGCATCTTTGAGATCTTCCATCAGGGGTTTCTTTACTTGTTTGTTTTATCTAATATCCTCTCTCCTTATTGCATGCTCAGGCCACTTCTTTTGCCTGCTTTTTGCTTCCTCAACTACGTCCAGTGCTTCAAAAAGATCCCCAATAACTCTAATTTGTTTAATCCTTCAAGTGGAAACAATAGTTTGGCTTTCAAAACAATACATTAATCTCAGCAAATAAATTTTCAAATGGGTGTCACTTGCTTATCATTAACTAATCTTCTTTAATTTTCAGTCAAAATGTTATTTTATTCTTAACCTTGCTTTCAACTGAATAATACTATTACATAATTAAAGGAATTTCAACTTGACAACCAGGGCCAGAACTAGGAGATTTGTCGTAGCTGAATTTGCCACCCCTCATGTTCCCAATATTAAAGAAAAAATACTTCATTTTTTGTGGGTAGTGATGTGACATAATTGAAATAATCTACAATTTACTGCTTTTTATGATATCCAAATAGACCCTGAATTCACTCAATGCTTTTACTTAACTGAAAATTGGAAAATGTGTAGGCCTATTAGGCATAAGCCTTTATACATTTTTAGTCTTACTTCTCTTTTTTTGTAGAAGTAAAACCAATTTTGTAAATAATTAATTTGTTTTCAGAGATACATAGTGTTTTCAACCTTGAATAAAAATATGAAGATATAGTCCCGTTCCTCAGAGAATATAATAGGATATTTTAACGAGTATCTTGAAGTAAAATCCTGTAAGCAGTGGCCGACTCCACCAATAACAGTCGATCCACTTTTAATTTTGAGGTTAGAATAATAAACAAAAATGAAAGAAGGTTGAATTTAGTTGTATTTAAAATGTTCTTTGGTAATTAGGGGTCTGTGTTTAGTTATATAATGGATACTTTATGTTGTGTAAAGAAAGTCTGAAATTACGCCATTTGAACAGATAGTGGCCCAAGAAGCATTTTAGGAAGATGGATTGTATATCCACATGTTATGTCCTTGAACTATAAAGCTGCTATGTTTCTGCATTGTTTCTCTCCATCTGCACATCTGGCCCACAAATAATTAAACCTTATTTTGAGAGTAAAAGAGAATCAAGAGGAGGCTAAAGGCAATTCGGTGTCGCCCTCGCGGTCGAGATACGAACTAAAATTACTCCACGATGATAATTGGAAAAAGTAGTGTGACGTAGTAAATAACCAGTTATTCTAAAATTATGGTCTTAACTAGCATATAAAGTACTCTTTTCCACTTATAAGTTCAAAATATAGCTTCAGAGGGTGATATAATGTCGTCGCCTTATTTATGTAAGTGTTCAATCAGGAATGAATGTAGTAAATATTCCTCCGCAGGGTCGGCGATCAGCGCGTGTAAACGTTCAAATGGTCACATTTTCCGGCGATATATTTTAATTTAGAGAAAACAATTTTATTGCACCTTGAAGACAAATAAATTCAACACTAGGTTCGCAAAGTGCATTTTTCATTTTCTTTTTACATTCCGAGTTATTTTAGCTCAAAATATCAACTAGCTAAATCCCACTATTTGAATTACTCTAATGCGAATTACTCTTATATTTTTTATGATATCGGAAAAATAAAAATGCATTTTGAAAGGAATTTATTTCTTTTCATTTTGATACGTAGCTTATTGTTGTACGTTGAAAAGTAACGTCAGGATATGGTTTTACGCGATGTTGTAAGCCGCGAAATCCATGAACACACCCTTGTAAGCAGGGACGTATTCCAACTAAAGTTTTCAATCGAAAATCAAAATATTATTTATAAAATTAAAGAGGAGAAAATACCCTTCAAAATATTACCATTTCCACAATTTTAAGGAAGGTAAATGAGTAATAACACCTAAAGTTCAGCCGATGATTTTTAAGTGATTGTTAAATAGGTGAATTCAACTATGCAGATTTAGAGGCTGATTACTCCTACATTTTTCGTATTATCGTAATTTAAGTGGTACTATCTTGTAGGATTTGTTCTCCTTTTCAATTCGATATATTTCGTTTTGATTTTAGATAGAAAATTACAGTCGGAAATTATTCCCACATAGAAGGGTGTTGTCATGATTTTCGCAGGTTACAACATTGTGTGAAACCATATCCTGACATCATTTTTCAGCACACGACAATAAGCTAGGTATCAAAATGAAAAAAAATAAATTCCTTTCAAAATGCATTTTTATTTTTCCGATATCATAAAAAATATAAGAATATTTTGCGATAGAGTTCAAATAGTGGGTTTTAGCTAGTTGATGTTTTGAGCTAAAATAACTCAGAATGTAAAAAGAAAATAAAAAATGTACTTCACGAACCTATTGTTGAATTTATTTGTCTTCAAGGTGCAATAAAATTATTTTCTCTAAATTAAAATATTTCGCCAGTAAATGTGACCGCGTAAACGTTTACACGCGCTGATCGCCAACCCTGCGGAGGAATATTTACTACATTCATTACTGTTTGAACAGTTATTTAAATGAGCGACACATATCACCCTCCGAAGCTATATTTTGAACTTATAAGTGGAAAAGAGTGCTTTACATGCTAGATAAGACCATAATTTTACATCACACTACTTTTTCCGATTATCATCGCGGAGTAATTTTATTTCATATCTCGATCGCGAGGGCGACACCGAATTGCCTTTAGCCTCCTCTTAAGTTCTTAAATTGTGGCACTGGTTTTCTCTCAGATTTTCATGTACAATTTTCAAAGTTATTAAATAATTATTACATTTTTATTACTTTTCTTATTTTTTTGCTGCCTCCTAAAATCTGCCGCCCGGAGCAGGGGCCCCCTCTGCCACCCCCCCCCTTAGTTCTGGCTCTGTTAACAACCAAACATATTTCCCTTTAAAGTTTTTGAGCTTCCCAATTACCATCAACATTGTTGAGCAGTTTTCTCAAATACTGACTAGTCTGACCTACACCCTTTATTTCAATTCTTAATTTCTTGAATGCGTACAATTTCAGTTCCTGTAGCAGTATTGGTGAGCATTGGTCCACGAAAAGAACACAATGTATTATGAAAACCAATGGGATCGATAGTTTGCCGCAGTAAACAATCTTATTGACGCGACAACTGGATGTTTACGCACTCAGCTGGCCCGCAAACTGTTTACGGGACAACGGTGATTGTCTGATCTGTTGTGACTTTGCCAAATACTTACCGGGAACAATGAGTTGTACGCCACTGACGCTGCTTTTACTTCGGATGAATATCACCTTTGTGGTCACTCGTTACGAGGAACAATATCGTTGTCGGGAAAAATGGTTATGTTTCTGTCAGTGCTGTCGAGATGTTTTCTTGTTTATGTCTGCCTAATTGCCAAGAGACATGGAAATTTGTGAAAGATTGTATTCGAATATTTGTTTTAAAAGAGTAAGATGTAGTTTTTTATTGTTTGTTTATTTTTGGAACACATTTTCGCTGCAAGGAACTTGTGAGCCTGTGCTGATAAATGATATGAGAAGGTTGGGATGAAGATAATTGAATTAGTCTTCTGTAGGCCTTGATGATTTGAATATTTGAATATTATTGATTAGTAATATTTTTATTTTTAATGTAGATAATCAATAATAGAACAAACATTAGAAAATATCATTAGAACACAAAGTTTGTATTTAATGATTGACATATCTGTAGTATTTATCAGGACTATAATCGACTGAGTTTTAGAGAACCTCAGTCATCTGGCCAGGTCTTGGTCCCGAAGTAGCTGAAAAAGAGGGATTATGCTGTATTAAATAACTATATCAGAAAACATAACTTGAAATATATGTAGCTCTGCTCTTATGATTTGCATAAATTGATGAAAAAGGTGTGGATTAGTTCACATTTAGGTGCCTAAAACATATATATGTTAATATGTCTAATACTCATTAGGTCCACCTCAGTATTTAGTTAGTACATACATCCACTGTAAATTAACGCTCAACAAATAGCAAATGAGCTCTCAGATGTATTGCATGAACAGCTTTGTTTGATGTATCTAAGTTACCTAGTCAGTGTTGTGCATAGAAACTCATTAACTCTTTCCATCTAATTTGTTTTAGTGATTTGTTTGACTAACAAATGTTTTGTGTTGTAGCGTTAATCCGCCTCTGTAAGTCAGGACAAAACATCAGGTAAATCTACTATATTTCACTATAAATGTATGCTATTTATTGATATAGTAGGCTACGATTTGGTTATGTCTGATACAGTAAATTCCCACAAACTTAGCCTTCTATAACCGTGCAGTTTGAATCCTGAGCAACCCTAATGAGGAAATAATGTAAAACCTGTGAGATGAATTAATTTAAATCATCTCACAGCACAAACTGTCACCAAAGTATTCGCTGATTATTTTAACATGCTTAATATCCTGAAGTTGTGATTCTTAAATGGTAAGTTATAGTACACCAATTTCATAAAGACAGCCATGACTGTAGAAAATAAGTATTTGTCAGCTTTGACCCTCACTTCGACAAACCGTTCACAGCCTCAGCACCTTGCCAATTCATATCACGCAGAGTTTGCGAGAATTTACTGTATTCGTTTGTATTTTTTTAATGAGCTTTTTCCTATCAAATCAAAATTACCAATAATGTATGCATTATTAGGTTTTATTTGGATTGCACTTAAAAGTTTTGCTCATACTACATAACTTTTCTCTGGTTTAAGTAATACTTTCATTTAAAATACATAGTTTAAAAATTTAAAATATTTATTTATCTATTTATATACTTTAGCATCTTTCGTTTTGATTAAATAGCATAACAAGATATTTTTGTTGGTTTACAATTGTAAAATAAATTAAACAAATTTATTTCTTACTAGAATTGGGAAGACCAAATTAGATGGGTGAGAGAGAGCGTAATGTAGGAGTTAAATTTGTTTTGGTAAACGTGTTTGTTTGGATCACTTGTTTAAGTAAACACATGTTCACATGTTAAAGGCTCCAAACACACAAACTAAGTCTTTAAAGTTCAATATAAAATATTTATTTTACTTCAGCTGAGTTTCAGCAGATGATATGGTAAAATTATACTTTTTGCCACCCACCTAATTTTGTGTTCCCAGTCGTATGTTCCCGATATATTTATAAATGCCATTTGCAGTATTTATTTTCTTCCTATTTGACACTCTTAGATGTGATTTTTTTTTAATTTGTAGACCAAAAATAATTTTGCTTTCACATATTACAATGGTTCAAAAATGACCTGAGTTTTTGAATGCCATTAAATAATTAATTTTTTTTTTTAGTATATGTGACAGTAATGGCATCCCAACAAAGCACTTTTTGACTCGCAGTTTTAATGATTTTACTAATTTCATCTGTTCACTTGTCAGGTTCATCGGACCGTGAGCATGGCTCGCCGACGCGTCGACAAAGCAACGCCGCCCTCAGCCTGGACGACGAGTCGCCCCGCGGGGGCACGGGGGGCCGGGTCACTCCCCCCGCCACCACCATCCCCAAGTTCCGCAAGTACACCATGGACGACTTCCAGTTCCTCAAGGTCTTGGGGAAAGGAAGCTTCGGAAAGGTGAGGCAATTAGTGATGTTAATATTTGAAGATAAGCTTTCGGGGACACTTAAATCACTCCCGAGATCTTCTGGGTTTCCCCGCGTAGAGATGTTATATCGCTGTGTTGCTGACGTTTCGGACTCATTACAGACGTCCATCTTCAAGGCGAGCACAATTCCACTACTGCACTGAAGAGGCTGATGATCTGGGTCGCAGCTTATATAGACTCTGTTGGTCGGCGTTGACCGAACTATCTGAAGCCTATGCCACTCTAGAACCTCCGGGAATGTCCCAGGTCCTGGAATTCGGTGGAAGACGGCCACAGTGGGGAGGAGGCGGGGCATTGTCTTCCACCAAATTACAGGACCTGGGACATTCCCGGAGGTTCTAGAATGGCATAGGCTCCAGATAGTTTGGTCAACTCCAACCAGCAGAGTGTATATAAGCTACGACCCAGACCATCAGCCTCTTCAGTGCAGTAGTGGAATTGTGCTCGCCCTGAAGATGGACGTCTGTAACGAGTCCGAAACGTCGGCCACACAGCGATATAACATCTCTACGCGGGGAAACCCAGAAGATCTCGGGAGTGAATTAGTAATGTTGCTAGATTTTTTTTTAGGGTGATGTATAATAATTTTTAGGTAATGCAGGAATACTTATTGAACAGCCTAGTTGGGTTATGAAAACGTAGACTGTTGTATTTTGACTTTGCTAAAAGGGTAGTAAATCAAATTTGAAGTCCTTACAACGTTTTCGAAAGGCGTAAAACACATGATTAGTTTGAAAGGGTAGATTGAGGTCCCACGAGGGCTTGTTGCTCACAAACACAGGATGAAAGGGGAGTAATTAAATTAAAAAGTGGTAAAACACATTGGACCATTTTCTGCCAATTTTGTATATTTACCATCTTGTATGTAAATACAGTATAAGTGTAAATATATTTTTATGTGTTATAAGCCGTTTTTTATTTACATCCAGTAAGAAAAAAGTTTAATTTTTGAATTACATGTTTTTTAGGTGAGGAGATTATTATTTTTTCCTTTTTTTGTGGGCTACACTTTCCTCAATAAGATATCCTTTGGGTCTTTGCCAGATGATAAAAAATCATACAAATCACATGAAACACACACACACACACATACATTAATGCGTCCCAAAGTCCTTCCTGATGTTTTGCAAGACCGTGGATGTGAGAACAACTCAGAGTCGTGGTTCGTCGTTCTGTCCATGTGCATGAGCAATCAAACCGACTCAACCCTTGATAAAGCGAGGCATTTTTTAAATCTACGGCCTCGCAAAACGTTGACAGGACTTTGGGACGCTTTAATTTACATGTGTTTGTCCGTGTGTATTTGATGTGATTTTTATGTTTATTTATCATCATTTATTATGTTTATTGAGGTGATAGTAGCCTAAAAAAGAAAGGAAAAAGACAAAAAAGTTCACGATAACTTATGGCTGAACTTTTTCGTCTTGAGATCAAACAGTAATTAGTCTAAACAAGTGTACGTAACGTTTGTTAAAAATTGAGAGCTAAATTATGAAACTACATACTTAATGATAAACTGCATATATTATTAATAATTAACCTTATAATTTTTAGCCATTACAGAGAGGCTAGAATATATAAATACTAATTTACTTAAATGAAAATTCTTTATTTTAATATTACTAGTTACAAGTTGATTGTTTTGGTAAACATTCATGTTTAAATAAAATGTCACAAAATGGCAGAGACAACAACCGTTAATACAATGAACTTATGTGATAAATTAGTTCATGCCAGGATGGTTTAGTCTGAGAAAATTAAGGTATCACTTGTTTCTCGCTAGTTTAGTCCAACTTGCAATTTTTTTTTTGACATGAAAATTATTCTTATTTGTCAGCTTGTTTCCAGAAACACATGAAAGCATTGTTGGCTAAAAGATCAGCATTCATGTGTTAAAATGTGACAACGTATCAGACAGATGATATGGTGAACTGATGCAAAAAATTAGTTAAAGCAATAACACATGACAGGAAAATTGGTAATAACATGTGTTTCTTGCAAGCTTTATCCGACATGCTTTGTGTATTGTAGTTGACACTTCAATGTATTGTAGTTCGAGTATTGTTTTTCTTCTTGAAGCATGGGTTGAATATAAACAAAAGTAGTTTGTCATTCTGAGTTGGGGAATGAAAGAACGATCAAGTAATTCTGTCAGGAATAGCTCTTGGGATCAGCCAATGCATGTTAAACTAAAAACTCATCCCTTTAAATATGATTTATAATTTTGGTTATTGGTAAACACTTTTTATGTAGCCTACCTACAAAGGAATATTTGTTGAATCAGTTTCTGCGGTTAGCTTCTGTTTCAGTTCGGATGTAATTTACATTTTGAGTGCCAACTGGAAACACAATTTAACACTGTTTCATAACAGTTTTTTTTTTTACTCCAGTTGTGGTTGGTTGTTTGTAATACAACCAAGTTTCGGCACTGTTGTGCCATTTTATGGTTGATTAAGTCAATAAGTTAAATTTCTTGATTACTCAGTCAATTTTGACATCGACAAAAGCACACAAAGATGGCACACAAAGACACACGCAAGAAGAAATTGACAGAGAATAGTTGACAAACCATTAGAAATGTCACCAGAGTTTTGTAATGCCGGCAGCTGCAATAGCAGTATTAAGGAGTGGAAGTCATTGGGACACTGTAATGGACTGCTCTTCAATGTTTCATGTACTTAATCTTCTTCAATATCAGTTTTTGTGTGTCTCTATGAGCCATCTACAAACTTTTGACAATGTAAAATGGACTGACAAATCCAAAAATATAACCAGATGTCCTTTTTAACTTTGAACACTTAAAAACGGTCTTATAACAAACTAGACCTGAAAACAAAAGGTTATCTATATTGATTTATGAAATCATTCCCTCTATTCTGCAGGTGTTGCTGGCAGAGCTGCGAGGCACGCAGTACTACTACGCCGTCAAGTGCCTCAAGAAGGATGTGGTGTTGGAGGACGACGATGTAGAGTGCACGCTGATCGAGCGCAAAGTCCTGGCCCTCGGCACCAACCACCCGTACCTCTGCCACCTCTTCTGTACCTTCCAGACGGAGGTAAGGTCCTGGCCCTCGGCACCAACCACCCGTACCTCTGCCACCTCTTCTGTACCTTCCAGACGGAGGTAAGGTCCTGGCCCTCGGCACCAACCACCCGTACCTCTGCCACCTCTTCTGTACCTTCCAGACGGAGGTAAGGTCCTGGCCCTCGGCAACAACCACACATACCTCTGCCACCTCTTCTGTACCTTCCAGACGGAGGTAAGGTCCTGGCTCTTGGCACCAACCACCCGTACCTCTGCCATCTCTTCTGTACCTTCCAGACGGAGGTAAGGTCCTGGCCCTCGGCACCAACCACCCGTACCTTTGCCACCTCTTCTGTACCTTCCAGACAGAGGTAAGGTCCCGGCCCTCGGCACCAACCACCCGTACCTCTGCCACCTCTTCTGTACCTTCCAGACAGAGGTAAGGTCCTGGCCCTCGGCACCAACCACCCGTACCTTTGCCACCTCTTCTGTACCTTCCAGACGGAGGTAAGGTCCTGGCCCTCGGCACCAACCACCCGTACCTTTGCCACCTCTTCTGTACCTTCCAGACAGAGGTAAGGTCCTGGCCCTCGGCACCAACCACCCGTACCTTTGCCACCTCTTCTGTACCTTCCAGACGGAGGTAAGGTCCCGGCCCTCGGCACCAACCACCCGTACCTCTGCCACCTCTTCTGTACCTTCCAGACAGAGGTAAGGTCCCGGCCCTCGGCACCAACCACCCGTACCTCTGCCACCTCTTCTGTACCTTCCAGACGGAGGTAAGGTCCTGGCCCTCGGCACCAACCACCCGTACCTTTGCCACCTCTTCTGTACCTTCCAGACAGAGGTAAGGTCCCGGCCCTCGGCACCAACCACCCGTACCTTTGCCACCTTTTCTGTACCTTCCAGACGGAGGTAAGGTCACGGCCCTCGGCACCAACCACCCGTACCTTTGCCACCTCTTCTGTACCTTCCAGACGGAGGTAAGGTCATGGCCCTCGGCACCAACCACCCGTACCTTTGCCACCTTTTCTGTACCTTCCAGACGGAGGTAAGGTCCCGGCCCTCGGCACCAACCACCCGTACCTTTTCCACCTCTTCTGTACCTTCCAGACGGAGGTAAGGTCCCGGCCCTCGGCACCAACCACCCGTACCTTTGCCACCTCTTCTGTACCTTCCAGACGGAGGTAAGGTCCCGGCCCTCGGCACCAACCACCCGTACCTTTGCCATCTCTTCTGTACCTTCCAGACGGAGTTAAGGTCCCGGCCCTCGGCACTAACCACCCGTACCTTTGCCACCTCTTCTGTACCTTCCAGACGGAGGTAAGGTCCCGGCTCTCGGCACCAACCACCCGTACCTTTGCCACCTCTTCTGTACCTTCCAGACGGAGGTAAGGTCCCGGCCCTCGGCACCAACCACCCGTACCTTTGCCACCTCTTCTGTACCTTCCAGACGGAGGTAAGGTCCCGGCCCTCGGCACCAACCACCCGTACTTTTGCCACCTCTTCTGTACCTTCCAGACGGAGGTAAGGTCCTGGCCCTCGGCACCAACCACCCGTACCTCTGCCACCTCTTCTACACCTTCCAGATGGAGGTAAGGTCCCGGCCCTCAGCACCAATCACCCGTACCTCTGCCACCTCTTCTGTACCTTCTAAATGGAGGTAAGGTCTTCTGTCCATAGTTAAAACTATACAAGGTCATCAAATAACTTAATGTCATCATAACTTTCAGGAAATAATCATCTCAACTCTTTCAAAATTCCTATTTTATTTGGGTTTTGTATATTCAGGAAGCTCATCTTAAAACTTTGGTTTTTATTTTGGCTGACATTTGCCTTCATTGATCAGTAAAAAAAATTTTACCAACAACAAATTTGTCAAAAACAAAGTGTCAAAAAAGATTTGTCGGTAATTTGTACATGCAACATATCTAGCGCTTATATAGTTAACTTTAACTTTCTTTAAGGTAATTCTGTTTACCAATTCTAAGTCTTCAATTCAGCCTTTGAAGAAAAAATAGAAAGACATCAAACCTTTGATGCCAAATGAGAATGTTATCCTGCAAGTGCAGTTGTGTTTGCAGTGTTGCAAAAGAGGTCAGTATCTTTTCAATAGAGCCATTAAGCTTTATAAATGAGACTACAGTTCCTATTGTACTCTGACCTCATCTGCATTTGCAGTTTAATTTTAATCACTTCTATTCACTTTTAATCTATATATCCTTGATACCAGGTATGCATGTGTTTCACATTACTTAAGCAAAAGCAAAAATGTTGCTCTTGAATTCTCATTTTATGTTGTATTATTCAACTTCTTACGACTATATTTTTGTGCCAACATTTTTAAATATCTTGACTGTATGAAAATTACATCAATGCGTTTGATTAGTTTTTAACTGTTAAAAAATGCTACGCCCTTAAATCTGAGAAAATTAAAAATTGATCTCCTTGATACAATGAGTTACAAGTAATTTAGATAAATTGGTGATGAGCGTTTTGACTGAGACGCCAGAATCTAGTGCAATGATGGACTTTCTTTGTGTTGACCACTCATACTTTAAAAAATTATTTTTAATTCATATTTCAAGGAAATCTGAGGAATATACTTTCTGCTACCTTTATTTCGCATACACCTCAGCACAGGACAACAGCCTATAACACGGCATTTGTTGTAACTGTTTGCTGTCTTTGGAATAACCTACACAAGATTCTCTGTGATCCCTCAAAGTAGTTGTTGGTTTATGGTGGCGCTGAAAAAAATTATTCTTTGAGCGGATGTCCTTGGGTGGTCTGTCCTTGGCTGTGTCTGGGACGGGGTTGCTTATAGATAAATCTTTAAATGATTGAGTGAGGTTTTTTCTTTATGTTGTGCAAAGATAATTATTACGTTTTTTGATTTAATACACTGTACGAAGTATGTCTCTCCATAAATAAGCCAGGTTAGGTATAAGGAAGGGCAATGTGGCCCTAAATTTGCTCGGCTAAATAAAGAATTTTTCATATCATTTTCAGTCTCACCTGTTCTTTGTGATGGAGTATCTCAACGGCGGGGACCTCATGTTCCACATCCAGCAGCAAGGCAGGTTCGACGAGGGAAGAGCCAGATTTTACGCTGCGGAAATCGTCTCCGGTCTCAAGTTCTTACACAAGAAAGGAATAGTCTACAGGTGTGTTTCTAAACTGAGGGGTTTGCATATCTCTTGATTATTTAAACTGGTGATTTTACGTTCTCTACCCCATCAGTTCTTTTTCCGCTGTAATTATATTATTGTCTCTAATTATTATTCCCTTTTCTTGGTAAAGGAATAAAAAGTGTACAAGGTTAGGTTTGTCTATATTATATAATTTGAGTTCAAAATATTTTAGGGTTTAATTTTTACGGCATTAAGGAGACAAATTTTATTTTGTTCTTTGTTATGATAGGATAAATAATTATTTACAGAACACTACGAGTTAACTTGTGAAAAGTTTAGTCACAATGCAACAGGGCAAATCTCAAACAAACTAAAGTTTAAATTTGAGTCAAACTGTATTTGGGAAAAATAGCCCCAAGTTATCTGATGTTCCAGCCACAGCATTAGGCTGCTAGTGTTTAAAACATGTTATTTGGTTATCATTCACCCATCTGACGTTATAGATAGTTATGCTCTTTGTTTGTGTTCTCCAAAATCAGCTGATCATTGAAATATGTGATTATTATCGTAGAATTAATACAACTATGAAGCGCGAGAGGGAGGGAAATTTCACTTATCGTTCGCCAGCGCCAGACATGACCTTCAGAAAACGAAAACCAACAAGTATTATTCGCAAGAACGCGAGATGATATAAGTAGGTCATTGGCCGGAGCATTTTGGTTTTTTGTCACTAAGTCGTTTCCTATTGGATGAATCATTTGGTTTGTTGTTGTATATATTTTGCCCTAAAAGTTTATTGATTGTCCGCTAACCCTGAGCTAACTGAGTTGTAGTAACACTGAGACTTTGAAATTTTCGGATATTTCAAAACTCCTCGTTTGGTTTCACCTGCCTTCAAGGGGTTGGACTGTCGCTGGTGAATGATAAGTATATAAATTTCCCTCCCTCTCGCGCTTCATAGTTGTATTAATTCAAGTATAATTGTTTCCTATTTAGTATTTTATCTGTTGACATAATTTCATCTATAGAACTTAACCCTAGTCATTTTAAATGTAAAAGAGTCATATTTAGTCGTTCTTTTCGTCTTAGTTTCATTTTACTTTTTTTTTCTTGTTAAGTAGCTCTTTCTCGTTGATTCCCTTAATTGAATTCGGTTAATTCATACCCAAGTGAATGTGCTTCCATCTGATGGAAATATGTTAAACTACTTAAATGTGTAGAGGAGCGGAGGTGTCTCTAACATGAAGTCATTTCCGAACAGTAAAAAGCTGAATAGTAAAAAGCCTAAAATGCCCTTCCTATAATGTAGGACAAGATGACGCTCCCAAAACTCATCGAGTCAACGGGAAAGAAAAGAAGTATCAAGTAAGTAAGTAAGTATTTACTCAGCTGGAGTTTCCCGCCTACTCTGGAGTTTCAAGTCATTTTTCACCACCCACTTAATGCTGTGGCCGGAACTGTAGTCCCTTAAATGAAATATCAGGAATTCTTAGCCATTGTCAAAGTGCTAATAGAAAGTGGTGTTCGGCAGAGACCTGAAGCTGGACAACATCCTGCTGGACTTTGACGGGCACGTGCGGATCGCGGACTTCGGCATGTGCAAGCTGCAGATCTACCTGGACCGGACGGCTGACACGTTCTGCGGCACGCCCGACTACATGGCCCCCGAGGTATGTCTGCAACTCCAAACCCTCTTACAGCTGATAATTGGGGTGCTCAGCGCCTTGCTGGCTGCTCGGCTGTCTGATAGGATCGCTATGTCCCTCTTCTTGTATGGGCTTGGGGATACTGACAGGATTTCTCACTGGTCATTGTAGGCTTAAGAGACATCTTAGGAAAATGAGAATAATTGGGGAAAGTGACTGCAGATTTTGCCAGGATAAAGAGGAAACCCTAACATATCTATTGGCAGAATGTGATGCGGTTGGACGACAAAGAGCCGAGTGTTTCGGAAAGTACAAGATTGACATTGGGGATTTGCCCCATCTAGAAACCAATCAGTTTATTCGCTTTATCAAGGAGATTAAGCTCGTTGAGGTGCTTTAAAGGAGCTAGAAGCAGGGGTACAATAGATCTTTCTGGTTGCAGTGCAATTTTTTCTCGGCATATTCAGTATGAGGTATCAGTATCCCCTGGTGAATGATGAAGTGTTACAAAACTGGTCGGTGAACTCAAAGATAATGTGGGAAAATGAAACCTCCTCCTCTTTGAGATGGTTATGGTAAAAAGAATTGAGCCATATATATCCTGAGGAAATGTTTAATTCCGGACCCAGTTACCATTCATTATTGGCTAATTCCTGACAAAATGGTCTTTGTTAGTTATAAGTCCCAGAACCCGTAATTTATATTAGCCTTAAAATATGCCTATAATTGCGGGCAGCAAATATGGCGGGTGAGTGAGTGCGCTGCTAGCAAAATATTGTTTATTATTTGTTTGGGTAGTTAATAAAATATATCATTGGGTAAAGTAAACACATACTTACCCATGAAAGACCCTGAGGAACATAAACAAAGCTTTTACAGTTCAACAAAAACATTTCATTCAGTCATTCCAGCTGAGGTTTAGCAGGAAATTTTATGAGTTTACAATTTTTGCCGCCTGCCGTATTTTGTGCTCTCAGCACTAGCTAGCGTGGGCACCTTAAAATAGTGATAAATTTCATACCAGGTGTCTCGCCTAAAGTGATCCAATAGCTATAAAACTCGTAGTTCTCTTAGGAGTATGGCTTTTACTTTTCATGCAATTTATTGGGTTGGATTCAAATTTAAAAAATATAACAATCATTTCCAAAAATATGGAGGTCAGCTTTCGTTTTTCATTTCAAACACTGTATTTTTGGCGTTTTTGGCTTCTGCAGGTGACTTTGAGACTTTTTGGTAGTTTGATCCCTTTCCTTAAACTAATGGTTGAGGAAATATTGGTAGATAAATTTTAGTTTTTCACTTCCAAGTAACATAACAGTCGTCGAGCTTTGGCAGCAAATTAAAGGTGTGTAATTTCAACGCCCCATGAAGGTTTGATGGATTTCACTGACAAATGACAAGTAAGTTCTGTGTGACTTCCCAAGGACAATTCTTTGAATGCTTCCAACTCAAAAGAGTTGAATTAAATTGAATTGAAAACATTAGTCAGACAATAATATGGAACAGGAATGGTTGCAAAAATTAGGGATGTGTCGGTAACTTAAGTCAGTACTTGGTACCACCGGTTGTTTGCAAAAGAATCTGTACTGAAAACTGATGTCAAAATGTCGGTACCGGTACTTTGGTACCCATTGTAATCGGAGGGAGTAATTTTATGTCCTTGTGAAAGTTATACTTGAAAATTAAAATATTTTTAAAACCGAAATACATACAAAAGATTGTCCGTCGGTTTGTGGGTACATTACATTATAAAACACATTATGACAAACATTTGGTACCGATGGTTCTGGTAACTTGAACTGATCTTGTCAAGAACCGGTACCGGTACTGCCTTTGAAAAAAATGGTACCTGTACATCCCTTGTAAAAATTATGTAGTTCTCTCAAAATGAATAAATATTAACAATATTAATGGTTGCACAAATCACATAATTCTGTTATAACAAATACTGTTGCCCACAGATCATCAAGGGGCTGAAGTACAACCAGTGCGTGGACTGGTGGTCGTTCGGCATCCTCATGTACGAGATGCTGGTCGGACAGAGTCCCTTCAGCGGGTGCGACGAGGACGACCTCTTCTGGTGCATCTGCAACCGGCAGCCGCACTACCCGCGCTTCATCACACTCGAGGCCAAGCGCATCCTCATGCAGGTCAGTTGCAGATGAAATGGAATGATTTTCGATTTTGGAGTCGGTGTGCTATCGTCGTCGAAGTAGATGCAGATTGGATAATGGTAGTGCTGGGAAGTTCTGTGCGCTGTGGCGTGCAAGTCCTGTGAACCTCTGCCTGCCCCTGACCTCTTTTAGAGCACCTCATCTAACCCCATTATGAAACACTGTTAGCTGATCAAGCTCCTGGATAAGGTTTATTTCAATGCCCAATTTGTTTGCTCCTAGACTATTGAAACTTCATCACTTTAAACCAACAATTGACTTGGGGTTATTTTTAGTTGCCTGGCAGGATCTCCCGGCATCCAATTGCGTAAATTCCCTCAAGCCTACAATATCAAAAGTTAAAAAATCCATTGGTGTTCTTGAATTCTTCTTTTTGAGTATTAGTAGAGTTGTAAATCATCTTGTGTTTTAGTTACAGTTCATAACTAAATGCCCTTATCATATTCGCTAACGGGTGGCTTAAATATGAGCCACGACAGTCATTGTGGTAGCCCACAATACTAAAAGAAAGTCCTTTGTTGTGGCCCAGATATGTATAAGTATGACCACTCTCACAATTGGCCTCAGTTAACAATTTGTTTGAGTAGTAAAAAAACCTGAGTGCCATTGAAAAAGACTAATCTCATTGATTTAATTTTACTTTCTTATCTGATCAGATTAGAATGATTCAGTTTTATAGGATTTACTAACTTAAACAAATCATAAAATACTCTGTGGGGACAGTTGCTGGAGAAGGAGGCCAGCAAGCGGCTGGGGTCGTGTGAGAACGGCGCGCTGGAGGTGATGGCTCACCCGTTCTTCGCCGGGCTGGACTGGGACCGGCTCGAGCGCCGGGAGCTCATGCCTCCATTCAAGCCCAACGTCGTAAGTCTGCCCCACATCATAATCTTTTGTTATTTTCTTACGACAATGTAGGTTTGGATTACTTTTAACCAGGGAAGTGTCGGTATCTTAGGTCGGTTCTAGGTACCACCAGTTCTTTGGTAAAGAACCGGTAGAGAGAACCGAGGTCAAAATGTCAATACTGGTATCAATAGTAACTACCGGTCACATAAGACTATCGATCGCATGGTGCATCGCTGCAGGCGCTATGACGATTGCAAATGCTGTCATATAATAGGTCAATTATGTTTCTTAAATTAATTTTTAGGGGTGTGCGATGCAGCAAATTTTTTTTCGATTCGATGCGTCGATGCGATTAATAACATTTCGATTTGAATCGATGCGATTCGATTCGATGCAGTGCGGCGTTATTTACTATTAAGAGTTATTTACAGCTTCCATTTCTGAAATGGTTCAACCTTAAAGAGGGTTGAAGTAGAAAAATTGCACACAAAGTTTGAATGAGTCATCTGAACCAAAGCATCTGTAATAGGCGTAGGTACTGAACCATTCATTATAGATAGGCCTAGGAATTTGGAAGAATAAGTAAATAAATAATTATATCTTAATTCCTTTACATCCTTTCACAATCTCAAGAAATAGTTATTATTACTAGGCCTAAAGTTTTTCTTAAAAAAATACAAGCAGTCCATGTAAAAATTAATCAATTCAAAGTTTGTTAAGTTATCTAATAATTATAACAATTAGCCTAAGTAACTCTTCTCGGATACAATTATTAAAGTAGTCCTTATCCCTACCGGTGTTGGTATAGTCATTCGTAACTATCTGTTTCAACAAAGCTTTGGCTACTTGAGCCCGCATCGTCTACGATCTCTTCGTCGCAGTCTTCAGACATCTTTATTTATTTTTCATTCGATTACTCAAAAAAAAAACATTCAATTGCATTCGCGCGACAGTCAAAAGAAACAAAATACTTATTAATTACTGGGCAGTGGTGAGCTTTACGACGACGGCAGACAGCTCGACAGCTGAGCATCACAAAACAGTGTTACCACTTATAGACCGTGTTTACCCGCAAAAATACCCGTCTCTATTGGAATAAACTATTGAAAGTATTACGAAATCCCCACACGGGCTTGGAAATACCCGAGAGTCGGGTAATTTCTCTAACAGCAATATATTTAGTTTTGATTCATTGTGCGGTCAGCCTGTATCACCATCACGATCGCGGTCACACTGCAAGCTGCCGCCGACTGTCGTAGTGCTCGTTTTATTCTCGTCATTGAAATTCGCGAATGGAATTATACAGCAATACAAACATTTAAAAATCATTATAAAAAAGAGAAACATCTATTGCAATAATTTTCAAACTTGGCGAAAAAATAACCATGCACTAATTTGTCACGCAGCCTTTATTACGCGTTCTTTGTTGTTAAGCGTCTAGAGTCTGAAAGTACTACTACGCACTAAGCTTTTCATAACTTCATTACGATTCAATAAACTGCTTTGAACATTAATATTACGCATTTACATAGTTTAAAAGTTTATTTAATTGCTTTCAACACATATTTTAGACTAATGGCGTCTAGTGAATCGAAGAATACCGATGCATCGCGGCAAAATCGATGCATCGGCATTTCGATGCAAGCCGAATCGAATCGCGATTCGATGCATCGAATCTAATCGAATCGTAATTTCGATGCATTTTCGATGCACCGCACACCCCTATTAATTTTACTCCTACTTACTTCTCACTGCTTTTTAAAATTTGTTTACTCTTAATATATTTTTTGACATTATTTTTCAAAATTAATTGCAATGGGGTTATTTTATTTAAGGATTGTAAAATTGTAAAAAAAAATAAACTTGGATTCTTTTTTTCAGATAGAATGTAATATAATTTATAGTATTTTTATATCTTACCTGTTAACATAAGTTAAAATAATATAAAAGAATGAGATAGTATTCCTCAAATATCCGAAAAAAGGGAGCAATTATAAGGGATTATTAATAACCGAGTTGGTGAAACTTATACATGAAAATTAAAACATTTGTAAAATAATGGTATGCAGCAGATTCCTTGTATGTCTGTAGGTACTTTACAGCATACTACATATTGCAAAAAACTCTAGGTTCCAACAACCGAGAACCGATCTTGTCAAGAACCGGTAGTGGTACCAACCATGAAAAAAAGTGATACCGACACATCCCTACTTTTAACGAAATAAATGGTTTAATCTAGATTTTAGTTCCAAGTCTATTTGTTTTTTGTGTTTTGTAAAAATATAGAAGGGAATTCAAAAAGGGCTTTTTGCCCAGCTTGTTTTTTCCTTCAATATTATTTTATTTTTGTTTTGTTTTGCTATATTTTAGTATTGTATTATTTTTTATTATATATTTGTTCTTTTGGTCATCCAAAAATAGTTTGAGGTTTCCGTGAATTAAGAATAAGAATGTCATTTATTGCTTTACTTAATTTTTTTATTTTTCCTGGAAATGAGTTGTAAGCATTACGAACTTTGGCATTTAACCAAGACAGTTCTAAAAGGTTAAATCAAGTGTAAGCGTACGTTGTTTAAAAGTATTGAAGAATGTGCCCATGCTTAGTTGATGCAGAAGCAGTAATTTTCAAAGGAAGTTATAGAAGTTAACTTTTCCAATGTTATTTTATTTATATTTTGATTTGTTTAACGTGTTTTAAAGTCGCATAGCTCATAATTTTTTGACAGTATTATAAAAGTTTTCTTGAAAAGTTACTTTTAGTAATTTTTTTTTATCATATACTAATTGAACTGTTGTAAATTTTTATAATTTTTCACCTAGTAATGTTTGTAAACCTTGATTATTACATTTGCTATGAATAAATTATTGTGTGGGACTTAGTATCCTTGTTACACCGATTAAACCCTACTATTTTCCCCTTAGATTACTAATAACAATATAAACAGGCAGTAGTTTTAATCTTCTAATGCACCGAGGCAAAACACGATGCCTTGGTTATGTTCAATGTGTAAATTCTTTTGACTTTGTGTCCCCTCTATCTCTTTAAAAAGTTTAAATTAAACCTTGTCTGAAATATACTGTAGGTGAGATGTGGTCCGTCGGGCTGCACTTCTTGATGTTTTTGCAGGAGCGCTTTCGGCGTCTTGCCATTTTCAACTGCTACTAATTCTCCACATCGTTCTGCCTCCGTTTATATAAGGTTTGAATGGTTCTAGAATGCGTGGGATGATTCGCGGTGATGGGGTTTTCTTGGAATTCGGAGGGGGTGTTTGTTCTTGGAAGTATCCGGGGGTGGATCACTATTGTTATCAGATTCTTCTACTGTCGGGCTGTTTCTAGTGATTTCCTGTTATGACTTTTTGTTCAGTTATGATTTGGTCTTTTAATATTTTGAACGTTTTACTTTCTGAGCATTCTAATTGTTGGTTGATAATGTTGTTTTTTGTTTTTTCTTTAAAAATGTGAAGGTTCTCTAAAAGGTCTAGTTTTTTACTTTTATTTAAATTTTCAACTACTTCTAGTGTTTCTTCTATTTTGCCGTATTTATGATTTTCTTCCAAAATGTGTAAGGCAATTACTTGTGTAAGGCAAGGCATTACTTGTGTAATGTGTAAGGCAAGGATACTTGTCTGAAATATTGTAGATATAAACTAACTAATTCTTTATTATCAGATGACAAGACTATAAAATTCATCAAACTACGTTCGGTCGTTTTCAGAAACACCCGTTGGACGTTCACTACTTCGACAAACACTTCACGGCGGAACGAGCCTGCCTGACGCCCATCGACCCGTCCATCCTGCAGTCCATGGACCAAACGCAGTTCCAGGGCTTTAGCTACACCAATCCCAATGTCACAGATTAAAAAATATTAAAGAACTTGGTAAGAAAGAACATAATCATGTCTTCGCAAAAGATAAGTTTTTTATTAGCACAGGAAAGGATATAAAAGAGGTAATTGCCATAAAAATTATTTGTGGATTGCTTCTTTTGAAATGACTTATTTTGTGAAGATAATGAATGTTTAATAATAGTTCTGAAGGTTTCTACATTTCTGGGAGTATGCATTAAAAAGGGAATTAGTCTTAAGATATATATTTTTACATCTACTCCTAGAATGGAATCGGGAAAGTAAATCGCAAAATAATTTTCCATATTATTATGACTGTAGAAACATTAGAAACTACATCAGCTTGTTTCTGTAGTATTTTACAGAAACAGAAACCAGTCGACCTTAAATACCAAGGATTCTTTTCTATATTATGAACAAGCTTTTGTCAGCAATAAGCGAAATGGCAACAATGACAAAATTAATTACTTTTCGGGCAAATGAATTGGCAAAGCTTACTGCATAACTGCATGTTAAGGTGAATTGTTTTAAAATATTTAATTTAGAATCACTACTTGGTTACTCTACTGGTAATTGATATTAATTTGAATGGAGAATAATCTTATTTATTCTGTTTTTCAATTCTATCTTGAAGAAATATATGAACTATGTCCTTTTTATTGGAAACTTTTTTTTACTTTGAAAAGATGTTAAAACTTAAATTTTTATACCTGTGAACTGTGATTAAAATTTTGAAATAAAGCCATAATGGCTTTATAAATCCAAAGTTTATTAGATGTAAGTAATAGTACAAAGCAAATAACAAAGAAAATCAATAAAAATTTAAGTAGTTGCCAAGTAATTGTTTTATTTTTGTAATACGGTTGCTATTTGTTTAGCGTTTGTAATGATGTATGATTAGTTGTAAGCAGGGTAGAAAATATGTTATTGGATTTTTACATTGTTAGGTTTGCAAATACCTTAAAGTAAGTATTTGTCATGATTTTTTGTAAGGGTTCACAATGACTAAAAAGTAGAATAATATATGGAAATTAACAAAAACAATTAATCATAGAGTAGATTTTATGTAAAATTATATTTGTGGGTGGCTTATTAATATTTTTTTGATGCAGCCATTTTACTGAAAAATATTTTAATGAAAACTATGGCATTTTAAATTAAAATCATGAAGAAGGAACTTTTGATTTTTTTACAGATAAGTAACACGATGAATAGTTAATTTTATATTTTAAAGAAAATATTTGCCATCGCTAGAACAACTTTGACCACCCGCTCTATATTTCTTCAGGAATCGTGTTCCAATAGGTTTCCTAGGGTTTTACCCCTAACTGTGGATCCTTTTTCGGTTAATGAATTTATTTCTTACAGAACTTCAACTAAAACACAAAACCAAGCCCAAACTTATTGACAAGATTTCCTTGTATCACCGGCTTACTGAAATACTTAACTAAATATTACTGCCTAATGGGTTTAGAAAAGATTAACAATAATTTGCATGGTGTGTGAAATAGGTGCTAGGCCACATCGATTTGAACAGAATTTTTTGAGTAACTTAATATAATTTCTTTTAAACTACATCCCATTGAGAAGGACTGTTTTTTGGTTACCATACACATGTTTCTGTCAACAATTTTCAACATTTCACTCGATGGTATTAACCTGTCATTTCATTCCGCTTTTGATTATTACTCAATCACATATGAAATTTACAATATATTTATGGCAAAAAAATTCTTTTAGCACTTACATTCGGTATGAAGTTTTACCTTTCTGTGGTAAGTTCAGTATAATTTACATATTTAAACTTCACATTTCATTTATATTTTATGTCATAATAAACTTCATTCCATTTTTCAAACCATTCAAAAAGTTTTTTAAGGATTGGGTTTTTTGTTTCTGTACATTAGTTATAGGTTGGAAAAAATGTGCATTTGCTATTTTTTATAATATACTTTGATACCAGAATTAATTTCCACCTGTTTTTTATTTTTTATCTGTAAAGTTATGCTAAGTTGTGGCATTATCAGTTTGTATGAAATGGAGCACAGTTTGTATGAGAAAGAAATAAGAAACAATATCTAGAGTACTTCAACTTGTAAATCATCATTTTCCAACCAGTATCAACTTTGAAAATATTGAATTTTGAAATTGAAAAATTAAAAATATTACTGTCAATAAGTGCAACAATAGTTGTTTAATGTTCCTTAAAAGTAGTTATATGTACATATTATAGAACAAAAATAGATTAACGCTCATGCATTAATCTTGTATTCGCCTATTTTAGATATGTTTTATATGTTCTAGTGTTTATTTTTTGATAGCTTGAAAATGTGTTGTTATTATAGGTTAAGTTTAATAAATAACTTTGTTTTGCAAAAAAATTTAGCATTTTTATGTTATTTAATCTCTTTTGTAAAATTCTCCTTTTTTCTCAGCATCCTTACCAGTTTGGGACAGAATTGGTTTAGGTTTATTCCACCTTGATATTATCAAACTAATAAAACAGAAGTTTACATACCTTCAGTCAACCGTCCAAATTCTTGTAGTTTCCTCCTTATGCTTTAGAACACAAGCTCCAACATCAGAAGAATTTAAAAAGCCGTCCTTATAACACTTGCTTGGCTAATAGTTTAGAATTCAAATTACACTTATAACACATAGAGTACTTGTTGCTGTTCAACAATCAACACTAATTTTGACTGTCAGTGTCCACATTGGAAACCACAGAATTAAAATTATTGATTGAAGTTATGTAATCATTTACGTTAGCATTCTTAATTGAGTAATGTATACAAAATAACAATTTGATTCTTACTCGGATGTATTTTAAGTTTGCAATAGTTTATTAAAGCCAAATTACAGTAATTGTCATTATAAATTGTTAGTGGTAAATTGAAACTTTCTTCAAGTAGTAGAAGAGACCATGATAATTAGAAAAATGATATATATATATATATATATATATAACCACAAAAGGGTTCATTGTACCCTATAGTATATTATTCCAAGCGTTGACATAAAACATCTGTTAACTTCATTCTACCTTTGCTTAGCGATGCTGAAACTATCATGTTCTAAAATGTGATACGAAAAGTATAAAGGAACATGTTGCCGGAATGTCTTGGTTTTAAGCTTACCATTCTCAGAATCAGATTTAATTGGGGAAAAATCTGATGTTTAATTTATTCTATTTATTTTTTTCTGGGTTTTTGGCATTTTAATTTCATTAAATCGAAATGGGATTTTTTAGATATTAAAGACCAAAAGTTCAAGCATTTACAGAATTGTTATAGTTAACACTTAAGAAACTAATAAGTACCAAAATAAAGGTTAAAACGAGATCCTTAAATATAATATTTCCACTTTAGTAGTTAAAATTAAGCATTTCTAAGAATAATATATAAGTCAGAAAAAGGTTCTTAATTTTGAAGGTAGATTATTAGAGAAATGGATAGAATTACGCTGATGGGACAGTGATTTTGGATCTCGAAAATACTCTTCTTTTATGATAAACTTGTTTTATTTTACTTTGTCAGCAAAATGGTAAAAGGCCCCTTTTCACATTCCGGATCTCTAAAAAAAGATTGAATCTGCACTGATCGGTAACACTGATGTTAAAAGTCAAGCTTTCAATGATATAACACCAGGTGTAACAAGCTCTCTCGGTGAATTTCAGTTGACAAACGGTATATTGTAGATTTCAGGCATCTTTTCCACCTTGATAGGCTTGGTGGGAGTCACTTTGGTGTCCTTCAAGAAGGAAGGTTTGAGGTCCAGATTGATCTCGGGTCTTGGTTGGTTCTCATACTCATGCTTAAGCTGTTTTAGTTCATCTCTGAAACATCAATAATTGATAAAATAAGTCTAGAAAAATATCAGTGTTAGCTTATGTGTAATGACTGATTTTTTCTTTTATTACTCAGTAATAAGACTTGACTGCCCTTTGCACTTGGTCTTGAGTTCGGAGTGACAATCAAAAGCCTTTGGCAGGAGGCGCCATGTCGGCAGTAGATGCGTGGATAAGGCTTGCGGAAAATAGTCCAAGCTGTTAGTTGGGATTGAACTCAAGTTTTGCCTTCGACTTGAAAATTCAAGCTGTTATGTTTTATGAACTAAAAAGATTATTTCTTCTGGGGAAGTGTTAAAAATATACATTAGCTGTATAAATGTGTTATATTTGCAATTGATGTTTCTGTGCTGCAAAATTAAGCTTCTAAAAAAGTAAGTTTAAATATGGAACCTGATTTTAAACTTTTTTTAGGCTTGAAGTTGAGTTATTTTTTAGTAAGAAAATTATTTTATGATATACAAAAGAATGGCATTTCCAATATTAACTATCATTGATTGAAACAATTATTAAAGGGATACCAAATAGCCCTACCAACTAGATTATAAGTGGAAATAATGTATTAGTTAGATTTTATAAAAGCTTTTTACTAAATTAAAATATAAAAAAGTCATTTAAGACACCATATGTTTTGGAGGAGCTTTAACCAAACTAAAGTATTTTAAAACTGATGTGGCAATCATAAAAAAATTCAAAAACATATAATTTTAATTTTTCAACTAAACAAACAATACAGTCAAACCTGTTGCGGTAGAGCATGCAGCAAGAGCGCATCGTGAAATAATAGACGATCTCCACTCCACTGAGTAAACTGAACCCCAAGAACAAACCCGCTATCCCTCCGAATGACACTGTAACAAATGCATTACATTTCTTATCACTCCTCGCAACCAACAACTGCCGGGTACACTTCATATCAGCGATTCCCAAGCAATGTGCCGCGAAATTTGTATTACACTTGGCTAATATTATCACTTTGATTCTCTCAACATTGAAATATATGTTTATTCATACCAAAATGCAGTTTTCATTGGTTTCATTGTAACGGTCCCTTTTCCGTTAAAATGAGCAACGGTATTTATAATAAATTATACAAATAATACTGTTTCATAATAAAACAATGTAGCCTATTTAAATATCGGTACGTAGCTGTGCCGTAACTAAATTTGGATGTAAGTTAGTGTGCCACAACATAAAAAAGGTTCGGAATTGCTGCTTTATTCCAATTCAAAATTGCATTTGTACAACTGAGAATTAAAAATTAATCCTTCCTCCTCTTTGTCTCAGGAGCATCAAGCCAAGGACATTTTTTATAAAAAAAATTGCCGAACAGAGTTAATTTTTTCAGTTTTCTATTTAAGCAGAAAACCCAGCTCAGTTTTTAAATATTTTCTTTGTTAGGATTTTTTAAAATTCTCACTGCGCTTGTAATTTCATATATGATCAGTTTATGCTTAATCAGTCAGAAATGGTTCAAAACTTCAATAGTTAGGCCCATCAAAACAAATAAATTGTCAACTAAAATAAAATCAACCAAAAATAAGTTACGATAGTTTTAACATAATCTACGAAAAGGTGGAGAACACACTTGTAATTAACAAGTAGAGCTTACATCAAAAACTTTTTCAAGGATAATCAAATCAGATTACAAACTAATCTTTTCTGTGCGTGCAGAAAGTGTGTAAGTGTACAATAATGAAGAGGGTATATGTGTTTACTCACCTAGCAGGTCGACCCACCCGAACAGAACCTCCCGTTTGTAACGTACCATTGGCCACGACACAAACCCAATCTCAAGCTTTTTGTCACTATCCGCTCTGAAACAAGTTCCCAATTATTATTTTAAACTACAGTGGCAATGCAAACTTATAGAGTGAAAGAAAGTCAAAGGGTGTTTGGTCAAAAATTATCTTTAAAAATTTTCCTCTCAGTTAGTTATGTCAAGAAAATGCCAGGGAATTTCTTGTACATTTCTTTTTATGTAAACTATGAGAGCTACAGAGGTGCAAATTGCCAAAAACGCCAATGTTGGTACTACTCTACGGGGAAAACCGCTTGATAACAGGACCTCTATTTTGGGGATTTCTATAATTCGTTACTGCCCAGAACTTAACATAAATTCTTTTAAATATTAAATTTTATTTTTTATGTTTTTGTAATTTTCTTTTTGCTCTATTAAAAATATTATAGTTTCAAAAACTAAGTTAATTTTGAGGCTTGTCAATACCATAAAATGTATTAAAAAATTACAATGTAATTTTTAACACTTTATGGAGTTTTACTTATAAATTAAACTTTGCACCTACATAATTTGCTACCAACACATTCCGCCACACTCTTTAATCTGACGCACTAATAGAAAATAAATTCATTTGCTTCTATACAAATAAAGCATAGAAATTTGTCCTGGCTCTTAAACACTCAAAATTATCAGTTAAAAATAAATTACTAGTTTACAAAGTCATCTTGAAACCAGTTTGGTATTATGGAATCCAACTGTGGGGAAACACCAACAACTCCAATATCAAATTTTTACAAAGATTTCGATCAAAAGTTCTTCGATCAATTCTTCAAGCTCCATGGTATGTCAGCAACACAACCATTCACAATGACACCAAAATTCCTTTCATTGCAGAAGAAATGAAAAATTACAGCAAAAAATATCTGACAAAGTTGGACAGACACCCAAATTATTTAAAACTAAATCTGCTGGACAACAGTGAGCATATGTACCGACTCAAGCGATACCAAGTAAAACCAATGAGCAGAATGAGGGCATGACTCATTCAGGTCCTACCAAATCGTATCTAAATTTTAGTACTATTTTTTTAATGTTAAGTGA
Organism: Flexamia atlantica; assembly: GCA_035578135.1. NCBI lineage: Eukaryota > Metazoa > Arthropoda > Insecta > Hemiptera > Cicadellidae > Flexamia > Flexamia atlantica. The sequence goes on along the minus strand of JAQJVK010000030.1, from coordinate 2,164,345 downwards.
CATGCTAGTGTTTTACCCGTGTCAGTTTTGTTGATGAACAAATTCTGATTAAAGTTGCTCTAATTTATCATATTTACTTATTGTTTCTACACTTACTGAAATAGATTGTAAATAAAGCTATTGTTGAAAAATTATAAAAATATTGCTCCCAATTCTTAGCTAACACCCTTAAACCTAAAATCCTACGCTGAATGTACATTACTTTTAACAAGTGTTTAGGGAATCCAATCGCAAACGATATTTTAGTCCCAGGATCCCGGAATTGGATTCCCCACAAGTGTCACACTCACGTGATGTCGTCAAGCTTGTCCACTTCATACACAGTATTCATGCAGCCAAGCTCGCAGGAGCAACTCAGCTGCAGCAGTTCGGCTGAAATTCAAACTCTAGGTGAAGCAAAATTTTTATTTTTAAATTATGAAAAGTAATGGTGAAGTCCTGTCAATATATTATATTTTAACCGAGTAAATATTATTATATTTGTATTATATTACTATTTGATATTTGTATTATTATATTTTTTCCGAGTGAATTTTTAGTGTACACTGCACTTATTATTTAATTTTTTTTAATTTCCCCCTGCATAAAAAAGTTTAGTAGTACAATTTTTTTTTAATATTAGAGTATTATTTTTTAATCCAAAAGGTTTTGTTTTTATTGTTAGGTGGGTCGCCTGACTTTCGTTATTAAATGCAAGGCAATAGAGGCCTAAAGGCTAGATTTAGCGTTAATTTAAAAAAACATCTCTTACTTAAACATCGTTCCTCTAGTAAACCAACCCTAATTTTCACCAATAACAGTGAGATGCGATCTAATATTGTTTTGCTGCTTTTAAAAATATTACACTGAATTTACTTTAAAATGAGACGGTTAAGTAAAACAATCGGAGACGGTTAAAATGAGCCGGTTTAAAATTAAAATACAATTAACAACTCACCATTGCGTTCTGCCAGACATCTCAGTCCCTTGAAGTCACAACGAGGAAACTTTTCTGCAACAAGTCCATAATGAGTCCATATGAATCGAGAAGCATTGTATGTACAGGATACAACAATGACCTACATGAAACCAAGAATATAAAGCTTTAGGATGTAATGTCTAAAATCTCTCACATTAATACTTCACAATGAATAATTCAGTCTGCACCCCAATTCTGCACTTCAATAGCCTCGAAAACAAAGAGTAAATTTTAAGGTTTACTAAACATTTAAAAATGTTTCAGTACCGACCCAATTCAGGATAGAAGTACGGCAGGCATTTGCACAGAGCGAAAGCCTTCTTTATGCGACACTCCATCATACACGCGCCATACGTGTAGTTCCCTCCAGTCAGCAGCTTGATCTCCGTGGGGAAGACGCAATGTCTCTGTTTGATGCTGAGTTGTCGGACGTCCTCCGTCGTGTAAGTGTGTTTCACCGAGAAGTAGATGGAGTTGATCGTCCGCTTCCAGACGTGTTGAGGAGCCATGTCGAGTGTCGGGACTTCGTCGGCACTATGGATGTACACCTGGAAGAGAATTACAATTTCTCGTAGCTTAGCTATTCGGAAAATTTTTCTTCTAGACATATACCTTTTTACAATGTGACACATTAAAAAACAGAAAAGCTATGCAAAAATAAGTTTTGTTAAAAAATGAGTTTTTTATATTAAATTTTAATTTTGTATCTAATTTTTATTTGGAAACCTAGATTCAACAAAAAAATAAGGTTTACTGTCGATTCTTCACCATTTTACGATTCTCATTGAACATTCTGGGATAAACATATGCTCAACCAAGGGAATGATGGAAAGCATTCTGCACAAGAACCACCAACATTTTATACAGTTGAAATTCATCTTCTGATGAGACAAATAAAAAGAAAATGATCAGCCGCCAAACTAGAACTGTTGTTAAGACAATTGGGGAAGTCTCTCTCAAGAAGGGACAAAATCTCTGACTTTCCAATGAAATTTGAAAGCAGTCAATCTGTGTAGGGATCTATAAACCAAAAGAAACACTTTTGAACCTAATGATCTCCTGTTGGATCTGGTGAAATTTGCATGACATCTATTTCTTAATTTTAATTATTATTCTATATGATATTTATGATTATAATTATCATAATCACAATTATCATTTATGGTAAACCTATACTGTAATTGTAATTATTTTCTATGGGATATTCTATTTAAAGGATCATGGACATCTCTTAACTTTTACATTATCCCTCTTGCTTCTCTGTTATTACAAAACTTATTATTTTTGTGAATTGTATCTTAATTGAGATATTTTACTGTAGAAACTCTTACCCTCACGCTGTTTTCCTCAACGTTGGGCATATCAATGACTATTGACCACTTCGAATCTGTCTCATGGATCAACTGGGGTTTGAAATCTCCCCCTTCCGTGAGTCTGAAAACACAACAATCCTGTGAAGAAGCCAAGGTTCCAGAGTCAAAAATTAGACTCAATATAGCATGAACCATCCTTGTAAACATAAATCGATGGCATGATCAGATCAACTTTCACTCACATTAATAAAGGAAAAACTTTCACCTTATAAATTTCATTCACATTTACCCATCTCTAGACTAGCAAAACAAAAATATAAACTCTGCCATTGTAATTTAAGGACGGTAGATTGGATTTGAATATTCAGGTTTAATGTTTAATTGTTTGGCCAGATTAAACTGTAAACTACAAACCCCCAGATCAAAACCTTTAAAAAAAAAGGAAAAAGACAAATGAAAACATATCACATTCTTTTTACAATATGATTTTTTATTTAGCTCTACTAACCTTTCAGGTAAATAGCGCTTCCCAATTTTGTGGAGGCAAGAGATTATTCAGTCCTCTTGTCAACCTTTATAAACTAAAAGACATTCACAAAAACATAATATCACCCACATAACGTTAAAACAAGGACCCCCTAACCCCCCCCCCCCCCCCATTGGCTACGGCCTTGGCCATAATACATTATTATACATTGCACATTGCTTGAAATGGCGACCTACCCAGGTAAGTATTTTAAGCCAAGTATGAATTACAGATGAGTGAAGGATGATTGTGGCATAAAGCCCAAAAACATGTAAAAAAATCCCCATCAAAAATGTCCTTTAAGGAACATTATTTTTTCCATAGACACAACTTTACCTGAGACTATCTGTCCTGCCTTTGGAGTATTGCGAGTTGAAGATATAGCAGAAGCCGACCTCTGTCAGAATGTAACCAAAGCCTTGGCAGCAGTTGTAGGCCTCTCCCTTCCACTCACAGTCAAATACTATGTCCTGGCAGTCGTTCATCACCTGTTTTCGCATATTTCAAAGTATATATTTATATTTCAATTTATAAGTTAATATACTTACTAGTTTAAGTTCATATTTTAATGTTTATTTCATTGAATAACTTCATATTTCAATTTATACATTTTTATTTTTATTTATTAGTTTATACTTCAATGTATTCACCTTTCTTCTGTATTTATTTAAAAATTTGAAAAATTACTTTCGCCAACCTGTCCTGAAGATTCAAAACTGCTTGGGCAAAGGAATCAGATAGTTTTATGTTGGTTACAACGAACTCTAACAGGATAACTTTACTTGTTGGATTTACAAAACCAAAAGACACAAAATAATTAAAATATAAGTGTACCGGTCCTACCAGTGGTATACAAAATCTGCTATTAAAATGTTTAGTTTTACATTAAAATATGTCTTTTGAATTTTTAAAATTACCCAATATGTTCATTGGGTGATTTAAAAAACTTTAAAGACATATTAGAATGTCAATCTAAAAATCTTATCAGCAGTTTTGTATGCACTTGTAGTAACAGATAATTTAAATTTTCATTATTTAAGTCTTTTTTGGTTTTTTAAACCTTTAAATGTTTTAGAATGTCATCCCTACTAGAATGTGATCACTCTGATATTGCAACATAAAGAAATTAATGAGTAATGGTTTGAAACCTACGATACCAAAAAGAGGATTACAAACGACAGAAGTTAGGTAGTTAATTATTTACTTATATTTTCAATTTTGATATGTCAGAGTGAATTTAATACAAATCATCAAGTTTTAAATACTAAAAATTTAACTTACTTGCCATTGAATTTTTGAAAATTGCTTGTTTATTTTTTGTCCACATTAAACTTTACCAAAATATCCTTATACAAAACTACATTAACCCTGATTTCAATTGAGCAGTTTTGAAATACCAGGCAATTGCATAAAGCCCATATATATATATTTATTTATATACCTTTATATATACTATACATGGTACCCTATTAATGTATTAGATCACCTGCTGAAGTACTTCTTCATAGTTGTTCACCGGCAACTTCGCTGGTGCCGAATCCTCAGGGAACTTGAGAACATTGTCAAGATTGTATATCGTAAGGAGAGCCATGGACTTCACAAAATCAAAATACTCTTCTGAGTTTTCTAGTGACGAAATGTTTCCCCAGGTTCTAAGGCAAGAAAAAGACATTTTATTTGTCTTGAGCCATAAAAATGATAAGAGTTAAGTGACGTTATGAGTACTATCGACCCTTTCCCCTTTGCAGCACACTACGAATATTTAGGTACAACATTTTGTAAAAATGTGACTTACCGTACTCAGATTTTTGCCAGTTTTTAAATATAAATGTTGATTATGTTTTATTTTTAGAATTTTAGGATTTATCAAAATACACTTGGTCTCCTAGGGGCAGTCAGCTTTCGTCTGTACGGATGTAGCGACCCCGGGTTCTTGAGCTGAGCTGTGAGACTCTCCTCCTCGCAATTGTTCTAGAGCTAGGGCCTTTCTTCTTTCTTTTGGGTCACAGCTCGCTTAGCTTTCTTCTTTCCTGAGCTAATCTTTCTCACCTTCTTCCTTTCCTCGACCCCTAATCCTGGGTGTCTTTTCTTGCATTCTTCTTTATCTTCCTTGGGCTGGAGAAAATGGTTCAATGAGGGGATCCAATCCCAGGCTGGAATTGACCTAGCTTTGTAATTGCCGCTACGAAAAGGATCTTAAAGTGTAAATTTGCATTTTGCAAACACTCATGGAATCATAATTATAGTGCAGTAAAGAAAACTGTTTTTTGTTATACTGCTTCAAAAACGGATGCATGTTTTCCGGACCTAAATACACTCTTTTTATTCCTAGGAATTAAAAGCTGATGTACTCGATACCAGCTGACTCTTAATAGTCCTAGGACTATAAAAGTCAAAAAGTGCCGAGTACGTCGTAATAATCGAACAATATTCATTAAATTACAAATAATCGAAACATTCATCGTTATTATCGAAACATTCATTGTTGTCAGTTCAATCAATTTGTGAAACTCGCTCATTTCACCAATCGATTATTACATGCGTTCGATACATCGATATTTGTTCATTGTAGTCAGTCTACCCTAACACAAATGAAACAGACAATCAGCTGATTGGTTCAAATCGCAAGAACAAGACGGTGGCAAATTTTGAAGGCATCTTTAAAGGTAAACAAGCTGTAACATTTTGGTTTTCTTAAGTAGTTTACGTATTGTATTGAGCAATATAACAAAATATAGTTCATCACACGGACCTAAAGCTGCTTTTCGTTACTCGGTCATTTTTCAACCTCGGCTTACAGCCTCGGTTGTGAAACTTGACCTTGTACGAAAAGCGTCACTTTAGGTCCTTGTAATGAAATATACTATTATGTTACAGTAGAGTCCCACAAACCCGGACTAATGTGGACCAAAGGGTGTCTGGGTTTGTGAAAATTCCGAGTTATCGGGAAATGAGTAAAAATAAGAAAAAATAAGAATAGTTTCTGTTATTTCTATAAGAAATCATTTATTTATTGCATAGTAACAAATATTTTAAAAACTATATTAGTTAAAAAAAACTTAAAGAAAAACTAAAACTGTTTTAAATGTGTCACACCGTGCTCTGTCCTTGAATCTCAGTGCACTTTATTGCTCTGGTAGGCTTTCCGAGTTATCCGGAATTCCGGGTTATCGAAGTCCAGGTTTGCGGGACTCTACTGTACCAATGTTTAATTTTTTTCTAAAAAAGTACATAGTTGAAAATAACTACGATTTTTTTGCCTAATCATCAAACTCTGAATAATAGACGTCAGATAAGTGATAACAATTCACATTATCAGGTATATAACAGTACGTAAAACAATCATAAAAATTCTTCATAAAACATATGAATTAAAATAACTCTAGTGCAAATTGTGAATAAATTTATCGACGAAATCAAAATCAAAGATCCTAATTAAAATCAAGCAAAATTTGAATTAGGAGTACAACTTGTAATGATTTAGATATAAGAAGAAACAAAACTAGAACTATGACTAAAAGAATTTAAAATAAAATTATCGTAAGAGCATTGTAATAAAACTAATTGACAATTTCAATAGTATTTTATTAAGAAGTTTTTTTATGTTTTCAGAATATTGAAAATAACAAACAAGAAACCACTTATATAATCCAACAAATAACTCATAAAAAGCCATTCCCTTTAAGCAAACATTTCTTGTCATTTATCACATTTTCTAAAACAAAGGATGCACTGGCTGTACCGCTGACCTCTGGATGAAGTCGTAAATGAGGGTCTCGTTGGTGGGGTCCTGGGGACAGAGCGTGATGGTGGGGAAGGGCACCTCCCAGTTGTGGAAGTCTGTGTCCAGGCCGGTGATGGTCGGGTTGGTTTGAAACTTCTCCCACAGAGATACGATGATGATCAGTGTCACGATGGTGCCCACCGACGTCAGGCAGAACCACATGAACCTGTCGACAAAAAAAAATCACAACCCTGGCAATGACCTTTGAAGACCCCGAGCCTCGAGCCAGACAAAATTTTTGCAACCCCAGCGGACTTCGCTGCCGTGAGTCCCCCGGCGAAAGCTGGAAACGGAAAATAAACGGAGAATTCGTTTTAAGAAGATTGGAGGAAAGAGGGAGGAAGAAGGGAAAGAGCAGGAAGTGCAAAGAGATGGCAGAAATAAGACAACCAAAAATTAAGTAAGAAAGAGCCACCCAAGAGAAAGGAGAAAGGAAAGATAAAGACAAGATAAGGAAGTAGAACCAAGGTGTGTCGAAAGATTGGAACTTAGGGAAAGCTAAGAGATTAAATGAAAAAAAATGAAAATGTCGACATCCAATGGACGTTGTTGGAATTGTTGGAAATAAAGTAGAGTCGACTCGGTATCTTGAAATTCATGGGGATTACGATTTTTTTGGAGATTAGTGGAGTGACTTGAGCATTGTTCTGGTTATAGAGGTTATTCTAGATTGAATTTGACTTGATTAGATTGGATCAATCCAAGCTAAATTCAAGATATGGAGGAAGATCAAATAAAAATTTGAATTGAAAAGGTAAATTAGGAACGCTAGACTGGATAGGAGTTACTGAAAAGTTGTAATCTTGCCAGTAATCAGTTAATAAATCAGTCAAATTTGTGCGCTGAGGTTTCAACATTCGGAGGTCCTTTAAGAAAACATTCAGTGTAGAGATAATCTTCAACATGTTGAGCTGATGTACAAATTTAATTCAACGTATCCACTGAACTCCCACTATTAAGGTAATTTTTATATTTATTCAACATTTTTTCCAATGAACTGAACATCAACTCTTTAGAAAAAATGTTGAATAAATATAAAATACCTCTGGAATGTTTTTGAGTTATGCAAGGATTTATTTTACTTAGACAGGCTTTTTCAAGGGATTAAAAATAATGTGTAATATTGAAGGTTTAGATTTACCGAATTTTGCATTAGCGAGAGTCAACTGTAGGTACTTAACAATTTTTTTTCATGTGATATGGAAGGATTGAAATAGTTTTCTTAACTTAAAAATTTTTACTTCTATACATAAAGATTCCACAATTAATTTGAAACAATCAGATACCATACCAGCGACTTTTCAAATCTTCATAAATTCATTTCGTTATCCACAGACATAGGCTAAGCTGAATAAGGAAAAAAAATTCCTAAAACAAAAAAATGTTCATGTCCACCTCCCCTCTTAATCTGTCCCCCTATACCGGGTGAAAAAATAACTCCCTAATTTTGATGACCTATAATTTTCAATTTATAAATCATATCAACTCAGATTATATATTGAATGATAGGTAAACTCACCAAGTTTCTGTTACAAGTCACAAATGTTTGGTGAATTTCACTTTGGGCTCATGGCAAACATAAAACAAAAAATAAAATTTTCCCTGTGTACCAGTAGTGAATAAAAACCACGTTTTAAGTTTTTTGTTATAGATTTAACAGTTATCTTGAAAACTATGAATCCTAAAAACTAGGATTCACCTCGCAGTTTATAACATTAAAGAAAATGAATTTTTCCCTACAGTTTGGGTGTTTTTGCAGGTTTGTAGCTTTTTTGGGTCCTGAGAAATGAGTTTTGGAAACGAACAAATAGGTTTTTTGTGTTCCGTGTGCCATACTGCTAAAGTTGGAAAACCCCAAAATTTTTATTTTTACCAAATTAAAGGGAAATAACCAAGTTTTGGTAAAAACAAGAGGTTTTAAACATAAACTGAGAGGTTTCTGTAGGATGCTTAGTTTTCAAGATAACTGTTAAATCTTAAAAAAACTCATTACAACGTGATTTTTAATTACTGCTGGTGCACAGGGAAAATGTGATTTTTTGTTTTTTGTTTTCCATGAGCCCAAAGTGAAATCCACCAAACATTTGTGACTTGTATCAAAAACTTGGTGAGTTTTCCTAACATTTAATACATAATTTGAGTCAATATGATTTACAAATTACAAATTAGATTTCTTCAAAATTAGGGAGTTCTTTTTCGGACACCCGGTATTTATAGAGAGACTCTAAAACCTCTATCAGAGGAAACAAATATTATCACTTCACAAGAGCTTACCCTTCAACCAATGCATACCTTTCACAGAAGGGTCTGTCCTTCTCCGCGATGTATCTGACTCCGTGCAGAGTGCTTTTGTCAAAGAACTCCCCCGTCTGATACTTCCAACTGGTCTTCAGCAGACCCAAAGTGACTTCGTTCTGCTTCCTCAGCGGTCTTCGCTTCATTTTTTCTACAGCCAATCAGAACATTGGAATTAGTTTGGATTGCCTTCCCTTTGAAGCCATTTATACATCTCTTCTGAAAAATGTTAGCTATAGCCTACCCCAAAAAAATGGTGTTGGACAACTTTTCCTTAGAAGTGTTTAAAGCATCTTTTCTTCAAAAGCTGTTGAGCGTTGACAAAAAATAAAGGGGTGAAAGAGAATCCTGTTTTTGATTTCTGGTTTTAATTTTGTTTAAATTTCCTTTTCATTAAATTTGTATGAATATTTAATTTTTTTACTTAGGATATGTTTGAGACATTGCAAGTTTTCAATAAGTATTCATGTCCTTTTTTTTGCAAGTAACTACATAGGATTTCAATTTTTACCTATCTCAACTGTGATATTACTAATGACTATGTAATGTTAATTTAATTCATCTTCTACGTGTAAATAGTTGCAAATCGAGAGATAAATATTTATCGAAAAAATAAGTTTAAAATATGCATTTCTGATTTTTTACATAATTGAAAAACTCAGAATTTTTTCATTCAAATGTAACATATTTTTAATTTTGCCTAGCCAGAGATAGAGGAAGCATTTTATATTCCATAAGTACATTATAAACAATTCAAGCCGCTGCGATTTGAAAAGTGTTTTATTACAAAGAGCCTTCAAATATGAGGCTACTACCTGCTTGGCTCTTATGTTGGCAAAAGTCGAATTTTCAGTTCGGGCACTGACATCTCTATTAGATGTTGATTTTGATGCATAAAAAAATCTTCTGCTTCTGAGCCAAACTTTTTATGTGATTCTAAAATAAGCCATATAAATCCCTGTTCGTCATAATGTAAAACTTCTTTAAAAAGCTTATAGGATATCCCATTTGTGGCCTTTTGAATTTGTTTACCTTTAACAGTCTCTTGTTTTTCTTTGTTTGCGAGGTTGCTAAAAAAATTTACAGATACCAGATTAATAGTATATTTCACTTTATAGTCACGAAATTAGCCCATTTCGGGGCAAGATGGTGTTTTACTTGCGAGGCGTAAGCCAAGCATGTAAAACACTATCGAGCCCCGAAATGGGACTTTAGTGACGAGTTGTGAACAATACTTTTTACTTTTTGTACTCACATCTAGGCGAAATTGTCCGTTGAAATTCTTTAAAATCCAAACATGCTTTTAAAATTAAAAATAAGAACATATTTTTTAAATAATTATAAGCTTAGTTTGCATTATGACTGTTTAGACTATATACTAACATCCCAAATGATTTAAAAGACAAAAGTTAACAATAAAATAATCTTACGTGAATGCAAAAACACTTCGTCAGTTACAATATAAATACTGCTAAAATGAACTAAATTACATTCGAGTACCTAAATTTGTTATTAAATACTTTTGAAGGAATAGTCACAATGCACAAATCCTGAGTATTGACAAAATCGCAGCACCGATTTGGACGGATACAATACAAATCACGCCATGCCAACGTTGCCATGCGTGTAATCTGTTGATTCTTATCAATTCATCAGACTGAATGCATGTACTCACTATATATTCACTAACTCGTACATATTTTAAGCTAGTAAAATGATTATCTAGATTTCTCATGAGTGGATTGAAACCCATTTTTTGAAGTCAATTTATTTGTAAATTAAATAATAAACTTTGATTCTACATATTTATTCAAAGATGTACAATGCAAAATAATTGTGAAACAGGGGTATTAATAGTGCTTAGCGCATTTGTAGTGGAGGTTCTAATTTCTTACTTCCACAGTTGAATACTGTGAAACTACGTTATGCCATTATGAAACTTTACATTTGAGGATTAAATTTATATAATTAAGAAACAGCTAAACTAAAAGAGGGACTTAGTCGTTTTGAAATTTTGTTAGTACGTTACGGGCCAAACCTAATTATTAATTAAATACAACACATCCTAATACTCAACCACAGGAATAGCATTGATCTTCTGGATATTCTTTTAAACATAACTGCGACCCCACTACCAAAACAGCATTATGAAAACAGATGATAAGCATTCATAGCCAACTCTCCTATCAATTGAAGAAATTCATTTATTTTTAAAGGTCAAGTAAATCCAATAATGGTCAGTGTTATTTTTATGGTTTCCTATTCTTGATAAACAGAGAATTGGTAAGATATAAGCAATGAATACCCACACTGTTATATTCATTGAATACATCTGTGTTAAGCAGATAATACAGTATGATTTTTTGTACGATATCACAGGCTACATACTTTGCGGATACAAATACAATTAAATTTGACAATTCAAGTGGCCATAACACGGTTAGAATATTACCAATCACGACAAAACTAGTTGTAGCACGCAAAACCTGTCTGATAAACCTATGTTATGGACTATTCGTTAAAATAAAATCGTCAGTGCCACTTTAATCTGTAAAATGCGTGCAATAGTTTCTAACAAATCAATTTAGTTCTAATGATTTTAATATTACTTTTTTCAACAGAATGAAACTGTAAAATAATCACAGTTCGTTTTTTCTTACGGACTATTTATAAGTAAGAATATCTTGATTCAAATAAATGAAACCATTTTTATTGGTTTTATATTCAAATACTGAATATAAAATACAAAAAGACACTTTTACATACAACTTTAAACATCTCGTTTACACAGTAACATGAGCTGGCGGACAAGCAATCAAGTGTCATTCGGTATTTCACTCATCAAAATGCATAGTAGCTTAATTGTTCGCCCAATCAATGCAACGAATTTGCAAAAATTAATATTTTTGTCAGAGTTGATATTTCAAACCGTAAAAATCAAAAGTATTAAAAAATTTTACTTTTAATATATTAAAAACATTAAGCTATAATGAACAAAAGAAAAAATTCGACCAGTTCTCAATTTTTATAGAGGTCTACAGTGAGAGCATTTTAAAGACCTACATAACTAAGGTACCCTGTACAACTCATAGCATAAATCCTTTTCTAACAACATTTTTTTCTTTAAACAAATGATGCGACATAATTTATTTCAAGGTTTGGGGTTCGCGCAAAGTCATATGAAAAGCTTGACAGTTTACAATAATCCTTTATCTAATCAAAACTCATTTAGCCTTCCAGGAGCTCCCTGTCATCGTAACCCTTTCGGGGAAAAAATATAAAAATATACAAATATATTTTCGTTCTTCGCAGACTTAAAAATAATTCATGGGGTTGATTCCTAAACGTGTTTAAGTAAGACATTTAATATGCCTTTAAGTCTGTATTATTTTCTTCAAACACAACCTAAGTATTTAGGGGCTTTACAGTCTCAAAGACATTATTTTTTAAGGATTTTTTTGTTTTTTGCTCAAGTGCTGGAACCAAAGTTATCAGTACTTTAATGCAGAGCGAGCGCGGGTGCGGTTGCCGGCAATTCGAGCAACCGCACTTTATTTATCAAGGTTCAAAACTCGGCCGGAAGAGGAAACGATGTGTAAATGAAGTAGATTTATGATAAGATGCACCGACGGCGGGGGGGGGAGGCATGAGTTAATGAAATCATACAGGAGCAGCGGCAGAGTTCGCACCGAAGTGGGGGGGGGGGTGAAGGGGGAGGAGCTAAGTATAGCAGTCGTGTGCCGCGAGTGCTACGGACGTCTATCGTTCACCTCTCGAAATTTGGTTCAGGTAAATACTTTTTTTTGTTTCGCTCGTACATTTAATTTTAGTTAGTTTGAGAGGTGATACCTCTCAAATTTTACATCTTTTTGAAAGATGTAAAATCTGATTTCTTCGGTTGTTTATAACAGGAACCTTGTAATTTAATTCATAATTAATTTGTAGCTTACTGTCAAAAGAATTAACGTGAGAATTTATAGTTAAAAATGTATTTATTATTTTTTACTTTGTCGAGGAAAAGTCAGCCGTCCACCTTTGTAAAGTACATAATATTGAAAACCTGTTAATGTATTTTATTCTGAAGTTAGGAAATTAAATTACTTGTGTTCAAAATATGTTATAGAAACTATCAAACACTTTATCACTTTCATTATTTACGTTTGACATTTATGTATAAATCTTTGGCTAATAACGTTGATGACAAAAATGGTCTGTATCACCTGTTATTTTATTGTCTTCAGTGTTTTAAGTTGCAGTGCCCCTTGAAAATAGAATCGAAACCAATCTTAAAACAGTTTTTAAGTTTACAAATACTATTTCTTTATGGAATGAGATGGATGTTTGTTGAAATTAGCAAAATATATGAAAGTCCATCAAAACGACTTAATGATAAATTGTTATGTTACCGGTATGCATTTTATGAATAACAAAATAGGCATTTTTGATTTTTTAAAGTTTATTTTTTCTAATAAACTACTAATTGATCTTTAAGGACAAAGAGTGGTCCTCAAAAAAGGGTGCCCAGGGATGAGTATTATTTTTTTTAATTGCCCAAAAAAGTCTAGTAAATATTTTTATCATAAACATAAATCCAATGTTACTGAATGATTGTTTATATCATTTGTAAATATAGAGGTTTTGAATTATGTTTACTTACTACATACAACGATAGTTATTCTGAAGATTGTTACTTGTTTTCTTTTGTTCATTTATTAATCTTTAATGCAATGCATTTTGTTAAATAAATTTCTTAGTAACAGGATTTTATTAGAAAAGTAATACCAAACATATAAACCCAATATAAGAGGACAGGTATTCCACAAAGTTGTCAAAATGTATTTCCGATTGTTGTGCTGTTACTCTAAGGATACAAGAACCATTTGAAAAATGATTCATTCTGTAAATAATAAGTGAACCTTTGTGGGATTTTCTGTGGTCTTGACTAAAGAGATATCGTCTAAATTGAGTGTCAAAAGTAAATACAGTATTTCCCATAGTAAATATCAATAAGAATGTTATTTTTGTTTATCTAATAATAATTTCCTTTTGTTGTAACTCTCCACCCCTAACGCCAAGTACTTAATCTGTTTAACTTGAACAAAAATATTTACTACACTCTTTTAATATTTGTATACTCTTTAAACTGGTCTTATCCTTCCATTGTTTGAAATTTACCATGCTGCAATACATACCGCGTGTAAATCATTCTATAATCAAACCTCAAACTCAACCATTATAGAACAGCATTTTATAATCAATAAATAATTATTTAGGAAGACATTTTACATAAGGATTTAAAGAATGTATGAACACATTAATCATTTTTTGCGCCACTTTTTTATGACTTTTACCAATGAATACAGACCACTATAGTGGTCTGTATTCATTGCTTTTACAGACTATTCGATTCCATCACTTTATAAAAACCTCGTCTGATTTTGAACCTTGAATTTAACCGAACTGAATGAACGGTTACGTCGAAAAATTGCCTATTTGATCATTAATAGACAATATAAATTGATTAAAATGAGTAGTTCGAATTGAAATGTTTTAGAAGTTATAACCAACTTTCTCATTTATAAATTGCTCGGATCTTAACTTTTGATAAGTTTGAAAAAGTATTAATTATCTGTCTTAAAATAAATTAGTTTCGTTTGACACTTGTAAACTTTATTAATTCTGCTGCGACGGTGGAATAAGAGTCTTGATAAAATCTTGACTGGAAGTAGTTTAATAACTCTCAGAAATACAATAAAATCTAGAAATGTTTGTTAATTTCAACAACAATGATTGCCCCAGACGCTAATAGACGGGGGAGGGGAAGTATGCAACGGTGATTCTAGACAAAGATCCTCTCGAAATAGGGAATGGTTCGCTGCTTTACTGTATTAACTTATGAGATGATTGAAATTTTTCTTTACAAAATAGTCTTTTAGATTCTCTAGACTGATTTCAAGTATAGTTTAAAATGAATTCTTATTAAACTTTATCAATGTAAAAATAAAAATGGTAATCATATAGTTTGTTAATTTTTTGTTAAGTCCACAGAAAACATTTAACGTGTGCTGGAGCAATAGTTAAAGCAATAACTACACTTTCCCTACAATAGTTAAAATTAAAATTTGATTTACTTATCAACCGTGAACAAAAATTTTGCATTTTAAATTAGTTTTTAATCCCTGCATTCAGTTAAAGGATTCTGAACAGACTTTGAGGTAGGTTGATCAAGAGGCTGTTTGGGCCGTGCAACAAGGGTGATAAGACCTCTTCAGGCCTTGTCTTGACTCAGCAGTTATCAATTGAGGGGGAGGGGTGCGTAACCCCCCCCCCCCACTCACCCCGCAACAAGAAGTACAGAAAGTTGTTGACTACTTATATGCAGTTAAAGTGGCATTAAGAGGGTATGAGGGACTTGAGGGATCCTAAATTTACTGCAGTCCTAAATGACATTTATTTTCTTATATTAACAATTCATATGTATTTTTTCCAAGGATATTTAGTTAATTAAGAAAAAACATCGATTAGGTTTGTTTTAAGAATTTAGGGTTAACATTTTCGTGGCTTACACGTTATTACGCTTTCGTAGCTTGAGCGATAATCTTTGACCTCGTCTCTAATTGTGGAGGGAACGTAAAAATTTAACTCAATCAATGAAGTGGCCCAGCGATTGTGTAAGGACAGTTGTTGACAAAGACAAAGCCAACCTGCCAAGTGTATTATAGCTTGATTTAAATCACCATTCAAAAATGTACTGAATCGATATAAAGTCAAAACTTCGTTCACTGCATCCGAACAGGTCCCATTTTTCAAAATATAAGTTTGACGTTACTGTTACCGTTGATAAGATAAATTAAAAGGTTCACGAGTTATGGTGAATTACTTACAGATATGTTATACATAAAGATGGATGGGTGGATGGGTTGTATATCTTCGCATAAATTTGATTGCTATGCTATGAAATTATTTTTGAATAAGTCATCTTGATTTGGACTTTGGACACTGGAACATGACGTCCAATATTGAGTTAATCTAAAATTTTAATATCTCTTTGTCATACGACGCGACGCAAGAAGCTTTGAACTGTGAAGTTTATTAGAATTATCTGGCGGACTGAGCCTCGCTAAGAAATCTTTAATTTTTTAACCGATCACCCAATTATTAAAAGGGATTTTTTTACTTTGTTTGAAATCCATTGTTAGTGATGACGAGTTTATGTTTTGATTTTGATTTTTGCGGACACTTGCCATCTCTAATTAGTAAATACCCCCGTTGCAGCAGACCTGCATACTCAGCGAATTTCAAATGCAAAACAACATATTTAAATCCAACATAGCGAGATTTGACATGTTTTTGTAAGCTCCATAAGAATAACATGGGGAATGAGTATGCAGGTTTGCTGCTACAGGTATGTTTAAACTGGTTGGTTTTATTCGATATTTAGTAGATCTGAACTAGAAGAAGCCATTTACCTAGTTTTATCAAGATATGTTGGGAAATAAGCGAGATATAGAATTTTACTTATTTCCCATAAGGTTAACATTGAGACAACGTACTGTGTTTACCACTTTCAATATCTCAGTAACCAATGGACATAGAGCAGTGATTAAAAATACTAAATTGTTTGTTTTTTTAGCTGAATTCAATGGTCCCAACGAAAATTTGAAAAATTTTATTTTTCTACGTGAAAAACTCAAAAAAACCCATTTTTGGGGGGGTTTTATCCCCCTTTACCCCCCCTTCCGTTGGTCCGATCGGGCTGGTTCACGAACTCGTCCGAGTGATTACCAATTTACACGTCCTTACCAAATTTCATTAAGATCGGACCATATTTACGGCTGCTATCGTGTTAACAGACATATATATATAAATGAGTACTACCGTAATAGCTTATTCCTTTAAGGAAATTCGCGAATAAAAAAAGTTCACGAGATTCGGAATTTGGAATCTGATCGTATTTAGGTGAAAAAGAACCTAGGACATAACAAAGATCAGCAACACACAGACAGGAGTACCAGGCCAAAAACATAGCTAAAACAGAGAACTGTAAAAGCAGTCACAAAACATCACTTCTGAAAACAAAACAAGAACACAATATAATGCAATCAGTGATGGCAAATTTCCGCAAAAATTAAAATCAAAACAAGAATTTTTGCGTCTTTATATTTATACATTTTTTTAACACTCCACAACTCAACCTTCACTCGTTCACTGAAGTGGAATAATTCATCTTGACAGAAGGCTGCAGTTTGTAAACAGCAACAGTTATGATTTCTTTGTTTACGTTTTCGTTGTTTGTTTCGTCACCAACATGGCAACCCGAAAGGGCCTGAAGAGTGTTATTTCGTTTTGCGTCCTGTTGACGCATCATTTTCTTAGAAACATCCCGTTTACCCCCCCTGGGGCCTAATACACAATAAATTTCAGACTAAATTATTACTCTGTATAAACTCTTATTGAATGATTTTCTACCATTATTAGTCTGTGATTTACTGTGCAGTACTTTTGCCCTGTGTAATTGGTTGAGAAGGGGAGAGGGTCGAGAGTTTTATTTAAGTTTACGTTTTTATTTGGTAACAGTTTGGTCACCCAGCATGATGCGAAATGTTAAAGTTATTTTACTTTTAAATTTATTTTTACGTTATTGGATATTGCCCGGGTAATGATCTTGGATAGCATTTACATCATTTTAAGGAAATGCTCCGATGCGTTTTTGAGGACAGTCCTCAATATTCACAATCCAAATTGATTGAACCACAACCGGCTCAGTAAAATTTTTTTATAAATTAATTTTCTGAAAATTGTGTACATTATTGGTTTATAATTCAGTTATTAAGTGTATATTTTTTTACGTACTTAATTTTTGCCGAGATTTACAACAAAGTTGGAAGTAATCTGAGACGTTCACCCAAAGGATCGACACCTTTTACACTCTTAGTGGAAATTATATACAACTAGCAGTTGCCCGTGGCTTCGCTCCATAGCCAACTAGAGATGGCTATGTTCGCTCACGATAAAAATTAATTACAGCTGATCTTACTTCTGCTCTTTGAACTGTAAAATTTTAGTGTTCATAGCTGTTTACAATTCAGTATTTTAACGTTTACATCCTTGTAAAATGTAAACATTGAAACTAAGGACGTTCACGGGGCGTAGCCCTAGGAGATTTTAAGGAAGTGCATAGGCCTATGTCCTTTTCTGATATAGTGGCTCATCTATCCCTGCAAAATTTCAGGTCAGTTTGTCCAGTATTTTTCACGTGGTTGAAAAACAGATAGGCCTATTCATAAAAACATCCATACTTTCTACAATATTATTGTAGGATTAATACTGTCCTGCATATAACACTCTTCTCTTCCCAGCAATCGAAGCTCATCGGTCAAATTCTTGTAGATCATCTTCTCATTCCCGACGCGGATACTTCCTATTGACTCGCTGCCTCTCAATGGTCAGTTCCCTATAAAACATGTTAGTGCTTACAATAACCCCGCTCGTGAGTGGCCTGTTGGCCGGTCGCCAGGGTGTTATTGTTATTCAACAATAACGAGGTGGCGGTGGCTGTGTTATTTGTTCGTTTTTTGCACTCTTCATAATCCAGAGCGCTATTTCGGTCGCCCGAGCGCGCCGGCTCCAGAGCCTGAGGTGAATGGGCTTGCACCCAGTGCTGCTAGATAGGATATATAGCACTTTACCCACAAACATCATAAAAAATCCCCGCTTTTACCTGTTTTTTTTACAATATTCCCCGCAAATACCAAAATCTGGGTAGTTGCCCGAAAAACACCGCGTAACGATCAAGTACCCCACAAGTGCCGTGTAATTTCCTAATATTGCTTGATAAAAGAGGAAATTTCAAATCAATAACTTGCATACAATATATCAAAAGACTTCTAATTATTTCAAGTATTGTTATATTTCTCATCTTGCATGACTATTGAATTGTGCAAGGCAATACTTAAAAAATCCCCGGCTTTAGTCGGTTTTAATTTATTCAGGATGTAAGGTAAATCCCCGCAGCCCAAAACGTAAATCCCCACCGCGGTTTTACACGGTTTTTTCTTAATCCCCTCAAAACCCTCCGACGGCCTTAAAAATACCCGGAAACCGGGTAAACACCCGGCTTTTGGGAACACTGCTGACACCACCCTCGGGCACGCTGAATCCATACAAAAACATACTGAAAATAAATTTTGAATAAAAACGTATAAATTCAAAAATGACGTTTGTGAAAACCTCTTTAATTTGCCCCCTGGGAGCTTTGTGGAATTATCACTTACTCTAGTTTAAGTATAAAAGGCAAGTAGTCAAGCAAAGTTGTTGTTTTACCATCCTCATGCGTCGTGTGATCCGATCTACCACCAATATTAGAGATACTCGACTTTATCTCAATTCTATTAGTGTGGGCAAGCTCTGGTTTTTAGGCCTGCGCGTAAAAACAAATCGTCACGCGAAATTTCATAAACTCAAGGAACCTGAGGTAGTTAGTTACTTGAAGGAAATGTATTGTGTTGGTTCATATAAATTTTATATAATATATATTTTATATTTATATAAATTCATATAGTAAAAATAAAATTTTAATATGCCAGAATCTACCGAACCGAACCGTTGCCGTTAATATTTAATAGGAAGATTGCCTTTAAACGTCAAATTTTAAGTAGCGTCATACTTGAATCGAATCCAAAATAAATAGATAAAAACTTTTTCAACTGTCACTGTTCTAACTCATTTCTGCTATTAACTCTTGAAAAGTCCTGAAATCTTAAAAAGTTATATATTAGGGAGTTGCTTTTGAGTTTTGCAAAAATCAAAATCAAAACATACCGGTAAACGTACCACCAACAATAAATTAATTATTAAAAACAAATAAAATCCATGTATTATCCCCATTCCCCAGACCTTTTATACGTACTCTAAACATAAATTAAAATTTATGAATGATACATTTAGAGGCTTCTTTTTTTAACTGGCCTTCCTCAAAGACTCGGTTTAGTTCCAAAGTGTTTTCCCAAAACCATTACGACCGCGACAATCGATCGACGATTATCCCTTGACGCCGAAACACGAAACAGCTTCCGTCAATCCGAGCTCGGAGCTGCAGTTCGGGTTTGTGTAGAAGAAAGAGATCGAGACAAAATACAGGCAGCGATTAGCGCTTTGTTGTGGCCGAGAGCGGAGAGCAGTCGAGCACCTATCGATACCGCCCGCCGCAACGATCTCTCCTCAACCCGCCGTTATTCTGTTATTCCGCAATGCGATTATTCAAAACATCGAGTGTTTAACTGTTAATATTTGCAAGTGATTACGTACTTTGAATCTGTTGAAGGATGGCTTTACCGTTTGCCACCTTGGAGGTCTCATGCGAAGGTCTGATTCGATCGATCTATGCAGCTTATTTCTACTTTTTTGCGGGGATATATGACGTATAGGACATTTAACATAGCACATTTTAACATATCTATCTATCTATCTACAGGGTGTTTCGAAACTCTCTCCCGAAACTCCGTGGGCACGTTCCTTAGGTCAAAACAAACAAAAAATGTCATATAAGTATATGGTCTATCTCGCTCCGTTTTCGGTCTGTGAGTCTGTTTGTGTTTTTCAATTAAAACTGTATAACTTTGAAACGGCTTGAGTTAAATTATTGAAACTTGGTACGTAAACTATAGTTAGTATGGTCAAACTTTTTACCAATTTTCAATTTTTTATCTTTTGGAATTTCAAAATGGCGGCCTTTTAAAAAATTAATTCATTAATATCTAAAAAAGTTGACAAGTTAACACTAACCTTTTGATTGCACATTTTATTTGCCATTTCATTACAAACATAACGACACTTTATTTATTAAAATCGGATAATAAATAAGCGAGATACAGGGATTTAAGTAAAGCATGTCATGGCATGTTCTACGCGACTAGCGCGAGACTCATTGTTGCTGCAGCGCGGCGCGGGGCGCCACGGTCTCGCGGGCTGGCCTCTGGATAGAATATGCCATGACATGCTTTACTTAAATCACTGTATCTCGCTTGTTTATTGTCCGATTTTCATAAATGAAGTGTCGTTATGTTTGTAATGAAATGGCAAATAAAATGTATAGTCAAAAGGATAATGTTAACTTGTCAACTTTTCTAGATATTAATGAATTAATTTTTTAAAAGGCCGCCATTTTGAAATTCCAAAAGATAAAAAAGTGAAAATTGGTAAAACTTTTGGCCATACTAACTATAGTTTACGTACCAAGTTTCAATAATTTAACTCGAGCCGTTTCAAAGTTATACAGTTTTAATTGAAAAACACAAACAGACTCACAGACGGAAAACGGAGCGAGATAGACCCTATACTTATATGACATTTTTTGTTTATTTTGACCTAAGGAACGTGCCCACGGAGTTTCGGGAGAGAGTTTCGAAACACCCTGTATATTACTAATTCTGCAAGCGATTTTTTAAAATCAAAATTGTGAGAGTTTGACAGCTCGAAGGATGATGGGAGAGGGCTCAAATAAAAGGTCTTGGTCCCAGGGGGTCGGGAAAAATATCAGATTATGTCCAAATCTACCAGAAAATGAGAAATAACGAAAAATATCTTCCATTTAAAATGCATTGGGATTGAAAAACGTCTGCTTTGTTTACATTAAACATGTGGTGCTAATGCTTGATTCCAAGCCATATGGTAGATGTTGACATGTGGGATTTTTTTCAAAATGCAGCTAACTATGCACGATCAATGTACTATAACAAAAAATATTTTAAATTTAAGATTTTCTTATTTTATTATAAGTAAGGGTTTGAGTTTTTTCATAATTTAAAATTATAAAAAGTTAAGTACGTTTGTTTAGTTTATGTCTTATCGATGCAGATTTAATACCAAATGATCTATATATATAATTACGTAAGGGAAATATTTGCGCTGAAATTGTGGGCGTTTGGAAGGTCGCAGTATGATGGGAGGGGGCTCAAATTGAAGGTTTCCATCCCAGGGACTCGGGAAAAATACTGAAATTGCTTTAAGCTTGCTATAAAATGAGAAATAATGTAAAATAGCTGTAATTTAAAAACCATTGGGATGTAAAAAGGTCTGCTTTGTTTACTTAAAACCAAATGCTAGATTTAATCATAATTTTGTGGATCCAAAAGTCTATTTTCTAAGAAGGATTATGCTTAGGGGCTATTAGCCCCTTTAAGCCTCTAGTCATCATATGTTTAATTTCGTAAGGAGATTCTTTGCGTCAAAATTGTGGGCGTCTGGCAAGACGTAGAAAGATGGGAGAGGAGAGGGCTCAAATTTAAGGTCTCTATTCCGTGATGGCGGGAAAAATAATGAAATTGCTTGAAATTCACCAGAATACGAGAAATAACGTAAAATATCTGCCATTTAAAAAGAATTAGGATCTAAAAACTTCTGCTTTGTTTACATTAAACATGTGATGCTGATACAATAGAAAACCATGTGGTAGGCTAGATATCTATAAGGTAGATTCAATTTGCTATGAAGATATTTTGTACTATAATAAATAAAGATTGTTTGAATTTTCCCTCATCAGGGGCCCCTTCAAGCCACTAGTAGGACATTAAACCTATAGGGAACTTTAGTGTCTTTTGTGCTCAATAGAGAACTTATTCAGAACTGTTTAGTTAAATTAATACATATGTGACATCTAAAATAACTGTCGGAGATTACTTCACAAATAATTGTGGCTTTTATCATTACCGTAGCCTTGAGAAACATAATTTTAATATATCTGTTTTAGCTGTGTTGTTCAGGTTGTCCTGGATGTGTATTACTAATCCTGTTACGTTCTAGATTTTTTCCACATGAAGACGGGATCAGAAGTCTGATCGTCTGAACGAAAAAATGCATTAGGAAGCCAATCTGTGTAGTTCTTCATCTGTGCCATGGGAAGTTGAAAGGAATGTCTACTTTAGATTCAAAGTCGATACAATGTTGATAGCGGACCCGCGCTCTGTCTAAACGTTTACACTGGGCACCTCTGCGCCCGCGGATCCGCCGCTGTTGGATGTCACCAACTTTTGCCAAAAATACCCTCGGGCGGGACTCCCCTCTCTTTATATATATCCCCGACTGGCAACGGCAACACAACACGCGTCTGGTCCGGGTGATACCGTCACTTCGCGACCACTAACGTGTCCCGACACTAATGATTACAAACTAGACGACTGGTGGAGCTCTGTAGCTGGCAGTGTGAGCGGTTATAACACATTGAATGTTGGTTTTTAGATTGTGGCGTAAACATTTTTCGGTTTCAGTTTAGATATTAATCTCTAAATAAAAAGGGGATAGGTAGGCCAGTTTTTCCCCTTTTTATTCTTTTCTAGGGTTAATAATACAGGGTGTTTTTTTTAACGCAATCCATTTCTAAGATCGAATGCATTATTCGATGTGCATTACATATAAATATGAAATGATCATTGTTTTGTTAATCTTTACATTTTAATACAACCTATTATTTAAGTTTGATCACATTTAGTTTACATTATGTGTTAAAAAAATCCGCCATTGTCATTTCTATAAAGTTGTGCTCTCTCCACCAAATTCCCGAACACGTGTTCCAAGGTACCTCTGAATTTCTTGCATTAAATTTGTTATGTTTGTTTTGAGGTGCTGAATATCCTGTGAATTGTTTTCGTAGGCCTTGATTTTTATGTATCCCCAAAGAAAATAGTTTAGTGGGGTCAAATCCGAGGATCCTGGGGGAAAAATAACCCTTCACTGATAAAATAAACTTTTGGGTTGCGTTTAAAAAAACACCCTTTATTAACTGACCAGGATAGGTACAGGATTATAGGGTAATTTTAGGGTAATTCTAGGGTGAAATCAAAATACATGGAAATTTATTTTTACCCTACTAGTAGTTACATTACGTTCACTATTATATAATTCGCACAGAAATTTTAAAAGTTACCTTTCAGTCAAAGGACGAGGGGCGAGAGTGTTGTATAGGGAAAAATGTGTTTTCAATAAAAAGAAATGAAATTGAGGTTTCCATTTACTTATAGGATTTCAAAAGTTAGAACCTTCATATTGGTATCTAATGTTACACCAAAATTCAATATGAACTCTTACACACTGAACGCTGTTATACAAGTTTAGTTTCCAGTTACAAAACGTAAAAAATAATAAAATAAATAAATTCTAATTTATTAAGCATTTATAAATGTTATACAAAATTACATTATTTACTATCTTGAGAGAAATTACACAGTATTAAAAATACATTACCATGACATTGCCCTATCGTCCATATACCAAGCATTTGGAAAAATCGCAGTTTAAAAAAGTGTTTGTGAAAGAAGTGAATTCAATTTTGAGAAAGTAATTAAATTTAAGGAAGTCATATTTGAGTGACGGAGAGCTAAGCAACAAATAAGTCGTTTCCGCTTCAACACGGTGATGTTAAAACGAGTTTTTTATCTTATTTCCTTCTATAAGAATAATTGTCATGTCTCAACTTTTTTCAGCAGAATTTTAATACATCGTGAACCTGAAAGTTCAATGAAGGATTAACTTTTACAATCAAACCTTTTTAAGTTTCTGGTTAATATGCCTAAAAAAGGTATTTAGAAACACCCTGTAGAACGGGTATAAAATTTATTTAACACGTTTAAGTTTTTACTGTTAAAAAGTTGTGTTACTTATTCCTATGTCTAAGGTCTTTAATTTACTCTCTACCATCCTTGGCAAGGCGTGGTCAAAATAAAAATTCCATTACATTATAAGGTTACTAGTCAAGGTTAAACAACATTTTTTATTTATTTTTTTATTATTTTGATAAATAAAAAATAAATTTGTTGGTAATTTGTTTATTTGTTGATAAATTTGACGTAGTAATTATTGATACGTTAACAAACTCTGAACGAATATTGAAAATGTTGAATTATTGTAGGCCTTTTCGTTCGTAACTGTGAATCAATTTTTTTGCTCCGCTGTAAATTTTACATGCAATAATTTTGTTCTTAATTTGTTCGTGTGATAAGTGTGGGATAGTAATATTTGTACGTCATTTTTCAGATGCATTTCGTGTTCTGTTTCCAAAACTGGGTTTCTCAACGGAGAAGACATGACGTGCGACGTACGCCCTACATTCGTTGGGGTTTCAAATGAGGAAGAAACTGGGATGTTAAATGTTGTCGATTAATGATCAATAGTTTTCATTTCAATCAAGTGATGAAACTGGAATGCCCGATGTAGAATTTCGTCCAGTTAGGAATTAGAAATCTCTGACGATAGATATCTTCAAAAGATAAATCCACATCATCTAATGTTGGATTTCTCAGTAATCTAGCTGCAGTGTCCTCCGTTTAACTTGGAGCTTAGAATTCAAGTAATGAATTTAGAGCATCTGACAAAGACAAAGACTTCTTCCATCGATTCATCTGAAATTCCCTAAATTGCATTTATTCCTATGAACAGCCTATCAAATTGAACATTTCAAGTGACGAATCCTATCACTTAGAATTCCTCTTATGAATCTGAAAGTTCTGGTCTTCAACTTCTTCAACTAAACCATTAATATCTTGGACTTCTGGATAATATTTTGGACTTCAGAAATATTTCTTGGATTTTTGAAGAACAATTTGGACTTCTGAAGAATATTTTGTCACATCTTGGATCCATGGTATTGAATTTCTTCAGGCCGATCACTGTCTGAATTTCTTCAAGGATCTCCGTGCGACCGTGCGATGAGGCAGGGATGTTCGCGTCGCTGAAGTTGCCCAACCTGCGGGGTCGTCGGGGCGAGGAAGGCCCCAGCGTCGCCCCCGGCCCGCCCCACCTGGACCTGACCGCCCCCGCCGCCGCCCCCGCTACCCCCGCAGCCCCCAAGAAGCCGCCCATCGTCACTACTAACAGACGGTCGCACAAGTGTGAGTACCAGCTATGAATAATTAATAGTTCAAGGAATCCTAAAACCTTTTCAAAACCAATCAAACTCGAATTACAGCAAGGTCTTGTTGAAAATCGCTATGACGTCGCCAGTGAATTTAACAATTTTTTTCAACCGTGGCAACACCTGATGTCCCTTTTGAAAGCCATTTAGAAATTTAGCCGAACCCCTATCGTCGTCTATGGCCTTGACTCCTGTGAGCGAGGATGAGGTGGCTCGTGTTGTTGAAAGTCCGAACCCAAAAAAATCGGGTGACATTAACGGAATGTCAGTTTGGTTGGTGAAACGATGCTTTAAGCACATTTCAAAACCCCTAACCAAGCTAGTGCACTTCTCATTCCAAGAAGGAGTTTTTCCATCACTTCTAATAACAGCCAAAGTTGTTCCAATCTTCAAAAAAGACGATCCGAGCTCTTCGAGCAACTACATCGTCCAATATCCATTCTCCCTGTCCTCAGAAAGGTTTTTGAGAAACTCTTTCTCAACAGGCTCACACTTTTCTTTGAACGTTTCAAATTCTTTCTGAAAACCAATTTGGATTTCGAAAAACCAAATCAACAATTGATGCGGTGACGAACCTCATTGAATTAGTTGTCGATGGCATAGAGAGGAGAGAACGTGTGCTAGGCGTATTTCTCGACCTCTCTAAGGCTTTTGACTGTGTGCATCACGAGACACTGTTGCACCAGTTAGAGCAGCACGGCATTCGAGGCCTACCCCTCAGGTGGGTCACCTCGTACTTGAAAGATAGAACTCAGCAAGTGCAGGTTGAAAACATACTTTCTCCTAAGGAGGGTATATCCTTTGGCGTCCCTCAGGGATCAATACTAGGACCAGTTATATTTTTGCTGTATTCTAATATCATAACCATCTCTAGTACAAGGCCGCGGCGCTAGTAAATGGCAACATCGCGCCTAAGGGTTCAGCTGATTTATCCATACTCTCTTATGGCACTATCCTTGAGAAGCGACGTTGCCAGGTCGAGGGCCGCGGCCTTATTTCTAGAGATGGCTATGCTAAGATTTAACTGTATTTTTAAAATTCATAATAGCGAAGGATTTGTAATTATTATTTAATTTGTTGGACTTTTCCTATCGCTTCTAGTGTTTAAACTACACTACGTTTCGAGAGGTATTGAAACTCCTCCCGTTTTCAAGTGACCCTACTTAAAGTTACATTAACCTACTTATGTTTATTTAACCTACTTTTTTTTGTTTTATTTTGTTTTTTTGACATACAATTACATTCATCCAACATTCAACAGAAATCTCACTCACACAAAATTTCATACAAAACACATTAAACATACTTAATACAGAAAGAAAATTAAAACTAAAACATATTACATGATAAAGGGCACAGAAAATTAAAACAAAAACATATACCTTAGTGCCGGCAATGCCTCCAAGCTGGCAGTGGCACGACACGCACACACGTCCACTCACACTCACATACGCAACTCGAATGAAGAGCGTCTGTGAGAGCAAGTGGAGGGGGAGCGGCCCTACCCCCACCACGGGCACAAGTTGACGTCAGCGGTCTAAGACCCGCCTCCATGGTAAATCTCGGGAACATGACTCAGGCATCGGCTGTGTGTTTCCTCCAGGCACCTATATAGGCACAAGTACAGCAATTCCAAAAAATATACAGCACGCCTCCTAGCTACAGGTGGGGAACAGGACGCACAACCCATAGCAAGAGAACAGCTTGGAGGCATTGCCGGCAGTAAGGTATATGTTTTTGTTTTAATTTTCTGTGCCCTTTATCATGTAATATGTTTTAGTTTTAATTTTCTTTCTGTATTAAGTATGTTTAATGTGTTTTGTATGAAATTTTGTGTGAGTGAGATTTCTGTTGAATGTTGGATGAATGTAATTGTATGTCAAAAAAACAAAATAAAACCAAAAAAAGTAGGTTAAATAAACATAAGTAGGTTAATGTAACTTTAAGTAGGGTCACTTGAAAACGAGAGGAGTTTCAATACCTCTCGAAACGTAGTGTAGTTTAAACACTAGAAGCGATAGGAAAAGTCCAACAAATTAAATAATAACTAAGATTTAAATTTGGATTTGGATTGAATTACCAGCATACCAGTGCCGCGGTGCTCTTAAATGGCAACGTCGCGCCCAAGGGTAAATGACAGTCCGAGCCGAATTACATGGCCCAGGCTGTCAGTAATACCAATGCAAAAAAATTAACTTTAGACTTATGGGTGGACTGGACTTAGTCATGCTTTTTGACTTGGACTGTACTCTCTAATGGCCCATCTGATGATTACTTAAAATCAGCTGACTCTGAGTTAATGTTTTTATATGTGTTTTAACCCCCTTAGCGGAGCGACGTTGTCAGTTCGATGGCCGAGAGCTTATTACTTGATCATGATTTGCCTCCTGAATTAATACAATCAATTGAAAAAAGGTTACATACCTTGAATAACTGTCTTCAATTCATGCAGTAATCTTTATGATTTACTTAAGTTTCGACATCTGCGATGTCATTTTCAATATCTTCTTCATACAAGAATAGTAATTTCTCACTGGTCGTCATAAAATTTAAAATTTAAAAATTACAATAAAATACATTTACACACACACGACACACACACGGACATTAACGGCCGGTACGAAAACGGGTTCCAGACTCATGAAAATGACTCCAGAAATTGACATCGCAGATGTCGAAACTTGAGTAAATCATAAAGATTACTACGTGAATTTAAGACACGTATTCAAGGTATGTAACCTTTTTTCAATTTATTACTTGAAATAATGAATTGCTTGGGATGGCTGTGGTACAAGTAAGTTATACTGCATGACGCACACGCCCATCCGCTGCTGAGGACTGGTGCACTTTGAACCACGCCTGTTTTTCATATGTATGGGCGAAACGCGTCTGCGTACATTTAAAGTGCACCGAACCTAGTTGTCTAATGTTAGAGTCGCGCGGACTGATTGTTTGCCTTTTACCTGATGCGCTTTTTTATAAAGTTAGTTTGAAAGTGTTGGTAAAACTTTAATTCTGTACTCAACGTTCGACGAAAAAGTACAGGGGTAAATGTTTAAATATAGGTGCAAAAAATCATAAACATATTGACTTGTTAATATGTGTACTACTAGCGTACGTTTAATTTTCAAGAGTGTACAGTACTTTTACTAATGAAATCAAGTTATTCTTTAATCTACTCTCTAACGAAATACGTATTCTAGTGTTTCTTATTTTGTTTTGTATGAATAAAAATTTGTGGTAAAAATGTTTAGCCGGGTGTTATGAATTTGAAGGTGTCGCACTAAGTATTTGATTTTCAATACGATAACTAAGAACTTGGTATTGTAGTAAGTTTATAAATTATGCGAACTATCAGTTAGTTTATTACTCGACTGACAATACCTTATCACACTCGCCATAAATTATTTAGAAATTTCAGTGTGCAAATCGATTTATTGGATTTATAATTTCTGTAAGACATAATACACCTCCCTCACTTACTTTAAACGAAAGAAACAACAATGATTGAAATAGGCGCATTAAAGTCCGAGCCAAACGGCGTGGCCTAGGTCGTCCGTAAGGCCACTGCTCAAATAACATTAGCCTTACGGGCAGAGCGAGCCACGTCATTCGACTCCACCTCTAACTGACGACTGGCAATGCCAGCGACTACTGACCCCTGTCAAGGCGACATCAAGCCCCCTTGTTACATGATCAATGATCATCTGCCTGGAGTGCGAGTGGCACTGCACAATGTCCGTCTGTGTGGCTGCAATGAGGCGGTCTTCGCGCTCGCAGACAACTGCTATTCACGGCTGAGACGCGCCGATTCGCAACCAGGGCTCTCAGACTGATGTTCTTTATTGGAGGGCATTTACGTTGAAAGATGCCATGAACAAAAGGCCATTTGTGGAAATGAAGTGGTATATTTGTCTTGGGTTTCCTCCATAGAGTGAAACCTGTGTTGCCTATCTATATTATTTCATAAGGCAACACTACTAAAAAGTAATAGTAAAAACTGAAATGTAACGAGAAGGTTTCAGTTTCAGCGTACATAAAAACTACAATGACTCTCAGTTCTTTCCGTCATCAGTTGCTAAATAGTTTCGATTTGGATACCTGTTACAGTTTGATGAAATATTCAGTTAGATGATTTTAATAATTTAGATCGTATATCCAAGCGATATAACTCCTTTTGAGGGACAAATTTTCCTTTAGTCTTAAATTGATTTGATTAAAAATGCAATCAGTAGGTTATCCAGACATAACTCCTCAAAAGTTTATTTCCAAATAAAAATTTATAAATTGATGAAAATCTTGACATTAACTTTCTTTAAAACCCCCAAGATACTAGTTGACAGGGCTTCTACACACAAGGACGCCCAAAAACCGCGTTCGAGAGTCACTATAATTACAAAAGTTAGAGCTTTTTTATTCTATGCAGCTCAGAAGCTTCGTCGAATTGTATGCTTGATTTTCTGCATTATATTGAATGGGGTTCTGCGTCGCCGCCACCTGCCTAAATGCAACAGCTCCCATTTGTTCGGCGGCGCCGTTCCAGCCTCCTGAAGCCGGGCTTACACTCGTATATAGTCCTAATCAAATAACTTGGCTTCGTCCACCCATAATAATGCTAAAATACACTTATGGGCAGCTTGAGCCAAGTTATTCGACTCGGATTGTACAGTGCAATCACACGGACTGTCAACAATCTTACGCTCGTTCCGGTTCGTTCCGATCGTTGCGTTCAGCTCCGCCTTTCGGTCCGCTTCTGCCGCGGCCTTCCCGCCTTCTTTGTTGTTTTTACGTGCTTTTGATCAATTGATTGTAATTGATTCAAGTTTTTCATGTTTTCAGTATGACACTTTGGGATAAATTATTTTGTGGTAAGAATGAGGACCAGTGGTGTAGTGGGAAATTTTCCAGTGTGGGAACGCTTAATATTTTGTCAACTTCCCTGCAAATAATTAAGATACCTTTTCCCTGAATGCATATACAATGTGTAAAAGGCTATAATGTATTTTAAGCTCACTGAATTTACTGAGGCTTCAAGAAACTATTTAATAATTTGGATGAATTTTGGAAAGCAAAATATAAAAACAGTAATCTATCTTTTTATATTTAACCAACTTTATTGTTTCACTAAAGAAGTTTAGAAAAGATTATTAATTAAGTTAACTTAATTAATAACCTTTTCTAAACTTCTATGTACGTTAACCCCTAAAATAGCAAAATACATAACCTAATTTTTAAATTACACATTCTATATAAGTAAAAAAGCAGAGAACTAAAATAAATTAAATCCATAAAACAGAGAAAAAACAGAGTGATTAATTACAATGAAAGTTCATTGACAGATTGACAAATCAGGTTTACAAGTAGTCGGCAAATGCATCCTCTTCTGTAATGGGCTTATTATGTTACCGTCACCGCCACCGCCACCGTCTACCGTACTTAGTACAGTAAAAACTAACTTTGTCTGAAAAAAAATTAGCCCCACCTTGAAACTTGGTATGTAGGTCATCTATACCCTCTAGTTGAAGAATCCGATGAGTCCATAAAAATTCAGGGGGTGGAAGGCCCCTTTTTCGAGGGGGGAAGGGGGGGAAGGTTGTATTTTTTTATAAATGCAATAACTCCGGTGAAAAAGGTCCGATCCATATAAAATTTGGTGTGGGCTTTTAAAACTGTATATTTTAACACTACATAAAAAATAAATTCGATCGAGCCATCCTAAGGGGTCCAAAGGGGGGATTTACACCTCGAAAATGGGTTTTTTTTTAATTTTTGGCACCCAAAAATTAAATTTATGAAAATTTTGTTTTTATTTTTGAATCCAGCTCAAAAAATTAAACAATTTAGTATTTTAAATTATTACTCTATGACCACTGGTTACCGAGATATGGTAATTGGTAAACACAGTACGTTGTACCAACATAACCTCAAAATATACAGAAACTTATAAATCTAGCTTATTTTTTATAATTTATTAACGATATTCCGTATTTGGCTTCTTATAGTTGAGTTTTACTGGATTAGGGCTCATAAAGTCCCACTTTTCTTCATTCCCTTGTCAGCAAACCTACATACTCATTTCCTATGTTATTTAAACGGGGAAAAAAATATGATAAGTCAATTTCTCTTATATTTTCGGTTCTAATGACAATAATGAAACTGTTTTTGACTTATTTTATTGGGAAAATCTCTGGCTTTCAGATTAACCATTAACAGCTCAATTTGGTTGGGTTTAAGGCTAGTTGAAATGCTATTATCAATGTTGTATATTTTTTAATTATTTTTGTTTTTAATTGTTAATAGTGAATATCTCAGCTCTTAAGAGAGAGAATGCATTCGTTATGGTCTCGAATTGCTCTGTAAATAATTTTTTTTCATTCGACCTATAAATCGTTTATATTGGTTGATATTGAGGGGAATTGCATTGTTTTATCGACATAAAAAACAAAATTTTTCAAAACTTTTATTTTTAATTAAAGGTTCATAGCTCCTCTTAAAATTAACGGTTTCAAATTATCTATAGCTCCAATGGAAGCCACTGGTTCACTGAATGATTTAAGACCATAACAAACGTTTTATCTCCTTTAGAACCGGAGACATCATCCTTTCACTGTAAGTAAAACTTTAAAAAAATATCTATTTTTATTGAACTAAGCATTATAACTGAGCCAAACCAAAACCAATTTTATCGAATAATAGCTCATATTAAAGCTGATACATTCCTGTTTAATTTTAGTCCAAAACTAACTTTTTATCTCCTTTAGAACCGGAGGTATCACCCTTTCACTGTGAGTAAAACTTTAAAAAAATATCAATTTTTATTGAATTAAGCATTATAACTGAGCCAAACCAAAACCAATTTTATCGAATAATAGCTCATATTAAAGCTGATACATTTCTGTTTAATTTGAGTCCAAAACTAACTTTTTATCTCCTTTAGAACCGGAGGTATCACCCTTTCACTGTAAGTAAAACTAAAAAAAATATCAATTTTTATTGAATTAAGCATTATAACTGAGCCAAACAAAAAGCAATTTTATCGAATAATAGCTCATATTAAAGCTGATACATTCTTGTTTAATTTGAGTCCAAAACTAGCTTTTTATCTCCTTTAGAACCGGAGATATCACCCTTTCACTGTAAGTAAAACTTTAAAACAAATATATGTTTTCATTGGATTACGCATTATAACTGAGACAAACAAAAACCTATTTTATCGAATAATAGCTTATATTAAAGCTGATACATTACTGTTTGATTTGAGACTAAAACTAACTTTTTATCTCCTTTAGAACCGGAGATATTACTATATAAGTAAAAAACTAATTTTTTTTGGAAATTGATTTTATGCTGATGATAGCTAGTTAACTCGTCTCAATAACATCGACCGATTTAAGCTATCAATTGATCAAATGAAAGCTAATGACCTATTAGCGATTTAAGACTAAAATAATCAATTTATCTTATTTAGAGCCTGGGATATAAATCTGCATTTAAAAATGTTATTTTTGAGAAAATTTCTTGTTATTGATTGGAGCCTTTTAACTCGTCTCAAACTGAGCCTTATTCAGGTATCAATAGCTCAATTGCAAGCTTTTTTCATTTTTGTAGTCATTAAGACCATAACGAAGTTTATATATTATTGCAAACCCAAAATATCAACCTACAATTAAAAAAATTAAACCTTTAATCAAAAAAACCTTTAATTTGAGAAAAATTACATTTTTATTTAAATTAAATTAACATTAACACCATTAATTATGTTTGCTATTAACATTAACGCGCCACTATCATCACGAACATCACACTCATCTTCCGAATATATAAGAATATATAAGAACCGAAGATATAAGAGAAATTGACTTATCATAATTTTTTCCCCATTTAAATAACATAGGAAATGAGTATGTAGGTTTGCTGACAAGGGAATGAAGAAAAGTGGGACTTATAAGCCCTAATCCAGTAAAACCCAACTATAGGAAGCCAAATACGGAATATCGTTAATAAATTATAAAAAATAAGCTAGATTTATAGGTTTCTGTATATTTTGAGGTTATGTTGGTACAACGTACTGTGTTTACCAATTACCATATCTCGGTAACCAGAGGTCATAGAGTAATAATTTAAAATACTAAATTGTTTGATTTTTTGAGCTGAATTCAAAAATAAAAACAAAATTTTCATAAATTTAATTTTTGGGTGCCAAAAATTAAAAAACCCCATTTTCGAGGTGTTAAATCCCCCCTTTGGACCCCTTAGGATGGCTCGATCGAATTTATTTTTTATGTAGTGTTAAAATATACAGTTTTAAAAGCCCACACCAAATTTTATATGGATCGGACCTTTTTCACCGGAGTTATTGCATTTATAAAAAAATACAACCTTCCCCCCCTTCCCCCCTCGAAAAAGGGGCCTTCCACCCCCTGAATTTTTATGGACTCATCGGATTCTTCAACTAGAGCCTAAAGATGACCTCTACACCAAATTTCAAGGTGGGGCTAATTTGTTTTCAGTTTGGTCTTTTTTTGGACAAATTTTACTGTACTATACTCTGTGCACAATATAAAGTTCAAACGAGAGTGAGGTTATCTTTCGAAACAGATAGAGTAAAATTCTGTTTAAATATGTTTGTTAAGAATTGCATTTTATTATTGGACATAATAATTTATATTTTTTTAATTTTTATACTCTTTAATTAATGTTTAGAAATATAGAATTTTTAGTTATTTTCCCGGGTTTCTGAAAATCAGTGTGGGAACGCCGTTCCCACGCGTTCCCGCACCACTACACCACTGATGAGGACCGGTGTTCTACTAAAGAATTATTGTGGGCTGTGGGCTGAAATAAAGCTTAGTACCTATTGTTTGTCTGCAATGTTGGAAATTTATCTTACATGTACACCCTCTATATTTAATCATCGCAAATTTTAATGCAACAACGTATGCTAACAATGTATTCGTAACAACATTTTGTTTGATGTAGAGCGAAGACCTCTACTATTCAACCACTTCCTCTCTTATTGGTTCATTTCTAAATTACGTTATTAAAATAATTTAATAATGATCGAGAAGGATGATCGTACGATTCAAATTGTCGGATCTTTTCCGTTATACGAATACCACTGTTTTAGGTTTATTTTTCAAGCTTGATTTTGGTAACATGTCAACCACCACTAACAACCGGATTCCATCAATTCTACCATCAACCACCAATCATCAAATCATAAACATAGTGTCCCGGTTGCACCGGGCACTTGACAACTCCAACGCCGCAGCGGCCAGACGGAGGCATCAATAGGTACAAGGTAAAAGGTAGGTGGTAAGTTTGGTTGGGATAAGTTAGGTTAGGTAATGTAACCTAACCTAACCTAACCTAACGTAACCTTACCTAACCTAACCTAGGAAACTGGAAGTGGGACCGCTAGACAGGCAGACGCTGGCTTCTCGTGTCTAAGCAGAGATAACGGTAAATAAGATAACGAAACCGAAGGTAAAACATTCTTTCAAGGAATGTCCACTTTAAAAAGATTAATAACAATTATTTGACCTAGTTTATGGTGCTCTGTCAAATATCAAGCTTGAAGGGTATATTTGGAATGATGGTATACGTATAACGGAAAAGATCCAAATTGTCTTTATGCAACACCATTCCACAGACAGTTTTGAGTGAGTGATCATTCGAAATTTTCTGTGGCATGATTCCAAAAACATCATCCAGTATGAATGTTAACTGAGGTATAGAGGTCTAAGTGTCGTTGTTCCTGTTCCACAACCTCCGGCAGCTCGTCTTTAACCTCCACCTGGATCAAAAATGAACCTTAGCCAGTTAGGCCACTGCACCTTCACCGAGGCTATATTTTCTCCCAGAAGAGCTGGGATGGGATGAAACCATAAGGGTCTGCCGTTGACCGCTGACGTCACAAGCTCTGGCTCCCAAAAGGCCTTACGGGGAATAATCTGAAAAAAATAATTTTTCGGACTTTTTGATCAAGTAGTAGGTTTATTAATCACTTAATCACTTAATCACTTTAATAAGACAGGTACCTCATGGAGGACGTTACCCTGAATATGAGTGAAGGATGAGTGTGATGATCGTCAGGGCCGGCTCTACCATATAGGCGAACTAGGCGACCGCCTAGGGCGCCAGGGCCTGAGGGGCGCCAAAGGGGGAGCTGAGCGGCCCCGTTTTTTTATAAAAAGAAGGCGCAAATAAAAAACTTACTTTGGAAAGTAAAATCATGAAAGTAGCCAAACTTCAATTTATATTTTCATTTTATTAATGTTTATAATTTAGGAATAGTTCACGGGAATATGCTCTGCTTGTTACTTTTTTAAACACTCTCAAACTATAAACTTATCTCCAATAGTGGAAAATCCTACCCTTCCAAACTTATGATTATATACCAATACTAAGCATGCAACATTCTCTGCTCTCTAGGCGCCCTCGCCGTTACACAGTATCAGGCGCCGTTCAGGAGCCGTTTCAGGTTTCTTATTATCTTGACAGCCAAATTTCAAGACTGGTCAACTGTAGTCCACCATTTTCCCAATGCTGGCAAGTAATGTGGTTTTGTTTTGTAAATGATTGTTCTTAATTACTTGCCCAAAAGGTTTTTAATTGTTTGAGTTGTATATTAATTATATTATTTTAATTTGATAAACAGTAAAATCATATATTATTTATATCTCTTAAGTTTACCTACACTCAGAAAAATATTATTTAATTTTGTTTTTCAAAAAACCAACTGCATCTCAATTCTATGAAGCCTTATTTTATGAGCATAATTTCTCAAATGGTATCGAGTCTATTGAACACTTGATGTGCAGTCTCCAACTTAATGAAGTACAGTAAAAACGTACGAGCCGGAAATGGACAATTAATTATAACATTACTTTTGACTTTTTTGTTTTTATTTTGTTAAAAACATGAAAACTCATGAGGTCCAGTGTTAAATATTTAGTGTTTACTCTCAAATTCCTTTCAAGTCATTAGAATTTTTTCTATCTATGTGACTTGCACAAATCACGTTTTTAGTCAGAAATAAGTTAAGTTACAGCATTTTCAAAATTTAAAGGATATATTTAGAGAGTTTTTTTTTAGATAATTGTACAATCAAGCATAAAAAGTCATATATCACTAGGGTGTGCGAGTACTTGATTATCGAGCTTTTTTCGAGCCGAGTTTACACTACTCGACTCGACTCGAAGTTTTGAAAAATACTCGGAAGTTCGAGTCGAGTAGTTACTCCCGCCGTTTACCCGGGATTGGTACGCGCGATCGCATTTCACGGTCGTTTTTCACACAGTCAACACCACTCATGATCAGCCACCATAAAACTTATGTTATTTTTTTGAATTAAAGTGGATTTTGAGTTATTAATATAAATAAATTTAGTCTTGTCTTTTTCCTTTCTATAATCATTTAATTTTTTAAGGCGATTCTTTGCGTCAAAATTTTTGGCGTCTGGCAAGTCGTAGGAAGAAGAGAGAGGGCTCAAATTAAAAGTCTCTATTTCGTGATGGCGGGAAAAAACAATGAAATTGCTTGAAATTCACAAGAAAACGAGAAATAACGTAAAATAGATGCCATTTAAAAAGCATTGGAATCTAAAAACGTCTGCTTTGTTAACATTAAACATGTGATACTGATACTTAATTGAAAACCTTGTGGTTGGCTACATATCAATATAAGATAGATTCCGTTTGCTATGAAGGTATTTTGTACTATAATAAATAAGAATTGTTTGAATTTTCCCTCACCAGGGGCTTTTAGCCCCTTCAAGCCACTAATTAGATATATTTTCTTACTTTTGCTCAATGAGACCGGTTTAACTTTAATTTTTAAACCTATAAACAATTTGTTACAAAAACCCCTTTTTTAAAGCAACAAGCGCAAATGTAGCTTGGCTTTTACCTCCTAAGGCTGAAAGTTTAATAAAATATTGAGTAATGATATAAAGTTATGTTAAAGATGGTCTGAATTCTCGTTTATTTTCATTTGAAAACAGGTTTGCTTTTAATGCTTAGGAAACAAACCTTATACCTTAACTTATACTATTCAAAACACTCAACTCGAAAAAACTCTAAAATCGTATTTAAACTCGTCTAAAAAGGTATTTTTTTTAAACTCGACTCGACTTCAAAAATCAATACTCGCACACCCCCATATATACACATAAGAGTATACACGTATGTTGACACTGACAGTGTATCTAAAGTATGATTTGTTTTCAAACTCACTGGTTTAAATATTGTTGTTGTTGGCTACCAGAAATTGCTATCTAATTAATGAAAAAAACAGCCCTGATGATGCCCCTTAATAAATAAGGGGAATTTATTGTTCACATTTCAATAAATTGGATTGCTTAAGACAGAGAGGTTTTTCATTAATCACTGGTTTAAACCCTGAAAAAAAATTTCCAATTTCAAGTGTTGGGGATATCAGAATTACACGGAATCACTTTCCTTTCATGACAATAAATATTTACTTCAAACAAGAAAGAAACTTTGAGAACAAAAAAAACTGACAACTTTCAACACTATTACCTTGAAACTTACTGAACTGTTTCATTACCTACATAGTGTATTGAAAAAAGTCTATTCTTGGCTGATCAGTGTTTTATCTTTAAAGTAAGTAAAATTTATAGGGGGATATGCACTGATCAGCCCCTCGAATCCAATGACCTCAAGCAACTCACACCTTTATTCCATCTGCATCTGCGGTTTTAACGTGGTAGTAGATACTGATCAAATCAAACAATTTTTTTCCAAAAATTATGTATAAATCAATAAATGATTAAGTTAAAAAAGTCATCTTAAAATATATCAACTAACAAATACTTCAAATCTCATAATAGGACAAATCGTTTTGTAACTTTATTTGAACTTAATAAAAATTATAATAATAATATGTCAATATATCCTGAGAAACGTGACCAAGAATTATTAGGCGGAAAAATTGTTTTTCATCCACGATACTAAAAGTCTCTTCTCGTTTCGTTTTACACAAGTACTTATCAAAAATAAACCACACAAGGAAGTAAAAATAATTATATATAATTGTGAAATGGCTATCAAGGCTTATGACGGTGAGTCTACAAAAAAAAATTAAAAATAATTAGAGTAGGATTCACCTAAGTTGGCCAAAACGAAAGTAAACAAACTTTTATCTTCTTACGAACTTAACCATAAAATCCAGCTGTGCTGAAAACATTGTCAACGAACATCTGTTTAGTATAGTACTTGCAATAAAGGGAAAGTTCTGATGCAATTTGCAACTGGAAGTTCACTTGCGCGACTTAAAATACTACTAAGGGGCTTTTCCAAATTAATTATGTATTAACAGGGAGATGATTTGTCATGGATGCGGCATGGTTAATAGTCTAAGATTTTCTTATGAAATAATATTTACAAAGAAATACAGGCGAGTTTTTGAATAGCCAGTACTACTTGCTGCAAGTCAGGATCTGAAAAGAGAGATTGTTTCATATTGCGGTAAAAACTTATTAAAATTGGCCCAGGAAAAAAATAAAAAAGCAGTTAAACTAACTAAATTACTTGTAAATCAAGAAATAGAATCAAATTAAACTTTGGCAGCTATGTAAAAAGGTTGAATGGAAATAAAAACTTCTAAAAATAGGCGATATTGTAAACATTCTATAACCTATAACAACTTCTAAACAAACGCAGTGGCGATTTGACAGTTCTGAGAAAATGTAAACAGACACCATGTGTAACTAACAATGTTTTCAATGTGACTTGTATAAACATTTTTGATGAGATGATTAATATATGCTTTGGCCAACTTACGTGAATCCTACTCTACTAAGGCCTGATTTCACCAAACATTAAACCACCGTTAAGGCTCGGTTAGTTTAATTTTATCAGCTGTTCAATACTATTTTCCTATCTTTAACAAACGGTTTACTAACCGACCCTTAACTGATGGTTGGTGAAATCAGGCCTAAGTGATTAACTAAAATTTGAATAAAAGCATTAAAACTTAAAAGTCTTAGTAATTGGATTTTTACTGCGGTATGTAAGTTTTTTCTCTAGCCTCGATACTAATGTACCCTTTTACTGAACTGTTGGCAAGTGGGGGGAAGGGGGGGGGCGCCAAACGATACCTTCGCCTAGGGCGCCTAAAACTCTTGAGCCGGCCCTGATGATCGTGATGATAGTGGCGCGATCTTGTAGCCTTGTTACTGACTAAGGCTGGCATGTTCCTTAGACAGGATTGTTCAACCTTCCGGTCTATTTAGGCCCTAATCACGATTTCACAAACTGCGACGGCCAACTTTTTCTATAAAGCATGAAAGCATGGTTTGGGGATGTCTCCAGGCGCCCGGTGTATTCTTGGCCCGGCGGAACAAATTTGCTAATTAACCGGAACGCGGGCTCGACCGGCGTTGATGAATTTGAACACCGGCCAGACAGTACAGCACAGACGTAAAAACTGACAATTTATTTAATGTGTGTTTTCGACTCCTTTCCTTTCATTTTCGGAATACGAGGGCTGGCCGGTTGGGAAAAGGAAATTAGTCGATTGGCAACCAGGGTTGGCAAAGAATATCGAGATTCGGTCGAAGTGCCGATTTATCGGAGGTAAAATTGTTTATTAATCTGATTTAGTTCACAACTTTCTTTTGTAGTTTTATGAAGACGCTATTCAAGACACGTTTATGTATTTTGCCATATTATTGAATAAAGAAGATTTGACTTGTCTTGACTAACCATAATATGGTTTGGTATTTGTACAAACATTTTTAAGAAGCACCCTTCTTAGACGTTAAAAATGTGAGCAATACAATACGCACTTGTTTTTGCGTTTTTGAAACTCTGGGAATATTCCCCAGCAAGATTTCGGGAACTCTTTGAGTTCCAAACCCTGAACAGTTCCATCCCTCTTTAAATTGTAAAAATTCTCTCCTCCTGACAAATTTTCAAAATCGGTAGATATTTTACTCTCGATACATATAAAAGAGTAGTATATCGATATTTTAAAAATACTCGCCGTTCCTATTGGCAACAAGGTAGGCCGGGGCGAGTGTTTGGAAACAATCAGCTGGCGGAGTGACGTCCGGTGGCGCGGGGCCAACACAAAACAGCGCCTAATTCCGGCCGGCCTCGCTCATAA
The DNA here is from genome assembly GCA_035578135.1 of Flexamia atlantica. Taxonomy (NCBI): domain Eukaryota; kingdom Metazoa; phylum Arthropoda; class Insecta; order Hemiptera; family Cicadellidae; genus Flexamia; species Flexamia atlantica. The sequence goes on along the minus strand of JAQJVK010000030.1, from coordinate 2,123,434 downwards.
ACCGTCAGCGGGCCTTCCGTCGCCGCCGCGGAGCTGGGAAAGTTGTACGTCTAGAGGGTGCTTGCGTAGCCGTCTCAAGTCCGTGGCCTTCGACTTGGCAACGTCGCTTTGTAGGGTTGGCCGTGCCGTGCGCGGTTATTGGGGAAGTTGCACGTCTAGAGGGTGCTTGCGTAGCCGCCTCAAATAATGAGGCCGTGGCCTTCGATTTGGCAACGTCGCTTTGTAGGGATTTTAGCACAGATACTCGAAACCCCTAATATCCTCAGAGTCAGCTGATTTAATGTAGACAACAGATGGGGCTGACCATGAACCCTTAGGCCCTCCACACACCAGAATGGTGTGGCGTGGCAGAAAATTTGTTAAATAACATAGTTTTAGCGAATTTCTTCTATAGGGAAGAAGCTATTACCGTAGTTCTCATGGTAAGACCTAAGCCAATGGTTCAATCTTAATGAAAATTGGTACATACATGTAAAGTGGTAATCACTCGGACGAGTTCGTGAACCAGCCCGATCGATCGGACCATCAGAAGGAGGGTTAAAGGGGGATAAACCCCCAGAAAAAAAGGATTTTTTGAGTTTTTTACAAAGAAAAATGAAATTTATCGAATTTTTGTTCACACCACTGAATTCAGCTCAAAAAAACAAACAATTTACTATTTTGAATCACTGCTCTATGACCATTGGTTACCGAGATATTGAAAGTGGTAAACACAGTACGTTGTCCCAATGTTAACCTTATGGGAAATAAGTAAAATCCTATATCTCGGTTATTTCTCAACATATCTTGATAAAACTTGGTAAATAGCTTCTTCTAGTTCAGATCTACTAAATTTTGAATTAAAACCACCCAGTTTTAATATACCTGTAGCAGCAAACCTGCATACTCATTCCCCATGTTATTCTTATGGAGCTTACCAAAACATATGTCAAATCTCGCTATGTTGGATTGAAATATGTTGTTTTACATTTGAAATTTGCTGAGTATGCAGGTCTACTGCAACGGGGGTATTATATGTAAAAACAGCTGATTTGGAGATGATTATTTCAAATGATTATTTGGAGATGATTTGGAATGATTATTTTAAATAATGAGAGATTTTTTAAGCTTCCTGCCACTTGATGCATCTCCCATGTTAATTGAATAAGTACCATGCCACACCACTCTGGTGTGTGGAGGGCCTTAGATGTGACGTTGCCATGCCATTTTCTAGTGCCACACCTGTAAAGTATTACCAATCTTACAAAAACTGTTGATTTACATTATACAGCAGACAACTGTCAATGAAATAAAAAAAAAGCATTATGTATCCTCTAAAATATAATTACATAAGTTTTGCCTCTCTGTAGATTCTTCGACCCAATGGGAATTTGGAAAAATCCCTTCTCAGGGTGTGCGTAGAATATACATACAAAATTTTAACATTCCAGGTGCAAAAAGTTTTTTGTTTCTGATAATCAGATTATTTATGTTACCAACAATTTCCATTGATTCAATTTTTAAATTTGTTTTATTTCATTTCTTCAGTGATAAAATAGAGAAATGTTGAGTCAACTGACCAGCTTAAGTAATGTGAAAAAGGGGGACATACGGCCCATAGGCATCGCAATTGGCCCAATTAATTGGTTCACTGATCACATCCATTAAACAATCAATGGTTTCTTTAACTTAAATGCCATCACAGCTCCCCAATAAACATCAGTGAAATAGTTGACAACAATGTATTTTTTTAATTAAAATTAAATTTTGCCAGTCATGCGCAAAATTGGCTCAAGGAAACAACATGGATTAAGTATTAACGTTACAGTTTGAACTCTGGATTGATTACTTGATTAAATTAAAACTCTAAAATTAGAGTAACCTAAGACTCTATCACATTTAATATTTTTTTAAATATTTCATATGATAATATTTAACGGGCACTCTGACTGATTGAGAATATGTTTGGTTTTTTAACTTAAAAAATTATATTTTGATATATTAATGGTTCCATACTAGTACGGCCATGATTAATTATGATTTTGTTATCTTAAGACTTTTATTCATCAAATGTTTATGCCATAAGATTTTTTTACTACTTTTGTTAATAAAGTTCCTAAGTTGTTTAGAATATATATCCTGCATTTGATATCGTTATTTTTATAGACTAAGTATAATGTTTGAGCCAACTTTCGCATCGCCACTTGAAAACTATGTAATTTCTATTTATATTGTAATATTTTAAAGTTATGAATTCATTATGTAACAGAGCACCTAATGACAACTCTTTGGGACTCGATCATGTAAACATTTGAAAATAAAGATCCTGATTTCTAATTCTGATTACAGTCCATAAAATAATTTTTAATTGAATAATCACAAAACCAGGAGTTTATCACCAAATGCTTTGTTCTCCTTCATATCATACAAAAATCAATAACCGATGTCGTTTAAATTTGACTCTGTGATTTGTTTTTAGGGAGTATTGATCGAGCTCTCTGCCCCGGCATCGGAGAGAAGAGGGCGGAGGAGAAACCGAAAATGCCGGCAAGGGTGGAGATCAGCCACAACAGACAAGAGACCGTCGAGGGCCACAACAGTGTGAGCCACAGCGTGGAATGGGACTCACAGTCTTATGGTGAGTAGAAGTGTTATAGTAGTCTACCTGCAGGAAGCTGACCAAAACATTAACTTATCGACAGTGTTTTGTAAAAATTCACCAATGACTCATTATTTTACTCACAGTCTAATTTTACACAATATTTAATAAGCTTGTCACTTGTGGACAATGCTGAATTTACGGCCGCCATGACCCTAAGCCCAGATTTATGTGTAGCTCCCCTGAGGTCCCATAAGGGCCTATTATTTTACTTATTTTACTCAATTACGTTTTGTAGCCATATTATCCTCCCAAATTCACTCCAAATACCTTATTTTCTACCGTGTGCAATACCCCTATCAGCATGGGGTCCTAAGCCCGGGCTTTGGGGGCTTCGTGATAAATCCAGCACTGTTTGTAGAAATTGAAGTAAGTTATTCTTGCTGTTATATTTTAGTGTTTGAAGGTTTATTCTTATTATTTTTTGCTCTTCAAGCAAGTTGCTATTCTTTCAAGTAGATGTTTAAAGGGTCTTTTTGAATTGTTGATCAGCTTAAAGATGCAATCATTGAATCATCTAAAAAGTAATCTAAAAAGTAAAAGTAACCAGTTTTTTCTCACCACGTATATGTATGCCACTGTAACATTCATCTCATGGAGATTAGAAGCCAACCCTATAATTGAGATTGTAGAGACTGGTTAAACGTTGAACCCCACCGACTGGAGTTCTTTAAAAAGAAAGTAACTTAAAGAGGAATAAAATTTTTCAAACAAATTCCTGATGAACTAAAGAAAATTCAAAATTCTGCCACAGTTCTCCAAAAAGTTAAAACTTTTTCTGGTGGAACATCCCCTGTACTCCTTTGAGGAGTTATCTCAAAGGGCTACATACTAGTAGTTTTTAGAATGTAAAATGTGTGACAGTATTCATCTGTAACAATTGTAAAGTTTTATGAATAAAGATATTGTTGATTTGATTTGATTTGAATCTGACATGGTGCAGAGGAGGAGCACTCCAGCAGCGTGCAGTGTGTGCGGAGGGTGATGAACGTGTCTATAGAGCGAGACAGCGGCGGCAGTCTCGGCATCACACTGCGAGGTGGCGCACACCCCGACCCCTCGCTGTCCAGGCCTCTCACAATCACCCAGGTCAAACCCGGCGGTCCGGCCGACAGGTAATATGTTTCATTTGAAGATATTAAATAATTAATATTTGTCTTGTTTCTTCTTGATAACAAGATATTCTAATATGCAGGACCCTTCCTGTACTTGTGTTATACTTAGAAGATGTACTTTAATTCAATTTATATAAGGAAAGCACTTTTCTTCACCAAGTCTGAGGTCAATTTTTGATTGTAGTTTAATATAACTCAATAACTGACTGTCATAGAATATTTTAGAAAATCTTAAAAAGGAAATTAATAATTAATAATTGAAAATTCCCATATTATACTCTTATGTTTACATAATATTTCCAACACTTAGGCCTGTTTAACATTATGAGATTTTTGTTGTTCCGGATGCCGGAATAACCATCCGACACAAATTCGATCAATATCCAATTGATTATCTCGTCCACTGCTGCCAAAAGGGTCGATGGAAAGCACTCCGGCATCGGACTGACAAAAAAAATCGTTGTCGCATATCTCGCATAATGTGAAAGGCTCATTACATTTATTTGCTTCACTGAGAATTCTTTGACATCTGACTTTTCGCTGGAATGACAAAAATCACAAATGTGAAAAAGGCCTTACAGTTGGAGTATATGTTTGAGTTAATGTAGATATCAGAAATCCTTGAATGTTACCCTGCCAACATTTTAACCATAGATTCTGTTCTAGTGATTCTTCCGTTCTTAAGTTGGCAGGGTAACGTTCAAGGATATTATAGAACTTCAGCAATTACACACTGAAACAGAACAATGAAGTAAAAAAACATTTAATAACCAATTGGGCGTTGCAGGGAAGGATCAATCAAGGTCGGCGACCGACTGCTCTCAGTGGACGGGCACCCCCTCAGTTCCGTTACCTTATCTGAGGCCCAGAACCGTCTGCGAGCAACTACAAGGTAATGTCGTAGTGTGTGGCTATAACTTTGTTATAATATTTATGTTTTAAAGCTATGAATAAACAGATGAAACATGAATTATTTATATTATAAGAAGAATTGCTGGGATTCTGATCACATAACATTAACTCTTGTAAATATTCCTTTCTATTCTTAGTTAAAATCAAATTTAAGCTATTACTTTTGATATGACATGTGTCTTTTGCTGGTTTGGAAAATACCAACTGATACTTCATTCAGGCCTTTGTTTTGTAATTTTAGCAAATGTACTAATGCACTGGGGAGTTTTGATGCGTTAATTTCTTTCTTTAGATTTTGATATAAATGTGTGACATGGCTAATGCAATGTATTTTGTCAATTTAGCTTAATAATTAAATAAATCTAGATTTTAGCTGTTGTGTGTCGTGTGTCGGCAGTCCCCTCAGTGTGCTGTGTGTGGAGTACGATGTGAGTGTGATGACGCACGTGCGCGCGGCGCAGGGCCCGCTACTGGTGGAGATCGAGGGTCCGCACTGCCACAACCTTGGAGTCCAGCTGGTCAACACGCCGGACAACTCGGCCGTAGTCATCGGCCACGTCCGGCCAGGCAGCATCGCCGAGAGGTAACTGAGAGATAGCTGAGAGGTAACTGAGAGATAACCGAGAGGTGACTAAGAGATGGCTGAGAGGTAACTGAAAGATAACAAAGGTAACTGGGAGGTAGCCGAGAGGTAACTGAGAGATTGCCGAGAGGTAACTAAGAGATAACAGAAGGTAAAGTAATCTCCAAGATTAGATTCGCCCCCTCTCCCCCCCCCCCACCCCCCCCGAAACAGGTAGACGGGCTGTCCTAATCTCCTGTTGACAAACAACGCCTTTCTTCCTTTGTTGTAGGGGTGGTCACCGGGACTCCCGGCATCCGCCCGCTATTCCCTTCCATGTACTGGCATCACAGCTACTGCTTTTAGCGAGTGTTTCTGGACAGATATAACTATATCAATGCACGTGGAATGCTTGCGGATGCCCTCAAGCTCCCGAGTGGCAGCCCCTAACAAAGGCATTGTTTATCAACAGTCAATAGGAGATTAGGACGGCCCATCTACCTGTTTCGGGGGGGCTAATCTAATCTTGAAGTTTTCTATACTGGGAGATAACGATTGGTAACTGAAAAATGAATTAAAGGTAACCCTGAGATCATAAGTCAGACCATTAATATTTTTTTATAAACTGCTATAAAGAGAAGCTCCAAATTTTACTATAAATAATCACTAAAAATAGATCATTATATGACTCAGAAAAATATGGTCCTGCTAAAGAGGGAAATACCACAAAACTGTTGTTGGTGAAATTAAAGACATAATATTGTAATGATATTAGAGCGTTTTCAAATATATTTTTTAGCATTATATCCTCTTAGAAAGTCCTTGCGATTTCTGATAAATATATTTAGATGTGGAGCATTGCTTCCTGGAGACCAGATCTTGGCTGTCAACGACATCTGTGTGGAAGACACCAAAATGACGGCTGAAGACGTCACTCAGCTTCTGTGGACTGGAAACTCTTGTGTTCTCCAAATACTGCCTTCCTCCTCCTCCTCTTATAGAGGTATGTTATTTAATGGGTGCTATAAAAGTTGACTCAGTTTAACAATAAATGATAAGGAACATTGAGTTAAATGTTTTGCATTATATATGTCAAACAAAATCGTTATTGTAATCATGACACTGAATGATAAGAAATTTTATTAAAAGCAGAGGGTCATAAGTAGGCACTAGGTAAATTCTATTATATATCAATCATTACTGAAGAGATATAATAAGCCCTCAAATTCTGCGCATAGCACTCCAGTTCCAATCATTATTGGAGTATCCAATGTATACATGGGTATAACATTTTCTTGTGTTCAACAAAAAATCCTCAATTCCATAAAATACCACAATGATTTCATTAAGTGTTTTAGTTCTGCTTTGTTTATTTCTTAGTAATATTGTGTTTGTTTAAATTTTCAGGCTATCCTCAACCGTTATATGGCTGTCCAAGCCCGAGTCAGAGTTCAAAACACTCGAGAGATATTCATCATGTTGAAAACATGGCTTTGATAAGTAAATCACCTTCACCGATAATGAAAAAACTTCAATTTTCCAATTCTTCCATTAATGAAGCAGGTTAGTTTTTGCAGAATATTGCTTTAGATTTTTTTTTAATTACCTAATCGAGTAGAATCTACAAATAAGATTAAATTTTCCTTGCTGTTTTTCCTAATGTGGACTAATGTTAACTGGTGTACTGGTTTATCTGGACATGAATGTTTTATATTGGACATGAATAAAATGGTAACCATCTCTTGTAAAAATCCCGCTTTCAAACTGGAATCGGCTCTTTACTACCAATTGCAAGGGTTATTAATTTGTTAACATTGAAATATCTGTCCTCAGAGTCAGCTAATTTGAAGTAAACAGATAGGACCATAAGAGAGTATAATATATTTCAAACTCTTACAGTTTGCGCTTTATATCTCCGGCTATAGCAGAGTCAGCAGGTTGCAAGGCTCTCATCCACAGCAGGCATATCCACACATGGTTTGGTTTTTGGCCTCATTCGAAGTTCAGTTAAGATATTATTTATTGCTCTTTATGGAATCCATCTTTCATGTTTTGTTTTTTATTTGCAGAGGTCGAAGCGACAAGTGGGGGAGTTTATCAGAGGAATAGCTTGTCCATATCGTTAAACTGTGATGCTCAAAATAGGTTTGGGATTACCCTTGGACCTGACCCCAAGTTGGGAACTGTGATCGTCGCGATTGAGGCAAGAAGTCCTGCTGAAAGGTTAATTGTTATATTTTATCCTTATATTTAAAAGTTAATAAAAAACCTCTATATTTTCAATACCTACATAATTACACTTCTTACATTACAATAATTTTTTATAGAATTTACTGTTCAAACAAGTATTACATATAAATAATCAAAATATATATTCTCAACCATTTACTAGTACGTTATGGACCTTCAGCATTTTCTGTGCAAAGGAGGCTTCGCTATCACAAGTGCATTTTGGTAACACCCTTTGAACAAAATTAAAATAATATAAAAATAAAACATGTTTGTTTGATCATCTTAAGTAAGTCATGGTAAAAGTGAAATGGTTCACAAATATTTGCAGAAATTGTTTTGTTTTTGTTTAATTGGTTTTTCAATGCAGTTCTATAGTCATTTTTCTGCGTCAAAAGAAGATTTACAACCTGAAATATACGACTGCACCAACTTTATTAAGACTGAGTGATGTTTAGATACCTTCAAAAAGTGGTACAACTTTCCAGTAGATGATGTCATACTAGACGAAGCAGGGAGTTTTTGAGTTGCTGAGAATACTTTAAAAGATTTACATTAAGTTATTTTTTAAAGTATTTTGTAAATTCCAATATATTAAAAATGTTAATCATAAAAAAACGCCGGGACTACCCTTAGCCACTGGGCGACAACGTCCCAGCACTGGGCAACATTTGTGTCGCCTAGTTAACATATATTATTTTATGCCATGGCTTGCCTTGAATATTCATTGTGAAAGTACACAGAAGATTCACAAAAATTGGAATATTTCATTGCCATTGAAGCTTACCATGAATATTGAAGGTAAGCCTGCTGTCCTTCTCTAATTAATCCTAACCTTGTGTCCTTTACCAATGATCTAACATCATCAAAATGAGTTTAACCACCTGGTGGCAGGTGTGGCAGCCTCCAGGTGGGGGATCGAGTGGTGGCGATCAACGACAGTCCGCCGCCCGCACTGGCGTCGCCGCAGCCGCTAGAGGCCGTCGCGCCGGGCTCGTCCGTCCTGCTCACCACGGAATTCGCCGTCGCGCAGACAGTCATGCCAACCTCAGGCATCTTCACCGTCAAACTGGCCAACAACAAGGTTGCCGGCCTGGGCATCACTATTTCAGGTAGTACAAACACGTGAAAACAACAATAATGTGTAAATATATAGATTCATAAAGTACATCTGTATATAAATTGTAGATTTTAGAGTGGGTATAAAGCTTACGACGTCTTTAAAGGCAGTGTTTTAATCCAACTAATATTATAAATGAGAAAGTTTGAATATATGGATGTATGAATGGAATGTATGGAGTTTGTGACTCAATCACGCAAAAAGTAGGTACTGAACCAATCCCCTCGGGCTATGCTCCGTGAAAGTCCTTAGTTTCAATGTTTAAATTGTAGAGGAATTTCAATGTTTTTTTAGAGGACTGTTAAATTTTTAGAATATAAACATTTAAATACCAAAATCTACACAGCTCTGGGTACTACTTTTTAAGAATTTACTGGAAACAAAAAAAAAGAACTTGGGAGACATTAGAGAAATGACAATATCTGTATATCCAAAACACCTATGCTCTCACTTGAAAAAATATAAAGGTATCTTCTCTTCACTTTTTACTTGTTACCTGCATGCACAACAGAAAAACCCTTTTTTAGTTAATGAAGACAAATTTTTGTTCTTTAAATTATTAAGATAACTATTTTTAAAGTAAAGGTATATTTTCTAGTTGTGTCAAGAAACTGGACTAATTCACTATTGTCACTATTGTTCATAACGGGTCAAACTTAACCCAAAAGTGTTAAAATAAGTAAAAACTTGTTTTTTGGTAGTGTTTACACCAATGGCATTTTTTCAAGAGAGTTAAAGGGAAAGCAGCGGTCCAAACCCATCAAATTTGTGTGGGCATGTGGGGAATTGAACTCACGAGCTCTTGAACTGAAGTCCAAGACGCTAACCATATTGTGAAGGCTAGCAACACGCCCCAACTTCACTTCATTTTTTAATTATTATGAATTTATTCTAGTTTCCAGCTTTCTATTCCCCTAGAACATTTAAATACAAAATATTTTAAAAAATAGAATATAAAGTATAAAATAAATCATAGTTCCTTACAACAACGTGGATGCTGCAGGCTGCAATCACTACCGAGGGTCCATGATGATCTCGAACATCCGGCCCGGGTCGGTGGCGCATCGCTGCGGTACGCTGAGTCCGGGCGACAGGATCCTCAGTGTCAACAACCACAGTCTCGGGGACCTGGGCCCGGACCAGGCCGTGGCCATCCTCCACTCCACTCAGGACATCGTCACTCTGGTGGTCAGCAAGGGGACCGACGGTGGGTTTCGCACCGATTTTTCAAATAAATTTACTTACGTAAATTTATTGCCATAAGTGTCAAAATTTTTGTTTCTTCACGCTGGATACGTTTCAGGCAAATGACTGCCTATCCTCAGCAGCAATGAAGATCATTAAAATTAGTCCATTTTTATTTCAACGGTTGTCAAAACGCAAAGTACATACACATAATCAACACAAAACACATTCCACATGGATGAAAAACGTTAAATTGAGCCATTCCGATTTATTGCGGACCCGCACTAGTTGAATGTTGTTCGCACTGCTTGCCTGTATACTGTTTACAGTCCTGCCTTAGGAACATGTCGGCCTTAGCCAGTTACATGACTACAAGATCACACCACAATCATCCTACAGTTACCCTTTACTCATATGCTAGTTAAAATGCACAGCCAGTGGTGTGTCCTGGTCTTAAACAAATATTAAAGGACCACATTGATTCACACTAATCCAACTTAAAATATAATATTGAAATTTATATTTCTGTTATTAATATATTGGTATTTCCAATCTCTCAGGAGACTCTCTTTGGATTTGTTTCTTGTGTCAAGAAAAATATATTTTGCTTGGTAACACTGGATCTACGGTATCTAATTTTCCGACTGTCTGTGTTGCCTGTATGTATACATTTTCAATTATTATTAATACAGTTCTTCTACTCGAGGTATCACCTTCAAATCCAGAACATTAGTAACACTAAGCCTATTTTGTTTTGGAGTGTCAAGTTACTCCTTTTTACCACATCAAATTTAGGACCACTATTATTTAAAATGTAAAACTTCATATGTTAAAAACCATAAAAACCTATTGCTTGAAGAATAAATTTTAGTTAGTACTTATTTTGCTAAAGGTTGTGAATGCATTAAAACTCACATTAAAATATAATATTTTTAATATATTTTTGTTTTATAAAAATATTTCCAATATGTGGACACAGACTACGCGCAGGAAGGGTACAGCTCCATACACACGGTGGAGTTCTGTCGTAACGGAGGTCCACTGGGGATCACCATCGCAGGCTCGGAGGACCGACACGAGCCAATCATCATCTCCGCCCTCACACCCAACGGGCTGGCCGAGCAGTCTCAGGCTCTGCAGGTCAGGGTGAAAAATAGTTATTTGCGTATTAAGAGCGTAAAGTATGTCATTGCCGCTTAAGAATTGTAGATGACATTTCGTGTTTTATGTGACAAACATTTTTAAAGCGGCAATGAATATTTGTGCTCGTAATACACACAAGATTTTTCCTACCACCATTATTTAAACAGTTTGTACACAAAAGTTCAGTGAGGTTATGTTTGCTTATTCTATTGGAACAAACCGGAAGTTGAGATAGAAACGGTGACAATGAAATCAATTGATTTAGAACAAGGCAACTAGAATTTAGAATACGGCAAGAGTTATGGGATTTCTGACCAAAAGAAACTGGTTTGTGGTGTTTGATGTCATAATTATCTCTCTTGTGTGCCACCTTAACTATTTTACATTTCAAGTAACCCTGTACATTATCGCTTGCTTTTGTGAGCGGGAATGAAGTGAAAGCGGAAATGAACCGTTTTGTGTACAGTTTACAGGTGTGGCAATGTGATTATTTCCATGCAGTGGTAGGAAATATGTATTTATGCCTGCGTTTGTCACCTACGACTACATGTTTGTGAATCGTTGATAACTTTGGTTCAACTACACTATCTCCTCTGTGATCGATGATTAATACAGTTATCCAACAAATATTTTGGAAATATTTATTTAATTGTGTATTATGATCAACGGCAATAAAGATTTAGACTTTGGCTTTGATTTTCATCAGTCAACCACATTAGTTTTTTTTTTAATTTTTCATAGATAACGTGAATTAAAAGAGGCTTTTTAAATCGGGAGAAGTGGGATAACGATTTATATTGGGATTGCTCTATTGCTCATTACATTACTATAGGGTCGCAGTTTTTACCAGATATTTTGACTGAAGTACGAAAGAAAGATGAGTGAGGAGTGGACAATTCCGTGATAAATTACTGTACCTGTTGCAATTGTCTGGATTAATTTTAATGTCTGATAATTTTCACACCTGAAGTCGATAATAAGTAGTGTAATTTTGTAAACTTAACTACTCATCCTGTCTGGTAAATTATGAAACTGACCACACTTTTGGGACTCTCCCTAAATTACCTTTAAAAATTTCATATCAGTGTGCTTTCACCACTTCCCTCCCCAAAAAAATAAGTTAAATCTTGAACATTCAAGGAAATTTACTGTAAAAAAATAGAATAAATTATTAGGTTATAGTTTCCTAATGCTGCATTGAACCTCTCCTCCCTCCCCATAATGGTGTGTAATGCTGCTGACAACACCCCTTCCCCCTCAGGGCATTACATAATTTAAGGACAATCCCATATAGCAGTTCTCATTTTTAAATTGATCACGTTTTTGCATGTTTATAATGTGCCTAAGACTTTTCCTGGTCACATAACTGGATACAATGACCAGTGTATTTTTCCAGTGGAGATATTGTAAAACCTGTGCACTGTATTATTGGAATAAAACATCATTATTCATTATTCATTTTTTTTTAACATTTTCAAATGTGTGTGGCCTGCAGGTAGGAGATGAGTTGCTGGCAATCGACAGCCGAAGTCTCAGTCAAGAGCCGTTGTCCACTGCGATATATCTGCTGCAGAACTCCAACGATCGGGTCATCCTCTGTGTGGGCAGGAAAATCCCTACTATTAATGGTAATTCATTTAGTTCTCGTAAGATCGTTGACATGTCTTTTTTTCTTAATTTGTAAAAAATTTATGGTGTTATTCGATAAATAAAATAAAATAAAGTATTTTTTATGTAAAAGGTATTTTAAAATGTGGGCTACAGGTTATTTGCTTGCTGTCATTTAAATAAACATAATTTTAAAAGGTATATGTGATAATCACTGAACCACTTATCACTAAGTAACCATTTACACATACCACTTAACCGCTAATCAGTATTTTTAGACTTGATTGAATAACCCATCGCTGAAAGTTACTTGGGTGTGGCTAAAGCTCTTGGGTGTGGGACTGAGACAATCCAACTCATAGAGCGCCCCCGTAATGATAGTATGGGCTGCTGGCTAGCATCTTCAGATCTCATTCCCACACTCGTGAGCTTACTACAGTACGTTAGTTTTCTGGATACAGTAAATTTTGTTTTTGATGTTTCCTGTCCCAAGGTTATCTCAAAGCCTAAGAGTCAGCGGATTCCCCGCAAAGAGTGGGTAAATCAAGAAATTTTAAATTTTAAGGATAGGCTTAAGGTTATTTATGATAGTTGGAAAGCTACTAAAAACCCTGAATTAGGAACTCTTTATAGACAAACAAAAAATCAGTATCGTAAGTTAGTAAAAAAAACGAAATCGGACTTTTATCTGTAAGTTCTGAGAATAGATCGGCCGAGGCTTGGAGGATCATCAACCAAGCCAGAGGCTCGACAAGCAAACCCTTCAGTAACATCACCATCAAATCAGATGTAATTCAAATCAAAAATCCCGAAACTGTCAGTAACGTCATGAACAATTTTTTCTCAAACATTTCTTCTCACATCCATTCCGACTTGCCAACTAAATGCCTTTCTGGCTTCCCCAGAAACGGTAATCAAACTTTTTCCACCTTTTCCCCTTGCAGTCAATCTGAAATTCTTAAAATCATCTCCAGCATGAAACCTAAGACCTCCTGCGGGCTTGACGGTATCTCAATGAGGACCGTCAAGCTGTGCAGTGAGGAATTTGTTAAACCTCTTTGTCACATCATCAATAGTTCACTTGAAACTGGTGTCTTCCCCCAAGCTTTCAAAACTGCAAAAATAAAACCCATTCACAAGAAGGATGACAAAGAGGAAATCTCAAACTATCGTCCAATCTCACTCCTTCCATCTTTTTCCAAGATTTTTGAAAGGGTCGTGTGTGATTGGCTCACTCACTACCTGGAGACTAACGCTTTGTTTTTCTCGAGACAGTTCGGATTCAGGAAGGGGATGTCAACCAAATCAGCTCTCATACAGTTCATTTCTGATTGTCTCGACTGCATGGATGGCAAGGGCAGCATAGTTGGATGCTTTGCGGATCTTTCCAAGGCGTTCGACTGTGTTGTTCCCGACATCCTCATAGAGAAAATTGCTTCACTTGGAATTATCAACACTCCCTTAAATTGGCTTATTAGTTACCTTACAGACAGACAACAGATTACTGAAATTCAACACCAAACAAAAAATGGTTCCAAAATTTCTGTCACTTCTGCTCCTATGTCAGTGAGGAGTGGGGTGCCGCAGGGCTCGATTCTCGGGCCCCTACTCTTCCTGATATACATAAATGATATTCACCATTTTCTTCCTGGAGATGACTTAGTGGTGTATGCCGATGACACAACCCTCTTCACCAAAAATACCAACCATATCCAACTTGAAATAGATTCCTTTGTCAAAGTAAATCAGCTCTCTCAATATTTTTCCGATCTTAAACTCTCTCTCAATCCTCACAAGACCAATTATATTTTTTTCATTCAGTCAAAACAGCGCCACAATTCAAAACTTTCCAAATTTCCTCATCTTGAAATAGCAGAAACCCAATTGGCTAGTGTCAGTTCTGTTAATTTTCTGGGAGTGAGACTGGACGATAGTTTGTCCTGGGAGGAGCAGATTTCCCACCTCAGAAACAAGCTCTCGGCCGGTCTTTTTGTTCTCAGAAATATAGCCAGGATGGGCAGTATTGAATTGTCTAAGTTAGTTTATTTTAGTTTGTTTGAATCTCATGTTAACTATTCAATAATTCTATGGGGCAATTCATCAATTTCTAACCTTGATACTATTTTTAAGTTGCAGAAAAGGGCGGTTAGATTTATTTACGGCCTACGTGCCAGAGATCATTGTAAACCAGCTTTTCGCAACCTTGGAATACTAACCGTTCCTTGCATTTTTATCTTTGAAATAGTAACTTATGCAGTAAACAACAATTGCACAAATGTTCCAGTTGAACACACCCATTTTACTAGATATAGAAACAATAGATCAGCCATAGCTCATAATTTACGTTTGTCTGAAAATAAGCCTAACTTTCTTGGACCAAAATTTTTCAATAAAATTCCACAACAGATCACATCCTTAGGCAGAACGCCTAAGTTCAGATCTGAGCTTAAGAAGTACCTCATTGATCAATGTTACTATAGTATGAATGATTTCTTAAATGAATGATTTTGCCACCTTTCCTCCTGCTCTTCCTGGCTTTACTTTCCAAATGACCTGACCTAACCTCACTTCACTCAATACATACCCTATACAAGAAGAAATGTTTTGAGAGTGACAGCAAGATAATTTGTAGAAGCCTGAAACAGTGCCTCAGAACTAGGCCTGGAATATTTTTTAACTGGTCCCACGCCTTCAACTGGTTGGTCTGCGGGACGACGCATCTGTATGTATGTATGTATGTACAGAATGGTGGCATCATATATCATATGACTTAAGTAATACAAATCGTCAGTTGTGAACAGCAGGGTCAAATGAACACAAGTTCTCTAAGCTTAATACTTCACTGTTTCACTCTGAACAACATATTTTCCAGCCAACGTGGCCAGAGAAGACCTGATGGGATACTCCAGTCCCGAGATCCCCTCGGTGGACTCAGCCGTGGAGTCGTGGGACAGCCTCCATGAGCAGAGCCCGTCTTCTGTACCCCACTTCTACAAATCAGGTAAAAATTATTCTTATTTTTCTCTCTGAAATTTCTTTTTTAAATCGAAGATCAGCAGTCAACAAATTTCCAATCAGTGGTAGTAACAACCCTGTCAGTGGTTTCTAGTAACAACCCTGTACTTCTATCAGTACGGTTCAGCTTTTATAGTGGCTTACCGTTTGTTTTCCTTAGTATTTGCCCCATGTGGACTGGAAAAAAAGAGTAAAAATACCATTTATAGGAGACAGGGAAATCTACTGAGTTATTGTGTATTACATACAGATGTTGTTAAAATTGCCCTTTTCTTGCTATTGTTTAAAAAAAACCAGTTGATTGGTAACCTAATCTTAAAACTTTTTCATTTTTTTATATAAATCTACTATAGATAATATTTTCAAGTACATTTGGTAACAAAACCAGAAGTTAATTTTAAAATCCTTGTGATTCAAATAAGCAGTTTTTCCAAAACATTCCATCGTCAACTTTATCTAAAGGGTTACTTTACAGGGCCATAATGTTTTTATTTTTGCAAACTAGATTAGTAAAAACTAGTTTTACAATGTTTTGGAGATGAACGATGCAAATTTTTTTACTAATGAGTAATTGGAAAAACGTCCGCAAAAATAAAAATAAAAATGTAAACCCCATCAACCATTTACCAATACTGAATTTCAATGAAAGAGCCAACATATTATTGTTAAAAAAACTGAATTAATATCTTGTTGTGGCAGAGAGCGCAACGGTGCGGAGGAAGCAGCCTCTCCAGTCGTGCGACAGTCCGATCCTGACCTGCAACGCGGCCTGGGCCTCGGGTAACAACGGCCTGCACAGCACCAACAGCCTCAACACCGTCCAGTCTGGTTTGTAGGATAAGTAGTGCAATGTGTGTCATGTTACTGGAGCTTAACTTCGATTTTGGTAACTTTTTGTGATTGATGAAGAGCTTTAACCCCTTAACCGCGGCTTAAGTTGGCCCCCCGCTGTTTCGACGTAATCAGTGGCACTGAGTTTAATTACACGATCAGCATGAACACACAGTGTTTTCGTCTCACCACAATGAAAACAATTACATTTGATACTGCAGAGCTCGTGTTGTGTATGTAGTTCCAGAAAAATACACTAGAGTGCAGCACCAAACGGTCAGCCACTTATCAGGGTTGACCATACCATGAGCATGAGAAAAAAACTGACAGAACAGTTGCACCAACAAAATAACAAAATAAATCAGCTGAGAACATCAAATCCGAGTATTCTTGGGCGTCGCGGTTAACAAAACAAGGGTGTTGCACAAGATATCATCGCCATATAGGGTGAAGAGAATACTACCAAGGTATAACTCGTGCGTCGAAGTTAAGGGACTAATACTTTGAGGACCAGAACTCACTTTATTATTTAAATTATCAGTTTTGTTAAACTGAAACAGTTTTGTTAAATTTCTGTAGTTCTGGTCAGCTGTATTGCCTGGTGTAAAAAAGAGGCAAACCCCCAAAATCGTCTGCTAAAACTCACGTTTTGTGTAGATCTGTCAGGACTTTATGATTTTAAGACCAGGAAAAACTTCAAAATTTTGTTATATAATCGTGCCAAAAGTTGACTTGTGTGTTAAAAAAAAAATATTTTATAACAACCTCTTCTTATGCTTGTGGCAAACTCTGTGTGAGCTTCTACCATTTCAAGTAATGTGTAATGTAGTAATGTGTAATATACATTTTCTTAAGGACTTACAACTTCCATGTTAAAATATTGAATATAATATACCATGATGATACCATAACTTTCTTGTATCGTTTGATATGTTTTATATTTTTTATTACTTTTTTTCTGAACTCGTTTTCACAGATGCTGATACGTGTTCATCCTTCAGACTGTCAGAATCAGTTCTAAATGACTTCACGGGTCAGATGATGATGAACCAGAAGTTCGCCCCTCCCTCGCCACCCTGCCCCCTGCAGGTGAACTACCAACACCGCAACAACACTCTTCCCAACCACCGGCGCAGCTCCAGCATCGGGTCAGTGGGATGCATGAAGTAGATTTGATTTATTACAGAGAATAGGAATTAATAAAAGGCAGATAAATATTCTGGTGTTTATGTTGATTTAGGAGAAAAGTAAATCCATTATTTGTGATTGGTTCATTGATGAAAGTTGTTAATAAAATTTGTGTTTTGAAGGGAAAAATAAAAATTTTTGAACCAACTTAAGAAATGAATTGTCAAGGTTTAATAGTTAAATAATGCTGCGTCAAACCCCTCCCCCACCATAACCTGTACGTGTAAACAACACTGCCAAAATCCTTTTTTTCCCTTTTGTTACTAAATTATAGCAGTAATTTAGGAATGGCCCTTCTTTGGTGATTTATTGATGTTTTGTGTTTTGAAAACAGTTGTATTTGGAAGGGAAAATATAGAAATTTTTGAACCATTTCAAGAAAATGATTGTTGAGGTTTAATAGTTAAATAATCCTTCATCAAACCTCTCCACCCTTCCCTGTAATGGCGCATAACACTGCCAAAAACCCCCCTTTCCCCCTTCGGAGATTACTAAATTTTAGTGCGAGGATTGTCCAGAAAGTAAGTTCCGTTTGTGTGTAGCTCAAGAAATAAGTAGGGATAGCGCAATACTTTACACATCAGCATGTTCAGTGACTCAATACGTCACCAGCTATGTGAGGTAGATCTTTGTAATGCCGCAGGTCTTCAAAATATAACCTTTAGAACATGAGTCCTCAAAAAAAGTCCTGCCAAATTAAAGTTGCACGGCATTTTTAGATTCTATTTTCAAAAACACTAAGAAACCAAAATTCATTCTGTATATTCTGTCAGATCACTATCTCCTGTAAAAGAATTCTAGAAAGATTTGAGATTGTGGAACAATTTCTTTTGTGAATTTGTTTCTTCCACTTTATCCTCCAGGTCGCATTACTGATAACACAAGGTGACCTTTTCTTTCACTGCAATGGAAGATAGTCCTTCCTTTTAATAAGAATCGTACCCATTGTCAAACAACACCTTCACTCATATGTTTATAAGGAACCTCCACTCATACACCAAATAGAATTCAGGAAAAATTTTGGTTTCCGAGTGTTTATGAAAAAAATCTTAAAATACAGCGTAACTCCAATCTGGCAGTACTTTTTCTTGAGGTGCTCATGTTTTGAAGGTTATATTTAAATAAATGCGGCAGTAGATGATCTATCTCACATAGCTGGAAACGTATTGAGTCACTGATGTGTAAATTATTGCACTACTTCTTGAGCTAAGCATGAACGAGTCTTACTTTCTGGATGACCCTCGTATGGTTTAGGTATGGCCCTTTATCGATGGATCTGCCACTCAGCATGATGCGGTACCACGAGTCAGTGCAGGCCAAACTGGTGTCGTCGCCGCGGAGGTGCCGCCGGGGGTTCCACCTCCTGGAGACAAAGCCGCCAACTTCCCCCTCCCCCTCCCCCCACGGGGCGTTACATAACGTGATGTTCTGCCACTCAGCATGATGCGGTACCACGAGTCAGTGCAGGCCAACCTGGTGTCGTCGCCGCGGAGGTGCCGCCGGGGGTTCCACCTCCTGGAGGACGAAGCCGCCAACTTCCCCCTCTCCGAGGACCTGGAGGTCAACCACCCGGAGGTCACTTTCGACACCTTCTTCAAGAGGGTCACCGGCCCAAACAGGGAGACGCAGGAGGAAGTTGTGAAAAAAGACGGCCATGTGTTTCAGGTAGGTTTTGTAGGTGGCTTTTTGTACGCACCAAAATTCTACTTCTTAATTTATAGAGGTAATCTACAGAGCATTGATTGTAATTTCTGTTGGCTATTTTTTAAGAGTTAACTAGTTAAAAAAGCCATATAGGATTTTTGGAAATCTTTATTTAACAGTTGCATGAATTACAGAAACGCATATGAAAATAAATTACAGTAGAGCGCCGATTATCCGAATGTCGGTCATCCAAACCGTTGGTTAACCGAACGCTGTAATTATTCATATTTTGAACATGATTCTCGAGCAATTCAAATTTGCGTGAAATTCGCGTTTCAGGGCTGAACAAAAACAAATTTTGGACTATTTCTACCCATGTATTCTGATTGATTTCATAATAAAATTAAGTGAATAATTTTTTTTTGATAATTTTTAGCCTTTTTACTAGTAAGAGTTACGTTACATATATAATTTTTTAATTTTGTCTTTTCATGTTCGATTATCTGAATATTCAGTTATCCGAACACCCCTTGTCCCCAATTAGTTAGGATAATCGGCGCTCTACTGTATTTCATTTGTCATATTAAAAAAATTGTATACTTGTGTAAAACCATAAGGTATCATCATGATATATTTAATTTTGTAAGGCGATTCTGTGCGTCAAAATTGTGGGCGTCTGGCAAGTCGTAGAAAGATGGGAGAGGGCTCAAATTAAAGGTCTCTATTCCGTGATGGCGGGAAAAATACTGAAATTCCTTGAAATTCACCAGAAAACGAGAAATAACGTAAAATATCTGCCATTTATGAAGCATTGGTATCTAAAAACGTCTGCTTTGTTTACATGTGATGCTGATACTTAAATAAAAACCATGTGGTAGCTAGATATCAATATAAGGTAGATTCAGTTTGCTATGAAGATATTGTGTACTATAATAAATTAATACGAATTGATTTAATTTTCCCTCATTAGGGTCTTTTAGCCCCTTCAAGCCACTAGTATTAATGAAATGGCCAGAAATTCATTTAGTACATTACATTAGCATATATAAGAGACACAACACCAGTAAGGGATGTTTTAAGGTTAATATGAATGAGACATGAATTTAGGACGATTGTGGCGCAATCTTGTATTCTTCTTAATTTAAGGCTTACATGTTCTTTAGACATGACTGTTAATCAATAGCCCAAGGGCTAAAAATGTATGTAATAAAAACCTATTTGATGAACTTACTAGTTGACATCCAAGAAGTTATCTGAATTTTACTATATCTGAATTTTATTTTCTCTCCGTTCACAGCAATATTCAAGTGATGTTTGTTGCAGGTGACACTGTACAAAGATCCTGTGTATGAGGACTTTGGATTCAGTGTGTCTGACGGGCTGTACGAGAGAGGGGTTTTCATTAACAGAATCAGACGCGGAGGGCCAGCAGATTCTTGTAAACAATTGCAGCCGTATGATCGCATTTTACAGGTATTTGTATACATCAGTTTACCTTGTTTTTTTATCATCACCTTAGGCTTCTCGATTTGTTTTCCAGTAAAAATTATTTTGATACCTTGCTTGAATAAGTTATTAGAAAGAATATCAAATTTATTTCTGATAAAATTTTAGTTTTATTATTGTAATAATAAATAATAGCTGTCGATAAACAACATTTTATTATTGTTTTAACCTATTAAAATGGTTAATTCAAATGGTCTTGTAGCTTATTTCCTTTTTTTGATTTCTTTCAATGGTTCCAATATGCTTCTTGGGAAAAAACATTTAATGCTTTTGTTAGCTTTAATTATCCTTGATTCTCAATGGTGAAGTGGAATAATTTCCAGTGGGGAATGCTAAATTAAAACTTTTACCAATTTATAAGAAAAGTTGTATTTAGACGAGGTGGTTCCACTTTAACCTATTGTCTTTGGCCAGCTGATGTAAATGTAGATTCAACATCAAATTGCTTCCCCTTCAATTCTGTTTTAGTTCAGAAATAACAGCCGAAGTAGACGTGGAAATTTCTTTGCCATGACCCAAAAAAATCACTAGTTATGGTATTACTTATTTTTTATTAATCTTTAGTCGTATTTACATCAGTTTCTGGAGTGAATTTTTGTACTGTGTAAAACCTATGGTAGAACGCCCTCCCCCCTCCACTAAACCACCGTTGATTCTTTCACCTAGAGTGGATTTCCTCTGAAATAAGCTATTACCATCGTTTAAACAGAATCGACAAAATATATCCGTTGAGGGTAACCTCAGCAATCATATTAATATTTATATCAATTAATAGCTTTTTATGTGTAGTTTCTGGATATGAAGTGAATTTATTGTGAAATCGCTTTTTTCCTGCAAAAATCACGATTTGTTTCAAAATTTAACATTGGCTTGTATGGGAAGTAGAGTTTCCATTTTTTGGGTGCCTGTGAGCACGATAACTCTCGTAAATATCGTACGATCGTAACAAAATTTGGTTCAGACGTGCAAAACTACATTCTCTTGGATGAGTTCGTAAACCAGCCAGATCGACATATCCAAAGTGGGGTAAAGGCTCCATTTTACCCCCCAAAGTTTTTTTTTGAGATTTTCAAATTGTAAAATTATATTTTGTGATGCAAGGTGAACGAGACCAAGACGGAGGACCTGGACTGCTGCCTGACGGTGCCGCTGATCGCGGCGGCCGGGGACAGGCTGCAGCTGACTGTCAGTCGCGGGGGCTTCCACCCTGGCGGGGGGGAGCTCAAGGTAAGAGTTTTTCACTGAGATCCAGTGTTGCCACCCCTGACCCAGGAAGTTTCCCCAACTGTCTAGCGAAAAATCCCCATTTTATCCCCAGCCGAAGCAAAAATCCTCCTATAATCCGCCAAGTCAAAGAAAACTATAGAAAATCCCCAAGTTTTCCCCATCCAAAGCCAAATACAACAAAAATCCCTTTCAACTGCCAACTATCCCAAAATTCATATCTATGACCGTGAATATGTGGGTAGAAAAATTCACTCTAAATATATTATAACCATACATTTGCTTCATATCTAATTTATTATTTACCAATCCTCTGCCAAAATCCTCCAACATTTAAATCCGCCAAAAATTCCCCATTGGACTCAATCCGCCAAAAAATCCCCAATTTGGCGAAAAATCCCCAAAAGTGGCAACACTGCTGAGATCTGCCCTTCAAGCGTAATTTACGTGTACTTGGGACAATAATGTTCAATTTCAAATTCTTGTGTATTTTAAAATTTTTAATACACTCTTAAACACACTGAAGTATCTTCTATAATTCTTAAATCATTTAGTATGATTCATAACACTAAGGATGTGAATTCAAAGCTCCCAAAGAACTCGGTGCTCCCCAGTAGTAATTTATATATTGTGGGTCTAAAGTACACCATTATCTCTTGAGTGACAATGTTGGTGGCCGAAGCTTGCCGATGGCGACAATTTGTATGAGGGAGACAATGTACTTTTCTCCCAAAACACGTACATCGTTTTCCCCCACCTGTCATATAAAATACCCAACCTATAAACATCTATCTATTTCATTAAATTAGCAATTAACTAACAATATCCAATTTTTCCTGTTCTGCAACTAGTGCCTGCATCCCAATAGCTGCAACTATTTATGCACCAGCAATTAGCTGATTGTTACAACAATTTGCCATTTAATTGTTCGTTGTTTGACTGTCATTAATGTATTCTTCTATGATTATTCCTTTCACAAAATCAGCTGTTATCGCCTGCAATCTTTTGAGCTTCAACATATTTAAATGTCTGCAAAGAAATTTGAAGGAGCTCGATTTTTTAATTATTGATTTCAATGTCATTCTTATGGGTTTTCTTTGTCTCCGAGCAGGCACTACTAAACAGGAGACTCTACTGTTTTACTCACTCATTACAAAGAGTAAAAAGCGTCTAAAACAGCAAGAAGAAGAAAATTTATTTTGTGATTTATTCCCAAATTCTTCTTTTTTTGTAGCTTTCTTTGTTTCTTTTATTTATAAAATTTAATGTAATGTTATATTTTGTCTAAAGATTTAACAGTGGTACCTAAATTGAAGGTAGCTATCTGAATAGTGAAATTCACTAATCATAAAACTCATTGGCAATCATGTAATTTGTATTTTTATTTTTATATTTTTTTAGGAATTTTAATATCTAAAATCTTTGTCAAACAAAGTTTGACTGATGTGTTGTTCTGTTTGACAGGATCACCACATAACCTCTATACCCTGGGTAGAAGACGAAGAGAGTGATCCACAACCTCTCCCCCCGGTCAAGTCCCCCACCATCACCAAAACTCTCTAGACTCAGCGGACTTATACATAGTGTTTGTGTGTTCTGATTTTTAATATATTTAACATGTCGATATTGTTAAAAACTGTAAATATAACTTAAATCAAAGTTCCTACAAGACAACTGCTCAAGCTCGGTGGAAACTATTTTTAGCCTGTACCCGTTAAGTTAATGTGGTCTACCTCATTAATGTTGTTTTTGTGCCAAAACTAATACTACATTTTTAGTAAGATGTGAATTGTTTTTTATGGACCTTTTGTAAGCCACTCATTGATCTTTGTTTTTTTCAGTTTCAGGCTGTATGAAATTGGAACTGACATATATCTTTAAAGTTATTTTTAATTTGGTATGTCATCTCTCTTTCATGCAATTAATTATCTATCTATTGTATTAAGCATCAATAAACCAATCTTAAGTTCAACAAGATCAATACAGCCCAGTTTTATTATATTTTACATAAGTTAATTAATTTTAATTTAAAACCTTCAAAAAAGAGTGACCGCTTAGGATTTGGCCCCGAAGCACAGCTATACATATGCGGGGACCTTACTCATGATTTTGTGTTTCACTGTAAAATTATAATGTGATGGAGGGTAAATTTCTTTTTACTTAAAAAAAACAATCACTATTTTAGAGAATTCAAATTTAAAGGTGTTAGGTATGTGTAAATGTGGACATTGCCCTTTAATAAATGTGGATGTCGCCCTTTCATATGTTTAAAATGATACAGAATGGCTTCATCAACAACAATAATAGGAGTGTGCGAGTACTCGACTATCGAGCTTTTTTCGAGTCGAGTTTACGCTACTCGACTCGACTCGAAGTTTTGAAAAATACTCGGAAGTTCGAGTCGAGTAGTTACTCCCGCCGTTTCCTGTCGTTTTTCACACAGTCAACACCACTTATGACCAGCCACCATAAAACTTTTGTTATTTTTCTTGAATTAAAGTGGTTTTTGAGTTATTAATATCAATAAATTTAATCTTGTCATTTTCCTTTCTATAATTTGATATATTTTCTTACATATGCTTAATGAGATTGGTTTAACTTTAATTTTTAAACCTATAACAATATGTTACGAAACCCCATTTTTTATAGCAACAAGCGCAGATGTAGCTTGGCTTTTACCTCCCAAGGCTGAAAGTTTAATAAAATATTGGGGTAATGATATAAAGTTATGTTAAAGATGGCCTGTATTCTCGTTTATTTTAATTTGAAATCAGGTTTACTTTTAATGCTTAGGAAAACAACCCAGTTTAGTAAATAAAAAATATTGAATTTTATGTGGTCATTAATAAGCATGATAACTATTAACTACTTAAACTATTTACTTACTCAAAATACTCGACTCGAAAAAAACTCGAAACTTTCGGGTGTTTTTAAAACTCGACTCGACTTCAAAAATCAATACTCGCACACCCCTAAACAATAATATAAGAATTTGTTGAAATCTTTTAGAGTTTTTGCCTTGAGGCGTTTAAAATATTTATTCCATCATGTACATGTCCAGTCATGTTATGTAGCCTTTATAATACACTATATTACCAAAATAATAAATTTACACATTACACATAAACTGAAGCCATACAACTTTTCATAGGTGGCAAAAAAATATATATAACATTTTCGAAATTTTCAAAAGAAGTTTTTCCAACTCTGACCAATATTGAGTTAATTGTGAATGTGACTTCTCAAAATGTACTTAGAGAATCTTATCATTGCCCCTAATTCTTCAGCAACATAGTTCCCATGATTTTTAAAAAATAATAAAATTGATATACAGTAGAGTCCCGCAAACCCGGAATTCGATAACCCGGAAAGCCTGCCAGAGCAATAAAGTGCACTGAGATTTAAGGCCAGAGCACGGTGTGACACATATAGAACAGTTTTGGTTTTTCTTTAAGTTTTTTTGTAACTGATAATGTAGTTTTTGTATTCTTTACTATACAATAAATAAATGATTTCTTATAGAAATAACAGAAACCATTCTTATTTTTTCTTATTTTTACTCATTTCCCGATAACTCGGAAATTTCACAAACCCGTACACCGTTCGGTCCACATTAGTCCGGGTTTGTGGGACTCTACTGTATTAAAGGAATGAATAATTCAATCAATAAACTTTTTTGATACAAAATAAATAAACTTTAAGATAAATTATTAACAGTAATGTACAGTCTTTGGCTTTGATATGGCAAAGTGAAGTTGATTTGAGTTGTCTACGCTTGTGGGACGTTGAAGACCCTTTTGTTGACCCACGCCCCGTACTCTGGGCCGCCGTTGTACCCGTAATGCTCTGAGGCCAACACTTCCTGCAAAAAAAGTTTGATGAAGAAAGTTTCCACACTAAAACATTATTTAGTAATATTACATTTACTGGTGGTAGTAGGCATTGCGAATCCCTAAGTAATAAAATAATTAATTTTGAACTACAAAAATATTACGGTAATCACTGAAATTGCTACAATTGTTTCTAAATCGTAGGTTTTTGTTGATCACATCACAGTTGAGGCGAATTTGTGAGTTAACAACACAAATTACCTCATGAGAAGGAAGTAGAAACAAAAAAAGTGTAATTTTTATTGACTAGAAAAGGGCGCCCTGGGCATGCGTTCTGCAGACAAATGTCCGAACCCTTAATGCATGTTTTCTTTTTTTCTAAAGAGTAGAAAACATGAGTTCTTTACTAAAAAAAATACTAAGTAAATCTTGTTTGAATATGACAATATTTTAAATTTATAAATCCGTGGAATCTTTTTTCATTTTTATGTTTAAAAAATCAAAATAAAATTCTCAGAGTTCGTCAAGAGGGCTCCGATATGCCTTAAGGGCGAGGGCGCAGGGGGGCAGCATGGGCCCTTGGGCCAGCATGGGCCTGCAATCCGCCTATTAGTCTAATGTTAATTTTCCGGATGGCCTGGGCCATGTAATGTGAGTAGGGAATCCAATCCAGGGATCCACATGATTTTAGGGATTCTCACTCAATCCCGGGATTTTCGGGATTATCAAATTTATTTGAAAAATCAATGTTAATTAGGTTCCCATCAGTTGTAACTACTTTTATAACTAAGAGAACCTTATCAAATGACGTTTTTAGTAAACAATGGTTTGATGAGTTATTGCAGACTTTACATAATCTATGCAAGTGATGGTTTCCAGTTGGTATTTTCAAGCTATGAAAAATTGTACAAAAAGATTAAATTTTTCATTAGTTTCTGATACAGTATAATCAAATTGTTTTCAAGTTTCATTAAAATACTCTTATAATTATTTAAATACTGAGATTTTTTGGTAGTTTATTTTGTTTTATTTTACTTCACATCTTTTCAAGCGAAGTTTTATATTAGTTCTAAAATTGCCTGACCAAGTAAATAAATCTTTTTTCATTAAGCATACAACTTTCTTTAACTTATGTTTAGATCAATATTTCTATAATTTTTTTTGCATATTTTATAATGTGTTTCGTTTTGATGTGATATCATTAGGATTCAGTGTTCCATGGTGAAGTCGACAAAATTTTAATTACTTACACTTTGTAATTTTTGTTTTTTAAAAAACTTTTAACATTTACAATAAAACCAATTCATGTATTGCTTACGATAACTACAAAGGCATGATATATATGCAAAATTATTATAATTCTTTATAATATCAGTAAATACTATGTAAGTTCAATCCATGGATTGGTCCCAGGATCCCGGGTTTAACTTTCTCAATCCCGTAATCCCGGGATTGAAAATATCGGCCGAGATTGGATTCCCTAAATGTGAGGCGACCTTTACCTTGCTGTACTGCTGATCCTGGTCCTGAGCCCCATTATGCAGCAGAGTGTATATCATGTTGACTGCTATCAGCAGCAGCGCCAGCTTGCCGACTCCGAAGGCCTTCAGAGCTATGAGCTTCAGTTTGAAAAGGAAGAGCGGAATCAGCTTCGCTTGGATCAGCAGAGGGATCAGCAAAAATGGTAAAAACTTTTTAAGAAACTTCTTGACTTTCTTCGGTTTTGGCTTTTTCTTTTTGATTTTTATTCCATGGCCTCTGGATTCTGGAAAATAAGAGTGTGTAAGTTATAAGTTTTAGTAAAAATGATTTGTGATAACTCGATCTTTAAGGGAAAATAGTAAATACTTTACCACTAATCTTTAGTTAAGGCTTATTTTAAACTTTTTTGTTTATATATTTCTACCGGTTCTTCATATTTTCTTCCTATTTATCAGACATCAAGACATCTTAGAATAAAACCTCCCTACTCTACCATATCCTACAGCAAATCTTTTACTACATAATGTAACTTAAATGTGGCATATTAAGCCACTCTGCATAAAAACAATACTATTCAGAAAAAATAAGAAGCTCCCCTTTTGTCTATCCTGGTCGCAAAAAGCAACAATTTTGTCCCTAAAGAATTTTATTTTTTAATGCAAAAACACAAAGATGTTTTATTTTCGTATCAATAAACCATAAAACCATTACCTAGAATTCATCAGCTTGAGCTTGAAATCTTGAAAACCACACTAAACTCAATGGATTGCAATTAAAGTTAAGCTACTATTTTGGTTTTCATATCCAAAGGTTTGTGGGTTTGGGTTTGCTAAAATATTCCCTTAAAAATATAACTTAATGGAAAGGTTTCACCATGCAAAATATACAATTAAAAAACTCAATAAATTCTAAAACATAATAATTTAAATTTAAATTTAATATTTTTTATATTTTTAGATCAATTTTGATGTTTGAAATTTAAGTCACAAAGAAGTTCTAAAAACTAATTAAAAAATTTTAAATGAGACTTAACCATTATTACCTGAGTTATTTTCTGCTGAGCTGATGTCATCGTTGTCAGAGGTTTCAACAGCTGTCTTCGCCCCAGAATCAACAATGACTTGTGGCTCAGCAGCTGATCTCGCGCCCAAGATAACACTCGGTTGTTCAGTGGCTGATTTCACTGGCTGCCCTGGGACAACTGAGTTGGGAGGTTTCTCCCTCTCTTGGTCATGGGCGTAGCAAAACCTCAACACCGCCAGTAGGACGATGACTTTACTGAGGCTTGTTAATGATATCATCTGCAGACAAATCATTGTTGATAAGAAAAACTGCTTATCCTGCTAACAGTTTAATTGGCAAACTTTATGAAAAGGAGTAAAAAAAATATGTACTCTCCTTGAAGTATTGTTTCCTCTATTAAGAATGATTGAATAACAAGAACAAATTCCAATTCCCGAAGAAAAATTAAAATCGATTAATCATATTTTGATTAATCAAGCATGTGGAAAGACATATTCCTCATCTCTCATTCATACTTGGCCTAAAATGCCTACCTGGGTAGGTCATCATTTCAAGGAAGAGTGCAAAATGTGAATGTAATTAATTGCCAGTTTTTTCAATACAACTGAGAATAGGCAAAGCATAGAGTAGATAGAAGAGGTGACTAACACATTGCAGGGAACAAAAGTGAACCAGTTAAATAACTTTTTTTTAAGAGGGTGGCATCCTCTTTTTCACCTTGCCTTTGCCCCGCCCAAATAGACTATTGATCTGTGCGTGGACATTATCAAGCAAAGCCAAGGAGTGAGCCGGTACAGTACAAGGGTGAACAGTACTGCTAAAAGTATGTGACATGCCCGAGTCTTGAACCTGCGGCGCTTCGTGGCCACAGTTCCGAGGCTGTGTGCGCTACCGACTCACTAAAATCGTCACCTTTATTTTTAGGGACCTTAAAGTTGTACAGTGTGTTTGTTATAGGGAATAGACCCTGAGCTGTCGTGACCTTTGAGGCGTAATTGGGTAAAACTACAACAAAATTACACAAAAAGAAAAGTTTCTTAAGGTAGTGGTCTGTGGAATAAGCAAAGTGACTCTGGCAATTTCAAAAGACTCATTTGGATTTGACGTGACGATATGACTTACGTTATTGTGTCTCTAGAGTGCACAATGCAAGGAGCAACAACACTTTCATTTTCCCAACCCAGATTAAACTAATTCAAACTCAATTGTAATAAAATGGTAAATCGGGTTTAGATAATTTAATTTATTTCACAAAAACAGGTTCTTTGAAATGTTATAATTCAATGGCTTAAAATGCTCAACAAAAAAATTAATTTCAATAACATTTTCTTTTCTCATTGCTGTTTTATATGGGTACCTGTTAGTTGCAATAAAATAGTAATTTTGATTTAATTCAGTACTGAAATACTTTGCCCTTAAACTAAAAAAATTTCTGCACATATCTCTGTTACAAATTTTGAACAATTGACACACTATATTGTTGTTTGTCTTTGAACTTGTGAATGATCCGGTCACCTTTGGAGCATTTAGTAAACATGATGCTTGTTCTTTACATTAAATTTTTAAAATCATGATAGCGAAGGATTTGATGTGACGATATGACTTATTTGAAATTAATTATTTGGACTTTTCTATGCATTTTTTTTCTATTGTTTAAACTATACTACATTTTGGGAGGTAAGGAAACTCCTCCCGTTATCAAGTGCCCCTACTTAAAATTACATTAATCCTACTTATTACTATTTAACCTATAATATTATGGGGTTTTGTGGTTTTTAACACAAAATTAATATATCAGTACATTAAAAACACAAAAATCTCATTCAAACACATTTGCGTTGCGTACCTCAAATGAGTAGATAAACATACAAAATCTAAAATGTGTATAAGTGAAATATTACATAAAAAAACTGATTCAAAAATGATTCAAAAAATCCAGAAAACCCCCAAAACCCCCAATAGCACTCCAGGTTAAATAGTAATAAGTAGGACTGATGTAATTTTAAGAAGAGTCACTTGATATAATGACAGGAGTTTCCTTTCCTCCCGAAACGTAGTGTGGTTTAACCACGAGAAGCGAATGGAAAAGTCCAAATAATTCAACAGTAATTTCTTCACGTAGATCATGAAATGGTATTTTTTCTGGTACACAATTAATTGTAAGAAATTCCAGGAAAGGCATTCAAATTGCAGTTCTCTTCAGTAAATAGTTTTCAATCGGTTTGAATGAATGTGTTTTTTTTTCATATATACAGACAAGTCAATGAGCAAAACAAAATTAAAAGTTCTTTCACATAATACCACAGGTTGTTTCAACTTTTTCATTTATTGAGAAATTTATTTGCAAGAGAATTGCCCAAACCGGATAACTGACAATAACTTATGTCCTCTTAACCCCCAAGTCCAAAAGACATAAAAATCATCCTTTACCAATTATGTGATTCAGCCGAATTAAAATATGCACATACAATTGCCATTCATTATCTAGCGTTTCGAGGTTTCCTTCAGTGAAAAGTTATGCTACAGTGCACCATAATTACAGCCTATTAACGTGGCGACTGAGAATGCCTGCGCTACTTAGAGTTGATGGCCCCTGCAGGGAGCCGTGATTATTTTCATTGTCAATTGTTTGTGAAACACGATGTCATGAGTGGTCACTGAACTGAGTAGGCCTTCCGTGGATTCTACGAAACAACTCCAAAGTATGATTAAGACTGATGGTCTGTGCTGAATAAGTTTAAATAGATAATATTCAAAATAACTGTCCTCTCAATTTCAATTAGAAATTGAAAATTAATACGGTATTCATTTACTGGTTCAAAATTCATATGTCCTATCCACAAGAAATGACACAAACTGTGTACAATCGTTATGGTGTACAGTACACCTCGGATTATCCGGATTAATGTGGCGGAACACCGATCCGGATAACAAAAAATCCGGATAATCCGATTTCATTACAATATCGCCTAAATAGCGATCGCATCCTGCTAAATTGATGTTGCAAACGGCGTACCAAGTCTACAAGTTAATCTTTCAAATTTTACGGGGGTTTAATTTTGAAACAAATTGAAGAACTAAACTTCATTATGAATCATACGAATGTAATGTTAACTTTTACCGTACTTACGGTTTAGGTTTGGAATAAAAAGCCAGATTAAAAAATTTAATTTATAAAGATTAAACAATTATGTCTCAAAATAACTCAAACTTGAATGAGTTGAAATAATCATGACGAAACTTAAAGTAACTCAAAATTTATCACAGTAACCCTTATTAAGAAATAACATAACATATCAAATGACAGCAATAAACAAACTCGCAAAATTACCATAGCCTTTGTTGATTACTGCTAGCTCCCCAGCTAGCAATTCAGAAAACTACGTTCACGAAAATGCTGTAATTTATTGTATTGTACGATGTGGTTCCTTTAATTATTGTGATTCCAAATGCGTACAGTAATGTACTGCATTTGCATTTTACTTTAAGAAGGCACATTTCCCCCATAAACTCGCTAAAATCATGTTTTTGCCGTGATTTTAATTTTTTAATTTCTCGGTTGGACCGGTCCGAATAATCCGGGTTCCGGATAGTCTGAAGTGTACTGTATTTCAATCAGTTAAGCATTCTAAAACTGCCAATAGCTGTAGTAAATTTCAGTTCAGAGCTGCAGAAAACAAGATTTACCAAGATAAAATTGTTTCAAGTGTAGGCCTGTTAATGAGCCTTTTATCATCAGTTAATAAATTTTACATTTTTGGGTTTAAAATGAATAAATAACATGAAGTAGGTATGGTAAAACTAATATTTTAACAATAAAAACTATATACGGTATTATTTAAGTTAATCAAGTTATCGAGGATATGTCAATAATAATAACTTTATGTATCATATTAATTGTCTTGATCAATATGATTTGGACGTTTAAAACTTTTAGGTTTAATTTATTTTATTACTTGAAAAATGAACAGTAAATTAAACCATTTTATGTTTTTTTTAATGATTCAAACTAAGGTTTTTAGTTTAAATTAGTTCATGAAAGACGAACTTATTCAAACGATAACAGTGAGAGAGGAGCCTAAATATTTTTAAGCCCTGCTCAAATCACCGTTAAAATATGCAAAGCCGTAGCCAGGAAAATTTTTTGGAGGGTTTGGGCTCCCAAAGAAAAAAAAACTTTCTAACCTTTCATTTAAAGGCAATTTTAACATTTCCGGGGGGGTGGGGTATGACCCCCTGACACCCCATTGGCTACGGCCTTGAAAATATGTAAGACCAACGATTTCAAAGCCCATCCAACCGAATTTCCCGCAGTAAAATCGCAGAGAAAGGAACGGATGTGTCCTCACAAGGAAATGTCCGTTCATTTCTCGAGTAAAATCCATAAAAAGGCTTTATTGAGGAATCCTAGGCTTTCACGGTCGTCTTTCACGTCTTCTTAACTCGGGGGTTTTCCCGAGATCCGTGGGATGGACCGCGTACGGACCTCAAAGTTCGTTGCCGACATTCGGAGACGTTGCCGTTTTCCGTCTTCTGGGGGCCGTTTCTAGAAACACCCCCCAGGGCGATGAACACGCTCGTATAGTCGCACACCGCACACTACACTGATTCTTTAAACTAACTTTATAAGTATTATCTTAGCAACCACAATATTATTGATCTAATTGAATCAGTCGTTATTTTATAACCAATGAAACCATACGATTGGATACAACTTTTGAAATTGGTCGATCGACCGAGATCCTGACTGTTGACGAACCTTCGGGCTTGAAACAGATTTAAATTTGATCAAACCTCCATAAAAGGACCATATAGGATTGCTAAGGTAAGGTGATTGATAAAATAAATTATTGATTGGTGTTGTGCGCGACTACGGGGGTGTTCATCGCTCGAAGATGGGGATGAACTGAAACGTCTCCGAACGTAGGCAACGAACTCGAGATCCATCCCAGAAGACTTCGACTTTGTTATTTTTAGATCCCTATTACATTTATTTTGAGAGTTATTTCGTGTTGTGTTTATTAGTAATGAAAAAAGATATACTTTTGACTAGCGGGATTGTTTTTATTTTTTTAAGGATGGCGGCGGCCTCTTTAGGGTTCATTGATATCAGCTATAGCTATATAATTTAGTGAAATTAAAAGTAAACACAGCAAATAGATGTAGCTCAGATCCGTGTAGAATAATCCTATTATGGAGCTTCTCTGCGTCACAGCCAACCGGTTGTCTTTCACTGTCGGAGCATTCGAGGAATTTCGCTATTTTACTCCCTACCCACGGCAGTTTTCGTTTTTTGCGACACTATAACGGCGACTTTTGGAACTTCGGCTCCATAAGAGCCCATGCTAAATCAGTGCACATTTTGCGATGTAAGGTTTCGCGCGGACCCATCATTTAGCGCCCATATTTTTCAACATATCCATAGTATGCGATATTATTTAAAGTATACTCTAAAGTACTGGAATTGCTTTTTTATTTTTTGAAAAAGGTCATAAAACACGTTATATTAATGTCCAAATTTGACTATTTTAAATTGATATTAGAAAAAAAACTTATTAAGTTATCGAAATTCCAAAAAGCAATTCTAGTAGTTTAGACTTTTTCCGTCACAACTATATTGAATTTAAAAATTTTCTTCACCTCTTGGGGTGTTTATATGGGTCCGCGTGAGAGCTGTTTTGAACATTTTTGTCTGGGTAGGGAGAACTCTTAAGCAGCCAATTATTGAAATGTTGACTTTTACCAACCTACAGGCTTGATCGATTCGTGAACGATAGGATCTTGAATAAAAATGTT
Organism: Flexamia atlantica; assembly: GCA_035578135.1. Lineage (NCBI taxonomy): Eukaryota > Metazoa > Arthropoda > Insecta > Hemiptera > Cicadellidae > Flexamia > Flexamia atlantica. The sequence goes on along the minus strand of JAQJVK010000030.1, from coordinate 2,089,383 downwards.
GTAATTATTTGTCAACGAGATAGATAATAGTGATCTACAAATTTTAAAGCAACAGTGCGGTTTATGTTTCTCAAACTTAGACTTTGAAAAACAATTATCAACTCTTTATCCCTATAAAATGGGCTATTGAATTTTAACTAATTTTATTTAAAGTAGCGGTGACATTAAATGATAATTAGACTGTAATTGGACTGGATTCCGAGCAAATTTCAAATGTTTTGAAAGAGGCAGGAAATTCTTTTAATTTGAAACTGATACTTCTTATTTGATTTATAAAAATAATAATTTTATTTTTAATTTTAAAAATAATACTTTAAAATTTAAACTTTATTTTTAAAATAATAAAAGTATCATAAATATCGCAAGATTTTTTTGAGGGTCTGAAATTCAGAACGTACATATTTTTTTCCTTTTTTTAATAGGGAGCCAACCTCGACCAATATTTAAACTTCCAGAAATCTTTAAAAAACCTTCATAAAAAATACCTCCCTCCGATACCCTTTTAACTATGAAATGTTGAAACAACCAGCAAAAAACGTTAAACTAAAGCCGCGTTTACTCTAAACAACTTGTTTTATAAACTTTTAACTCGATCTAGTATTTTAAAACATGTTGTACAACAAAAGTTAATAAAACAAAAATTTCCTTTGATCTTCCCGACACGGTTCGGGAAACCTGCAACCTGTTGTAAAACACGATTTTTCGGGTTTAAAACACGCTTATTGTACAACTTGTTTAATAATTTTCTTTGCTTTCTTAAACACTGTCAAACCAATTGGTATAATTAGTTGTACAAAACAAGTTTATAAAGCAAGTTGTTTAGTGTAAACGCGGCTTAACTATCCCAAGATTTTTTTGGGCGTTTGAAATTCAGAACGTACATTTTTTTTACTTTTCCTTATTAGGGAGCCAACCTCAACCAATATTTAAACTTACAGAAATCTAAAAAAATCTCATAATAAAACATCTCCCTCCAAAACCTTTTTAACTACATGAAAGCTTGAAACAACCAGCAATAAACGTTAAACCTTCAACCAACTTCACCTAACTTGGAAACCGAATCCAACAGGACTAAGACTAAAAAAACATTGTTTTTTGTCCACTCACCTTTGCTTGGCCGCGTGTGTGGCGTGTGGCGTGTGTGGCCGGGCGAGCGAAGCGAACCACTGACCGGCCGTGCCACTTGTTGATCCACTTACAGGAACACTACCGCCCCCCTCCCCCCCCTCCCCCACCCCCCTCACCCCGCCAGCTCTCACTTTTGGGATCCGTGAAAGTGATACAAGCATTAATTTATTGGCAGGGGACCATCCTTTATATGCGAAAATAAAAGGATGTAGGTTATGTTGAAGTTAAATAATGCATGAGAATTTGCTGAGGGGGCTTTTAAATTTGCAGATGGAGAAGTTTGGAATTTGCCGGATTAAGGATGGTCCTTTGGAATTTGGAAATTATAGTTCGTTTTTTATGGAAAAAACATTGTAGATTGGGTTAAAGTCAAATGGTGCGTGTGAATTTGTTAGGGTGGCTTAAAGAAAGCTTTCGATTTTGCCTGATGAAAGGAAGGGTCTTTCGAATTTTGGAGGGTATAGATCGGTTATTTATTTTTTTGTTGGAAATACGTATTAGGGACACTCCAGAATAGGTTTAAACGTAGCCCGTTGGTAGGTGAGCTAAAAGTGAACAGTCAGATGTGACGTTTAACATAGTTGGGAAATCTCTTTATGGAATTATTCTGGAAATACCTAATCACTTAGGCGTTCAAGTTTCTTAAAAGTCAAAACTTATAAAAACACAAATTTCCCATGAGAGCGAGATTGCAACAGATCATTTGTATTATTAAGTGGCTTCCAAATTTTTAAAATTAATTCTCCAGTTCTTCCGTTCTTAACTTAAAACTAATCTAATCGTCGATAATTTTACTAAAATATAAATCTTAACCATACACCGTACGTTTTGAACAACGCATCATCCCTTGACTTATCATGTTTATAAAAAGTGTTTGAGTGCATAGCGCTTTTAGCACTTTTTCTTTGACACTCACTGTAAAGAAAAAACTATACAGCTCTACGCCCTGATTATAATCGATAATTATCGAAATGAGTCGCCGGGCGTAGCGGCCGCGCGGCGTCCTACTCATTCATATTCACAACGTAACACAAGAACGTAGAAAGATAAAATACGCCGATAAACGTATGATTTAAAATTTATTAGTTTTCCTTGCGTTTTTCACTAAAATTTCGAAAATTTTTTACCTTAATCTTTGCTATTTTTATAGCTTTTAATACGTTATTCATTTTTAACGTCAGTAATATTGATCACAATTTCTGATGATAGATTGTCTTAAGTAGGCCTTGAAAACTTAATAATTACAACATACTTTCTAGGTTTTTGTTTCTTTTATATTTAAAGTACATTATCGCAATAACACTTTTAAAACTGATCTTACAACTTCAAGTAATCCAGCCAGTAAATCCCATAATTTACAGCGTTTAATATAGACAATTATGGGTGAATTTAACGAGTGGTTGGAAAGATGGTTATTCAGGTAAAGAAATGGTGTCGTCAACATACGATACTGCGCTGATTGTAAACAGTTTATACTGAATTCACAAGATAACCCCTCAAGTTAATCTCAGTGCCCACAACTTCTTCCAAACATTATGTTGTAATTTTTTTGGAAATTAATAAATAGGGTCTGCAATTAAGTTTTGTGGTTATACTTGACTTTCTATGAACAACTACTATACTTATAAACCGTAAAAAATCAGTAAACAAAACAAATACCGATTCCTCAAACAAAGACCACCTGTCTAGTCATCACTTTGCTTTGTATACCTTCATTTTCCTGTGCACATCTTCCTCAATTATTATTGTCAGCATATTATATTTAACATTAGTATTAGTGGTAGCAACATTATTTTTCTGCAGCAACTCTGCACTAGCAAAATGGACTTTCATTTTTATGTATGTATTTGTATAATGGCGTTCGCCGTATGTAATAAATAAATATATAAACAAAAGTAGCTTACAATGATTATTCATTTTTGCATCATAACCCTGGCTTCATTTTATAATCAAAACACATTAAATAATATTTACAGTATTAATTTCTCACAATGCAACCCAACTGACTTCGACTTGATGATTTCCACACCACAGAGAACAAAAAGAATAGTTTTCCACACGTATAAAACTACTCGATCTACATTCAAATGCACGAGGGGAAGATTGAGAGTACAGTAGGTCCTATCTCAATTACAAATTCGGCCCGCTTTATACTTGAATGGGAGTGAGTAGGTGTAACGGAAGCGGAATATCTTAACTGAGCCCGCCTCGAACTACTTGTTTTGTGGAACGAGAAAAAGGATTAGTTCCTCTTTACAGTCAATTGAAATTGTTCAAATTACTTTAATTGCTGTTAATCAATTAAAAACTCGAAGTCTGGCTGTTAAAATGGCTGAGAGTTTTGTGAGAGTAATTGTTTGTGGCACTCTGAAAACTATTGTAAATTCATTCTCATTGGATTTCAAATAGGAATTCATAAATTACATTTTTACCAGAGCCGTTAATAAAATGATTTTCTGATAATTTTAGCAAATCGTGACAAGTGACACCTGGAAACTTTATGTGATTGAAGGCTTGAGCCAGTTTCATTCTGTTTGCGAATTGAACACAAGTACAGGGTGTTTTTTTCAAAACGCAACCCATTTTACTTTCTCCCCCCTATACAATGTATATGGAGAAAGTATTGTTTTCGTCAAAATTTTCGAATTTGAGTTGATAGTGGATATATTCGTTTTAGTGCTCCCTGAATCCAAAAAAGTTGTTTTTGGCGTGCATGGGCGGATTTCTGGGGGTGCCAGGGGGTGCCTGGCACCCCCTAATATTTGGTGGATTTGTTGGCAGTGATGGGGGGAAATGTTTTCAACATAACTTTGATTGAGGTACTTATTTACATAAATTACAAATTCGTGTTGTTAAATAAAATAGGTAACTACTTGGAATATAGGCCTCAAAACGGACCATTTAAATAGGAGTTTGATGTATGAATTTGAGCATAGGTGAGCTGGCACCCCCAAATATTATGACCTAAATCCGCCCATGTTGGCGTGGTGTCTGTCTGTCTGTCTGTCTGTGTGTGTGTGTGTGTGTGTGTGTGTGTGTGTGTGTGTGTGTGTGTGTGTGTGTGTGTGTGTGTGTGTGTATGTTGTGTGTGTGTGGATGTATGTGTGTGTGTGTGTGGATGTAAACAAAGCTAGAGACGACACCAGTGGACCGATTTTCATGAAATTTGGCATGTAGGTATAAAGTCGTGGTATCTCCAGGCGTATTTTTCATTTTTTTGAATTTTTGATTTTTAAGGGTATTTACCCCATAAAAAATGACAAAAATACAAATTTCTCAAAAACGGCTCTAACGATTTTGATAAAAGTTTCATGGTTTTTAGTGTTTAAGATGACAAACGAAATGACACCACCCGCATGTCTGTAAAAATTCAGGTTCAGAAGTTATGGGGGTTTAAGTTTTAAAAAATTCATATTTTTCAAATTTGACAAAATCTGTAACCTCTAAAGAAAATATACTTGTAACCATTAAATTTGACTTGAAAAACTAAATAATACAGTATTTTGAATCATTAGTTTATGTCAACTGGTTGCGGAGATAATTGATATTTTAGTTCGGCGGTAAACGCAGTACGTTGTCCAATGTTATTCTTATGGCAAATATTTTAAAACCGATATCTCCGTTATTTACTAACCGATTTTGATCAAATTTGGTATGTATTTGTGTGATAATTAATTGTTAATTTGCTTTATTACACATATAAATTTCCTGGTTTTAAATGACTTTAAGGGAGAAAGTATGTGTCAGTTTTCTGATACCGTTTATTTAAGTTTGAATAATACACATATAAATATAAAATGAGTATTGTTTTGATAATATTTACATTTTATACAGCCTATTATTTAATTTTGATCACATTTAATTCACATTTTGTGTTCAAACAATCCGCCATTGGCATTTGTGCAAAGTTGTGTTCTTCTCCATCATTTCTGAACTCGTATTGCAAGAAACGAATTTGAATTTCTTGCATAAAATTTGTTATGTTTGTTTGAGGTGCTGAATATCCTGTGAATTGTTTTTTGGCCTTACTTTTTATGCATCCCCAAAGAAAATTATATAGTGGGGTCAAATCCGGGGATCTTGGGGGGGAGGGAATAATCCGTCACTGATAAAACAAAGTTTTGGGTTACGTTAAACAAAAACACCCTGTATTATCTCGGAAATCCATTGAATAGGCCCTACTATTGTCGCTGTTGCAGAAAAGCAAAAATTCTGTATTCATCAGTGATCGTGTAAAGAGATTAAAAATTAGGCTAAAATATGTCTTTGTTCCTATGATTTTGGTTTAAAATAAGTGAATGAAACGTCAGTTCGCACCTTGAAGTTGAGATCAGATCATACAACCACAGACAAAGGAAGTTGTATCACAGACTAAGGATAGAATCCTTAGTCTGTGATACAACTTAACAACTAACAAAACTCACTAAGTGGGCTGGGCTGAGTGAAATTGGTTACACTAGAAATCGTAATCAATGGGAGTAAATCCTGTGTTTAAAACGCCTGCGCCTGTGGAAAGTGCGAGAATAGTACGGACGTTCCATAAAAAGAAAAGATACCACAACGGGTTGAATTACCCGCATTACGAAGGGTGGAGGAAATTCCATACTTCCGCAAAAACTATCATGGAGTAAAAACTGCGTCACTCTATCGGTGGCAAAAACAAGTATATCTTTCACCTCATAATATGTGGTTCACATCAGATCCTGGATATCAGTCGTGGCATCTAAGAACATCAGTGACTAGGCTACACAAATCCACCCTGAAAATCTTTAACTGATAGACAAGGAACTCGTACTGTTAAAAACTAAATAAACTATTACTGAACTTGTTATGTCTTAGTTCCGAAGCCAAAATAAATTTTGTTTCTAAAGTTATTTTATTTTGCAACAAAATAAAGGAGAAATGTGTATATCAAATAAATATAATAAAGAAATATAATAAAAACATAAAAACCTCTTTAAACTAAAAAAACGATGGAAAAAGATAATATTAAATTGCAGGAAAAACGAATCAAAAAACATTAACATTTATTTTGCAAAAAACATTTAAATTTTTTGATTAATTTACTTACAGAGCGTAAACATGAGAATAGGATATCATTCACACACGGTGTCAAACGCAGGAAAGCAATTGATTATTATTAATTACTATTGTGAGTTTAGCAATAATTTTTTAGTGAGTCGGTGGCACAGTTGGTAGCGCACTCGGCTTCGAAACTGAGGCCTCAAAGCGTCGCAGGTTCGAGACTCGGGCAAGTCGGTACTGTTCACCCTTGAACTGTACCGGCTCACTCCTTGTCTTTGCTTGATCATGTCCATGCACAGATCAATAATCTATGTGGGCGGGGCAAAGGCAAAGTGAAAAAGAGGCAACCACCCTCTCTTTAAAAAAACGTATTTTTTATCATCGTTTAATTCTAATAAAGAAATGATTTGTGCGTGATTTGGGTAACATTATTAAAATAGTCGTACAGGCAGGATACAACAAGTGTTTTTTAAGTTACTCCAAAAACTACTATATGTACACGTACAACGCAACGCATTGATTTAAGTAAAAAGAGATTTGAATTTTCTCCTCCATAACTTAGGTTTTCTTTTCGAAATTTTATAAAAAAATCTTATACCTACAAAGGTTTACACTACTATTTTAATAAGGTTGCCATACTTTATATATAGGCCTAAACTTATAGTTTATAATATATATATTCAAATTTTCGTCTTAAATTACAGTACGTATAAGTAACGCCACTCGCCTCTAGCTCGGAGCAATAACTTATAACATATATTAGCATATAATAATATTATTATCGGCATTATCTTATCTCTCTGTGCCTCCAGCAAGTTACGAGCAAAAGTAAGTTCTCCAGACAATACATTTTACTGGGAGGGAAAAGGGTAACAACCTCTCCCAACCTGAAATTTGGGAGGTTACCGTCGGCGACTGACCAAATGATACACACTCCACAATACTGATCTATTGAGTTTTCAGGTCAGGGTGCGGAGCGGAAGAAAGCGTCCCCTGGGGCGTCAGCTGATTCAAGATCGCCGTGATGATATACGCGCCAGTCTGCCAGTCTTCAGTCAGCTGATCGGAGAGCATCAAGATATTCACACGCAGCTGACGCTGTCGTCTCTTGCGTGTGCTGAGTGCCGGGAACTGGGGCAGCTTCAGTTTTGAAAGAATATTATCATAACTTCAGCCTTCTTTTACGTTTTTTATGTCCTCTAGCAAAAAAGCTGAGCGAGGCATTTAAGACTAAATGTGATTAAAAGAGCGAAGTCCTTACAATTGTTGACTATAAATTTATAACTTCCCTATTACATTTCATGTTAAAACTAAGCGTCTTGAAATTAGGATGTTCTAAATTACTTAAACAGCTGACCCCCTACATAACTTAAATTGGAAATCAGCTGTTATGTAAATTCTAAGATGGTAATTTCATGACGCTTATATTATTAGGAACATGAAATAAGGCGGGCGGCAAAAATTGTAAACTCATCAGATCATCTGCTAAACCTCAGCTAAAATCATTAAATGAAATGATTTTTAACTTTAAAATGTTTGTTTGCGTTTTCAGGCTCTTTTACGTGACAATTTGTGTTTACTTTTACATGTGATCGTGTTGTTGATTATAACTACCCATACAGATAATAAACAAATAATTTCGCCAGCAGCGCACTCACTCACCCGCCTTATTTGGTGCTCCAATATTAGTATTGTGGTGTATAGTACAATCCTAGGCAACCTACATCGATGCACCTTTAGTTTATTCACACAGTTTTCTCTCTTTTCTTCACAAGAAACATTCTGTTTTGTCTGTGTTGTTTATTACATTAATTATTACTAGATTAATAACGTCAATGGCCTATAATATTGTAGAATAAATATTTGTTTTTTATTAAACAAAACTTTAATATTCTGAAAAATAATTTCATAATTTGGCTAACAGCGTTCCCTAAGTCACATTTTGTATAACTCACTGTATTTATTACACAGTCAAGCAAACTGCGGTTTGCCTCGAAGGATATCAACTTGATTATTGCTTAAACACGTTGTAAGTTATACCATTTTTTTTAGTAAAAGGAACTTCTAAAAACGTTGGAAAGAGTCACTGGAGGAATGATGATAAATATTTGCCATTGCATATTTAAATGTTAAGGGCAAAACTCTTCTTTAAATTTAATTTTTACAGTGGAAATAGTCTAACCGAATTACAACTTTATATAATGGATTTTAAATATTTATGTTATTTAATTACATTAAACTAAAGGTAAAACTAGGCTAATTACGTAGAAAATGAACTATAAATTGTATTATCCTAACCGACTAAACGCCCGAGAACGATGTAGAGTTACACCACAAGGTGTGGATCGTTTCAAAGAGAAATTGTAATAAAGTGGTTCCATAAATGAAAGAATATTGAATATAAAACATAAGTGCGCGCATTTAACAACTTTCTATAACTTTCCTAACGATTTTTAAATTTCCTTAACTGCCTAAAACCCCAATCTAAATATAGGGATACACCCGAGGAAAAACTCGAGGAAATCGAACGAGGAAAACAATACTGATTATTCAAACCGGTTTGGAGTTTTTGCAATTTTTTACGATCGGTCGAAAGTCAATATTTGACGGGGCTTTCGGACGTATAATTAGTGGCACACGAGGAGATTGAGGGACCAGTTCTCGCGCCAGCTGGGTTGTTGGGTTGCCCATCTGTGCGTGGCGGCATGCTAGCCAGCGCGCGTGTGTGCGTGCGTGCGTGCGTGTGTGTGTGTGTGTGTGTGTGTGTGTGTGTGTGTGTGTGTGTACGTGTGTGCGTTAGTGATGTGCGATGCAATATGTATCGTATCGAATATCGCGATACACAGGGGACGATACGATATTTTGAAAGCGATACGTATATCGCCAAGAACGATATTCGATCCCGTATCGGCACATAAAGGCGATATTTACGATATTTTCGAATTTGTATGGGAAATCCGCTTATTTATTAACATATCTTAATAAAACTTGGTTTGTGGCTTCACCTAACTGAGATCCACTTGATTAAGGTCTCAAGTAAAATTTCCCCACTTTGATATTTCAATGGCAGCACCTGCACACTCATATCCCATGTTATTCTTATGGAGACTATTCTGCATGCTTATTTATGAACATGCGCGTTGAAAAATCTTGTTGAGACGCACCATTTTAATTATTTATTGAAGCATTTGAAATTGGCAGAGTATGTAACGGGGGTAATAAGAGTATTTAGTTGCCTGTTATTTTATTTTATACTGTTTTGGTCGATACGATTCGATACGTATCGTTTTCGATATTTAGAGCGATACGATACGGACGATATGATACAGGCTTTCGATATACGATACACACCTCTGATATGTATCGTATCGCCGTATCGCGATAGTCGGCCGTATCGCACATCACTAGTGTTCGTGTGTGTGTGTGTGTGTGTGTGTGTGTGTGTCCGTGTGTTTGTGTCCGTGTGCCAGATCGTACCGTCCGACTGACCCCTGGCCTCTTCCGTTTAACCGGTCACATTTCGATTCTCGCGGGAACCACAGACGCGATTTCCGGTTTTCCGGTCGCCGGTAACAGTTTCGTTTAGAAATTTCCTTCGTAATTTTTTACGGCTTTTTACGACCTTGATACCGGAATCGAGGGTGACTGGGGGAGGGAGGGATTGGTATTCGTTGTTGGTGTGAAATTTTCGAGAGTAACAAGTGTACAAGAATTTTTTGCATGTCCAATTACCCTATTCGATTTGGTTTTAACGAGGGAGCACAAACAAATTTATTTTATCACAACCCAGCTGTGTGTTTTCACCAGTTCCGGTTATTGACTTTGACAAGAAAATTAATTATTAAATGCTAAGGATGCTAAAAAATGCCTGAATTTTTTACTTTCTATCCCCTAAACATTATGATATGAAGTCAGAATTTTCGAACTCGAGTTGTTATTCGTCTCGGAGCTCCCTGAATACAAAACAAGGTTTTTTCGGAGCGATGTCCGTCCGTCCGTCTGTGAGTGCATGGTGCCTGCGTGTATGTGTAAGTAGAGCTGAAAAAGACACTAGTCTTCCGATTTTCATTGAATTTGACTTGTATAATATACAAGTCAAATTCAATGAATTTGATTATTATTATATATTAACAATATATAATTAATAACAATAATTGATATATTATATCAAACTGTAGTATCTCGCTTTTTTATTTTAAGGGAACGGCACGGTACCCAATTAACAACAGGAAAAATACAAAATGCCAAAAACGGTTTAGACGTTTCTGATTAATATTTCATGGTTTTAGAGCTTAATATTCCAAACAGAATTACATAACTCTGGAAAAATTCAGGTTCAAAAGCTATTTATACAAAGTAATTTTTTTCAAATTTCCTTATAAGTTGTATTTTTTATGAAAATCTCCTTATACCTATAATTTGCCTTAAATCAATAATATATTTTTAGTTAAAACTCCTATTTTTGGTACAGTTCTGAACCAATTTCAATGGAGCTTGGGTTGAAGTTTTGCAGGAAACAACATTTTTAAAGGTTAGACTAACGGAAAGAGCCCTAGAAGCTCTTTAAGTTTTGTATTAGTTTGAAAATCATTTAAAGCTCCTAATTAACTTATGATATGGGTGAACTGAAACCATCCTGTATTATTACCTTCTTACTTAGCCTATTACTAAAGGATTATTTTTTATTTATACAATAGAGCGCCGATTATCCGAATATCGGTCATTCGACCGGCGCGGCGGTTAACCGAACGCTGTAATAATTCATATTTTGAACATGATTCTCAAGCAATTCAAATTCGCGCGCCAAAAAAGTGTCAGGGCTAAAGCAAAAACAAATTTTGGACTTTTTCTCTAAATAAAAAGTATACAGTGTAGGCCTATCTATGTATGATTAATTTTTCTTTAAAAAATTATACCCATGTGCTCTGATCGATTTCATAGTAACATTACGGGAATAATTTTTGTTTGATCATTTTTTAGGCTTTTTACTAGTAAGAATTACATTACATATATAATTTCTAAATTTTGTCTTTTCATGTTCGATTATCCGAATATTCAGTTATCCGAACACCCCTTGAACCCAATTAGTTCGGATAATCGGCGCTCTACTGTAGGAATATTTCACATACACATGAGGAAAATTAATGGTTTGAATATTTTATGCTCAAACTAGAAAAGTATTTTTATTATTCATAACTTTCAACATGAAGAAAATGAACAAGGGAGTGTAACTGGATTTCAATACAGTAGTTGAATTCCATTTTATGTATTTCTTAATAATTAATAACTAGAGGCTTGTAGGGGCCAAAAGCCCCTGAGCATAATCTAGGGGGGGGGGGGGGTTTGGTAGTGCAAAACTGGTTTTTAGATCTACCAAATTATGTTTATATCTGCTAAATGTTTTTGAATCAAGTATCAGCGTCACGTATTCATGTGAACTGAGCAGAAGTTTTCAGATACCAATGCTTTTTAAATGGCAGATATTTTAATTTACTTCTCATTTCCTGGTAAACTTAAAGCAATTAAGCAATTTCAGTATCTTTCCCGAGTCTTGATACAAATTGGTATCAAGACCTTTAGAGCCATCTCCCATTATTATCTTGCGACTTACCAAACGCCCAAAATTTTGGCGCAAAAATTCCTCTTATTTAATTGTATATGTAGATTCTTCTTCTAAAAAATTGGATTCACATTCATTAAGAATCGATTTAAGATAAACAATTAATTAGTATCTTCTTTTTTTTTTAGTAGAAAACACAAAGCCAGTCCCATGCTGGCCCGGGGGGACAGGGGGACGTGTTCCACTTCGTCCTCAACTTTCAAGTTAAAACGGCGCCCTCTTGTCATTGAACAAAAAGTTTAAATGTAAACTAGTTTTTATTGCATGATACTGAACTCTTTAATTATGCTTAACACCATAACTTTATAAAAGAAACCTTTGTTGCCACCCTTAAAGTAGCTAGTTTATATTTTTGGTCGCGTGAAGATCAAACCTGCTTGTACCACGCACCCAGGGCCGGGGAGACCAGCTAGTACTAGCTACCTGGCCGCAGGGCGCGAGTGTGGGGTAGCGAGGGTGGCAACTGAAAGTGGATGTTGTCGGCTATAAAGTCTGATAGTGATACCTTGTGATAGCACTTTATCTGAGGTGATTATGAGTTTTGCGCTCTCTCTCTTTGTCTTGACTTCTCGTTTTGTATGTTGATAATGCTATTCTTTAACATAAACGCTGTAAGTTAACTATAAACGTAAACGCTTAAAAGTAAAATTTATCATGAAGAATAAACTGTACCCAGCGACAGACTTGTCAGGTAGCCTCTACTAGCCCACTCTATCTTGTTGTTTCTCAAATAAGTCCATACTAGGGGCCCCATGCGCAAATTGCGCATTTTAATATTAATTCTGTTTGTGAGAAACTTACCTACAGGTAGAATAAATTGTAAGACTTCAAACTCACCTTTATTAATCAAATTAACCTTTTCAAGTGAAATTTATGTATCTCACCTAAATAAACAAAGGCGTAACTGAACAAAATACATATACACACACATTATCCATCACTATGCATCACCCATGCACTATGTTTTTGAATTTGGTTGTCTTCTCGAACGACAGTAGGGTAACGGAAGCTTTTATAGGAAGCCCATGTGCAAATTGCGCGTTTTAATATGTTTTCTGATGTTCAATTAGTCTTTTTTTCTCAGCAGTTCTCCGTTCTTGCCGAAGGTACCGCATATTTTCTCCCTAATCACGTCCACTCATTTTTATCCATGCCTTCATCTTTCTGTTTCAGGATTTGGTTTACAACATATTTATAATCCAACAAACATGCATCTTTACCATAAAGAATGATTTACCTGCCTAAATTTAAATCAAATCTTCAATGAAAGTGGTCCGAATTTATTTTTCTCTCCTGTTATGGGTGTTGTTTACATTTTCAGACAATCTATTTTTGTTTACAATGTGACGGTTGAAAATTCGTCTCAAGGTAATCAGCTGTTAAATTACAATCACATTTAAAACCGTTATAACGCAAGTTGGTCAGCACTGTACCGTTGAAAGCGCCCTCTATAAATAAATTAAAGCCTTGGGGGTCGAAACCGAAAAAGAAATGCCTATTTTAACTATATATCGCAGGTGCGCTACATTATAAGCTTTAAAATGACACCTTAATCGTAAAAATCGGTTCAGTAGGACGCCTGAAAAAGGGATCTAACAGAAAAAAAACCTTACTGTATTAAGTATATAGATGTAAATTCTTTATTTATTCAATCTTATTATTTAACCACATATCAAAACAAAATTACACTAATCAATTTTAATTCAGTTTAAGTTTTATTGTAACACTATGTATTAGAAATGTAAATGTTTAAGACTGTTCAATTTTCCCCTGAACAGAAAAATTATTTTAGCTATATCATTTTCTATTTGTGCTGAAGAGGTCCCTGATGACCTACTTAGTGGGTCACGGGTGCAAACAGGTCCCAGAAAACGGCCATCGGGCAAAAAGCTGATAGATATCGGCCGTCGGAGAAAGAATGTCCCTGGCAATAAGGAGTTTTAGAAAACTTAGCTCTCGCCGAGCTTTTCCTGAGTAAGAGCTAAAAAGGACCGGATTGAGGGCATCATCGACTGTTGAAAGTCTGGAAGCATTTGTACTGATGCAGACAGAAATAGCCATATTGATGGACACCAAATTGAGTTTGGTTATTTAACCCTCGAGCGGGCGCATGCGGAGATTTCCTCTGCACGTGGGTTTTTTAATTAAAATAAACATGCATAATGGGTGTCGGCAGTCGTGTCCGGCTTTTTACTTCCCTTGCCTCATTCCAGGAAGCCCCTAAAGCTATTTTTACCTTCCCATGCCTTGGCACCTTGTTATTTGCAATTTAGCGATGCCGCATCATCGTGCGGAGTGCCCATTCCCGTAAAACAGACATTGATTCCTATCTATACTAGAAAATTACTTAGTATGTTCAATTGCATTAGTACACCAATTAAGTTGAACAATTATTTGTATCAATGATGAAATATGATTCCTAATACTTTTTTTCATTTAAGTAAAATATATAAAGTGATACCTATTCTATTCTAGAAAATTACATACGATGTTCAATTGAATTATTACACCTATTAAGTTGAACAATTGATTGTATAATGATGAAATGTGATTCCTAATTAAGTTTATCAACATTTAAATACAATATTTTGGTAAAAAACTATTAAAAAGGGTTAAATTTATGCAATTTAATGTTACGGAGTAAAACTCCGCATGCGCCCGCTGTTGTTTTACCAGTGAAGCGCCCGCTCAAGGGTTAAAACCTGTGTGATTCAAGTTCTGAAATGAAGACTTTTGATTGTAGTTTAGTAAGTTAACTTGAGGTGTTATGATTGATTGTCTTTTAGCGAATTTCCCTTGTAGGGAATAAGTTGTTACCGTAGTGTACATTAGCAAAGAATCAATTAACAAAAAATGGGTTTTCAAGTTTTTTTTGTTTGCCTTTCAATATTCATGAGTGGTTGTGTTGCATAGATGGGCCAAAACAAAAAATTAAGCCTAATGTTGACTATCTAATGTCTGAGTGTGGCGAATGGCGCTTGACCGTTTATATGGCCTCCCCACTGTCCCCCGCCCTTTCAACGTACCCAGCACGGGCCTGCACAAAGAAGAAGTCAAATCTAATTTAGAACTACATCATGTTCATGGGTAAGAGGTTTAACATAAAGCCACAAAATTAAATATTCTTTAAAACCGGAAAGTTACTTAAGTATAGCTCCACAGAACCTTAGGAAAACAAAAATGTTTACAGTAATCTTCTAAGGCATTTTTATTAATATAATAAGAAAAGTTTGTAGATGAATTGAAGAAGACATTTAGAGCTAAAGCCCAAGGTATAAGTTGAATAGCTTTCTACCTGATAAGCTACAGTACATCTGTAGGTCCTCCAAAAACATCTCAAGTGGTTTTGACATATGGTCCTCCCAACAGCACAAATATATACATTGGCTTAGCAGTTTGAATTTAAATTAAAATACCCCCTTTGCAGCAGACCTGCATACTCAGCGAATTTCAAATGCAAAACAACATATTTCAATCCAACATAGCGAGATTTGACATGTTTTTGTAAACTCCATAAGAATAACATGGGGATTGAGTATGCAGGTTTGCTGCTACGGGTATATTAAAACTGGGTGGTTTTAATTCAATATTTAGTAGATCTGACCTAGAAGAACCCATTTGCCACGTTTTACCATGATATACAGTAATGAGAAATAAGCGAGATATAGAATTTAACTTATTTTCCCATAAGGTTAACATTGGGACAATGTACTGTGTGTTTACCACTTTCAATATCTCGGTAACCAATGGACATAGAGCAGCGATTCAAAATACTAAATTGTTTGTTTTTTTTTAACTGAATTCAATGTTGCTAACTAAAATTTGATTATTTTTATTTTTTTATGTAAAAAACTCAAAAAACCCATTTTTGGGGGGTTTACCCCCCTTTACCCCCCCCTTCCGGTAGTCCGATCGGGCTGGTTTACGAACTTGTCCGAATAATTACTACTTTACACGTCCATGCCAAATTTCATTAAGATCGGACCATTTTTACGCAAGTTATCGTGCTTAAAGACACACACACACACACACATACACACACACACACACATATATATATATTTATGAAAATGAACGAATGGTGTTTTTGGCATCTGGAGACCTCAAAAAGAAAAGTTATGATGGTCTCGGGCTTAGTCTTACCATGAGACCTACGGTAACAGCTTCTTCCCTATAGGGGAAATTCGCTAAAACCAACTTTCTATACTTGAATTAATACAACTATGAACATTGAATATATAGCTAACGCAATTGCGTTAGCTATATATTCAATGCTATGAAGCAGGAGATGGAGGGTAATTTATATACTTATCATTTGCCAAAGACAGGCCAAGGTAAGACCCCATGAAGGTGATGGAAGCACACGACGAATTCCAAAATCTTCAAAATTTCATCAGTCTCAGTATTACCATCAAGCGGCAATCAATAAACATTTAGATCAAGATAACAACAATAACAAACCAATTGAGTCATCTAATGGGTAACGTCGTGAAAAAAAAAACAAATTGCTCCAGCCAATGACATACTTGGTGGTACCTTGCGAGCTATACTCATATGTTTTCTTTTGTTTGCATGAGCGACATGCTTGTTGCTGGCGAAAGATAAGTGAAATTTCCCTCACTCTCGCACTTCATAGTTGTATTGATTCTATTATAATACCCTAACTCATTTTTGCCGTGCATTGTGGTCTCCTTAAATTCTCAACGTTTTTAAGGAAGAATTTATAAAAATAAAATATAGACATAATTGGTTATAGTTGTAAACAACACAAAAGACAAAAGAAAAGACAGCAGTTTCAATCTATTTCGTCATCGTTTTAAGCTTGTGGGGAGAAACATTACAAATTCATCCAATTTCCTGGTTTATTGTCTTGAGTACAGCACAGTATAGTACCTACCTCAAGGAAAAAATACAATTTTCAGAGCCTACACATAGAAAACAAAATAAAATATATCAAGAAAGACATCCTATTTTACAGGTTTTCATAACAAGATAGCTTGACATAATAAGCAATTTCTAGTTTTGCCTCTACAACTGTTACACACCACTAAATTTCAAAAGGTTTTAAACTCCTTCAATTATTACCTAGTAGTTAAACATTAAAAAACAAGGTTGATCATGACCTTGCATCAAAAGGAACAGTTACGAGACAATCTTCATTACAATTCTTGACTATGCACAGCACATGCAATTCTTTCATTAAAATTGGTATAAATATAAATGAAAAACAAAAAATAAGAAAACCTTTTCATGTATTTACTACAGAGGTATTTACAAAAAAACTAACAAATAAGACAACATTCACTTCTTTCCTTTTTTGGTTTTCTTCAATAACTGAACATATCTTTTACTATCAAAATTGCCCAAATCTTCTTCTTGAATTTTAACTTTGGTTTTAGGTTTCCTCCTCTCTAATCTTTGTTTTGCTTCTGCCTCACTCAGTGTGTTGACGTCCAATGGTAACTATAATAAAAAAAGAAAAAATTATTTTTCACTTCTCAAAAAGCGAATTCAAGCCTAAACTTAATATGAGTCTGCTAATACATAATTTCACAAAAATTAGGTCGGGATTAAATTTGAATGAGAAAAATGAAAACGCAGTCCGATGACTGCGTATTTGAATAAAATATGATGAATCAATATTCATCATATTTTATTCAATTTCAATCCTGAAGACCCTTATATGATTTCTTGAGGGCTTGAAGTGCAGAAAGGCTGAACATTCCAAAGACGACAAAAATATAGGCATCTCCTGGGTTGGATTTTAAAACTGAATTTTTTCTGGCTATTGATAATTAATCTTCATTTTAAAAGACATACTTTCTCCAGGACCATTTTTTTATGGCAAACCGCATTTCTGTTACCTTTAAAGTATGAAAATTTTAAAACACGAAATGCGGATTTGTTGTGCGAGGTGTGTTTTTCAAGTCAGGACTGTTCTTGAGCAGAGAAGGGAGGGCTAGGGGCAGAGCCATTTGGGCATTGGCATTGGGAAAATAGACTCATTACGAGTCTGTCAGTATAAGGTGGAGGTCGATAGGGCTAAATTAAGCTCTGTAACTCAAAAACTAAATGGTCGCCTCAAACTGCAGTGTTGCAAGCTCCGCCACCACAGTAAATTATCATACTGAACGAGAAGTATATTATCATTTTCATGTCATTACAGTTGGCTGCTGAGTCTGGGCAGGAGTCAGGTTAGGCAGGTAATTGTCTTGATCACTGGACATGGCTATTTCAGAAAACATCTCTTCACTCTTGGTATCACCCATACCCATAATGATCCAGAGTGCAGACTCAGCGGCAGCTGTGTCGAGACCCACAACATCTTGGATCGCGAGAGACTGGGGGTAAGGAGAAGAGCCCTCTTTGGTCTCCAACAACCAGGTGACGAACCAGATGCTAGTATTGGAAAAAAGCTCTAAAGCCTCATTGAAGGCAGAGTTATAGGGCTGCCAATCTCTGCTTAGGAGAGCATAATAAGCGTCAGTTGACATGCTGAGTCTTGGAGTCTATTCCCCACACCCTAATCTATCAATCAATCATTAGAATCCATAATAATAGCCCCTGAGCTGCAATTTATACGTAAGACTACACTACTTACGTCAAATCAGCTCAAAATAATTTTCTTGCGAAATCGGAAAAAAAACTGGGGTTAATACCCCATCTTCAGCTTGTCAAAAAATTAAGTTTCCCATGATATTTTATGGTTGTCATTAATTAAAACAACACATACAGAACATATTTACAAACACTACACAATGAAAGGACACTATATACAAAAAATAACAATAATCAGACAAGCCTGTCAGCATGATGTGATCACGGCGCGGGCAGAGGGCAGACTGACTGGTTTCCATGTCCAGTTTTGTTATCAACCTTGTCAGTTCTTTTGTGGTCTGGTGTCTTACTGTGAATGAGAGAATTAATTCTCAAGATTTCGCAAGAAAATTATTTTGAGCTGTTTTGATGTAAGTAGTATCAAATCAAAAATAAAAAAATGCTTTAATCCTTGAAAACAGAGTACAAACACACAGCATAATCTTACATAATCAATCATTATCATTAACTTTGTTAAGGTTTAAACATACCTGTGGATATTACTTGGGAATTCAGTTAAGTTTATGGGGAACAATGATGAATGACAGTGAAGTACAATAATGGTACAGTTTGCTAAAGGAAATCGCACCATCGTTCGAGTTGAAGAGAAGAGTGACAGACTGTGTGCGGTGACTGGCTGACGATCTTGTTGCCAAAAGTAAAAAAACGGGATGTTCACTATTACTGTTCCACCCGAGTATTTTTCTGAAACTTCTGAATTCTTTTGTAACATATCAGGAGTAATATTTTGTTTTTATATTTTTTAGAAATGTGATCATCATTTACCACACTCAACCAGCCACTTTTCTCTTCAACGTGAGCAATAGTGCAATTTCCTTTAAGCATTGTTCCATTGATGCTATTGCCGTACTGCACTGTCGTTCATTATTTTCCCCCATTAAATTTTCCCCCATGAACTTAACACAACTGCCAACTGATAACCACAGGTTTATTAACTTTTTTTACCCAAAGAAAGTGAATGATAACACACTCCTCGTTCAGCATAATTATGTACCGCAGTGGCGCAGCTGGCGGCACTGCAGCTTGAGGTGGCCATTTCAATTTTGAGTTAGGTACAGAGCTGCCCTATCTACCCCCACAAACTGACAGAATTCTAATGAGTCGATCTACCCAATGGCAATGACCTAATGGCAGTCCCTCTACCCCTCCCTTCTTAATTCAGAAACGGCCCTAACTAAAAAAAAAACACACCTGGTATTTGTATATAGATTTTTTTCCATGAACTCACAGTAATAATTTGTCGAGGTTCTGTATAACGAATTACAATACTTGAGCCATCGGGTAGAACTACGGTTGTTGGATACTGCAAGAGGTACTTTGAACGATGGACTCTTGTTATGCTGGCAGTCGATGAGTTAAGGCCTCTTTTGATAATATTGGCAAACATCGTAGTCGTTCTTGGAATCCTGCAAAATAATCAGGCTTACAAAAGTTAATACCCCCCGTCGCAGCAAACCTGCGTACTTAGCGAATTTCCAATTACAAAATATCCAGTAATTAATCCATTATTACGAAAATAAGTAAAATAGACAATATATATATTTATATATTAAAATAATATATTATAGCTTGTTTTACAAAAACTTTGTAAAAAATATTGGTAAATTACTTAGATGAAAGAACACAAATATTCAAATAGGCAAGAATGTTTATTTTTTTAGTTATATTAACACATAATATTTTAAAAAACCGAAACTATATTAAATACATTGATAAACTGAGAAATAACTCAAAGCGATTCCTTGAAAACCTCAATAGAGAGTAAATACGAAATTGGGTAAGCTAACGTTCAGCTGCCCTGATACTAAAAACACAGGGGAAAATACAAAGTGGCAATATCTCGGAGACCAATGGACTTAGAGAAATGATTTAAAATACCAAATTGTTTGTTTTTGAGCTAAATCCAATGGTGCAAACAATAATTGGATAAATATAATTTTTCAATTTGAAAAACTCAAAAAACCCATTTTTGGGGGGTAAAATGGGGCCTTTACCCCACTTTGGTTATGTCGATCTGGCTGGATTACTAACTCGTCTAAGAGAATCTACTTTTACATGTCTGTACCAAATTTTTTTACGATCGAAGGATATTTACGAGAGTTATCGTGCTAACAAAACTCAAAAAATGAAAATTCTATTTCCCATATAAGCCCATGTTAAATTTTGAAACAAATCGTGATTTTTGCAGGTAAAAATTCCTTTTTTACAATAAACTCACTTCATATCTAGAAAGTACACATAAAAAGCTGTCAATTATTATAAATATTAATATGATAGCTGAGGTTACCCTGAACGGATATTTTTTGTCCATTCTGTTATCTCTTAAAACGACGGTAATAGCTTATTTCTAAGGAAATTCGCTAAAATGGATTTGATCTAAATTTAAAAGGAAAAAAGTAGAGCATATATGTCTAGCTTTACTTAGACCACAAACCTAAGCAGTAATTAATCGTTTCAACACTAATAAGACACTTTAATTTCCTGACTTTCCCTGACCTATTTCTATACATTTTCCTGACCACGGCATGCTTTTGGTATTGTAATAAGCCTTTGTTTACATATTAGAGTATTCATTGGTATAAAAGTTTTCAATGACTCAATTATTCCAAAGCAGTGTTTACACCTCTTTATCACAAATTTAAATACCAAATAAAACTGACACAGTTAAATATGGAAAAAAAAGATTAAACTATCAATCTGGCCTTTGTACAGTTTTTCCATTTGTTAATTCTACTAACATTTAGAGATAAAATCTAAGTAAGTTATCAACTCGTGACAAAATATTGTAATAACTATAAGTAAATATTAAAATAAACAGAAGATAAAAGATAACGGACAATAGAGTGTTATAAATAGTGGAACAGGGGCAGAGGGTGATGGTAGGCCTACTGTGCTGGACAATTATCAATGAGTTAGTTTCACCGTTATATGGGGAAAAGGACGGTTCTGAAAAAGCAGATTTAACACTATGAAATTTAGGGAAAGCCCCTTACCACTATGTTACCTCAGGTTAACATTTACCATATTCAATATTGACCATATAAAAAAATATTGCTTCCACTAACTAATATCATCTCAGTTGACGTGAGGAACCTTGATACAGGTTAACATCAGCTATATGCTTGTTGGAGATATCATTCCAGGGGTCCTGATGTCAACTAAGTTAGGCCCTATTATTGACATGGTTTAACTTTTATCATGTGATAAAACTTATTCAAGATAATATCCCCGTTGCAGCAGACCTGCATACTCAGCGAATTTCAAATGCAAAACAACATATTTCAATCCAACATAGTGAGATTCAACATGTTTTTATAAGCTCCATAAGAATAACATGGGGAATGAGAATGCAGGTTTGCTGCTACGGGTATATCAAAACTGGGTGGTTTTAATTCAATATTTAGTTGATCTAAACTAGAAGAAGCCATTTACCAAGGTTTATCAAGATATGATGAGAAATAAGCGAGATATAGAATTTTCTTTATTTCCCATAAGGTTAACATTGGGACAACGTACTATGTTTATCACTTTCAATATCTCGGAAACCAATGGACATAGAGCAGTGATTCAGGATACTAAATTGTTTGTTTTTTTGAGCTGAATTCAATAATGCTAGCAAAAGTTGGATAATTTTTAATTTTCTTTGTAAAAAACTCAAAAACCCATTTTTGGGGGAGTTTACACCCCTTTACCCCCCCCCCCTTCCGGTGGTCCGATCCGGCTGGTTCTCGAACTCGTCCGAGTGATTACCACTTTACACGTCTGTACCAAATTTCATTAAGATTGGACCATATTTACGGCCGCTATCATGTTAACAGACATATATATAGATATATATACAAATTTGAACAATTACGTAGTGTTTTTTGCTTCTGGGGGCCCCAAAATGAAAAGTTAACATGGTCTCGGGTATAGGTCTTACCATGAGACCTACGGTATTAGCTTATTCCTTTAAGGAAATTCGCTAATTATTCCTTTAAGGAAATTCGCTAAAAATGAACTTATAAGTGGTTTCAAGTTGGTCTTCAAGAAGAATGCTAACTAAACACCTATGGGTTGTATTTTGGGATATATTGTTTATTTATTTTATTTATTTATTTTATTTTCATGCATCAATACAGGTGAAACCCCAATTACACTTGATGCAGGTCCAAAAAATGTTCCAGTCCAAAATCTTCTTGCACTTTATAAAACCACACTGACAAAATTAACTTAACATATAAAATTTATAATTTATAATGCACATATTATATTTATGGTAGGATTTATGGTAGTTAATAATAAACAAGTTAAACAAGTCAATAAATAAATAAATAAATTAAGAGTTGTCTAAATAAACGAAAATCTGCAAAAAACATAATCTTTATCCATTATCATGATCAACTCCTCCTATTGTATACGGTATCCTTTGTGTTTAGCAGCCTGAAGTAGATATATACATGCCTCGACCTTATGCACTGTCCGGCACATGTGTTTCAGTTATATTAATACTTTGTTTCAACAATGGATTATTAAAAAGAAATGTTTTGTTCCATTGGAGACCCGTCTATCTGTGAGTGAGTTTGGTTCACTTTGATTTGTTTCTGTGGCGTTGGTCAGTGAAAGCACCATTCTCATCAACTATAAAATTGTTGGCCTTCAACAGCTAGTAGGTTTTAATGTAGACGTTTATGAAGCGGCTTAAATAACGAAGTTGAAGGTCCGAATATTGAGATAACTGATGTGAGAACTTTAGGAGGAATGAATTATATGGTTTCAAAGTTTAACTGAATTTGTTTTTCTTTGATAAATAGACTTAAGTTAGACCTAAGTAGGCCTACTTTCAACATTTATAAACTATAGTACCATTTAGTGACCATTTAAAGTAAATTAGTAATGCAATAGAGTTACCTTGTAAATTTATGGTTTACCTAAATCAATTAATAATTTGATACATCCATGAAATATACGGTTTGTCAATGGATCATTGGAGCTGATGCATAACCTCAACCTCCAAACTAGAGGTGGGCGATATTTTTGTACCGGTGACTTTGTCACTGGTATCAAATTGTCACCGATCGTACCGGTGACACAACGCTCGAGATCCCAGCTCCAGTGACTTTGTAAATACTACTTATTCTTTCCAAAGCTGGTAAACTTGAAATATTTATAATCCGCATTTCCATTATAATTTTCACTCCGAACACTTTGGTTTGGTAAAAACGAAGTTTTTATTACTCTATGATTCTATTTCGTTCACTGTGTTTTGTCACCAAAAGGGCTGTAACAGCGACACAGTTCTCTTAGCTCATTGGCTCTGCTGGCCCGGAAGCTGTCACTGGAGTCACCGATCCCAATAACCTTCTCTGATTGGCTCTTTTAGCGTTGTCGCCATGATTGTCACTGGTCACTGGTCACTTGTCACTGTCAAGTTGTCAATGTATGACAGACAGAGCAACAGCCTTTATGATTTAAGCCTATAATGCCTTCATCCCTGTTCCCTGTTGATCCGTTACCCCGAATATCATGTATTTACGACTGTTTAAGTCGATACGTAGGCTATAAGGTTTATTTTTATGTAGGCTTACTTTTATTTTTGATCAGCCTTAGAATACAGGGCTACAACGATACTCATTATTTTATTGTTATTCTTAAGCTTATTTTTTATAATTACGGAAAATGTTTTTTCTGTCAACTTTATCTTTGGCTACGTCTAAGAATATTATTCAATGTTAATCTTAGACTGATTATTATTATTATTTTGTTATTTTTATTTAATACTAAACTGATTGTTTATTATTTTATTGTAACGAGCTTTGTTATTTATTAATTGTATTAATGCAACTAACAAAGCATTTTAATACATTTTTATATTGCCAGGACACAATCACCTTTAAATATATTTATAATGTCACAAGTCACAGGAATCAGATCTAAGACGTTGGATCGAATGGTTTTTATTTCATCGGAATATGTATGTCACTGTCGCCACAATGTGTCGCTAGATCGTTAAAGCTGGAATGTCATTGGTCTAAAAGCCACTGTCACCATGTCAAAGTCGCTAGATCTAATGGCTGTAATTTGATTGGTCAATATGTCACTGTCGCCACAATGTGTCGCTGGGTTGTGAAGACTGCAATTTCATTGGCTTAAAAGTCGCAGTCACCAAGATAAGTCGCTGTCACCAACATAAGTCGCTGGATCGTAAAAGCTGCACTATCATTGGTGTATAGGTCGCTGTGGCCGACATTAGCGCTGCGCGCGCAGCGAGAGCAGTAAGCCTGTCACAGTGACAGAAAGTCACTGGTATAAGTCATTAATATTTTAATGTCGCTGTCACTGTAGTCACCGATCCGTCAAAGGAGCTGGATCGACCACCTCTACTCCAAACTCCAAACCCATCGAAAAAATCGGCTATGAGAAACGCCTGCAGACGATAAACAGTATTTTTTTTAGTTTACGCTAGGGTAAACTTAAAGCCATGTAGCTTTCCTGTTCACTGGTAGTTGATTAAACAGTGTTCCACAGTGGCAGTGGCACCCCAGCACCCTGCTGGGTGTACTTTATCTATGATTACACTCTCAAATTGTTCATACAATATTTTATAAGATATTTGATAACAGCTGATTTTCAAACATAAATTTTAATCTAATTGGTCAAATTACATATTTTTTATTAATAGTGATAGCATATTATTAGAGATGGCCATGGTGATAGAGTTGAAAGCAGTGATCGTTCTCTATGGCCTGTTTGAGCGTAACGAAAATGCGACTCAAAACTCAAAACTAAAACAGCTGGTCACATCCCCATTTGATTATATTGGTAAAGGCGCCAGCTCATATATTACTCTATAACCTGCTGCTTTGAAGTTTAGAACATCGCAATTTCTCTCAACTACTCAATTGTCTTATCGGGATGGGTCATGGGTAAGGCAACCTGGGCAGACTCTTTGAGAGACAAAAGATGAAAAGAGAGTAGTGAGGTCAATTTCCCATCCACCCTCTGCGCATCAAACCCTCCCCACTAAATGCATAAATACCAGGTAAAAATGCTACCAGCAACCATCTCGTATTTCTTCTCAGAACTACGCTGGATTGGGGATTTTTCAATTGCTACAAACTTTAGTCCTTCAAAATAAAAAAACAATCAAAAGTCTTATCAAATTAAACAAAATAACTGAAAATATATCTGGCTGGGGTTTTTTCATGGATTTCCAATCCCAAAATATTTGTTTTCAGATCACACATATTTCGCAGCAAAAAGATCTGACGGTGATGTTAAAGAACAATCAAATCAAGTAAAAGTGATGAACAATTGTTATGGGTTACTGTTGTTGTTGTTGTTTTGTTTTTGTTTTTATAGTCGTCGTCGTCGTCATCGTTATCGTCGTCGTCGATACAGATCTCTGGGGGGTTTCCAGCTAATGTATCAATGAGGATAGGCAGAAGAAAGGAAAAAAAATCCAAAACAGAAAAACAAAACAAAAATGGGGGAGTTGGAAGGATGATGTAAGACCTAGTAAGTCCATACATCAGGAGAGGTTTGTTTGAAGGGTGCCGGAAATAAGATAAAAGGATCGAAAGGCTGGGCTGAAAGGTGTTGAGGGCAAGATTTTCTTGTGAGCATTTTTTTATCTCAGCCACAGGTCCTTATTTTCGGTCAAATCCCAAGTCCGTAACGAACCTTGCGATCCTCTTGACGATGATTACGTGTTCTTCCCCTAGGTCACTCATGGGTAGGCCAAGGAGTGTAGTGTGAAGACCCTATAGGGCTGGGCACTCAAGCCTCAGTCAGCTTTTCGTCCGGGTATTCGGATCTGGCGATGACCATCTTCTCCACGGACAACTTCTCTGAGTCCGGTGCCCTCTGTGGAACACTTGACCCCTCTCTCTCCTTCAGTCTCGCAAGGCCACACTACACAGTGTAGTGTGGCCTTGAGTCTCGTCTTCTTGGCGTTTACGGCTTCTTCGGGTGTCAGGTGCTCTCACCCCCTCTTTCCACTTTTTTCCCGGAAACACTTGAAGAATTGGCCTTGGGGGGTGCTACCCTCTCCCTGCTTTTTCCCAGCTTCCTGGTTCCCTAGGGTACCAGGTTCGCTGGGGGCAAGGTTAGGGTTCGTTGCAGCCCACGCCAGGCTCCACTCTTTTTTCCCCTTTTCTGGATAGGACCTTTTTGTCTTTGGCTAAGGCTTCCTCTACTAGCCTTTTCCTCCACGCTCCACGTCTCACCCCTGGAAAGCCATTTCTTCGGTTCCTTTCCAGCTTCGGCGAGTTTGCGTTCATCGTCTGATTTCAGCAGGGGATCCTCCTCCATTTGGGTCAGATCATCCATGCTTAGATTAGCAAGAGAAATGCTCTCGACCTGTTGGTTGCGCTCCTGTTGCACATCAGTGGTTTTTGTTCCCATGAGTTCCGGGTATCTAAAGGTCCACCTCCCCAGTGACCCGATTAGAGAGGTAAGGGGTACATACGACTGGGTTCCCCCAGGTTCCCAGAAGGCTCCGTTAAGGACACTGAATATTAGGCCCCCAGTGTCACGATACTCTTAGAACGGATCGCATAACGCCTTAGTCTAGGTCCCGCAGTGCCTAGGCATCTCACCCACGTGACAGATGCCCAGGCATCCTGCTTGAGCCTCCAGGTTCATGTGTCACCCCTTCCTAAGCAAGGTTTCATCCTGAACCGGTTTTGGCTCATGCCAGTACTGATAGTGCTGCTGCCCCCTACCAGGGAATCATTCGGGATTCCAGCCTAGATCCGCCGGTATCAGCGTATCAGGGCCACGAGCGTGAACGATGCAATCTTTGGTTACGCAGGGCAGCACATCAACTTTTGTACTGCCCTTCCCGGACGGTCTTGGGCACCCTTACCGGAACCCCTGGGGGTGAAGGTGTATCCTGGTTCTACACATCTACGCAGCTAGGGAGCTGACCAGAAGACACCCGTACCCCCTTAGCCCCAAATGTTATTGGTTATTATAAATAAATTACAATTATACACCAATATTAATTATTTCCACAGTGAATGATTTGAAATATATATGTACTTCAAATTACATGACTGACAGACATATTTTCATGATGACCGTCGAGGGCACACAAGCCCTCCCCACCCCGCATATTGGATGAGCTAAAGGTGGCCATAAGAGATTCCAAACCTGTCTCCTGATGCTATGGATCGAAGGTGTTTGATATTTTTTTGCGAGGCTGGAAGCGTTTTTAATCAAAGGAGGGCAGGGCACACCACAGTCAAAAGATATAATCCTCAAATCTTAAAAATCTTAAATCGTTTGTTAAAATGTTTATTTTTTCATTTCTAGAACACCAGTCAGCAATAAAAAACCACAAAATATTATCACATTTTAACAATTGTGTTACTTTTACTTTTAAAACGTTGGATTGTTGCTGAAAGAGTACATGCAAAAAGTATACCCTCTAGAATGATCTCTTTAGTATTAACCTTAGATACTTTTTATTAAATCTGAGTTATATTCTTTTTTCATACTACATTTTTTGTGCCTCACACTAAGACATTTTCTGTGTCATTTTTTGAAGTGCAGTATATTCTCAATTCACTGGGTCTACGAACAGAAAACCCAAGTAAAAAGAAGGCCTAAGTGACAATCTCCTTTTTGCCAATGGACCCGAGCGGGGCATACAAAGAACTGTCGGTTATAATAACAAACCGGCAAATCCGCACCGGGTGCACAAAAAGCCCCCGGGTGCACAAAGCTTGCTGTGCGTACTTTGAGGAGAGTGCCCCTTATCCCCCTTCAGTAAACGTTTTATTAGCCAGTGTCGGATTTACCACTAGGCCCACTTGGCCCGGGCCTAGGGCCGCGTGATGATTAGGGGGCCGCGCACGGGGGGGCTTGAAAATAAGCCACCGAGAGTGAATTAGAGGGAAAAATTGGGCTTGAAAACGTTAGTTAGCGACTAAAAAATAAAAAAGATCACCACTTTCGGCGAGGCCGTAGGGGCCTCAGGGAGCCGCATACTGATCTAGGCCTATAGGGCCGCGCCGACCGTAAATTCAGCACTGTTATTATCGCAGTAAAAAGATTTAAAAAGTGAATGTTACACAAATTAACTTTGTCAAGTGCTTAATAATTAATTTAAAATAATTAAGTATCTTCACTCTTTGGTATTTCTTCAGCGTTTCGTAGTCGAGAATAATACGATCAAAATATGAAAATTTGAAATGAAAATTATAAATTTTGTAAGTTTTAATACATGTGTATATGACTTTTGTGCCTTATCTATAAGTATAAAAGAGGATGTTGGTATATATATATATATATTTAGTTGGCAGGGATAAACACAAAAACCGCTGGACCGATGGCCACGAAACTTGGTACATACATGTAGAATTTCATGGAGTAGGTTTATACACCTTCAATTTCGTGATAACTTTCAAGGCTTAGCCCTGGGACCGCCTTAAAGGTACCCATGTCAGGGATTTTGAAATAATTTGAGTTAGATTTGTTTACTAACAAAACATATGAAAGTAAAATTTAAAACAGGTGATGTAAATTAATGGTATTTCTTTCTGCTATTTAACTGTATTTTTGTTAAAATGAAGATTTGTTACTTGGTGCCAGGTGGTCAATGAATTAGACTTTTGCATTTTTTCAAAGTGCAATACACTATATAAAATGCTGATAATATGTAGTATAACATAAAATAAATAACTGATTACTGAAGGACTCCAGTGATCACTGATCACTTATACTTGAAGGACTTTTTTTATGACAACAAACTGCTGTTTAAAGAGGAAGAGTGTGCTACTGTAAAGAATTAATTTTACCTACAACACTTTAAAAAAATTGCCGGGACGGCTCATTCAAACGTTTTGCTCAATATAGAGTCTAAAAACGTAAGACAGCACTTTTTAATAATTGCTGGAGTGGCATTGTAATTTTTTGTTCAAGGTAGACCCTAAAACCTTAAGAAAATGATCTTTTGCAGTGAATCAAATTTCAAGCTAACTTCTTTGATTCCTCTAACACGTATGCCTTCATGAAGGAAATAAATAGAATTTCTAATACGCAGGTCTGCTGCGACGGGGGTGCATAATAAAGTTTTAATTAAGGGTAACATATGCGAGCAGATTCAAAGTGCCGTCGAAAAAGACAAGGGTGCCGTTCCTTATATTGTGCCCCATGATCATCATCAGGGCAAGCTCAGGTACCGTGGAAACGACCATTAAATGCTTCTCGGCGTTCGTCTCTGTAAATTGGCCTCTTGAGTGTGTGAGCGCAATCCTCTTCACCTGATAGCACGATCGACTGGACAGCCGACACAAGCAAAACGCACTTGCAAGAGGAAGGACCACCGATATTGGGCATGAGCCTACCGAGGGCAGCAACACCATTTGGGGCTTTGTCGGTGGGGCGTTGGATATGGTCACATTTTTTTATGTACAGGCAGTTTATGCAGGAATATAATACCCCCGTCGTAGCAGAACTTCGTACTAAGAGCGAATTTCTAAAAACTTTTGCTTTATGGAAGTACATTTGATATGTTCAAAGAAGTAGATACATTACATACATTAGATTTTACAATAAGAAGAATAAATGGGAAAGCAAGACTATATAATTCATGGGTGATAGTGTATGTATAATTTTAATCGTGAGCGAAGCCACGGGTTCTTCTAGTCTATAAGTATAAAAGTGGATGTTGGTATATATATATATATATATATTTATTTGGCAGGGATAAACACAAAAACCGCTGGACCGATGGCCACGAAACTTGGTACATACATGTAGAATTTCATGGAGTAGGTTTATACACCTTCAATTTCGTGATAACTTTCAGGGCTTAGCCCTGGGACCGTCTTAAAGGTACCCATGTCAGGGATTTTGAAATAATTTGAGTTAGATTTGTTTACTAACAAAACATATGAAAGTAAAATTTAAAACAGGTGATGTAAATTATAATGGTATTTCTTTCTGCTATTTAACTGTATTTTTGTTAAAATGAAGATTTGTTACTTGGTGCCAGATGGTCAATGAATTAGACTTTTGCATTTTTTCAAAGTGCAATACACTATATAAAATGCTGATAATATGTAGTATAACATAAAATAAATAACTGATAACTGAAGGACTCCAGTGATTACTGATCACTTATACTTGAAGGACTTTTTTTTATGACAACTAACTGCTATTTAAAGAGGAAGAGTGTGCTACTGTAAAGAATTAATTTTACCTACAACACTTTAAAAAAATTGCCGGGACGGCTCATTCAAACGTTTTGCTCAATATAGAGTCTAAAAACGTAAGACAGCACTTTTTAATAATTGCTGGAGTGGCATTGTAATTTTTTGTTCAAGGTAGACCCTAAAACCTTAAGAAAATGATCTTTTACAGTGAATAAAATTTCAAGCTAACTTCTTTGATTCCTCTAACACGTATGCCTTCATGAAGGAAATAAATAGGATTTCTAATACGCAGGTCTGCTGCGACGGGGGTGCATAATAAAGTTTTAATTAAGGGTAACATATGCGAGCAGATTCAAAGTGCCGTCGAAAAAGCCAAGGGTGCCGTTCCTTATATTGTGCCCCATGATCATCATCAGGGCAAGCTCAGGTACCGTGGAAACGACCATTAAATGCTTCTTGGCGTTCGTCTCTGTAAATTGGCCTCTTGAGTGTGTGAGCGCAATCCTCTTCACCTGATAGCACGATCGACTGGACAGCCGACACAAGCCGAAACGCACTTGCAAGAGGAAGGACCACCGATATTGGGCATGAGCCTACCCAGGGCAGCAACACCATTTGGGGCTTTGTCGGTGGGGCGTTGGATATGGTCACATTTTTTTATGTACAGGCAGTTTATGCAGGAATATAATACCCCCGTCGTAGCAGACCTTC
This sequence comes from Flexamia atlantica, assembly GCA_035578135.1. NCBI lineage: Eukaryota > Metazoa > Arthropoda > Insecta > Hemiptera > Cicadellidae > Flexamia > Flexamia atlantica. Next base: position 2,058,138 of record JAQJVK010000030.1, on the reverse strand, counting down.
GTACTAAGAGCGAATTTCTAAAAACTTTTGCTTTATGGAAGTACATTTGATATGTTCAAAGAAGTAGATACATTACATACATTAGATTTTACAATAAGAAGAATAAATGGGAAAGCAAGACTATATAATTCATGGGTGATAGTGTATGTATAATTTTAATCGTGAGCGAAGCCACGGGTTCTTCTAGTCTATAAGTATAAAAGTGGATGTTGGTATATATATATATATATATATTTATTTGGCAGGGATAAACACAAAAACCGCTGGACCGATGGCCACGAAACTTGGTACATACATGTAGAATTTCATAGAGAAGGTTTATACACCTTCAATTTCGTGATAACTTTCAGGGCTTAGCCCTGGGACCGTCTTAAAGGTACCCATGTCAGGGATTTTGAAATAATTTGAGTTAGATTTGTTTACTAACAAAACATATGAAAGTAAAATTTAAAACAGGTGATGTAAATTAATGGTGTTTCTTTCTGCTATTTAACTGTATTTTTGTTAAAATGAAGATTTGTTACTTGGTGCCAGGTGGTCAATGAATTAGAGTTTTGCATTTTTTCAAAGTGCAATACACTATATAAAATGCTGATAATATGTAGTATAACATAAAATAAATAACTGATTACTGAAGGACTCCAGTGATCACTGATCACTTATACTTGAAGGACTTTTTTATGACAACTAACTGCTATTTAAAGAGGAAGAGTGTGCTACTGTAAAGAATTAATTTTACCTACAACACTTTAAAAAAATTGCCGGGACGGCTCATTCAAACGTTTTGCTCAATATAGAGTCTAAAAACGTAAGACAGCACTTTTTAATAATTGCTGGAGTGGCATTGTAATTGTTTGTTCAAGGTAGACCCTAAAACCTTAAGAAAATGATCTTTTACAGTGAATAAAATTTCAAGCTAACTTCTTTGATTCCTCTAACACGTATGCCTTCATGAAGGAAATAAATAGGATTTCTAATACGCAGGTCTGCTGCGACGGGGGTGCATAATAAAGTTTTAATTAAGGGTAACATATGCGAGCAGATTCAAAGTGCCGTCGAAAAAGCCAAGGGTGCCGTTCCTTATATTGTGCCCCATGATCATCATCAGGGCAAGCTCAGGTACCGTGGAAACGACCATTAAATGCTTCTCGGCGTTCGTCTCTGTAAATTGGCCTCTTGAGTGTGTGAGCGCAATCCTCTTCACGTGATAGCACGATCGACTGGACAGCCGACACAAGCAAAACGCACTTGCAAGAGGAAGGACCACCGATATTGGGCATGAGCCTACCCAGGGCAGCAACACCATTTGGGGCTTTGTCGGTGGGGCGTTGGATATGGTCACATTTTCTTTATGTACAGGCAGTTTATGCAGGAATATAATACCCCCGTCGTAGCAGACCTTCGTACTAAGAGCGAATTTCTAAAAACTTTTGCTTTATGGAAGTACATTTGATATGTTCAAAGAAGTAGATACATTACATACATTAGATTTTACAATAAGAAAAATAAATGGGAAAGCAAAACTATATAATTCATGGGTGATAGTGTATGTATAATTTTAATCGTGAGCGAAGCCACGGGTTCTTCTAGTGTCTTTATACAGAATGAAGGAATACGTATACGAATCACACGATACGAATTTCTTCAAAAGCCTTTCCCTTCCCTTCCCATCCATATCCCTGGATCGCTGCCTGTGACGGCTGTGACTGTGAAGTGTGAAGAAGTGTGAAGTGTAGAAGGCTATCATGGCGATCAGTGTTTCTGTTGGAAGGTAGTTCAGTGTTCGAGAGTGCGAATTATCTTGAAGAGGCCTAAAATAACGGGTTTCTAAGTTATGAATGTGTTATCTTACATATTTATGTGATACATGGTCTAAATGACGGTGAGTTGGGAATATTGAAACATCTAAACGATCGGTTATAAATAAGTAAATTTCTATTTTTTAGAAACTTGAGTAATTTACTTTTCTCAATTTTAATCTTTGACCTTAGAGGATTTAATGGACTCAAACTGTACAGATAGCCTTTGATTTACATTTCTTGTGACCCTGTTATTGTCAATATGAGACTGTGACATAGAAATTTAAATTGTGTTTGCTACACTGCATTTAAGAAGATGCAGAGCCCAAACTAAGTTAAGCCTAGGACATACGATTTGGTAGGATACAATTTTAATGTAAAAACTGTTAATTTTTACATTTTGTCAAATACCTTTTAATACAATTGCTAAGTTATACAGGTACGGTACATGCATACTTTACCTACTTCATTCAAATGTATTGAAGATACCTCCTGTACTGGTACACAGGAAGTTTGTTTGAGTCTCTAATTTTCAGTGCCAGTGACATCTAAACCCTAAAAAGGTTCCTTTTGAGGATATTACATACATGTCAATAAAACATTTGATACCAAATAGGGTGTCTGACTAAATGCAAGGTTACTATTAGCCTTGCCTTCTGTATTGTACTGGTACCAGACTTACTTTTTTTTAAGCACTTAGGAAACCTTAAGTTGGATAACTTTTGTAAGATGTGTAATGTAACTCATGTTTTTTTTATGTTACAGGGTCAGCTCTTCGCTGCATGTGTGATAGAGGATAAGATTAAATAGCCTAAATCGTGGGTTAATGTGTTTAATAAGACAAAACATTCAGGATATGGTTGTGGATTACTCAACATTTGTTGTTGTTGATAAGTATAAAGTGAGATACTTAATAGAGACTGATAAAGTGACCTAAGTGCTAGTGCAATGTTGCGTGATAGTGGTTTCCACGAGACCACTGGTGAGTCAGGCGGAGAGAAAGATGTAGTGGGACTGTCGCCCATCATCCCAGCACCTCCAGTAATGGCGACAGACGTGGGTGGGACCGACAGGGACTCCAGGATTACGGGGTCTTCTTGCCGAGCCCTTCGTCATGCAGTTGCTGCCCTCAACCGACTCGATGATTTTGTCTCTGAAAAAATTGGTTCTGGATTCTTCTCAGAGGTGTTCAAGGTAGGTTGTAATTTTACATTTGACCTTTAAGTTACTGTACTTTATTAAGAATAGTCAGAGAAGAGAACACACTCAATTTAGAGGTCGTGAGGTGTATGATGACGCTTGAGCTTGACGTCTCAGCAGCAGAGGAGGGGAGGAAATCATCGATGACATGGAAGTAAACAGAGCCATATGATTATGCTACTAATCTGGTAATTAAAAAATCCTAAACCAAAACAAAGTGTGGTTTAATATTGGAAACAATGTTTTGCTCTTTTAATAAAAATCAATAAACAGGTGAAATATTTTTACTTTACTATGACGATGATTGACACAACAAAATAAGTTGATCATCAGTTAGGGTATTAATTATTTCCCCTCCTCTAAAAATACAAATTCATCCAGTTTTGTTAGTGGCTGCAGTTCCATGGGTCAAAATCTGTAAAGGATACTATCACTGTCCCTTCATAAAAAAATAATGTAGCCTACTGTAATTATTGTTAAAAAATGTTTTATTTTGGAAGTTTAGGTCTTAATCTTATTGTCTATAATGTTTAAATCATGAATTAAGAAGAGGTTGGGACCACATACTGAGAAAAAACTGGCCAAAGTAGTGACGGTCACTTGTCCCCAATCCCAGTTTTACCGCTAAAGATACGTTTTAAACAAGTTCACCAATCAAATAAGTGAATATAAAACCCACGTTTATATTGTCGGATACAGGGAGATAATCAAATAGCGCTTATTACGAATGAAACTGGCCCTATATTATTACGACGCCGAGCTCGGTTAAAAGTCATGTCCCCACCTTAAGCAGTAGCATCGGTAGTGTAGTCCGTTTCTCATCGTACAGCGACACTAGCGCTAGTAGCAGTTGACAACGAGTTAAATTCTGGAGTGTCATGGCGGTGAGCAACGAAGGGTGTCGGAGTTCGTCGTGTGAAATGAATTTGGACGTGGAGGAAAATAGTTTTGTTCATTAAAATTGCCGTGTCTCATTTTTTGATGTAGCATCGGTACATGATTTATTCTTAATCAAAAGTAAATCGCTATCCATCGTAATAGTTTAATTTGTGCGTAATACGGCCCGGTTTCAAATGCCGATAGCGTTCGCCATTTTGAGGTTAGCAGACACAACAAGCGAAATTGTAGCGTCGGTCTGGGAAGCGACGGTCGCGAATTTTGGTCAATTTAACGTGAGATCTGCTAAATTTTGTGACCGGTTTTTCCATTTGACTGATATACCTTATATTCTTAATGGTGATGTATTTTAGCGAATTTCCCCTATAGGGAAGAAGCTATTACCGTAGGTCTCATGGTAAGACCTTAGCCCGAGACCATGATAACTTTTCGTTTTAGGGCCACCAGAAGCAAAAAACACCATTCGTTCGAATTTTTATATATCTATCTATCTATATATATATATGTGTCTGTCAGCACGATAGCGGCCGTAAATATGGTCCGATCTTAATGAAATTTGGAACAGACATGTAAAGTGGTAATCGAATGGACGAGTTCGTGAACCAGCCTGATCGGACCACCGGAAAGGGGGGTAAAGGGGGATAAACACCCCCAAAACTGGGTTTTTTTAGTTTTTTACATATAAAAATAAAATTTATCGAATCTTTGTTGGCACCATTGAATTCAGCTCAAAAAAACAAACAATTCAGTGTTTTGAATCATTGCTCTATGTCCATTGGTTACCGAGATATTGAAAGTGGTAAACACAGTACGTTGTCCCAATGTTAACCTTATGGGGAATAAGTAAAATTCTATATCTCGCTTATTTCTCAACATATCTGGATAAAACTTGGTTTGTGGCTTCATCTAGATGAGATATAATGTATTTTAGTCTAAAATCCCCGAAATTTCAATTTTTGTGGCAGCAAACCTGCATAATCATTCCCCATGTTATCCTTATGGGAAATAAAAAAATTCTATATCTTACTTATTTTTTAACATTTCTTGACAAAACTTGGTATATGGCTTCTTCTAGTTAAGATCTACTAAATAATGAATTAAAACCAACCAGTTTTAACATACCTGTTGCAGCAAACCTGCATAATCATTCCCCATGTTATTCTTATGGAGATTACAAAACATGTAAAATCTCGCTAAGTTGGATTGAAATACCGTTTGTTGTGTTGCATCTGAAATTCGCTGAGTATGCAGGTCTGCTGCAACGGGGGTATTTTTTTACTACGGCCGATTTTAATACTAAATAGAGTAAAATTAATTAGTAAACAATGTGTTAAATATGAAAATAATGATGCAGGGTTGCCACCAATAGGAAAAATCGAATTATCCGGGCATTTTAGTTCCAGAAGCAATTTTTTACAACTGTTATACATTCTTTTATTTAATCTGAAAATGAAATCTGCTGATAGAAATTCTTTGTATTCTTTTCAAAGCTTATTCTTTTTAGGTGTATTTGCCCTTGTTTCTGTTTTTATGGTATAAATTTTTAAAATAATGATAAAGGTATTTTAATGTGAATTTAAAATCAAATTTGGGTGAAAGTTTTTGATTGATTGTTTTTAAGTTTATATTAGGCCTATATGCTTTAAATTAATTTATTAAGTCCATAGCTTTTTGACGTTTGTCACCTACCCTTTGTTTAAAATGTTTGATATATAAAAAATGTAACATGTCCAACATTGAAACAACATTTTTTTAATGCTTCTAAACATATTTCAATTAAGTTAGGCCTACTTAATTAATTAAAATACAGTATGTCTCAATAATATTTTTTGAAATTTAACTTGTGAGTAGCATTTTTTAATTATGATTAATATTTTTTTAATGAAAAGATTTCTAATTCCGTTTGGTCATCTGTTTTTGCTGCAGTTTAAAAAGCAAGTTAATACACTTTGAAAAATATAATGATTTTAATGTGTTTGAACTTACTCTAAGAATTAGCTAAACGGGTTTCCTTTCTTTTTTAATTTTATTTTTATGCTCTAAATTATGATTTATTCAGGCCTAAGCCTATTTTTAGAAATTTGTAATGAAGCCTTCATTTAATCGTTGAAACGTTTTGGTACACAACCACATTAAACATACCGTGATCATTTAAATGTAATTTTGAAGAATTTCAAAATAATTTTTCATGACTAAGTAATAACAATGAATGATTTTGGAAATAGAACATCCTATACATAAGTCGGTAATCATGCAGTTTACGGTACTCCTCTCGAAATTGAAAAAATTTTTTTCCAAAATGTAGGAAATAACGCCCTGATTCCGGAAATGATAGTTTTTTCCCGCGGAAAACGTCAGAAAATACCGGAAAATCGGAAAAACAAAAAAAAAGTTTTGCTCGGAAATGGGTCATGTGGGTACTCTAATTATTCGGGAGAATGAGCTGAACAAGAATATGCAAGAATTTTGAAGATCCGATGGATATTAACGGAGATACAGCCGGAAAAGTGCTGGAAAAGTCATAGATTTGCACAAAATGGGTTTGTTTTAGATGAGTTATGCTAAACTGTGGGATTTAAGGTTAGGTCTGGTTAGGTTAGTTTAGGTTAGGCTATGTTAGGTCAAGTTAGGTTATGTTACGTTTGGTTTCATTAGGTTAGATTAGGTTTGGTTAAGTTATATTGGATTTGGTTAGGTTGTATTAGGTTTGGTTGAGTTAAATTAGATTTGGTATAGTTAGATTAGGATTATATTATCACATTCTTACTTTACAAACCATATCCTTACCTAACTTAAGGTACCCAATTCTAGTGTAACCTAAAGCAATGCAACTTATCATAACCTAACATAACCTAACCTAACCTAACCAAACCTAAACTAACCAAACCAAATACAACCTAAACTAACATAACCAATCCCTATCTAATTTATTCCATCCAAATCCATCATCAAATAACTTAAACAAAAGTCAGTTTATCAATTGTTTATGATTTTTGTATTGCAATTGCTTTATCTCGACTACCGTACGTCCGATCATGAAAATTATTTCAGAATGCTGTTCAGCGTGTAATTTCCTTTAATTTGAGTACCCACATGATATGTTTTAGACAAAGTTTGTTTTTGGCTTTTCCGACGCTTTTCCGGCCGCATCTCCGTTAATATCCGTCGGATCTTGAAAATTCTTGCATATTCTTGTTCAGCTCATTCTCCCGATTAATTTGAGTACCCACATGACCTATTTCTATAAAAAAAGATTTTTCCCAGTTTTTCTGATTTTCCGGAATTTTCTGACGTTTTCCGCGGAAAAAAATTATCATTTCCGGAATCAGGGCGATATTTCCTACATTTTGAGAAAAAAAAATTTTTCAATTTCGGGAGGAGTACTGTAAACTGCATAATTAGGCGTACCCATAAGTCATTAAAATATTTTGTATTATGCACCTAATGATTCAGTTAAGGTTATTTTAACACTATTGTATTGTCTTAGGCCTACTGAAAAAGGCCTATATTAGAAATCAAATTCTTCCTATTTCAGACTATGAAAGGACCAGATGAAGATTTTATATTAAAAAAAATTAAACAACAAACATGTAACGGAAGTCATATCCATGTAACTGAAGTCACGCGTTGTAGCAGAATGTCACATTTAAAAATTTTTATTTAAAATATGTATGGTCAAAATATATATAAATGGTTAGGCCTATATTTTTTCAAATTGGTACACAATAATTTTCATGACAATGAAATGGAGTAAACACATTTTGAGGTTAAAAATCCTGACCAAAACTTTGTATTTGTAGGTGAATTACATCTTTTCTTAGCTATTATTAAGATAAAATGTGAGCAACAAAAAATATGAAATACAATGGGTTTTCCCTTTTATTTCATTATGTAATATTGATTTATCTGGGTGTGACCTCTATTACGAAAAATGGGAGTTTCCGATACAAAACTGCCTCTCCCATCGACATACGTGGGTAATGGTACTTTCTTTATATTTTCTCATATTCTATAGGGTTCAAAGTATTAAAAAATGTAACTGTCATTTAAATACCTCCAAGTAATAACTTTTTGGTTTTTTCCTACTTTGCAATTGTACCCTTTTCAGATTTTGACCCCCGTAAGCGGCCTACATTTTAACAATTGAAAATATCGAACTGAAAAATCAATACATGAATAACCGAAAAGAAGATTATTCGATTGCATCAAGAACAAAAAACAAAAACAAAACACAACAAAACATCAGTAGGCCTATCTAATAACTCAAATATGATAAAACGATATAAACTAGACTAGAACTGGAAAAATTTTGTGTGTATTTCAAGAGTAAGGCACTTTGTTTCCCTCGTGAAAATTGTTGCCCTCACAAGCTCGGGCGCCAACATTTTGACTCGTGAGATAATGTTGTATTTACCTCACTCAACATACAAATAACTAGGCCTGTTAAGTTATTACAACTGTAGCAGACATTGTAGGCCAATTAATATGTGCATTTTTGTACTTACGTATCAAAATTATCGAAAAGAACCAATTGATAAGCCAGGGTAAACCCATGATAAGACACACTACTGAAGTCACAAGGAAGTTTGGATCTCAAGGTCAAGTGATGATATTTTGTTCTTATCTGACAAGGTCAAGGTCCAATAACTGTCCACCCATCCATCCACTGTCCTTAAGTTTACATTTTGTTTTACCGTACGGAGAAGTAATGAATGTTTGTTACAATAGGATTCTCAAATACAAATTGAATATTGTATATACGACCCAACTAAATGTAATGTATAGTTCTTCTTCATCCATCTCTAGTTCAGTCAGTTTTCTGTTTTCAAGATCCTCTTTTGAATGTGTCAGTAAACTAGCATTAATATAGCTATAAATACAATGGGCTTGATTACATATTATCCTTTTTTTAAATAAATTATGATAAAAATGTTTCAGACAATGTTATAATGTCAATGTTTATTTGGTTGTTTTGTTACAATGATAAAGTATACAAATATAAATGTAATTATACATGAACAAGCAGATGCAATGGAAGTTTACTTCTAAGAATATCATATATTTATCTTTTACGAAATTCCTAATGTATGTAGTTAGGTTAAGAATATTATTTAAGAAGTGACCTAACTGCGACTCATTCCCAATCACAGATGTGAAATCATTTTGGGAATTATCATTTTAAATCCTGTTGTCTGTTGTCACTGTAGCCTAGTTATTTACTGTTATGGCACCTGGAAGTTATTCCACCTAGCTTGTGAACGGATGTAAACAATAAACCTCTCGGACTGTACTGCATCCTGTGGTTAATCTTATAAGATTCCTGCGTGGTCAAGATGGAATATCATAGGATGGCACAAATTAAAATTGAAACCTCTGAAATCTAACAAAACTGTAATTTTTTCTGGTTTGATCACAAAAAAAATTCTAGACATCTTCATCCCATCCCTTGTAATTTTTTAGTCATTATTGATTTACAAAATGTCAAAGTTTTCCAATTCATTTCTTATGGGTAAAAATCAAACTTATTACTAAGAAGTTTACTCTTATTATTAAGAATTGATGGCAGTAACTTTGTTCACTGTGAATGTGTGTGTAAAAATCCGATGAGCTCGAAGTGCATTTCGGAAGTGTGGCATGTTGGAACCTGAACTGATGCAAGGGTTTGCTCCATTAATTATTTCTTAAATCATTAAATATTAAATAAGAGCTTGAAGTGAATATTCAAAGTGTGTTAATGTTAGGTAGAACTAGAACTGATGCAATTGTTTGCATCATTATCTAATGCTCCTTGAAATTGTGTGGATCCTAATAGCGTGACACGAATCGCTTGCATGAACAGGGCCTAAGGCAGTGTTACTCGAGTACTATTTTTAAATTGCTGACATAAAAAGAAAGTTTATTATAATTTAAACAATAAAAATAATATCAGAAATCATAAAATAATAATTCAATAAAATAAGGTCACGACCAAGGAAATTAATATTTTTATTCAGCACAAAACTGAATATAAGTCAGCAAATGAACTCTGCAACTCAACAATACAGAATCAAAATCATTAGGCTATACAAAATTTATTTTACTTTCTAATCTGACTAAAAAGAAGGTAAAGAGTGTAAGCCTGTTATTTGCATTTACAAAGTAAGTTTAAGGATCGTACCAAAATGATTATCAAGGTTAAATTGGAAATAGTTGTTTTAATAGTAATCTAAATAACCCACCTGTTGGCAACTCTGATGTTCAATCAAACAAGGATAAAAATTAGTTTTCAATTTGAGTCCTGCACCTGAACGAGAAGCGGGAGGTTGGTGGGGCGAGGGAGGGAGGTGGTAGTGCGCTGAGTCCGTTACAGGATTGTTGCTGTTTGTAGCACATGAGCATAACAATCCCCCTGCGAGCTCGGCGTGCTAAATATGTAGTGGGATTGTAAATACAAGGCAGGGTATAGCTCAGGATGCAGCATCAAATGTGAAACAATCCCTCAAACTTCTAATAATGTTTTAAAGCATATCTTTGACTTTTTTTATACGCTATCCATTTACATAAATTTTGCACATTTTGGCCTCAATACAGTTCCATTTTCTTACATACAAGAAGTCCTGTTCCTTGCCTTTAAAAACAGAGTTAATTTTTTAAGTTTAGGGACTTTTTCATTAGGCTATAGGAAAAGGTTTGGAAATCACTTTGCCTTTACTCTTCATAGAACCTCGATGTAGGCTACTTGGGGAGTCCTACAGAACAATTATGAATACAAAACTCTGGGACTCAATTTGAAAAACAGTGAAAATATTTTCTTTTGTCAAAATTAAATACCTATTTAAGGAAACCAGAATTTTTAATTGGCCAACTTAGATTTCTTTTGGTTTTTATTCATTAGGTAACTTTTTTTTATAATTTTTGATGGTATTATTTAAGATGTGCAGATACAGTTTCTATTGCTGTGACAATGCTGAAATTTGTTATTGTAGTAAACTTAGTAAAAATCTTTTTTTTTAATTCCAACAAATCAAAATGATCTCTTTCTCTGCCAGATGAAGATTCTCTGGATCAAGTTCAAAACACCAAAATTTTTAGGTTTACAGTAGAACTCCTCATATCCGGCCTCGGTTTTACCAGTCCTCGGTTTATCCGGCCGCTTCTCAGAAGCCTACATCAAAACATATTTCCGAAACTTACTTACGCATATTCTTTCTGATTAGCTCTTGGATATCACTCTGTTTACGTTTTATTATCTCTATATTTATTTATGGCTCCAGTTTACTACCGAAAACAGAAAAATCAAGGCTAATGCGAACGTGAACTTGTACGTTTAGCAAGACTCGTCCACATCACTCTCACCACACGCGGCGAAGTGCTCGCCGAAAGTTTTGGCAAGTAGGATCCACTCTAATTCGGCGATAGTAAATTTAAGCAATTAATTTGCACTGCTATGAGTGCTACGTGTACAGTACTCGGTTGAGCTAGTAACTTTTAAACAGTTGTTTGATATGTATCCAGTGCGGTTATTAATTGTTTTGTTTGGTCAAGTTTCATTGTAGGCCTATGGCAGGCATTCAGATGAAAGCAATGACGGTAACAAATACTCCAGAACAGGGAAATGATTTAATTAATTCAAAACAATGGGTGAAACGAGATCAATTAGTCTTCCAAGTGATGTGTGGTGTTGGTTTTACTAACTTGTCTTTTTGGAATCATCCAAAAAGGCGACTTAAAGCTCTACTTTGAACTTAACTCACTAGCTGTATTATTTCATAGGTATAAATTATTGCTTTCATAATAGGTTGGATTATCCGGCCAAATCATTATCCGGCCTGGCCTCGGTCCCGTGGAGGCCGGATATGAGGGGTTCTACTGTAATAGCCGATGAAAACCTTAGCGTACCTTAGCCCCTGCTAAATTGATGCTTCAAACGGCGTATCAAGACTGCATAACATGTTAGTCTTTCAAATTTTACGGTTTAATTTTGAAACAAATTTAAGAACTAAATTTCATTATTAATCATACAAAAATAATGATAACTTTTACCGTACTTACGGTTTAGGCTTGGAATGAAACGCCAGATTAAAATATTAAATTTATTAAGATTAAATAATTACAACCCAAAATAAGTCAAACTTGAAATAATCATGGGACGAAACTTCAAAACTCATTATTATATCATCATAAGTAACTCAAAACTTAATACTCTTCTTAAGGAATAATTTCACAAATCAAATTACAGCAATAAACTAACTCGCAAAATTGCCGTAGGCTACGCCTTTTGTTGATTACTGCTAGCGCCCCATGTAGCAATCCAGAAAACTATGTTCACAAAAATGCTGTAATGTACTGTTTAGAAAATGTGATTCTTTCAATTATTGTGACTCCAAATGTATACAGTAATGTATTGATTTGCATTTCATTCATTTTCATTCTTAAAAGACATTTTTAGACGGGGTATTTTTCTATACTTTTTTGTTTCTATACCTACCTTAGGTAAATGACGTTGTCCAATTTTTGCGAAGACCGAAGAGATGTATCCAGCCCACTAATCACATGCAAAAGTCAAAAACACGTAGAAGGTCCTATGTCACAAATGAATACCTGTCGTTTCAGAAAACCGGAGAAAACATTTTCCATTATCGAGGGTCCTTGAGAAGAAACTTAACTATTTACATTGAATTTTCGAGTTGATCTGAGCTGACCGACCAACCGTGACTGACTCAATTTCACCCGCTTGAATTTTTCTTTGCGTGAAAGCGCATTTCACCCTTTACCCTTCATGATTTTTAAAATCATGTTTTTGCCGTGATATAAATTTTTTCGGATAGACCGGTCCGGATAATCCGGGATCCGGATAGTGTGGGTTCCGGATAATCCGAGTTGTACTGTAATATTATACTAGAGATCGCCTACAGGTTGAAATTCAATTAGGTAATATTTGGGTTTATTTTTTTACTTATTGTTCCAATGAAACATGTGACTGCATTTGTTTGCATTTTGTTGTTCTGAAACGGACATGGCAACTCATAAAGCCATGTTAATCTTTTTTGTAATTCCAAATTAATTTTTACAATTCTCAAAAACTACAGTAAATTATTATGGGATTATGCACATCTACAAGGAAGCAGTTTTCTAATGGTGTGCTTAGATTTTTCCTTTCCTATGATGCACACAGGCTGAGAAAAAGGGATTACAAAAATCATGCTTGCCTATTAACCCTTGAGCGGGCGCTTCACTGGCAAAACGCGAGCGGGCGCTTCACTGGCAAAACGCGAGCGGGCGCTTCACTGGCAAAACGCGAGCGGGCGCATGCGGAGTTTTACTCCGCATCACTAGATTGCACAAATTTAACCCATTTTACTTGTTTTATAACGAAATATTGTATTTAAATGTTGACAAACTTCATTAGGAATCACATTTCATCGTCGATTCAATTAATTGTTCTAAAATAAATGCAAATTTTGCCTCTGGGAATAAATGTCTTACTATATATTGCTGAATAATAATATGATATGTAAAAATACAAACTGCAACCTTGGCATACTTTTAATAACATTTATAAACATTCAACCATAACTGGTAATGGTTATAGGTTGTTTTGTATTGTAATTTAGATAGGATAAATAACATCAAGGTAGTAATTGCCCCTTGGATGTTGTTGGCATCCAATTAGACCTATACTAGATTGATGTCACTGAGATGCTGAAAACACGTTTTCAACCAATCCCAGAGTTGCAAACTTTATAAATGTCATCAACATAAAATGCACATCTCAGAATATTACGCATTCCTGTTCTGGTATAAAAATCTCGATTTTTAAGTTCCTGTTTATGACGTTACTGGTACAAGAATTTAAATGCCAGATGAGATGGTCGGTCAGTACATGATCAAAGCGAAAGTAGATTTCTTGCAAAATAAATATTTTTGAAATACTTTGTATTTGTTGGTTTAAATTTAATAAACAAATTATTCTAAGTACCTGGTGGACCGAGCCTTGCTCGGTGTTATTTCATGTTTACCAGTTCATCCAGTTACTATAAAATATTTCAATGTCACAAAGTTGATAAATAAATAAATAAATAAATAAATAAATAAGGTCTTTATTTAGCCAGCGTTCATCAAAGTACAAACTCTGTTTTTCATGACAACTTTTGTCAGATAAATAAATGAACAGTATAATAATATAATATAAAAACAAAAAAGTATATATAAGCAGTTTAGATAAACACTTCTCTTACACATTTCTTAAACCTATTACAATTGTACTCTTTTAAAGTGGGTGGCAAAGCATTGTACTTTTTTGGGCCAAAGTAGCTAAACCCCTTCTTCCCCGTTTCCAGTTTAGTCTTTGGCAAGTGCAACAGACTGTCCTGTCGGGTACTGCAGTGGCGGCTGGTGGGTTAAATGATCAGGAGGACTCACTTACTACTAACTACTAAAAGAGCATTAAGGATTTTGTGTATTACACTTACCTTTGATTGCTATTCACAATTTCATGGTCTACCAATATCCGCTGAATTCACTATTAAAATAATAACAATCAATTATCACCAACCCTGGTTACCGACTCATTGGAGTAAAAGAGACACTTGAAACACAGAATGTAAACAAATAACCTCACTTTAGCTCCCATCCCTCAACGTTTAGGTTACGAGGTTAGAGAGATTGGTAGGTTGCTATGGTTACTAAAACGAATAAACAACAGTTGCACCAACATGAATCGTGCAATCATAACGGCAGCAAAGGTTCAGCTTCTTAATGCCCTAAACAGATTGTGGTGGCTGCACTGATTACTGATGTGCGCGCGCATCTTCGGACGCTGCCCCAGGCTGCGTATAACACAACACGGCGATGACGTCAGAGCACCCAATCCACTGTCTGCTAGATTTGCCATAAGATAGCATGCGTTAGGATTGGGACGCTCCGGGCAGCGTCCGCGAGATAAACGCGCAACAGCAGTTGACTCCTAAATACTTTTGCAAAATATTTCGATGCTTATAGTTGAAATGAATTCATCATTAATGGTCAGTATAATGAAAATTAGTGGTTTTTCACTCTTTGTCGGATACATATGTAAATTAATTTAATTCAGTATATTTGAAAATCTTCTGGGGGGGCGGCGTCCGAGAGTCCTTATGGGCCGGCCGCCACTGGGGTACTGTGCTCATTGATTTCATGTCTAAACACCAACTTTTTCCTAAGGTACTCAGGCTTTCCCGTCTGAAGAACTTTATGGATCAGATTGACAGTTTGCATGTCGGAGGAGCCCATAATTGACAACACATTGGAACGCAACCTGTACTCGCTGATGTGATCAAATCTTTTCAGATTGAAGACGAATCTAAGAACTCTGTTCTGCAGCCGGGTAAGGATCATAAAATTTTCCTGAGTAAGACAACAGGCAAAAGCAGGAAGAGCATAGTAAATCACAGGAAAAATGGTTGAACGGACGATTTCCAGCTTAGAAAGTGCTGGCAAAATTGAGCTTAATCTGCGAAGGGTTTTTAAACGTATTGTTACTGTTTTACAAATAGCTTTGACATGGTGAGAAAAATCAAGTTGGGAATCGAGAGTGACACCGAGAATCTTAAGAATATTACTTGAAGTCAACGGTTTGCCATCAACAAAGATACACTGTTCAACACAACTATTCGTTGATTGGGCACCAGAAGATGACCTATCTACAATCAAGACAGAACATTTACTAGAGTTCAATAGAAAACCATGATCGTCCGACCATCTATTTACACTCTCTAAATCAGTGTTGATACAACGAATAGCTTCAGCGGTTTCAGAGGGCTTAAAAGAAATTAACAGTTGGGAATCATCTGCATAAGAGTGTAAAGAACAGTGACTCAAATTATCTTTTAAATCTGCAGTGTATATAAGGAAAAGAATCGGTCCCAAGCAACTGCCTTGAGGAACACCAACAAACCTAGAAAGTGCTGACGAGAGCTGTCCGTTAACCTTTGTTCGTGTAGTACGCCCAGTCAAGTATGATGAAAACCACCTTACTGAGATATCGTCAAACTATAAATAGATAAATAGAAACCTTTTTTATTGCTCCGTCATGGACTCTTCATCCCATTTGCTGTATTTTCCCTTAATGGCTGTAGATTCCAAACAGCTGTTGTAATTACTTCATTTGTTTACTCTTTCCTTGTTTATTTTCATTGCTATCACGGCAACCCATAAGGCCAATGTTAAAATTTTACAACTTTAAAATTCGATTTATTACGTTATTAGATTTTCTCTGGCCAAGTAATCTGCATAAAAGACATTTTTGAGTCATAAATTACTTATTTCCAGACTTGGAAGGAAATCCTCAGAGCCGTTTTTGAGATCGTTGTGCAAACATATAAGCACGCCAAGATAACATTGCTCGTATAAGAGTATAGCATGAAACAAAATTGAAACATTGTATATGGATCAGTTTTTGTTAAACAGACATTCGAGTCAGAAAAAAGTAATCTTTTGAGAAACAAAAAAAAACATAAATCAAAATATGTTATTTAAATAGTCTTTTTTCATTTTATTATCTATAATTATTGAGATATTAAGCTTTTAAAAAAACAAAAATAATAGGTCATGGCCCCCACAAGGGTGGGGCTGGTGGAACTCTGGTGACAGAGCCCTATTTTAATTACTTTTATATTCATTGCAGAATATTTTTCAGCAGATCATGATCAAAAATTCAAATATATAAATTTTTTTAAATGTAAGTCAAAAATATAAATACTAGATTTGAGGTTGTTTGAGGCCTATTTAATTAGGTGCTTACGTGCCAGTTACAGTTGTTTGAATACTTGTATACAACAACGTGCTTGGGCCCCATACAATAACAGCTCGGGACTCGGGCCCTAATTGAATTTTAATCTTGGTCAGTAAGGGAAATCAATCTCAAAATGGAAATGTACTTTTGGTAAAATAATTTATGTTTGTAATAATTTCGCCAATAAAGTTTGGTTTTTAGATTGAACTAATAGCCTTAATTATACATTATTATCAATTACAAGTTCAAATCAAATTTGTAAAGGGTAAAATTACCATTTAAATTTTGAACCATACCATAGCACACGAACATAGGGGGGCCCCAGGCTGATCCTGGTTACAGGGCCCCCAATCGAATATGGGGGCCATGTAATAGGTACCCTTCTATCGAAAATTGAAATTTACATAGGCCTAGATAAAAAACCATGTCATAAAAAGTATTATTATTATATATTTTTATAGTGGGGTAATCAAATATTAAAGAGTGAACAAAGAGGATTAAAAAAATTATGGTTTTTGGTAATTTTCTTCATTTTAGTTGATAGGGTGTACTTCAGAAATGCCGTTCTCATACTTCTTTGAATTAGTATTTATGCAACATAAAGCTTTGACGGCAACATATTTTAGTTTGGCGGTAAACACAGTACGTTGTCCAATGTTATTCTTATGGCAGATATTCAAAAACCGATATCTCCGTTATTTACTAACCGATTTTAATAAAATTTGGTACATATTTGTGTGGTAATTAATTGTTAATTTGTTTTATTTCACTAAATATGTTTTCTGGTTTTAAATGACTTGAAGGGAGAAAGTATGTGTCAGTTTCCTGATACCGTTTATTTAAAATAAAGTATAGATGGAGTCTCGGATAAGCAAGACTTGGATCATTGGGACTCTACCTTTGCTGCTAAGACTTGGCCAATCATTCTTTGCCGACCAAATCAAAATAGAAATAGAAAATTATTAGCAATTCTGCCTATCAAATGAAAATAGAACTAGAAAATCTTTGGTAACTTTGCCAATAAAATAAAAATAGTCATAGGCAGTAGGAAAATACTGGAGAACAAACATATCAGTTCAAGAGAGATAGAAAAGAAGTCAGAGTTGTGAAACTGGATCTTGCCTTGGTCTGGCAATACCTGTTTTATAATATTATACTTTTCTTGTTACAGTTGAAAGAATTCAGGGTAGAGTTACAATTCTTGGGTTTTTCTATCACTGTATCAGTCAGAAATAAGCTATATCGACACAATATTTAAAAGTAAATAGATTGGGTTTTAACTTAAAATTAAACTTCCTAGTCTAATTTGGAAATAAACTTGTAATTGAAAGAAATGTGTAGAATTTTAAAATATTTTATTGGTTTGTTTTAAAGTCAAAAAGTTTAAATCTTTTTGTTGATTTTTTTCGTATATGCTTGAAAGCCCCTAGGCTCTACATTTCTTATCCTTCATTAGGGTATAAACAATGGTTTTTATTATCTAACAATAAACTTTGTCAAACCATCATTAATTCTTAATAGCCCAGTTGCTAATGGCTACTGGGTCCCAACCGTTCAAATTAGACAAACTGACAATAATCTTCAGATTACTGAGGGAGCAAAAAATAAGTCGACATATGGTTTTAAATGTCGTTATAAATAATAAAAAATTGCTGCAATATAAACTTAGGTAATGTATAAAGTAACAGGGGCCCGCCAAGGACCCCCTAAGGCCAAGCAGCCTCTGGCAGGGCCTCTGTTGTGTCAAGCTTAGTTATAAGATTTAAAAAATTAAAATAAGAACTGCAGACACAAAAACGCTACTGGAAACTATTAAGTGTTTTCATTTCAAAATTTGAAAAAATTGTATGCTTAAAATGGTGATTTGACTGGTTTTTGATAAATATATAAGAAATAAACATACATTTGACTACAAACGTATTCCTGTAGACAAAAGCTGGTTTTAATGCTGTAACTCTGAAAGATTGACATAGGGGTCATACTTATTGAAAAGGTTATATGATCAATGAATCTGTAGAGGATTAATTATCTAGTTTCTTTTTGAAATTTGGCATGCAACTTGCAGGCTTATAAAAATAGAAAAATCATAACTTGTTCAGCTTTATGACAATAGGTAATTACAGTTTTACAAAACCTGTTTCTTCATACCAGAGAGTAATGCTTGCAAAAAAAAAATTAAAAAAAACAGACTGGAAAAATAATTAATTATAGATGAAGGGAGACAACGAATTCTAAAAGATTATAGTAGGTACAATGAAGTTAATAAAAGTAAACTAAAAGATTATGGAACCCACTAAGATGCTTGTAGTTTACGTTTACCAAATGTTCTTTGTAATTACATGTTTTTTTTTTCAAAATTTGGATTATTTACAAAAATTTTGGAATTTTCAAAAAAACTTTTTCAAGAACGAAAGATTTTATTGCATGTAGCTACACGTAACAATAAGCACCAAAAAATCACATAAGTGTTTGTCTTGTCCATAGTTTTTTAACCATCTGGTTGTGTTTCTACATAATTTTGTAATAAGTGGCAAATTAGAAATGTTATATAATTATTGAAAAATTAGGTAATTTTTAGCATTTTTGCATCAGCATCTGCAATCACAGAAAATTCAAAATTTGTGTTGAAATAATGTATTTAAACAATAACCTTAATTAATGAATTTCAATAAATAGTGTCGGGTGAAAATCAGTATGAACCGTGGTATTAATATTAATATTATAAAAACTATAACTTGAAGTCTTTTTAAGTTTATAGGACTACTGCATATATAGTTAAAAATTATAAACCGCAGCTGCGCAAGATAAATTTATGCTATAAAACTCATAACGGTAAACGGCTGCAGGAGCACCAGTGTACAGATGACTTTCACAACGTGTCGTACCGTCGCTGTTGCCGTCGCCGTATGTAACAGCACAGTTTGGGAAGGTGTAAGAGGCATTGCATCCTCTGATAATCTTAATTAGGCCTATTGCTTTCACCCGGCGTGGTGTGTGAACTGCGGTACTTTCCCGTATTATTATAGTCGGTTGAAACAAGAGTGAAAGTTGCATCACATCCCAGATGGAGATCAGGCTCCGTTCCGCTCCCCTCCCTCTCGTTCATTCTCTCCAATAAATTGTTATGCTTCCTCGCTGACTGGGCTTTCTCACCGATTCTTAGCGTTTTACCGCGCAGTCTCGCCATTCCACCGGTTTTCCTCGACCGTTGTCGTAATGCATTTGGAATCCAGTGTTTAATGAATATATTTCATTCAGTGTTCATAAAAAATGAAATTAAAATATATAATAAATTGAGTTTAATGAAATATTTTCATGTGGCGTAGGCCTATACATTTAATGTGTTAATGGCAAAATGGAATATATATTTTTAAACTACAAAATTGCTTTCACCAACTTTTTGTTTATTAAAACAAATCTCAACTAGTTAATTAAAAAAATAAAAATAACAAAATTTATTTTTAATATTGTTCATTGTATAATGCATATGTATTATGGTAGGCATTTTACTGTGTTGTATAATTTTAAATATATGTGATATGGGGTTTTTGCCATTTACGTTAAGACAACACGGCAAACGTTAATCGTTATTTTTTAACATTGCATTAGGAATAGAAAATAATATTATTTTATTTACCATATTGGTTTACCGTAGGTGGCAAAAACTCCCTAATAAATAAATAAATAAATAAGTTTAAAACGATCTATTTAATAAAACCATATCCTGTCCTCCAGAATAACAAGATCCTGTTATTAGTGGAAAACTTTGGAATCTATTGAACTCATAATTACATTTATTTCCTCATAAAGAGAACGATAACATTTTTCTTAAAAACTCCATAAGCCTATAAAACAAAGTTACGCCCAACCACTATTTTTCATAACCAAATTTGTCATGTTTCAGGTCACGCATCGAGTAACGGGTCAAGTAATGGTACTAAAAATGAATCTTCTCCGTTCAAACAGACATAATATGCTCAAAGAAGTTCAATTAATGAACCAGTTGTGCCACAAAAATATTTTAGGGTAAGTATGTCAAGTGTTTTATTTTTAAAATAAAGAACATGCTAAATAAGTGATGGAAATCTGTAAATTTGTTATTTAAAATGTAAGTTTGAGTATTAATTTTGTATGGTAGTTAATTAGAAAAAGTGTAATTTTTATTTGTAGTTGATTACAGTTATCGTTTCTGTAACAGGCCTTACCTTGCTTGGTATGAAGGTTTTTGAATTACTTATTCACATTCTCAGAAATTTTTAGTTGTTACTTGATTGAAATAGTAAACAAAAATATAATATTTGAAAATTTAAAGTCAAAGTTTGATCTGAACAAAGAACTTAAAAATTTAATTTTTCCCATGAAATCATGTTTACTTAATGAAAAATTGAGTTAGGACAGTAAAATAACAGGTAGAAGTAGCCATAAGTCCTGGCAAGGTCTCGACCTGGTTTGCCATATGGTCAACAGCATGATTCACTCGGTGACCCTGTCTGGGCCATCTGTACTACTCAGCACTTGCCTCGCTATAGGTCAAGTCAAATGATTTGGCCCAGTCTAACCCCATCTATACTTGTGTATAAAGGTCTATAAAACTAGATGTACCTATGCTCATTTTACCGTGGAAGTGAACTCATAAACAACTAGTCGATGCCATTGCCATAACATTAACATTGGGGAAAAATTGCTTTCACTGCCGGGAAACAATTCTTCTATGAAATTGAAAAAGGGTTTTACAACTTTTACCAGTGTAAAAAAAAATCAAAATCCAGAGGAAATATTCTCCCAATGAGAGAAAACGAATGTCCTCACCTGATGGGGATCAGATGCTTCTCTCTGGAAGAAATCTTGTGTACGATTTAGATCGACAATGGGAGAACATTTAATCTTCGTTTTTGTGTTTGTTTTTCATTTATAAAAACTATAAAACTTTTGTTTTTTTATTGATAAAAACTATAAAACTTTTGTTTTTTCATTAATAAAAACTATAAAACTTTTTTCTTGGACTTGTTTGTTGTTGAACTAAACTCAATTTGTAAAGGTCTTCTCGTTTCTCATTGTGAAGTGCCCTTGAATGATCCTTGTGTGTTGATTGATCCTTGTGTCATTGTGAATGGATCCTTTTTACTTTTCAAATGATTTTTTATACACCCCATCTAAATATAATTTTTTCTGTTTTTATAACATTTTAACAATAATTTTCAAAGCACATTGTCAAAACTCAGTCATTAAGTTTTAATGGAAGAATTCATGCAAAAAACAGCAATACAATTTTTTAAATATATTTTAGTTTTAAATTTATTTCTGAATATAAAAATAGAAAGTTTAACACCAAACAATTTTTGTGTGTGTAATATTTCGACCAGGGCAGTTTTAAAAGTGAGAAGTCACAAAGCTACTCGCTTCATAGTTATTTGTCGATTCCAGAAGGTTGTATTTTTTACTTTAGAAATTATATGGCTCGTTTCTAGAAGAGATAGAGTGATGATTTTTTTATTTTTTGTTCAGCTTGTTAAATTCTATGATCTGTAGGATGGATTTGAAGGGAAAACCAACAGAACATATTTTTTTAATTTATTTATTTAAATTTTCTACATTAAATGTATTAAAAACATTATAAAGTTTATGTGACGACAGACACAGCTTTGCCATTTGTTTGGCAAATATGGCAATTTACTTTAAAATTAGTAATTCCTATAACAGTAAATAAAGCACAAGGCCAGACATTGGAGAAAGTTTGTGTTTACCTTCCAGTGCCAGTATTTAGCCATGGACAATTTTACGTTGCATTCTCTAGGGTAAAAAGGGTTGAAAACATTAAAATTAAAATCACCCCTAGCAAAGATCAGAGATATTGTTAAAAAACTCAGATGAAGTATTCACAAAGAATGTTGTTTTTAAAGAAATACTGTAGGCCTAATAAATACTTTACGGTAATAAATGTAAAATAGTTTGATTTTTTTATATTTTCTTGCTCTATTAGAATTTTTTAAAATTTCATTTATGAATATAAATTAAAATTATTTTTCAGGTACTTTACAGTAAATAAAGCATATTTGTATTTTTTTCTAGATACTGTTGTATCTAACCACAACGGGCCCTTTGCTGGTTTGGAATTATTTTAAATAATAGCTATGCAAAAATCACTTTTATTTTTTTGTCGGTTAATTATTTGCCGGGAAAATATGTTGTCAGTAATAACAATACCCTACCAAAGTAGGGTTTCCCTACCACAAAATCATTTTGCAAAGCTCCTTAAAATAGAGTTCACCTTGCTCTATATATTTTATATGAAGTGTGAAATTTCTATTTTGTGACATTGGTACTTGATTTACAAAAATAACTCATCAATTTTAATAAAAATATTTGTAAATTTTGAACTTTCGTGTAACCAGGGAATTTATTATTTATTTAAATTTATATTTGAGTTGAGACATGAACCTTGAGCAGTGGTTTCTATGAGACCTATGTTTAACACGGAAGGTCACATGTTTTATCGGCCAGTTTTATTGTCAGGTAATGATGTTGCAGGTTTATGGGTGTCTGTGTTCACGAAGGTCAACTTCACGCGCTGACCGAGGTGTGTACTCATCAATCTTACCCTTTGCTTGTAATATGAACGTTAAATAAATTTTATTTATTGTCTTTTTTGCTTACGGAAAGTAGTTATTGTTGAAAGTGGTAGTGTCGTGTCTAATTATTTTGGGATTTCATTTATAATTTGAAGACATTTGTTAATATATTTTTAAATTAAAATTGCTTCACATTTTGTGTTTTATTTTATTTTCACTGTAATTTTTTTTGGACACTCCACTGATGCAAAATGCTCAATTGAAGCAAGTAAGTTATACCAATCTTAACACCGTACAGGAAATGTCTTGGCGCATGCCCAAAAATGCATATATTTAATGTGAATTACCAGCTGAATAATCAAGTATAAATTTAATAATTCCATTTATGGTCTGTGACATCATTTTCTTCCCTCCTAAATAATTACTCTTGTAAATTTTCATTAGGATTGGTTTTGTTTTGAAGCAAGATCTTGTAAAATGCTATGTGTTCAAGTGTAGATAATTGGGCTTCTAGTGTAGATAATTGGCTCCACCTAAGTAATACAGCATAACTTGAAATTTGCTGGTCGAGGCAGTTCAACTAAATAGAAATGCTCCCTCGGCATTACAACATAGTAATGAGGCAATGACCCGCATGCATTTTATCACATAATGATATAGGCATGGTGTAATTTGTTAATAACTACTTAGGGTCATTAATTTAAATTTAAATTATTACTATTAATTTAGTCAGGCAAGCTGGAATTTTTCATTTATTTGTAATTAAAGATAAAAATGAGTAATGTGTTTGTAATCTCAAACAGCTGTTATGATCAAAACATTTTGTCACTGCTGATGTGTAGTATACACTGTCAGTGATTACAGAAAAGGGAACAGTACAGTCTTTATTTTAAGATTTGCAGTTGTTTAGGCACATAGCTAATGTTTGGGCCTGCCCTCAGAACAAACAATTATATTTGTGTTTGTCATCAGTCCAGAAACATCTCTAAACGAACTTGGCTGTTGGACTTCTTATCATGATTTCCATTGTTGACAAAGCTTGCTTGCTCTCTCATGTCCCTGAAAACATTTGACAAGCCAAACTTATTTGTTTATTATTATACAATATAGGCTAAATCGGCACTTATTTTTGAATCCATTGTTCCATATTTGTATGGGTACAGGACGTGTTCTAGTACGTTTGAGTAATAACCAAACATCTACATGCGTTCTTCTAAACTACCCTCCTTGGGGTGGGACCCAAGGTCGAACGGACGGTCAAAACAAATAACACTTGGCACAATAACATCAAGAGTAATTAGGTCAGAAACATTCTTAATCCTATTATTATTTACAGTTTGTAACAGTTAATCAAAATTGGTATTTGCTGAAGTTAGGATTGTATAAATAAATATATATGCTAAAGCCTTTATTTTTAGCAATTTTCAGTTAATCTGATTTTCAGAGTAAGTCAATAATTATTATTGGTAATTAAAATATTTACAATTTGGATGAAAAATTGTTCATGTAAAGTATTTATCAAGCCCTAAATACAAATTTAGTATTTAAAGAAATTTATTTACCTAATGACTTAAGTACTTTTCTGGCTTGAATGTTGTTGCCAGCAATGATTGCATTTATCTCATTTCTGCTTTTTTTTAAATCTCCTGTTTTAGATTTCCAAAAGATTAAACCTGCCAGCTAAGCTTACGAAATAAACTCCCTTAAACCGAATGAATTTTGCTTTCCAAGGAAGTAAATATTGTTTTTTCATGACTGTGTATTACTGAAGGGCAGTTTTATTGGTAAAGGGAACTATTTTTCAGAAAGGACAGTTAATGTGAAAGAAGGTCTAAGCAAGGGGGTTTTATAGAACCATAGTAGATGTTTGTAGCAAAAGTGTTGACATTTGCCTCCACTAATTAACGAAAACAAGTTTCTGGACATTTGGAATCTGGAATCTGATCCTAGGTGGAAAGGACCTGATCCTAGGTGATCTAGGTGGAAAAGACCTAGAATTAACTAGTTTAGTAACTCACAACCAGGAGGACCTGGACAAAAAACTAGTTAAAATGGTCCAGCAAGCTAAAAAACTAGCTGGAGCAAAGATGTCTTTGCCCAGGTCTGATTGGGTTTGATTTGTCCCTGTCTTAATTAGTGATTTTATTACTTTTGTCTTACATAAACTGTTGTTTGTTTTAGTTTTTTCCTTCAAAATTTTCTCTTTGTCAATTTACTGCAGTTGTTTACAGCTCTCCAGCTATGTTATTAACTATGTTTTTGTCCAGGTCCTCCTGGTTTTGTGCTTAATGTAGTTATGTTCTGGGTTCCTTTCCACCTTAAGACTGTATTAGAGTTCAGATCCCTAAACATTCTTAAATTTCTTTTAACCAGTCGGTGATGACAAATGTCCTCAAAGATCAAAATCAAAATGAGTACTTGTACATTTGGTGCCAAATCTTAAGGCCCACGCCGTGCTCAAGCCCAATGCTAAAATTAACACTAGTCTTACGGACGGACTGGGCTTTAAGATTTGGCACCACTTATACTTATCTCTCTCTGATTGGTCGACAGTTCATCAACGGAGGGAGCCTGGAGCAGCTGATTCTGGCGAGCAACATCGAGCTGACGTTCCGAGTGCGAATGAAACTGGCGCTAGACATCGCGCGGGGGATGGAGTACCTGCACTCGCGAGACGTCTTCCACCGAGACCTCACCTCCAAGGTAACATTCGGGAGTCGTAACGCCCCTTAGACTGGTAGACTTTGGACAAATTAAAGCCGCAGCATTGCCAGCTGGCACGTCTCCCTTGGGATATTGTACAGCTTGCTGAAGGAGGGGATCGATAGGATTGGAAAGGTATGATATGGACAGTCAGCCTTGGTCCTGAAGGAAGAGAGAAGCATTCCCAACCCATCATTCCGGCTCTTCCGGGGACAACTCGCCCTCTAATATTAGACCCCCCGAGCATTCCCTGACAAGGACCTCCACCTGGGACCTTGTTGTAAAGAGCCTCAGGTTTGTTCGCCCTCCAAACTAACAAATGCTTAAAAGTTTTTCGGGTAAGGATCCCTCATCCCCTCCCATAAGGACAAGCCAGGACGATCCTTCGAGGGCTCAGACCTGACTGGGTATCCGAGCTCAGCTGGAAATCACAGTTCCCAGAGAGACAAGGAGGAACCATGGTGAACAGGAAGCTGGTTAATCCGGACAGCCAATGGACTTACCAGCACAATGACAGAGAGCCGTCTAGGACCATATTGCCCTGTTGGGGCGAAATGGTCCTAGACGGGGCGATATGGTCCTAGATGACTGGTCTATGTCCTAGTTGTAAAACAAACAATAAATGTTGTAATACGAACATTAATCAATGTTTTTTTTACAGAGTAATTACAAGTGTATATGTTTACAATATTTGTATCAACCCCCTTGAATGTAACCATTCAATTGTTAGGTTTCCTTTGTGAGTCCCATTTCTTATTTATCGTTTTGTTTCAGAATGTGTTGATCAAGAAGGATGAAGCAACAGGTGAGATGATGGCTGTTGTTGGAGATTTCGGCTTGGCTGCTAAAATCCCAAGGTATACAATTTTGTTGCAGACTGGTTATATTAAAACTTAAAAGAAGCAGGTAAAAAAACTTCAACAAAAACAAATACACTCAATAGTAAAAGTTTTAGGTAACTTAAATATTGTTTGAACAATTTTTTCCTTGTAAAATTGGGTAGTGTTAAAATTAATTGAACTATGAAGTGGTAGAGTGTGAGTGTGGGTTATTTTAGACAATCCCCTCGAAGGCAGGCAGTACACTAGAGGAATCCTGTTATATCTCCGAAAAGTTTAGACTTACTTGAAATGTTACTTGAAATGCTCGAGTGCTGTTAACATGTTAAAATGTTTGACCTTCTTTTTAAAAAACAGGAAGTTGTATGATTTTCAAAAATGCTTATAGTTTCAGCATTGCTGTTCCAAACCCGTTACACAAAACCATTCTATGGAAATCTGACTTGTTTCTCCAATAAAACTGTTTAATTCCCTTCCTGAAAATCTGTGAAAAGAAACCAATGTTGGCAAATTTAAATCAAAACTGAAACTACTGAAATAAAAAATAAAGAAAATAATAATAAAAAAGAATATTATGATGGTGTATTTTAAGATTAGGTCTAGTTTTACTATTTACTTTGTTTTAATTATATGTCCTGAATTCCAAGGCTTTTTTATGTTATATTGTATGTTTTATGCATTTTTATGTTTTTGTAATGTGTGTTTGTTTCTGTAGTGTCTTTAATGATGACAAGTTGTCAACGGCATTATTATCGTTGTCAGATTGGGATTAGGAGACAACCATAAAATCTGGCGTACCCCTTCAATTATTTTGAAATATTGGTATAGGCCAGTGGAAAAAAAGGGATAAATAGGAGAGGGAAGGTTGGATGAAGCAATCTTGCTTATTCTCACTGTGATAAACAAGTCAACGCTATAGTTATAAAATTAAGTAAAGGACTCAGTTTGCCACAAGTCGCTGCTGTTCGCAGGTCGGGCTACCGGCTGCCGACAGTGGGCTCGCCGTACTGGATGTCGCCCGAGTGTCTGAAGGGCCAGTGGTACGACGAGCGGTCGGACGTGTTCAGCTACGGGATCATCCTCTGTGAGCTGATCGCGCGCGTGGAGGCCGACCCCGACTTCCTCCCGCGCACGGAGAACTTTGGCCTCGACTACCTCGCTTTCATCGAGCTCTGCACCGACCCCCCGCCGCCCGAGTTCCTCAAATTAGCGTTTTCCTGTTGTAACGTAAGTGGTTTTTCTTCCTCAGTGTAGTTTTGGTATTTGTGTCAGTGTTTGTGTAGTGAATTCTTGCAAGTTTGTGTTAGTTTCTGAAAATTTATCACGGAAATATGTAGATTGGAAAAGGGATCGTTTCTGATTAGTTTACTGCCATTAGGTTTATTTTGGTTTCTGTACTTCACTACTGCTTGATTATTGTTGTATTGCTCTAAAAACTGTTCCCATATAATTTTTTGCCTCTGTGGTGTTCCTTATCACTTTTTTTATCCATTATCGCTAGCCTTTTTTCAGAATGGTCTTTTTTGACAAATTTTAATAGTGGATAAGGTCATGCCTTGACAAATCAATTTCTTAATTTTCTAAATATACTGTATTGTGTAAAAACCATGTATTGTAAGTGGGAAAATAAACTTCCTATTTCTTATTTATTTCTTATCTTATCTGGATATTGTTTGACATCAGGTTCTATTATTTTTTAATTTACTTGAAATAATTGTAAGAAAACATTTTTTTAAAGTAAAGAGTAGTAATTAGGTTAAGTTTTTTTAAGTTACATTAATTTGAAAGGTTGTCAGAATGGAAAATTTTTAGGCCTATTCAATATTAATTGTTAAATAGGTTTTTGAAATACAAGCGCGCTGTTTTTCATTGAAAGGTGATTTTTTTTTGTTCAACTGAACAAGTAATAGATTAAATCCTTCTAAAAATTCTTGATTGCTTACTAGGTGGAAAGAGATGTTTAACAAGTTGAATGTAAAGTAAATTTCTTCAAAAACCCCTAGCATAGTCAAGTGAGAAATAAAAGAATTTTATGGGCTTATCCAAGGATACTTTCTAGTCACTCTTATATTTAATTAGTTACTTAAATCACACTTTATTAAACTTGGTTTTAAATTTTTCCAATTTATTAAAAGGCTGGCTGTGTAAACCGGTGTCAAATTTCCTTCCTGGTCATACTTATTACTTCAGTGCTTCAAACCTTATTTTAATTTCTCTCCGTGAACTAAAACCATTTCCAAATTTTTACTTGAAATCGTCTGTTTTGTGACTATGCACCAGTTTGTTTTAAGTACTCATGTACAAATGTTATGCGCAATCAAGGATAACATGTGGCTGGGATGGTGGCGTGTCCTGTAATCCAGCTACTTGGAGGTCACGAATTGTGGATAGTTATGAGCGATGGCTGTGGATGGGGT
The DNA here is from genome assembly GCA_035578135.1 of Flexamia atlantica. Classification (NCBI taxonomy): domain Eukaryota; kingdom Metazoa; phylum Arthropoda; class Insecta; order Hemiptera; family Cicadellidae; genus Flexamia; species Flexamia atlantica. The sequence goes on along the minus strand of JAQJVK010000030.1, from coordinate 2,028,963 downwards.
GTTCCATAGTGAGGATTAATGTCTGCACTATGGACTACTCGTTCATGGGACCATCCTCATAATTAGACTAGTTTGTAAATTGTATACCGAGGCGATAATGTGGTTCGGATCCCACAGAAAAATATGTAAATGTTAAAAAAAAATGTTAAAATGTTGGTCTCTTAGTTGCCATTGGCTGTTGGGCTATTAATTGACAGTCCTGTCTGAGGAACATGTCGGCCTTAGTTAATAACAAGATCGTGCCACAATCATCCTACTCATCCTTCACTGATATTCCAGTTGAAATACGCAGCCAGTGCTGCGTTTCGGTCTTAAGAGGCATTATAAGGTATTAAAAAGGAATTTTTCTTTTCAGTTTGAGCCGAAGAACCGGCCGACGTTCACGGAGGTGGTGGGGATGCTGGAGGAGATGCTAACGGTGCTAGAGTCGCCCGCGCCCGCCCGGCCGCGCGCCCCGGCCGCCAGCATCGCCGCCCGCAGCGAGGAGTTCCTCCCCGGCGCCTCCCTCCCGCCCGCCTCCGCCTCCACCAGCCGCAAGTGTGAGTACCGTCACCAAAAACACAAATAAACACACAAACAGCCAAAAAAATAGGGGCTGTTGTGCTGCTTTTTAGTGTGTATTTTGATGTACACATCAAAATTTTTGAACGGATTAACCACTTAAGCGCGGAGTAATTTGCCCCCCGCGTGATCAGTAGCGCGCAGTTTATTTACACGACCAATGCCAAATCGCGGGGTTTTTGTCTCAACGCGTCGAGCGCGATAGTGTAGAACTTGTGGCGTGGGCGTAGTTCCAGAAAAGTCCATTAGAGTGCAGCACCAAACAGTCTGCCACTTGTCAGGGTCAACTGTACAGTCGTAGAATGAAAAAAAAAATAGCAGAACAGTTGTAACAACAAAATAACAAAATAATCAGCTGAGAATGTCAAATCCGAGTAAACTCAGGCGTGATGGTTAACAAAGCAAGTGTGACACACAAGATTTCTCGTGCGTGGCGGTAGCGCGTACAGAATACTACCACGAGTTAACTCGTGTGCGGCGGTTAAGGGGTTAAAAGTACATTGCAATAAACATTAATTTGACCAAAAAGGTAAAACTGATGTAAGTCATAGCTTAAACTAAATCTTAAAAAATATCCGTTGATTTTACCTTGTAATACCTTGTTGTAACCTTGTATACGTAATTTAACTAATTATAGTGAAATTAGTAATTTGTAACAGTGTACCACCGGTGGCGCATGTCATCTTGTGGGTACACTAAAATCCCCACGGGCCGACGTGCCCCATACATGCACGATTTGCCGATGGCACGGAAGGCAGTGACGGGCCGAACGATACATTTTTAGTTATTGTAATCACCGCTTAGGTACAGCTCTTCCTGGGTCTTCTGACGACCCCTTCTGCCTTCTTTGGTATGTTTATTTCACCTTCAATTTTTCACCCAAACTTTTTATGTGAAAAAGTGGCTACAGTGAGTCAACATGACCCTAAAATACAAATATACTAATAATATGACTCAGCAAAGCACTGAAAGCACTATAAAAGCATTGAATCAAATGGGAACAGCACCCCACCGGTGGAACCTGTCGGAGTTTTTGAAAGTTTGCAGTGCACCATCAGTGGCGCAAGTCGGGATTATAGTTATTACAAAAACTGACTGTAAAAATCTGTCTGCTTGAACGTGTTAATGATTGTTGAGTTGATCTACATTTATTAGTAAAGGGTATTTTCCAATATCAGAGATTTTGACATATGGGCGTTTAGTGAGTCTTATCTTATCTTAAGACCTCTCTCTGGTTTTCACATTTTTTACCACAAGATATCTTACCCATTAAAATTCTCTCTTTGAAAATTAATTCAGCTTTACTCTTGTCCTTTATAATATTTTTTTATTTTTGACTTCAACAGGAAGTTAGCAATGTGCTTTGCAAACTCGTTAAAAATCTGTGAGCATAAACTGGACAAGTTGATTAGTAGCCTTCTAAATAAGGGTTAGGTGTGTTTGATTACTGGAATTTCAATCTACCATTTGTACTCAACCCCTAATTCAACTGCTATCAAGTTATTGATTGTTTTTAAATTCTTACAATTACAACATAGTGTTTCAACTTTAGCTGAACTCACGTGTTTCTCTTTGCAATTTGACCGAAGTCTAAAACATGTTGGTGTGTTACAGTGATCCACCGCAGGTCGCTGTCAGAAGACGTAGGCATGATTGTGTTTCCACCTCACACGGCTCCCAGCGACAAGGCGCGGTGTCACTTCGTCACAGCGCGGCCGATGCTCAAACACGTCGGAGAGACGATGGCCGCCAACGACCCGCACTACAAGCCTTTTCCCTCCAAGGCGAACCCCTTCGCAGCCCTCAGTCAGTTCAAGGGCGTCAAGAAAATCCTGGCGTCGACTAACTCGACGGACTTGTTTTCATCGTGTTTCGAGCTACCGTCTCCAAATCCGTTCCGGACCAAACCGTTTGAACTGTCTCCGGGTAGTAAGAAGCAAGAGCCGAAAGCTTTGTTTGAAAGGGGTAAGATATTTGAGGAAGAAGGCATCCACGCTTTGAGAAGAGATTCTCAGGATCAATCGTCCGTGTTGGTAGAACCTGTTGTGAAACCTTCGCAGATAAAATCGAAGAAAAAATTAGAATGTAATACATCGAGCGAAAAATCAAAATCGAAAGAATCGAGTCCTGTTTCTCAAGGCTTCCTGGACGAGGATGTTTCCGTTGTGAAAAGTCCGGCTTTGGGTTGTGCACATAAAGCGGAATCCAGGTGTTGTGCGGTGTTGAAAAGTAAACCGCGCTCGTTACCTTCCTCGCCGACGTTCTCGAGAAGAAACACCGTGTCGGTGGTGACCTCTGAACTGATCGCTCGGCTGAACGTGAGACGACACCAGGTCCTGTCCAAGTGCTCGGGGGAAGAAGAAACGCTGCACAGGGTCGTCTGTGATTCTGTGAGGAAGCGAACGTCTCTGTACAACCATCCGCTGTTCAAAGCACCATCGAACACACCCCCTTCTGAAATTAAAACCTCCCCGACATCGCTTCAACACCCTTTAAGGTACGTTTCAAATTAAAATTTTTGGAAAATGTCCAGTAATGGTCTTTGCTTTTCAACCTCTCGTCTTTCATTAATAGGGACTTAACAGTGAAGTTTTTATATACTTCTTTCATCTAATATCAACAGTAGTTTCCCTTTTTTTCTTGTTTTTATATTTTTCACATCTAAAAAGTTTGGTTTCATTACTTTACTAATCTGTTTTAATAGTTAATTATTTCAAAGGAAACGATTGAGTAATGTTAAAATCTTTGAATTGTTTCAGGGACTTGAAAATAACTTCCAATGAGTTTTCCTGTTGAACCGTGGTCCCCAGCTCCTTTTCTCCATCCTACAGATGTGACCATGTGCCCCTCCTGACCATGTGCAACCATTGTCCAATACCGTTATTAATCAATAAAAAAAATTCCTAAAAATGTTTGCCTATCAATTTAGTCAGTTAAAATTAATTTATCTTAACGATATGAATAATTACTAAGGTGAAATATCAATAATTTTACAATGAATTGTTCATCCTAAATTCTTTAAGGTTATGTTGGTGAAGGAAAAGCTCTAGGCTAGGTTTTGTTTGTTTTGAAAGGAGGAATACACAGCTAACTCACCTGAAGATCTGGTGTGAGGTAGCACAGAACACAGAAAGGAAGACAAAAACGCATAATATTTCGTCCCTATTAGGGACTTCCTCAGATGAGGTGGAGAGAGGAACTGTCAGTTGTCAACAGTTGTCAACTGTCAACTGACAGTTCCTCTCTCCACCTCATCTGAGGAAGTCCCTGATAGGGACGAAATATTATCTGTTTTTGTCTTCCTTTCTGTGTTCTGTGCTACCTCACACCAGATCTTCAGGTGAGTTAGCTGTGTATTCCTCCTTTCAAGACAAACATCATCCTAAAATTCAAAATAATGATATTTTCAAGGCTTAGGCTTATTCTACTAGGGAGTGTTATTTGGTGTAGAAATTTCTCATATGATCCTTGGGTTATAAATTCTCAAAACCTATAAATGTTTAAATTGGATTTGTTTTGTTAATTTAGTTAAATCTCAAACAATATCGTTTTGATCAATGTAAAGGAACGTAATTAGGCTTTACTACGAGAGGGCACACAGTTAAAAAGTCAATTAAATCGAAACCATAACTTTTTAGAAACAGAACCACTGATAGCGATTTTTCATCTAACTTTTTTTTGAACTTCTGGCAGTTTTTGAATTTTCAGTATCTAAAGTTCAATTTATTTATCATTTTGTAAACTTCAATAAGACATCAATGAGCTGTTAAAAGAATAAGATATACACTTGCATTTGTAAGAACAGGCCTGTAAGTAAAAATCATCTTCCGTGGAATTTTCCCTCCTATAATATAATTTCTAATTTCCTGCCCTTAAGTAAAAGTTTTAGAATCTGTGTCTACAAGCTAAGTAACCTTCAGTTTCTACCGTTTCATTTATTTAACGCTGAGTAAACTTCAATAAGATGCCAGTAAATTTTTAAACAAGATGTCTGTAAAACACCTGAAGAATGGACCTTTATGCAAAAAATTACCGTGTTCAGAAGAATTTGACCCTGATAATAAGCTGGTTTTCCTACTCTACCAGTACAGTAGAGTTAATACAACTATGAAACAGAAGAGTTATATTCTCATCATTTACCATAAAAGCATTCGAGGAATTCTGAAAACGCTGAAAATTATATATTCTAAGTTCTACTATCTTATATGAGTTATCTTAGGTAAAAGATAAAACAACAACAAACCAAATGATTTATCCAATAGGGAACAACGTGGCAAAATAACCAAAATACTCTAACCGATGATACACTCGGCGGAATCTTGTGAACTATACTCTTTGGTTTTTGCAGATCCTGTGCATCAAGCAGCAACCTCGCGTGTCTACCGGACCTCGTGTTCCCCTCTGTATCGACCCCTGTGGTCCCCCTCAGGAGGAGGGGGTCCTGTGAATCGGGCTTCTTCAGCAGTGTGGGAGAGGATTTTTGTCTTCCTGGTAAATATTTTCCCCTCATATATTTTTTAGACGGATAAATTCAAGAAGTATTTAGCAGAAAGTATTTTTGTGCTTACCTGCAATTTGAGTTTTACGATAAATTTTGTTCTTAAATATAAAAGGTTAATTTCTCTGAAAAATACTAACGCTATGACACCTCGTCCTCAGCAACGTCCTCTTGCTTGCAATACTTGGACATTTGGTTCAATGGGTCTTATTGTATAATGTTATTAGCTGTTGTTCCTGTTCTTTGCACAGTTGAACTGAAAATCTAACAAAAAGCTCTTTTAGAAACTTAATCTAAACTACCAAGATCCAAAAATAGTACAAAATATATGCTAAAGAAGCTCTTGAGCTGAAGACCGATTTTAAGGACATGAATGTATGTTTGTATGTTTAAATGTGTGTACGTGTTGGCTGGGTTCATGATACACATTTTTGTAAAATTTCAGCCTAGTTGGTTCAGTAATTTTTGCATTTGCCCGGAACGACAGACAAACACTACCTTTTCATTATGATATTATTTATAACTCAATAGATTAATCACTATGATCTTATTCTCTAAAACAAACATTGTTTGTACAGGCAAATTGTTATTGTCCAAGAATTTTTTATTCGTTGTCTTACATGTATGGGGTTTTCGCCACAAGAAATCGATTGAAATTGGTCAAAAAACTGAAAAAATCCAGTTTCAGCCCTACAGCCCTTCAAAGTGCCAATGTTATCATTATGGACAGTTTTAATCACAACAGTGGATTGATGTATTCCATTTCTTTTTATTTTACCTGAGCGTTACTCCCGGTACTTTGAAATATCTCCTGGTACTAGATATACTCTCAGAGCTACAGCTTTCAATACCTTCAACCGGTTATTGTCACCACTAGAATAAAGATCAACTGGTTATCGTCACCACAAGTATAACGATCACAAACGGTGTTGCGCAGGTATAGAGCTGGGCACGGCGTCGTCCGTCACTCTCTCGTCTTCCTCGTCGCTATTCCTGGACTCAGGCGCGACAGTGTCGTGTTCGTTGGACGACATCGCGACGCCCCTGCGCGGCCACGCGACGCTGCGCTGTGACGCCGCCTGTCACAAGCGATCCTCCTCCATCTACACGGACAGTTCTGAGGATATATCGAGTCTCGGGGGCGGCGACCTGCCCAGCTGGGATGAGCGGAACCAACAGGTATGTTATATATTAACAATATCGAATGGATGAGCTGGGATCCCTGTTGGGAGTTGATTTTCGGAAGGTAATGTTACCTGTTAGAAATATTACCTGCCAGCAGGCTTCCCCTCCAAACGAGTTTGGTCGAGAGAGCAGTGACCAGAAACACTAAACTGTATTTGACAATGCTCATGAAGCACTGAAAGAACACTTTCTTCATAATTTCTAAAACAACATCCGGTTTTTGTTGCATCACCATTTAACCTCAGCGGTTAGTCATGCTGGAACATTTTGATATGTTAATGCCACTATCTCTTGGAATTTGGTGAATACTTGGTGTTTTCAATCCTGATCAATAATCCTGTTAGGAAGCACTTTCGTTCTTTCTTTGATTTTTAATTTTTAATGTGTTTCAAAAGCACTTTTTCCCCCACCTGCTTGCTATGTTTAGACACTTTTACTCCTTGTAATTGGTGAGTAAAATAATGATTTTTCTCTCAGCGAGAGTAAAGTGATTACTTTACCTCTTGGCGGGACAAAATAATCATGACACTTAATATTTTTAATTAAATATGTAACATTAATTCAATATTTTAATAATTCAATTTTTAGCGAATTTCCCCTATAGGGAAGAAGCTATTACTGTAGGTCTCATGGTAAGACCCAAGCTCGGGACCATTATAAATTTTGTTTTGGGGCCCCCAGAAGCAAAAAACACTATTCGTTCGAATTTATATATATATATATATATATATATGTGTCTGTTAGCACGATAGCGGCCGCAAAAATGGTCCGATCTTTATCAAATTTGGTACGGACATGTAAAGTTGTAATCAATTGGACGAGTTCGTAAACCAGCCCGATCGGACCACCGGAAGGGGGGTAAAGGGGGATGAACCCCCCAAAAATGGGGTTTTTGAGTTTTTTACATAGAAAAATAAAATTTACCGAATTTTGTTGGCGCCATTGAATTCAGCTCAAAAAAAAACAAGCAATTTAGTATTTTGAATCAATGCTCTCTGTCCATTGGTTACCGAGATATTGAAAGTGGTAAACACAGTACGTTGTCCCAATGTTAACCTTATGGGAAATAAATAAAATTCTATATCTCGGTTATTTCTCAACATATCTTGAGAAAACTTGGTAAATAGCTTCTTCTAGTTCAGATCTACTAAATATTGAATTAAAACCACCCATTTTTAATATACCTGTAGCAGCAAACCTGCATACTCATTTCCCATGTTATTCTTATGGAGCTTACCAAAACATGTCAGATCTCGCTATGTTGGATTGAAATACGTTGTTTTGCATTTGAAACTCGCTGAGTATGCAGGTCTGCTGCAATGGGGGTATTAATTTAATTTTAATAATTTTTTAATTTAATTTTAATTAGGGGTGTGCGAATAGTGATTTTTGAACTCGAGCCGAGCCGAGCCGAGCTTTTTCAAAAGTTTTCGAGCTCGAGCTTTTTTGAGCCGAGCTTTTTAACAACCTCAAAATTATGAAGCTTGATTTTAATTTTAAAAGATACAATAGACTAATGTTTGCATCCTTAAGTTAGCTCAAAACTAGAAAGCTTATCTCCAAAACAAGTTAATGATCTGATAGGTTCATAAATATTTTGTATTATGTTACATAAAATTGATCAAACTGGCTCAAAAGATAATTTATGTAGAAAAATAACCAATTTAAAATCTAAATTTATAATTTAACTCCCCATTTATTCCACAACAGTTTCACTTTAAAATAAATAGTTAAACTTACATAATCATTCTAGTTACATACTACAACATTTCTTTCAAGAGTAGAAAGGAGTTAATTGGAAAGGTTTTAAAATGGTTGTATCTTAAAAAATAACATATTTACATTTAGTCAAACTCAAACACAAGATTGATTTTCTTAATGTTCACAAAATAAAGATGATTACAAATAGCAGTCCCAATTGTAGCATAATATTGATGGTTAAATTATTTCAGAATATGAATGAAATAATATAAAAATAATTTATTGTCATCCTAAAATTGATTGCACTCCTAAGCTTTTGTGGAGAAAATAACTGGGTTAAGATAATCAGGAAGAAGAAAGAATCAGAAATTAGGACGGAATAGAGAGAAAGAAAGAAACAGCTACCTCTCTCACTCTCCTTATCAGTGGCCAGGGAGGGGGGGTGGAGGTTGTTTACAACAACTCTATCCCGGTTTTTTGTCATTGTCTGACTCAGTGCGAGCTGCGTGAGTTAATTAAGAGATAAGGAATCCTTGCTACAAAATCCGAAAATACAAACTACATGTCATACAATTATAAATTACGGCTTATATTTTTTGTCTAATTTTTATAAATAAAATGAAACCAAAATGAAGCTTGTACGATATACCGTTAAAGAGATAAGCCATGCTAAAACTATAGACTTTCTTGCTGTATTTTGCTCTCCAAGGTCAACTAAATATAGCTCCGATTTCCGTCTTAATGGAGATGATATTTCTTGTTACCTGTCAATGTCTTTTCCTTATCACTAGAGAATATTTTTTGTTTGTATTTTTTGTGGGAGGGAAACGCTCTTCCGTTTGCCGTGTCCAAAAATAGATCGCAATAATTATCTTTCCGATAAGAACTCTCTTATCAAAAGCTCGGCTCGAGTGTCGAGCTTTTTTGAAAAAAGTCGAGCCGAGCCGAATACTGACAAGCTCGACCTAAAAGCTCGACCGGTCGAATACTCGCACACCCCTAATTTTAATGTTATTCTGATGTTACATAAAAATAACATTGAAATCAATAATTCAAAAATTAGAGCCCCTTCAAATTTCCACGCACACATGCAAATATGTTGCAGCTCAACGAATGCAGGTGCTAACAGCTGATTTAGTGGCAGGAATAATCAAATAAGATTATCATTAACAACAATCAGCTGTGAGAACATCTAAGAATTAAGCATGTAGGAACGTTTCAACAATCAGCTCATCGTTGGTGCATGCATGGTTGCAGCTTCCCGAGTGCAGGCGCTATTAGCAGAAAGAAACAAAATGGATATTTTTATTACATCTTAAGTTAATAAGATAAATTGTTATGGTATAAATTGTTAGGATGTTTATTATTGCAGGTGAGGGAAAAATGTGCTTATTTCGAGAGCATAGCATATTGTCTCCCTCGTGAAAATTGTGCCCCCACAAGCCTGGGCGCCAACATTTTCACTTGCGAGACAATGTTGTACTTTTCTCACCCAACACACAAATAACTATTTCATGATCAAGAATGGTCAGTAAATCGTTAATAGAAAGTTGGCTTTTGACTAATAAACAAAACAAGGTTTATTGTTTTAAATCTTGACAATATTTTGTTTATTTAACCCTCTTAAACTCATTCACTTCAAAGTTATTTGTCATGAAATTTGTGATAAATTTCTGTCAGTCGGTCTATAGTTCTTGTTGTAACTTTTAGAAATGAGGGACTTTGATTGGAAAAGATTTTTCTTTTATTTTAATAATCTAAAAAAGTTTCAAATCGTCATTTACATTGATTAAGGTGTCTATAGCTTAGAGGAACTGTCCAGATGTATCAGAGGATCAGGATCAGGTATTTTCCTGTTGTGTAATTTCAGGGCCCCATTTGTTCCTGACTTAGAAACAATTAATTTATTTTCTTTAAACCGTTTGTCCATTTCATCTATTCCTCCTTGTGCCCTTAGTCTTAGCATCACTCTGTCCTTGTCCTGTCCTCAGCAGCTGATGTTGTCTGCAGACAGCCAAACTTTACCCGTCGATATACAATACAATCAGGTAAATCATTGTCTTACACTAAGTACAGTTCTGGGCCTAAGTTTGACCCTTTTACCCTCAACATTTTGTTGACTGGTTAAGATTACAGAATGATAATGTCTAAAAACAATCTTGTCCTGAGTATCTAACTTTAACTATTTGTTTCAAATGACATAATTTTAAACAAATCACGCTGTACAAATCGCTGTGATTTGTTGTTGTATCCACCTTAACAGTTCATTCTTTATCCTAATTTTCTTAAGATGCATGTTGTGTGAGATAAGCTCAAAAGCTTCAGTCATGTCATAAAATGTACATAACTGCTCCCCCACAACATCAAGGTTGTCATACAAATTTATTAAAAAATAAAGATAGTTGTGTATTTCTCTTGAAACCATATTGTTTATCACAAGATTACAGGTTAATCAGCTGCTCCTGTGCTCAGATAATATGAGAATGTAATTTAGGCATTGAGGCTGTTACATTAACTAGCTAAAAAGTAGGGGTTCTCATATTTTTTGGCTGAATTTTTTCACATTTTTTATCTTAATTTCTTTTAGTAGGTTAAAATTGAATTGATTTAATTTTAACCTACTAAAAATTATTAGGCTGATAGATATAGTTTTTGTCTATGAATTTTTTATTTAATTTCTTGATTTAGCTTTTTTTAGGTTGTAGTTAATTAATACGAAAGTAATTATTTAAATATTTTTGGCCCAAACCGATTTTGGCCCGAGACCCGAGAGCCAAAATTAAAGGCCCGACCCGACCCAACCCGTACTTAAAAAATAGGCAGGTTAAAGTCACAGCCTGTATTCAATTCTCCAAAAAATACAAGCCAATATTTTAAAAGGTTTCATAATGGGTTTTTACCGACGACAATCTTTTCAGGCGCCGCAACACATAAGCAAGATCGTAGAGTATTTCGAGCGGAAGCAAGGCTCGGTGGCGTCGACCAGTGCGCGGTGGGAGTCGAGCGACCTGCCGTCGCCGAGCCTGACGCATCACTGGCAGCTGCAGCGGGAGTTCTACCACGCGCGACGGCAGCCACCCGCGCGGCGCGGCATCAACCATCGCCTCATGATCTGCGAGGGCGCTGTCCGCTCCAAGCTGCAGCTGTTCGATAAGAAGTGAAAGCTTTAAACCTACTTCTAATTCGTTACTAGTCTCGTGTTTTCAATCCGGTTCGAAAATCCCAATCGGCAACGCTTTCTGTCTGTTTTTAATGTTTCAATCGCACTTCTTCATGTTCGGAAAGGGCCGGTAGTTTGTTAGTCTTAAACAGAACAAGTTTGTTTGAAATCCTTGCACAATCTTGTGTTCATTTAACTTTCTATAACTTTGATTTATACTAGTCACTCAAAAGGTTATTTGCCATGAAATTTGTGATTTACTGTCCAACAGTGCTATAATTCTTGTTGTATTTTTTTTTTTTTTTTTGTAATGGAGACTGTTGGAAAACATTTTGTTTTGAATGGTATAATAATTGAAAGAAAGTCTAATCTGATGAAGTTCAGTGATTTAAGTTAAATTTAGGAAATAAATTTTATTCATCAACCTGCTTCACTCTCAGTCGTTTACTTTGAAATAAAACTTAGATTCTTTTGCAAAGTAATGCCAAGAAATCTCATATCCCGAAAGATCAGGCTGTCATATCAAGCCGAATACCAAAAATTACTCTTAAAAACAGTACATCTGATGTACCAAAACATACTTAACACATCTTAAAACTGTTAACAATTGTTCATTAAAGAATTATCAAGAGTTATCAGGTTTTCACAATAATAATTATGGTAATAATTTTCATTTGCTTTGATGAAACCTTTGGCTTTGTTAGATCACTAAGAGTTATTGCAAATTTATATTCATTATTTGGGTAATATGTTTTGGGTCATTTAATTACTTAAATTGAACTTTAATTTGAAATAATTTTAGATAGAAATACTTACCAAAATCAATAAAATTTTGCTTGAATTCTGAGGTACTTCAAGCATATTAGGTTTTCATTAATTTATAAAAAGGTATTTACTTTTCAAACTTGAGAAAAGTAACCATAATAAGTAAGCATATAAAAAATTAATTGGCTTAGTTGGATTTTGAAATTAATTGTTGGTTACCACCACTAAGTATGTATTGTCAAATTTGTGGGAAGATCCCAGATGAAGCAATTTTAAATTGTAACAAGTGGAAGTAAAATTTGACGTGGGATATGTACAGATTTTCTCCTACATGGCATACATTTGTTAGTTTTTTTTTTTTACACAAGCTTTACAAGTTTTAATAATCAATTTTATTCAAGACATAATTATTACTCCACTTTTAAAATTGAATTTCTGTTGCACATAATTGATTTTGTTACTACATGTATTATTGTTTATCATTCTTGTTTTGTACATATATATTGTTAATCGTAGAATTTTATATGATGAATAGAACCATAATAGTTGAACCCAGTTTTAAATAAATATATTATTAGCCTCATAAGTTAATCTCAGTGCGAAAATTGGGCATTGAGGTTCAATTATGTAGAATGTAATAAGTGAACGGTCTAAACATAATGAGTATGTACAAAGTTATGGCCGGTTAGTTTCATTTTTATCTCTAGTGCCCTGTTTTTTTGCACTGAAATTATCTCAAGGTGTTTTTATTCTTCCAGTTGTATTAATGTTGTTATTGCTCAGGAAAATGCAAGTTGTAAATGTCAGCCTAAACTTACAAAGAAGCAATCACTAAGCTCAATATGTCCATTCAAGAGTATTTTTACTATCAAAAGTAGCAAAACTGCGTACCTGCCGTCCTGTAAAATTTGTTTCAAAAGTAATGTTATGATTTTGTTTATTATGTCCCCTCATCTGTCTTCCCATGTGAAACCACTTATTTGTATGAAGTATTTGTAAGATATAATTTTAGAGTGTATGTACAGTGCTGAGTTTGTCCCAACGCTGTTTGGTATTAATTTTGTTGTGAACTAATTATTGTGCCTAATGTTGAGTTTGTGGTGTAAATCATGTTGTATTGATTCTAACAACTTAGTTACATTTAATTCGGGGACTTAAAAACTCGCCCTGTTTTAGTATTACCCAAGTGCATAATTATTATTACTGTTATGATTTGGAGTTTTAGACAATTTAATGTAGAGCCTCACTAACTCAGGGTTTAAAATAGTTTTAATAACTGACAGTGTTACTTTTCTAAATTGTTATATTTTATTTTAGATCAATCTGGCAGGTTAACTTATTCATGATTTTTTATTCCACGTGTAGTTAGTTCAACACAAGGCCGTTATGATCCTCTAATTTGATCATCTGTGGTTTTCCTGCAGAAATTGGCACTTCACATTTTGGTTGATCCCAGAACCACTCCACCTTTATTTTTGCATCACTTTTTTTAATAATAATTTGAAACAATTATAATCAGGGAATATTTAATTTTCATTACTCCAAGTACTCGTTTCACAAACATTCACTGAATTAGTGAGGGCCTAATAGGTAGCTGTTATCTCTAAGGGTGGTTGATAATTTTATTTTTATTTATATAGTTCCTGATTTACGCAAAGAATATACCAAATATAAAGTAATGGTTGTAAGTAGAGGTATTGAGCACAATTCAATATTAACCTATGCCTAGGGCCAATAAGACTGCCTCTTGTAAATGGTGTACAGAGTCTTTTCCTCGTTAAATAGTATTGTAATATTTTTCTAGACTTTGTATTATATTTTAATCTAGTCAGTCAGTAATATTTTGTTGTACAGTCGGTTATTATCAAAACTTGTATTGCTAATTGCATTTAATGTGGAATTGAAATGGTTTTCTCATTATTAAATGAATACTTTATAAAATCAATCCATAAACATGGTTGTAGACTTATTTATTCCTTACTTTACATGTCATGATTTGTTTTGATTTTGATTTCCAGCGGATATTTGCTCACTGAGTAAAAACAGCGACTGTGTGACATTTGAATGGTCCAGGACCCCTGTTACAAGCCCCCAACCCAGCGTGTTAAGTAAAAAATGACGAGGCAAACAACTACTAAGCTAGGTTAGGTTGGGGGGTGAGGTTAGATTAGGTCAAAAAGCTTAAAAAGGTTAAGGATCTATTATGCTCAAAGACGGATGGGAATTTAGTATTGAACACTTTAACAAGAACTGAAGGAACTTTAAATTCATTGATATAGTTAGTAAATATCCCTCACAACAACTCAGTAATCTGGCACTGGTTTTTTTTTAGTCTTTTTAGCAACTAACTCCGTAACATCTAGTTTCCCAACTTTGATGTATTCTAATAAAGAAAACATTCACAAAATTGAGTGAATAATATACATAGCATTAAAAATAAAACATCTTTTCTTGTTATGCTTTTTTAGTGTATCAAACATGTGTTAAAGGTTTTACATTTTTAAGAAGAGTTTTACAAAGTCATCGATGTCATGCGTGGTTGATGCTGTCAGACAACAATTCTGATTTAAAACAGACTTGTGGAGGTAACTTTTAATTTCAGATATTATAAGTGTGGTTCCAATGGATTTTTATTCTATTCCTTTCCATCTGTTGACTTTCTGTTTTATCATCTGTTGATTTCTTTACAGGTGTGAAATAATTATCGAAACAATGGGTAGTTTTATATAAAAAATTTGAAGGGAAAACTAAAAGAAGGTAGCTTCATGTGTATGGAATTTGTAAGGGCAACTACCGGGACTCCACTTTCTGGTTTTATACAGGGATGCTGTCACACACTGCATTCAGTATTTTTGTTGGAAGATTGTGATCATCCTGAATTCAATTTTGTAAAATGAATGATTTTGAGCTTTGCAATTTATATGTAATACAAAAAATTGAGGCGGAGGAAAAATTAAAATTTAACCTTAACTATTTGTATAATATTTTTTCTTCTATTAACAGTATAATTAATTGTTCTAAGTTAAAAGACCTGTTACTCGCTAACACGTAGAATAGAATAGAAAATCTTTATTGTCTTTAAACACAGCTTACATTGTGTATTGTACATCGTCTGAACATGTAGATTATTGTATATGCAATAATATAAAAAATACATAGGTCGAGATAAAATAGAAATAAATGTTGACAGTGTCAAGTATAAAGCTATAAAGCATGTTTCTTTTAGAAACAAAGGGAACATTTTTGAGGACCTTAAGAGGTTAAAAATTATAAAAACCAAACTATTGTATAGAAAATATTTTAATAACAAAACAATTATATACATCAAGATACTGATAAATGGCAGCCGACAAAATTGTCATTGAGCAGCGAACCCGTTATGAAGAACCTTGACTGAATACATTATTATGAACACGGGAAACATGATGGGGCATATAGGAAATAACATGTTTATAAAAATGCTTGCCACATCCAATGTTATAAAAGGGTAATCTTAATTTTAATTTCCTCTTAATAAAATTAAATTTGAAATTTTGGTAACTTAAAAAGTGGAACTTAATTTTACAATGATAATTCAAGACAAAAATGTACAAATACTAAGAGTGCAAAAATCTATAGTTATGATGATAAAAAAAAGTCAAACCTACACGACTAGAATGAAATTGAATAACCTAATTGCTTTAACATTAATGTCACTGTTTTTTTTGCTTTTCCCAATGACCGAAAGATGTAGTTCAAAATCATAAATAAAATTAAATAGGCCCTGCATAATTTTTTACAAGGTTTATAATTATGTACATTTTTAAAAAGAAAATTCACAATATTTAACAGTTAAAAACAAAATCACAATCCGTATTTGACAGGGATGAGGCGATCAGTTGATCTTGTACAAATAGAGTTTCTTCTCGGAGAGAGCAGCCAAGAGTGGGGGCTTGTTGTTGCATAGTGGCACTGGAGCGAGGTCTATGACTGGCTCTCTCACTGGAACACTGACAAAACAGCAATAATAAGTTACAGTGGTCCCATAACAACATGCTTCGTCTTAAAAATAAATTCTTATAAATTAATTCTAATAAATTGATATTATATATATCAATTTATATTTATTAGAATATAAACTGATTATATTCTAATAAATTGATTGCCTATATATTTATTTATTGCCTACCATATTGAATGATTTTGAAAAAAAATCTTTATCGATTTGTATGACATACGATGGAAACAAGATTGACTTCTTCCTAAAATGAACGATAAAAAACTTTTAAATATGGAAGAAACACATGAAAATAAACACTTTTAAATCAAATTCACAAAGACATTTTGAAGACCTAATAAAAAAGCTTTGTTAACCCTTCAACGTGGTTTGCCGTAGGTACTACGCCATTGCCGACGGGTGCTATTACCGACGGCTTGGCCTAGTAGTTCACTGATTTGCCACCAGGCCGGTTGCTCAAGCGGTTCAATGAATCGCCGCCAGAGCCGTAGGCTTTAAGACTCAAACGAGCACTGGTCTGACGGTACTGCGCGGCCGTGTGGTCTAAATCATTGACTGACGAGCCAATGTTTAGGACATACGCCGCGGCGCGGGTTCAATTCCCGCACCATGCGTAATCCCTATTAGGCTTGCAATTGTGTGGCTTAGTTGGTGAAAGGGCCCACCTAAAATAAACGGTGACCGGCTTGGGTGGAAGTTGACGGCAATTGTAGGTTTAATAGGAATTGCAGTGGACACCTGTTTTGGTTCTTTTTACCCTTGTATAGAGGAGGAGGACACACTTTTTTATATTTATTAATTAATTAAGCATATTGTCAATACATATTGACAATCACAAAGGTCATAACCAAAATATTAGACCAAATACAGACAAAATTAAAATATTACCATTAACAATTGAGATTTGTAAAAAAATTGCCACGTCAAAGGGTTAAACAGACCTAATCTCAATATTCAATTAATAACAATGGTTAACCTGAGTATTTATACTTAAAAATATTATAATACAATAAAATATCACAAAAAAGAAACAAGTAAGTCAACAGAGCCGATTCACCTCTAAGGTTATAAGTTATTATGAAAATTAACTGAGAGTTGAACAATTGAATTAGGTATATAAAATAGAGGAATACTTAAACATGGAAAGAAAAAACAAATAAACAGGAAATAATGGCAAAAATAAACAAACACAGTCACCGTATAATTAAAGTCGTGAGGTGACTCCCCAAAAACTAATCCTGATACAATACTTCCTGGTTACATTTCACTCCCGACTAACCGAGGTCGTCGGGACCAAGGCTGCCTCGGATACCAAAAATCTTGGATAATACAGAGGTTGCTTTTAATCTGAGGTTAGATTGTCACAAGATTACAATTGTGGGTGTAATGCTAATAAAATATTGGTTTTACCAAAATATCGAGTATGAAGGCCAGTAAAAAAAAGAATTTAAAGTAAAAAATTGTTTAAATAAAATTCCTCATGTAAAAATAATAATCAGTTACAAAATACACTCCGTCAAGGATAGTTGTCATTTATAACATCAGTTTATATATGTACAAATGTTTGTTTATGGTCAGAGTTCACTATCGGCAAGCAAGTGTGAATCTATGCCAATACGAATGTAGTAATGTAGTCTTACAACAGATAAAAAAAATCCTGATGATTTTATATTTTGATTTGACGAAATACATGTTAATCAAGTATTATTATGTTCCAACCGCAAAGAAAAATTATAAATTTTAGCTTATAAAACGACCTCGGATAACCTGGGGTCTCGGATATAACCGGGGCTCGGATAATCGGGTGTGTACTGTACTGATTTCTTACTTCAAAAGACAATTTGAAAGAATCAAACAACCATAGTAATTATTCATCAAACAAATCAAGAATAACAAATTCAACCGACCTGTGCAGGTGGTCGCCGCCCTTGGCGCTCCACATGTCGAGCGTGCGACCGCTCTCGTTGTGCGCGACCACCAATGAGTCGTCCGCGACCGGCAGCACGGCCGAGCGCGACATCACGCGCGCCGACGACCCGCACTGGAACGTATGAATCATCGGCGCGCACACCTGCTGAACACCATCAGAAATAGAGCATTTATTTTCCACACCAGTCGTATAAAATCAAGTAGACTCTCCTCGTTCCTCTGGATTGAGTGGTTGGCTTTGTTTGATTCAAAGGATGTATTAGAAACACTTTATTTTCCTGTAAAATTGTTTTTTGTAGCAATCACACATTGTTAGTTAATAATCTCAGGCCCGAATCACTACCCCCACCGCTACCTCGGGGTGTGCGAGTATCAAGCTACTTATGATCCAAGTTTACATTACTCAACCAAATACTGCAAAGCTTGAGTAGATTTGTTTCTCCCCTCATTTACCCGACATTGAAGGCCTATTTACACTATGATCAGACAGTAGGACAGTAGAAAAATATTCTTTTGTTCTCCATATTTTTTCAAGTATTACTGCCCACTGTTCTGGTCGTTGCGTAAACCAGGCTTGTTATACACGACTGAATTTTTATACAGTTTTTTACACAACCCCATTTTTACTCTCCACAGTCGCCACCATAAATATTTTGTTGTCATCCTTGAATTAAAGTGATTTTATAAGTTGTTAATATCAATAAGTTTACACCACTTAGTTTTTTCCCAGAATTTAAGATTTTTATTTCCTTACTCTCAATGAGAATGATTTTACTTTTTATTTTTGAAACACTGAAAACTTTTTGAAAGACACCTACCTTGCCATGGCCGTCACAGTCGAGCAGACTCAGACACACGCGAGTGTGTGGGCTGCGACTGCTGGGCCGGGACGTCGTCAGCATCATCTGCGTCGCGCCGTCGTATCGCATCGACATAAACGGCCCCTCCACGCCCAGCTCCTGGCAGCCGTAGTCCTCTCCCTGCCGCGCGTACGAGAACACCGTGTTCAACCTGCGAGCATTACGAGTGTTACTGTCGGGTCAGAAAAAGAACACTCAAGCAGGTTTAACCCACTGTCATGTTCCTTGGCTTTTGGCCATAGAAGAATATTGAAAGTTGCCCTTAACTAAATAGGTAACTAAATAAGGAATACAATAGGTTGTGTTTTCCCCCTTTCCCATATTTTTCACATTGCATAAGTAAAGTATGAACATAAGCCAATGATATATTAAAATTTTCATAATATAGTAGGTTTAGAAAATAAATGCATATAACACTATTTTTTATATTAAAATTTTTAAATTCCTTGACTGACTTGCTAAACTCCTGCAGTGAGTAACGCAAAAATAACATGATTTTAATTTTCCTGTAAATTCAAGATGATCTTCTATATCCCTTGTTTCTTATGTTAACGTATTCGAAAATGTTGTACCCATATAACTGGTTATTAGTAAGTTGATTTATTTATGTTAAACAAGTACTATTTTTGTTATGTTGTAGATATCTCCCATTAGGGGCTCCCACCCTTGTAACAGATTTGTAACATTGGCACTAACCCCCATCACAAATTACGTAATGCTGTGCTTTCATCCTTTCCCCCAAAATAAAGTAAAAAATGTGTACTTTGAAGATAGTTGAAAATTTAAAAAAAATTTAAGGTATTAATAATTGAGATTTAATATAACTACATAATGTTTTGTTGAACCCCCCCCTCCCTTCCCTCCCTTGTAACAGTGCATAACACTGCCGAACAACCCCCCCTCCGCCCTAGGGGCGTTACGTAATTTATGGACGGCCCCTAAAATAAAATAAACCTATTTGGTAGGCCTATAGTAGTAAAAACAAAATTTGTCAATAACAGAAAAAAGCCAAATCCCTCAAAAAAATAATCTGAATACAAGCCTTATTTAAAATCAAACACTCTACTGCTTCGTCACCTGCAAGACAGAAAGCCGCCCTGGGGGTAGGGTGTGCCGGCACGACAGGGCGTGGATGCGAGGGCGACCACGGGCGTCTTGTTGTGGTCGGTCTCCCACAGCCGCACGCAGTGGTCGGTCATGCGACGGTCGTACTGCGCCACCTTGCCCGACTGACTGCCCAGCAGCAGCAGGTGGGGGTGGGCCGCGTCCCAGCAGCACGACCACAGCGGCCCCTCGCCTGCCGGACAGAACTAACTGTTTTAGATACTGAACAAACTATTTATCCTTGAAATTGTGTGATCAACACATTAGCTACAGATCATCGAATTGGGACTCCAAAAATAGACCGATGGCTCATACTATGTGGGCCGGGGAGGTGCCCATCCACAGACCAGTGGCTCATATATGAACTCAATGTGCTTTAACTTTAGACCATTGGCTCATTTTGAATGTTTAAATGATACAATTGATCCATATATTCAACTTCAGTTAACATTTTGGTCCATGCAAGACACTAGGTTTTGAGAATCCCATGGTTCTAGGGCTGATCCCAGCCCTAGTATCCAACAAAGTATCCACTTTTTAAAAAACTTTATCCACTTTTTAGAGTAATTTTAGAAAAAGTCTCAAGCTGCCAGCATTGTCTAGAAGCCTCTGATTTCAGTCTAAGGAAACAAATAAAATCAAAATCCAATCAAAGATCAAGATCAAGATCAATGGCAGTCCTGGTTTGCCATTTAGCCATCATTTTTTATTCATAATTTGAGTCACTTTCGTGAGTTTTCTGCCACATGGACTAGGAGAATTGCCCCACAGAGCCCAAGACATTTACAATCCATCACAGTGACTCACCTTTGAACGTATGCACCGTGATGTCAGTGACTCACCTTTGAACGTGTGCACCGCAGGGTTTGTAGCAGTTCTTGAAGTTGAAAAAAATAAAAAAATAACTAAAATAAGAAGAAAAATACCCCCGTTGCAGCAGACCTGCATACTCAGCGAATTTCAAATAAAACACAACATATTTCAATCCAACATAGCGAGATTTGACATGTTTTTGTAAGCTCCATAAGAATAACATGGGGAATGAGTATGCAGGCTTGCTGCTACAGGCACGTTCAAACTAGGTGGTTTAATTCAAATATTTGGTAGATCTTATCAAGAAGAAGCCATATACCAAGTTTTATCAAGATGTGTTTAGAAATAATGAAGATATTTTTTTTAATTGCCCATAAGGATAACATGGGGAATGAGTATGCAGGTTAGCTGCCACAAAAATGGAAATTTCAGGGATTTTAGACTAAAATACATTAAATCTCATCTAGATGAAGCCACAAACCAATTTTTATTAAGATATGTTGAGAAATAAGGGAGATATAGAATTTTACTTATTTCCCATAAGGTTAACATTGGGGACAACGTACTGTGTTTACCACTTACAATATCTCTGTAATTAATGGACATAGAGCAATGATTCAAGTTACTAAATTGTTTGTTTTTTCAAGCTGAATTCAATGGTGCTAACCAAAATTTGATAATATTTATTTTTCTATGTGCGAAACCCAAAAAAACCATTTTTGGAGGGGGTTTACCCCCTTTACCCCCCCTTCCGGTGGTCCAAACGGGCTGGTTTTCAAACTCATCCGAATAATTACTACTGTACACCCTTGTGCCAAGTTTCATTTCGATCGGACCATTTTTGCGAGCGCTTACAGACACATATATAGATATATATATAGATCTATATATATATATATATATATATATATATATTTATATATATCTAGAAATTTGAACGAATGGCGTTTTTTGCTTCTGGGGGCCCCAAAACAAAAAGTTATCATGGTCTTGGGCTTAGGTCTTACCATGAGACCTACGGTAATAGCTTCTTCCCTATAGGGGAAATTCGCTAATAACCAAAATTAACCAAAATTAACCATGAGTAAACCAAATACCCCCGTTGCAGCAGACCTGCATACTCAGCGAATTTCAAATGCAAAACAACGTATTTCAATCCAACATAGCGAGATTTGACATGTTTTGGTTAGCTCCATAAGAATAACATGGGGAATGAGTATGCAGGTCTGCTGCTACAGGTATATTAAAACTGGATGGTTTTGATTCAATAATTAGTAGATCTGAACTAGAAGAAGCTATTTACCAAGTTTTATCAAGATATGTTGAGAAATAACCAAGATATAGAATTTTAGTTATTTCCCATAAGGTTAACATTGGGACAACGTACTGTGTTTACCACTTTCAATATCTCGGTAACCAATGGACATAGAGCAGTGATTCAATATACTAAATTGTTTGTTTTTTTGAGCTGAATTCAATAGTGCCAACAAAAATTCGATAAATTTTATTTTTCTATGTAAAAGACTCAAAAAACCTATTTTTGAGGGGGTTTATCCCCCTTTACCCCCCTTCCGATGGTCCGATCGGGCTGGTTCACGAACTCATCCGAATAATTACTACTTTACACGCCTGTGCCAAATTTCATTCCGATTGGACCATTTTTGCGAGCGCTATCGTGCTTACAGACACATATATATATAGATATATATATAGATATATATATAGATATATATATAGATATATATATAGATATATATATAGATATATATATATATATATATATATATATATCTAGAAATTTGAACGAATGGTGTTTTTTGCTTCTGGGGGCCCCAAAACGAAAAGTTATCATGGTCTCGGGCTTAGGTCTTACCATGAGACCTACGGTAATAGCCTCTTCCCTATAGGGGAAATTCGCTAAAATATTGATAAAATTTTGAAAACTGGCGTTATATTGTGGATATTACAATCTTAACCCTTGTAAAAAAGAAAATCTCGACAGACTAATCACAAATGCCTAGATTTGACAGCGAGACTTGGTTTTCACGCAACACAGGCTGATGAGATTCGTCTGCCGCGATACTGCTAAAAAATCCTCTGACAGACGAATAGTGTGAACAGGGCTTGTAGCAGTTCTTGAGGTTGAAAAAAAAATAAAGAAATAACCAAAATTAAAAAAAAACAAATTCCCAAAAAATTACAAAAATTATCCAAAAGTAAAAAAAAACAAAAAAACCTCTACAAGCCCTGTGCATCGTGATGTCAGCGACTCACCTTTGAACGTGTGCACGGTGGTGTTGGCGCCCAGGTCGAACAGCTTGGCGTTGGCATCGAGGCTGACGCTGAGCAGCAGGTGCCGGTCCTCGGGATGGAACCGCAGGTCACGCACGGCCTTCGTGTGCAGCAGCACGAACCTGGCTGGCTGCCAGTCCACGCTGTTTAACATTCGGACGCCGAACCCCGCGAACACTGTGTTGCCCGACGGCTGCGACACCACCTGCCGCCGCACAGATCATTAATTGAATCGTTTAGTGCAAAAACCCGTCAAAAGCAAAGTTTGGCGAAATTGGGCTAAGACCATATTATTGATAAGGGTAAACGAATCGTTCTGAGCTAAAACAAGTAATGTCTGATGCTCAGAACGCTACTAAAATCCATTTTGAAGTCTGTTTTCAGAGTAGAAACCCGAACCAGAATTTATGTTTTATTTTATAAATCCTTTATTTTATTGATTTACTGCCTTTATTTTTTTGTTTTATTTTATTGATTTTTTTTTTTTTGGGGGGGGGGTGCAAAAACCCATCATGTAAAAAAATATTTTTTGTAAATATGAGTAGTATAAATAAGTTTCACTGCCACAAACATTCATTACAGGGATTACCCGGGCAGGGATTTGCCGGGGGGATCCCTGCATTCATTGCAGGGACTTCCCACGGGTTTTCCCGGGGATTACAAGGATTCATTTTCATTTTAGGGATTACTTCATGAAACAACCATAATCACGAACCACTAATGCAACAATCTTGTTCGGCCTAACTAAATTACAATAAAATTATATTTTTATTCATACAAATGGAATTACCTACTCTTACATACCTACATGGAATTACCTACTCTTATATCTGGTCTGGAAATATCTGGTTATATAACAACTTTGTTCCACAGCCAACAAAAAATGTCATCATCCCACAGCCAAGAAATGTATTTTTAACACTTTTGTAATGTTTAATTTTTTTACTCCTTAATATTTTATTTTTCATTGACTATAAAAAAAATGGCAGGCACCGACTAGCGGACTCACCATGTCCTGACGGAAGGCGTTGAAGGCCATGACTCGACAGCCTCCGTCGGGACTTATGCTGGCAGTGGTGACAACCGTCACGCTCGCCGGCTGACTCAGGGCCGCCAACGGCGCCTCACCGACCGTCCCTTCCATCAGTCGCTTCTCCAGCGCCGCGATCCGCTCCTCGTACCGCGCCACCACCAGCTTGTGCTGGAGCACCGTCCGCGTGAAATCCGATTCCAACATCTTCTTTTGCGCTGCCAACTGTTGAGGACAAATTCCAAGAATTTTTGAGTTATACATTACACTCTCGATTATCCGAGCCCCGGTTATCCGAGACTCCGGATTATTCGAGGCAGCTCTAAGCTTAAATATATGTTTTTATTTTCTTACTAAGCGTCTTATTAATGCGTAAAACAAGTGTCTTTATTTAAAATTCTATTATTTGCAACTCAAAAGGACTTTCATTGTCGTATTTATTGGTAAATACTATATCTAATATAATATCTTATTACAGCCCAAACTCAAAACACACGTAAACTCCGTATTATCCGGGGTTCGTGTTATCTGAGGTAGCCTTGGTTCCGAAGACCTCGGACAATCGGGAGTGAACGGTAGTGCAAAAATTTATGAGAAATTACCCAGCATAGTATAAAAGCTAAAAGTCCTTTTAGCTTCAAGAAGAAGATAATAGCTTTTCTCTTTTAATAGGCCCTTTATTCTCTAGAGGAACTGTGGGTTCTTTACATTCAGGAGTAGTTTAAATATCAAATTGATTCTGAGACTCTTGTGTATAATATCCTTCATGTGTGTATATGCCTGTATAGTATGACTAAAGATAAAGTTTGAAGAGAATTAAACAATGAGTATCATACCAGGATGACAATTTTATGAAACCAAATCCACACGGACAATTTAATTTCTTCAAATATTTATTGAACTCATGATTAATAATCAGGGACTCAAAATATGTTTGGTAATATTTCTCTTTTAAATTAACACTTTATACTTTTCGGAACAAATATGGTTTTTAAAATATTTCCATTAAAATTTATTGCTCTAATCAGCTTTGTTTGGAAAAACTCTTGTTGAATGAAATATTGCTGATTTTGGAAACCCGGAGTTTTTGCATCCCTGGTAGTCCTGTGAGGGATTCACTGAAAAAACTAAATACCATGAGAACAACAACCACCTAATCAGTGCAAGAGGTTCTGTACTGTTTATATTATAAACCCTATCAATTTTTTTTAAATGGCTTCAAAACAATGCCAGGCAGTCCCTAAAGAAAAATAACTTCTAAATACAATAAAAACATAAGTAAAGGTCACCTCTTCCTTCTCTTGCATGAGCCGGTCCCGTTCGGACGTGTCCAGGGGAATCACCTTAGGTAGAAACAGCACTCGGATGTCCCTTATTGCGGCCTTCTTGTTACATGAGGGACAGCGTTTGGCTCCACCATTACATCCCACCTGAACAACGATTGCAAATAATAGTCTACGTATAACATTCCTTTATGGGAAGAGCGCATGAAAACATGCATGAAATATCTTGGATTATTTCAAGACACCCAATTTTTACACTTACACGATTTTCACCTGTTTTTGTTATCATGCCCAGATGAAAAAATTGTCTCTCCCAACCGTGTTCAAGATTGATGGAGAGAGCACATCTTTGTATAAATGTCAATGGCGGATTGTTTGAACACATAATGTTATCAATCTTACAAAATAGGTTATATAAAATGTAAATATTAACAAATCAATATCCATTTCATCTTTATACAGTGGAACCTGGATAATTCGAACCTCAAGGGACCAGCTAAAAACTTCGAATTATCCATAAATTCGAATTAAAGAAGTTCTGAAGAATGAGGCCAAGACATAAAAACTTCAAATTGCTAATTTAACCACTTTATCAAATTGACACTCTAAAAGAATAAATTCATCAACAAACGCTAATTATAAGGGTTCAAAAACAGTAATCATAAAACAGAAATAACTACCCTAAAGTATAAACTATGTACGACGCGACATACGATAATACAAAGAAGCATTTCTGCTAGAAAAAATACAGTACGTTCTGCTAGGTCTGAACTTTATTCAGGCTACCCACTTAACTTCGTGTAACATTGACAATTGCACGCTCATTGACTTTCCGCTAAAGTGAGTGTTTTATAGGTCCGAGATTTTGTCTAAATTATCACTACACTTATTTAATGTTACGTAAAAACTTTTAAACACTTAAAAACAAGACACTGCACAAATTAAAAAAAACACTTTGTTTGAAGGACGATCGAAAACAATGGATTGCTGCACTGGAATTCGCAAGTTAGTTTGGCTGGTGGGGGGAGGGAAGGGGGTCCAGTGTTGAGTAGCCTTTGTGTCGACATAGAAAACTGCGCATCAGGTCTGGCGCATGGCTCGTCTGCCGGGAGCCGTTCTACACAGAATCAAGTGCGAAAAGACTAGTGGCGCTGCCACGGCGAGCGCAACCCTTTTCCGAACTCAGTCTGTACTGTACTGCGTTCTGTACTGTTTTAGTTTACATTATTGGTGTCGAGTTACAAGCGATGTTGGGGCAGGGTGGGAAGCCTGGGAGGTGGAAGGGATGAGTCATTTGACCATAACCTGACACGCCATTGGTCTGGTGTTAAATTTTTATTGAACGTCGTAGTAAAACAGTGTTTTCCAATGAATTTGTAACTATTTCCAGTCGTGGAATGAAACTGATGTACCTTAATTTGGCACTTAAAAAATTCGAATTATCTACGAATTTTTAGCATTGTTTAGATACAAAATGCCAGGGACCAAGAAAAATATTCGAATTAAAGAAGATTTTGAATTATACAAGTTCGAATTATCCAGGTTCCACTGTATGTGAATTATTCAATCTTTAAAATGGTATTAAAAAACACCCTGTACTTTGTGACGGGTGTTAAATTCATATTAAACAAATATTGGTCAACGAAAGAATTAAATTCAAAATTATGCGGGTCGAAAATAAGATTGCGCAATAAATGTAGAAAAACGGTTAAAATATTGACAACAAAATATTTCCATCCAGGAGAAAGGATTGCACCACAAGATGGAAGACGCAGTTCTTTCCCGTGAGAACGCGCAGACCGGAAACAGCAAGTTATTTTTAGACGCAAGAGAACAGAACGTATCGGAAAAATTTGTCCTTGAGCGGGTGGAATGTTCCACAGCGCATTTTGCATGGCAACATCACGCAGTTAGTTTAGTTCAAATAACAAACGAGTAAAGCAGCACCGTGCAGGGAATGCTGTTGGCCACGCCCAATTGTTGTCACAAATCGCTACCCGGAGCGCTATTTTCAGCTGGATCGGGAGTACGTTGTCTGGTGGCGTGAGATTAAGAGCTCTGATTGGTCGAGGTGTTGCAAGCATTATCCGCGAGGAGCGCTTCGGTCCGTCTCCTGGACGAACACGGAGGGTAGAGGAATCGGACATTCAAAAAGTTGTTTCGACGCGAGTACAACGCAGTCGCTGTGTCACTCATGATTTTATTGCATGTTGTGCAATAAATAAATTAAACTTTGTTTTGCGCGGACGAAGTATAAAGACAATTTAGTTCGAAAAGCGGCACGGAGTTTTGACGGACTACAATAACTGACGTTCATATTTGGGGTGCATATCGCAGAATGACCGAGTCGAAATAAATCGCGCAATATAACCGTTCGAGGTGAACAGATTCGTCACAACTCATCATGGTGATTTCACCGGTCGGTGATTTTCGACATCAGGAGGAAGGGACGTCAGACAGCCAAAGTTCATCTGTCTTCGAATGGATAAGTACAATGATTAAAATTTTGTTTATGAAAGGATTTTAAAATTAAATATAAATTTGTGAAGGTCAACATCATGAACTTGTTGTGAAACAAAAAATTGTGTAATTAAAGAAGAAATACTGTTGAATAGACTGTTTTTATTACCAACAAGAACTTATTAAAATAACAAACAGTGTATAATAATACAAA
The DNA here is from genome assembly GCA_035578135.1 of Flexamia atlantica. Classification (NCBI taxonomy): domain Eukaryota; kingdom Metazoa; phylum Arthropoda; class Insecta; order Hemiptera; family Cicadellidae; genus Flexamia; species Flexamia atlantica. The sequence continues at coordinate 2,001,111 of JAQJVK010000030.1, read as the reverse complement.
ACAAAAACATCAAATTATTGACTTGATAACAATTTTTATCTGATTTTAGAAATTTTTTGAAGTTGATTAAAAGTTTTAAGAGCAATCAAGTAAACCCTGAGATTTAATGTATAAATTAAAAAATAATAACTTTCAAAATAACAATCATAAAATAATGTACGGTCTCTAAGAGTCTCATGCCATATCATATGATCAAGTGTGAAAGTCAGTGAAACATTTTTCTAATATTAAAATTTAAAAAACTTGATCTAATTAAAAAGATGACCGATACAGATTTGGCGACCCACGCTTGGGGCTGATAATGAATATTTTTCATTAAAAAAGAACCTACTATGAATATTGATTTTTAAGTTAGGGCTTAGTCTAAAATTGTGAAGGGTTCCAGTGAAAATTTAGTAGGCCTAGAGCAGTTTTATTATAAAATTAAAGTAACAGTCAGGTAGATGAATAATTCTGTTGTAAAATAATGCAGGAATAGGCTACAGTTACATTGGATAAATAATAATTGACCATTGTACTGTAAAGCTGTTAACAAAAGTTAATATTAAATTTAATAGGAAATATTGTTTATAACTAACGGCTATATACATCAGAAAAAATGGCAACCTTAAAGTTAGATGATTTTATGTCCAAAGTCGCTGCTATGTTTCATGAATTGAGTGGTGAAATTAAGGGAATTAATAAAGGGGTAAATGCTGAAATTGATGAACTTAAAATAGAAATAAAAAATGAAATCAAAGAGGGATTAGATGAATTAAGAAATGAGATTAGGGGGGTAGATGATCGATTGAGTGGAAAAGTAGATGAGATGATCACCAAATATGACAGACTGACTGGGGAAAATCAATCAAAAATAGGGCTTGTTGAGAGTAAAGTTTCTGCAGTTGCTATAGAGGTAGAAAGTATTAAAGTAAATGTTAGTAACTTACAAAGCGAAATCTCTCAAGTTAAGGCGAAAACTTGTGAAATTGAAAACTTGGTGGTTGAGCAAGATAGGCCTAGTAATAGACATGAACCAGCTAACATCTCTAGATGTAATAAGAATCAGAAAAAATGGAGATTGGGTTTTAAAAAAGAAACAGAAGCGCAGATTAAGGGTGAATTGTTCTTGTTTGATGATAGAATAAATGAAAAAATTCAAACTGAAGGGACCAAGATTTTGGAAGTTGTAAATAAGCTAAGTAGGGAGGTCAATGAACTGAAAGGCCAAATTGAACTTATTTTAGAAAAAAGTAGCCTACCAGAAAGGATGAAAAGTAAATTTAAAGGTGGGAAATATCGAATGAGTCGAGGGAAGGTTAGGCCTAATGGCAGTAAAGCAAAATTACGAGATTCTTGTGTCAAGCCTAGTTTTGATGTTAAACCAAACTCACGGGAGAAAAATGAAAACAGGGTTGGAAACTCATATGAAAATTTTCAGTCTGACCTAGTAACTGTTGACCCTGGTTGTTCTCAAAATATGGTGGGGGGGTCAAATAGGTTCCATACCAAATCAATCAAACTTGAGTTGCATACTAACCAAAAAACAAAAGTTAGGAAAAAACCGACAAAACATTAGGATAGGTTGGGATCAAAAGGTAATATCGGATAAGTTGCGGCTATGGTTAAGAAAATTTAAGCTAGTGATGGACTGTTGAGACTGTATTAGGACTTTGAGTAATTATTGTAGTAAAACCACATTAAAGTTAGATAGAAACTTAGAATTTGAATATATTGGTGGTATTAAAATAATTTTTGCTACTTTTGTAGAGTAGGCCTACCATTAAGGGTAATAAATAGGTAAAATTAACAAGTGACAAATAAGATAATTAAGTCATGACAAACAGAAGGGTGATGAGATTAGGTAAAAAGTTATCTCAGTAACTCTAGGTTTAAATCACTTTGTTCGAATAAAGGAAATTGAAAGAATAGATAACGGCAAGTGATTAAAAACTTTTATTGAATAATTCATATAAAATAAAATGAAAAAAAGGGGTTTTTGTGTTGTAGGTACTGTTCTGATTTGTACCCATAAACAAATCAAGAATCAAGATACAAGGACTGATATGGGGAATGAAAGTTCATAAACCATGCAGTCAATGACAAAGAAATAATTTTATTTGATTGAAATATAACTTTGAATATTATTTTTTTTAATGAATAATCGAATTTGAGTTTTATTCTTTTACAATAAATTTAAATTAGTAAATGCAAGATTAAATATTTGATAAAAATTTTTTTTGAGATGGTTATGATGTATAGTAAAATTATTTCTTACAGTTACTGGTTTTGACGTAAAAGGAATGAGCGCACGAATGTTGGTGAATGGAAATCCACAATTGAGCAGCTAACCCTGGCGAATGGCGAGACGAGCGTGAATGTGATGGATGTATGTTTTTTAATTTTTTTTAATTTTAGATTTGAGAAAAGAAGCGGTGGGCTGAGTTTACTCGCAAGAGTAAACCAGCGAGACGAGTGTTGCACCATAGTAAGGTCCGCTCGATAAGCTGCACCTACTCGAAGAGTAGGTCAGCACCTTGAACATGTTTAACCGATTGTTGAAAATTCGCCCCCAATCCAGGCACTTTTAACCAGATGGGCCCGTAACGGGTAACCTGTTGGAGAATAAGGGGGCTGGGGGTTAGCTGCTGTCCACACTTTAGGGTGCCCTATGACCCGTTCACTTTTTTCCAAAGCCTGGGCACCGAAATTGGTTTCGAGTTTTTCGGACCAACCATTAGTAAATTCAAAATTTCACCTCTGAATCCGTTAGTGTGGGGGATTCATGTTAAAAATACTTAGCCACAATAGTTTTAAGTAAGTACTGGGCGTTCAATAGGATGAGTAGCCTAGGAAAGGCTTTGGGAATAAATGTTAGCTTGTTCATGAAGTGAATTAAAAATAGCGAGCATTGTATTGAGTTGAGTGGGATATTACCCTTAATGAATTTCTGACAAGTATAAAATAATAATTAATAAATCAGAAATCATTATACAAAGATAAATAATTTCAAACCAGCCAAGAATATATGATAAAAATTGAAAGGTTAGGTTGAATTATATCTTGTATCGGTGGATTACTCATAAAATGGAAATAATAAGACAAATGAGAATTCATTAATGCAGGAAAAACTAGGTATGAACTTCTGACAAGTATAAAATAATAATTAATAAATCAGAGGTCATAAATGCTATAAGTCAAGGGTAAAATAGAAATTGGTGAGTTAGTGTTTCTCACAAAATGTTAAATAAATGACAGGATAAATTGTTGAATTTACTGAAAATTGAAGTAAGTGAAAATCAGGATTCACATGGAGGCAGTTGGCTTCACAGTTAGGTCGATGGTGTTTGAACCATATTATGACAGAATAGGAGTTGAGTTGACTGTATGATACAATAATGAAATAATAATGAATAATGGTAACTCGTATAACTTGAAAATGTAAATAAATAATTTTTGATGCTGAAAATATGCTGTTTCAAGGATAGGAACTTATAAATTTGTAGATTATTGAAAACTTGTATTCCGTGTAGGTTAGGTCAGTTTTATAATATTGTAAATTTTTTGATAATCGATGGATGTATTGAGGAAGATTAATAATTTAAAGATGTTTTATTAAAAAATAGATAAATAAAAATTTTTTTTTCTTCAAATATTAGGTGAGACCATGTGCAAGTAGGTGCATTTAGGTGTTGCTATATGTGAGTAGGGTACTAGAAACAATTATAGACTGGAACCCTAGGGAATAAATAAATAATGCTTTTATTATTGTTGTGTTTAATTTAATGATAGTGTTAAGTGGAAGTGAAACTGAACTTAGTTGGACACTGAAGTGAAGTGACAACAACAGAAGTGACATTGGACATCTAAGATTGTAAGGTGGAATTTTGTAAAGAAAATAGATGCGGTTGTGTAAAACAGGGTCGCCATCAATCAGAAATTTTGTTTTCAATGAAATTGAACATTTTGATATTGTTAGAATGAAATTATGTGTTGATTATGTAAAGTTGATTTAATTTTGAAATCTTGTTGTTAAATGTAATTATGTGTATTTTTAGGTTAGATTATGCAAATTTTGTTTAAATTTTAAGAATTGTGTTGTATAAGTACCATTCATGTAAGAAGATTGATGAATTTTGAAAAAATTATTCGCTTTGGTCAAATTTTGTTCAAAATTCAGGGGGGTATCTGTGACGGGTGTTAAATTCATATTAAACAAATATTGGTCAACGAAAGAATTAAATTCAAAATTATGCGGGTCGAAAATAAGATTGCGCAATAAATGTAGAAAAACGGTTAAAATATTGACAACAAAATATTTCCATCCAGGAGAAAGGATTGCACCACAAGATGGAAGACGCAGTTCTTTCCCGTGAGAACGCGCAGACCGGAAACAGCAAGTTATTTTTAGACGCAAGAGAACAGAACGTATCGGAAAAATTTGTCCTTGAGCGGGTGGAATGTTCCACAGCGCATTTTGCATGGCAACATCACGCAGTTAGTTTAGTTCAAATAACAAACGAGTAAAGCAGCACCGTGCAGGGAATGCTGTTGGCCACGCCCAATTGTTGTCACAAATCGCTACCCGGAGCGCTATTTTCAGCTGGATCGGGAGTACGTTGTCTGGTGGCGTGAGATTAAGAGCTCTGATTGGTCGAGGTGTTGCAAGCATTATCCGCGAGGAGCGCTTCGGTCCGTCTCCTGGACGAACACGGAGGGTAGAGGAATCGGACATTCAAAAAGTTGTTTCGACGCGAGTACAACGCAGTCGCTGTGTCACTCATGATTTTATTGCATGTTGTGCAATAAATAAATTAAACTTTGTTTTGCGCGGACGAAGTATAAAGACAATTTAGTTCGAAAAGCGGCACGGAGTTTTGACGGACTACAATAACTGACGTTCATATTTGGGGTGCATATCGCAGAATGACCGAGTCGAAATAAATCGCGCAATATAACCGTTCGAGGTGAACAGATTCGTCACAACTCATCATGGTGATTTCACCGGTCGGTGATTTTCGACATCAGGAGGAAGGGACGTCAGACAGCCAAAGTTCATCTGTCTTCGAATGGATAAGTACAATGATTAAAATTTTGTTTATGAAAGGATTTTAAAATTAAATATAAATTTGTGAAGGTCAACATCATGAACTTGTTGTGAAACAAAAAATTGTGTAATTAAAGAAGAAATACTGTTGAATAGACTGTTTTTATTACCAACAAGAACTTATTAAAATAACAAACAGTGTATAATAATACAAAACAAAAACATCAAATTATTGACTTGATAACAATTTTTATCTGATTTTAGAAATTTTTTGAAGTTGATTAAAAGTTTTAAGAGCAATCAAGTAAACCCTGAGATTTAATGTATAAATTAAAAAATAATAACTTTCAAAATAACAATCATAAAATAATGTACGGTCTCTAAGAGTCTCATGCCATATCATATGATCAAGTGTGAAAGTCAGTGAAACATTTTTCTAATATTAAAATTTAAAAAACTTGATCTAATTAAAAAGATGACCGATACAGATTTGGCGACCCACGCTTGGGGCTGATAATGAATATTTTTCATTAAAAAAGAACCTACTATGAATATTGATTTTTAAGTTAGGGCTTAGTCTAAAATTGTGAAGGGTTCCAGTGAAAATTTAGTAGGCCTAGAGCAGTTTTATTATAAAATTAAAGTAACAGTCAGGTAGATGAATAATTCTGTTGTAAAATAATGCAGGAATAGGCTACAGTTACATTGGATAAATAATAATTGACCATTGTACTGTAAAGCTGTTAACAAAAGTTAATATTAAATTTAATAGGAAATATTGTTTATAACTAACGGCTATATACATCAGAAAAAATGGCAACCTTAAAGTTAGATGATTTTATGTCCAAAGTCGCTGCTATGTTTCATGAATTGAGTGGTGAAATTAAGGGAATTAATAAAGGGGTAAATGCTGAAATTGATGAACTTAAAATAGAAATAAAAAATGAAATCAAAGAGGGATTAGATGAATTAAGAAATGAGATTAGGGGGGTAGATGATCGATTGAGTGGAAAAGTAGATGAGATGATCACCAAATATGACAGACTGACTGGGGAAAATCAATCAAAAATAGGGCTTGTTGAGAGTAAAGTTTCTGCAGTTGCTATAGAGGTAGAAAGTATTAAAGTAAATGTTAGTAACTTACAAAGCGAAATCTCTCAAGTTAAGGCGAAAACTTGTGAAATTGAAAACTTGGTGGTTGAGCAAGATAGGCCTAGTAATAGACATGAACCAGCTAACATCTCTAGATGTAATAAGAATCAGAAAAAATGGAGATTGGGTTTTAAAAAAGAAACAGAAGCGCAGATTAAGGGTGAATTGTTCTTGTTTGATGATAGAATAAATGAAAAAATTCAAACTGAAGGGACCAAGATTTTGGAAGTTGTAAATAAGCTAAGTAGGGAGGTCAATGAACTGAAAGGCCAAATTGAACTTATTTTAGAAAAAAGTAGCCTACCAGAAAGGATGAAAAGTAAATTTAAAGGTGGGAAATATCGAATGAGTCGAGGGAAGGTTAGGCCTAATGGCAGTAAAGCAAAATTACGAGATTCTTGTGTCAAGCCTAGTTTTGATGTTAAACCAAACTCACGGGAGAAAAATGAAAACAGGGTTGGAAACTCATATGAAAATTTTCAGTCTGACCTAGTAACTGTTGACCCTGGTTGTTCTCAAAATATGGTGGGGGGGTCAAATAGGTTCCATACCAAATCAATCAAACTTGAGTTGCATACTAACCAAAAAACAAAAGTTAGGAAAAAACCGACAAAACATTAGGATAGGTTGGGATCAAAAGGTAATATCGGATAAGTTGCGGCTATGGTTAAGAAAATTTAAGCTAGTGATGGACTGTTGAGACTGTATTAGGACTTTGAGTAATTATTGTAGTAAAACCACATTAAAGTTAGATAGAAACTTAGAATTTGAATATATTGGTGGTATTAAAATAATTTTTGCTACTTTTGTAGAGTAGGCCTACCATTAAGGGTAATAAATAGGTAAAATTAACAAGTGACAAATAAGATAATTAAGTCATGACAAACAGAAGGGTGATGAGATTAGGTAAAAAGTTATCTCAGTAACTCTAGGTTTAAATCACTTTGTTCGAATAAAGGAAATTGAAAGAATAGATAACGGCAAGTGATTAAAAACTTTTATTGAATAATTCATATAAAATAAAATGAAAAAAAGGGGTTTTTGTGTTGTAGGTACTGTTCTGATTTGTACCCATAAACAAATCAAGAATCAAGATACAAGGACTGATATGGGGAATGAAAGTTCATAAACCATGCAGTCAATGACAAAGAAATAATTTTATTTGATTGAAATATAACTTTGAATATTATTTTTTTTAATGAATAATCGAATTTGAGTTTTATTCTTTTACAATAAATTTAAATTAGTAAATGCAAGATTAAATATTTGATAAAAATTTTTTTTGAGATGGTTATGATGTATAGTAAAATTATTTCTTACAGTTACTGGTTTTGACGTAAAAGGAATGAGCGCACGAATGTTGGTGAATGGAAATCCACAATTGAGCAGCTAACCCTGGCGAATGGCGAGACGAGCGTGAATGTGATGGATGTATGTTTTTTAATTTTTTTTAATTTTAGATTTGAGAAAAGAAGCGGTGGGCTGAGTTTACTCGCAAGAGTAAACCAGCGAGACGAGTGTTGCACCATAGTAAGGTCCGCTCGATAAGCTGCACCTACTCGAAGAGTAGGTCAGCACCTTGAACATGTTTAACCGATTGTTGAAAATTCGCCCCCAATCCAGGCACTTTTAACCAGATGGGCCCGTTACGGGTAACCTGTTGGAGAATAAGGGGGCTGGGGGTTAGCTGCTGTCCACACTTTAGGGTGCCCTATGACCCGTTCACTTTTTTCCAAAGCCTGGGCACCGAAATTGGTTTCGAGTTTTTCGGACCAACCATTAGTAAATTCAAAATTTCACCTCTGAATCCGTTAGTGTGGGGGATTCATGTTAAAAATACTTAGCCACAATAGTTTTAAGTAAGTACTGGGCGTTCAATAGGATGAGTAGCCTAGGAAAGGCTTTGGGAATAAATGTTAGCTTGTTCATGAAGTGAATTAAAAATAGCGAGCATTGTATTGAGTTGAGTGGGATATTACCCTTAATGAATTTCTGACAAGTATAAAATAATAATTAATAAATCAGAAATCATTATACAAAGATAAATAATTTCAAACCAGCCAAGAATATATGATAAAAATTGAAAGGTTAGGTTGAATTATATCTTGTATCGGTGGATTACTCATAAAATGGAAATAATAAGACAAATGAGAATTCATTAATGCAGGAAAAACTAGGTATGAACTTCTGACAAGTATAAAATAATAATTAATAAATCAGAGGTCATAAATGCTATAAGTCAAGGGTAAAATAGAAATTGGTGAGTTAGTGTTTCTCACAAAATGTTAAATAAATGACAGGATAAATTGTTGAATTTACTGAAAATTGAAGTAAGTGAAAATCAGGATTCACATGGAGGCAGTTGGCTTCACAGTTAGGTCGATGGTGTTTGAACCATATTATGACAGAATAGGAGTTGAGTTGACTGTATGATACAATAATGAAATAATAATGAATAATGGTAACTCGTATAACTTGAAAATGTAAATAAATAATTTTTGATGCTGAAAATATGCTGTTTCAAGGATAGGAACTTATAAATTTGTAGATTATTGAAAACTTGTATTCCGTGTAGGTTAGGTCAGTTTTATAATATTGTAAATTTTTTGATAATCGATGGATGTATTGAGGAAGATTAATAATTTAAAGATGTTTTATTAAAAAATAGATAAATAAAAATTTTTTTTTCTTCAAATATTAGGTGAGACCATGTGCAAGTAGGTGCATTTAGGTGTTGCTATATGTGAGTAGGGTACTAGAAACAATTATAGACTGGAACCCTAGGGAATAAATAAATAATGCTTTTATTATTGTTGTGTTTAATTTAATGATAGTGTTAAGTGGAAGTGAAACTGAACTTAGTTGGACACTGAAGTGAAGTGACAACAACAGAAGTGACATTGGACATCTAAGATTGTAAGGTGGAATTTTGTAAAGAAAATAGATGCGGTTGTGTAAAACAGGGTCGCCATCAATCAGAAATTTTGTTTTCAATGAAATTGAACATTTTGATATTGTTAGAATGAAATTATGTGTTGATTATGTAAAGTTGATTTAATTTTGAAATCTTGTTGTTAAATGTAATTATGTGTATTTTTAGGTTAGATTATGCAAATTTTGTTTAAATTTTAAGAATTGTGTTGTATAAGTACCATTCATGTAAGAAGATTGATGAATTTTGAAAAAATTATTCGCTTTGGTCAAATTTTGTTCAAAATTCAGGGGGGTATCTGTGACGGGTGTTAAATTCATATTAAACAAATATTGGTCAACGAAAGAATTAAATTCAAAATTATGCGGGTCGAAAATAAGATTGCGCAATAAATGTAGAAAAACGGTTAAAATATTGACAACAAAATATTTCCATCCAGGAGAAAGGATTGCACCACAAGATGGAAGACGCAGTTCTTTCCCGTGAGAACGCGCAGACCGGAAACAGCAAGTTATTTTTAGACGCAAGAGAACAGAACGTATCGGAAAAATTTGTCCTTGAGCGGGTGGAATGTTCCACAGCGCATTTTGCATGGCAACATCACGCAGTTAGTTTAGTTCAAATAACAAACGAGTAAAGCAGCACCGTGCAGGGAATGCTGTTGGCCACGCCCAATTGTTGTCACAAATCGCTACCCGGAGCGCTATTTTCAGCTGGATCGGGAGTACGTTGTCTGGTGGCGTGAGATTAAGAGCTCTGATTGGTCGAGGTGTTGCAAGCATTATCCGCGAGGAGCGCTTCGGTCCGTCTCCTGGACGAACACGGAGGGTAGAGGAATCGGACATTCAAAAAGTTGTTTCGACGCGAGTACAACGCAGTCGCTGTGTCACTCATGATTTTATTGCATGTTGTGCAATAAATAAATTAAACTTTGTTTTGCGCGGACGAAGTATAAAGACAATTTAGTTCGAAAAGCGGCACGGAGTTTTGACGGACTACAATAACTGACGTTCATATTTGGGGTGCATATCGCAGAATGACCGAGTCGAAATAAATCGCGCAATATAACCGTTCGAGGTGAACAGATTCGTCACAACTCATCATGGTGATTTCACCGGTCGGTGATTTTCGACATCAGGAGGAAGGGACGTCAGACAGCCAAAGTTCATCTGTCTTCGAATGGATAAGTACAATGATTAAAATTTTGTTTATGAAAGGATTTTAAAATTAAATATAAATTTGTGAAGGTCAACATCATGAACTTGTTGTGAAACAAAAAATTGTGTAATTAAAGAAGAAATACTGTTGAATAGACTGTTTTTATTACCAACAAGAACTTATTAAAATAACAAACAGTGTATAATAATACAAAACAAAAACATCAAATTATTGACTTGATAACAATTTTTATCTGATTTTAGAAATTTTTTGAAGTTGATTAAAAGTTTTAAGAGCAATCAAGTAAACCCTGAGATTTAATGTATAAATTAAAAAATAATAACTTTCAAAATAACAATCATAAAATAATGTACGGTCTCTAAGAGTCTCATGCCATATCATATGATCAAGTGTGAAAGTCAGTGAAACATTTTTCTAATATTAAAATTTAAAAAACTTGATCTAATTAAAAAGATGACCGATACAACTTTCACTTTTATGCTTAAGCTTGCTGATGGTTAGGCTATGGTAAGGGTAGTCTTATCTTATCTTTAGGTTGGAGGGATTTCTAGAGCCTGTTACATAACATTCAAATTTAATTTAAATAATAATTAAATAATATTTGCTCGATATAGAGCCCATGATAGTTGCTGGCTCAGTAAAAGTACCTTGATCCACCGTGTGACGCAGGATTGGCCGAAGATGTGGCCACAAGCGAGGCACACGACGCGGTGGTCCCCGGAGTTGGTCAGGGGACACATGCAGATCGTACACAGCGACGCATCGTCCCCCTCCGAGTTCACCGAACAGTCGAGTAACTTCTCTGTAAGGACAGAGAAGTTACAACTAGGCAAATGTCGGTACAATGTAAACGAGTGAATTAATGAATGAAAGAAAAATTCATTCAATGAATGAATGAAATCACTCTTGGTATCTTCCTATATGAAAACGTAGGGCTTCACCAGTAAAAATCCTTCATTTTATGAGGCCATCTTAGTTATAATTTCAGTGTAGCGGTACACTGTGGCCGCTTGGAGGTTAACTACAAACATTCACATTTCTAAGTTTGTAAGATGCCTTTTTGTAGGGGGGGTAAAAGTAAACGACTAAGCTGGTAAACAGACGCTATTCGACTCACCCATACATCTAGGTTCCCAAGGCCTATAGGTTAGGCCTAGGACAACCCTAAGTTGCACAACACTGAATTACCACTTTACGAAATATCCTGGGTAGTAACACATTTACCAAATCACTGTACGCCATAAAACCAATTTAATTACGATGGCAATGACAGTTATAAATTGCAATAGACCACTAAACACTTTGCTTCGTCTCGCATCACCCAAACATAACCCCATAGCGTTTGTTGACAAAATCATTGAGGGTAGCCATCTTGAGGCTTCTTTTCTCCGACTGGCTACCCAGCGATCAGCTGTTTCTTACGTCACGGGGTGAACAGCTGACTACCCCTACTTTGGGAAATCCAGGAGGGGAGAGGACCCGGACTGGGCTCCTCGTGGTGATTATTCGTTGACCAGCCGCCGAGCCGTACACGACTCGAGACACGACACTCGACGCGACGACGGTCAAGCACGATACGGAGGTACGATTCCCTCGCCTTTTACGTTTCGTTGTTTAATGTTTAGCTTTACTAACACGTTTATCGACCCGACTCACGGGAATATTCCGATAAAGACGAAATTACGGACTTTTAGACGAATCTGCGTCCTCACGAACCTGTCCGAGTTTGTCGTAGGCGATTATTCTCGAATAGACGCATAGATTAATTCACGTTATTGTTAGGCCTAGCCTTCCTCACCTTCACGAAAATATCGTAGCATTAAATAATAGACGATTTAGTCGCATTTACTCAGTGCAGTAACTTAATTTTTCGTCTACTCCGTACTTGCACTCACGTCGCGACAAGTCACGGAGCACATGCTACGCCACGGCAACCCAATTAATAAACTATTAATTGGGTGACGCACTGAGCGGTTACGAACAATGTTCGGTTAGGCCTTACGCCTACGAATAAACCCTGGAACGATTTAATTATATTTTTCACGATTTCCGTGAAGAGTCACTGGTCACGCTACGGCTTTAAGCCTAGCCCGTGGTAACCCAAAACGGTTGGGTGGAGCCTCTTGTTCATTGTAACCCTTTAGCAAGCGAGGGTGCGAGCAGGGGCTAACGTTAGAGCGATTCTTCGCGCGACTTAAGACGTTCCGTATCTCTAGGCCAAAATTATTCGCTTTCACGAGGGCGAGGATGAGGCAACTCGTTCTTTGAACTGTATCGTTGCATCCGGTTGCTCTGAGCCCTGCGTGAAGTAGTCGCGAGAGTTGCCCCACGATTACTTTTTTCGAAATTATAGTGAACCCTGGAATCGGCTCCTTCTGAGCGATTCCGAGTCTCGCTCACGGTGACTAATTTCTCGGGGTAGGAGATCACGGAAATATTTCCTTTGACCCCCGAAAATTACGTCACAAGTTTGAATTTACGAAATCAACTGCAAGATCTGGTAAAGATCTCGAATGGAGAGAGTACAGAACTGAAACAAAATTTATCAAGCAAATTTTAATCGTTATTAATTTAGAACAATTGTATTAAACACATTTACAAAAATTAAATTAGGCGTACTTAAATGTTTCAGTGAGGTACATATTTGTTGCATATATAGTTTAAAATTTTTGGACTTAGAAATTAAACCGAGGCATTAAGGAGTTTTTCAAATTTAAGCAAACATATTTAGGTAAAGCAGAACATTCTTTAATTTGTTTTCCAAAATTAAGTTTATCATTATATTTTAACTTTGTTATTTTCAATGTAAAACCATTTCTGTCACAGTTTCCCTGGCACTAAACGGCTATTTCAGATTTTAAATACTAAGAAATTATTACATTTAAATACCAAATTAATAAGGCCTTCTTCAAACCAATTTTTATTATTTCTGGACAAAAACTGAAAGTAAATAAAAAACAAGTAAAGTACACCTCGGATTATCCAGACCCCACATTATGCGGATCCCTGATTATCCGGACCGGTCCATCGGAGAAATTAAAAAATTAAAATCATGGCAAAAATGTGATTTTAGTGAGTTTACGGGTGAAAGCGCCTTCTAAAAGTAAAATGCAATACATTACTGTATGCATTTAAAATTACAATAATTAATTGAAGGTAGGCATTGCCTGAACGGTGAATTACGGCATTTTCAGGATCGTAGTTTTCTGGATTGTGACTTGGGGCGCTAGCAGTAATCAACAAAGGAGTAGCCTACGGCTATTTTGCGAGTTTGTTTATTGCTGTCTTTTGATGTGTTAAGTTATTTCTTAAGAAGAATTACTGCAATAAGTTTTGAGTTACTTTAAGTTTCCGGCATTTTATTCCAAACTTAGACCGTAAGTACTGTAAAAGTTAACATTATATTCACATGATTAATAATGAGGTTTAGTTCTAAAATTTGTTTCAAAGTTAAACCCCCCTAAAATTTGAAAGATTAATAAGTTATACAGTCTTGATATGCTGTTTGCAGCATCAATTTACAGGGGCTAAGGTATGCGATCGCTATTTAGGCGATATTGTAATGACCTCGGATTATCCGGATTTTTTATTATCCGGATCGGTGTTCCGCCACGTTAATCTGGACAATCCGAGGTGTACTGTAATTTTTCTGAAAAAATACGATAGTCCGAAAGGATTTCCAAACCTCTGGAAAAGTTTAGGATCATTACCATCTGCAGGCTTGGATTCGGCGACTGGGGGAGCAGACTGTTCTGGGACATTCTCAGGCTGCGGGGGGGAAGACGGGATTTCTATAACCTCTGGAGCGGGGGCGGGGGCAGGGGCGGGGACAGGCGCGGGCGAGCGAGGGGCCGCCACTCCGGGCGACGGTGGGAGGTACTCGGGGGACAAAGCGGCAGCCAACGGGGAGGACCGAGGGTCCATCATCTCGGATACGTAGGTCTCATCAGAGTCCGACCCAGCCAATGCGTCCAATGAGTCCTCATGAGTCCTTTCGGGTGTCAAGGAGCCGATTTCCACTGGAGAAACCTTGAAAGGTACAACACGAGCTGTTAAAAATTAACCAATACAGACTTAAACTTAAACAATCTTTAATTAATTCAAAACAGGAAAAATTGCCCATTTTATACTCGTATTGAAAATGAATAATTTAATTCATGTAGCTGATTAACTCATATTTGTGATTTAGGCTATACTTGACAAGTCTTTAGCCCAGGCAGCTTCCTGCATGTAAGGGTGTCACAGATGATTGTAAATAAAATAAATGGTTTCAACATCATTTTAAAATAATTTATTATAAGTCTAGTGCAGCCAACACAGTATGTGTGTAGTGAAATGATGGCCTATTTGAGAAATACCGCTTTATCTAATTCATAAGAAGTGTGTGCGATGGACTGAAATTCAAATTCATACTCAATAAGTAAAAGCTTGCCGGCTACCTGTGATCAATAAGATTGATTGCACTTTACTTTTTGCAGAGCTTTTCATCAGTCGTACAAAAAATACACAATTAGTAACTCACCCACAATTAATAAATAAAACCTATAATCATTTTTCATGAACAATTTTATCAATCTATAAGTTGAGAAAGCAGTTCACCAGCAATCAGTAAATATGTGTGATTGGTTTTCATTCGCAAAGTTGACTTGACAGTTAACCTATGACCATTAAATACATCCAATCCCTTTTTAAAGACTTTAACATCATTCAGAGAGTTGTTTTCGCAGTTCACCTATAATCAACAATCGGTAAATACTCGCGATTGTTTGAAACAGATATTTAATTAATTTCTTTACAGTATTCTTTACAGTTTCTCACAGTTCAGTCCTAGAAAAAGGATTTCACGTAGAATAGCTCACCAAATTTTAGCCAGGGCTTGGGGGTTATTAAGATAATGACAATAGAATAATTATAGTCTGTTTCACAAAAATCTTTATAGGTCTAACTTGGTTTCTTTTGCTGGAAAACACGGTAAAGCGTAGTCTGCCACACTTTATATGGCCAACGCTACTATACATAACACCGAATTTGACTAAATTTTAATCAACACTTAGTGAATAGTAACACAAACTGAACCAAAAAGAAAAATGTTGCATCACACACTAAACTATAAGCAATAAGGATCAGATCAAAATTGATGAATAAATATTTTCTAATATCTTAAGCATGTTTATTAAATTATAATAGCCTATTATACTACCATATAATCAGTGGCGAAGCGTGCGGTCATCGTTGGATTCGGCGATGACCAGAAAGAATAAATTAATTTCAGTCTTGGCGAAAATCTAGTCAACGCATCGCTTGTTAGTCGCGCCCAAACGACCGCTTCAAACTCTCGACCTTGGCGGGACCGCTGGCGACGCAGCGGACAGCGGTAGCGACTGGCAGTGTAGATCGGCTACGCAGATCGAGCGGGTCCGAAACACCCCTCCCCTGACCGTCGAGGAGGCCCCCCTACCATACCTCCCCCCAAACCTGCAGCCAATCACAACGCCGTAGGCTCCCGCTCTAGCTCGTTGGTTCGGACGTCCTCGGAGACTGTCGGCCGCTCTCGTAACTGCTCGGGAGTTTCCGCGAAGCTTCGGCTATTGGTAAGACGACGCTTCCAGAGATTGTCGGCCGCTTTCGTAATTTCTCGGTAGCTTCCGCGGGGTTTCGGCTCAAGGTACGACAACACCTTGAGCAACAAGACGAATGCGGTATGCAATTCTCGACAAAACTAATTTTATTTCGCTAAAACTCGATTAGTGGCATGGCATGATGAACAGTACTGCCTCAGAGTGGGACAGTGGTGCGGGACGGGCGCGGGGAGGGGAAGGAGACGAGAGCCCAGGCGCCATGAATGACGCAGCTGCAAGCGTACGAGTCCGCCAAAAGTTCACATCCCTGCCGCCCGCGCCGCAGCTGCGCTACCTGTCACAGCGCCAAAAGCAACTAGTTCCATGTCCTCCTCGCTGGAGCGCGCCAGTTGTAGCGTTGTAGAGTTGTAGCTCATTAGTCTACCTGTCAACAACGCCTCGTCCGACTTGTATGTGAAAACGGTGAAAACCAATGATTCACAATAACGTAACTAGAATAATTCTTTCGCCCAATATACGTTTACACTTTTATAGTGTTTTCACACACTTTATAGTTAGTTTTGTGACTTTTTACGTTATTTCCTTAAATTTGCTCTCTTCCATTTTTATTGTAAAAATAATTATGCGATGACCTTGCAAAAACTTCACGCCTCGCCACTGCATATAATATTAGGTATATCACAACTCAAGAAGAAAATATTACGAAAATTTTACTACTTATAAAATACGCCCGTTGCAGCAGACCTGCATACTCAGCGAATTTCAAATGCAAAACAATATATTTTTATCTAACATAGCGAGATTGACATGTTTTTGTAAGCTCCATAAGAATAACATGGGGAATGAGTATGCAGGTTTGCTGCTACAGGTATGTTTAAACTGGTTGGTTTTAATTCAATATTTAGTAGATCTGAACTAGAAGAAGCCATTTACCAAGTTTTATCAAGATATGTTGAGAAATAAACGAGATATAGAATTTTACTTATTTCCCATAAGGTTAACATTGGGACAACGTACTGCGTTTACCACTTTCAATATCTCGGTTACCAATGGACATAGACCAGTGATTCAACATACTAAATTGTTTGTTTTTTTGAGCTGAGTTCAATAGTGCCAACAAAAATTCGATAAATTTTATTTTTCTATGTAAAAAACTCGAAAAACCCATTTTTTGGGGGGGGGGGTTCATTCTCCTTTACCCCCCCCTCCGGTGGTCCAATCGGGCTGGCTCACGAACTCGTTCAATTGATTACCACTTTACATGTCTGTACCAAATTTCATCAAGATCGTACCATTTTCACGGCCGCTATTGTGCTAACAGACACATACATATATATATATATATATATATATATATATACTATATATATATCTAAAAATTCGAACGAATGGTGTTTTTTGCTTCTGGGGGTTGCAAAACGAAAAGTTATCATGGTCTGGGGCTTAGGTCTTACCATGAGACCTACGGTAATAGCTTCTTCCCTATAGGGGAAATTCGCTAAAACTACCTGGGATGAACCGTCTGATTGAGAGTCGGGCAGTACAATAACACGTTGTCTTCGTCTGTTTCTTGGTTCCTTCAAATAAATAAAAATATCATGAGTTTATGCATTGTATTAAAATCTTTTATGTAATTCTCAATCTTGAATAAACTTAGACCTATTAAATGTACCAGATATTGACCAGAACTGCAGATGGCGCAATAATGGGTAATGGGCCTTGGGTACAGTTTTTAAACCATGTCCAGAGGTTTTAGGTTAAAAAGTCCTGGGGTTTATGGGGACTATCTTAAAAATTGTGTACTTAGGAGGTAAATTTCACGTCTGAGCGTAAACCATGTTGGCAGCCCTGTCAGAAGGGTCCAAGATTGTGCGCTCAATGAAGGTTATTTCTAGCTCATTTTAATGAGCTATAAAAAGTTTTTGCAAAATTTGAAAACAATCTGTGTAACTGTTTTTAAAATATCGTGTTGCGTACATAAGTATCTACAAACCCACAATATACCATAATATAGATCACTGACTCTGCTAGAAATTTAAGTAAATATCAATAGCTATTTTAAAACGTCCAGGTTTAACTTACTTTAAATTTAATAAAACTAGCTTTTATAACTGTCCATGTTTCAGAACATTCAGAAAAATTTATTACATTCATATTAATAGCTATTTCATTGCAACCAGGTTCCATGAAGTCTAGATTCAATTTTTACATCACTACAGTTAGCTATTTTTCAAAATTTAAAACAAGGAATCTATTTGTTCAACACGTGGACATTCTGAAACGTCTCTCAATAAAAAGTGTTGTTCGAAATCCTTTTGTTTCTCACTAGTCATCTTGTAGTTATAACTTGGATAAGTGTGGGTTCATTAAATATTATTATTCTCACCGGGTCAGAGTCGGAGTCGGGACTGGGCCCGGCGGGCCGGGAATCTTCTGAATCCCACGTCAATTCTTCCTCTAAGTCATCGTCAGTGGCAATGAATGAATCTAAAATCATATCACATAATTAAAATGTTTTATTTAATATGTGATTATGATGAAAATATAATCAAAGAATAAATGCTACCCTAACAAAGGCCTACAAGGTTTCCTCAGATGACAAAGTAGAACACTTCAATTTCTCGTTAAAGTGGTTTAAATGGGGTAAAAGTCCCAAATCATAATAATATAAAATTTAAATCAAAGCAAAAAGTAAAAAAGCAAAGGGAAAAATAATGAAATTGCTTAAAATCCACCAGAAAACGAGAAATAACGTAAAATATCTGTCATTTAAAAAGCATTGGGATCTAAAAACGTCTGCTTTGTTTACATTAAAACATGTGGTGCTGATGGTTGATTCAAAGCCATATACTAGATGTTTACATATGTTTTTTTTTTTCAAAAAGGCAGCTAACTATGTTCAATGTACTATAACAAATAAATATATTCACTTTAAGATTTTCAGACTTATAATTACGGATTTGAGTATATATTTATAATTTAAAATTATAAAGAGTTAAGTGCGTTTACGTTATAACGATGCCGATTTATTGGCAATAGATCAATATAAATATACGAAGTAAGCGAAATTTTGGCGCTGGAATTGTGGGCGTTTGGCAAGTTGCAGGATAATGGGAGAGGGCTCAAATAGAAGGTCTTAATGCCAGGGGCTAGGAAAATACAGACATTTCTCAAAGTTTATCAGAAAATAAGATATAAAGTTAAATATCTGCAATTTAGAAATCATTGTAATTTAAAAACGTCTGGTTCGTTTACTTTAAAACATGGGTTGCTAACGGGCAACCATAAAAAAGTGTTGAACCTAAGGAAAAATCCTCAATATTAACTATTTACCAACCTCCTGGTCTCCAAACCTAACTTCCTTATGAAGTGGAGCCAGAGGCTCGAACGTGGAGCGTAGAGTCATCAACGGGAGACCATTTTCTGATTTTATCCTTATTTACTTGATGATTGGATAAAATGTAGCCTAAATCGGACATTTCCATAATAAGTACCCTTTAACTGTCCAATTTGTTCTTTTGAACCAGGAGGAGAGGCTACACACGACATTTGCTTAATTTTTGTGTTAAATGTCGCGACTTTCTTTGGGAAATAAATTAAGTGCTGCAGTCTGTGGTTAACACGTTAAGTGCCACGCCGTTTTTTAGCCACATTACCGCAGTGCCAAACAGAAATGTAGTTCTTTTTTTTACCATATGATGTTTTTTATACTTGTTTATCGTAGTTATAAGGTTTTCATAAAAAAATTACTATTTTGACCAAAAATAAAATTTGGACCAATCGGGGCGGCAGTGAAATTTTTTAGCAAAATATTGCTAGAAAAAATCAGTGCCGCCCCGATCGGACCCCAGGTAATCTTTCGGTATTTCAGGGTATTTTGCCCCGCGAAGTTGGCAGTAACTTAGTTTCCCGCCAAACCTGGTTACAACATATGGTTTTGTACACATCCCCGGGCTTTACACGTCTTCCCCCTCCCCTACCACCCCTCATCCCCCGCCTTGACTTCGTGACCTTCACTCAGTTCTAGTATTCCATGACATGCGTTTGTTTACTTATTTTTGTATTTTTATCGGCACTGCTTATGGATTTAAACCCTGAATTTTCAATATAATAAAGTTTAACATGTTTTGTAAATAAATTTGTCTAAAATAAAAATAAAACGTTTTTTCAATCACACCCAAAAATAACAATTACGATGGGATTTAGGTTTTTTTAGAAACTATTTATGAATTAATTTTCAGGTAAAATAAAACTTACTGACGTAGTTTTAGTGAATTATTAATATTAGTTGTGCATTCGCAGTCTATTTTTAAGTTACAGCAAATGAAATGTACAACACTTATGTGAAGTGAAACCACGCCGCTCCAGTCGGGGCGGCGTTTTTAGAGCAAATTTGTAAGTATATTAGGAAGGCTGTGGGAGCAATACGAGGCTACGGCAACGCCATCTGTGAGGCACAGGATCTACTTTGCCGATTTAGTTCGTAAGATTGCCGCTAGAGGTCCACCAGTGAACACTAGCGGCAATTTGGTGAAAGACTGCACAACCCAGGGCGCCGCCCCGGTTGGAGCGGCGCGTCACTCCACCCGACCTACCTATGCCGCTCCGATCGGGGCGGCGTGGCACTTAACGTGTTAACTTTGAGAATGTCTTCAAATCATGTCCATATGTCTAATTGTAAACAAAGTGAACTGAGTTTGTTTTGAGAACGACGGATAGCGCCACTGTTCCAACAAATTGAGCCCTTTACTATACTGAAGTAACGCCCTTTTTTAAAATTCTGATACGTACTAGCAAATGTTAAAATATGCTTAACATTACACTTTAAACGTTAAATTCAGTCAAACTGTTACCGAGTTGTGAGTGCAAAGGTAAACATTAATTATCCAGTATTTGTATTTTATTTTTAAGGGCTTTTGCCCCGACAATCCACTAATTTTTATGAATTTTGCTTGAGTCCTTGGCATCAACAGTAACTTATTATCTCAGTAGGCCTATCTTTTGCTTTCTTAAAAGACTCAAGAAAGCAGTGTAGATGGTTTTGTAATGATACTAGCTGTGTTTCTTAAGAAAGAGAGCGAATAATCAGACCATACATTTTTCTACCAGTTTCCCTTATGATTTAATATGAAATCAGAACAAAAACCGCAACAGAAAAAGAGGTGTTGAACTATGTCAGCAGCCTACTTTTTAAGTCTTAATTACATTTACCAGAATATTCTGAGTCAGTAGTTAACTCTTGAGTGGATTCTTCATCTTCCATGGGCAGGTGTACTTATGAATAAACTTGAGGGTGATAACGTCTGAAGAAAAGAAACAATTATACAAAAAAGGTAGGCCTAGTGCTTGAACCAAGATAAGTATTAATTTGAAATTGTTGGGAATATTAGAAGTAATTGGCGGAGGATGGTAAAGAATAGACAAAGTGCAATTTGGGAGTTTAACTTAGGGTGGGTCAATCCATTTCAAATCAACCGATTTTAAAATAAAAAGTTGTTGACAATTTATCAATATTTTCGTATTTTTACCTATGGTTATGCTATGTTTGAGGAGTTAAAAACAACTATTAATTTATTTTCTAGGTGCACAGATTTTTTTGAGCACCTATTTTGTATCGGTGCGACAGCTGATTTTGCATTTTGCAGAGGTTTACGTTAAACTCTGTAGCTTTTTTATTATTGAAGATATTCAGATGAAACAAAAACCATTTGAAAGAGAATAAAATGACCAATAATCTTTTTCCAGTACATATTTTGGCTTAGGTGATTGCAAATATGCATAAAAAATAAGTAAAAGTTAAATTTCTATAGACGTAAATCTACACTTTCAGTGCCTAAATTAAATATATGAAAATTAAGACTCGCCTAGACAGTCTTCACAGTATATTTTCTTCTGTCCAAGTCACAATTTTGAGATATCCCCTTTTTTAAACTTATTTTTTAAATTAGCAGTTTATCCAAAATCATGTATTTAGAACTGAATGATGAATAATGATTTATTTCCAACATATAAAAATACATAAAAAAACAAAATAATGCCCTTGGACAACTGGTCACCTTGTCCAGTATGTGTGACCAGGATTAAAACAATTATTTATCAAATTAAATTAATTGAATTGATGAGTCCAACTCCACGTAAAATTATCACTTCCGCTCCTGCAGCAACACAAAAACAGAGAGCTTATCTAAAGGCAAAAGTAAGATTACAACTTGGCGTATGTCAGAAGGAACACATTTAAAAAATCTGAAATTTTCAGAAAACATTCATTTATTGAGTTGAAACAAGTGGTTAAAATCTCATTACTGAGACTTTCTTACATTTTAAGTTATGATTATCTTTATAGTGGCAATAAAAACAAAATGTAAGAATATAGGCCTATACATTTTTTTGTAATGTTGTAATATTTTTTGTAAAACATAATTACATTAAGCTCGTTGAAAAACATCAAATTACACTATAAAACACTGTTAAAAAGGTTCAATGTGATGTACAAGTTGTGACAAATGTGATGAAGAAATGGATGAAAAGTTGGCTGATTGACATGCTCATCAATGACCAAATGAATTACTTCCACTGTATGATAGGTCCTTTATGTAAACAAAAACACAGATAAGATAAGATTTTTTGTTGAGGGGAATCTAATTGTGGGTCCTGCAAGTACACACAAACACCAAAGATAAGATAAGATTGGTTGAGGGTAATCTGTCAATTCTTGTTATTAATAGTAGCATATTTTGGGCTAGATACATCCAATATTTTAATTTTTAATTTTTTCCACGGCTTAAATAGTATGCCTAATATATTGATTACTCTGTGGTGGCTGCCTGGGGTAATTAACCTAAAGTCATCTCCAGATTTAAACTTTCTTAAATAATAGCTCAGTGATTATTTTTTGAATTATTATTTTATATAACAATCTTGAAGTTATAAAGTGAGAGATGTCACCTGGGGCAGAGAAATTATGTGGCCATTGCCAGCAAAAACTACCTGAGACTGGTGACTATGCTACATGTTGCCTGTGTCAACATGGGTTGCATCTCAATACCTGCAGCATAAGGGAAAGATCTTGGAATTTGCTTGGACCATCAGGTCAGGCGAGCTGGGTATGTGTCAAATGCAAAAAAGTTAAAAAGGACGCTAAAGAAGTTTCTTCGGACAATGAAAATGCAACCAACAATGCAGAGGAGGATTTAGAGGTTAGTGGTCCTGAAATTCAAAAAGACATACTCGCCAAAGTGAACATACTTCTAGGCATGAAAGGACAACTTGACTCCATAGAAAATTCATTGGAATTTATGTCTGAGAAGTATGACACACTTATTGAAGAAATTAAACAGCTGAGGGAAGAAAACAAGAATCTGAAGGGTGAAATCCAAGCCTTAAAAATGAAAGAGACAGCCAATCAAGAGGTTGTGGAAAACTTAACCATGCAGGTGGCAGAGCTGGATCAGTACGGACGGAGAATGAACCTGGAAATTCATGGACTACAGGTGGATGGTGACCCTCGGAATGAAGATCTGCACGCCAAGCTACAAAAGTTAGCAGGCGATCTCGATGTTCCGTTTTCCACGCTTGATGTGCACCAGGCTCACCGTCTGCAGTCAAGGAGGGATGGAAAGCCGCCAACTGTGATTCTACAATTTTACTCCAAAGCTGTAAGGGATAACTGGCTACAAAAGGGAAGAAAGGCAAAAATAGCTAACCTGTATTTTAATGAAAATCTATCACCTTATTATAGGAACTTACTAAAAGACACTAAAGGTAGGGCTAAGACCTTCAAATATCGCTTTGTTTGGGTCAAAGGTGGTAAAATAATGGTGAGAAAGGGAGAAGGAGACAACAATGTACTTGTAGTGAGAAGGAAAGAGGATATAAACAAAATTAAATAAGCCATGGATAGAATCACAAAAAGGTACAGATGTTTTGTTTTCTCGTATTTCCTTGTTCAGCATAACAGAGAAAATTTTGCCTAAAAAACTGTTTTATTTTGAAAAATTTAATCAAGTACTCCTGTTTCTCATATTGTTTTTTAAGGTTAGGTTATCTAGACTATACGGTACTTTGCTTTTCATCAGACACGCTTTGTGTCAAATTTGCATGTTCACTTTGTTCATTATGGCCTGTGGATCTGTAGCCTGCTGTCATGATAATCTATTGATATTACAAGCGTACATGTCATTTTTTATGAGGTTAACCTTAGTTAGGCTTACTGTTTTTTCTGTTGTCCGAACTTGCACGGGTGCTAGGTTTATTACAATGGTTGTAGTTAAATTCACTTATGTATTTACATCTAACATTGTTTGCTAATCTTGTATATGATGGGGGCAAAGAAACAAGTTCATAAAATATATATATGTATATACATGTGTGATATTTACATTGATAATCGTCTTGTTTTTAATAATCATATTAACTTTGGGGAGTGCTGTAATGTGAGCAGAGTTCAGCACAACAGAGCAAGAATTTTGTCTCAAAAACTGTTTTATTTGAGCCAATTTAAACATTACTCCTGTTTTTCCTATTGTTTTTTAAGGTTAGGTTATCTAAACTATACTTTGTTTTTCATTAATCACACTTTGCATCAAATTTGCATGCTAACTTTTTTTATTATAGCCTTTGGATCTATAGCCTGTTATCATGATAATCTATTCCAAGCGTATATTATGCAATTTTTTATGAGGTTAACCTTATATAGGCCTACTGATTCTCTGTTGCCCGAACTTGCGCGGGTACTAGGACTATTACAATGGTTTAAGTTAATTATGGTTATGTATTTGCATATAACATTGTTGGCTGAGCTGGCATATGATGGGTGCAAAGAAATAAGTTTATGAAAAAAAAAACATAAATACAGATGTGTGACATTTTCATTGATAATCGTCTTGATTTTAATAATTATGATGATTTTGGTGGGTGGTGTAATGTGAGCCCACAAAGAGGTAAAAAGGGTTTAGACTTATTGCATTTAAATATACGTTCGATAAAAAAGCACTGGGAAAATTTAAATCTGCAATTAGAAATGAGTAAGGTTCACTATGATCTCATAATCTTATCAGAGGTATTTTGTGAGGAAAATGAGGTGCCTCTGTTCAATATACCTAACTTTGAAAAGGTTTGCAAGCTGCGGGAGGGTTGTGAAGGAGGCGGACTTATGATGTTTGTGAACAGCCGATCATTACACTTTACACAAATTGAACTTGACAAAATTGACACATATGAACATATTACTGGAGAACTAGAGCTGATTGGGTCGAAAGTTCACTGTAAAATTGGAATTCATGCAGTTTACAGACCTCCCACCTCCTCCAGCAGATTACCCCTTTCACATGCATTAATGGAATTTGATAAAGCGCTGGAAGTGCTCAAAGAATATGACAACTTTCTTTTTGTAGGAGATACTAACATAAACTTAGAGAATAAAAATGATACACATGTCCAGAATTACGAGACGATATTGGCGTCATGGGGATTGGAGCGAGCCATCTGGGATTACACTAGAGAGGAAATCAGAGCTGGTAAACTTGTAAGATCCTGTATCGATCATATTTACTATAGGCTTCATAGGTCATTTGAAAGAATCTTTTCTGGTGTAATTAAAACCAAGATATCGGACCATTATCCCATTACGGCAAAGATACAGATGATAGGAGGAGGAAAAGGAGAGGATGAGATAGAAAAATATGAAAAACTAAATGAGCACAAAGTAAGAGAAAAACTTTTAAGGGAACAATGGGACGTGGAAGAGTATAATAATGTTGAGTTGGGATTTGAAAAGATAATTGAGAAGTTTCAAAGAATATATAGGGAATGTACAACAACCATTATTAAAGGAGGAGGGAGGCAACTTCAGCACAGCCAGAATCTCAATAACAGAAATCAAACATTTAGGAAAACGGAATGGATCACTGACGATTTAATACAAAATATAAGGGAAAGAGACAGAGTTTTCAAATTGTGGAAAGGGGACCCCTCAAATCTGAGATATAGAGAACTCTATAAACGTCTAAGAAATAGAGTAACAAATAATACTAGGAAAATAAAAAACAACTTCTATAGGCAGTATTTTGAGAAGAACAAAACAGATGCTAGGAAAGTGTGGCAAAATGTTAACAAATTATTAGGAAGAGGAAAAAAGAGCAGTATTGATCGCACAGTAGGAGAGGCCATGGGGAAAACAATGAAAAAAGAGGAGATAGTAAATGGATTTGCTCAATACTTTGTAGAGGGGGTTGAAAGCATCAAACATAAATGTAACGAGTTGAATATTTTAAATGTGGGAGATAGGCTGGATCCAGGGACAGAATATAATATATACATACCAAGTGCAACACCCGAAAAAATAATAAATATAATCAAAGGAATGAGGATAGATAAAGCTCCAGGAATAGACAACATAAGAATGAAAGATATCAAATTAGTTGCAGAAAGAATTGCTGAACCTCTGACCAAGCTCATTAATCAATCAATCAAACAGGGTATTTTTCCAAACTGCTTAAAAACTTCGATTATAAGACCTATTCACAAAAATAAAAGCAAAAAAGAATTTCAAAATTACAGACCAATAGCTATTCTAAGTTCAATTGCAAAAATAATAGAGAAATATGTAATTATTTGTTTGGACAGCTATTTATCACATCACAAAATATTAAATGACAAACAATTTGGATTTAGAAAACAATGCAACACGCAGGGGGCTTTGGAAGAATTTGCAGATGTAGCTAATAACCTTATGGATACTAAAAGACATGGATTGGGCTTATTTATTGATTTCTCCAAAGCCTTTGACACGATTGAACATAGCAAAATTATATCGGCCCTTAATAGAATAGGAGTGAGGGGTCCCTACCTTAGATTTTTCGAAAGTTATTTAAGAGGCAGGAAATTTGTGGTTAAAATATTCAATATATCAAGCAAAGAGAAAATTATCAAGTATGGCGTGCCACAAGGAAGTCAGGTTGGGCCTACATTATTTATAATCTATTTAAATGAAGTACTTAACAAAATGAAAAATTGCTACACATGGGCCTATGCTGATGACCTCTTGATTTTGTCTGTTCACAAAGATTTAGCTATGGCAGAGATAAATTTGCAAAGAGATTTTGATGTCTTAAATGTATGGTCACATGATAATGGCTTAATCATAAATGGGCAAAAGACATGCCTAATGCACCTCTGTCCAAAAAACATGAAAATAAACAAAGAAATTGATATCAAGTACCACAACTGTAGATGTATATGCGGATATGAGGAATGCAGCAAATGTGATTCCATTATAAAAGTTGAAAATACTAAGTACTTGGGATTAAATGTAGATAGAAAGTTAATTTGGAAGGAACATGTTAGTACACTAAAGAAAAAACTCAACCAGGTTTTGGCTGTGATGTATGGATTGAAAAATAAAGTAGGTGAACAAGTAAAAATAATGGTATATAAAGCACTTGTTGAATCTAACATAAGATATGGTGTAACAGTATGGGGATCAGGAGCAAATAATCATCTCAATACAATAAATAAACTTCAGAAAAGGTGTATTAAGGCAATAGGCCTAAATGACTGGAATGTGGTAACTGATATTGAAGAAGAGAGCAATGAATACAGTATTATGGGACAGTTAACCCCAAAAGGATTTTATACTTTAGGTGTCTTAACAAAGTATTATACAAAAAATGACCTAAAGGTTCATAAAAATTACAAAGCAAACACCAGAAATGTAGGATCCATCAAATACATTGTGCCAATACCTAGTACAATTTATGGTCAGAGGTTACCTCAGTACAAAGTCCCATACATATTCAATCTGTTGCCAAATGAAATAGAGGGAATTAACAACTATAAAGCCTTTAAAATAGCTGTAACTGCATGGCTCTTAGGACAGAACTAAAGCTAGGAGAACACTCAGTAAGAACTAGGCTCATGAAGCTTTGCTCCATCACTTGTAGATAAAACTGGCATTATACACTGCAATTTCACTCAAAGTCACTAAAAATGTACGCCATACACAAAAACAAACAAATAACATAATATTTTTACATAAAACACTGTAACTCACAACTTTTCAACCACCATGGGATCACTAGAGATTGGCACAAACATCTTCATTATCGCTGCACGTGCATTAGCTGTTGAAATTTTAGCTTTTCATGTTTTTTCTTTTCGATGGGGGAGGGTTTTGTCATGGGTTTTCCCGACTAAATATTAAGCAAGGGTAAAAAAAAGAAAAAATGACAAAAAATAAGTAAGGTTATGTTTGTATAAACAAAAACATTGTCTGTAAAGAGTAAGAGGGCATTAGTAGTAAACAAAAACATGGAGTATGAACTTAACTGCTAGATTTACTCCCTTTACTAGACATGTAATATCAAAATACTGTAATGATATAGCATAAGACATGGTGGCTGTGATTGTGTAAATGTTATTTTTTTTTCTTTTGCTTCGGTTTTTATATATATTTATTTATTGTATGTTTCACAAAAAAGTATAAAATGTTCGTTTTTGATTATTAATGAATGTTGCTTGTTGTTATTATTTTGTTGATGAGTACAATGTTAAGTAGAGGTAGTTATTAGATTAAAAGCTGTCAATTGCCATCCTTTTGGTTACTAAAAGCAGATTCTGCCCGGGTGGTCCACCCAGAATATTTTTAGCAAGAATAATTACCTAAGAAATTTATAAAAATTAAACTGTTGATTGTAAAAATGTATAACATTTTATTTTTTATTTTTGATACATATTGGACCCCACCGACAAGTTATGCATAACTTGGTGGGGCCAAGACTCTGTAAAACTATGTTCAATAAATAAATGAAATGAAATGAAAAATGAAATAAGAGTTTAAACCCAAATATATAACAATATGACTTAACATGTATCTTAAAATACAATGTGTTTATATATTATATGTGTTTTTTAACGTTAGATAAAATTTATATTACAAACAAATTTTTAACTACAAATGCAATGTCTCAGTGATACAATTTTAATCACTGGTTGCAACACAAAAGAATAATGTTTTCTGAAAATTTCAGAATTTTTAAATGTGTCCCTTCTGAGATACGTCAAGTCCCAAAAGCCCGATTTTAGATAAACTGCTAATTTTAAAAATCTGTAAAAAAGGGATAGATATCTCTCACATTTGACTTGGTCAGAAGACAGTATATTGTGAAGATACATTTTAGATACATTAGATACATTACTTTGAAATGGCGACCTACCCAGGTAGGTATTTTAAGCCAAGTATGAATGACAGATGAGTGAAAGATGATTGTGGCGCGATCTTGTAGTCTTGTTACTGACTAAGGCCGACATGTTCCTTAGACAGGACTGTTAATTAATAGCCCAACAGCCAATGGCAACTATGGGACCGGCATTTTAACGTGGGATCCGAACCACAATTTTGCCTGGTTTACATGTTACGAACTGGTCTAATTATGAGGACGGTCCTATGAATGTAGTATTCAATAGTGCGGACGTTAATCCCCATTAAGGAACACCGTGTCCACAAGCCATCGCTCATAACTATGCACAATTCGTGACCTCCAAGTAGCTGGATTACAGGACGCGCCACCGTCCCAGTCTGTAAAAAAAAATTGGAGATGAGCCTTAAAAATGTTTACTCATTGAATTCAGGCACTGAAAGTGTAGATTTACGTTTGTAGAAATTTTACTTTTACTTATTTTGTTTGCATATTTGCAATCACCTAAGCCAAAATATGTACTGGACAAAGATTATTGGTCATTGTATTCTCTTTCAAATGAATATCTTCAATAAGCCACAGAGTTTAACACAAACCTCTGCAAAATGCAAAATCAGCTGTCGCACCAATACAAAATGGCCGCCCACCTAATAGCACCTAGTAGCAAAAATAGCAGTACACCTAAAAAATAAATGGATAGCTGTTTTGAACCCTTCAAACATAACATGCTCATACAGTAGAGCCCAACTAATCCGAAATCCAGTAATTCGAAAATCTGCTTAATCTGAAACCGAAATCAGGAAATATTAAGGAATAAATAAAAACTACCTCTCTTTTGAAGCTTAATAGTGCCAGCGTCTCAGGAACAAGGATGGGGTCGCGGCGGACTGATGTTTTACGTAGCGTAGCACTAGATCAAAGGCAGCCGCGGCGTCCGAATGGGATACTCTCAGCTCGCTGTTGTCGTCTGCTTCGCCTGCACTGTCGTCTTGGGCCGTGCTGTTGACCGGTTCGGCGACCCTGGTTGTGCTGATACCTATCGGATTGAATCGCAACTACGTAGTCTAGCGGTTATCATGCAGAATATTGCCGCAAATTAAGTCGTTTCTCGAATTCTCGTATCGTGATTGGTGTGATTTGGCGTTTCGACGCCTAGTTTATGTAATTGCACGTTGTATTTAATAATTATATTTTATTTCAATAATAGTTCGCTTAACCCGAAATTTTCGCTAATCCAAAATGGGATTAGCGAGGCTCCACTGTACATAAAAAATAAAAAATAAAAAAACCTGCAACCACCTTTGGTTGATTTGAAATGGATTAACCGTTAGCGCAGCGGTTCTGAACATATTTTAAAATGCACAAACCCCTAACTCAACAGCCTACCTTTTAATAAATTATAACCTAGCAAGTTCAATGAGGATTTAAAGTTTAAAAACGTGGCCGCATGAGAGCAAAGATAAACATTGAACAAGACATGCTGAGCGCACTGTGTACATTTTTGGTTTCACCCTGACTGAGCCAATGTCCCCTACTACCTTCATTTACTAAAATCAAAATAAATATAACGTCTATCTCGCCATAGTTTCCATAAATTTCAGCGTAACTTACTTTTAAATCTGTTTATCATTAACAAACTTGTTAAGTAACTTCATTAATTAAATTTCATACCTATCAGTTCCAATTCAAATAGAACAGGCATGAGGCGGAGGCACGACACAGGCGCAGCAGGATTAACTTAAATGTCCTTTCCCCAAAGTTCTCATGTAGATTAATCGCCCAATGCACACGCACAGGCAATGATGATGGCATAGGCAACACTTCCACTATACCACTACCTTCATTCAAGTGGCGACTGGGAACCAGCATAACTGTGCCACACCCGCGCCTCATGCCCGTTCTATGTAAATTGGGCCTTATAATTTAAATATCACATTATCAATTTATGCTATTTTTTGAAAACCCCTCTTTAGCTGTCAATGGGGGAAATACCTTGTTATTTAAAAAAAAATCACCATACACTGTAAACAAAAGCAAATGATAATGAATTGATTGCTGGGTTTATGTTTAGAGAAACATTTAATAGGCCTATTGCACTACAGGGACATTAACTTATGGGTTGAATAACCTAAGATGACAAAAAACTTACCTTCTTAAAGTTATCCTTGGGCTTAAATAATGTAGGTATTAAGCTACTGAGTCAAAAAGTACAACTAGAATTAATTCTACCTTTGCCTAACACTTAAAGTTGATTAGGCCCCCTAACTAAGAAACAATTTCTCTTAACCTATAATATTCTGATCTTATTGCCAGAACTCTAGTAATTAATTTTTCTTTAATAAGCTCAACATCACAGTCTATCAAAACTTCAAAAGTACATCCTTAGAGAACGAAATAACTTATGAAAATTATGTTAAAATCACTAGACTTCAGAAATCACAACATTAAATTAATGACACTACGAGAAACCGCCATCAAATCATTAAACAACGAACGAACCAAGAATTTGAAGAGGAAGAAGAAGAAGATATCAAAAAGTGCAGTGTTATAAGTTCAAAAACTAAATTTCCCACAAGGTTCGCTTGGTTGGGTGACGTTTTAGTTAGCGCATGCATATAGCCACATTGATTGAAATGTACTTATTTTTACTGTGTATGTTTTACACTTATTTATTCAAATTGACACCAGTACGATTCATTGTTATCATCAATAGACACTCTACCGACTCTACTGAGATTTTTTAGTAAGACGAAAGAATGGGCGTGCCTTAGGTTGGTAGTAGTGGACATCATACTTTATCCATTCTTCGTTTCGTGTTTGTTTGTCTTATTTTTATGTCATCCAAAATTCTCGTTTTTAATGTTCACATTTAATTAATTCATCCACCAAAATGTTTACTAGTTATCACTCTACATTTCGTTGTGTACTTAGCGCAGTATTCATTACAATTTGTATTCGTAAGTATCTATTTCTTTACTTCAATACAAGTTTGCCCTTGTCAAATAGGTTAGGGACAGTTTTGAAAGGGTTTAGTTATGATTAGTCTAGGATTTAATTTTTGGAACATGAAGGGTGAACAGAATATTCAATTACTGCTACCAGTGTCTGTTTATTGTGCATGATGGGTGCCCAAAATTATTAATCTTGGTTGGAGTTCGATTTGGTGTTTCCCGGGAAGTGTTGCATAGCCTGGGTATTTCAGTTACCTATGTGGTAAATGTTCTGATTAGGTTAAATAAATTATAAACTAAATTTATTACCACCTCATAACAGGTTATTTTTGTGCAGCACTGTGGTTATTTATTATAGGCCTAGGCTATATTATTAAAAGATTGCTGGGGCGAAAAATAACCATATCATTTAATAGTAAATGCCAAATAACACAATACAGAAAGCCTAAATGGTTAGGTCAACAGCCTATTGTTTATAGTGGTCTGGTTTCTTCTTAGCATATCCAATCTTTGAATGTGTATCCGACGTAGGCCTCCGTTTGCTACCGACGCCACCTATAGTGTCGCAGTCAGTCCATTTCACTGAACTAATGCTGTCGAGCCTAGCGCCCATTATTCACCAAAGATAAGTGAAGTTAACTTACCCACAGACTGATGGATCAGCGTCCAAGCTAACCAAAGAACTAACGCAATCACTTTAACAGTAAATTTCTAGTCAGATTCTCTAAAAGCACCCCTTAAAGGTTTTAGACACTTTTTTATTTATATAACTCATGAAAAACACCCACACGAAACAATAAACCACAACACGACTGCACAAGTGCTGGGGGTCAAAATCTGAAAAGGGTACAATTGCAAAGAAGGAAAAAACTAAAAAGTTATTACTTGGTATCTAAATGACAGTTACATTTTTTAATACTTTGAACCCTATAGAATATGAGAAAATATAAAGAAAGCACCATTACCCATGTTTGTCAATGGGAGAGGCAGTTTTATATCGGAAACTCCCATTTTTCGTAATAGAGGTCACACCCAGATAAAACAACATTACATTATGAAATAAAAGGGAAAACCCATTGTATTTCATATTTTTTGTTGCTCACATATACTGTTTTTAAATATATTACAGCCCTCTTACTTTTGATTGACCTATATCTTAATAATAGCTTAGAAAAGAGTAATTCACCTACAAATACAAGTTTTGGTCAGGTTTTTTAACCTCACAATCTGTTTACTCCATTCCATTGTCATGAAAATTATTGTGTACCAACTTGAAACTGTACTTAATTGAAAAAACATAACCATTTATATATATTTTGACCATACATATTTTTAAATAAAAAAATTTAAATGTGACATTCTGCTACAATGCGTGACCTCAGTTACATGGATATGACTTCCATTACATGTTTGTTGTTTTATTTTTTTTTAATATAAAATCTTCATCTGTTCCTTTCATAGTCTGAAATAGAAAGAATTTGATTTCTAATATAGGCCTTTTTCAGTAATTACAAGACACTACAATAGTGTTAAAATAACCTTAACTGAATCATTAGGTGCATAATACAAAATATTTTTAATGACTTACGATGTATAGGATGTTCTATTTCCAAAATCATTCATTGTTATTACTTAGACATGAAAAATTATTTTGAAATTCTTCAAAATTACACTTAAATGATCACTGTATGTTTAATATGGTTGTGTATCAAAACGTTTCAACGATTAAATGAAGGCTTCATTACAAATTTCTAAACATAGGCTTAGGCCTGAATAAGTTATAGTTTAGAGCATAAAAATAAAATTAAAAAAGAAAGAAAACCCGTTTAGCTATTCTTAGAGTAAGTTCAAACACATTAAAATCATTATATTTTTCAAAATGTATTAAATTGCTTTTTAAACTGCAGCAAAAACAGATGACGAAACAGAATTAAAAATCTTTTTATTAAAAAATTATTTGTCATAATCAAAAAATGCTACTCACAAGTTAAATTTCAAAAAATATTATTACGACATACTGTATTTTAATTAATTAAGTAACTCAATGAAAAAAGGTTTAGAAGCATTTAAAAAAATTTTGTTTCAATGTTGGACATGTTAAATTTTTTATGTAACTTATCAAACATTTTAAACAAAGTTTAGGTGACAAACGTCAAAAAAGCTATGGACTTAATAAATTAATCTAAAGCATATAGGCCTAAAACAAAATTAAAAACAATCAAAAACTTTCACCTAATTTAATATATAGCGATTTTAAATATACATTAAAATACCTTTATTATTATTTTAAAAATTTATACCGGAAAAACAGAAACAAGGGCAAATACTCCTAATAAGAATAAGCTATGAAAAGAATATAAAGAATTCCTATCAGCTAATTTCATTTTCAGATTGAATAAAAGAATGTATAACGGTTGTAAAAAATTGCTTCTGGGACTAAAAATGCCCGCACAATTCGATTTTCCCTGTTGGTGGCAACCCTGCATCATTATTTTCATAATTAACACATTGTTTACTAATTCATTTTACTCTATTAAGTATTAAAATCGGCCGTAATAAAAAAATACATCACCATTAATAAGAATATAAGGTATATCAGTCAAATGGAAAAACCGGTCACAAAATGTAGCAGATCTCACGTTAAATTAACCAAAATTCGCGACCGTCACTTCCCAGACCGACGCTACAATTTCGCTTGTTGTGACTGCTAACCTCAAAATGGCGAACGCTATCGCTAGTGACGAATCGGCATTTGAAACCGGGCCGTATTACGCACGAATTAAACTATTACTATGGATAGCGATTCACTTTTGATTAAGAATAAATCATGTACCGATGCTACATCAAAAAATGAGACACGGCAATTTTAATGAACAAAACTATTTTCCTCCACGTCCAAATTCATTTCACACGACGAACTCTGACATCCGTCGTTGCTCGCCGCCATGATACTCCTGAATTAAACTCGTTGTCGGCTGCTACTAGCGCTAGTGTCGCTGTACGATGAGAAACAGACTACGTTACCGACGCTACTGCTGAAGGTGGGGACACGACTTTTAACCGAGCTCGGCGTCGTAATAATATAGTTTCA
The DNA here is from genome assembly GCA_035578135.1 of Flexamia atlantica. Taxonomy (NCBI): domain Eukaryota; kingdom Metazoa; phylum Arthropoda; class Insecta; order Hemiptera; family Cicadellidae; genus Flexamia; species Flexamia atlantica. The sequence continues at coordinate 1,966,008 of JAQJVK010000030.1, read as the reverse complement.
TCCGTAATAAGCGCTATTTGATTATCTCCCTGTATCCGACAATATAAACGTGGGTTTTATATTCACTTATTTGAGTGGTGAACTTGTTTAAAACGTATCTTTAGCAGTAAAACTGGGATTGGGGACACGTGACCGTCACTACTTTGGCCAGTTTTTTCTCAGTATTTTGCCCTAACCTCTTCTTAATTCATGATTTAAACAGTATAGACAATAAGATTAAGACCTAAACTTCCAAAATAAAACATTTTTAGCAATAATTACAGTAGGCTACATTATTTTTTTATGAAGGGACAGTGATTGTACCCTTTTCAGATTTTGACCCCTGGGGCAGGCAGCATACTACTGGTCAACTTCAGGCTAAGTTACCAAAAAAAAGGAAAGAAATATCCCTCTATTGGACAAATCCACCACTATATTAAGTAGGCCTAAACAGCCTTGCAGACCGACACACAATAACAAAATTCATTTTCTAGCCTAGTTCGTAGTAGGAGATAGCCTATATAAAGTTAGGTTGACTTGTATGCATGTCGACAACAAGTGAAGTTGGGCCACTGGAAGAGTCTCGCGTGTCACCTTTTAGTTGATGTTGGGCCACAGTGAAAATCTGGCGCGTCACTTATTGGTGACGTTGGTCAGTGTAATAGACATTTCCTAATACTGTCGGAAGTGAACATGGTAAAACACTGAGCTAGCTAAAATTTTGCTATTTTAAAGTAAGTTGTGTCTCATATTTTCTTTTGTTCATGATTCCCCTCTAGGTAATCAGAGGTAATACCGAGTGAGACTGCAGTTATTTATTTTTATGAAAAGGCTCATTATGTCCTTTGTTTTGTCTCTTAAAGTTCCTCCCAATCTATCCAGTACAAATTTATTACAGGTGCCATCAGGGCCGGATTTAGGACTTTTGGGCCCCTAGGCTCACTCAGTGGTGCGGGCCCCCAGGGCCTTAGTGCCAGACCGTCCGTTTGTAGGAGGACATGTCCTCCTTTTTAACCATCGTTCTTCATGACTTGTCTGTCGCATTTGTGGCCGAAAAAATCAAGCCTCTCGTGCTTTCCGTGGCCGTCACATCTTTTGGCCTTATCGTGGCTAGAAAATCTGTCGTTTATACAGTAGCTAATGGGTATATTTCTCGGTCGTTTCGTGACCGTCAAGTTTCTCGCTCTTTTGTCATAAATCTACTGACCACACTGTGGCTGAGAAATCTATACCTGATGGTCGTTGGTCGTGATGGTAAATCTGTCGGTCGCGTTGCGGCCGTCTGTATTTTACATCAAAGATAGAAGCTACATTATCTTTACTACATAATAAGCCGATTTAAAAGCTACATTACCGATTTTACTGGTCGGGAAATTATAATGTGAAATACTCCCGTATGGCCTGTGGTGGAACCAAAACTTTTGGGACATCGTAGACTCATATCCGGTTCTGCAAGCTCTATTAGCTTGCAGAACCAGTAAAATATAGCTTAAATGAGCTGTCAGGAATATTCTTCCTCTGATTGGCTAACATTCATTTTTGTCCTAGCTGCAGGTTATGTTTCCGGTCCTCAAAAGACGTCACAGTTTGTCTAAATTGTCGACTGAGATAACCTGAACACTATTATTATTCTCTTCTCTTCTCTTTACCACTACAGACCTTGCCCCCCACCCCCACCACAATGGTGGGGGCAACGGTGGTGTTGTTTCATTTTGCGGCCTACAACGCGGCGCCGTCCGCAACAGCTGACCTACAGTGGACTTGATGTCATATCTTTTGAGCTGTCTGCTTCTCGTACTTAAGTACTTAAATTACGCTGTTTATGTTTTACATTCAATGAAGATAACAATTATCAATTCTCTTTTTATTCTTGGTCGAGGTTTATTGAGTACCAAACCACGATAATTTCTGGATTAAAAAAAAACTTATATATTTTTGTGTGGCGCGGGCCCTCTTGTGGCGCGGGCCCCTAGGTGCGCGCCTGTGGCGTCTATGCTTAAATCCGGCCCTGGGTGCCATACCGCACAGTTTTTGTCATACGGCAGTTTTTGTAAATTGTTCTTTTCTATGGCTCTGTGGCTTTGAAAATATTTAGGCCTACAATCAATTCCAAGACAGGATCAACACCTTATTTTTAAAACCTTTTGTAATTATTGATTAACTCGAGACTCATTAGTGTTTTTGAAAAATTTGACGCATCATAAAAAATTACTTCTCGCACACCTCCGGACAGTAATTTAAAAATACTGATATTTGATTCTATGTTTATTACAGGTGATGTAAGCGCTGAATGCAGTATACCAATTGTTCTGAGAGGCTCGTGGTTCTCTTGGGAAAACACACAAACTGAAACAGAGCTAAATGCAAATGAAATGCACCGAAATTCCGACCATGGATATTTTTGTGAAGATATTAAAGAAGATTTTCATGTAAATTACACAATCGTTTTCAGTCATCCTGCAGATAAATGTTACCACTGTATTAAATTTTTGGTCAGAACAGTTAACGTTTTGGAAAGAATTGAAAGTAAGTTTTTTGAAATAGTTATTAGGCCTAGGTTACTTTTATTAACTTGGTACTTTTAATAGTTGTCAACTTGAAATTGTATGATGTTTTGTTATATATATTTGGTGCTGCTATTTTTTCCCCCTCGCAAGCTCAGGTGCCAACATTTTCACTCACAAGACAATGTTGTACTTAACTCACTCAACCCACAAATAACTGCCTGACAACCACTGACTGAGTGGTGGTGCCTGAGTGGTTGTAGGCTGCTTGCTATTGCCTGTTACCTGGCAATAGTCGTACCTATTTACTCACGTTTTTTTTAATATTAAAGTTATGTTCTGCTTTTTTATCCTAACGAGTCACTGTGTAGATCCTAGCTGGTAGAATCCCTATCTTAGTTATAAGTGTAGTAGGCTATAGACATAGCATCTAAATTTTTTAGGTACCGGTTTCCATAGGCCCATACTCATAAATTGAATTGGCCTATACCTACGTAAATTGAATAAATAAGTAACCATTAGGCCTTAGTATCTGTTTGTGAAAATAGATTCCGAAAGGTTCCTACATTTTCAGATTTGGGTAGCCTAGTATTTTTTTATATGTTTTGCAAACAACTTCTTTTGTGTTACCCACCTTATTTATATTCCAAAACTTTTATATTGATTAACGTTTTTGGCAAAAGTTTTCATCCCTTAAAAGGTTTTTAAAATAAAGTCAGAACAACCAATGAGGATTGCCACGTTTAGATAGGTGTAGTTCTATAAGTAGGGCCTATTGAATTTGATGCCTGTAAGTTAACCAATAATACAGCCAAGTTTATTCATTACTCAATTTTTGACGGGAAAGTTACTGGTTCAAATCCTGATTGATCAATTTCAGGGCTCAGTTGCTGATTGTAATAAGACTATAAAATTATGCCATCTAAGAAAAGTGTCTATCAAACAAATCTCATGTCTAAACTTTTTAGCCTATGTTCTAAACTTTCAAAAATGATTCTAAGTTACCTTAACCTAACTTCTGTTAGGTCAGTTCAAGTTACGTTAGGTGAACTAACCTTACCTAAACCTAACTTAACCTTAGGTTAGGTTAGGTAAACTAACCTAACATAACCCTAGGTTTTCCCGACGTTTCTGACATACACAACCGTCATTTTCTGAATTTGCATAAAATTCTACATGTAAAAAACTTCTACATGTTTAAAAAAAATTTGCGTGAGGTCCGGTGATTGATGGAATTACCGCTAGGCCTACTCAGTCAGTGAGTTGTGTTCGCAGCGGGCTGCGTGAACCTGCGGCGAAACCAGAAGCCGACAGTGGAGAACGTGTGCGCCAACCTCAACCCCGACCAGCAGCTCAAGACCATGTTCTCGCAGAACTACGTCCCCGTCAACTGTCGGTCCAGTCTGGAGGGCGTGTGGCAGTTCGCCTACCAGGTATGTCCGATCAGTCATCCACGGTCGACGAAACAGTTTAATGCACTGACTGTGTTAACAATTTAAGATTTTATCTCTGAAGTAAACAAATTTTACCAGGTTATTATGCAAAAAGTGATGTAAGTTATTCATCAATAAAAATTTCATTTCAAGAGTTGAATCAACTCCTATTATACAGGGTGTCTATAAAAGAACTCCAGTGTTTTGAGGCAAAATATTTTAATGAAGTAAAATACTTATATACATTTTTAATACATGATTGGAAAGGCTGCATTTTCAAGTTTTTTAGCAATTTAATACAGTTCAATTTGAGCTCCGTTAGTGGCACAGTACACGTCGTAACGTTATTCCACCTCTTCCCATGCCCTAGCCAGCATGAATGCGGGAACAGTTGCCACACAATTGATTATTCATTGCCTGAGATGGTTAATATCACAAATTTTCGAAATTTTCCTTGTACTGTAACAACAGATTTAATTTCTATCAGCCAACTAACGCATTGAGCCTCTTTTTGTGGTGTCACCATATCATGGCAATCCAGACAGCAATGTCAGCCGCGTTACGTTGTTTCAAGGTTAATGCTCTGCAGCACTGCTCCCTCTTGATGAAAACATTCCCAATTGGTATGAGTAAAACTTGATGAGCTTCTCCTTTCAGAGAAATTAACTGCATTTTGCTCTCTTCTATAGTTAGTAAGAAATGAATTTATAATATGAGTTCTTTTATAGACACCCAGGGTTAGGATTACAGAGGAAACAACTGGCTTACCCTTTAGTTCAGTAGGCCATCAGCACACAAAACATGAAACTTTACAGGAAGAATCCCAATATTTCAGTCAGTCCACTTGGACCTTTATCGAAGGAGAAGAGATTGAGGAAGACTATTGCAGTTGGAGTATCTCCATCTCTTCTTCCATGATAAAGTTCCAAATGGATGGTCCAAAATATTGGGATTTTTCTTGTAAAGTTTTGTGTTTTGTGAGCTGATGACCTACTTAAATGCAGATAAGCCAGTTGTTTCCTCAATAACCCTAACATAATACCAACCCTTTGAGGTTCTTCATACAAAAAATAAATCAAGTCCTAGTGACTTACATTTTTTTACTGTACGTTTTAGTGATGCTTTTGCTTAAGACTGATTTAGTTATGAATCTTATATTTTAAACTTTAAATATAATTTGTTAATTACATCAAGCATTCAGAATATCTTGCTTTGATTAAGTTTTTACCAAAGCTTCATCATGATTCAGTGTAACAGCGTTGTTGTTACGTACTTTGTGGTGTTGTGCTAGTGTCACCCCTGGCATGGTTAGGGTATCTAGCGGCCAGCAGCGAATGCTTTAACGCCTTCTGAAATGTATTAAGAAATGGTAAATGACAAGTTCAGTAAATAAGCCTAAAGGATAAGGATATTTTAATTAAAACTAGGTTACAATACCTTTCCGTCGACAGTTCCAAACAAGTCAAATAAGTTGACTACATGTTTCGGAATTCAAAATTCCATCTTCAGGTCTTGGGTTGGTGTCAAATTAATCATCAAGTAATGTTGATCTTGTCAAAATATTAAATACCCCCGTTGCAGCAGACCTGCATACTCAGCGAATTTCAAATGCAAAACAACATATATCAATCAAACATAGCAAGATTTGACATGTTTTGGTAAGCTCCATAAGAATAACATGGGGAATGAGTATGCAGGTTTGCTGCTACAGGTATATTAAAACTGGGTGGTTTTAATTCAATATTTAGTAGATCTGAACTAGAAGAAGCTATTTACCAAGTTTTAACAAGATATGTTGAGAAATAACCGAGATATAGAATTTTACTTATTTCCCATAAGGTTAACATTGGGACAACGTACTGTGTTTACCACTTTCAATATCTCGGTAACCAATGGACATAGAGCAGTGATTCAAAATACCAAATTGTTTGTTTTTTTGAGCTGAATTCAATGGTGCCCACAAAAATTCGATAAATTTTATTTTTCTATGTAAACAACTCAAAAAACCCATTTTTGGGGGGGTTTATCCCCCTTTACCCCCCCTTCCGGTGGTCCGATCGGGCTGGTTCACGAACTCGTCCAATTGATTACCACTTTACATGTCCGTACCAAATTTCATAAAGATCGGACCATTTTTGCGGCCGCTATCTTGCTAACAGACACATAGATATATATATAGATATATATATATAGATATATATATATATATATATATAGATATATATATATATATAAATTCAAACGAATAGTGTTTTTTGCTTCTGGGGGTCCCAAAACGAAAAGTTATAGTGGTCCCGAGCTTAGGTCTTACCATGAGACCTACGGTAATAGCTTCTTCCCTATAGGGGAAATTCGCTAAAACAGACAGTTTACACATAGGCCTACACACTGCGCACACTACAACACTTAACATAAAACATTTATTGGTAACAAGCCGGCCAGGCTGATAGACTCCGACTCCGATTGTTACCAATAAATGTTTTATGTTAAGTGTTGTAGTGTGCGCAGTGTGTAGGCCTATGTGTAAACTGTCTGTTTTTAATATTTTGACAAGATCAACATTACTTGATGATTAATTTGACACCAACCCAAGACCTGAAGATGGAATTTTGAATTCCGAAACATGTAGTCAACTTATTTGACTTGTTTGGAACTGTCGACGGAAAGGTATTGTAACCTAGTTTTAATTCGAATTCAGTTTCTGAAGGTATTTGCACTATGAATAAGATATTTTAATGCCTTAAAGAAAAAGGAGGAAATGCCTGAGGAATACTCTTGCTGCTACAAAACCTTTTCATAAAACAAGATATCCAAAAAACCTGTAATGAGAATTTTAAGATGAGGCATTGTAATCTGGTGCAGTTTTTTTATTATATATTATTGAGTTGTTTTGTGTGTTCCAGAATCGGTTCCGGTTTACGGGAGAATGTAACAACCCCGAGGCCCAGATCCGGTCTTGCCAACAGGCCGGGTCCCAGTTCCTTATTTCGAACCAGAAGTTCAACATCACCTACAAGGCCTGCCCTGGCATGACTGGGACCTTTGACGGAGGTAATTATGTTACAAATGACTGAAGATGGCTAAGGGTTAATAACTAACCTAAAACTCTGTTTATTCCTTGTCTGGGAGTCACTCTAATCTTTTTTTCGCCTTCTCACTCATAGTGAATTATGTTTTTAAGTACTACCATGATATAATTTAGTGAATCAGGAGATAAGACACTTAAAGTTTTTGGAATCAGGGCAGCAATGCTGCAGGTTGAATCTTCATTAAACCTCAGCTAACTCAACAAATTATTTAGAGTAGCTGACTCAGTAAATTATTTGGGCGTGCTGCCATAAACTATGATCAGTACTGTTCATACTCATTCAGCTTGTTTCCTTTCTTTGCTTGATATGGTATAACGCCCAAATTCTCGTTGGTTAAGGCAATATCTACCTAAATATTGCCTGCCAAACAAACTATATTTTTGGTAATCATGTACTGGAAATAATTAAAATTAGTTTATGTTACACAAATAAATTATATCATCAGTAAAATGAGTATTCCCAATATCGGTTTGTACAAGCACAAATACAGTATTGAAAGATAAGACGATACTAACATTCAATCATTAAATAGCTAATTAAGTGACACTGAAAAATCAGCAACAAATATTGTCTTGTTATTATGCTCTTTTTGAATTAATTTGCAGTGGTGGAATACAGCTGCTTGGGAGATTGGTTTGTGGACAAGAACCACTTTTTCGCTGTTGCCAACACGAAGGAGTCTCGAAAAGAAGAGAAGTACAGGTGCTTTCTGAAGAACCGAGACGACGACTTGTACCTCGGAGTTTCCATCACCGCAGAATGCAACACGCTCAAGACGGTAGAGAAGAGTCCAGAAAGACTGCACGTCAACCCAGGTAAACCCATTTGAAAAGTGGTCGTGTAGTAGTTTAAATGTGTTGAGGAATTGTAGCAGAAATGACAAAACAACAACAGTTTCCTGTTAATTTTTAATTGTTTTTACAAAAACTATTATTTGGAAATCAGCAGCAAAAACAAATGGACAGAACAATGGATTCATCAATTGAAAAACTATTGGATAGATAAAAAGAATAATAAGCTTTAAAGCACCAACATATTGCTTAGTGAGACCAACATATTGCTGGTAATGAGATGTCTTTGGCTAGTTAATCGTAATATTGCTTAATTAACTGCTATAAATAAAATGTGGGAAATTATAAAAGATCTAAATTATACCGGCAATTCCAAACTAATTTAGAAAGATGAGTGTAAATGAACAATATTCAGATAAACATTTTAAATACAGTGTCTACGTTTCATATTACAAGAAGATTGTGAATGGAATATAATTTGAAATGTCATGTTGTACTGTATTTGAATTTGAAATTTTAATAACCAAATTATCACTTGTTGCGGTTTTAATCCACAACCTTACAGATTTGATCAAGACAAGAAATTCTTATCCACTAATAATTGTATGATGCAATCATGCATAATGAATACATGAGTATGATGATACCAGGAATCATTCTGTAATGGTGATTGTTAAGATTTATTTTTAATATTCACCACATTTTTTTACATTTTTGGGAACAAATTTTAAATGTTTGATCAGCTAAAAATACATGGTACCTCAACCAACTATCTTTCACCGACACTTGCTTAAAGGACAACTGAGATTATTATTGTATTTTCAACAATCCAAGCCAGTATATACATTTATATGATACTTACTCTGTCTTTTAGTTTTCCAGGGAAGAAAAACCTATTTTGATTTGGATTTTTGCGGACATTTGCCATCACTGATTAGTAAAAAATAAGTTTCACGACGTTTCGGGATCTGGAATCTGATCCCGTCTTCAGGTGGAAGAAAACCTAGAACATAACAAGATTAGTAACACATAGCCAGGAAAACCTGGACAAAAACACAGCTGAATCAGAGAACTGTAAAAGCAGTCACAAAAACACTTTTTGTATACTGCACTTTTTGTAAACTAACTTTTCAGCATAGTGTTTTTGTGACTGCTTTTACAGTTCTCTGTTTTAGCTCTGTTTTTGTCCAGGTTTTCCTGGCTATGTGTTACTAATCTTGTTATCTTCTAGGTTTTCTTCCACCTGAAGACGGGATCAGATTCCAGATCCCGAAACGTTGTGAAACTTGTTTTTTACTAATCAGTAGGGGTGGGCGAGTACTCGACAGTCGAGTAGTTCCAACTACTCGACTTGTCGAGTCGAGTAGTTAGTTACTCCCGCCGTTTACGCGGCGGCCGAATTTATGTGCGATTTATGTTTTTGCGATCAAATTTTACAGCCGATCGCGAGTTACGCAAAGTTATGTCTGCCGTTTATCCGCAATCGGCAGATTGTTTATCGTAGCCGCTCGCTAGTTTCACAATAAGCAGCATTTTCTGTTCATTTGTGGCCGGCAAATACGTGTGACTGTTTTTTACGGCCGATCGCCAGTTTCGCAAAGTTGCATTTCGTTTATTTACGATCGGCAAATACACGCGATCGTTTTTCGCGGATGACTGTGACTTTCGCAAGGCTACATTTGCCGATTTTCGGCGATCGGCAAGTACGCGCTCTCGCATTTCGCGGCCGACCGCGACTATAGCAACACTACATTTGCCGATTTTCGGCGATCGGCAAATACGCGCGATCGTATCTCGCGGCAGATCGCGAGTTTTGAAAAGCTACATCTGCCGTTTATCCGCGACCGAAAGATATGCACTATTGTTTTTCGCAGCTGTCCACGAGGATTTCATAACAATAACCTCGACAATATTTCATTAACTCATAGAAGAAGGATTTTGACAGTTATCTAGAAATACCAGATTCTGAGAGATGTCTTAGAATTTGGAAATTGAAAACTTACAGCTTATTTAGCTCTGACCTTACACTTAACTTCAAATTTGTAATCATATTTTATCTTTTGAATGATACACAAGCCTTCATTTCTTTCTCATTTGATTTGTATAAATGAAAAGAAAATTGTGGACTTCATTGGTAAAGTGGACTTCATAAATAATTAGTTAAGGTTTTTTGTAATTTTTGTATGGGGGATATCTTATTCTTATCTGGTCGCAGCTGTGTCACTCGTGCTCAAGTGATTGGATGTCAAAAAACAATAGATTAGAAGCCAGGCAAGGGGGTTGGTTGGGTTTAGAGAAGTAAACAAATAACTGAGCATAGTTCTCCTCCCTGATGTTTTTTATTCTCTCTTCCACAATTCCTTGGCTAAGGTTTTAATTAGGGCCAACAATTATTTTTAGGGAAAATATAAACCTGTTTTTTATTGTTAAAATAATAGGCTAATGATAAAATCTTATTACTGCTTATCTTATTTTACAACTATGCATTTTCTACATAATTTTATTTTGTGATCATGTTAAGCGATTTGTTGTTTTGAGTGAGCATAGTCAACTTATTCATTTAAAAGTAGGGTGTATGCAATGAAGTAAAATTGAAGAAAGATTTTAATTAACTGTAATTCAAAGAGCTAAATACTTTAAAAAAAATTAAGAATTCATTATTTTTTACGAACAACTACTCGACTCGACTCGACTCGACACTCGAGTATTTGGCTTAATACTCGACTCGACTCCACTACTTCAAAATGGGTATTTCAAAGACTTCAAAGTCCACTACTCGCCCACCCCTAATAATCAGTGATGGCAAATGTCCGCAAAAATCCAAAACAAAATATAAAATCACCATCACCAACAATGAATTTCAAACAAAGAAGAAAAACCTTTCTTAAATCCATATAAAAATTTTACAAAATAATGTGTTAAGTTTTTTAAATAACTTCTTTATAAAATTTGGTTTTGTACATTACAAATTTCAAATAAATTTGATTCGCCCACAGTGAAAGCCGAGGTGGTGGAGCCGGGATGTCGACTGCCGCAGAACTTCTCCGGAGACTGGATCAACACGGCGAACCTGGACGCCGACGTGGTGATCAACGAGACCCACATCACCGAGACTTGGTACCCGGACCAGGGCCGCTTCCGCCGCACCATCTACATCTGCCGGGAGCAGCGCGACACTCGCTTCATGATGGCTCGGCTCACTGTCGACGGGTGGTAAGTCAACCTTCCCGCTGATGTCAACGGCTTAGTTCTGCTCTGACTTAATTACCTGGTTAGTTATCAGACTAAATTATTTCAGTACGTAAATTTGAGTAAGCCATTATAAAATTATATTATTAACAATAAATTTCAGGCACTTTGTCTTGCTTTCATTTTATTTTTCTAATGGGAAAAAGAAAACAGTATGCAAGCAAGACAAAGTGCCTGAAATTCATTGTAAATATAATAAACTAAATTATTATTGAGACCCACTTTCAGCAACTTAAAATATTTACCCTGCGATTATTCACAACATTCAAAGTGTGTTCTGGTAAACACTCCCTTTCCCTTTAGGACTTGATAATATGAATTAGGTTCTTCCTTTCCTTTTTATAACACCCCCCAACTCGTAAACCATTATCCTTCATACAATAATCAGGGTAGGCCAGACTGGAATTTACCTTTTATTCTGCTCGAGACCAGTTTCTGAGTTGTAAAATTGTTTCATTTTGTCATAGTAAACCATGATTTTGAACAGGGTGATCAACTGTTACTCTTAGTAATACCCTTTGTCCCAACCTCGAAATAACTGCAGTGGGATTCTAACTAGCTTTTGCTAATTTAGGCACCAATACTGGGTACAGTAACGGAAGTTGTCATGATTGGAGGCAGTATTGTAGCTGTCTTTCAGTGAACAACATCAGTTCCCCATCAGGGGAGGCTGGGCTTGATGACAGGGTGGGCGGGGGTGTACTGGTGACCAAAATGAGGGTTACTTATCCCTTGAGGCCCACATCCATTGGATTAAGTTATGACTTTGCCCACCCATTCTAAGCATGGCCGAACATATTCACCTACCTATTCTTTTTTCTTTTTGCTTCTTTTGTATTAATTTACTAAAGGCTTAGGGCCTAAAGGATATTATAGGGGACGTTTCCATTCCTTTCCAACAAAAAATAGCCAGACCAAAAAAAGTTTGAAGTACCCTCAGGAGTTCTCTGTGAGGTGGGACAACCCAGGCTCCCTAATACCCCCAACAAAAAAAGTGATCACTGATCACTGAACTTGTGTTATAGCCAGAAGGACTACGTGTGTTTCGACTTTGTGCCTCGGCACCACAACATCATCCGCTACAGAAAGGGAGTGGCCGTCATCACGGACGACTTTCACACCGTCTGCTCCTGGGTCGCCTTCCAGAACAAGGAGCAGTGGAAATACGACCTCTTCCTCGGTAACTCAAGCATTTTACTCATTTTGTTGAAGGTTGGGCTCTAGGCCTGAGTTTAAGATAAAACTGCTGAAAAGCAGTAAAAAATACACATGAAAAATATGAATAATGAGCCACTAACTCTTTTTTCAGGTAAGAGCTAGTTCAATTGCGTAAGTAGTTGAACTACCTCCTACTGGAAGAAGGAGCCGCTCTGAAAGCTCATATTTAGTTTATGTTTTGTGTCTTTTAGTGAGCATTTCAGCAGTTATAACCACCAGGGAAGCCTGCTGATTTTCCTATCCAACTCCAATGTCTTAAATTACAAAGAATTAGAAAATATGATACATATATTGAATGAATTAACAGTATTGATAATGATTTGTATAGACACCGAGGCTAAAGGTGGCTGTCTTGTTGGAAGGTATCCCGTTTTATTGAAAGTTTGTTGAAGGCGCAGAGTCAAGATTGATAAGTTTCAGAATTTTGAAAAATGAAACATCTTGACAGTAAAGAAAGTAACACATGTGACTTAGTCACAAGGGTGGCAAAATAGTATCATGTTCCTTTGTTTTACAGGCAAAGATCCAGTTCCCGTGCGGTGTCCAGTGGCAGGTAAATTCAACTTCACACAACGAGGAGACGTCCCGTTTGAAACCCGCATTCTTGGAGGAGTCACTCTGTCGCCGCGGCCCAACGTTTACTGCAAAGAAAATATTTCTGATTTCTCCGTTTGTGATACCGACCAAAAAGAGATGAAAATAGATGAGACCTATTGTTTATCTGTGGATCATCTGGGTCGTCCTATTGATATTTACAGTAAGTATTGAGTACTAAATAAATCTACAGATTTAGTAGCAGACGTGATAGATTTAATCCCAAAAGTCTTAGGTAGAGGTCTGCGGGTACCCGAAAATTCGGGTAGCTTCGGGTAATTACGTGAACCCGAGCGGTCGGGCGGGTTCGACACGTCTCGGGTTTTATTCGGGCGGGTTTTTATTACACGTCGGGTCGGGCGGGTACCTACTACCCGAAAGAATTCGGGGCCAGACATACTACCCGAAAGAAACCCGAAACTCCAAAAATGCTCAACAATAATTAATTTGCACAAAGCTTTTGACTTACAGCGTCCACGCAATATTATAATGTGACGAACAAAGATGGTCGCGATCTTGATGTCAAACTTAGAAGCAATCTTCACTATACGTCTCAATTCAGACAACCAGCCGTCTCCTTGCTCAAAATTATCGTACACTCGCTGCTTAATATCGTATCCTCGTTTAGCAACCTAAAGGACCAGGGAACCGACGCAATGAAATAGTCGTAGGTATCAACACTAAATAGCTTTGGGTAAGCTGGAATTTCTAGCAGAGCTTATGATACAAGAGGTCTTATCGAGAAGGTAATTGTTGCGATCTATTTTTGGACACGTTAAACCGGAAGAGCGTGTCCTTCCCACGAAAAACATACACAAAAAATCATCCCTGAAGTGATAAGGAAAGAACGTTGACAGGTGAAATGAAATAATATCTCCAATTAGATGGAATTCGGAAATTTTCTGCTATATTTAGTTGACCTTGGAAAACCACAAAGTATACATCAGTCTTTTGTTTGATCATGGATTTTCTCTTGAGTGGCAAGAGATAAAAGTTTCTTTTTTGTCACAATATATTTTAAAAAATTAGACAAAAAGTATGAGCCATCATATGTGGTTGTAGGACAAATGGTTTGGATTTTTGCATTTCGTAGTAGGGAAAAGACAGACGAACGCACGCACGCAGATAACACCGGACTGGCGGACAGGCTAATTGATGAGTAAATAAACCCCCTCCCCACTTCCCCGCTTCCCACTGATAAGGAGACTGAGAAAGCTGTTTTTTCTAGCTCTCTCTCTCTCCCCCCCTTCTCTTTCCTCCCTTCCTCTACTCTATTTCTTAAACCAACTATTATTTTCTTCATAGAAGTTTTATAATAAAACTAATTTTATGATGAAAATAAATTATTGTTGATTATTGTTGTTATAAAATATAAATACTATTTCATTGATAACTTATGAAATAATAAGTTTAGTCATGAATATGAATATCTATTGATTGTATTGGTTATTGTATATTGTATATGGCACCAATTTGTGCATTACAATGTTTTACAACATTTTCATTATATATATCATAACATTATTAAAATTTTAGCTTAAAAAATTCATTTGTATCATAAATACAATGATTTGTAAAGAATGTCTTCATGTACTTTTTAAATTGGTCTTTTAATTAATATTAATCTTTAATTTTTTCTTTTAATTAATAAAAATCTTTTAATTTTTTTATAGTTGATGGTAACTTATTGTAAAGTTTCATATTTGTGTATGTAATTGTTCTTTGTGTTTTAGAGTATCTTGTTCATTGTCTAGCTTCAATTCATCAATATTTCTTGTCCCATGGTCATGTGTAGTTATTTTCTTCATGCAAACTGTAATTTTTTCATGTATGTATATATGTAAGTAATGTGAATGTTATGTTAGATTTTTATTTTGTAACTGCTTGGTAGTCCCATCAAAATTTAATGAAATTAATAATGTTTTGCTGACAAATAATACCCGAACCCGACCCGAATTTTAACTAAAATACCCGAACCCGACCTGAATTTTTTTTCAACTTACATACCCGAACCCGACCCGACCCGAATTTTTATTCCCTTTATAATATCCGAACCCGACCCGACCCGAAAATTGATGGTAATTTACTACCCGACCTGAACCCGACCCGGCTTGAAAAATCACTACCCGCAGACCTCTAGTCTTAGGAGAATCAAATCTAATCTTGATGCAGACACAAAATATGAATACCTTTATTTGTTACTTTTTAGTAGCAACCAAATCCTGTTAAGTTCATGTATTGTAAACGGTAAAAAAACTTTTGGCTAAATGTAATACAACTTATAGCCATCATAACTTCAATATTTTTTTACTGCAGTGCAATGAAGATGTTCTTTCTCTTCAATACAGCGACAATGTTAGTTTGCCTTGAAATGTCTAATATCTAACATTATTAGTTGGATATTAGTCACACCAACTCTCAGTTGCATTGCAGATGTTGAATCTCACTCATACTGTGCTCTACAGCATGTTGGGGGAATTTCATTTGTGAAATCTGATGAATGCTGACAACCTTATCTTTCAGTGTCTACAATTGGTTGGATTGCACAGAGGGAAGGTACTCGCTTTGTAAAACGAAGGTCGCCAGATCGCTAAGGTCGCTCAGACTAAGCAAGGCCCTGAGAAAATATTGTGAGGGCCCAGCTGCCATTGGTTATTGAGCTATCAATAATCCTGGCAAATGAATCACCTGATCATCGCCCAGTAACAAAGCTTTCATGTCATATATTCTACACTCATATTTAATTTGTATTCTGGTTGAAATATGCTGTGAATACTGCAGTTCCAGTCGTAGGCCAGATTACTTTCTTACTCTTAATCCCATAGCCATGGGATACCCTAGGTGGTATTGACCTCACCAACAAGCAGCCTTCATCTCTTCTCGTCTTCCGAATCTTCTCGCTTGGCTCTCAACTTCTGCGAATCTTACTCCACTTGGTCCTTCCAGCGATTTTTGTGTCTTCTTGAGGTCTTCTTCTAGTTGGGTTTTGCCCTCAAACTTCTTTAATTAGTTTATCATTTTCCCTCCTTATTTCATGGCCTGCCCACCTTAGTCTTCTTTTTGCTTCTCCTAATGCGTCTGGAGGAAAAAAAATTCTCTTATTTCTTGGTTGTGCCTAAATCTCCATCCGTTTCCCTCTTTGAGACGTCACCAGAGTACGTACAGGCCGTAGGCTTGCGACCGTACCAAGATTTTTCAGAAGCGACCCTACCCTAACCAACCCACCTGATATTACCTACCTTTTGTAAGGCGCCAATCCCAGACTCACAACACATCACTCTCAAACAAAAACAACTGTGTGTACCGCTGAATCACACCACCAGCACAGCAGCAGGCACTCGTATTAAACTACAAAGTCCGGCTGCAGCGGATCATCCTCACCCAAACCCAACCAACCGACATTACCTGACCAAACGCCTCACAATGACTTTCAGTCACATCACCACCACTGCTCAACACACAGTAACCTGGCCAAAATCCACACCCAACCTCCAAAAACAAATCACCACGGCTGCAGGCCACCATGCTGCACAGCTGCAGGCATTTGTATTTAACTCTTTTCGTATTGAACTCACAAAAGTCCTGCAGCTGTGCACAAACCTCACCCACCTGTCCAAGGCTGAAGAGGGAAAATCCCTAGAACAACCTCAGTGTGCGAACCCAGCCACTGGAACCTCACGATCTCGTCACCTCATGTCCCTCTTTGACAGGTCCATATATTTTCCTCATATTTTCCTCAAAATTTTATTTTCAATCTTAGATCAGATTGTTAAGATCAAATTTGTCTGCCGCCAGGTGACCCCGACTACAAGCTGAAGTGCGTCGGCTACTGGAAGGAGAACCTCAAGTCGTACCTGATCACATTCGATGAGCTGGATGCCTTCAGCAAGTACCGCTGCTGGGTGTACCAGCGCGCAGACCTGAACCGCGTGCTCATGTCGCAGGCCATCGGTCCGTTCTGCGACCTGCAGCAGGACGTGACCAGCTGGAACTACACGGAGGGCGCGGCCGTCGCACTGGAGATGCAGGAGTACGAGAGGGAACGTGAGTACTCCGTCACTGTTTTCATTGGGTGCGTTCAGCCGTACTCCACGTTGAGTCGCTGAACGGATAGGTGGTTACCATAGTCCGTAAAGGCAAGTATGGACTGCATCTTGACAATCAATAACATCTGGTTAATATCCAGACTCACCATAAAATTGATCGGTTGGTGGCAAATCCTCTACTACCGTTCAATTATTACTGATGGGTAGATTACTCACTGATGAGTGTGGCTGAGTGCACCCATTGTGGCATATTTTATTTATTTATTTATTTTTTTTTTTTTGAGTGGGTTAAAACTTTTTATATCCGTCTCACCTGTTGTTATCAATTTTTAAGAGATTGCTCAGTAAACCTTTCAGTTAGATAAATTACCAATAATCACAGGTAAATTATTTGACTCACGTTATTTAATGTTAACTCCGTCAGCAATTCACAATATAAACTATCTTAAACAAAAACATCATTCATCATATTAAAAAAAAGTCTTGAAGAAGATTGAAGTAATGGTCTGTAGCTAAAGAGGAGTTGAAATTGGGCATGTTCAACTGCGTTTACCGGTGAGTAATTTATCTACGAGTATAAGTGAACAGTTTACAACCTCCTGATTATTGTAGTGCATCCACTAGGTTGTACAGTGGATTCAGCTAGTAACCAGGACAGAAGTATTAGTTGTTGATTTTGTGAACTTCCTTCAGAACAGCAGCAAGGTTTGGGTAAATCATAAAGATTACAACCTAGAAAAAAGTTCGGTTCATCAGAGGAATACAAGTGGAAAAAACCTCTTAAAAGTTCATTATTTCTGTTGCGCAAAAACAAAACAGCATATACTTATATACATTGACCAGAAGATGATTAAGTTATTATTTTTCACACAGACAAAATATTAAAAATCTTAAGCTATACAAAGTATTAAAAATTAAAGCAGTGAGAAGCAAAGGCAGTGATAATGACTTGTCGGCTTCTCTTGTTTGCTTTGGAAGTGAGGTGAAACAGTCTGACATCCGTAGATGGCCATCTTAAAGAAGCGGTTTGAGAATTTGGTTAAACATTTTAGGTTAACATAACAAATATCAGGTTAATAAATAATGCAGCTTTTTATCAAAAAAATGGTTCACTTATGATTCTTGGTTCTTTAGACCCGCCAGTGACAGATTTTGACCTATTGTGAAACTATATATCTGAACTGTTATGTATTAATTGGACTGAACATTGCAGGGGATAGGTGTCCAATGCATTTTGACGACGGCTCCAATCCATGGCAAACTTCCGAGAGTTATATCCATGTTTTCCACTTCAACTAGTGATTAGAATGCTTATTGGTTTTATTCTTATGTAGATTCTCTACCCCTGGCATTGATTTAATGAACACTAATTGACATTATTGTTATTTTTACACCATCTAACATAGGATATAATTTTTTTACTAAAACTAGATATACTATTTACAGTTTCTGTTTGAGGCTTATATATATAGAATTTCTTGAGAGTGAGCTCTGTTTTATACTTTTATATTTTTATACAAAAATAAATATTGTTTTTACTTAACATCTGGCTCTCTATTCCCTATAATTTGTAGTGTATGACATTCCTCACAATGTTTAAAAAACAAAAAATATGAAACAACAAAAAATTTACCAGCCATTTTATCTTGTGAACTTGAAATACTATTTTATTATATTTTCAGTTTCATCACAGCGCTTGAAATGTTACGTGAACAAGGCATTTTATGTAGTTTTTTGGAAACCATTTTAAAGGAATGTTTTGTTAGCATCCTTAAGTATAAGAAGAAAGGACAGAATCACCAAGAAAAAACTTAAAATTATTATAAAGCTACTTGACTTATATTCAGCATCCTGAGACCAGTTTAACTAGCCATTTTTTCTTTGTTTTACTTGATCTAAAGAAAATTTTCATGAAAATTAATTCATTTAGGCTGTGTGCTTTGCAATGTAAGAGTTCATACAATTCATTTAGGCATATTATTGGGATATGTATTTTTCCATTTTTGGGATATGTGTGCCTTGTCTTTCGTGTAGACTTGGTTTACATCACCAATGACTGTGTTGACATTGTGGAGGTAATCAGAATATTAAAATAAACCTGTCATCTTGTTAACCCCTCTTCTTCTGGGACCTAAGATTGGTTGTCTCAAGCTATGTTTTTTCAGCAAGGAGCGTTGTCAAGATTCTAATGTGAAGTGGTGAACTAGTAGGGACTTGAGGAAGAAACATGGATATATCATCTCGAAAGATTGCCTACAGTTGAACACTATAAAAAATTTTCTTCCAACAAATACATTCTCAACTCATTTTGGAATTTTTTAACTTATCGAGGTCTTTCATTGTTTGGGCTAGTTTAGAAAAGTTTTCAGCCAGTGTATTCCTGTTTGGTTTCAAAACATTTACCTAAGATAATGTTTTATTGGAGGACTCAAAAGTCACATTTCTGGTATTGCAAGCTTTGGTGTGAAGGAGTTATGTAGTCAGTGTACTTAAATCCATAAAATTTTGGCGACAAGAATCAGTCTAAATTTCAACATAGCTTAGATTTTTTAACTGTTCAACCTTTACATTCTAGGACGTTAGGTCTAGTCCGAAAGTAAGTTTTGAACGTTACTTTTGAGCTAGGACTAGTGGGTCAATGCATTATCACACAGCAAAAAAGATTATGTTGATTGACAGGATTTAAACCCGGGCCTGAGATCAAAATGCTGTGCTCTAAACGATATACGTGGCTGCCCCCCAACATAGCACAGATTGCTCCCTTCTGATCAGGCCTAACAATAAATCTTATGAAGTGTAAAACTGTAATAACATACTGATTCATAAACCAATTATCTAAGATATGGACTTTGCTATTAAAACCCAGTGTTTTAAGCCTAAACACCTAAACCTTTATGTGAAATCTCCTGTGAATTTCATTGAGCAGTGTTCAAAAGGATACTAAAATCATCAAGAATCAGCAAGAAGAGAATTTAGTGAAGAAGAATATGAATTGAAAAACTATCAATTAATGAGCTTCTCTTTCATAATAGACAAAAAGTATTGGGGCTTAGCGGCTTAGCCCTTTTCAGGCCTAAAATCCCCAAATTTGAGGCATTTGCCACCCAAAAGGAGGGTTAGGAATTGCTCAGAGTTTTTGTCCTCCGAACTTGTCCAAGATATTATTGTACCCTTCCAGTCCCCTGACTGTTCCTACCAAATTTGAAGAAAGAAAATTTATTCTGTAGAAAATTTTCTTAAAAACACCCTTCCATTATTGGGATATTTTTTTCTGACTTTTTTTTTAATTTAATAGAATATTCATTTTTAATTATTAAAACCATGAATTAAACTCAATTCAACTCAAATGAGTGATGGCAAATTTCAGAAAAATCCAAATTAAAAGGAGTAAAACTGACGGATGACTATTGAACAATGTTTTGCAGGTGACAGATGCCCGATGCATTTTGACGATGGCTCCAACCCGTGGATCCAGTCCGAGAGTCATATCCACATCTTCCACTTCAACGGCGGTTCCGCTTCTCTCAGTCCGGTCAACCTCGTGTTGACTTGCATCATCGGTATTTTATTGGTCGTTTTACACCATTGCTGATATTTTGAATTTATCCAAATTGACAAAGCTATTTGTAATTAGTTTTAGAGAAATTGAGATTTTACAGGGAGACATTTTGGGATGATGTGTATTGAGATGATTTATAATCAATAGACAATCCTTTTTATATGTGCCGGTTACCTTGACAACAATTTGTCCTAAAAATATTCAGTTCAATAGAGCACATTTATTTGAGGTATTCATTAGAAACATACACTCATTTATAAAATAAGTTATATTTTTTCTTGCTTTGGCTTTTATGTTCCAAAATTTTGAAATATACATAAGATGCACGAAAGAAGAGCACACCTGACATATCGCTAAAAACTGGAAGCCTTGTTTGAACGTGGCCTTTGGTTTTTTTTTTTTTATTTTCATACACATCAGCCCGAAATGCTTAAAATGTTTTTAACTACACCTATGATGGTATAAATTGCAAAAAACCTTTTAATTGTAATCTAATTACTAGTATCTTTTAAGCCATAAAATAAAAGCACATTTAACAAATTCAGATCTGATCACAGAATCAAGCTTTCAATGCCTTACAATTTCGTATTGTTTTATAGATTTTTATATGTTTGTGTAAATGATGCTCGACAGAAGAGCACACTCGACATATGGCTAAAAACTGGAAGCCATGTCTAAGCGTGGCCTTTAGTTGTTTTCTAAAATTTTCATACTCATCAGCCCGAAATGCTTATAACATTTTTAACTACACCTATGATGGTGGAAATTGCAAAAAAATACCCTTCAATTGTAACTTTATTATTTGTAGGCTATCTTTTAAACCATAAAATTAATGCACATTGAACAAATGCAGATCTGATCACAGAATTTAGTTGGCAATGCCTTGTAATTTTATATTGCTTTATAGACTTTTATATGTTTATGTAAATATTTAAAATAGTTTTTATAATGCTTTCATGTATAGTTTTAATCAAGATTTGATATGCCTTTTAGAAAGTTAGTGCCTTTAAACTTCAATAATGGCAGGAACTTGTCACAAGCTGCAACTTAAGTACAACTTGAATCGAACACTGCACATTCCATATTCCTCATTCCATGTATAGTATATCAATATTCACATTTTCTCATTTGTCTTTATTTTTGTCCTCTTCTTCCATATCCCCTTTCTCAAGTAAAAACTAAACTTATTAGTATAAATCCTCCTCAAATGAATATAGTGAAGCAATCAAATTAGTCTACTGTATTATGAAGGTAAATAGCAGTGTGTAATGTGAGCTCATATGTGGGACTAAATTCTTGGCCCCACAGAGTACCTAGAATATAGCATGGCTGCTGCCCAGCGCCTTCAGATCTCGGTGCCACAAATATGAGCACACTACATAATTTATATTCTTTTAATATATATTTTTTGTAAAATTAATTTATAACCAGTGTTGTAAAATGGTTGTTCTGTTTGTTGTTGTTAATTTGTGTTTTCTTTTTATATTTCTTTTATTTCCTTTCATG
Source organism: Flexamia atlantica (assembly GCA_035578135.1). Taxonomy (NCBI): domain Eukaryota; kingdom Metazoa; phylum Arthropoda; class Insecta; order Hemiptera; family Cicadellidae; genus Flexamia; species Flexamia atlantica. Next base: position 1,944,040 of record JAQJVK010000030.1, on the reverse strand, counting down.
CTTCAATGCCTGTAAATTCAGCACTGAAGAGATCATTGATGTAAAATTCATAATAAATAGGGTACTATAGACTATTTGACAGTTCACTTTCTCCAAATCTCATTTTTATTACGTTTCTTATAAAGATATATAATGAGATTAATTTATCAAAACATCAAAATGGAACTGAGAATTGCTTTGAACAATGTGCCTTGTTAGATTTTTGCATCTTATACGTGAAATAATTTTTATATGCACCAAAAAACTGGATGTTTTAATATTTTTAACTGTGTGCATAGTATATTTTCATCCTTTCTTCAGTTTTGTTTTATGTTTTTGACTTCTTTACTCATTAAAATATGATGTGAACAATAATATTCTGAATTTTGTTGCTGTGATTTTTTTGTACTAAGTGTCTCTCAGTAATTTATACTGAATGTAAATTTTTATTTTACTTATAATCAATGTACATTACATAAATTTTGCACAACTAATTTTTGTATTAGTTTTTTAAAGTAATTTTTACTTAATTGTTGTCCGTCCAAATATTTATATTAAATATTATACCTCAGTTAAGAGTAGAAATTATTTACGGTAAAATGTTTAACTTAAAATAAAATTACCTGAAATATTTTATTTAGGCTATATTAAATTTATATACACAGTTTTTTATTAGTTTATATATATTTATATATGTATTACTATAGTCATCTCTAGTAAGAAAGCTGCGGCCTTCGAACTGACAACATTGCTTCTCGTAACATAGAGTAACCTATCCTCAGTCAGCTGATTTCAAATACAACAGATGGGGCCATATTTCACACCCTCGGGTGGGAAGTTGTCATTTACAAATTGTGCAATACAACTCCGGCTTTGGCTACTATGCTATTAATCGGATCATGTGATATCTCGAACATGTAATGTTATAAAACAACGTTTGACTATCAGAGGCTGTTAAACAATGTTTTCAAAAAAGTGCCCCCTCCCCGAGCCTTGCAAACAGCTGACTCAGCCATAGGTGGAAATGTATTGCGCTGTTATAGCGCCATTGCCTTTTACTAGAGATGGCCATAGTATAATAGATGTAGATTATCAAACTCAAATTTTATGATCATTTTATCCTTTCTTAATTATGTATTAAGCCAAGATATGTAATATTCATTGTGTTGATATATTTAAGTACTTATACAACCTTTTCCACCTTGTTTAGCACAAATTTTAAGACTTGTACCTATTTTGAATGTTGTACTGTTTTATACACAATTCCAATCATTTACACATTTTATCCAAACCATCAATCATCTCTTATTTGTCCATACTTCTAGACTATTTCATTTTTTATCCTGTACAAATTCATCATATTTTGAAATTGGGATTTAACCTTTGATTTCTGGTAGTGTGTTTTACTATAGCAAAACGGACTAATTAATTTTATTACCTATCCATGAATTTAATGATCTGTTTCGAACAAGCATGTTACAAACTAGTTTATTGAATTTGACGTAGGTTTTCAACCAAAAGAACTTCAATTTTTATTTTTATTCGTGATCGTTATTTTTTATTAATTAGTAAACTAATGTGGTTGTGTATTGAAACAAAGGATATTATGTGGTAGCCTTTCCTGATAATTTAATGTCTAATTTAATTTAGTTGCCTACTTATCTGTTCTGATGTAATAGAATTTGATAATATTATAAATATTTCAGTGCACTTTTATAACATGTAAAATATATTTTTAAGAATAATGTAGTCTTATTGCTACATACCATATCATTCAGTATTGCAGTATTTGCCATATCATTCAGTATTTACCTAAAATTTCACCTGATTAAAGAAGAAATTTCAAGATTGTCAAACTTATCAAGGTAAACTAAAGTTTGACAATCTTGAAATTTCTTCTTTAATCAGGTGAATTTTTAGGTCTTCTTTGATAATCAAACTTGATACTTACTGTAATACTTTAAAGTATTAAATATTAAGTTCAATTTGAAACCAACTATGGTGCACCGAGAACTTTTCTTAGGGTGTTTGATTGAATCCTATCTAAAATTTCAATACTCGAGTTTACCGCCACTCACCAAAGTTGGACCTCCTAGATCGAAATAAGTTTGATCATTAAAGAATCAGGAGAAAGATGAAGCTCAAAAGTGGATGGAACCAAAATTGGGTGGGAAAAGAAGAAATAACAGATGATCATGTGATTAACTCGGAAGTGTGTGTAAGAATCAGTTGTTTCCTGCTAAGCATTTCACCCATGTATTAATTGTTTCAGAGAGCAAAACATTGTTTTGGCTCTTTGCAAACACGATTTGCATTCAGATGCAAATACATCAATAAATAATGATTGAATAAATATTACTTCAGATCACTATTTTATTGAATAAGTGAAGTTGAGTAAGGAAGGTTAATTTCTTATTTAGTTTGTGTTTTCATTCTTGACACACTGAGTGAACAGAAGTAAGTTTCTTCGTAGAGTGTCCGAGAGTAGAGGATAATGACCACAATGGCGTTGCCCCGGGGGCCCCTAAACAAGGTGTAAAGACGTGCGAAGCAACTCTAAAAAATCGACAAAAGTGTGGCTATTTTAATAGGAGGCTTATAAAGCAATCATTTAACTTTGGTTTTGGTGTACTTTGATAACTGTCCCTCCTAATTAAATGCATTTACATTTGAATAAATATATGTAAATAGTAAAATCTAGTGTTTAGAATAGTTGGAAGTATAAACAGTTAGTTTTTTTTATATCTCCTTAGAATCTTGAAGCCAGCTTGTATTCTAGTGTGGATTGGAAGAAATTTATAATTTATACATTAAACTCTTACCGGTATTTTATTAAAAGGGGCCCCTTAGAAGTTTCGCCCTGGGGACCCCAAAGTTATTGTTACGGCTCTGTTCCTCCCTTCTATCGACTTCCTCGCCTGCTCTTTTAAAACCCCAAAATCAATTGTCAACATGTTGCTCTCCAGGTCTAATCATTTACATGGGCTGGAGGGCCAGGGCCGGCGACACAATTTTCGGGCCCCTGTGCAATCGACAACTCCGGGCCCTACAACTTGGTGACTTTTTTTTTACTTGTTTTGCGTGTTTTAAGGCCCCTTTTCTGCCGTTTCGGGCCAAGTTTTTGGCGTTTCCGGGCCCCCTGCAATACCCTGGGCACCTATGCATTTGCCCCCCCTGCCCCCCCCCCCCCCCCCGTCGCCGGCCCTCTGGAGGGCATCTCTATTTCAGGAAAGATTTTGACTGTATTTGAACAGTGTAAGTTTGTTACTTGATTTTATCCTCACAGAAGTAGGTGTTTTAGTCTCAAGCCCAGAGTGGAAGTTTCAATTTCAATGTTTTATGGAATCTATGTCAAACCAATTAGAACCAATAAATATTAGAACTAATGTTGAAATTGAATGTGATCTTCTATTTCAGGTGTACATTCACTTCTCCTAACTTGAATGGAACAATAAAATAGTTCTTTTTATTTATTTATTTACTTTTTTAATTTTGTGTATTTCAACACCAGAGGCATTTTTTAACGTTTTGATCGGGATTCTCTTTGGGAAAAATGCAGATAATTGAAAATGAACCAACTATGTAGCTATTGTCGGTAAGTTTATAAAGAAAAACCTTATTTGGGGAAATGAAGCATATAGAGATGGGAATTTTAATTTCCTAAAGTTGTATCGGGAGTGATAAAGATGCAGTGTTGTCTTTTAATGCTATATGTGACAAAAAAATATTCTATTGCCTCTCATTATATCGAAACTATGCTGGAATTTAAAATGCATAATTTTGTCTGACTGGATACTTTGGGTTATGGAATTTACAAATGTATGTATGCTTATCACTTTCTCCCCCCTTTACGTTGTTTTTGGAGAAAGTATTGTTTTTGTCAAAATTTTAAAATTTGAGTTGTATGTGGAAATATTTGTTTTATTGCTCCCTGAATCAAAATACCCCCCTTTGCAGCAGACCTGCATACTCAGCGAATTTCAAATGCAAAACAACATATTTCAATCCAACATAGCAAGATTTTACATGTTTTGGTAAGCTCCATAAGAATAACATGGGGAATGAGTATGCAGGTTTGCTGCAAAAGGAATATTAAAACTGGGTGGTTTTAATTCAATATTTAGTAGATCTGAACTAAAAGAAGCTATTTACCAAGTTTTAACAGTATATGTTGAGAAATAACCGAGATATAGAATTTTTCTTATTTCCCATAAGGTTAACATTGGGACAACGTACTGTGTTTACCACTTTCAATATCTCGGTAACCAATGGACATAGAGCAGTGATTCAAATTACTAAATTGTTTGTTTTTTTGAGCTGAATTCAATGGTGCCCACACAAATTCGATAAATTTTATTTTTCTATGTGAAAAACTCAAAAAACCCATCTTTGGGGGGTTTATCCCCCTTCCGGTGGTCCGATCGGGCTGGTTCACGAACTCGTCCAATTGATTACCACTTTACATGTCCGTACCAAATTTCATAAAGATCGGACCATTTTTGCGGCCGCTATCGTGCTAACAGACACATATATATATATATATATATATATATATATATATATATATATAATTTCGAACGAATAGTGTTCTTTGCTTTTGGGGGCCCCAAAACAAAAAGTTATTGTGGTCCCGAGCTTAGGTCTTACCATGAGACCTACGGTAATAGCTTCTTCCCTATAGGGGAAATTCGCTAAAAGTGGTTTTCGGAGTGGTGTCTCTCCATTCGTGTGGATATGTGAGTGTGTATGTAAATAAAGCTAGAGACGGCACCAGTGGTCCGATTTTCAAGAAATTCAGCATGTAGGTGTAAAGCCTGTCTCCGGGCGTTTCTTTTATTTTTAGCGAATTTCCTTAAAGGAATAAGCTATTACGGTAGTACTCTTGGTAAGACCTAAGTCCGAGACCATGTTAACTTTTCATTTTGGGGTCCCCAGAAGCAAAAAGTACCATTCGTTCAAATTTTTATATATATCTATATATATGTCTGTTAACACGATAGCGGCCGTAAATATGGTCCGATCTTAATGAAATTTGGTACAGACATGTAAAGTGGTAATCACTCGGACGAGTTCGTGAACCAGGCCAATCGGACTACCGGAAGGGTGGTAAAGGGGGATAAACCCCCCCAAAAATGGGTTTTTTGAGTTTTTCACATAGAAAAATAAAATTTATCAAATTTTTGTTGGTACCATTGAATTCAGCTCAAAAAAACAAACAATTTAGTATTTTGAATTACTGCTCTATGTCCATTGGTTACCGAGATATTGAAAGTGGTAAACACAGTATGTTGTCTCAATGTTAACCTTATGGGAAATAAGTAAAATTCTATATTTCGCTTATTTCTCAACATATCTTGATAAAACTTGGTAAATGGCTTCTTCTAGTTCAGATCTACTAAATATTGAATTAAAACCAACCAGTTTAAACATACCTGTAGCAGCAAACCTGCATACTCATTCCCCATGTTATTCTTATGGAGCTTACAAAAACATGTCAAATCTCGCTATGTTGGATTAAAATATGTTGTTTTGCATTTGAAATTCGCTGAGTATGCAGGTCTGCTGCAACGGGGGTATTAAGGGCATTTATTTATCCCCAAAAAAACTACCGAAATCCAACTTTCTCAAAAAATGGCTTTACCGTAACTATTTTGATAAACATTTCATGGTTTTTATTGCTTAAGATGACAAATAAAATGGCACCACCGCCATGTCTTATCAAAAATTCAGGTTCAGAAGATATGGGAGTTTAAGTGTTAAAAAATTCATATTTTTCAAATTTCACAAAATTGTAACTTCCAAAGAAAATATCTTGCAACCATTAAATTTGGCTTGAAAAAATAATTAATCCACTATTTTGAATTATCAGTCTACGTCAACTGGTTGCAGAGGTAATTAATTGATGTTTGGCGGTAAACGCAGTACCTTGTCTAATGTTATTCTTATGGCAACTATTCAAAATCCTTATCTCCTTGATTGCTAACCAATTTCGATAAAATTTGGCATGTATTTTTGTGGGATTTATTTTATTTTATTTGAGATTTTCTTACTTAAAGGGAGAAAGTATGTTTCAGTTTAGCTGATACCATTAACAGTTGCAATCAATAATTGCAGATTTATAAAAACTATTACTAAAACTCAATAAGGTACATGGTATAAATAACTTGGGCATTAGGAAAAAAATTTTTAAATGTAAAATGGATGCATTAAAGCAGATGAGAATGTCAGTCTTTGAACTAGAGATGAACCCTACTATTGGGGAGTGTCCTTTGAGAATTTCCGTTAACAATGGCCTCACAAAAGAGGTACCTTCTGTAATGCAATATATTATGACTTTATGAGCGCCCTTATGAGTAATTTACACGTGTGTGAGTGCTGCCCTTGGCGGGTGCAAGGCCTTACGTGGTTGGATTTTTGGGGGGTGCCAGGGGGTATACCTGCCATTAAATGGACCATTGAAATAGGAGTTTGATGTTTGAATTTGAGCATACTGTACAATACTTCAAACATTAGGTGAGCTGGCACCCCCAAATATTACGAGCTAAATCCGCCCGGCCATGCCTACCCGGTCAAAATAACCCACCCCACCCCTTTCCACATTTCTTTCCCTATATAGTAAGGCGAGTTGATGCCCTTTAATCCCCCCCCCCCCTTAGGCTGATCTGTGGAGTCCACAGACTAACTCATTGTAACCCCCTTTTTATTTCACTGGGTATACTCACACTACCTTCATTTGTCTTGACAAGCTTACTTCATGTGAAAGACAATTTATTATAATTTACAAAAATGTCTGATGTTCATAAGCATAACACAAGATATAAAGATCATTTAACGAATACTAGATGTGCACTATCTGCAACACAGCTAGAACAGTTTTGAATACCAATAATGCATTAGAATGTTCAATGCTCTGCCTGCTGGTATTAAGGAGTTGCCTCCTAGAACCAAGTTTGTACATGTTCTTAAGACATCTCTTGTTGCTGCTTGCCTGTATAAACATGATGAATTTTATGACATAAGGTTTTAGATGAATATTGTATACAATTTAACTAATATAACCTTGTTAACTATTTATTAGTTAATAATTTTATTCTGACGATTGCCATAAACATTTATTGTTTTCTGCGGCAATAAACTATTTCATTTTCATTTTCATTTTCAATCGATAACACAAATTTTAGAAATGATGGCATAAATCGTTTATTGTTCGATGCGCACTTTTAAGTAAGGCGGGGTTACTATAGTATTGACTAACCTCTGTGGGAGCCCACCAATTGACCGAATTGATATTTGCTCGCCGTGACACTTGCCCACTTTTAAAAAATAAAATAAAATAAATAAATAAAAGCTTGAATCCACTTGGTCGAATTGATAATTGGTCGTTGTGACATTTCCCCAACTTTTTAAATATTAATATTAATAATTAAATAAAATACTGAAACCACTTGTCCGAATTGATACTTGTTTGCTGTGACAGTTGTCCGACTTTATAAAAATATTAAGTACTAAATAATTGATGATTGACCGAATTGATAGCTGCCCGCTGTGTCTCTTGCCCACTTTTTAAAATTAAATTAAAATAAATAAATAAAGGCCTGAATTGGTTGCCTGTCATTTGACCGAATTGATAGTTGTTCGCTGCGACACTTGCCCACTTTTTAAAAATAAAATAAAATAAATAAATAAAAGCCTGAATCCACTTGGTCGAATTGATAATTGGTCGTTGTGACATTTCCCCAACTTTTTAAATATTAATATTAATAATTAAATAAAATACTGAAATCACTTGTTCGAATTAATACTTGTTCGCTGTGACAGTTGTCCGACTTTATAAAAATATTATGTATTAAATAATTGAAAGTTGACCGAATTGATAGTTGCACTCCGTGACACTTGCCCACTTTTAAAAATGAAATTAATATAAATTAATAAAAGCCTGAATCCATGTGGTCGAATTGATAGTTGGTCAATGTGACAGTTGCCCGACTTTTTGAAATTAAATAATAATAATTTAGAATTTGTGTCATGTGACCGTATTGATACTTGCTCGCAGTGACAATTGTTAGAAGAGAGGAGGGGGCAGCGCGGAGAGGGAGGGGACGGGGCGTAATGCCCCTATTCTCTGCTATTGGACGGCCCATATGGGCATGTTTCAACTGGGCGAATAGGAGCTAGGCGCCCGGCCCGCTCCCTCTCCTTGCTGCCCCTTCCACTCTTCTGCCAACTGTCACTGCGAGCATGTATCAATTCGGTCAACTGTCACACATTTTAAATTATTATTATTTAATTTAATAAAGTCGAGCAACTGTCACATCGACCAACTATCAATTCGACCAAGTGGATTCAGGCCTTTATTTATTTATTTTAATTTAAATTTAAAAAGTGGGCAAGAGACACGGCGAGCAGCTATCATTTCGGTCAATCGTCAATTGTTTAATACTTAATATTTTCATAAAGTCGGACAACTGTCACAGCGAACAAGTATCAATTCGGACAAGTGGTTTCAGTATTTTATTTAATTATTAAAACAGTATTAATATTTAAAAGTTGGGGAAATGTCACAACGACCAATTATCAATTCGACCAAGTGGATTCAGGCTTTTATTTGTTTATTTAATTTTATTTTTAAAAAGTGGGCAAGAGTCACGGCGAGCAAATATCGATTCGGTCAATTGGTGGGCTCCCGGGTTGGTTGTCATTTGACCGAATTGATAGTTGTTCGCCGCGACAGGTCCACTTGGTCGAATTGATAGTTGGTCGATGTGGCAGTTGCTCGACTTTATTAAATTAAATAATAATAATTTAAAATGTGTGACAGTTGACCGAATTGATACTTGCTCGCAGTGACAGTTGGCAGAAGAGTGGAGGGGGCAGCAAGGAGAGGGAGTTGGCCGGGCGCCCAGCTCCTATTCGCCCAGTAGGAACATGCCCACATGGGCCGTCCAATAGCAGAGAATAGGGGCATTACGCCCCGTCCCCTCCCTCTCCGCGCTGCCCCCTCCTCTCTTCTAACAACTGTCACTGCGAGCAAGTATCAATTCGGTCAAATGACACAAATTCTAAATTATTATTATTTAATTTCAAAAAGTCGGGCAACTGTCACATCGACCAACTATCAATTCGACCACATGGATTCAGGCTTTTATTAATTTATATTAATTTCATTTTTAAAAGTGGGCAAGTGTCAAGGAGTGCAAATATCAATTCGGTCAACTTTCAATTATTTAATATATAATATTTTTATAAAGTCGGACAACTGTCACAGCGAACAAGTATGAATTCGACCAAGTGGTTTCAGTATTTTATTTAATTATTAATATTAATATTTAAAAAGTTGGGGAAATGTCACAACGACCAATTATCAAATCGACCAAGTGGATTCAGGCTTTTATTTATTTTATTTTATTTTTAAAAAGTGGGCAAGTGTCGCGGCGAACAACTATCAATTCGGTCAAATGACAGGCAACCGTAATCTGTTCTTCAGTACGTAACTACTACTTTCAACTTTGTTCAACTTTTCGACATTTTTAGCTTAGACTTGGGAAGTCTTTAGTGCTCGTATGTCGGGGGTCTCAACATTGGTAGACTAAATTGCGATAAATGACCCCAAACAACATGAGGCGACTTTCTTAATACTGTTACACGTTAATATATATACATATATAAAACAGATTCAGAATGACCACAAAAAAGTTATGGCATACATAAAAATATACCCAGCAGGGGTATGGTTATAGCATCACTGTTGACTGTGTCGGCATCACGGCATCACCAAGGGGAGGTTTATATCCATACAAAATTCAAGTAAAATATCAAACGGATTGCTTGAATTTAATTAAAAATTCTATATCTCAGAAAGCGGATAGTGGCGGATACATTAATGACAGATCATAAATCTTTAGTAAGTGTTGCTAATGTTGGTACTATTGTTTACGAACACGAACAGCAGCAAGAAGAAATTGTCTAGCAAGAAAGATGATGGCAATCTCAGTTGGTTATTTTGTTGTGAGACGTTGAATTAAGTTTTAATTGTGTTAAAAGAATAGGATATTCATTGTGAGACGTTGCTAAAATGTTGTTAAATGATTGTTTGTGTCGTTCGTGATGTTAAAGTGTATCGTGTGCACCGTTACACTCTTTAAATAACCTCGAAATGGTGAAGCCGCAAGCCATCAAAGGATCAACAAACAAAGATATAAGCAATCCTTCATTAAACTAATGGGCGCGGTTTAAATCACTGGTAATATATTAATCAATAGACTTTATCATTATCAACCAAAATGTTGAATGTAATGATTAACTTTGGGTATTTAATGTAGGTTAAAAATGAAACCTTATTAATTAAGCACAAAATTAGTTTTGGTCTTTGTACCTTAGAAGGACTAAATGGCCTGACTCTACCCATCATTTTTAATATGTATTAAGAAGAGTCCAAAATACAAATTATAAATAGGCCTACTACAAAATACTTCTTCTCTGTTTGTTTTAGTAATAGTCTAGGTTTTAAAATTTTCCTCCATAGGACCATTAACAATCGCCAGGTTGTTAACAAAAGGTAGCCAGTAACTTCCAAAATTGTCATGAGATAATGCCATATACAGTCTATACGTGGAAATAAGCCCAACAGACCTTAAATTTGTATGCTGCAATTTTATAAGTGACTAGCGAATCAGTCAAATGAAAATAGCCTAGAGTAATAGACTAGGTGTGAGTGTCGTTGATAACGGATGATATTCAATGTAAGTTTGAAATTCCTGTCTAGTTGTGTTGTTGTTTTACTGTTATGTTTTGGCAAGTAGTCCAGTTATTAGTTTTAATTTTGTTGAAATAAATTTAAAAACTAATTCCTAACCTGCCTCACCAATTATTTAACCATTCTTGGCACTTTTTGTAAAACTTATGAATGCTGCTTCATTAAAACTAATTACTCTTGGCACGAGTTTCATTTAGAATCTTCTGCCGTTAACTTACTCAACGTTATGTTTACTGGTTTATTTAGCCTGAACCCTAACCACTGTCAACTGAACTGAAGGTCAGATTTATTATTCGATTCTCTCACGAAAAATAAAACTTACCTAAATATATTGAAAAAAACTAACCAAAGACAGTTAAAACGTTGCTTACTTAAAACAACTAGGCTTAATTAAATTACACCTTTTGTGCATCATCCGCCATCTTGGATTACTTGAATTGATAAACCTTATACTTTCAAGTAACAAAATAATCGATAAATATTATGGATTTGAGTCTGATCTAATACAAACTAGCCTATAGGCCAAATCGAAGCTCAGTTTTCGGTAGATCATTCGGTACTGTTTTCATGAAGTCGCTGAAATACAATTCCGCTTTGGGAACGAATAACAAGAGACCAGATATGAAACTCACACTGGTACCTAGTTTTTTATAGTCGAAGTTCTACAGGCCTTATTTAATTTTTTACTTAGGCCTAATTAACTTACATACTAATATTTTTAGCCTAATGTTTACTTACTTGTTTGTTTTGCTAGACACTTATGAAAGTGTAGCCGATCTTTGAAGGGCTCCATTGAGCCATTAAGACGTTATTTAGTAGGCTAAGATTAGGGCAATTGAGAGAGAGAGAGAGAGAGAGAGAGAGAGGGCCCTGGGCTGTGATAAGAAAGTTATTTGTATCTTCCTATGTTACTTAGGCGCTACTTTAAGGGCTTCTCTTTATAGTTTTTCTGATGGCATATATGGAGCCTATGACATAGGCTATGCGTCTCCTGTGACATACATTTTCTACAGGCAGTGGTGTAGTGGGGCTGGAGCGGTGCTCCGCCACAGCTTTTGGAGCGGCTTTGTCCAGCATAGCCTAAAAACGAGGAATGAAAAGCGTCATCGTATGAACTATGTTCTTTTCTCTATGGTATAATTTCGTCAAATCATGGTAAATTAATTCCGATTAAATGGAAATTTAAATCGTGTCGCGTCGTGGTAACGAACTCGTCCTCGCATCTTGGTAAACACGAACTCATCGTTGCATTGTGGTAAAAGCTGGTTTGCGTAGACAGCGTCAAACATAAAATGCTTCGCATCAGATTGGTAGCACGTTGTCGTGCCTGTGACGTTTGCCTGTCATTGTGCACTCTGGATGATGGAGATTGAGTTTTTTGAAGTTATTGCGCTATGGTCAGGCGCAATTTGTTTGACGTGGTTTAAGAAGTATCCTTGTCGTGTCTTAAACGAACTTAACGTCGTGTAGTGGTATTTGAACTCGTAATCGTAATTGCGCTACCGTTAAGTAACGACTCACCACGTCACTGTAAACAAATTGACAAGTAGTTTCGGTTAACTATCTTCTTCGCATTGCAGTAAACGTCTTGTCGTCTGTCACTCGATGCCGACGCAACATAGGCAAACTAATCTCGTTGTCGTATACCGGATTGCTGTCGCGTTCACTATTGTCTGGTCTCGGCCCACAATGCCCTAAAGAGATTGTGTAAATTACGTCACAGCGCATGTTAATTGTCTTTGCCACAAGAGAGCATGCATTTTAGGTTTAGGACGCCCTGTCCCAATGTCTGTGATATAGGTGCTAGGTCTGTGATGCTTGGTTCTAGCAAGGTCATAATTTCATATACAGTATATGATATTCTTTAAACAGTCACAAAGAATAGGCTATTGTTGCATTTTTAATAGGCTGTGTTTTAACATTGTCGCAACAGAATAGACACAGATGGTGTCCGAGAGTTCTACTGGTGTCAAGGTCGCATAAGTGTTTGGTGGGTTGGTTAAGGCTTGTTGGATAGGTATTACTTTTGCACTGGGTTATACAAAATAGCCTAGTGATATTTTCTATTGAAACATATTTTTGATTAAAGGTTGATTTCTTTTCTTTCTTTAGATGACGAACATTGTAGTGAATTGCTGCTTTCATGATATTTGTTAGTACTAGGGGTTAATTTCAGCCAGAGTACACCGTAGCGCAGCTCCGGTACTTTTTAGGACACCGGAGAACCCCGGAGCGCAGCTCCAGTACTTCACAGGTGTGGTTCCGGACCTTTTTTTATGATCATGTCATTTATTAATACTGTTCGTAAAACTAGTTTTGTAAAAGTGTTCAATTCTTTCCAATTTGGGGATTTGGTATTCCTAAGTCAACTCAATTTTGTATACTTTACAACTGTTTTCCTTTACATAGTTAAACGCACCGTAGTTTTTTAAGCTCTATTCTGGATACTGATCTCTTAACAAACTCGAGATCTAGGAGGTGTTGGATCGGCTAGAGCGAGTGACGGTGGGTTTTCACTATCGTATATCAGGGGTGAATCCAATGCAGGCCTATACAAGCGTGTAATGCGTTCGGCATTACTCGTTTCTACTTCGTTGTTATAAAACCTCATGCAGCAAATAGTTCGTCAAATGTTTGGACATGTCTATAGTCAGATGCGCACTTGTTAGACGATAGTCTATAGTCAGATGCGCCCTTGTTGACGATAGTAAATCCCCACCATGAGTCGTGAGTGGCGCTAACACACGTAGCGCTGGAGATCACAACCTACATGATTGCTATGACGCAAGTACACTCAAGCCCTTGCCGCGGCTGGGCAAAACCTAGCTGGCGCGAAAGTGTACACTGCCTAAACATAACACAGTTGTAATAAACGTTAAAAATGTACCAAATTTAATTGAAATTTATACAAATTTTCTCTGAAACGACCCCGGACCCCCGTTCTGTGGGGGATATTCCAAAATCCCCACGGCCCCCGGTGTGCCATAGCTCCGGTACTTTTTCGTTTGGAAATTAAGCCCTGGTTAGTACGAATGTGTTACCTCCTTTATTCTTGTTCTATTGCAAAGATGAATGAACCTAGGAATGATCATTTATTGGATTTGGCACAGCCTCTTGGTCATTACGTGGCTGAAAAATGTTCATGGCTGCTTCTCATCCAGTATCTCTGATAAATGTTAGTAGCTACTCTCAAACTATTGCATATCTTGCAGTATTTGTTTGTTGTAACTCATGCATTAGCCTTTAATACTAATACAATTTACAAACATTGTTTTCAATTAATTTGCTATAATAGGTAATAGCGTCTTGTTTTTACTGGCTTTTTTGTTTTTTTTTTTAAAAGTCTTGTTTTTTACTGGCTGAGAATTTTTTTAATCGTCAGGAAAAATAAGCATGGGCCTAGACCTAGAGTTTTGGATTGCGAATTTTATGAGGCATAATGTAAAATTGCATCAGGAAAAGATTAAAAATTAGGCGTACACAGAACTTTATTAGGCATACTCCCTTTCCTGACTTTGCTTAGTTAAATTAGGCCTATTAACTTTTGAGTTTATAACAACTTAATGTTAAAATTAAAAAATTGTTCTTTAGGCCTTAGGCCTTATATCTAAAAATTTAAGGCACTACTATTTAGAATAGTTTTCATTTAGACTTTTTGGTTTATATTTTCAACAAACACTTATTTAATGGCATTCTCAACAACACTTGATAAAATGTAAAAAATGTTCTTTAGGCCTATTCAAAAATCAAAGGCACGATTATTTAGAGTTTTTTTCATTTATATTTGTCTGTTTAAATTTTCAGCAAACAGTTAGCTAGTGGCAATTCATTAATAGCCTATATATAGCAATATTTTATTTAGGCAAACAATTGTTTTATCACAATATGGAATGATTAAAAAAGGTGTAGCTCCTCAAGGCCTAACTTAAAATATTTAAACAAAGTTATAAAAACAAACATTTTCACATGACCTAACGTAAAACCTCAATCATCCATCTCTACCACATGAAGTAGGTAATTTGTTTACACATAGTGTTACCAGTTAAGTAATCATAGCGTCGCCACACAGAATGATAAATACATTTATGAAGAATAATTGGGAAGATGCTAGTCTAAAAAATATGTATGCTATGCAATTCTACCTATAATTGATAAGCAGCACAATTTTTTTAGGTAGGCCTAATCAATGTTTTGGATGTTAAAATAACCAGACCAAAGTCTGATGTACTACCTACTTTTAAATATAACTAACAAACTGGCTGTAATAAAGCCAGAAAAATTCATCGTTCTAAGCTTGAAAAATTTCAGTTTTTTTATAACTAGGGCCTAGGTACGTTTCTCTCAATGTTTGCCTTATTAAATTGGCTAGGAGTATTAACAAGTAATTGGTGGCCATTAACTGTTTTTCGGGGATAACTCCTCATGGTCTTGTTGCCAGAAGTGTAACAGATTTTCAACATCAAATAAATTTTTGAATGTAGGCCTAACATTAACTGTTAAATCAATAAGTTAATGTTCCTTTACCTCGGTCAAATTAGCCTAGTATAGAAATCCAAGATGAGCTGTTGGCCTGTCAGGGGTCTGTTGAACAATAAATTACAAGCTAATAATATTTGTAAAATGTAGCCTACGTAAATCTAGTTGGTAGATCATTGATATCATTAACTTGAAGTTTATTGTGCAATTGGCCCCTGGTTATTGTTCATAATTATTGAGCAAAGTTGAATAATATGTTTTAGTTAATTTTAAATTCAATCTAGGATTGACTGAGGTTTATGAATCGATTGATTCATAGAATTATTACAGCCCAGCCCACATTCTACCTATGCCCTTAAACTTACTTTAGCTCTAGCCTACTATGTTCATGATGAAGCTTTGCAGGAACATAGGCCTATTGTTTTCTGCCTATTATTGAATACCATTTTTATGTGCATAATTTTTGTTTCAGGATCCATATTTTAATGCTGTAAAAATGGACCCATACTTACTCACGAGAATCGGAGATGTCACCATCCAGCGAGTCTTGCCCAAGCAAGACCATCCAAAGACTGAGACCGCCACGGAAGGTGGAGCACGTCCGAAGTCCGACAGTCCCGCAGTGGAACTGGATCTGTCCATGAAGAACCGCAGCAGTACGGATAAAGGTGAAGACGAAGGTGGGGGAGGCCGTGAAGAAAACAAGGAATTCAACTTCTCGGATGCCAGTGACGAAGAAAGCGATATTAGCGAAGACTTGGACGATGAGGACGAGCAAGATGTTCCTTTAAGTTTAGTGACTACCAAGAGAGGCAGGGACGACGAACCGAGTGACAATTACAGTAGTGCTGTTAGTGTCGAGGTTAACAAGGGGAAGGACGGTGCTAAGAGTGAAGATGTCGAGCGTAAACCAGTGGACTTCAGTGAAGCGGGAAGCAGTAAACAGCAAAGTGTTGCAGATAGTCAGAGAGATGAGTCGTCAGACAATGACGATGATATGCCGCTAAGTAGGCTTATGGCCGAATCCGAAAACATGGATGAACTTTCAGAGGCGGAGGGAGAATTCGATATTCAAGCCGATAAAATCCCTGAAACATTAAAAAAGATTGTAAGCTATAAAGTTTTATTTTTAGACATATTTAAAAAGAATTTCCTTCCATTTTTTTTCTTTTTCAATAGCCTACATAGGACCATTCATTAACGTAAAGTTGAATCTCAGTGTGATTGTGAATTTTACTGAACCAATCTTCAAGATTTAGGCCTATGTGTCAAATTAAAGGGGTCAATGTGAATGTACGCCAAATTTCCTAAGAATTTATGTTTTCTCTAAGGGCTATGCCCTGCAGCCCTTGAAAGGCTTGGAGCGAGTTAACTCAGTTCTTATGGAAGAATAAAATTCAGTTATAATCAGCTGTTCAATATTTTATAAGCTGTGAGGGTCATTGCAAGCAAAGCTGCATCAGTAATCTAGTACTGATATGAAATACATAGATCTGTAGTATGTGCATTGGGCTGCTTTAAAAACGAAATAGGAATAGGACTTAAAAATTATATTGAACCAATTGTGTGCTTATTGAATTCTAAAACGATTTAGATCCTGTAGTTAAACTCCATTTTATATTTTTGTACAGTTAGGCCCTATGATTAAAAAAATTTTATGAACACCAGACTGAAAAAATTAATGTTCATACATTCATAGCAGATTTTGTGCAGCCAGTTTTGACTTCTTGAGAATGTTTACTTTATTTGTTAATTTTTTTAAATTTTTAACTCTTAACATTTCCTTTGTTTGTAGTGTGAAGACAGATTCGAAGACTGTTACTTTATTCGATAACGATTTTTCATTTTTAACTCTTAACATTTCCTTTGTTTGTAGTGTGAAGACGGATTCGAAGACAGTATCGGCCCAGAGGAAGAAATGAACGTGGAAGGAGCGGAAGACGAGGACGAAGCCGAGAACTTGGTGAAAGGCGGGCAGGAACAGGAGGACGAGGAGAGAGAGGGCGAGGAGGAGGATCCGGACAGGGAGATGATCGTAGTGAAGCAGGAAGTGTTTGAGGACGGAGACGAAGACTCGGGTGCCAAGAGGAAGGCTTCGGGGGAAGAAGGGGACGGGGAGGGAGAAGAGGGCACTGCTAAGAAGAAGAAAGAGTCAGGTATATTGTGTCGTTCATCTGAAGTACCTGTTTGTAGTAAATTTACGTATGTTTTAGAACATCCTTATGGATCACAGGATCAAGTTAAAAGTGTCCATTTTCTGTTTGTCAACAATGAATTGTGATATAGTCACTCAGACTCTACATACACACACACACCCACACCCACCCCCCCTTAAACACCCACCCACTTTAAACATATTGAACTACCGTCACCAAAATTTCTTTATCTCAGAACACATTAGGAGTTGAGTAACATATAAAGGTATTGAGATATTTTTCTCTTAACCCCTTGACCGCGGCGTAAGTTGGCCTCCCGCGGTTACGACGTAATCAGTGGCACGGAGTTTAATTACACGATCAACACAAACACGCGGGGTTTTTGTCTCAAAGTGTGCAGCACCAGATGGTCTGCCACTCATCAGGGTTAACCGTACAGTCATAGCATGACAAAAAACTAACAGAACAGTTGTATCAACGAAATAACAAAATAAATCAGCTGAGAACGCCAAATCCAAGTATTCTCGGGCATCGCGGTTAACGAAACAAGGGTGTTGCATGAGATATCTTGGTACAACTCGTGCGGTTAAGGGATTAAAAGTTGAAATGAGCACCTCTTACATCTAATTCAATTTATTTATTAGTTTTTCACCAAATTAATAAGTAAATTTTTTACATCAATGTATTAAAAGATTAAATTATTGAGTTATCTCAAGTTGTTTGAATGTTTTTACATATTACAATTATGCCAGTCTAAGGTATTAGAAGTTAGTTTTAATTTAAGAAATTAGTTGGATAAATGGTTTACTGGTGAAGCACTGGCCGAAGAAGACTTATCCAGCCGGTTTGATCCCAATCACAAGCGATTCACAGTCAATCATGATCAGTCAACAATAGCTTGCCCGTTTTAGAGTTTTAAGAAGAAAGTAATTTTTGATTACCGAAGGTAGTTTTGTAAGGTCTCTAAATCCACTAGATATCAACTTTTTAATAAAACTTCTTTATCAAGACTTGTTTACTTTATCAAGTTTATTTACTCATTAAAGGATATACTCAAATATATACTCAAATGAGATGGAGAAAAATAAATCACCCATGGAAAGGAAGGCACCTTACTGTTTCCTTCACTTTTCTTTCTTTTACCAGGGTCCGGATCAGAATCAGGCAACGAGGACGACAGTCAGAGCGGTATCGACAAGAAGGACGCGGAGAAGAAACTGATGAATCTGCGGAAGAACATCCGAGAGGTGATGGACGAGACACAGCTGGACGAGGCGACGCTGAACGCTCAGCGGCAGGAGATGGAGCGGCTGCGGCGGGTGCAGGAGCAGCAGAGGATCATTCGGGAGGTGGGTGTCGAGTGTGTTCTGAAATCCAGCTACTTGGAGGTCACGAATTGTGGATAGTTATGAGTGGATCAGGCATCCACTTTGCGATAGCTTCTAGACGCGGTGTTCCTTAGTGGGGATTAACGTCCATACTATTGAATTAATTAATTAATTATGACGACGGTCCTATGAACGTAGTAACGTTCATAGGACCGTCATCATGATTAGACCAGTTCGTAAAACTGTTAACCAAGGAGATTATGGTTCAGATTTCATGTTAAAGTGTAGGTCCCTTAGTTGCCATTGGCTGGTGGGTTATTAATTAACAGTCCTGTCTAAGGAATATGTCGGCCTTAGTCAGTAACAAGACTACAAGATCGGGCCACAATCATTCTTCACTTATCTGTCATTCATACTTGGCTTAAAATACCTTCCTGGGTAGGTCGCCAATTCAAGTAATGTATCTAATGTAGATCAGTAATGTAGATCAGGATCTATGACCCGATACCTGATCTATGACCCAATACCTGATCTACAACCCGATACCTGATATATGACCCGATACCTGATCTAAAACCCGATACCTGATCTACAACCCGATACCTGATCTATGACCCGTTACTTGATCGACGACCCGATACCTGATCTACGACCCGATACCTGATCTACGACCAGAAACCTGATCTATGACCCAATACCTGGATCTACGACCCGATACCTGATCTATGACCCGATACTTGATCGACGACCCGATACCTGATCTACGACCCGATACCTGATCTACGACCAGAAACCTGATCTATGACCCGATACCTGATCTATGACCCGATACCTGATCTACGACCCGATACCTGATCCACGACCAGAAACCTGATCTATGACCCGATACCTGATCTACGACCCGATACCTGATCACGACCAGAAACCTGATCTATGACCCGATACCTGATCTACGACCCGATACCTGATCTCCAACCCGATACCTGATCTACGACCCGATACAGGTATCGGGTCGTAGATCAGGTATCAAAGTGGCTACATCAAAGTGGCTTGTAGAGTTAGTGGGTACGTTATTGGTGGAGCCACTTGAGGGTGTCTTGCTTTACAAGGTAAGGGAACTCTTCATTTTGTTACCTTGAAAATTGACGATCACATTGTACAGAATATTCCCTATCAATTTTTAATCATCGATTGATGAATTAAAATTTCTTCTTCATTAAATTATGAAATATAATTATTGACGGGATCTGGGGAAAATAGATAGATTGTTAAATTCGAAAATCGAAGTGCATTAATACTTCAATGTCAACTTCCCCTGCAAATAAGCTGCAGAAAGACACATAGATACTTTCACAATATATACAGGACACTTCCGATTATCCGAGGTCTTCGGGACGAGGCTATCGCGGATAACGCGAACTTCGGATAATACGCAGCTTACTTGAATTTTGGGGTTAGGTTGTATTAAGGCAACAAAAAAAAGTTTTATCAGGTACAGTATTAACCAATAACTAGGACAATATAAGTCATTTGGAGTTTAAAATAGTGGAAATTTACATAAAAACACGTTTCTCACATTATTATTACGATTAGTTCGAAAAATATGTTTAACCCTAAAACTGCTTCGGATAACCGGGGCTCGGATAATCGAGAGTGTACTGTAATGTGAAAGTATCTATGCCTCTTTCTGCAGCTTATTTGCAAGGTGAGTTTGCTGTATATCCTATCATTTCCTCTCAAGTAATATCCAAGCCTTATACTTCACTCCTTAAATTCATAACCTCAATGTCAACTTTCTCATTATTACGATTTCGCAGGTGAACCGGCAGATCAACCTGAACCGGCAGAACTCGAAGACGCAGACACGGGTGATCTCGCTGCTGCAAGGTGGGGGCACGAGTCTGCTGAAGGCGAGCCCCGCCGCCGCCCCTGCCCCCGCCAAGTCCACCTCACCCAACACCGTGCTGGTCAAGCTCAGCTCGGGCAGCGGGCCCCCGCAGGTCGTCAACAAGAAGGTCCGTTAATACTAAATATATTTTTTTTGTAGGTGGTATTAGGTAGTCTGGGTGTCCCCACCCCACAGGAAAATCCTGTGAGGGTACTTCAGACATTATTTTGTCTTTTTTTTAGTTTTTGTAGTTTCCATAATCTTGACGTGCGCCACCAGTAGCGCACTGCAAACTTTGCAAAACTCCGACGTGTACCACCGGTGGCGCACTGTTCCCATTTGATTCAATGCTTTTTCACAGTGCTTTGGGAGCTTTGCTGGGTTATATTATTAGTGTGTTTGTATTGTAGGGTTGTGTAGACGCACCTTGGCCATCGGTGGCGCACGTGTGAACATTTTTGTAAAAAAAGTAAATGTTGAAAAGATGAAGGTGAGGTAAAAACGCCAAAAATGGCTGAAGGGGCGTAAGAAGACCTGGGTTACAATAACTAACAGTGTATTGTTCGCTACTTTGCCGCCTGCCGTGCCATTGGTGAATCGTGTGTGGCGCACGTTACCAATGGCAGCCAAATACGTTGATCCGTTGGGATCAACAGATATTTTTAAGATTTAGTTAAGAGTACAACTTAGTAATTTTTTGTTAGTTTACCGATTATTGCAATGTCCTTTTAATCAGTTAGAAAATTTATTCTTGTACCATTGGTAGCGCACGTCGGGCTGAACGTGTTAAGGAAATTGGCTAACAACCGGGTGTTCTATGGCAGGTGCTGGAGATCCTGAGGAGCACCAAGTCGGCGGCGAACACGTCGTCGGCGTCCAAGGCGTCGGCGCTGGCCAGCAAGCTGCTGAGCCAGCCGGGCAGCCTAACGCCATCCGTATCCATCGCGCCGGTCACCCTCAGCAAGGTGGGCGGCCGCGCCGATGACGACAAGGTCAAGAAGGCGGGCGGCAAGGTCAAGAAGGAGAAGGGCAAAGGTGGGTGGCAGCACGATATCTAGAAGTGTACAGGAAAATATCTTGGGCTGTTAAATTACATTAGACATTTCTAGTTTATCCTTGCATTTACATTTTTTTACTGTCTTAAAAGTTTATTTTAATTTAGAATTGAGTAATTCAGTGTTGAAACTGGAGAACAATCAACCAGAGAAAGAGTTTCTTTTGTATATTTAGGCCCATTTAGAATTAATTTTGAATGATGTTGTAGCCATTGAACTTACTGTTCATGCCTTTGGTGATGCTACAATTAAAATCAAAATGGCATCTTATTTCTTCTGAAAAGCACACTAATTATTGTACAAACATGTGGAGACTATAGGACGAAAATTCGAAAATTGAAATGTGGGGATTTGATGTACTAGAAATCACCCAGTCAGCTGATGTGATTAAGCTTATCGGGTTTTGAGATGCAGTTGTTTCATCCAATCAGAATTAAAATGTAGCTGATTGTCGTTTGGGAGACTTCTAAGCGACACTTTCTGTTTGGCTGGTCAATTGCACATGTTGTTTATGTCAGCATTGTGGACATTCAGACATCCTTAATTATCTCTATCTCTTTAATTTGCTGCACCCAAAGTATTCAGTCTTTCATTGATCTATCAATATGAAGTAATTGTACGAAATCAATCAACATTGTCAATAATTTTTTTTGTGAAGTTTTGTTATATTTAAGAAATTATTGAATGAAACGTGAAACGTGAAACGTTGTTTCCCCAGACGTGGTGATGATATCGAGCAGTTCGAGCGACGAGGATGACTGCATCCTGATCTCGGGCGGGGAGGAGGAGGAGGAAGAAGAAGAGGACCCGACCAACTCGGGGATGCACACCAACGACCTGTACAACGTGCCGGACGACCAGGGCCGCGTACTCATCAACGTCGGCCGGCCGGAGAACGAGCCCGAGGTCTTCCTGGCACCGCAGATCGCCAGGATAATAAAACCCCACCAGGTGACGTGTGACTTTCAACTTGATCTGTTGATACATGACCATTTTTTGCCTTCTGTTTATTCATTATAATACTAAAAACAGTCAATTATTGAACCTGTCAATTATTATTTGAGAACGTAAATCACACTTACTCAAATAGGAATGCTGCAAATGTAGGAATACAGATTCCCAGACTAGTAAAAAGCTACTCTGTCACTAACTGCCACTATATATTACACATACTATACAGAAATTTACCAGAGCCTTTAAAAAATGTTCACACTTTCACTTTAGATTCCTATAAAAAACATGTCAAACTTTGGTTGGAATATCTTGGCAGAACTAATGTTGAATCACTCATTACTTCGCAGTACAGACTTTAGCTACTCAGAGCAGTGGTTAGTGTGTGAATGTGTTCTTGGTATGCTTGAAATGTGTGAGCGTGAATGGGTATGTTTGTGTGTGTGTCAATATGTATTTTTTAATACTTTCGGGGGGGGGGGGGGAGGGGGGGGGTTCGTCCGTCTGTACTTGAAATGTATCAAGTGGCAACCAATCAATACATAAATATGAATAAATAAATAAAGGCGGGAGCAAACTAAGCAAAACCGGACTCATCATCACGCACAGGTTTAAACCTTTGTGATGATTATTTTCAAATAATTTTAAACAGCCTCCTTGTACAAATGTATAATTTATGAAAAATAAAGATGTTTTGATTTTTGATTTTTTTTCACCTCGATAACTCTAAACTTTGTTACACTTTACACCAGTGTGAATTGTGTTAAAAGTTTCATTTTGTTACATTTTGTCCTCGGGTTTTGCTTAAATATTATTATTATTTTGTTTACCGTAATTCTCTGTTTGATTTTAGTAATTTTGATATTGTTGATTTTTGATTTTAATAGCAACTTTTTTTATTATTTTGACTTAGTATCTAATAACAAATTATTAACTTGGCTTTTTTGCACCTTAATTCTTCTCCTCTTTTTTGGTTGAACGTACATTCAAAATGTGAATATTTAGTGGTATGTTAAGACTGTTAGGTAAGACTGTACTGACACGTTCGTACTGTGATGTAGGTCGAAGTCTATTGCAATACTTTCCTGTATTTAATGACGATTTTCAATCTTGACTTAGAATATTTTCTGTTAATACATTTCGATTATTTTTTGGCTTTCTGTTTATTCATCATAATACGAAATAGTGAAGTTTTTTTTTTTTTTAATTAATGCGGTTAGCCCACCTTTGAATGTTCATTATTGTCTTCCCTTTTCTCTTGGATTTCTCAAAAACCTTGTCTTAATGCTTACCAATAAGTATTAATTAAGACAAGGATTTAACGCTAAACAAGGTGCATTAAGATGGTGTCTTAAGCCCGTTAAGACTGGACTGCGTTCACAATACAACAGCCAATCCCTCACAGTTAATAACCATTCTTAAACTAACCTAATGGAATCTGACCTGCACTAACCTTAGCTGACTTAACCTGACCAGTCCTAATGACCATACTCTTCCATGTTTATGTTACGGGTGTTTTATTTCAGTTGACATTTGTTAAAGCTATTATATACCAAGAAAAAAATTAAAATAAACATACTTTTAAGTTTGAACAGTAATGGTGGTTATTCAACGGTATTCAAAGCATACTAGTTGTGGTGATTTAACAAAAAAGGTCCTTGACTTGTTTTATCACTTACTTTGTTTGCACACCAACCCTTATGTAAATCAAAGGTCTTGGACAACAAGAACTTAGCATTTATGTCTTTTTCAAAACTATTTTTTGTTTAAGTTTTTTGATAAACACTTTTCTTCCTTTTTTCTTGACAACAATTCCATCAATTACTAAGTATTACAACACATTTCAACGGACTTTTCACAACACAACAACAATGTCCTTTTCAAGTGGACATTTCAACGAGTTTTTAAATTAATTAAGAATAACATGGTGCTTTTGATTTGTGGAATAATTATTCAAAGTTTTCTAGCAACACTAATTACTTCTTGTAGACCAAGAAACTTTCAACTGATCAGTAAAAATAATGTTGGTTTTACAGATCGGTGGAGTGAGATTTTTGTTTGACAACGTGGTGGAGTCATTGGAGAGGTTCAAGACTTCGACTGGGTTTGGCTGCATTCTCGCTCACTCCATGGGTCTCGGCAAAACACTTCAGGTATAGTAAATAACCACTGGGCTAGTATTAGATTTGTTCAAAAACAGCCAAGGATCAGAATGTGAAATTCTGTAGGCTGAACCAAGTCCACTTTGCGATTTTGTCTGCTTCTCTTAACATAGAATAGTTTCCTTAATAATCACAAAATGCATGGCATTAGTTTCCTTTCCTTGCTTCTTGGTTTGTCTCAAAATGTTAAATATAATATAAAGTACTTAATATGATTCTGTGGAATGTCAAAAGCTTCACTTGAAATTAGACAGTTAGCAATGTGAATTAGGCCAAAATAACTGCTGAAAAATATTGTTTTGTTAATTTAAAATGAGGAATACAAACAATAATTCAAAATTACAACATATATTATTCGAGAATTTCACCATTCAGTGGTTCAGATTTTTGAACGGATTATTTAATTATAATTTTTTTTAAAGACATCTTGGGTAGTAAAGCATTAAGTGTTTTTGAGAACAGTGTCACAAGTCGTTGTGTCGCAGGTGGTGTCGTTCTGCGACGTGTTCCTGAGGTACACCGAGGGCAAGACGGTGTTGTGCATCATGCCGATCAACACACTGCAGAACTGGCTGTCGGAGTTCAACATGTGGCTGCCGGTGGACCCGGCGGCGTCGCCGTTTGCGGCCCAGGGCGATGTGCAGCCACGCACGTTCCCGCTGTTCGTGCTCAACGACATGCAGAAGTCCATGGTGGCCCGGGCCAAGGTCAGTGTTCATAATAATAATAATAATCACGTTATTGTCCAAACATTCTCACAAAGCTAGCACAGAACATAGACATTGTCAAGAGCTTAAAATAAGAAATCAATAACCTTACACTACAGTGCCTTACCTATTAAATGACAGTGCAGGAAAAAAAGCTCCTACAAATATAAAAAAAGTAAAATTACATCGAAAACTAGCCTAAATAAAAAATTCCTCAATTGGGTAAAACATTTTATTTATCAAAAACAATTTTAATTCTTTTTTAAACTTATTTTCTCTAACCACGGATTTTAAATTACTTGGCAGTGGTTAAAAAGTGTTCTTCCCATATATAGTGGAGTTTTTTGAAAAAGTGTCAATCGGTGTCTTCGATATTGGAATTCTTTGGAAAACCGTGTATTATAGCAATGTTCATGCTGAGAATTTTCTAAGATATCCAAATTATTTTTTAGGAACCTTGAACATTAAAAAATATATAGCGAGGGAACAGTTAATAAACTATAATCTTTAAAAAAAGATTTACATGACTTCCTTTTTGAAAATGTCATTATTCTTATACATTTTTTTTGCATTTTAAAAATTTTATGGGTTGTGCTAGGCAGGTTGTTTGAATCGCGCAATGTAGAAAATACATAACCGATGACCAAACTTTCGGGAAATTAGGTAAAACTGTCCTACTTATCCTATACTATTTTCATTGTAATGAACTTTCTTTCCCTTACAACTGTATGAAGTGTAAACCCCTTTCACCGTATTTTTGACACCTTAGATTGAAAAATTACCATAAAAAAACTTCACTTGGAGGGTTACTGCAACAAGCCATATATTTATAGGGTTTCTACAATAATAACCTCAATCAAAACCTTAAAAAAGTTTAAAGCTAATAGTTTTTTTGTGATTTATGAAAACTTATGGTACTTTAGACAAAAATCACAGTAATCCAGGAGAAGAACACAAATGCTACAAGTACTGCCAACCCTTCTTACTTTGCCAAATAAAATACTAAAATGTTTAATTCAGTCACACCTCAACCAGTAGTAAATTGGTGTTTCTGCAGTAAAAGAATATTTCTGGGCTCAATCTTTCCAACAAAGGGCCTTTGATTGCATCATTTCCTCTTTATGGATTAAAGAGGAAATTCTTTATTCTATAAAGAAGTCAATTTGGCCAAATTTGTCACCTAAGAGTAATTTGTATAAGGAGTAACACAGTTAATACAGGCATTTTTATTTATTTTATTTATTTATATATGCATCTTGCAGGTGGTAATCCAGTGGGCCAAGGAGGGCGGAGTGCTGCTCATAGGCTACGAGCTCTACCGTCAGCTGAGTCTGCAGAAGGCGAGGAAGCGAAGGGTCGAGAGGAAGCGGAAACTCAACCCCGACGACGACATTGACGACGAGAAAAACAAACACCTGCTCGAAGGTGAGGTGGAGATAAATGTTCAATGATTTCTATGCCTCTAAAATTAAGTTGTTCCTTATATTTGGGGTTTATTGTGCGAAGGACCTTTTAATAGTGGCACTGTAGTTTTTGTAACTATTGCAGACTGCTTATCTCTCTCAACTGTATAATTGAAGACACAACCATTGATCGTTTTGGTTTGATCGTTTTGGTTTTGACAGTGAAAGATGACACTGTTGATGAGGTTTTTTTAATACACAGAAGCGGGGACTCCCATTCCTGAGAGTAAGCTAGCTCATTCCCCATTCTTCATCTTCATCTTCAGCTTCCATTCTTCATTTGGTGACACATGGCACCAGATCTTCTGCGATTGGGGTGGCAGGAGGTAAGACGAATCACAGGACACGGGAGTCACGGGAACCTGAGGAAGCATTTGCACCTAAATGGTATGTATGTACGATGGGGAATCCCCTCTTGTAGGAAGTGCACAAGATGAGATCAGATCTCTGCTGCCAGTCAGATGAGACTGCTGACCACCAACTGTTGACTGCGACAGGCTTGCTGAGGTAAGGTCGGCAACTCTCAGGATCTTGGAGAGAGACAGCCACCTCCCTCAAGAGGAGCTTGTTTGTAGGTTGCAGCAGTTCACCAGGGAAATGTACCTTGACAGTTCTTCAATCACCTCGTCATTGAGAAAAGGGTGCACAACAAGCCCTTGCAGCTGAAGTGCCTTTGGACCTCGGTTCACCCTTCCAAACAAATTAATGAGTAACAAACAGAGTTTGTTTACAGAGATGCATGCGGCGCTGGTGAAGCCCGGCCCGGATCTGGTGATTTGCGACGAGGGCCACCGCATCAAGAACAGCCACGCGAGCATCTCGCAGGCGCTGAAGCAGATCAGGAGCAAGCGCCGGGTTGTCCTCACCGGGTACCCTCTTCAGAACAACCTCCTCGAGTATTGGTGAGTTGACTTTTTTTTAGAAAGTTATTTTCACGACTTAATTTATTTTTGACATGGTTAAATTTTGTGAAGGATTTTTAATGGTCCCATCAGTCAAAGAAAGAGATGATTCAGCCTGGATTCTACTGTTTCGATGTGATTGTCTTAAATTATTTCTAGTAGTTGTAACTTCTTAAAAGTATTGTGAATGTCATATATAGATGTTACTGTAATTAATGTTACTTAAGGAAATTTACTTTGAAAAAAATCACTAAATCAGGATTATTTTTCAAGTCTTGTCGGGCTTTTCAGCCTTAAATTTTATAAAGAATAATGTATGTGCTTAAAGGTTGTTTTAACTACACAGTGTTTAGTAAGACTAAACTTTTTTGAGCCTACCAACAGTATTGAGTATTGGGAAATTGGGAAAATTTGGTTTGAACTTGTTAATGTTTACTCAGTTTACCAAAATTTAAATTTAATTTCATCAATCACAAGCAGTAATCTTTTACAATGGAATTTTATTCATTTCTTCACGTTTTTCTGTAGCCCCTCTTATCAGCGTTTATTTCGTACTTTTGATTCCAAACCTTTAATTTGGATTAACAGGAAATTTGGATTACCAGGTTTCGGATTAGGGAGTCCACCCACACACTGAACATTGAGGATCTACCTCTCTAGTCAACAAATGTAATGTTAAATTTATTAAACATATTGACTAAATTTTAATTTGATTCACAGGTGCATGGTTGACTTTGTAAGGCCAAACTACCTGGGTACCAAGACGGAGTTCAGCAACATGTTTGAGCGCCCCATACAGAACGGGCAATGTGTAGACAGCACCCCTCAGGACGTCAGGCTGATGCGTTACAGAGCTCATGTATTGCATTCGTTACTCGAGGGCTTCGTACAAAGGTTTGTGAGTCATAAATGTCCAGTTTTGTTTATTTGATTTTTTACTTGATTTATGTCTATGTAAGAAGTGTAAACGATTTTGTTTTGAACCTTTGTAATCCATATACTAGTTACCACAGTCAACTGACCCACACTCCATTAACTGATAACCACAGTTTTGCTCGGGAAATTCTTTCCTTCGTTTTGGATTCGTAAGTGCTGCATTCATTTGGTAACTACTACAGTTCAAGCTATGGTTAAGTGTTTTGATGTAAATAAATCTAGCTGTGAGCATTCCGTAAAACCATGACATGGGTCTCTCTCTATTGTCTGTATCAAACGGCCATTTGGCAAAGCCATCAATACCTACCATAGTTTTTTTAGGAAAGGCTCTAGGCCAGGATTTTAATTTTAGGAATAGATGGATAGGCAGCTAGCGTACCTTTAAAAGAGTTCAGGTAGGCTATAGGACACATGAAGAAAACACAATAAATCACAATAAGTATTTTGTCCCAATTAGGGACTTCATCAGGAACAAAAGAAGGAAAATTTTTCTTCTTTTGTTCCTGATGAAGTCCCTAATTGGGACGAAATATTTATTTTTATTGTGTTTTCTTCATGTGTCCTATGGCCTTCCTGAACTCTTTCAAAGGTAAGTTAGCTGCCTATTCATCTATTCCTAAAATTCAATACCTATCATAGTTCAAACAGTGAGATTCCTAGCTTTAATTTACCCCAATATCAAGGGTGTATTATGTGTAGTTTTGGCTGTAGAACCTTATATACCTTACACAGCTTACTTTCTATAAATATATATTGATTAACAGGTAAGTCTTTTTGTGGTGAATTTGACTGTCATGAGAAATGACTGTACTTATGCACACCCACAGGACACGCAACAAACATACTTATTTTACTTTGTTACCAAGGAGTGTTGATCTCATAGTTAAATTTTAATAGCTGTCTTCAAATAATACACTTCAGTTGAAGAAGTTTAAAAGAAAATTTATTTCAGATCTATAACGTTATAAGATGTTATATTTTCATGATGGAAAAATTGATGAAAAGTTTGAACTTATTTGTAAAAAAACCTCAATAAATAAGTACCAAGATTGGGTCTATTTAACATCATACTTTGTAATATTTTAATTTTAATAGTTTATTGTTGTTAGAGCAATTAAAATATTTGCAGAAGAAGTTAATTGCTGTGTTGATTCCAGGCGGAGTCATTCTGTTTTGACGAATGCATTACCACAAAAAGAGGAGTATGTCATTCTTGTGAGGATGACAACATTTCAACGGAAACTGTACGATACTTTCATGAACGAAGTTGTTCGCACAAAAGCCGTCCCAAACCCTCTGAAAGCTTTTGCAGTCTGTTGTAAGGTAAGATGTAGACAGAATTTTTAAGTGAAATGTGTAATGCAATTTTTGGCATTGAATTTAACTAACTTCATTCATTATTTTAGTTCCAACAATTTGCTTTCAAAATTGCTTTTAGTGATATTTTTAAAGAAATAAATTTGGAATAAGAATTTAATCTGGCATGTTATGGAGTTTGGATTTTCAAGACCAAGGTAGGGCCTATAACTGCTAGCATGCCAAGATATACTGCCTTATCATTGTTAATATGCATATCCCAATTTCCATAATTTTCTTGTCAGTGGTTTGACAGTAGAACCTCTCTAATCCCAACACCTTTAATCAGAATTTTCGGTTAATCCCAACTAAATGTTTGAAAATAAAATTTTAAATAATGCAAAAAAATTTGTAAAAGACTCAATTATGGTTTGTTGACAAAGAAAATGCTTATAATTGAAGAAAATACCATAGTAAAAGACAGTTGGTCATGATCGGTAATGTTAAGTTTTTCGTTAAAGACGATCACATGTGACTGACCAAAGTTTTCAATCGTGTCCTAAAAGACGACTACATTATCCATAGGTGCAATTTGCTGTACCCAGGCAATACCAACATTTCGGTAATCGGATCTAGGTTTGGTCTTAATTAATTCGGATTAACGAGCTTCACTGTCTTGGAAGTGTAAGTACTAAAATTAAATATACTAGGCCAAATTGGTTTGGAACTTTTGATTGTTTTCTAATCAAAAATACATGTAATTTTCCGCAGATATGGAATCACCCAGACGTCCTATACCATTTCCTGAAGAAGAGGAACCAGGACGCAGAGGCGGTAGATCTGGACCTGGAGGAGGCAGCGGCGGCGCTAGCCACGCCCGCGATGGCGCCTGGCGCCCCCGGCAGCAACGTAGCGCCTGTAGCACCCACCAAGCGCGGTCGCGGCCGCAGCCCCAAGGGAACTTCTCCCAACAAGCGCGAGCGCAAGGTCAACCCGCGTAAGGTGAGAATAGCAGTAACATCCGTCTGTTGGTTGGAATGCACAGTGATTGTGTCGTTCTTTGAAATCATTACCTTTTATGAGACTAATCATAGGAAATTTTGTAAAGATCGTGCCGTTTATTATCTTTTTGTTACTAATTACTACTAATTCAATATAGTTACTGAGAATTGAATTCTAATACAATCAACGTTTAGAGAGTTCTGTTAAATGTGAAAAAAATGTGAATTTTGGTCAGGAAAAACATTAAATCTCTGATTTGCTTAACGTATTTCGTTCTGATACTTATAAAAACGAAAACTGCCTAAATTATATCTGTTCTTTTTTATATTTTTTGCTAAAATCCTTATTGTTTTTGTTGATATTTATTTAATGATAAATTGTATTTAAATGTTAATTAATTGTTAAGTGTGTTTTCAATGAACATTTAACTGCTGTTAACTAGTTTGTTGTTATATGCAAATGTTTCTTTCTTTACATCTTCCTATTAAAAGCAAGCAAATTTTGGATGTTGCACAATTACTTTTATAAGTTTATAAGATAATTTAAATTGATTATTAGTAATACAACACACACTGTAAGCTCTATTGAAAGCCCTCTGAAAATAATTGTTAGTGAAAGGACTGACCTTAAAGAACTCCTACTCGTGTTAGTGAATAGTGAAATAATTTTGTTACCTAATATATCTTGCTCTTCACTTTCGTTTTGCACTTGGGTAAATGTTTATATAAATGGTGATTATTTTAAAAAATAAAGCGTTTTTAATTTAATAGAAACATCTTTTGGATCTTGGCAAGGTTGTAACATGAGTCTGAGGACACAGTTTTTGTGATTGATGGGTGTGGTTGTTGCAGCGAGGTGGTGCGGACCAGGAGCCGCCCGTCAAGAGTCCGATGGTAGCGGCCGTGATGCCCAACACAACCAACAGCAACCAGCCGCTCGGGGAGCCGACCTCCCACCTGTCCCACCCACAGCAGCCGCAGGACATCAAGCCCCACCAGCCGTTCCCCCAGCAGGCGAGCTCCCAGTTCCGACCAAACTTCCCCTACAACAACAGCAATAACAATCAGTTCCCACCCCCGTACTCCGGGATGAACCAAAACTACCCTAACTTCAACCCTCAGCAGCAAGGGGACTTCCATAACATGCCACCCCCCTACCCCGGCTTCCACAGCCAACAGCCCGGGTTCAACAATCAGAACATGTACGGAAGCGGGTTCGGAAGTAGCTATTATCCCCCTCAGCAAGATCCTTCTTTCGGAGGAGGCAATTATTGGAATAATCAGTTTTTCAATAACGATCCGAACAACTCGGGAATGTTTCCGAACTTCAACGAGGGCGATTCTAACAATCCCAATTTCTACAGTCAAGATATGATGGGAGTGGACGGGTTCAATCATGGGAGCAGAGGATACAACAGCGGCATGGGGATGAACCGACCGGGGATGGGTGGCATGAACCCGGTACAACAAGGGAGGATGGGCATGAACAATCCGTCCCATGGAATGATGGGGATGAGTTCCGGTATGGGTGGGATGAACATGAACATGGGAATGCCTGGAGGAGGTATGAGTAACATGTCGAGCGGCATGAACCAAAATAATTTTGGCATGAACCAAATGGGATCTGTCGGAATGAACTCGATGGGTCAGAGTAGTCTAGGAATGAATACACAGGGTATGCCAGGAATGGGTATGGGACAGTCAAGCTTGGGAATGAACCATCATTCTCAAGGAATGGGCATGAACCAGATGTCAGGCATGGGTCTTATGGGATCGCAATCTTACAATGCTATGAATATGCCCTCAACACAGGGTCATATGGGAGGCATGAATATGCCTGGTATGTCTCAAAACAGCCCGATATCATCTGGAATGAGTAGCATTAACCCGTCGAGCGGAAGTTTCAATACCATGACCAACTCTCAAGTCAATTTGATGAGCAATGCTTCGAACCAATCCTCGATGGAGAGTCAGCAGCAAGCCGCAATTGAAAACATCGCCAATAATCTGATGATGTCTTCGCAACAAAGCTTACAAGGACCTCAAGGATTGTTGGGGGGTGGTGAAAATAATGCGGGAAATCATAGCAACCCATCGAACCCTCAAAACCAACAGAATCTCATGAATTCACAGCACCACTCTTCTGGGCTGTTGGGCGATATGCTCGGGAACACACCTCAAGGATTGCCTGGCACATCTCAAAACTTAATGGGAGGAATCCATAATCAACAGAGTCAACTGGGTCTCCAGAACCAAGTGAGCTCTGCGACCAATCAAACTTCTACTTTAACTTCACAAAATCAGCCTAGTATAATGACTCAATCACAGGGCTCCCATATGATGGCAAATATGATCTCAAGCTCAGCGAGTCCTCAGAGTATGTCCAACCAACTTGGCTCTTCAAATTTGGGATCTTTGTCAGGAATGGGAGGTTCCAGCTTGGACAACCAAAACATGATGGGAGGAAATCATATGTTGGGAAGTACTCCGAGCTCAACAGTCACATCCAGTCAACAAAATCCCGGCATGCCGAGTCAACAAGGGTTTCTTGGAAGTCAATCCAATTCATCAGGAATGATGGGTAATTCGCAAAATCCTATGTTTAGAAACCAAACTTCAAGCCAAAATATGTTTGGTCAACAAAACTCTTTGCCAGGGATGGGCAGTAATCAAGGAATGTTCGGCAGTTCACATTCTCTCGGTGGACCTTCTCAAGGTTCTTTGATGAATCAAAATATGATGCACGGTCAGCAAAATTTGCCTGGTTTTGACCATACGAGTCCACAAAACCTAATGTCTAATCAGCAATCGAACATGTTGGGTTCGCAAAACCAGAGTATATCAGGATCAGGTTCCATGTCTGCTACAATGACCTCACAGCAAAATATGCCTGGTAGCCATCCGGACCCCCAAAACAACCCGCTTAATCAACCTATGTTCGGAAACCAATCTGCTTCAAACAACCCAATGGGCAATTTACAGTCGATGTTAAACAATCAAAATATGTTAAGTTCCCAGTCTCAAAGCATTATGCCAAACAAAAGGCCAACTGATAATTTGAGCAGTGTTCAACAAAATACGCAAGGAAATCAAAGCGGCATGATGATGAACCACCCTAGTGGAATGAATGATACGATCTTGGGACAAAATATGCACACAAATCAACAGCACAACATGTCAGTTCCCTCCTCTACTCCTTTGATGGACAATTCTCAGCAACATTTATTTGGAATGAATCAGAATCAACTGCCAGGTAGTTCAATGGGTCAGTCCGGATTCATGAATAACCAAAATATGATGGGTATGGGCAATCCCTCTAACACAATGAACAATCAAACCATGGGGGGATCTCAGAACATGGGAATGGGTTTAAATAACTCACAGGGTGTGTATGGGAATCAAGTCAATCCCAGTGACATGATGGGAGGAAGTTCTGGATTAATGGGAAATCAAATGAACAATCAGCCTTTTAATCCAAATCAAATGGCTGGTGGAAGCAACATGATGGGCATGTACAATCAGCCTGGAATGATGAACTATCCTGGAATGATGAACAATCAGGGGAATAATACTGGGATGATGAATCAACCAAGCATGAACAGTTCAAGCATGGTCAGTCAAAATCAACCTTTTGGCAATAACATGATGAGAAATCCAACTCCAATGATGGGAATGAGAAATCCACAGCCCGCTCTCGGCGTTAATCCAGATATGAATCAAGGGCCGATGACAAGCAATTTTACAAGTACTCAGAATAGTTTTGGAATGTTTGGAAATAACTCTGCAACTCCAAATACCTCCAGTAATTTCAACCCCAACCAGAATAACCAAGAAAACAAGGGAGGTCAGAGTTCTTTCCAGAATACTACTAGTAGCAACCTGTTTATGTCAGGCGGTGAGTTCCACACCAACACACCTCAGTCGGGTGTACAGGACTCTGGAGCTGTGCCCCAGAATAATATGAATAGCGACTTCAACAATTTTGGCTTGAACAACGAGGACCAAAAAATATGGGATGATCTAGCCAGTAAGTGCGGAGATAAACCGACAGAACCCAAAACAGAAAAGGAAGAACCTACCAAGGAAGGCAACGCTGTCAAGAAGGAATCTGAACATCCTAATCAAGAAAAAATTAAACAAGAAGATGCAAAGTCTTTCAACCCTTCACAAAACATGAAATCAGAAGAGGAAAGTGGCTGTGAAAAGAAGGATAGTGAGAAGACTACGAAAGAAGATTCCAAATCACCAAAGGCAGAAGGAGGTGATAAAGAAGTAAAAGAACCTACAGCAGAAGCGACATCAAATACAGTGGCCACAACTAAGACCTCAAGAGGGGAAGACGCTGGGATACCATATGACTGGGTAAGTTGAAAAAAGATTTTAATTCAATATTTGTCTTTTTTTATGAAAAGCCTTAGGCTAAATAGGATTTTTTTAGAAAGGAACAAAATGCAGCTGTACCTAAAGGTACAGTTTTCAAGTCAGGACAAAAGATGCAGTGTTCATATAGAAAAGTAGTTATAGTTTTCTGCAGTGTTTATAGTTATAGTTTTCTACTGATGTTTCGTCCATTTAGAGAACTTCTCCAGAGAGGAGACTGCAGAAAAGAGTGATTATATCTTTTGTAATTCTGTGTTTGCTGACTTGAAATTGTTTCTTCAGGTAAGCTAGCTGTATTCTGTACCTTTCCTAAAAAGTCCCAGCAATATTAAAGTGTTAGTATAAAACTACACGACCTGTCCCACTCCTAAATCCAAATTCCAAATTCTTTATTGTCTGTTGCCCTTAATTCCATTAAAGTAACATTGGATCAGTCTGTGTGAGATCCTCTGAACCGTATTATCATTGTTCTTGTACACACCCTTATTAAATAAATTTCTTAGTGCAATTAAACTTTAAACCCCTACTCTTCATTGATTCAGAGGGTGCTGTGTTTTAGTGGTGGTGAAGTCGTAATAAGTTTGAATTTTAACAGATTTAATACATGATCAGACCACAATACATTACTTAATTTAATAATTTATTGTCATCAAACTTTTAGTGTGAGATATCAGTCTAGTAGCTTTCTGTATTCTTTAGCAAAACTTTTTTTCTCAACAGGCGACTGAGTTATTGAAGGACTACGTACCTGGAAACATTGAGGCTTCAGCAAAATTCGCTCTGTTTTTCTGTATCCTGGAAGAGTCTATGAGTCTTGGGGACCGAGTTCTAGTATTTTCCCAATCTCTGTTCACTTTAAATCTAATTGAAGACTTCTTGCAAAGAACAGAATTACCAGGCAGGCAAGAGAGATGGGCGAGAAACTGGAACTATTACCGTAAGTGTCTAATTTTATTTTAGGATTTATAGCGGAAACAACTGGCTCACCTGTAGCTAAACAGGCCATCAGAATATAAAAACATAATATTAAACAATAAATAGTCCCATATTTTGGTTCAAATGTGGGACCTATGTCAAAGAGAAAGTGGTGGAGAAAGACTGTTACTGTTAGGTGATAAGATTTGGATTCGGGCAGTCTGGCCAACACAGCACATGGGGAAAAAGGCTTGAGAGAGAGAGAGTATTATTATTACTAGAAGCCTCTGGATCGTTAAACAACATTATTTAATATTTAATCTTACCTTACGATCCAATATTTGGATAAAAGGGGCAAACCTAGGTTTCAGCACCTAGGTGCCATCATCAGTCCCATTTTTGTTACCTATATATATTTTGGCAAGCTACAACTTTTCATCTTCTCGGTGTGAGATTTCGTCATTTTTATTAAAATATATTTCTTCACTTGAACATTTATAACATAAAAGACACATACAACACAAATTTTTCATGATCATGAATTGTTCTCCACTTCCAAACAAACATAAAAAGGACCAAGAAGAGGTTATGTTTGTTTGGAAGTGGAGAACAATTCATGATCATGAAAAATTTGTGTTTTATGTGTCTTTTATATTATAAATGTTCAAGTGAAGAAATATATTTTAATAAAAATTACGAAATCTCACACCGAGAAGATGAAAAGTTGTAGCTTGCCAAAATATATATAACAAAAATGGGACTGATGATGGCATTGCGGTGCTGAAACCTAGGTTTCCCCCTTTTATACAAATATTGGATCGTAAGGTAAGATTAAATATTAAATAAGAGTTTATTAGCCAGTTGTTTCCCAATTTAATACAATCCTTTAAAGTGCTTCCTACAACAACAAAAAAAACAAAAAACACATGTAACTGATTTAATTTTTTAGAGAAAAGTTGATTAAGATAAAAAAATTGTCAGTGATAAATCTTTTGGAAATTGTAAACCGTAATGATAAAATCTGATAACATTTTATCTAGGGGTGGGCGAGTAGTGGATTTTGAAGTCGAGTCGAGTATTAAGCCAAAAACTCGAGAATCGAGTCGAGTCGAGTCGAGTAGTTGTTTGTGAAAAGTAATGAAATTTAAATTTTTAAACTAAAATCTTTCTTCAATTTTACTTATACAATTGGTCTACTTTATTTAAGCTTATGTTTTTATATATTTCTTGGAAAAATAAAACTCTGATATTGTAATACCCCTACATTGCATAAACCCTACTTTTAAATGAATAAGTTGACTATGCTAAAAAATCACTCAAAATAACAAATCAGTTAATGTAACAAGATCACAAAATAAATTTATGTAGAATATGCATAGTTGTAAAATTTAAGCAGTGTAATAAGATTTAATTAATAGCCTGCTATTTAAACAATCAAAAACAGTTTTATATTTTACCTAAAAATAATTGTTGGCCCTAATTAAAACCTTAGCAGAGAAATTGTGGAAGAAAGAACTAAAAACATCAGGGAGGAGAGCTGTGCCCAGTTATTTGTTTACTTCTCTAATCCCAACCCCGCCCCCTTCCCTGACTGCTGAACTATTGTTTTTGACATCCAATCACTTGAGCATGAGTGACACAGCTGCGACCAGATAAGAATAAGATATCCCCCAATACAAAAATTATAAAACCTTAACTAATTGTTTTATGAAGTCCACTTTACCAATGAAGTCCACAATTTTCTTCTCATTTTTACAAATCAAATGAGACAGAAATGAAGGCTGAGCATTTCAAAGATAAAATATAATTACAAATTTGAAGTAGGTCAGAGCTAAATATAGCTGCTGTAAGTTTTCAATTTCCGAATTCAGAGACATCTCTCAGAATCTGGTATTTCTAGATAACTGTCAAAATCCATTCTTCTATGAGTTAATGAAATATTTTCGAGGTTACTGTTATGAAAAACTCTTGGTCGGCTGCGAAAATCGATAGCGCATTTCTATCGGTCGCGGCTAAGCGCGGATGTTGCTTTTCAAAACTCGCGATCTGCCGTGAAATACGATCGCGCGTATTTGCCGATCGCCGAAAATCGGCAAATGTAGCGTTGCTAAAGTCGCGGTCGGCCGAGAAATACGAGCGCGCGTATTTGCCGATTGCCGAAAATCGGCAAATGTAGCCTTGAAAAGTCGCGGTCAGCCGCGAAAAACGATCGCGTGTATTTGCCGATCGTAAATAAACGAAATGCAACTTTGCGAAACTAGCGATCGGCCGTTAAAGTCAGTCGCGCGTATTTGCCGGCCACAAATGAACAGAAAATGCTGCTTTATTGTGAAAATAGCGAGGAGCTGCGATAACCAATTTGCTGATTGCGGATAAACGGCAGATGTAGCTTTGCGTAACTCGCGATCGTCTGTAAAATTTGATCGCACAAACGTAAATCGCACGTAAATTCGGCCGCCGCGTAAACGGCGGGAGTAACTAACTACTCGACTCGTTTGAGTCGAGTAGTTGGAACTACTTGACTCGACCTCGAGTAGTAGCAACTACTCGAGTAATTACTCGACTGTCGAGTACTCGCCCACCCCTAATTTTATCACACTGCCTTCTGTCTGCAGACAAATTATTTCCCCAATGACTAGGGGTGTGCGAGTAGTGATTTTTGAAGTCGAGTCGAGTCGAGTCGAGTTTTGGTAAATACCCGCGAGTTTCGAGCTTTTTTCGAGTCGAGTTTTTTTAAGTTTATAATATAATAGTCATCATGTTTCTACATAATTGTCAAAAAATAATTATCATTACTCAAACATAAATCTCAATTTTTAGGTTATTAAACTTAAAAGAGTTACTGATCTAAGAGCAGATATGTATACAAATAAATTATACAAAAAAAAGGAAGAAAACCTTTGACTTAAACTCATAATAATTCTTGATTTGATATTTTTCAAGCCTAACTTGTGTTTTGAAATGACATGGCTTACTAGGTTTTGAAATGAAATGAAAACACTAACTTTAAGCCATGACCATCAATTACCTGACTCAATTCATGACTGAAATATTTCCTTTGAGTTATTCACACGGGTACATTTTTAATTTTTTATTCATGTAAGTGTCCGCAAAAAAATTAAGTTTTTATTTATTTGGATTGGAATGGTTTCTAAAATGTAGGTTAACAAAAATATTTTTTTAAGAAATGTAATAATAAATAACCTCAAACTATGGTTACAAGATAGAGTGATATACAAATTGATGTGTCTTTAATAACTAAAATGAACTTTTTAGTTCAAGTATAAAAAACGAGGTTTCAGTTACATTCGTTAAAGATTGATTGACATTCTGAAAAATGGCCGTAATATTCTTTCGCACGTACCAATTTTGGGTAAACGGCGGGAGTAACTACTCGACTCGAACTTTCAAGTATTTTGCAATAAGTCCAGTCGAGTCGAGTAGTGTATACTCGGCTCGAAAAAAACTCGACTCTCGAGTACTCGCACACCCCTACCAATGACATATGTTCGGTATGTCATAATTTGTAAATTTTCATATTTTCTCATGAACATTACTAGAAAATATTTATTTACAATCATCTGTGACGCCCTTACATGCAGGAAGCTGCCTGGGCTGAAGACTTGTCAAGTATAACCTAAATCACAAATGTCTTAAACCTAACAAGACAATGTAAACAAAACAAATATAGTGGAAGCACAATCAATTTCCTTGGTCATTCAGGTACTGTACGTCACAATTTGATTTACTGGAAATAAACCTGTTTACAAACAAAACAAAACACACAATTTCAGGGAAGGCAGGTTGTCTAGAAACTACTTTGTAAGTACTCTTCAACACAGTAGAAGCAGTACCTCTGAAACCGCTGAAGCTATTCGTTGTATCAACACTGATTTAGAGAGTGTAAATAGATGGTCGGACGATAATGGTTTTCTATTGAACTCTAGTAAATGTTCTGTCTTGATTGTAGATGGGTCATCTTCTGGTGCCCAATCAACGAATAGTTTTGTTGAACAGTGTATCTTTGTTGATGGCAAACCATTGACTTCAAGTAATATTCTTAAGATTCTCAGTGTCACTCTCGATTCCCAACTTGATTTTTCTAACCATGTCAAAGCTATTTGTAAAACAGTAACAATACGTTTAAAAAACCTGCGAAAATTCCGGCAAATTTGAAGTTCCGGCAAGGGTTCAATTTTGCCAGAACTTTCGAAGCTGGAAATCGTCCGTTCAACCATTTTTCCTGTGATGTACTATGCTCCTCCTGCTTTTGCCTGTTGTCTTACTCAGGAAAATTTGATGATCCTTACCCGGCTGCAGAACAGAGTTCTTAGATTCGTCTACAATCTGAAAAAATTGATCACATCATCGAGTACAGGTTGCGTTCCAATGTGTTGTCAATTATGGGCTCCACCGACATGTAAATTGTCAATCTGATCCATAAAGTTCTTCAGACGGGAAAGTCTGAGTACCTAAGGAAAAAGTTGGTGTTTATACATGAAATCAATGAGCACAGTACCCGACAGGACAGTCTGTTGCACTTGCCAAAGACTAAACTGGAAAGGGGGAAGAAGGGGTTTAGCTACTTTGGCCCAAAAAAGTACAATGCTTTGCCACCCACTTTAAAAGAGTACAATTGTAATAGGTTTAAGAAATGTGTAAGAGAAGTGTTTATCTGAACTGCTTATATATACCTTTTTCTTTTCGTTTTTATATATATTATTATACTGTTCATTTATTTATTTGACAAAAGTTGTCATGAAAACAGAGTTTGTACTTTGATGAACGCTGGCTAAATAAAGACCTTATTTATTTTATTTATTTATTTATTTATTTTAGAAGCAGTATTGGAACAAGAATTCAATCACAATCTTTTTTAACTTTTTTGGAGAGGGCTCATCTCTATTGAGGCTTGGACATTTGTTGTAGGTTTTTAAGCAGAAATAAGAAGGTGATTTTTCAAGGAATGTGGTTCTATGGATCGGGAATTGAAGTGTGGCTAAATTTCTAGTAAAATATTTGTGTCGATGATTATTTTTTTTAAATTTTTCATGGTTGGACTTAACAAAAAAGAGGCTTTGGAGAATATGTCACCAAGTCTAAATAAAAACTGATAAAAACTTGGTTCTTACGAATGATGGATCGCCGTAGGACTGGACGGCAGCACGGGAGCAATGGAGCGGGAGAAGCTGATCAATGAGTTCAACTCCAACCCGAACATCCACCTGTTCCTGGTGTCCACGAGGGCCGGGAGTCTGGGCATCAACCTGGTCGGAGCCAACCGGGTGGTGGTGCTGGACGCCAGCTGGAACCCCTGCCACGACACCCAGGCTGTCTGCCGGGTCTACAGGTACCTACCGGTCTTCCTACTTTTCCTACCAAAAAGTAGGAATGTACCTAATTTTTTTTAAATTTTCCTACTTTTCCCACCTTTTGACATGTTCAGCCCGACATGCGCCACTGGTGGTACATGACTGAATTATCGATCTTATTAAATCGGACATTGCAGTAATCAGTAAAATGACCAAAAAGACAAAACTAACCTAAGACCTACTTTTAATCCGCTTTTTTTGTGCGCATTAGCTATAGGTGCACACAAAAAAAGTTTTAAATTGACCAAAAAGTAAACCGATGCTGAAACAACTATAGACTGCCGGGAAAAAGTCTGGTAAGATTGTTTAAACTCTAATGCTGTCTGTAGTCAGTTTATTTATTCTAGTGAAAATGATTTAGAAATTTCCAAGTTGACTAAGTTATAGACTTTCTTTTCCTGGAGATTTTATGGAAGACTTTTGGAAGATGTCACTCTTACAGTTTTTTATGTAAATGTCTATCAATAGTGTATTAATAGCTAATTAGGTTTCAGTGAAAATAGAAGCACTCTAAAAATTCACACCGGAAAAATTATGAATTTTCCTTTATTGTTATGGTTTTTAAAGAAAATTGACCTCCCCACTCATCCTTGATATTCTTTGACTCTAAAGGTACGGCCAGCGGAAGCCGTGCTTCGTGTACCGCCTGGTGACGGACAACTGCCTGGAGAAGAAGATCTACGACCGTCAGATCAACAAGCAGGGGATGGCGGACCGGGTGGTGGACGAGTGCAACCCCGACGCTCACCTTTCCATCAAGGTAACTCCGCCGCTCGGCTGCTCGCCAGTCGTGTTCGGATTAGTATATTACGTTACTAGGCCAGAAAGTACTGTATTGCAAGACGAGCATGATAGTCCCGCACGAGGGAAAGCGAGAGCAGGATTTTCATGCGAATACGGTATAAGTTTCCGGACATTTAACGTACAATATTTTTCATCATACTACTCAGAAAAAAGCATACTTTCAATCATAATGTAGTCCTTGCATAGACCATTACGTTTCTCAATCCTTCGAACATAACCTATAGCAAACAGAACAAACATTTGCTACTGATTTCAGTGCTGCCACTACATTCCTCTAAAAAGTGACCAATAAACAAGCATTAAATTTTGGTTTGCTGCAAATCAGCTGATTGTTTACTTCCGTTTTTCCGGCCTAGGACGGCAAAACGTTTTTGTCGGCCTAGGACGGCAATGGGTAACTATAAAGCCAACAAAAAGGAACTGAATAACAGATGATTTTGTGCCAGTGTGATGAAAATTCATTTCATAAAGGTTGTGAAATGTTAGGAATTTTTTCTTATTGTTTTTATTTTGGTGTAATGATTATTTGGGTGTTCCAGTGATACTCATTCATTACAGTAGACTCTCGGTAGTTTGGCACTCAGCGGACTTAGGGGTGTCGAAGTATCAAAATGTCCATATGAGATTTTATGTAAATAGAAGCTGTAAAATACTCATTGTACGTATACATTTGCAAAATGTGTTAAACTGGTGGATGTAAGGGGCTAAAAGCCCCCCATCCACATGAGAATCAT
Source organism: Flexamia atlantica (assembly GCA_035578135.1). Classification (NCBI taxonomy): domain Eukaryota; kingdom Metazoa; phylum Arthropoda; class Insecta; order Hemiptera; family Cicadellidae; genus Flexamia; species Flexamia atlantica. The sequence continues at coordinate 1,900,782 of JAQJVK010000030.1, read as the reverse complement.
TACATGAGAAAGTTTTAATCAAACCAATCATTCTTTATTTAAGTTTACGCAATATTTTGTTTTCTGATGAATTTAAAGCAACTTCGGTATTTTTCCTGAATCCCTGACAGAAAGATCTTTATTTTGAGCGATCTCCCATCATCCTGCAACTTGACAAACGCACACAATTTCTGCGCAAAAATTTCCCTTAGGTAATTATATATATATAGATACCACGAACCTAAAACATTGCACAGCTAATTTATTAACTTTTACTGTAATATAGGTCCTAGTAAATATCTACGACCAAAATATTTGGTAGTCTTTGAATGTTTGTTGAGTGTCAGCCCATGTCGGAACTATACAGTGTGTCGAAGTATCGAGTGGCGAACTATCGAGGTTTTCCTGTATTTATACAGCTTTGTGTTAATTCATATCTTAGCTTTACTTCACTTACTAACATCTTCAAAAAACGTGCAGACAAGACCATTTTCGCCCATGACTGTTTATAAACCATCAGGGGTTAAAAAGTTCTGGTACATCTAGCCAAAGAATTTAATTTGTTCATGAGGCTAAAAAAATTATCAGATTTACTTCTTTACATGTTGAAAGAAAAAACATATTGTACCTGAGGTATAAGCGTCTGGTTTTCTGTTGCAGGAAGTGACAAATCTGTGTTGGGACAACGAGCAGGACTCGGCAGCCAAGGATTTCTCTGATATCAAAGACAAGTATCTCGATGTGGTGATGCAGAAAATGATTGAGAAATACAGCAAATTTTTGTCCAAAGTGAGTTAATCTCTTGCTAATCAGATGGGTTTGTTGAAAAGTGTAAAAAGTTGTCTTGGTGTTTATTATACCTATACTTTATTGAGTCCACTTTTTTGTCTAAGGTGATTTAATCACATCAAATCCTAAATGGCATTGGTAGTAAATATCAAAACTGGTGATTGTACCTAGTCTTTCTGGATAGTTTCTGAAATTGTATTTTTTCAATCAGTTAAATACACAACAGCATATTTAAATTAATTAAAATTGAATTAATTTATGCGTTGAAACCCTTGAAATTTAGTTGTAACCTGAGCTAATAGTTATTTGTGTGTTGAGTGAGAAAAGTACAACATTGCCTCACAAGTGAAAATGTTGGCGCCCGAGCTTGTGAGGCGACAATTTTCACAAGGGAGACAATGTGCTGTATTCTCAAAATATACAGATTTTTCCCTTATCTTGAATAATTAATATATTGACCATAAACATGTATTTTATTAACTTAGTAAATAATAAAATATATCCATTTTTTTTTGTTCTGCTATTAGTGCCTCCATCTGGGTAGCTGGAATCACTCATGCATCAGCGATCAGCTGATTGTTGCAATGTTCTTACATGCTTAATTCTTAGACGTCCTCAAAGCTGATGGTCGTTAATGTTTTTCTTTTTTTATTATTCCTGCCACTAATTCATCTGTTGGTGCCTGCATTTATTGAGCTGCAACATATTTGCATGTGTGCATGTGTGTGGAAATTTGAAGGTGCTCTGATTTTTTAATTACAGTAGACGCCCTCTAGTTTGGCCACCTCGGGACTGGACCACCGGCCAGACTAAAAAATGGCCGGACTGTACAGATGTGCTATCAAATTGTAAAATAAGTCTATTAATTTTTTATTTCCTATGCTTAAAAATCAACAAAACACATTATTTAAACATGTTTACAGTGCTTAATTGCAAATGAAAACATTTTGACGTCTCTATGTTGAACTGTCATATTCCTTCACTTGTAGATAGGTAAGTTTTTACTGATACTGTACTGAGGATATAAAATGAACAGAAAACTCTTTATGTACTTTACACTAAAGTTCTGGACAGCCTTACTGGCGGGTGGTGAAAATTGTAATCTCCCAAAATGTCTGCTTAATAAACACATGTTTTGGTAGAACTGTCAAATCTTTGTTTACATTTCACAAACATTTACACTACAAAAGAATGCCCTGTGATATTTAACTGAGAGATTTCTTACGCAATTAAAATTTCTGGAAAATATTTGCGCGATGCTAGAGCTTGTATTTTTGTTTTGGCAACCTTTCACCTTAAATGATTTGTTTATATTTAAGAATGTGTTTCCACACTTTGGTCGTCGCACTTCATGAATTGTGTTGAGCTTGCAAGCATTTAACATTAGTTGCACTTGCGGTTGCAGCAACATATTTTATTGTGTAAAGTACCTTTACATAAACAAATGACCATGTGATTTATTACCAAAACATTGCAGATATTAAACACTAATTACGACAACAGCGCACTCACTCACCCGCCAGTAAGGCTGTTCAGAGCTATAGAAATTTATTTGATCAAATTAATTCACTCATAGGTATTACTTGAATCTTAACCTATACATATTAAAAGAAATCTGTTATTTTCTTTCGTTATGCAAACGAAATCCCAGGTCAAATCTTACTGTGCAGTCCTAATATTAAAAGGATAACAACATTGTTTGTTAGTTGAGGTCAAGTGTGTCCATCAACTACAAGCTTGCCTGTAAACTAAACTGACAAAAATAGTTTACTTCTGCGGCAGGAAACTAAAGAATCAGGATAAATCCTGTCGAAGGTCATTCCTTGTGGTACAGCGTAGCGATATGATGGAGATATGAGTCACCATCAAAGGACCGGCCAGACCATCCGATGGCCGATCCAACCGAAGCCGAACTAGAGGGCGTCTACTCAAACTCAAACTCAAAATCTCTTTATTCACAATATGTAAACATGGTCCATGAAAATAGCGTCAATAAACTTATAATCTAAAGGTAGAAAATACTACTAACCCTACAATATATAAAATTCTTCAAATGAATACAACGGTTTCTCCGATAATTAATTTTAACATAATTTTAAAATTTGTCAACTTCAATTTCTGACTTTAAATTATTTGGTAAGTTCCGAAAAATTTTGACACAATATGTGTTGGTTTCTTATTATAAAATTATAATTTATGATGAGTGGCTACAATATGAATAAAGGATATTTAGACTTGTCTTTGACTTTGACCGATGCCGTGCGTAGGAGCCGTTCCAGCACGAGTCACTGCTGGTGGACCGCAAGGACAAGAAGCTGTCTTCGGCGGAGAAGCGGCTGGCCAAGCGCAGCTACGAGCTGGAGAAGCAAGCGGCCACCAGCAATACGCGGCCCACCTACGGCTACTACCCCGGCAACACCTCGGGCGTCGGCAGGTCAGTCCGAGTTGTGATAATTCATCAATCTTTTGTTTCGCGTAACAAGTTTTCAATTACCAATCGAACATGTGCAGTAAGTGGCATGCAGCTCCCTTGTTGGGAATGGGCTTTGATAAATCAATCCCAAACGGATGTGGGTAGGTGTAATTCCTGGAAATTCAAGTGGGGACAGGTCCCAGACAAGTCTTGTGATTGCGGGGCTGAAACTCAGACAATGCATCACATAGCCAACAACTGCACTATGCGTGCCATACCAGGTGGGGTAGCTCGCCTTCACTGTGTAGAAAATTCGTGCTGTCCTGGATTGGAGAGCTCAATTTGGCTTTGTAGGGATCAAGACTTGTTGCTTCTAAGGTTACTTTATTCCTTTTAACGAATTTCCCCTATAGGGAAGAAGCTATTACCGTAGGTCTCATGGTAAGACCTAAGCCCGAGACCATGATAACTTTTCGTTTTGGGGCCCCCAGAAGCAAAAAACACCATTCGTTCAAATTTCTAGATATATATATATATGTGTCTGTAAGCACGATAGCGCTCGCAAAAATGGTCCGATCGGAATGAAATTTGGCACAGGCGTGTAAAGTAGTAATTATTCGGACGAGTTTGTGAACCAGCCCGATCGGACCACCCAAAAATGGGTTTTTTGAGTTTTTTACATAGAAAAATAAAATTTATCGAATTTTTGTTGGCACCATTGAATTCAGCTCAAAAAAACAAACAATTTGGTATCTTGAATCACTGCTCTATGTCCATTGGTTACCGAGATATATAAAGTGGTAAACACAGTACATTGTCTCAATGTTAACCTTATGGGAAATAAGTAAAATTCTATATCTCGGTTATTTCTCAACATATCTTGATAAAACTTGGTAAATAGCTTCTTTTAGATGAGATCTACTAAATATTGAATTAAAACCATCCAGTTTTAATATACCTGTAGCAGCAGACCTGCACACTCATTCCCCATGTTATTCTTATGGAACTTACCAAAACATTTCAAATCTCGCTATGTTGGATTGAAATACTTTGTTTTCCATTTGAAATTCGCTGAGTATGCAGGTCTGCTGCAACTGGGGTATTTATATTTTACTAATTGACTTTTAGGCTTCTTGGCTGGCAACCTTCCCATTCTCCTTTTTTATCTTGCTGTGGTTGGTAACTAGCGAAAACGCCATACAATAATAATAATATAAAATATTCTTTTGTTTGAAATTCATTGTAGGTGAGTTTACCTTTTGATTTTTTTGATTTTTGCAGGCATTTGTTGTAACAAATTAGTAAGTTTCACAATGTTTTGAGATCTGAAATCTGATCCTGTCTTCAGGTGGAAAAGAAACTAGAACGTGATCAAATTGTTGATTAGATTTTCGCCATTGTATTTTCGCAGCCGTTTTAATTTTCCCAAAAATTTCCTGAAATTTCAGGACTTGACCATCCCTAGTTTAAAAATTAACAAACTCAAACACACTGAGAATTTCATATCGCATGCCTTTGTCCCATAATCTCATCACCAAAAGTGTGCCATATCCATTTCCTCTGCTCTGATTGGAGACATTTGTGATTATCTGTGCTACTTTGTGTTCTTGTTTTGTTTTCAGTATTAGATTTTTTGACTGCTTTCAGATGTTTTTTGACCAAGTCCTCCTGGCAATGGACAAAAAAACCACCTATAAAAGTCCTCTGGATGGTTTTAGTCAAAAACCAAAAGAAAAAATTAATTAAATTTGTTTTCACCAGCTACTTGTCACTCGCACTTGTCACCTGTAAACCAGAACTAAGTCGCAAAAGTGATGCTACAGTACTCGTTGTACTAGTAAATCATTATTGTGACATAATCATTTACTTTGTGAAACAAAAGAAAACGGAAAAGTGTATTGACATTGGTTGCTTGCCGCAGAGGGAACCCGCTGATGAAGCCAATGGCGAGTGTTCGTCCGATGCAGTCGGAGCTGAACAATCAGCTGATCAGAGACGCGACGAGCGGCCGGCCGCGGCAGTGGATCCCGGCGGAGGTCTGGCAGAAGCAGGGGATGAGTGCGCAGGAGATGACCTTGCCTCTGGGTAAGCATTAGACTGTACGATCGAAAGTCTACTCACCTTTCCTCTAGGTTTGATACTCCCTGTAGATGTTCTAGACTGTACGATCGAGGGTCTAAATACTTTTCCTCTAGGTTTGAATTCTTTTTACGTTTTACCAAACATACTGTAAGTCGCAGGTCATTTATCTATGACCTGATTTTTCTATGGTCATAGTTTAAAATAGTTCCGGTTAACTAGAAGAATGACCTACTAAAATTTGAAGATCCTTAATTTGGTCATTGAACATAAAATATAATAGACCATGCTGATAGATTGCAAGATCGCCTAATGCAGGAAAATTAACCAAGGATAGGTTGGGGCACGACCTTGTATTTTTATAAACATCCATTCTCATTCCTTGAGTAAAAAATCCAGCAGTATTGTAACAAAAGCAATTGATAATAAACAATGCAAATTAGTGTGCTGTGATAAGTTTTCCATCAGATAAAGCTTGGTTTACACGTCGACTAGCAGGAGGACAGTAGGAAGAAATCCTTTGTCCACTGTACTGGTCATCATGTAAACCAAGGCTTGGGGGTGGGTTGTCAAGGTAATTTTTAATCTCATAAAAATCTGTTTGATATCGCTTTGAGAATCACAAAGACCTAAAGCAATGTTTAATGTTATTCCTCCAAATTTTAATTCCATGTTCAAATGTTAATTCCCTGTTAATAACGAATTTCCTATGGAATAGTGAACTATTGGCACTACAGAACCGTCTATTGGCATGGTGGCTCTCAGGCATGGAACCGTGATAACTTTTCATTTTGGGGCCTCAAGATGTAAAAAACACCATCCAAAAAAATGTATACATATATGTTTTGGTGTTATAGCAGCCTCAATTGCTGTCTGGTTTTCTTGAAATTTAATAGGAACGTTCCTACCTATGATATCTAAGGTTAAGTTCCTTGGGCTAAAAAAATCGGAGCATTCTTAACCTTCCTTTTTGATGGATTAATACCTCACATTTGGGGTTTTGGGCCCAAAAAGGGTCACATAAGCCCCTAACATTAATTTCATGTGTGTTATGTTACAGGCAATAAAAACACACAAACTTTGAATCCTCTTCTAAAGTTACAGCACCAAAAATAACTGATTTATGATAAAGAATGTGAATTTACCTAACACAGTATGTCTAAGGGAGCCACCATTATCATCTAATTCTCTTAACCCTCGAGCGGGCGCACGCGGAGTTTTCCTCCGCACGTGTTTTTTATGTTAAAATAAACAGACATAACGGCTGTCGGTGGTCGTGTCCAGCTCCGTACTTTATGCCCCTCATTCTAGGAATTTCCTAAAGCAATTTATACCCCCCACCCCCCCTTGGTACGTCGTCATATGCAATTCAGTGATACCGTCTCAGTTTGTGGCGCGCCCTCTCCCGTTACACAGACACAGGTACCTATTTTTAAAATTCATAATAGCAATGGATTTGTAATTATTATTAATTTTTTGGACTTTTCCTTTTGCTTTCGAAAAAAAGAAGCGAAAAGAAAAGTCCAAAAATGTAAATAATAATTAATAGATATTTTATACTAGAAAATTACTTACTATGTTTAATTAAAATATTACAACTACTAAGTTGAACAATTAATTGAATCGACGATGAAATGTGATTTCTAATTAAGTTTGTCAACATTTAAATACAATATTTCGTTATAAAACAATTATAATGGGTTAAATTTTTGCAATCTAGTGTTGCGGAGTAAAACTCCGCATGCAATCTAGTGTTGCGGAGTAAAACTCCGCATGCGCCCACTCGCGTTTGGCCAATGAAGCGCCCGCTCAAGGGTTAAAAATTTAGTAGAGATGTTATTTTTCTATGATCTGATTGGCCAGTTCGTTGGGGAATGATTCAAAAGCCTCTTTTTCCATTTTGGGAGGTCATAAAGCCCAAAACTCGGGTTTTTTGGGTCTGAAACTGGCAATTAACTCTCCAACAGTCGCACCTATTTTTTACGTAACCAGTCACACTGCATCTCTCAGATGCATTTATCTTCAAACATTGTTATGAGTTCCTTAGCCATATATTTTCCCCCTGATTTTTATCTTAACCATTCTTGACCTATATATTATATACATATGAACCATCAAAAAATGTTTCGATTATAAAAAAAAAGTTGTCAGACCCTACACATTCCTGAATCTATTAGAATAGATACAGTGATACAGTATCTACAGAAGGAACAGTGTGACTAGCCCCGTCACACTGTACGTAAAATTAAATCCAATGTTTTCTTGATCTACAGTCACACTGTATCTATCAGATACAACAGCACAAAACGAGGCAGGTGTGCACTGGACGACGCTAACAGCGATACTGGGGTGTGTGAGGGGAAGGGGGAAGCAGCACAGAGCCTGAGACCGGAGCTGCTGGGGGAACGTGAAAATGGCGGCAATTTTTCATGTTGTGGTATCTAATAGGCGACCTACGGAGGGTTAAGCCCTGAATTTAAAATTCAGTTCTAAGCGTGCTGCGTGAGTACTCGTTTTCATCGTTATTTCCTACGTTTCCCCCGCAGATGTGGTGATCCCGACCAACTCGCCCGACCGGTCGTCCATCGTGCTGAAGGCCGGACAGAAGGTGATGGTGCTCAAGTCACCCAAAGGCATCTACATGCAGCTGGAGAACGGCAAGATCATCGCCATCCGCACAGCCTTCAAGGTCGGCGGCAAGGGCGATAAGAAGGGCGGAATTGCAACGAAGGAGGGTGCCGAGGGCGTCAAGAAAAGTGAGTTTTTTTCTAATTTGAGTTCGCTCTTAATTTTGTATGAGAACTAGACAGTGGATAAGAGTTTTCGTTAAAAAGCACACTGTTACTGTAATTTACGTGATTGTGATATTTTGATGAGAAACAATCTTTATGTTGACATCTGCAAAATTTAGTTTGCTTCAGTTTTTAGATAGAAACGTTTGAAAATTCATGTATTCTACTGTTGTAGTAAATTATAGTTAATTTTTGCAAAAAATCCAATTTTTATATTACATGTCTACTTGTAATGTAACAAGCAGATGAGATTAGAGTTTTGCTGAGGCCTAACTTACAGAAGAGTGAATTCAAATTTGAATTTGAAGCAAAAATGAGCGAATACGAGGAACAGTGAAGACCAAGCCTAGAGTAGTTCGGCAAGTACTCTAGGAGTCCTTGAGTGAGTTCTCTGGGATCAGCGATCAACTTCAATTTTCGACCCGACTTGCAACAGGTGCCTGGAGCTCGTTGCGATTGAACTAGAGTGGTTCATTCGATCCTATTCTCTGAAGATTCAGTTTAATGTAAATTATTGCAGGGTTATGAAACTATGAAGCATGAGAGGGTTAGCCCAGAGCATGATGGGATTGCTTGATTCCACTATTGTTGACCGTCTATCCCACCAGCTGTTTACTGCCACCTCATCAAGTAAACAACTGACAAATTTTATTGTGTGGTACCGCTGCCAGCTGCCATGGTACAGTTCGCGCATTATATCTCCAGTTATGGCCACTAAGCAAGTAATCGTGTCATATGATATCTTTGACATGTGATTTTAGTAAACACAACATTTGACAAGCAGCGGTGTTTTAGAAAATATTTTCGGAAAAGTACCCCCTCTCCTCCCGCTCCTTACCATCAGTTGACTCAGCCATAGCCGGAGATAAAATGCAGGAATTGTTATAGTGAGATGCGCTCTCAATTTCCCTCCCTCTCGCAATTCTTAGTTCTACTATTTTTACTAAAGGCCTCAGGTTTTAGGATGAAAAATAAATAATACGACCTTATACACATGGTCTCTCCTCCTCAGTTTCGGTACTCCCAAGAGCTGAGTGCCACATGGTTATCTGTTGGTAATATTTTTCCGAAATTGACTTTATTTGGCAACAGTTTATAGTACATTAGATGAACTTGTACTCTGTCCACGCAGTGGTGGTCCAGCCGACCAGACAGCGGACGCCGGCCAGCCTGCTGCCGCTGAGGAACAACTCCAACATCTCCATCATCCCGCGCGGCGGGACGGCCGGACCCCGGGGACCCAACAAGCCGCTGATGCGCATGCTGGGTCAGCACCGCGCGGCCGCCAAGCAGCCCGTCGCCGCCGCCCGCCCGTACTTCGGCGAGGGCGCCCACCCGCCCGTCACGGTAACCATCAACTGATTACGATCTACAGGGTGTCTATAAAATAACTCCCTGAATTTTTTAAAGGGGTTTTAAAAATTCATATCTCAATAACTATAGAAGGTAGCAAAATGCAGTTGATTTCTCTGAAACGAGTAGCTCATCGAGTTTTACTCATACCAATTGGGAATATTTTCGTCAAGAGGGGGCAGCGCTGCGGAGCATTAACCTTGAATAACATAACGCGGCTGTCAGTGCTGTCTTGACTGCCATGATATGGAGACGCCGCAACAAAAGGCTCAATGCGTTATTTGGCTAATAGAACCTAAATCTGTTGTTACGGTACAACAACCTACCGTAACAAAATTTGTTACGGTAACTGTACCGTAAAATGTACCACAGTAACTGTACCGTAAAATGTACCATAATTTGTTACGGTAATGTGTAATAAAAACCCACACAGGAACATTGCAAACCACTTTTTCAGGAACTCCAAATTCTCACAATAATTAACTCATACATCTTTGAACTGGCCATATACATTATAGACAATCCAAACTTAATAATTTTCAAAAATAGTATTCATCAGCATAACACCAGAGGAAAGAATCATGCTTCAATAGAATATCACCGATTAACCAAAACATTAAACAGCCATATTGTTATTTCACTCAAAATTTATAACACCTTAGAATCTTTAATAAAATCATATTCATTAAATGAATTCAAAAACAAATTCTTCATCTGGCTTTCCAATAATCTGTTTTAAAGTATAGAAGATTTTTTTTAATTAAAAAAATTCAATTTTAGTTCATTTAAATGAAAAAACACCATTTTCATTTCACCGAGACTGAATTGTTTGACTTGTGGATGGGGTTCTGCAATTTTTTGAGGAACGCTCTATTTATGTACTTGCTCAGTTATTTAATTTGTTGTAAAATAATGTTTATTTTAGAATAATTTTATATGTTTGTAAAATGACAAATTGTAATTTTTTTTACTAAAATATTGTTTAACATAGTACAGTACTGAGTAAAAAAAATATGAATATATTGACTCAGCTATGAAAATATGCTTTGAGATGACGCTGTCAATGATTTGTATGAATTTGTACGACAATAAAGAATATTTGTATTTGTACTTGCAACCAACAAATCCCTTCAAAAACCTTCAAAAATTTGAAACCTTCAAAAATTTGTAATATTAACCATCTGAGGCAACAAAATCAATTGTGTGACAGCCGTCCCCCAGATATGCTAACTAGGACATGGGAAGAGGTGGAATAACCTTACAACGTGTACCTTGCCACTAACAGAGCTCAAATAGAACTTTATTAAATTGAGAAAAAAAAACTTGGAAATACAACCTTTCCAATCATGTATCAAACATTCATATAGGTTTTTTACTTCATTAAAATATTTTGCCTCAAAACCCTGGAGTTCTTTTATAGACATCCTGTATTCTTGGTTTAGACGATTTTAAGTTTCACAGGGTGTGTACCAGTCCTCCAAATCCTCAAAGTCCTCCGAAAGCCTTCATTAAAGAGATCCTCCAAGTCCTTCAAAAGTCCTCCTTTTCACTTGAAAGTCCTTTAATTTCCCCATTTTATTAAAAAAAATATATTTCTGTTACTCTTATGGGATATTACAAATGTACTGCTGTGAACCACAAGTTTTTGTGCCGCTGTAATACATATAAATAACTTTACTAGTTTTTAGAGAAATCTTGAGATATTCATTCTTAAATCATATTATGACTGAATTGCTTTAGTTTATTTATTTATTTTTTTCCTTGATTTAACAATAGACAATACATAGATTTACATTGATATTTTTCATGAATTAAACTTCTCATAGAAATGCCGCCAGGTCCTCCAAATTTATGTAGGGTCTTCCAAAATGATGTAGGGTCCTCCAAAAGTTCCTCTTTTGGAATTATGCAGTACACACCCTGATGAAGTAATTTTGGAAACCTTTTAATTATTTTTGATAATCTTAATAGAATGCTGAAAATTCAGAATCCATACACCTGACACCTGGTTAAGACTCAGACGCAGCACTGTTTGCGTATTTTAACCGGAATACGAGTAAAGAACGAGTGTGGGATGGATAAGTTGAAAGCCTTGTTACTGACAAAGACTGGCTAATTTATTTTGTTAGGATTATTGATCAATAGCCCAATAATCGATGGCAGGGGGGTCCAGAAACTCAAACCTGTGCAAAATTTGCTTATGATCTTGCTTGGGATTGATATGGCAGGTTTAAAACTGAAACCTAATTACTTCTAATTTTACCTTGTAGCCTTGAATGTGTTAAAATGTCCCTGTTTACTAATAGTCGTATTCAAAAATAAAAATTTGTTACCTTTTTCTTGACAAAAGCAACAATTCAATTCAATTTCAAAATTCTTTTTTTTTCATAATTTTTAGAATTAATTCGTTTCATTTCCCCAAGTGCAAGTACAATGTAATTAATTTCATTGAAAGACTGGCAAAACTCCTTGTACAGTTCGCGCATTATATCTCTGGCTATGACTAGTACGCTATTAACCGTATCGTGTGATATTTTAAACATATGATTTCAGACGCAGCACTGTTTGCGTATTTTAACCGGAATACGAGTAAAGAACGAGTGTGGGATGGATAAGTTGAAAGCCTTGTTACTGACAAAGACTGGCTAATTTATTTTGTTAGGATTATTGATCAATAGCCCAATAATCGATGGCAGGGGGGTCCAGAAACTCAAACCTGTGCAAAATTTGCTTATGATCTTGCTTGGGATTGATATGGCAGGTTTAAAACTGAAACCTAATTACTTCTAATTTTACCTTGTAGCCTTGAATGTGTTAAAATGTCCCTGTTTACTAATAGTCGTATTCAAAAATAAAAATTTGTTACCTTTTTCTTGACAAAAGCAACAATTCAATTCAATTTCAAAATTCTTTTTTTTTCATAATTTTTAGAATTAATTCGTTTCATTTCCCCAAGTGCAAGTACAATGTAATTAATTTCATTGAAAGACTGGCAAAACTCCTTGTACAGTTCGCGCATTATATCTCTGGCTATGACTAGTACGCTATTAACCGTATCGTGTGATATTTTAAACATATGATTTCGGTAAACACAGCGTTTGATATACGGCGGGACTGTAGAACAATGTTTTCAGAAAAGTACCCCCTCTCCCCCCCGCGCCTTGCAACCAGCTGACTCTGTCATAGCCGGAGATATAATGCGCGAACTGTAGTATTACTGTGAAAAGTTCTGCATTAAGTTTTATCTGGATTAGTATTAATATGCTTTGTTAACTGGTTTTCAGCTGTGACGTGTGCTGTCAAATGTATTCATGGGTCAGAGTAATTGTAAATATATTTTTGATAAATCAGTTCTTCATATTTTTGTTTACTTTGATAATCTATCCTCGATCGATTATCAAACGTGGGACTGAGAAAGCCACTGGATTTGGTAAAGAAAGAAGAAAAAACTATTTAAGCATTTACCAATAATTTTTTCATGGTTTTCTGAATTTTTTTTATTTTTGTTATGTTTGTATATTGTTGTAATTAAGAATCAAGTTAGCCTACTTAAAATCCTACAATGTTCAGCTCAAGGTTATATAAAAGGTTTATTAAAATATGTTAAATGTGTTTTAAAATATGTTTAGCTCTACTTAATAACTCAAATCAGTTTAAGTACCAAAATTCAGTGAAGTCTCTACCAGCGACTTAAATTCTAACATGTTATTTATTTTCTGAATCTAGGTAACAGTGACCAAGAAAAAGATCGGGGGTAACCAGACACCGTCAACGAGCACGGCGCAAGTCGAGATAAGAAGGGAATCGAAACAAGTGACTGTCACTCCCATCCCACCTCCGAGTCCGAAGAAAACGGAAACAACGCAACCACCGAGGCCGGCGATGGAGGAAAGCCCGTCGGAAGCATCTTCCAAGCTCGAGGGAAGCGGAGAGAGCGAACACTCGGAGAGCCTCTCCGAGTCCCAACCATCACCCGCCGCGCTGACCCTGGGGGACGAGGTAAAGTGCCCCGTAGAGATCAAGCCGATCCGAGTTGCCAAGGAGAAATCTGTAAAGCAGGTCGGAAATCAAGTAGACAAAGATCCACAATCTGCAAATTCAGAACATTCAGATGAAAAGTCACCCGCTCTCTCCCAGTCTTTTAGTTCCGAGTCGGGGAAAATATCAATCGAAGAGAGAGCGAAAATGGAACCTAGTTTGCAGCCTGTTGTTTCGTTGCAAAATTACAAACACCTTACGATTAAGAGTGATAAACCTGCACGATCAAATGAAAAGAAGGAGAAGAAGAAGGGTAGCAGCGCTAAGGTCACAGTTAATCCTTTACCGTTTAAAAGCGGGTCTTTATCTATTAGTCCTGTGAGCAGTAAGTCGTCTTCTTTAACACCCGTAGTGTTACCTTCGTCGTCCTCTATTTCCATCCAGCCGGTCAAACTTCCAGCTTCGACTTCTGTGAATCTAGTCAAACCGAACTCTTCGTTCACCGTGACTCCGTTGTCAGAGGCCGACAGGAAGGCGGAAGAAAACAAAGAACCATCCATGTCAATTATAAAGATCACAGATAAACCCTCGACAGCATCTTCTTTAACAATCACGACCAAGTCCGAAACCTCTTCCACTCCATCAGTTTCTTCTTCGAATCACTCTGTCGCTTCTGTCAGCATTCAGCCGGTACAGGTGTCCAAGTCCAGCTTACCGAAGCCGACCTCCCCCGTCGCTCCCTCTACTCCTCAGATGAATTCTCTGGGATCAGCGATCGACTTCAATTTTCGACCTGATTTGCAACAGTTACCAGGAGCTCGCAGCGATTTCTTTTCAGGATTTCCTCGAACGCCATTAGGGTTCTCCGCAGCAAATTTTTTCCAGCCGAGGAAAGACGCTTCTGGGAAAGAACTGCCCAGCGGACTGACTCAGTTTCCCTCTTTTGATCCTGCCAGTTTTATGGCGTCAAATCCATTTTCTGCCGCTGCCGCTGGCACCGGTTTTCCGAGCGTGGCTGCTCCTAGATCGAACTTAGTCCAGCCCGCCGCACAATCCCCTTTTGATTCCGACCTGACGAGGATGTATTCGGCTTTTCATAGGCCGGAGCCGCAACAGCCCGCCTCGGGCTTCCCCACCCAAAACCCGCTGAACCCGGCCCAGTTCAATCCGTACGCTTACAGTCCGTTTTTGATGCCCGGTTTCCCCCTACCTGCAGCCAATCCTCAGCCTAGTCCCAGTACAAACTCCCAAAATTCTCCGTCTTCTCAGTAAACCTCCGGAAATAAGACAAAATCATCATCATCGACTCGACAGCTATCTGTATAGGGGTTAAATATTCCATAGTTGATGTTGAACAGTAGACTTCGTATTAGATCTGATCTCTTCGGAGACATGTCTTAGTATTCCAGTAGTTACGTTGGTGAATGTTGCATTGAACAAATGTAAACACTGACAAATTTACATGTGAATTTTGTATATATTTTGTATAAGATAGTATGTAACATCTTTGTAAGTATTTTATCCCTGTCAATTTGTTTTTAGCCTACTGCAAAGGTATGGTGAAGTATTTAATATCCGGTTTCCCAAAGAAATTGAACCAAAGTGTATATAGTTTTTTCTGTCCTGAGAAAACAGTTCCTTTTGATCCATGTTTTCTTTCATAAAAATATTACATGAACTGCCATTTCATAATTTGTATAAAATATTTTAACAATATTATCCCTTCTGTTTATTTTGCTTTGAGTGTAATTCATAATTAAAATTTTCTATTTACGTAGGTTCAACAATCAATATAATAGAAAGGTTAAAAAAATATTGCTAAAAACTTAATTTTTCTTAATTTTTTCGACATAAAATGTATTTTTAGAGTTTTCCAGATACTCAAGTTCCATAAATTCTTTAAAACAATAGAAAATAATTGTCATCCCTTACTTAATAAATTGCCACAGATTTAATTTTGTAACTGATATTGAATTTTGTCAGACCAGTAGTATATTAAAAGTTAAATAATACTAGTTAACATCATCTGTTAATAATTTATTCTCATATGACTTTAGAAAATTATTTAATTTGTAGAATCTTTATGTTCGCAACCCAAAATTGATTGATTTACCTCAAAATTAGTTTAAAACGATTTTGTTGTCAAATATTATTTTATTTTCCATATTAGTATTTATTTAGTCTTACCTCATATGTTTGCTTATTTTTTATAGTTTGTTTACGCATGCTGTAGTTTTGTTTATTTTTTCTATAATTTCTTTTGTTTTTTTTCAGTTTTGATGAGGTGAACAGACTGCGCTAAATGGATATTTTGTTGGGGCTTACGTTGGTAAAACTAAGTCTCTCTAGATGTTGCTGACAATTTTTAATTTCCTCACCAAGCACACAGGCTAAGTTGCTGTAAGGTAATATGAGAAAAAAGTCTTTTCAATGGAGTAAGTTTTACCTAAAAACAAATCAATATCGTTTACTTTTTAAAATAGTTGTGATACTGTAGTTTTGGGAATTGAATCAAAGTTACCCTAACCCTAAAAACACAACAGCCTTTTTGAGGTTATAAAGGTAAAGATTAGTTCATGTGAAATTTTAATTGTGCAAATTATAAGAATTTTTAACGTAGCAATGGCAGAGTATCGCCATTTTACTTGATTATTAAAACCAACATTTTGCGTATTACACTGATATTAATGATAGGGATTTAATCATCAATCTGCAAAAACCATTCAGATAAGGCATTTATATTTATTTCATAATTTATTTGTAATGTAAAACCGTTAAAAACTTATAGTTACTACTTTATTTCTATTTATTGGGATGTACTGATGGGAAAAAATTTAGACTTTAGTAGCCTTCTAAGCTCACTCTTAATACAGTAGAGCGCCGATTATCCGAACTTCTTGGGGACAAGGGGTGTTCGGATAACTGAATATTCAGATAATCGAACATGAAAAGACCAAATTTAAAAATTATATATGTAACGTAATTCTGACCAGTAAAAAGGCTAAAAAATGATCAAACAAAAATTATTCACGTAATTTTATTATGAAATCAATCAGGTATAAATGTTTAAAGAACAATTTATCATACATAGATATAGTACAATGTATACTTTTTATTTAGAGAAAAAGTCCAACATTTGTTTTTGCTTTAGACCTGACACTTTTTTTTGGCGTCCGAATTTGAATTGCTTGAGAATCATGATACAAATATGAATTGTTTCGGCGTTCGGTTAACCGACGATTCGGTTGACCGACGTTCGGATAATCGGCGCTCTACTGTAGTGACAATATGTTTTGGTTTTGATTTTTGCAGACATTTGCCAACACTGGCAAAAATAGGAGTCCACAAAAGATCAAATGATGGCGAACATCTGCAAAAATCAAAATCAAAATAGAGTCTCACCATCACCATAATTTAATTTAAAATAAAGGAATCACATGTTCTTGTTCTTCAGCAACCAAAAATTAGAAGGACTGCTTTCCACTGTAAAATATTTTACTAACGATTTCACACGTTATTTCATTAAAGATAGTTTTCAACTTAAACTTATTTTTGATTCTGTTTTGATTTGAAGACTATATTTTATGAAATGTTGTTTATTGAATATTTTTATATGTGATGCAGGCCCAACTTTGAAATTCATCTCGGTAGTTGTGTGGAGGCAGTGAGGTTGAACTGTGTTTATTAATTGATCATTTTGGAGTTTTATGAACTATATGGTTTGTTTTCTTATACCATACTTTTTTATTGCTAAGTTTTTTATAATAATTTTATACATAGATCAACAGAGTTGATTTTTTCCAAAGTTTCTTGTAAATTTTATACATAAATTTATTTATATGTCAATGCTTGCCTTTTCTTGCATCAAAAGTCAAACCTTTAATCATAAACCAATAGAATATTTTACGTTATTTGCTGTAGTATGTATTCATAAATTTATTTATATTTTTAAATGCTTGCCTTTCTCTGTGTCAAAAGTCGCACGTATCAGAACAGATATTTAAGAAGACGTTTACTTCAGTGTTATTTGTAAGAGTTTCAACTTAATCCGAAGATTTTGTGCTTCTAACGACCTTCCAGCTGATATTGAAGCTTTTAACTTCTCAACGACCAAGCCAGTATTACAGGTTTACTGCCCGCACACTGCATAATTTTGAATATCTGAATTTAGTGATGTCTCGGTACCACTTTTTCAAAATCTGTACCTGTACTAGTCTCGTTAAAATATGTGTACTTGGTACTGATTCATTTTACAAATTAGTTCAAAATGTTAACGTTATCATGGCACATTTTAAATTGGTTTTAAGGGATTAAAAAAGGGGGGATGTGCTTGTATTTGAGCTATTGAGCTTTTCAGTATTCAGTTTGGCTTGAGGATAAACAAAAAAGCTTTAAGTCTAGTTTGACCTTCATGCTTAACTTCTGCCTTTTACAAATACTTGTCTTTATTAATACATCTGCCCCTCGCAGTCACCCTCAGTTGTTTTTGCTTGGTTATTTTTATCCACATACATTTTTCATGATAATATTACACTTTCTGATTACCGCTCTTGTCTTGTACAGCAACGGGGGATAGTAGCAGCGTCTCCCATCAAATATAAGGGATACTTTTTTATGGCATGGTTACTTAAACCAGGTTTAAGTAACCATTGTTACTTAAGCACCATTGTTTTTCATCACAAAGTTAACCCCACCAATTACCTAAATATAAGTAGGGCTGGATTTGGCATCCATGGGCTCTAATGCTCTTTTGGTGGTGCGGATTTTGAGTGAAGGAAACATTTTAAAAAGCTTAAAAATGTATTGACGATTATTCATTGTAAAACATCATAAACAGACTTCCATCACAAAAATCTACTGTAAGGCTAAGTTGTGATACTCCTGTCCAGTAATCAGATTATAACTGACTTTGTGTAGTTTAAAAGCACTTAGTTTATTATCAGGAATTTTGATTTGAATTAGTCATATTATTTTGCCGTGAGCCTATGCTTGGATCTGGTCTTGCCTGTAATTATCTTAGTGCTTAAATGTTATGATTGGTTCTCGGTACAAGTACTTTTCTATAAATGAGTGGCACTGACACATCACTACCCAATTCATGCTGCATATGCTTACATTCGACTCTCGCTAACACGAACCTTGATGTCACAAAATCCTCGATATCACGCATTATTTTTAATCCCCTTTGGAAAAACCTGTCTAACACGAAGAAATTACTATACATAACACGAACAAAAATGTTTTGGTTATATTTTACCTCTATAACTCGAAGGGACACAAAAATTACCTCTATAACACAAATTTCCGTAGATAAGACAAATTCGATTGGCGCTTAACCTCCATAACTCGAAATTTACCTCCATACCACGAAGTTTTCAGAATGGACCTCTGTAATACGAAATCCCGGCGTTCAGGATGCAACCTGTCGGTGAATCATATCCGGGGTCAAGCGCATGTTTTAATAAAAAATATTATCGATACTGTAATTGTTTTTACAAAGAGGAAGATTACGGACTTTTTGATCAGTGGAATTAATAAAAGTTAAAAGTTTATTTTTGTAGCTGAAGGGGATACGGTAAAGTTTCTTTATATTATTGGTTTAATAAAAATTATGATCGATACTGTAATTGTTTTACATATTTAAGCAGAGTAAGATTACAGACTTTTTAATCAGAATTAATATGATCTTATATGTTTTTGTGTTTTACAGGTAATTACATTATAAATAATGTATTTTTAATTGATATATAATATTTAAATAAGTTAAAAGCTTAGATTTGTCGAAGATGGAGGGTATAAACTACATTTTTCTTTACCTCTGTATCATGAATTTTCATTTGGCTTACCTCATTAACTCGAACTATGCCTACGACGAGCTATACGTAACACGAAGAAAAATCGCAGTCCCGTGGAATTTTGAGTTAGCGAGAGTCGACTGTATATTATTTTATTTTTTGCAAATATACACATTACTTAGTTGGCCCTACCAGTACACTCCACACTCCCTCATTTATCCAGGTGATCCAAACTTTTTGTAGGCCCAGTTAAATTTTTTTGACAGTTCGTTATGGATTGCAAAACCAACTTCACTGCCTTTAGTATCCTCTTAACATGCAATGTTTTTACAATATCATAAACCACCGTAAATTAATGAGCATATAATCACCCTTGAGGTAGCTGATTTCATCTAGGCCTATATAGAGTATACAGCAACAATTAATTGAAGTTAAACTACAGCAGATTATTTTAGTATTTCATATTAGATTTCCCTTTTGAGTGAGATGTAATCTTCACTCGAACCATCCTGGTCTATTACTATTACAGTAGAGCGCCGATTATCCGAACGTCGGTCATCCGAACCGTCGGTTAACCGAACGCCGTAATAATTCATATTTTGAACATGATTCTCAAGCAATTCAAATTTGCGCGCCAACCTAAACTCCCGTCGCGCCGGGATATCCATGTATTCTGATAGATTTCATAATAAAATTACGTGAACAATTTTTGTTTGATCATTTTTTAGCCTTTTTACTACTAAGAATTACGTTACATATATAGTTTTAAAATGCTGTCTTTTCATGATCAATTATCCGAATATTCAGTTGTCCGAACACCCCTTGTCCTCAATTAGTTCGGATAATCGGCGCTCTACTGTAATATAATTTATATTGAATTGCATGGAAAATGTTATCAACATTTTAAAAACAGAACTAGTCCAAAAAATAATTACTTAATGAGATTAAGTCAATTTTTTAGAAACATAACGATTCTTAGATTTGAGGAATCAATCATGAACTGGCTTGTTGGAAGGTCCTTTTTACTAAACATATACAGTTTTAGTTCTTGGTGGAAGCAAAATTTTTGTAGCCTGTATTATGTTTCAGTTTAAAACCTATAATTAAGAGTTTTTATTATTCTTTTCATTGAATAATTTAGCTTGTGCCATGCAATTTAAGAAGATGAAATTTTAGATTCAAAACATCTGCGAATACAGCAACATAAGACAGATGTAGAGTTTTAAATCATAGATCTTTTTGCTTTATGTATATTTCGCAATCGATGTAGAGATAGTTTATTTTTATTGACTTTTGTACTATATTATTAGTATAGGGTAATGATAGTTTTTGTTTATATCGAGTCCTAGCCTTTTATTTCATCTGGTGATTTCATTGTCGGTAAGTGACTTTGTGTTGTGTATTATAAAATCCGGTTCTGTTTCTTTGTGAAAGAGTTTATATTTATTGATTTTCGTTCCTCAGTATTGTACAGAAAATATTTTTATTTACTATGAGGCTGTAAATAGAGTTAACTTTTTCGTACTATATTCGCTCCGTTATCTCTACTTTTAGTTATTATTTTAGAGTAGTGTACTTATATTATGGTGTCACTTTGACACGTTAAACGAAAATGTGCATTTTAATTTTCTAGTATTCTAGTTTTAGTTTTCATATTCACTCCAAATCGGTTGGATTTTTGTTTTAGCATGTAAAGGAGGTAGAATGTAATACATTATTTATTTAATTTATAAGATAGGCATCTAACTGAAAAGCATTATTGATGTAGGATTTTACATGTCTGTAAAAATATTCATAGGTAATCAATATTTATCTATCGGAAACAGAGGAGCAGTGAGCCATAATTGGAATTGATGTTTGCTCGTCCCTATTAAATTTAAGACAGGGACCGTCATCGGTTTTTAAATAACAAAAGTTTTTATTTTTTCATGAAAGGCTCTGTCAGGATTCCTAAAAGGATTTATTTTTTATGTAAATGTATGAATTTACTTAGAAAATATACTTACAGCCAATTTAGTCCTTGTAAGTTAAAAATATATACATGAAGGCTACTTTAAAAAAAAAATTAAAAAAAAAATCCTTTGAAGAAAATCAATAAGATCTGCTAAAAACATTAAACTTTACTATTTTATTTTTGAATTGCTCAAAATTTAATAAGCGTGTCCTTTTTAATTTACAAAAAAAGTTGTAAAAAATCTGAGAACCATTTATTTTTGTGAATAAAATGGAATCAAATTGTATCCTAAATTAAGACATGGAAGAAAAATTTGAGGTTTTACCTTCTTTGTTATCTTTGTAATTTTTTTCATGAGCAAAAACCAATCACTTTGTTCAAGTTTAACAGAACATATCCTTTATGTTTCAATCTGTGGTGATCAACAATTAATGATCATGTCACCCCATTTTCATTGGCATGGAGATTTTTCAACTCAATCAATCACCATTATTTTGTGCCAAAATTATAGAAAACAGGAAGCAGAAGGGGCTAGTCCTAGTAAATGTCAGTATTCTTCAATTTATAAAACAGTAAGGTTTGTGCGAACGTTGTAAAAGAAAATGCTACCAGAGTTGGGTCCAATAGAACTGGCGGGTCAAGGTCAAGTTTTAAAGCAGGTCAGTTGATCCCGTTCTCATTTGTCACAATGCTTAAAAATCAGCTGGACTGTTGAAAAACTTGACCTAGACCTGCCAGTTCTATTGGACTAATTAATCATTGTGAAATAACAAAAAACAACATTAACAATATCAAATTACAACACTACTGCCGGTTCTGACAATGGCATAGTATGCAAACATGGTCATATAAAATATGGCCAGTCATTTTGGAATTCTTCAGAGTTTTATTAATATAATTTCAGAGAACTGCATAGTTTCAAGGGGATGTTTGAAATAATTTATATAAATTTGTGCTTGGAACATGGAAAGAATTATGTTTCTGTACAAAATGAGGCAGTGGGTTTCCAAACTCTCTGTAGGTGTTGATTTGATTGTTGTATGAAGACAAACATATTTTGTAATATAACCATGGGTCTTCGATTACCATCTCTACTTCCATGGGAATGTGTATTTCATGAAGGTATAATTTAATTTGTCTTCATAATCTGTCATTCTTATGCATCTTTACTTAATTTGACGATTATCTTGGGATTTGACATTAAAGTATTTAAATAAGCACCATCTTGAAATGGCCTAAGGTAGAGTAATGAGAATAGAAAACTTGAAGGGCATTAAGATATATAGTTGTGTCGAATTTGAAACTCCTTCTTTGAGTCAAAGATAAAGTTATAAGTATATTAATATATTTGTAAGAAACAATTTCAGATGGATAGATGGAGAAAGTATGCCTTGGACACCCATGGTTGTATTACAGTTTTTTTGTCTTGATAGAAGGAATGAAGACATGGCTGGCAGCTAGTAGGGGCTCGGCTACACTCTTGTTATCTTGCTCGAAAACCTGCCGCTGAGGTGGTGACCATATGTGACGTCACTGGGTTAAAACGGGCCTACCGCTTGTAGTATAAACATGTTGTAGTGCAATAGTAAAATTTTATATCTTGCGTATTACTTCGTAGCATATATGATTAAAACTTGAAGTGTGACTTCTTGTAGTTGTGATCTACTGGATAATAGCCTAAAATCCCCTATATTACATAATTTTTTGGGAATTTCCCCTATAGGGAAGAAGCTGTTGCCATAGGCCATGGTAAGGTGTAAGCCCAAGACCATTATAACTTTTCATTTCGAGGTCCCCAGATGCAAAAACAACATTTGTTCATTTCCATACACATATACATCTATGTGTCTTTAAGCACGATAATTTGCATAGAAATGGTCCGATCTGAATGAAATTTATAATGGACGAGTAAAGAAGTAATTGTTCGGACGAATCTGAAAACCAGCCCAATCGGTCTATTTAAAGGGGGGTAAAGAGACATATACTCCCTCAAAAATTGTTTTTTACATTGAAAAATATAAATTATCACATTTCTGTTTTCACTATTGATTCAGCTTGGAAAAAAAACAATTTTGTACCTTGAATCATTGCTCTATGACCATTGGTTACCGATATTTCTGTTAGTGGTGGTAAACACAGAACGTTGTCCCAATGTTAACTTTATGAAATAAATAAAATTGTACATCTCGCTTACTTCTCAACATATCCAAATGAAACTTGGTATGTGGCCTCATCTAGTAGAGATTTACTGGATTATAGCCTAAAAACCTCAATTTTTATATAAATTGAAATAAATATTCTGTGGCAGAAAACCATACTCATTTCCCATGTGATCTAGAGAATATTGAAGTATGCTCATCTGTGAACTTGGGCGTACTTAATATGAGGCTTTCTTTGAATAATTTATTTGCACATTTGAAATTCGCTGAGTATGCAGATCTGCTGCAATGGGGGTATTTAATATCAGTTTAGAGTAACTCCTAAAATAATTCAGCTTATTCACTATTTACTGCACTACATTGGTATTTATACGGTGAGCACCAGTATAATAATTGGGGAATTTAGGCCATTGTCAGTATATATGAACTGTCTGAAGTCACATACTGAGTTTTATTCAGATGACAAGAATTAAAAGAGATATAAAGTTTTATTAATGTGCTATGTGGCTGGTAGTACGGTGAGTGCAAGTCTGGTTACAACTTGGTGACGTCAAAGCGCTGGACAGCTTGCAGCAGCTTTTTGGGTGGAGTGGCAGAGTCCTTGCTAGCTCTCCCCGGCCCTGGAATCCATCAAAGGTCTCCGGAGAGAATGGAAAACACCCTGTTTAGTAACTCTAATTTAGCTACCCCCAGCAAAACCACCAGGACATAATTTTTCCCCAATTTGGAGTGAATGTGCATAAAATTCAGTTCTATGAATTTGTTGTTTTATGTTATTTAAAACATAATATTTTATTTTGATACCGTAATTATTGTACAAATTCATCAAAATTACACCCATCTTGGTTTTAGATGTAAAATTTTGTATTTATTTCCTCTTAGGGACTTGTAATTTTGACTATGTTAAGTGTTAAGATATTAAATGTGAATATTTATGATACACAAGCAGAATTTAGATGTCGATTCTGTGATGACACCGGTCACAGCGTTATTATATCTTGGTGCAAATTAAAATAGGATTCAGACAAAATACATGGTAGTTTTTATTATCCCCCTGTTTTAACATGTTCAGAACTTTACATTCAGGGTGTCCAGCTTCGATGGTTTAAAAAAGTTCTAGGATATTCAGCTGGTCAGACCAATCAAAAAAGTCATTACGATCACAGGTTTCCATCTCTCGGACTGTATGTGTAATTTACATAATGCAACTTTAAAACCAGTTGAAGAACCAGATTCAAACTTGGTGCATGTATGGGTCCAATTTTTGTGTGGAGTGTCGTTTTCCTACTTTGAATCATTTCAAAAATGCAGCCATTTTCAATTATCAATGCTTTATGTACAAAAAAACTGCATAAGTAATTAACAATTTTAATCAAGCAAGAAGGATACAAAATGTCATATAATTTAAAATGTATGTTTTTATTAAGTTTATAACTTGAATAACCTAGAAAATGTAATTTTAAATTAATCATTTAAAATTATAAATTAATTTTAATTAATTAATTAGTTAAATTTGTGTAAAAATTCTAAAATAAGCCCAAATTTGTTGTTGTTTCTTGATAAAATTTATGTTTTCTCTGATATAAAAGTAGATGTAGAAACTTGATACTCCGCATAAAAATAGATCCTGTTAATCATGAATCAAGTTTGACTCTAGGCCCTCTAGTGATTTTAAAGTTACAATGGGTTGTGTGAAAAATACATTCAGTTTTACAGATTAGAGACTGGAGCAAGATCGATCATACCATTTTTTACATTTTTTGTTTGTTTTTACCTGATGAGGAAACTGAAAAAGTCTAGCAAAGTTGAAGCTGGGCACTATATAATGTGTTCTTTGGTACAGTAGAGTCCCGCAAATCCAAACTTCAACAACCCAGAAGTCTGGATGACCTGGAAAGCCTGCCAGACCTATAAAGTGCACTTTTATGTTTTTAGAGTTAACCTACAAAACAGTTTTAGTCTTTCTTTTAAGTTTGTTTTAACAGATGAGGTTCAAGTATTTAGTTTTTGTATGATGTATTTTGCAATAAATGAATGTTTTTGTATAGGAATAACCTAAACTATGTGTACTCTTATTTTTACTCCTTTCCAGAATTTTCAAAAACCCGGGCACTGTTCAGTCCACATTAGTCGGTTTGTGGGACTCAACTGTACCTAAAAAAATGGTGTAGACTATTAGGAAATTAAATCATTAGATAGCTTTAATTCAAGAGAGATCGCTGTGAAGTAACAGTTGACCTCTCCTGAGAAGCCTTCTTCTTGAACACGGGCACTTGGCATCTTAAATCTGAGGGTGGGAATCACATTCAAACCCATGGGCTGATGGTTTTTAAATATTTACATTATGGGATCACTTGGATTGTTAGTTAACTTAGGCCTGATTTCACCAATCATCAGTTAAGGGTCGGTTAATAAACCGTTTGTTAAAGATAGGAAAATAGTATTGACCAGCTGATAAAATTAAACTAACCGAGCCTTAACGGTGGTTTAAAGTTTGGTGAAATCAGGCCTTAATGTATCAGCCCTGGTCAATCGATAAAAATTCTTTACATGTAAATAAGAAATATTCTACATGTTAGTGAGTAAACAGCTTTTTTGAATCAGAACAATAAATTATATTGCCTTTAGAAGACTAAAAATAAGACACAAAGTTTATTTATTAATTTTTTTACTGCCTCACTTTGTTTATGTAAAAAATACATAAATTAAGAAAGTACAGGATTTTTTTAACACAACCCAAATTTTATTTTGTCATTTGAAGGATTACACTTCCCAAGATCCCTGGATTTGACCCCACTACAATATTTTCTTTGTGGATACCTAAAAAGTAAGGCCTACGAAAACAACCCACAGGATATTCAGCCGCTAAAAATAAACATAAAAAATTTAATATGAGAAATTGAAAGAGGTACTTTGCAAATGTGTTCTGGAATTTAATGGAGAGAGCACAACTTTGTATAAATGTCCATGGAGGATTTTTTGGACACTTAATGCAACCTACATGTGATCAAACTGAAACAAAAGGTTGCAAAAAATGTCAAGATTAACAAAACAATATTTATTTTTAGCTATATATGTGCATTATTCAATGTTACACAAGGGTTGTGATTAAAAAAAGACCCTGTATATCTAGTTAACTGTTTTTTGTATGACTTCAAAATAAGATTGGTTTAACATGTTCGTTGCGGTGCCATAAATGGAGAGCATTCTCACTAGCCTGGAGTCAGATGAAACATTAGGAAAAGATTACATGAACCAGCCTCAATCCAGTTCAAGATCTCAGTCTTGTTGATTGGAGGAAAGAAGGAAAAAGTTTGACCAAATAGGCGATAGGAAGCATCTTTAGGCCGAAGACACACGAGGCGTTTTTTAACACTGCGGTAAAAATGCCGCTCGCCTGTAGTGCATTGATTTAATAAATGGACGCGTTCACACGGGGCGGAAGAAATACCGCGCGATAATATTGCCGCTTGCGGTCATTTTGCCGCCGCTCGAAAGCGGATTTATTTCCGCTTTGTCATCACAGAGGCGTATGCAATTAAATAGGAGCGTACACATTTGGTGGATTTTTTACTGCCGCCATGGTCAGACGGCAAGCACTCTAAACATTGTACCGTGTTGATAACGTCAGGAGTTCTGTGATCAGCATATGGTAAAATGCATTTGGTGAACACCCACAGTCGTCTCTCAAAATTAAAATGGTACCATGATTGGCGATAATTTTTCTGTGGTGTATTTTTTACCGCCATACGTGTATGAACGCCGATTTCGTCGGCTGCGGCGGAAAAATTATCGCGCGGTAAAAAAAAAAACGCCCAGTGTGTCTCCGGCCTTACAGTAATAATTGATAAATAAATAAAAAGCACATGCAAATAAAAAGTGATTGACGGCCAAAACGATGTTTAGCTGTGTGTAACAATCAATAGAAAGGTGAGATGTTTTTAATTCAGAACATAACAACTGAATCTTACAAGATATCTAGTTAAAGGGGGTGAGGAAAATGAAGCTTGGGTGTTTAAAAACAAACCCAGATGAATTTGGAGGAGGAAATAAATAATCCCCTCCTCCTCCTCCTCCTCCTTTTTTTGGAATTTTACTGGATCTATTGATTCACTATGATTATCTTCTATCAATCATCTGTTACATGCTAAACCAAAAACATTTAACATTTTATTGACTGTTAATCTTAGAGAAAAACATTGTTTTTACCAAACTTCACTTTGTTATGGTCTAAAATCTAATGTGAGTTTAGTGTAATTACATGGCTCTGTTTACTTCCGCATAATCGATGATTTTTCTCCCCTCCTCAGCTGAGACCTCAAACTCAAGCATCAATATGTTAGTCTACTCATCAGGTATAAATAGCTTGGAAAATGTTTTACTACTTTTCCCCCATCCCTAGAAATTTGGTTCCATACACTTAAACTACTAACGTTTCCCCACATTCCTCACTTACTGTGACAATTAATTTAAGTAAATCCTGTCCAATCTTTACGATAAATTGTCATTGTAAAATTATATTTCAACACAAGTGGAAAGTGGATCTTTGCATATTCGAGACCATATTTTTAAACCCCTCATATGGTTGAGAATATGCAAAACATTTTCACTCGTGTTTGAATTATCCTTTTCACTACATGACATTGAAATTAGTTGATTTTTGCTAGTAACAAAGCTTTCACATCATCCATTCTACACTCATCACACTTTCTTTAAAATACTCAGTGAGTGTTGCAGTTGCAGTCTCAAATCAGATTATTTTATAAGATTATTATTATTCATTTTTATCAAGAAAATTACAAAAGATAGTAAAAGTTTTCCACGACATGGTGGAAACAGACTTATTTCTGTTGTAAGCAGTGTAAAGATGAGGTTTCACAGGAGATAATACCCCCGTTGCAGCAGACCTGCATACTCAGCGAATTTCAAGTGCAAAACAACGTATTTCGATCCAACATAGCGAGATTTGACATGTTTTTGTAAGCTCCATAAGAATAACATGGGAAATGAGTATGGAGGTTTGCTGCTACAGGTATATTAAAACTGGGTGGTTTTAATTCAATATTTAGTAGATCTGAACTAGAAGAAGCCATTTACCAAGTTTTATCAAGATATGTTAAGAAATAAGCGAGATATAGAATTTTACTTATTTCCCATAAGGTTAACATTGGGACAACGTACTGTGTTTACCACTTTCAATATCTCGGCAACCAATGGACATAGAGCCATGATTCAAAATACTAAATTGTTTGTTTTTTTGGGCTGAATTCAATGGTGCCGATAAAAATTTGAAAAATTTTATTTTTCTATGTAAAAATCTCAAAAAACCCATTTTTGGGGGGGTTTACCCCCCTTTACCCCCCCTTCCGGTGGTCCGATCGGGCTGGTTTACGAACTCGTCCGAATAATTACTACTTTACACGTCTATGAATTTCATTCCGATTGGACCATTTTTGCGCAAGTTATCGTGCTTAAAGACACATATATATAGATAAATATAGATATATATATATATTATTTTAGTTAACATTATTAAGTTAAGAAACAAAGTACCCTTTTTTGAAACATTTTTTTATTTCGACGACTAGTTTCGATACATTAGTTCATTTTCAAGTCATGTATAGATCTATATATATATATATTTATGAAAGTGAACGAATGGTGTTTTTGGCATCTGAGGACCTCAGAAAGAAAAGTTATGATGGTTTTAGGCTTAGGTCTTACCATGAGACCTACGGTAACAGCTTCTTCCCTATAGGGGAAATTCGCTAAAACCATAATGAAAGCAGGTGATTTCATTGGAGGGTAGTTGAAAAGATATTACCAGCCAAAAAAAGACTCATCGTCAGCAGATTTATTAATATTGATCACAAATAGTACTCTGAAATACGTATGAATAACCCTGAATTTGCAGTGTAAAAATTAAAGAGTCAAAAAACAGAAAATGTGTCCACGGCAACCGTTTTCATCAACAATATCCAAAATTTTAGTCTTTTTTCCATAACGGAGGAGTGGAAGTTGAAATTAATGATATGGCTCATATCACCTAGGAGTATGGCTCGGCAGTACACTAAACCCAAGAGAGACATTTCACCGGACGAAGGAGAGAGCGAGAATGTCAGAGTGTACTGGATGCCGAGAGAGATTTGTCAGTCACATGAGCAGGGTGAGTTGCCATGGAAACTGTTTGGTGGATTATTGTATGGTGGTGAAGACTGCTGTATGCAATAACATCCACCTTTGTTTTCTTCAGCTTCTGTAAGAATGCATTGCTAGGTTACTTTTAAGGACTGGTTTACTCGGTGGCAAATCAAATAGTCAGTAGACAGGATAGACTACCTTTGAAATTACTTTTTGTCTAAACCAGCTACTGGCTTAATTTACTTGCTCTGCAACTGTGTAAACCTGGAAGACAAATTCTTTGTTTGTTCAGCCAGAGGTTGAGCACATTGATGCCCAGATGTAGAGGGGTTTGGCACTGTGAGCACAGAGAAGGTAGAGAATATGTGTCTCTACCTTCTCTGTGCTGTGAGTCAAGAAGGAGAAAGATGTTGGGCCCCCTTTTTATTGGGTGGGATAAAGAACTGTCCCCTAACACTTGGCTGTGGGTGGGAGGAACCTAAGCCATGAAGTGCAAAATGCGGAAGATTTCTAGCATCCCTGGAATATTTTGGCAGAAAGGAAAAATTTGTTTTTCAATTGATAAATGCAGCTGGGTGGATATAATTGCATCAAAGGCAAAATTTTGGATATAATAAGCAAATATGCAAGACAATTTGGATTTATTCTAATAATATGGAGATAATATTAATGCAAATATTAATACTAAATATCCAACTCCTGAATTCTGAATGTTCCATTTCGTGCATTACTGCTTCTTTGTTTGAATTTTACTTTAGATGAAATTTGACGAGTGTTCCATACAATCTCAAAAAAGATAACAGTTCAAATTTGTTTTAACTGATTGCCAGTAAATTTATCATTTATTATAAATAAATTTAAGTTTCTCGAGTGTTTGCCACAGAGAGCAAGGCCTGTACGCTTATCACTATCCTGGTGGTTCTCAACTGCCAGAAGGGACACGTGGACTTTGCTCGCCTCACTCCCAGCTCCGACTTTATCGATATATTCTCCCACTGTATCAAGCAAGGTAAATAAATGGCATAAGTTAGAGTGAAGTTGTATAATAAAGTATTTCTGGTTTTAAATATCATTTTCCTTTTTTAGATGCAGTTATTTTTAATTTAAATCTAGTTGGGCTACTCTCACCTTTCATTTTTTAAGCTG
This sequence comes from Flexamia atlantica, assembly GCA_035578135.1. Taxonomy (NCBI): domain Eukaryota; kingdom Metazoa; phylum Arthropoda; class Insecta; order Hemiptera; family Cicadellidae; genus Flexamia; species Flexamia atlantica. The sequence continues at coordinate 1,870,204 of JAQJVK010000030.1, read as the reverse complement.
CGTAAACTAGTCAAACAGTTGATGCTTTTTGTTGAAATCCGGGATTCCAATGAAATAAAAATTATTTTATGGAAATAATTACACATACAGTCACATATTTAATCACACACAAACATGGTCTTGCACTCATCCTGCGTCTACCACGTAGGACGCAGGCGTAGGCGTAGGGAGGATTTTCCTAAACTTGCCATTGTCAGTCATATATCCACTGCGAGCGCCAAATTTGAACTGACAATCCATCCTGTTGGGTGGGGAAAGTAGATAAGACAGGGTCTTGGTTAGCCGCCCTAGCTAATAATTGTTTTATTTCCTTGATGAAATTCCAGATTTCAACAAAAGTATTGATTGGTCTTCGCAGCTTAAAAAATAAAAGGTGAGAGTAGCCTAAAAAAATTGTAATTCATTAGTAATTAGTAAAACTTAGTAATAAAGTACTTCATGTCTTGTTTTATATTAGTTTTTGTAAGGTATTTTTTAACCTTACTTTACAATATTTCTGATTTTTCTAACTTTTAAAGCACTATCAGTTTTCTTTTACATCGCAATCAAGATAAAAATTCTACTACCTTTACAGACCACCTTCTACGACCCTGATAAAAATGACCACTTAATCACGATGACACTTATTTCTTTTAGGGCCTTGTCACATTGGTCGAGTAGGAGGGCGAGTTAGCTTCGACTGTCAACTCGATAGATGTGACATGGCCCTTAATGTTTATTCAGTTAATAATAACGTAGGCTGATTTGAAAATTATGACTTGGTTAAAAGTTAAATCAATATTTTATTTTACAGGAAACAATTTATATGAAAAGTTGAGAGAGGCTGGAATACTGAGAGTGAAATACTTGAATATACCCGAAGCTCTGGAAGCTGTCAAAAGAGAAACAAACACTACTGTTGTAGAGTGGGTAAATGTTGATTATCTTATGTTGTAGCATGGCCGTCTCTAGTTAAAAGGCTGCAACATTTGAACTGGCAATGTTGTTTTGCAAGAGCTTTTAAGAAATAAAAACCTCTCCTTATGTCTGCTAATTAAAAGTAATTAATAGATGGTGCCATAAGGGAGTAGGAACTCCAAACCCTTAGCTGCGGTGTTGCCATTTATCAATGCTGCGGCCTTGTTACTAGAGAAGGCTACGGTTGTAGTATTTATTATTATTGGCTGTGGCTTTGCTTTAGTCAATGATAATAAGTTTATAGTGAAATATTTAGTGAAAGTGAAGACAATGTTTTTATTTCCAACAAAGCATTCAGTTTTAAATTAACCGCAATGTGTCTATTTCTTGGCAAAATTTTTTTCTTGAATTAGAGAGAATGGTTTACGAAATTAACCAGAGATTTATGTGATTTTCACTTTATAATAACAGGGCCTTAGAGGTTAGTGTAATAACCTAACGGCACATTTGTGAGACTTTTATGGAAGTGAGACATAAGCATTATTCATTTCCACATTTATATACAATCCAATCATTTGCATGATACAGAAAAGCCAAATAGGGCAAAAAGGTGTATGGTTTTTGTAGAACATTTTTTTAGACATGACTCGAGAAAAAGTACTTTAGATATTCCATATTATTTTGGTTATTCTTGTCCATAAACTTCAAAGTACTGCAGAATTATATTTTATGTAAAAATAAAGTCATACAAGTTTTTTTTCAGTTTTCTGGTTTAATTCATTTAATCAGAATAAACTTCACGTCTGACAATGAATACATTTTAGTTATAAAACACTTTTGTGGCTAGAATTTTGTGAACCCCTAATTAGTGTACTACTTACAGAAAAGTTTGTATTTTGAAGCGGATATGATAAAAACACTGCACCACAACATAGAGAAGCAGCTGGAAATGTGGCGCAGCAGTCGCTTAAAGAGTGAAAGGTGCAACCTCAACATTGTTATATTGGCGAACCTGAGAGCCGTAGTTATGATTGTCAGCCGAGCTTCTGGGATAGTAAGTTTCATTCAACAGTTCTATGTTATGTCCAAACTCTCAATTTAAAATCTATAATTGGGAGCACAAAATTAGGCAGGTGGCAAAAAAAGAACTCACCTGCTAAAACTCTGATAACTTAGTTTATATTGTTAGGGCCTTTTTCCGTGCAAACACGTGTTTACTTAACGTATGATTATATGGTTTATCCACAAGAAATAACAAATACTAAAGTTGCCAGCATCACACACACTCACCCACCTAATTTGGTGCTCCCGATTATAGCAAAGGTCTCAAACACAATATCATTACATACGAAAATTATGTCTAAGTAAGCACTGACTTTGCAGTATGCAGCAACTGTTTTCAAGAGTAATATAACAACTTTTTCAATGACTCTAGAGTTGAGAGAGGTTTTAATTCAGCTGGATCATTCAATAATCTGCAATTTCCAATTCCATTTTTTAAATATATAAAAAGCTTCAAAATTCTTATGATACAACACTGTCTCTTATTTTGTGAATCATCAAGCAATTCACACATTTATTTATTTACAGGTTACCCTCGCCGACTCTCACGGCCACAGTCCGTACGGAGCCGTGATAGCTCAAGCTTCTGCCAGCAGGCTTGCCAACCTGTGCAAGTGGTACGCTTACCAACTGACTAAAGACACAGGACCCGTTACCTGCTACGAGTTGAGCTTTCTATACTGTCCGTGATATAGAGTGCGGTTCCAATGCAAGTAGGGACATCGTCAAAGGATGTTAAAAAGTTAAGGGTTATGATGACAAGTAAATATTGAAGATAAAATTAATGTGAGAAATTTATTGATTAGATGAGGCTTTTGAGTTTAAGTTATTTCGTCCCCTACAATAAGTTGTGAAGAAACACTATCTGTCCTTAAAAAATCAAGTTGTACAATTTAAAAATCAGATAGTAGATAAATGTGAAAAAATCATTTTATAGGTTTATAGGTATGGCCAGAGCTAAAATAATCCTTCAGTAATTTGTAAGAAAGAACTAAATGATTTATTGGTTTTAACTAGCAAAATTTAGAGATCACAAGATTGCTTGTACAATCGAGCAAGAGAGACCGGATTGGTTGATTTTGCAAAACCAAAAACTTATTTATTTAATAGGTCTATAATGATACATTCCTCTGCTACAGTATTTCTCTTTCTAAAACAAATTTAATTCAATTCTACAATGTTGGTTTATATTTCTGATACCTGATCAGTTATCAGTGTAAAGATTTTTTTTTCAAGGGGTTTCTCAAGGAGAAAAAAAAACAATTTTTTACATTTGCGCTTTATTAAAAGAAATCTTATATTTTACAATCACAGTTGCCTTAAACTTACTTTAAAATCTAATTTTTTAATCTTTACATGATATCATAAACCAAGTTAGGTTTAAAACTCAATTAAAGTTTAGGTAGTCTTAGTCTATGTCGAGGAGACTCTTGCAGAAGGTTTTTACGAATACAATGTGGTGGGATTACTTCTCAAGCGGAGCATAGTTGAGTAGCTTCTCAATCAAGTCGACATGTCCCAGCAACATTCTCCTGCAGCAATACCTCTTCAAGCCTAGGGCATCCAGCGCATCACTGCAAAACCAATGCAAATCAACTACTGTCAGACAATTGTATCTCTTAAGAATCACCATTAGAAATTGAATATCTGTCTAAAATAGCCTGTCACAAAACATCCTTTTAAGGCCCAAAAAGCAAATAAGGCAGTGGCTAGGAGGCTTGAGGGCTAAAGGGGTTTAATATTCAGTACAGTACACCTCGTATTATCCGGACCTCACATTATCCGGATCCCGGATTATCTGGACCGCTCCATCCGAGAAAATAAAAAATTCAAATCACGGCAAAAACGTGATTTTAGCGAGGTCACGAGTAAAATGCGCCTTATAAAAGTAAATTACAAATGCAATACATTACTGTACGCATTTGAAATCACAATAACTGAAGGAGTCACATTGCCTAAACAGTAAATTACAGCATTTTTGCAATTTTTGTGGACTGATATTGAGTTTCAAAGTGAGTGGTTGAAAAAGGAAAATAGTGATTTTAACTTTAGAAGAAACTGAATGCTGTCAAAAGACTTGACACAGGAGAATCAGGTAAAGAATTAGCTAAGGAACTGGGTGTTGGGACAAGTACGGTAGTGACTGGAAGAAGCATAGAGCATAGAGCAAATTAGAAAAATGTTATGCGCAACAAGCTTAAAAGACTAACATGTTGCACAGTCTTGATACGTTTGCAGCAATTTAATTTAGCAGGGGCTAAGGTACGCGAACGCTATTTAGGCGATATTGTAATGACCTCGGATTATCCGGATTTTTCGCTATCCGGATCGGTATTCCGCCATATTAATCCGGATAATCCGAGGTGTACTGTAATACAATCTGAACCAAACTTCATTTTCTGCTATTCAACCACAATCTTTTTAGATGCCTCTGGTGTGTGGTTGTCAATTCTCCAAAACTATATGCATAAAAATGTTAAATCAAATAAAAGATATTTAAATAAAAAGGAACTAGACATAAAAAAGCTAGGACAAAATCCTAAAGGAGTTAAAATGATAACAACATTTTATTTCTATCAAATTCTAACTGCTCCCTATTAAAAAGATTGAAAAGGGGGATTGAAAAGTGTAGTATTGTTGAAAACAAACCATCAGATGAACAGCTGCTGCAAAACAGATTTAAATAAGAACTAAATTCACCACGAAACACTAACAAAATTTTTTAGAAATATAGTTTCAAACCAGCCCATTAGAAAACTGATATTTTTAGTTTCATTCGGAAATCTGCAATTGATACAATGTAGATTGGAGGGATCAAAATAATACTATTGAGCACCTAACACGTTGTGCCCGATGTACCCAAACCGAAAGACAAAACTAACCTAGGTCATAACTTAAACTATATCTTCAAAATAGCCTTGATTTTACCTCATGTATACCTGAATAACTAATTTGAGTGACATTTAAATAACCTCCAGAGGCACGTCGATGGTGGTGTCATCCAATGGGCATACTGAAATCCCCACGTGCTATATGTGGTACACACATGATTCGTGTGGCAGGCGAAGAAGGGGTGAACAATACACTGCCATTTGGTTTGCCATTTTCGGTTTGTTTAAGTTACATCACCTTTATTTTTTCAGGATAAAAAATAATTACAAGTGCTCTACTGGTGGCAAGATGTGTTTACATAACCATAAAATATGAATAGACCAATAATAACCCAGCAAAGCTCCGAAAGGATTGTAAAAGTGCATTGAATGAAATGGGAAAAGTGCACCAACGGTGGTACTTGTCTTGCAGTGCCACCGGTGGCACAAGTTGGGATTATGGATAGCACAAAGTGACTGACAACTTTTTTTGGACTTTACAGGTTTAACCCTTTTAGTGCCAGGATCTCGTAGCGAGACGCGCATACTAACTACCGCTAGTGCCGGGATCTCTTAGCGAGATCCTGTCTCTAACTGCATAGAATGCCAGGATCTCGTAGCGAGACGTTTACATTTTTATACATATAAAATATATTTTTTAGTTTTTACTGGCTGGAATTCATGCCAAATGCCTTTCTATGATCAAATCTTTCGTTTCATGTGACTTTTCTCCTGAACTGTCTTTATGGTTAGCTGAAATGACATACTGAAATGCAAACAGCTGTTGGCAGACAAATAACCATGCATTTCTTATGGCGGTGATGCAACTTCGTTTGTGTAATTTTTAGGCTATGTTTTTGTTTTACCTATAGAGTTATAATTGAAATATAGTTTGTATTTTGTTATTGTGGATCTTTTTAAATGTTAAATGATGTTTCTAGTGTAAATATGGAATACGAATACTGTTTTAAGTAGGTTGCTTAGTGACGTTGTTCAACTCTGCATTGTTGCAAAGTTATCGTTTTATTTTGTTAATTCATAACCTATTACAGTAGTTTGATGTTTTATACATGGTTTTTACTTGTTTTTTAACGTAGTTTCACATAAAACTAATAAAAATTGCATCAGAGTAAAACCTGAATATGTTTTTTTAGTGTAAACATAAAAATTAGTATGATGCAAAATTTTTTAAAAATTTAGGCTATTAATATTTATTTTTACTAGAAACTTGAAATTTGTCTATCTTCTTGTCATTTATAAATAATAGAAGTATTTAGAAACAAATAAAAAAAGATTTGTTAAAAAATGTTAATAAATAAATTGTTGGTGATTTTTTTCCCAAACCCTTACATTTTTGCTAAAAAAGGCCTGGCACTTCTTGCAGGTAACAATGAAAACATGTCCGGCACTTCTTGCTCCTACATTAAATTTTTTTCCGGCACTAAAAGGGTTAAGCTAGATAATGAGATTCTCTAACGTATTATTAAGAAACTTTTAAACTCACCCCTCTGTGTACTCTGCCTGCAGAAGACCGAGGTAAGCCTCCCACTTGTTGCCGATAACTTTGCCACACGTGAAGCAACGGACTGGAATGATCATCTTTGCTATAAAAAAAGAGATATTCTATCAAATGAAGGTTTTAATTTTAACACTAATGCTACTACTACTGCCACAAGTTAAAATGAATTGTATTATATAAGTTAATTTCAATAGCCCTCTACAGCTTACCAATCTTCTTAGTATTTAAAGCGAAATAAATACAACAAATAATATAACAAATACAATAAATTATAAATTAAATAAGAAAAATAGTTGGGGTTACCTACCCCAGATACTGTCGTTGATTTTAATTGTAATCAGCGATGACTATATAATTTCGGCCCAATTAGGCCATTATCAAATCAATAAAGAAATGCCAGGCTCGATTAACTTCAGTGATGTGAAGACTGCCATCGAGCCTGGCACTTCTTTATTAATTTTATATTAGCCTAATGGGGCCGAAACTAACTTATAAGTAGTCATTGCTGATTATAATTAGAATCGACGACAGTATCTGGAGGATACGAGTTTCATATCTGTTCTTCTGCCGTTCGTAAGCAAACGGATCAACATCTGATTTCTAAGAAAACAATATTGAACGATCTACCGATATTCGAAGTTCAATGTATTTATTGTTTGTTGGATAGAACTTGACATCCGATTCCATTGTATTTCATATCAATTGTTTTGTTATTCTTTGAAAATATATATTTTGCGACAGTATTTTAGTACAAAATGGCGGATGATGAGAAATGAGGTACTGTAAGTTGTTCAGTTAGTTAGTTGTAGTAATGTTTTAACTTAGTTTTTGGCCAGCTTCATTACATTCAATTTTATTTTATTTTTATTATATACGTTTTGAATGTTTTATTGTTTGTACAAGAGAATCGAATGATAGGCTATAATTGACATTGGTTTCGGATATTGTTTGTTATCGATGTTTCTTCATTACTGACGGTTGTTGAAACTGTAAGTTGAAATGAAATGAAATTAAATTAAAATTAGTTTATTCCTTTAACGACATTACAATAATACTATTCACATAGCATAAATTATCGATAGGAATTAGTTCCCCACATGGGTCAAAGCCTGTGGGTGGGGAACGACTCAAAAATCAACCACTTTAGAGGAATTACATCGGTTGAGTTAAACACGATAGGTTGACTGTTGATATCGGATTACCGAAACTTAGACCGAGTACTGAAAACAAAACTGATCTTCACCAGGATGTTAAATCATATTGGGAAGTTTAGTTACTAAACCTGGGCAAAGCATATAAAAATAACCTGTAAAGGCCGAAGATCAGATATGAAACTCATATCATTTAAATTGGTGATTCGGGTTGCAGTTCACTATCCGTCCCACACCTCTTAACTCCTACAAATTTTGGAGCTGGCGAGACAAGGGTTTTTAGGTGGAGGCGAATTTCCTGGTATTTTCCTTTACGCAGGCGGATTCCCTGGCACTTTCCTTTAGAATATCCTCATCATTGCCAAATCAGAATGTGAGGTTGGTGTCTCCTCTTGCAACTGAGACTGACGCCCAAAAAAGGCCACCGAATATCAATCCCCCGTCAAAAAAAGCCAATGAGTCTAAGTTTGATGAGTTTATGAGGCAGGGAGAGAAAGTTGAATGCACCTGTGCTTCATAGACTTAATCGCTTAAGAAGTGTAAGCCTTCCTGAAAATTTAGATCGTGGTCTGAACTTCTTTCAGTCCATAGCAGAATAGGCCTACAATATCCATATTACGGATATCTCTTATGACATCTGACTTATCTTATCTTACCTGTAGATATAAGTAACACCAACTAAATACTAATCTCGGCAAATATCAAATCTCAGCAAATATGAGATTTTGTTGATGTAGTAAAGATAGCAGAATAATCGACTGAACGAAGAAAGAACGTGCAATGTGTCAGTGTTTGGACTGATGTTGATGGGAACTGACTTTTCGACTTTTCTAGAAGAAGAAGAAGAAGTAGAAGAGGCTAGAGGAGCAGTGTTGTCACGCCTGACCCAAGAAATTTCCCCGACTGTCCAGCAAAAAATCCCCATTTTTATCCCCAGCCGAAGCAAAAATCCTCCAATAATCCGCCAAGAATAGAAAACAAAAGTAAACCCCCAAAATCAAAATTTTAAAAAATCAAAAAAATGAAACAATATACAATTTTTTAGCTTATGCTTGAGAATAAAACATCTGAAACCATTCTTAAAATTCCTCAAAGTCATATACAACACATTCTACCAAATATGTCTTTAATAAATGTTTAAATTTTGTAAAATTTGTTAATTTTTATGGAATCTGGTATATATTTGAAAAAATGTTTGCCAGCATTTGCAGTTTTCTTTTTAAATATTTCTAATCGATGATGTGTAAGGGGTTCAAGGTTTTTTCGGGTATTGTAACTGTGAATGTGAATTGGGGCAATGTCGTATTGATTTAAACTTTTTCCATAAACTATGGTTTTATCTACACTTACAGTAGCTTCGTATTAACTTTAATCTAAAATGACCATTACAACAAATATTTATTTTAAAAATCAAGTTCATAGTTTCTATAGATCTTTAAGCTGATTAACTTTACTTTAATCGAATATTTAACTTAATCTTCCAAATCAAAATAGTTCTAAAACAAAATTTGAAAAAGTACGTCATCTAAGCGTTTACCCCTCATGCACATCATCCTACCGTCATTTCCGTTCTCGGCCCCTCCCCCTATTTTCAGATAACGTAATTCATGGACGGCCCCTAAGGGCTTTCCCAAAGACTGGCATTATTTTAGGAGTTTGTACCCGTATGCCGACTAAATTAATTTTTATCAAGTGCTTTTATGTAAACATCTACGTATTTATTTTCTATCAATCGCTTTAAGCACAGTATGAATCACTCAGTACAGTATTTCGCGAAACAACTTGCACTAGCGGCAAACGTACTTAATCAATTTAATCTATTTTGGTAAAGTCATTAAAATTGAAAGTCTAGAAGTCTAGCATACAAAACAAGAAAACAAAAATATGAACAAAGCAGACGACGACGATCGATACATCGCACCGACGACGATCGAAATATCGCATCTATATTTTTAGTTCGTAGCACTTTTAGTTCGGGATAGCGGGCAACGTACTTAGTCTGCTTGTCCTGTGAAGCCGCTGGCCGACGTAGTTGCGTCCTGTCACGCCGCGCCGCAGCGCTGTTGAGGCTGTTCCAGTGATTTTTGTACTATAGTTGTTTTATCGTAACAGATGTGTGAGAACCAGTTACGGCTACGCATCAGTTACATCAGTTGAAGTGCAACTTAAGATTCCTCCACGACTCCGCCGTCCGGCCGTCTCGCTGAGCTGTTTGAAATCGAAATGAAGTCTAATTGGGGAAATATAAAGTGGTGCATGAATATGCTGTGAGATACAATACGTCTTCTTTCTCTACACAAAAACTACGTATTCTTCATCTAGATGAGATCTACGTTAGTCTAAAATCCCCGACATTTCAATTTCCTGGTAGCAACCCTGCACAGGCCCACTCATTCTCTGTATTAAAAAATTACATGTTCCTTATTTCTTAACATATCTTTATAAAACTTGGTATATGGCATCTTCTTGTTCAGATCTACTGGATATTGAATTAAAACCATCCAGTTAAAAAACATCTATTGCAGCAAACCTGCCTACTCATTCCCCATGTTATTCTTAGGGAGCTTACAAAAACATGTCTTGTTGGATTGAAATATGTTTTATGCATTTGAAATTCGCTGAGTATGCAGGTATGCTGCAACGATTTTTTAGCCATCCCAAGTTCCGTATGGAATGGTAATATTAATCTAATCAAGTTTCAATCACATAATGAACTTAAAAAAAGTATTTTAAAGGTATTATTATGTGAAACAATTTTTTAACTAACACAATCATAACAATCCTTAAAAACATAACTAAAAATGACATTTAAAAATATCGTTGCCTTTAAAAAATAGAAAGTGTAATTTAATTAAATCATAACGATTTTTGTTTTTTGACCTAGTCTCCAGCCGCGCTTCCTCAGTAGTGCAGAGACAGAGAAAAGCACTCGGGGACGTCTTGTGACCTTGACCACTCCCAATTCCACGTATTCGTGGAAACTTCATGGACACATTGGACTCGTGGTGAATATGACACCCCTATATAATACCCCACCCACTCACCAACTCTTTATTTGATTTTTTATTCCCATCCCTTCAATTCTTCATTCTCGGAGTGTTTTTTTTACGTACCACTTACAAAATTATCGTACGTCCGGGAACATTGGCACGCCCCCGAATCAGCTGAGTTTTCGACTAGTACGTCACTGGTGTCTGCTTTGCAGTTCCAGAACGAGAACTGTTTCGACCGTCCCGAATCGGCCGCGGAACATGTTCTCTTAATAGTTCCGTTCCGACTGTAGTTACGATATTTCTTGGTGAAACGAACGCACTGACATCGGCTACGCCAATAAAAGTGGTGACTCTTTATAGGACAAAAGCCCTATAATTCCGTTCCATGATGTGTAGTACCTGTTCTTTCGAGCCATAATTCGTTGCGAGAATTACGAAAACTACATCGGAAAAAGATCTCGTTATGGAACGTATTAACAGACAGTCATCGAAACAGTTCCCGGAACCAGAATGGAATAATATAACAGTTCCAGTTCTTTTGGCAACGCTCTCCCAACGTTGGAATCACTTTGTCTTCGTGTTTTGTTCGAACGGCAACTTATGCTTTGTCAAAAAAATCCACGAAACTGGCCGATCTGATCGATAAATAACCATATTATAGACCGACAGGCCAAACTATCGCTATCAAGAGTTTACATGATTTTTATAAAATTCAAGGATCTTTCGAAAAATTCACGCATAATTCATAGTTTTTTTCCCGGAGTGTGAAATCACGCATAATTCCCGGTTTTCCCGGAATTCCCGGCTGCTGGCAACCCTGTTTTTAGTATACAGAGCTTACTGTCTCACTGTCTGTCTTGCTCCATAACAGTTACATTGATAATCTTTAGTTACCTAACTAGTGTTTTGTGTTATCCTAATACTGTGGCGATATTTATTGATTTTTTATTGGAAGTTTCTTCTTTCGTTAGTTTTAAATATTTTCCAGTTATTATGTAAATTGCGTTCGTTCATTGTGACACAGTCGGCATTTCCTTTTCTTGCTTATCACTTTCCAGTGTTTAGTGTTATCCAAATACTGTAGTGTTACTTATTGATATTTTTAATTTGAAGTTTATTGCTTCCGTTCATTGTAAACACCTCCCATTAATTATGTAAATTTTGTTCGTTCATTGTGATACAGTCGAAATTTCTTTTTCGTGAGTAGTGGCAAAGTGGCGTTTCTGGGCCAAAAACGCATAAATCAAAAGTGACAGCTACATCCGGTAGGTGAGGTCAGAGGCTGTGACGTAGCTGTGACGTGTAGGGGTGGGTATTTAAAGTTTAAAGAGCGGAAATGGGTCAAGGTCAGCTGTGGATGTTTTTAAAAAGATCTTGCATTTTCGGAAGAACCGAAAATGCAAGATATTTTATTTGTTTTCTTTTTTACAAACTGTTTCTTAATTGTTGGTTTGTTGATTTTCATTTCTGTTAAAATACCATGTAAAAAATGGAATCGATAAGTTAACAAGAAAATATCCTGCTACAAAGTATCCAAATAAAGATGCAATTACATAAACATAAACTATAAAATATAGCGAATGTTCTTCCTCTTTATCTGTTAGCATTTCATGAACAAGGTAACCAAAATTGTAACCACATAAAAATGAAAGTAGGCAAATAACAAATTTCGACGGGTTCACCAAAACCAAGTTGTAAAGTCGTGAATTTCTTTCATCTTCCATTGTTGAATTTTTAGTCGAAACCAATTAATGATAACATTATTGCTTGTGCATCAGAAGTAACAGTTGACGAAATTTCATTTACTTGTATACTTGTATTAGTTTCGTTTGCAGTAGGTAATAGTTCGGAAGTTGGTGTAGATGTAGAAGAAACAGTATTATCTTGAAGCTGAGAGTCCATGTGTGTTCGGGTGAAGAGCTGAAGCTTTAATGACGTGTGGTAGCCGTGTCCTACTCTGTATGAGGAGTTGTTGGTGGTGGGGGGTCGTTTGTACCCCGCCTGTACACAACAGCGCCTGGAGTAACACACCCGACCACAACTCTTGGGAGCGTAGCTCAACCTCTCTTAAATGTCTAACTCTTCAGGGTTGGCCTCCTCAATAAAGATATTACACATTTGAATTTCCAGACAAATCTTTCTTTATTCTCAAAACCTTGTTTCACCGATAATCTAATTCTAACTCTTTAACCCCTATTTCTCTGGGTGACTTGCCTAACTTCCCTCTCTGGTGGGTAACCTTACTTATTCGTTTAGTAACAACAATTTTATCATTCCAACTACACAGGGTAACGTCCTGGAGGCAGCTACGGTATGGATCACTTTAAAACCAGATTAATGAATCCCAGACTAATTCGTTATCCCGAAACTGTAACCAATAAGAACTTTACCCAAAAAGACTTTACTCCCAATAATAAACTTTCAGCCCCACTATTACGATCCTATCAATTTAGATCCCCGAAAACGACCTAAGTCCTGATAGAGCCTAACCCTATCAAGACCCCCTCAATGCAGTTACTCACCTGACCCCTCCTGCAGGTCCGGTGGCCCACTGACCCCGATACCAGGAAGTCTGCCCCATTTATACAACCGTATACTACCGACGGCCTTGCCCTCAGAGCAATAGCCTCAGCGTTGTTATCACAACACCTCCAGCACGCTTCCTACAATATACATCCGCCTCTTTCTCAACCACCTTCCTCCCTGAAACCTACATTTCTTAAATCTACATATTTAGAACCCTACTCCCCCGTCACAAAGTTATTGTCTGATATTTTTAAATGGAATTTTATTGCTTTCGTTTAGTGTACATATTTCCCAATTTTAATTTTAATAGTGTTCGTTGTGATATATTTGGTATTTTCGTTTTGAGTTTACCTCTTTCAAGACAACACGAACTTTTATTGTTAGGTAAGTAAATATTTTATAACAAATTACCAATTATAATTCAATACGCTTGAATTCAAAGCGCATAAAACTTCATATTATGTACGTTTAAGATGTCAAACGCCTTTTATTAGTGTTTATTGCAACACAGCCATATTGAATAATTAATTGATTTGTGAAGAACATGTACATTACGCTCACATAATTAACGTACAACCTTTTATAAATCATAAGGCATTTAGATATTCAATGTTAACGTTAACCAATTGATTTTAGTCTTGTTCTTTCTTAATTGAAAATCAATCTATTTACTTCTTTTGAAGACTCCTACCATATTCTCAAATTTATAATAATTTAGCCATCAATTTCAGATTAACAATTTCATTTGAATTGTTATCCTACTTTAATTCATTAGTAGGGGGCCCAGAGCTCCAAATCAGGAGGCAGGTGGCACCCGAAAGACATATTTTTGCTATCGATTGGACCTTTTATTTTACACTCTTGTGCATATGAAAACCAATATTGGATTGATGTACCCCCTTCCAAAACAGTATTTATGATGAGTCAAAGTTAAATTTGTTATTAATTTCTTTATTATACCAACTACAGAAATATATCAATAGCATAAAAACTAGTGGGTAAATTTTAATGATCTGCTAGGCCAAACTGTTCGGAAAAAAGCGTAGAAACAATTAGATAAGCATTATGATGGTGAAGTAGCTATGTTATGCGTCGTAAAAGTAGTTAATATACGGAAAATACAAAATTAATTTTAATTGTGTTATATCCAATTACATAAACAAGCTTACAATAGCTTTAATATCATTAAAGGTTTCATCACTGGATGCGGAATTAAATTTTAATACTATTTTATTTAAAATGTTTACTTTAAAAGTGCTGTATATTATTTTTATATATAAATAATCTTTTATATTTACAAATTTTTCTGCAAACAAAGATTGGCCATAGAGCATTCGCATTAATTTATCTAACGCATAACTGGACTTATGATCAATAGAAATTTTCTCCCAATGTATTTCTTATGAGGTTCAGACTTCCGGGGTCAGACTTAAGAATTTGACCACAAATCCTGTACAATTTCTGGGGTACAATTCACAAACACGGGAACGGCATTAAATATATTTACGCAAATAGATTCTTTTTTTATCTATAGGCTAAATCAAGATGACGAGTGCCCAGAAACATAATCGGAATCGTTGTTCCTTCGCCGGCTGTGCATGGAAGAAGCAAAGCGGTCTATCTAAACTTGCATTTTTTTCGTTTCCTGTAAGCAGGCCATCAATTTGCGAATTATGGGTGGAAAACTGTGCAAATGAGTATTTGGACACTGTTTCTAAGAAAACTTTGAGTAGCCTAATAGAGTGGTATGTGAAAAACACTTTGAGGAAGACTGCTTCCTTAGTACTCTGAAAACTAGACTGCATGCATGTGCAGTTCCTACAATTTTCTCTATGCAAAACTTAGATGATCGAACATCAGTTCATACCATAGTAACCCAAGATCTCACTTCCGCAACAAAGCCTTTTTACGCTGATATGGAAGTAGGCCCAACCCCATCACAACCAACAACGAGAACTACAACCTTGACGACGACGCCGCGATGACCTCAACCATGACGACGACGACCCCCGACCATGGAAGTCGAACTTAATCTATTAAATACCATAATGAAAACCCCCTCACCCATGCAAGAAGTTGTTAACAGACCGACTGGCAGTAAACTTTCTTCTCGTAGAACCTTGTTTGATACTCCAAGTACATTAGCTTTCGATCCCAGTACCCCACAATACAAGAAGCTTAAATCTGTAAATAAAGGACGCAGGCCAGCACAAAAAAATATTAACGCCAAGCAAAAAAGGCTGTTGGCGAAACTGGATAGTTCCAGGAAATTAAAAGTAAAATATCAACAAGAGGCAAAGCGCCTTTCAAATTGGGAAATATCCATTACTAATGAAATGTTAAAAAGAATTATTGCCACAGAAGGTATCAGACTTTGTTTGTATGCAACAGAAACATGTGGACAAGAAAAGGATACCTTGGACTTTGGGCGAAAAGAAGCAAGCTTTAGCTATGAGGCAAATAATAATAATAAATTAATAATATGGTAGGCCTACTTTAAACAAATTTGTCTAACCCACTAACAATCAAAGTAGTGGGCGACTGGGGCTGCTGGCCCAATCAAATTTTGACAGCTACTTCCGGTTACGCAAGCGGAAGTGACGTCATCATCTGTGACGTCACAGGTGGGCATTTAAACTTTAAATGCCCAGCTGTGACTTGGTATTTAAAGTTTAAATGGCCGGAAGAAGGTCAAGGTCGCCTTAGGGTGTTTTTAACAAATTTCTTGCATTTTCGGAAAATCCGAAAATACAAGATATCTTTTTTATTTGTATAAAGTAGTCGAATGAAACTATCAATAGTTTTTTATCTTGATAGAATTTTTCTTTCATACTTAATTTTATTTATTTTGTACAAACTGTTTCTTAATTGTTGTTTTGTTGATTTTCATTCCTATTAAAATACCATGTTAAAAATAGATTCAACAAGTTAACAATAACGAAGTCTCCTACTGCAAAGTATCCAAATAGAAATCCAATTATACAAACATAAACTTTAAAAAGTAGCGAATGTTCTTCCTTTTTAACTGTTAACATTTCATGAACAAGGTATCCAATAATGTAAATATATAAAAATGAAACTACGCAATGAACAAATTTCGGCGGGTTCACAACAACAAACTTGTAAAGTAGTGAATTTCCTTCTTCCTCCATTGTTGAATTTTAGTGGAAACCTATTAATGATAACATTATTGCTTGCGCATCAGAACAAACAGTTGATGAAATTTCAATTACTTGTAGTACTTTCATTTGTAGTAGCTAATTGTTCGCAAGTTTGTGTAGATGTAGAAGAAACAGTATTATCTTGAAGCTCAGAGTCCATGTGTACTCGGGTGAAGAGCTGGAGCGCTAATGACGTGGTCCTACTCCATGTTGGCAGTTGTTGGTGGTGGTGAGTCATTAGGTTCATGCACAGAAATTTGGATGGAATCATAATCTTCAGGAGGATCTAATAAAATTTCTTGTACAGAATCTGCATTAATAGTGAAACTGTGTTTGAATGCAAAGTCCATCTTTAATGAAATAAACATATAAAACAGAACTCATTTTGAGCGAATTTCCCCTATAGGGAAGAAGCTATTACCGTAGGTCTCATGGTAAGACCTAAGCCCGAGACCATGATAACTTTTCGTTTTAGGGCCACCAGAAGCAAAAAACACCATTCGTTCGAATTTTTATATATCTATCTATCTATATTAGTGATGTGCGATTCGCGAACGAATCGTTCAATTTGAACGACTCATCGAGTGAATCAAATGAATCATGATTCATTTTTCAAAAGAACCGATTCGTGGCGCGAATCAGTTGCAGAAAAATATGCCGCAAATGACGCGACGCGCTGGTTTCGTTCATAATTCTGCGAGTCAGTCAATTGTGTTTTGAGCAGGTTTTGAGTCTAATTTCCTGTAGGACAAAGGAATGGGAATTGATGTGTTTGGAGAGGGGTGAGGGGTGCGGGGTGCGGGGGAGGATGGAAATATAATAAGGAGCAAGGCACTCGCTCATTGGTTTGAGTTTGCGCGGTAAAATATTTCCACCAATCACACAAAACTTCAAAATAGCTTTCCGTTTTGATTTCTTTTTAGCTGAATCGACTTCAACTATCGGTTGATGATAAGACTTCAACTATCGGTTCGCGATTGTTTCTATTTATTATTAATTTTCAATGTACCCTATCAGACTCACACTGCAGCAATATTTTGCTTTCAAACTGCAGTGTTTAGGGTTGCACCATTGGCTTCGTCTTGAAGAATTGCCATTCTTCCGTTCTTAATAACTTAGTAATGATAAAGACATTATTATTATTATTAAACGGAAGTAGTCAGGGCGAGGAACAAAGGAGGGGAGGAAGGGGTAAAAGGGTGAGGGGGTGGTTAGGGAGGGAGAGAGAAGCACGTGAGAGGTAGAGAATGTTGAGAAAGGAGACAGAACACTGTTTAATCATTGACTTTATTCCTATCAATATGGTTTCATGTTTAAAAATGCAGCTAAACCAATCAATTTTAGTTTAGAAATAGTTTTAATACACCTTAAAATTAATTAATTGTAATTAAACATTTAAAACCACTTTATATTCCATAAAAACCGATTAAAGACGACGTTATTTAGTAAGCAGTGGATAGTGAGTCAAATGAATCAAAAGAATCGATTCAATTTTCGATTCTTTGGAACTGAGTGATTCAAATGAATCGATTCACCAAAAAGAATCGAACTGCGCATCACTAATCTATATATATGTGTGTGTGTCTGTCAGCACGATAGCGGCCGTAAATATGGTCCGATCTTAATGAAATTTGGAAGAGACATGTAAAGTGGTAATCGAATGGACGAGTTCGTGAACCAGCCCGATCGGACCACCGGAAGGGGGGGTAAAGGGGGATAAACACCCCCAAAAATGGGTTTTTTGTTTTTTACATATAAAAATAAAATTTATCGAATCTTTGTTGGTACCATTGAATTCAGCTCAAAAAAACAAACAATTTAGTGTTTTGAATCATTGCTCTATGTCCATTGGTTACCATATTGAAAGTGGTAAACACAGTACGTTGCCCCTTTGTTAACCTTATGGGGAATAAGTAAAATTCTATATCTCACTCATTTCTCAACATATCTGGATAAAACTTGGTTTGTGGCTTCATCTAGATGTGATCTAATGTATTTTAGTCTAAAATCCCCGAAATTTCAGTTTTTGTGGCAGCAAACCTGCATAATCATTCCCCATGTTATCCTTATGGGAAATAAAAAATTCTATATCTTACTTATTTTTTAACATTTCTTGACAAAACTTGGTATATGGCTTCTTCTAGTTAAGATCTACTAAATAATGCATTAAAACCAACCAGTTTTAACATACCTGTTGCAGCAAACCTGCATAATCATTCCCCATGTTATTCTTATGGAGATTACAAAACATGTAAAATCTCGCTAAGTTGGATTGAAATACCGTTTGTTGTGTTGCATCTGAAATTCGCTGATTATGCAGGTCTGCTGCAACGGGGGTATTATTTAGATGTTTACTCTGCGAGACTTACCAGCAAACTGATGTGTCGGTGGTGGTGCTGTGTACTCCCTTGATATGACATGTGCTGCATGGAACATCTGTCACACACCTGTCTTCCCCGACTACCATGAGAGACTCCTCGCTATTTTATGGATATGTAGTGTTAGTCGTACTGTAGCTGTTGTAGAGTGAACATAACAGTATTGAACAATTGTTCTTTACATTTACCTTAAAAATATTTTCAATAGATTATCGTTTTAAAACACTTATTTAACTTTGTATAAGTTACAATATTTAAAAGATGCTACTTTATTATGTTGCCCTGATACTTCTGAAAATATCTAGTTGAAGAAATGCAAAATAAACTTCAGTTGCAATTAAATATATACTTGGTTAAAAATGTGAAAGATGTAAAATTGGTTTTTGTGTTATAACTTTTACACTGTTAGTTGAATAACAAAATGTTACCGAAGCTTTTTGTTTGTCTCATTATTCTGCGTAAATTGAGTACCCACAAGATAGGGTTTGGAAACATATAAAGTAAAATATAAGATGTAGAAAGTTTTTTTAGTTATTGCGTTATAACTTCTATATCGGTTTTATTAAAAAATGTTCCTGGACCTTTTTTGTTTGTCTTATATAAAATGTAAAAAAATATTTTTTTGAGTTTTTGCGTTATAACTTCTATACCGTTGGTTTTATTAAAAATTTTACCGTAGCTTTTTTTGTTTGTCTTTTCATTCCGCGTAATTTGAGTACCCACATGGTGGGGTTTGGAGCAATTTTGCGACCCCCCCAAACAAAACGGAGAACCCCCCCTTCATCCCTCGCCATGACTCACCCTTTGGGACTTAGAGGTACGTGGACCCCTTGTTAGGGATGTAAAAGTGATCCTTCAAATTATCGGCCGTTGTCTGTTTTGCCTTGTGTATCAAAAATATTTGAGCGTGCAGTTTTCAAACGACTGAATGAATTTTTGAAAATTAACTCTTTAATTGATAAAGAACAACATGGTTTCCAAAGGGGGAAATCAGTCTCAACAGCTGGTGTGGATTTAATTGAATCTATTATTGATGCTATAGATTGGGGCGAACATGTAATTGGCATTTCCATGGATCTTACAAAAGCATTTGACAGTGTTGATCATGAAACATTACTTGGAATTCTATTCAGCTTAGGTATTAATGGTTATGCTCTAAAGTGGTTTGAGTCTTATTTGCAAAATCGGAACCAGTACGTTGAAATTCCTTACGTCAATGAACACAACCAGTTAATTAGTATCGGATCGAGTCTAAAACCGCTTAAATACGGCGTACCACAGGGTTCAATTCTTGGCCCTATACTCTTCTTATGCTACATCAAAGGTCTCCCTTCTGTTATTAATAATTTAAACAGTAAATTGTGTTTATATGCTGATGACTCCAATTTGATTGTAAGTGGACAAAATTTGAAGGAAATTGAATCACAGGCCATTTCAAATCTGAGTAATTTAAAAGAGTTTTTGAATAATAATAATCTTCTATTAAACTTAGATAAAACAAATTTTATGACTTTTCAGACAAAACAAAATAAAACTAAACCTGAAGTAGAGATAGAAGTGAACAAAATTAAATTAAATAAAATTGAATCCACAAAATTCTTAGGAGTTCATTTGGATGAAAATTTATCATGGGATAGTCATATAAACTTTTTAGCTAAGCGTATATCTTCTGGTTTGTGTATTCTAAAGGTAATGTCATATTACTGTCAAATTGGAACATTAAAAACTTTATACTTTGCACACATTCATTCCCATATCAATTTTGGCATAGTAATGTATAGAGGGACTAATTCTACCAACTTGAACAAAATTTTACTTCTTCAAAAAAAGGCAATAAGAATAATTTTCAGTTTGAATTCTGATATTTCAGTCAAAAATCTTTTTCCTAAATTGGGTATTTTAACAGTTTACGGTTTATATGTTTTAGAAACAATCATGATGGTTAAAAATTATCAAACCCAATTACCAAAATTAGGCGATACACATCAGTATCAGACAAGAAATAGGAACATGTTTGCCATTCAAAAACATAGGCTAGATTTCACAACAAAAAAAACAACTTTTGCAGGCATAAAATCTTTGTACAAAATTCCAGCTGAAATACGTTTACTTCCTGATATACATAAATTTAAGAAGGCATTAAAATTATATTTAATTGATAAGGCCCTTTACTGTTTTGATGAGCTGTAACTTTTCTGATACTATTTAGTATTTTTTGTAAATATTTTGTTTAAATTGTATCTTTGTTTAGTTTTTAAGTTGACGCCATTCTTTGTTTTGTATATAGTTTGTATATAATTCAATGAATAAAGTGATTCTGATTCTGATTAGTCACCAAGGGTTGAGGCTTTAGCGAAAGCCTAAATTTGAAAGTCTTAGGGTGGCCCTTAGAAGGGCCGTTTTTGCCACCAGGGTGGACTTTGTTTTAGGAGGGGAAGGAAAAAAGGTTTAATTTATGACATTTATTTTCAATTTTTCACCCTGCGCTGTTACTATCAGAAATTTTGGATTTGATGGGATATATTCATTTTGTTTTAGGTGTGGTAAGGATATAAACTTTCGTCCTCTTCTCATTGAAAATATAAATTTTGTTCTCTTCAATCTTGTGGATGACATATTTTTGGTTTTTCTTGAGTTTCTTCAGTTTTATGTTTTTCAGTGGTGCGGGATGAATTGGTTGGGGGGTGGGGGTTTCTCTGATTGTTGGTGCGGGTTGAATTGGTTGGGGGGTAGAAGAAGGGTGCATCTCGCACAATTCCATCCAATCTTTATTTAAAGCGTCTTCACAAATTGGGGCGATGGGAATTTCTTCAATATGCGGGGTGGGGGTTTCTGCAACTGGTGCGGGATAAATAAATAATTGGGGTTCATTTTCTTCATTAATAGCATCAGCTATGATATCATTAATGGAGGAGAGGACGGGAACAGAAGATTTTTCCAGAATAAAATCAGTGATTGAAGAAAGGTTGATTGATGCGGGGATAGTAGGTTTCTGCAGCAGAGGTTTCTGCAGCAGACCCAGAAGAATAGGGGTGGATAAAGAGGATGATGAAGAGTCCATAATTAGATAGAGAAAATAATAAAATGGAAAAAATGGATATAATAATGAAATAGAAAAAAATCTTCACTGAAAAATTTAGTGAAACATTAATTTAGTGATAAATTTTATTAATATAATATTTATTTTGAATTTTCCACACTGCGCTTTTACTTGGAAAAATTTTGGATTTGTAGGAATTAATATTTTTTTGGGAATGGTAATGATATAAATTTTTGTCCTCTCCTCATTGAACATGAAAATTTTGTTTTCTTTGGTTTTTATAATCGGATATTTTTTGTTCTTCTTCAATTTCTTCAGTTTTATTTTTTCTCCTGGAAATGTTTTTACTGGTGCCGGTTGAATTGGTCGCGGTATTAGGGTTTCTTCAATTTGGGGGGTGGGGGTTTCTTGAATTGGTGTGGGATAAATAAATGGAGGGGATAAAGCACAATAATTCATCCAATCTTCACTGATGGCTTCTTCTTCAATTTGGGGGGTGGGGGTTTCTTGAATTGGTGCTCCTTCCATGTTCATTTCTTCCTCAGGGCCGATACTGTCCTTGAATCCGTCTTCACACTACAGACAAAGAAAATGTTATGAGTTAAAAATGAAAAAAAGCTATCGAATAAAGTAAACATTCTTAAGAAGTCAAGAAGCAATTTGTGTAGTTATTTTAACGATTCGAAAAAAAGCAATTGACAGACAAAAAGCTACCCCATTTGAATGTGGGTTTAACCCAATAAAACTGGCTGCACAAAATCTACTATGAATTAACATTAATTAATTTTTGAAGTCTGGTGTTCATAAAATTTTTTAAATCATAGGGCTTAATTGTACAAAAATAGAAAATGGAGTTAAACTGCAGGATCTAAATCATTTAAGTATTCAATAAGCACACAATTGTTTCAATATAATTTTTAAGTCCTATTCCTATTTCGTTTTTTAGATCAGCCCAATGCACATACTACAGATCTATTTATTTCATATCAGAACTAGATAACTGATGCAGCTCTGCTTGCAATGACTCTCACAGATAAAATATGAACAGCTGATTATAACTGCATGTTATTCTTCTGTAAGAACTGAGTTGACTAAGACTTTCAAGGGTTGTAGGGCGCAGCCCTTGGAGAAAACGTTTATTCTTAGGAAATTTGGCAAACCTTCACATTATCTCCTTTAATTTGACACGTATCCCTAATTCTAGAAGACTAGTTGAAAAATCACACTGAATTTAAACTAACTGTGTATTAATGTATATGATGGTCCTATGTATTAAACAAAATTAGAAGAAAGTTATTTTTATATAGGCCTAAAAATAAAACTTTATAACTTACAATCTTTTTCAATGTTTCAGGTATTTTGTCAGCTTGAATATCGAATCCTCCCACCGCCTCTGAAAGTTCATCCATGTTTTCGGATTCGGCCAATAGCCTACTTAGCGGCATATCATCGTCATTGTCTGACGACTCATCTCTCTGACTGTCTGCAACACTTTGCTGTTTACTGCTTCCCGCTTCACTGAAGTCCACTGGTTTACGCTCAACATCTTCACTCTTAGCATCGTCCTTCCCCTTGTTAACCTTGACACTAACAGCACTACTGTAATTGTCACTCGGTTCGTCGTCCCTGCCTCTCTTGGTAGTCACTAAACTTAAAGGAACATGTTGCTCGTCCTCATCGTCCAAGTCTTCGCTAATTTCACTTTCTTCATCACTGGTGTCCAAGAAGTTGAATTCCTTGTTTTCTTCACGGCCTCCTCCTCCTTCATCTTCGCCATTGTCTGTACTGCTGCGGTTCTTCATTGACAAATCCAGTTCCACCGCGGGACTGTTGGACTTCGGACGTGTCCCACCTTCCGTGGCGATCTCAGTCTTTGGAGGGTCTTGCTTGGGCAAGACTCGCTGGATGGTGACATCTCCGATTCTCGCAAGTGGGTCCATTTTACAGCATTAAAATATGGATCCTGGAACAAAAATTAAGCATATAAAAATGGTATTCATTAATAGGCAGAAAAAAATAGGCCTATGTGTTCCTGCAAAGCTTAATCATGAACATAGTAGGCTAGAGCTAAAGTAAGTTTAAGGGCATAGGTAGAATGTGGGCTGGGCTGTAATC
This sequence comes from Flexamia atlantica, assembly GCA_035578135.1. NCBI lineage: Eukaryota > Metazoa > Arthropoda > Insecta > Hemiptera > Cicadellidae > Flexamia > Flexamia atlantica. Next base: position 1,846,492 of record JAQJVK010000030.1, on the reverse strand, counting down.
GTTCTATGAATCAATCAATTTATAAACCTTCTCAGTCAATCTTACATTGAATTTAAAATTAACAAAAACATTATTATTCAACTTTGCTCAATAATTATGTGCAATAACCCAGGGGCCAATTGCACAATAAACTTCAAGTTAATAATATCAATGATTTACCAACTACGATTTACATAGGCTATATTTTACAGATATCATTTTATTAGCTTGTAATTTACTGTGCAACAGACCCCTGACAGACCAACAGCTCATCTTGGATTTTTATACTAGGCTAATTTGACCGAGGTAGAGGAATATTAAACCTTACTGATTTAACAGTCAATTTTAGACCTATGTTCAAAAATTTGATGTTGAAAATCTGTTATACTTCTGGCAACAAGACCATGAGGAGTTATCCCTGAAAAACAGTAAATAGCTCGCCAATTATAAGTTAATACTCCTAGCCAATTTCCTGAGGCAAATATTGAGAGAAACATACCTAGTCTTGAAAAAAAACTGAAATTTTTCAAGCTTTTGACTATGACTTTTTCTGGCTTTTTTACAGCCAGTTTGTTAGTTATATTTAAAAGTAGGTACTAAATCAGAGGTTTGAGCTGGTTATTTTAACATCTAAAACATTAATTACCTAAAATAAAATTGTGTAGCTTATCAATTATACAATTGCATTGCATACATATTTTTAGACAAGCATCTTCCCAATTATTCTTATTCTTAATAAATGTATTTATTATTCTGCGTAGCGAAGCTATGTTTACTTAACTGGCAACATTATGTGTAAACAAATATTATGTATTACTTACTTCATATGGTAGGTAGAGTTGGATGATTAAGGTTTTACGTTAGGTTATTTTAACATATGTGAAAATATTTGTTTTTATAACTTTGTTTAAATATTTTCAATTATGCTTTGGGGGCCTACACCTTTTTTAATAATTTCATATTGTGAAAAAACCATTGTTTTCCTAAATGGATAGCATATTGTTTGTAGCAACTGTTTGTTGAAAATATAAACAGGCAAATATAAAGTAAAGCAACTCTAAATTATAGTTCCTTTGATTTTTTTGATAGGCTTATAGAACAATTTTTACATAATTATCATGAGTTGTCGAAGATGCCATTAAATAAATCCAAAGTGTGCGTTGAAAATATAAACCATAAAGTCTAAATGAAAACAATTCTAGGTAGTAGTTAAGTGCCTTAAATTTTTAGATAGGGCCTAAGGTCTAGAGAACAATTTTTATACTTTAACATAAGTTGTTGTAAACCAAAAGTTATAACGTAACTAAGCAAAGTCAGGAAAGGGAGTAATAAAGTTCTGCTTACACCTAAGTTTTAATTTTTTCGGATGCAATTTTACACTAAGCCACACAAAATTCGCAACAAATCCAAAACTCTAGGCCCAGATCCATGCCCATGTTTCCTGGCGATTAAAATATTTCTCAGACAGTGAAAAACAAGGCTACCTTACCGCAATCACCTCTGTGACGGCCTTGCTAACAAGGCATAGCCTACCTATATCACAGACAGTAGGACAGGGCATCCTAAACCTAAAATGTATGCACTCTTGTGGCAATGACAATTAACATGCACTGTGACGTAATTTATGCAATCTCTTTAAGGCACTGTGAGCCGAGACCTGACAACAGTGGAGAGCCGGCGCATGTGAGAGCAGACGGCGCATGTGAGGGCAGCCTCTACAATTTTGTTATTGTACAGGAATTAAGGCCTTGGTCTTCAGACATTAATAATGGCGGTACAACTAATTTTAAGCAAGTGCCAAACAAATTGAATCAGTCAAATTTAAGTTATGGCTTTCATGTTGTGCTGATTAATTATTGGTTTAGGTTCATTGAGTGGTAATTTAAAAAGGATAGTGATAGGAGATTCAATTTGTTTTAGAATAACGCAATACGTGATAAAACTGTGAATAGTAAAATTACACATAGTGAAAGGTAAGTCACATAGGCCTACAGGAAATATTTATTTCATTTATAGCCTAGCGTTTGTTCACTAGTGTTTATTAATAAAGAAGTAGGCCATACTATTAATTTAAACCACCGACTGACTGCCACTGCTACACACTTGTTTCCTCTCTGGCCTACAAACATCCCCTACAAAATCCCAAGCAAATATAATAACAATGGATTATTATTCTGCCTTCACCATCACCTGTAGATAATGGTGTAATGCTATAAGAGCCAGGGGGGAGGTAGTCCATCAGTTATAAACTATAATCACAGAGGTGTTTGTAAAGGGCCCTTCTTTAATTTTAGAATATTGTTTGTATACGTACCTAATCTTTTGGGAGGAATGGGTCAAACCCGAATCTCATATCTCTAAATAGCCGTAACTCTGATAAAGAATTGGTTTTCAAAAATCAAATGAAAACTGTAAGATTAGACTACATACGACGCAGAGGCAACAGCAATCCGGTATACGACAAGTGACAAAGGCGATTTTAGTTTGCCCGTGTCGCGTTGGTGTCGAGTGACGGACGACAAAACGTTTACCGCAATGCAAAGACGATAGTTAACCGAAACTCCTTGTCGATTTATTTAATAATAATAATAATGATAATAATAATAATAATTCTTGACTGTCATTTAGCAATACATAAATTACAACAGACAGCGTCATAAAACTGCGAAACCATATAAACAAGTAAAACATTACAATATTTCTGCTGCAGCAGACCTGCATACTCAGCGAATTTCAAATGCAAAACAACATATTTCAATCCAACATAGCTAGATTTGACATGTTTTTGTAATCTCCATAAGGATAAAATGGGGAATGAGTATGCAGGTTTGCTGCCACGAAAATGGAAATATCGTGGATTTTAAACTATTAAACATTAGATCTCATCTAGATGAAGCCACAAACCAAGTTTTATTAAGATATGTTGAGAAATAAGCGAGAGATAGAATTTTACTTATTCCCCATCCATAAGCATTGGGACAACGTACTGTGTTTATCACTTTCAATATCTCGGTAACCAATAGACACAGAACAATAAATTGTAAACATTTCATTTTAAATTTAGGTTTTCCTTCAAATATTAAACTATTACCATATCATTCAACAAGCTTGTTAAACAATGTTGGGCCAAGATAGGAAAATTGATGTCTAGCTGCTTCTTTAAAATAGTTAGGTACATGTAGAAAATTGAATTGGGCAGCTATTGTTTCTCTATAAGTGGTTTTCAGGGGATACCTTTGCAAATGTTTATACACATTACTGTGGATAACTTATATAATTGGTCGAACGTAAGAATATTTTTCTCAGTGAACAAATAACTTACTCTATCCGTACGCCTTAGGCCATAAATAGTGCGCACGGCATGCCGTTGGCACATTATTAATGGTTGTAATAGTGTACTGTAAGCACCACCATAGTGTATAATGCCATATCTCATTGTGCTCTCAAACCATGACATATTCAACTGTTTGAAATGTTCACTGTTCAAGAACTGTTTCATGTGGTACAAAGAATAATTTATTTTTCTTAATTTCTTAGCTAAATGTTGTATATGGGTTCCCCATTTTAAATTACAGTCGACATACATTCCTAAATATTTGACATTGTCAACTATTTCAATACATGGACATTTACATTCATACAAACACTGGTGACTATGGCAATACAAGCTAAAGCTTTTTGAACTTGAACTTCAACACACACACACACACACACACACACACACACACACACACACACGCACGCACGCACGCACGCACACACACACACACACACACACACACACACACACACACACACAAATTCGAACGAACGGTGTTTTTTGCTCCTGGTGGCCCCAAAATGAAAAGTTATCATGGTCTCGGGCTTAGGTCTTACCATGAGACCTACGGTAATAGCTTCTTCCCTTTCGGGGAAATTCGCTAAAAACTAAATCATACAATTTGAGCAACTACGTTTACATTTACAGTGACATGGCGAGTCGTTACGTTAACCGTAACGCAAGTACGATTACAAGTTCAAATACCATAAAACGCGGCGATAAGTTCATTTAAGACAAGACAAGGATATTTCCTAAAATGCGTCAAATGAATTGCGCCTGACCATAGCACAATAAGTTCAAAATACCCCCGTTGCAGCAGACCTGCATACTCAGCGAATTTCAAATGCAAAACAATATATTTTAATCCAACATAGCGAGATTTGACATGTTTTTGTAAGCTCCATAAGAATAACATGGGGAATGAGTATGCAGGTTTGCTGCTACAGGTATGTTTAAATTGGTTGGTTTTAATTCAATATTTAGTAGATCTGAACTAGAAGAAGCCATTTTCCAAGTTTTATCAAGATATGTTGAGAAATAAGCGAGATATAGAATTTTACTTATTTCCCATAAGGTTAACATTGAGACAACGTACTGTGTTTACCACTTTCAATATCTACGTAACCAAAATAGAGCAGTGATTAAAAATACTAAATTGTTTGTTTTTTTGAGCTGAATTCCATGGTGCCAACAAAAATTTGATAAATTTTATTTTTCTATGTGAAAAACTCAAAAAACCCATTTTTAGGGAGGTTTACCCCCCTTTACCCCCCCCTTCCGGTGGTCCGATCGGGCTGGTTCACGAACTCGTCTGAGTGATTACCACTTTACACGTCTGTACCAAATTTCATTAAGATCGGGCCATATTTACGGCCGCTATCGTGTTAACAGACATATATATAAATTCGAACGAATGGTGGTTTTTGCTTCTGGGGACCCCAAAATGAAAAGTTAACATGCTCTCGGACTTAAGTCTTACCATGAGTACTACCGTAATAGCTTATTCCTTTAAGGAAATTCGCTAAAAATCGGTCTCCATCGTTCAAAGTGGACAACGAGAGGCAAACGTCACAGGCACAGACAATGTGCTACAAACTCGATGTGAAGAATTTTACGTTTGACGCTGTCTAGGCAACCCTGCTTTTACCGCGGTGCAACGAAGAGTTAGTGTTTACCGCGACACGACACAATTTAAATTTATACTTAATCTGATTTAATTTACCATGATTTGACGAAATTATACCATAGAGAAAAGAACATAGTTCATATTATGACGCTTTTCAATCCTCGTTTTTAGGCTGTGCTGGACAAAGCCGCTCCAAAAGCTGTGGCGGAGCACCGCTCCAGCCCCACTACACCACTGCCTGAAGAAAACGTATGTCACAGGAGACGCATATGTCATAGGCTCCACATGTGAAAAAGTATAAAGAGGAGCCCTTAAGTAGGGCCTAAGTAACGTAGGAAGATACAAATAACTTTCTTACCACAGCCCACGGCCCTCTCTCTCAATTGCCCTCCTCTTAGCCTACCAAATAATGTCTTAATGTCTCAATGGAGCCCTTCAAAGATCGGCTACAGTTTCATAAGTGTCAAGCAAAACACACAAATAAAAATATTAGTATAAGTTAATTAGGCCTAAGTAAAAAATTAAATAAAGCCTGTAGGACTTTGACTACAAAAAACTACGGTACCAGTATGAGTTTCATATCTGGTCTGTTGTTGTTCGTTCCCAAAGCGGAATTGTATTCCAGCAACTTCATGAAAGCAGCAGGCCCTACTGAATGATCTACCGAAAACTGAACTTCGATTTAGCCTATAGTTTGTATTAGATCAGACTCAAATCCATAATATTTATCAATTATTTTGTTACTTGAAAGTATAAGGTTATCAATTTAAGTAATCCAAGATGGCAGATGATGCAAAAAAGGTTGTCATTTAACTTAGTTGTTTTATGTAAGCAACGTTTCAACTGTCTTTGGTTAGCTTTAATATGCCAAAAGCCCAACCAAAGCCTGCTTTTAGCTGTCTTTGATTAGTTTTATTTCAATATATTTAGGTAAGTTTTATTTTTCATGAGAGAATCAAATAATAAATCTGACCTTGAGTTCAGTTGATAGTGGTTAAGGTTCAGGCTAATTATAACCAGTAAACATAACGTTAAGCAGTTAACAGCAAAAGATTCTAAATGAAACTCGTACCAAGAGTAATTAGTTTTAAAGAAGCAGCATTAATAAGGTTTATAAAAAGTGCCAAGAATGGAACTGGACTACTTGCCAAAACATAACAGTAAAACAACAACACAACTAGACAGGAATTTCAAATTAACATTAAATGTCATCTGTTAACATGACACTCACACCTAAAACTCTGGACAGCCTTACTGGCGGATGAGTGAGTGCGCTGTTGTCGTAATTAGTGTTTAATATCTGCAATGTTTTGGTAATAATTTTAAATCAAATGGTCATTTGTTTATGTAAAGGTACTTCACACAAGAAAATATTTTTCTGCAAGCGCAAGTGCAACTAATGTTAAATGCTTGCAAGCTCAACACAATTCATGAAGTACGACGATAAAAGTGTGGAAACACATTCTTAAATGTTAACAAATCATTAAAGATGAAACGTTGTCAAAACAAATAGACCAGCTGATGCATTGTGCAAATATTTCCAGAAATTTTAATTGCTTAAGAAATCTCTCGGTGAAATATTACAGGGCATTCTTTTGTAGTGTAAATGAGGTGAAACTAGTGATGTAAAATTCCCGTGAATTTAAAATCAAGGAAATATTTCCAGGGAATTTCAGGGAAATATTCCCAAAATTCATAAAATCCTGGGAATTTATGGAAATTTATATTTAACACCCAGAATAGCTCAAACATACCTTTTTTTGTAATTCTAAGGTAGAAACACTATATATAGCAGTTTTATATAAAGTAATAACTAGGATAAAAAACACAAAAATGGTGTAATTTTACAAAATAAGTTTTGTTATATACCGTGTGTCCCAAAAGTCCCACCCCCCCAGTTATTTTTGTATTAATAATAATAAGTTTATTCTCATAAAAATAATACAGTTTTACATAAACATGCAACTTGAGAAGGTCCCCACATAGGCGATGCCTGTGCGTGGGGGCCGAAACCTTAAATGTCTCCAAAACTAGCTCGAATAGTGTAGAGCACTCTTGGTGAAGTTTACACTTAGCACAAAAATCTATAAAATTAATATAAATTACAACAAAAACTTTTTCTTTACATTCAAGCAACAAAAATCATTTTAGTTCCATGGAAAAAGGAATGAACTTAACTTTGCTTGTAAATCTATATTTTCAATTTGGAGCATGACACAATCATTCGCTTATCTCCACATCCATTCCATCAAAAAGACCACATATGCACATCCATTCATGCTTCAATCATATCCATGCACTGTCACACAGTCCTACCAAACCCACATGCTCAAACGTTCACATACAATCACTCATACATGCATTTAACCCACACCACAAGCAAGCTCACACACGCACACACTATCACATATACCATCACTTATCAACTCATACACAATGACTCACATGCCTATACCAGACTTTAAAATTCATCAAAATATAACCAAATACTAACACATGCACAACAACCAATTACTCAAGCACTTTCTTTAACATACGGTACCAAAGCAAACAGAGGCGGATTTGGAAATTTGCCGCCCCTGGGCTACACAGGGGATTTCCGGCCCGGCAAAAGTGGTGACCTTTTTTTTTCCTTGCGTGTGTGCTTTTTCACCCCGTTGTGCTCCTTTTGGACCGTTTTTAGCTGTTCCGGGCCCTAAGCAAGGCTATTCCTGCGATTTCAGGGGGGGTTATGACTTCTCTCTCTAATTTGCCGCCCCCCCAAATTCTGCCGCCCTGGGCTATAGCCCTTTAAGCCCATATGTAAATCCACCCCTGAAAGCAAACTACATTCATACATAGGCCTACTGTACTCACAAACATTCACATACAGATTAAAAACGTCTGAAAATGTGGAGAAATTTTATTGGAGAAGTATAATAACCTATTCAGGGAATGTCTATATGATCAAAAAAGGAAGTTTTTGGTGTATGTAAATTTTCACCCCCTCCCCACAAAAGGGGTAGTCTGGAGGTAAGTCGAAATATTTAAATGTTTTAAACCCCTATTGAGTTATGCATAATTTTGTTATGCATAATCAAAGAACTGAATGGCCCAAACCAAAAGTCTCTACGTCAATCTTACCAAAAGTTATGGCAGTTCAAAGTTTTAATTTTTTCAAAATCAACTAAAATAAAAAATGTTTTAGAATGGCCAGACCTTACACCTCTAGATTTTTTCTTTTGGGGCTTTATTAAAAGCAAAATTTATGACACAAAACCCGCTAATCTCGATGAATTAAAAGTGTGGATTAAACAAGCATGCCAGCTAGTCACACCAGAAATATTGGCAGAAAGTGAGGCAGGCATTTAGGTCCAGTCTTGACTTCTGACTGGAAGTGAATGGTGGACATTTTGAGCAGTTAATCTAAATTTAATTGTGGTATTTTTCCTCTTTATTCACACGAAAAATCATTATTTCTTCAATATTTACGTAAGTACGGATTTCATTTGATTTTCAAAAAATTAAAACTTTGAACTGCCATAACTTTTGATAGGATTGACATAGCGACCTCTAGTTTGCGCCTTCTTTTTCTTTGATTATGACCTTTAAAATTATATATAATTCAATAGGGGTTTACATCTAAATATTTCAACTTACCCCATGATTTACCCCTTATGGGGGGAAAGGGACAAACATTTACATACACCAAAAATTTCCTTTTTTGGTCATATAAATATTCCCTGAATATTATAAATGTAGTTTTATCTCTATTAATAAAAAAATAACAGGGAGGGCGGGACTTTTGGGACGCACGGTATATTGCCAATATTAGCTCATCACAGAAGAACTGCCTTTTAGTATTTGTTTATTATTTTGAGAAAGGCCAAAGCCAAATACATTTTTTCCTAAAGGTTAATTTGTAATAAATAAGCCTGGGCTCTTATATTCCATATACTGTAAGCTGATTACCCTACATTTACATTATTGTGAATTATTTTTATGTATGTTGTGGCTAATTAAAATGAGATTGGTTGGTTGGTCTGAGGTCCTGATTACCTGAGGTTTTTTTATCTTTGTTGAAAGTATGAAAGTAAATACAAATGAAATCATCATAGGCATAGGAAAGAATATTGCTTACCAAATATGATGTTAGCTGAGTGTTAACTTATTTGAATGATATTGATAAATTTTTACCATTTTAAAAGATTTCTATAAATTCCCATATATTCCCACTTTTTGACAAAATTTCCGGGCCAGGGAAATATTCCCATTTTATAAGTTCCTTGGGTCATTCCATGTAAAACCAACAAGGCACTCAACCCGACCATCCTAGATTTTGATGAAACTTTACTTGTTTGTGTTCTTTTGGGTGCAAAATCCAAAATAATTTAAAAAAAATTCTACCTCTTATACTTTTTTTGCTATGTTTTTTTAAAAATCGGAAATTTCCACTGTTTTTGACATGCGCTCAAACCTATAATGTGCTATAACTCAAGTTCTATTAGGCCTATCAAGCTGATCAAAGGCTCATTTTAAAGAGGATTTCAAGGGCTTTCATATGATACCACACTTGACCAATTTTGATTTTAAAAATCTTTTTTCAAAAATTTCAAAAAATGATTTTAAAATATTTTTTGAGATAGCGATTTTTGAAAAATTTGAGAATGACATATATTTTTCATTGCAATGTGGACAACATATGTTGAAAATTTCAGAGTGGGATGACAATGGGATCACCAGTTATGGAAAAAAACTTAACAGCGGTTTGCTATTTAAGTGAGATTGCATGTCACTTACTACCATCTAGATTTAACATGAAGTATAAGTATGCGTAATAAAACAAAATTATAAACTATTTCCTAATAAACATAATAAATCATAATTAAATATACACTACCCTATGTATAGGATGGACACATGCAATCAAAAACATGCAATCCCTGTATACATGCAGAAAAGTGTATATACCGGGTGTCTCACCTAAACTGAACCAATAGCTAACTTTTTTTATTATAAATCTGACAAGGAACTTCTTATGGGGGACTTCCCTTTATTTTTAAAGTTACTTTTTGGAGTGACTTCGAAATTTTAAAATATGGCCGCCATTTTCCAATATGGTGGACAACTTTGATTTTTCTTATGGAACACCCTGTATGTTATGGCGGTTTTGAATTTAACGCTTAATTTAAGGAACTTTTTATTCTTTCTCATTTGTTTCTAAATCCATTGGTTCAGGTGATATGAGCAGTTAAAGTTTGATTTTTTTCCATTTAAAATGCATTGGGAAATTGTTGGTAGTCTATATATCGAAAAAGGTTGGGTTTAATAATACATGCCAAAGAGTAAAAGTGTCTTAAAATGTGAGTTTAGTTGAGATTTAATCATAAAATAATTTTCAGTTGAAATTCACTCATAGAAATGTATTATTTTGAATATGCTTTTACTGCATAATGAATACATGGGATGGCACAGCTAAATGGACACAATGGTTTTTAAATGGGAAAAAATCAAACTTGGAAAAAATCAAAAATTGGAAAATGGCGGCCATATTTTAAAATTTTGAAGTCACTTCAAAAAGAAACTTTAAAAATAAAGGGAAGTCCCCCATGAGAAGTTCTTTGTCAGATTTATAATAAAAAAGTTAGCTATTGGTTCAGTTTAAGTGAGACACCCGGTATATACACTTTTCTGCATGTATACAGGGATTGCATGTTTTTGATTGTATGTGTACATCCTATACATAGGGTAGTGTATATTTAATTATGATTTATGTTTATTAGGAAATAGTTTATGTTTAATATAGCACATGTTTTAGAATCATGTGATATAAATTATTATTATTATTATTGTTGTTGTTTACATTCAGTAGTCCATTTTCAGTGTTTTATAAAATATATAATTTGTTCACTATGAATGCAGTCGAATAAAGAAGTAAAAATAATGATAAATACAGAATAAATAGTTTGAAGTGATTTGAAAATCTACCTTATTACTACAAAATACAAAACGAAAATGGAGTTCAACAAACCAGAACCTCTTAGCCTAACAGGCAATGTTGCGGATAACTTCAAGCAGTTTAAGGAAGAAATTGACATTTATTTTGTTGCCACAAAAACTACAAAAGAAAATAAAGAAGTTCAATTAGCAAGGCTGAAGAATTTATTAGGTTCAGATGGACTGAAACTGTACAATCATCCCTGATGTTTAATATAGCACATGTTTTAGAATCATGTGATATAAATTATTATTATTATTATTGTTGTTGTTTACATTCAGTAGTCCATTTTTAGTGTTAGTGTTTTATAAAATATACAATATGTTCACTATGAATGAGTTTCTCTTAAAATAGATAGTTTATAATTTTGTTTTATTACGCATACTTATCATACTTCATGTTAAATCTAGATGGTAGTAAGTGACATGCAATCTCACTTAGATAGCAAACTACTGTTAAGTATTTTTTACCATAACTGCTGATCCCATTGTCATCCCACTCTGAAATTTTCAACATATGTTGTCCACATTGCAATGAAAAATATATGTAATTTTCAAATTTTTCAAAAATCACTATCTCAAAAAACATTTTGAAATCATTTTTTGAAATTTTTGAAAAAAGATTTTTAAAATCAAAATTGGTCAAGTGTGGTATCATATGAAAGCCCTTGAAATCCTCTTTAAAATGAGCCTTTGATCAGCTTGATAGGCCTAATAGAACTTGAGTTATAGCACATTATAGGTTTGAGCGCATGTCAAAAACTGTGAAAATATCCGATTAAAAAAAAATCATATCAAAAAAAGTATAAGAGGTAGAATTTAAAAAAAAATTATTTTTGAATTTAGCACCCAAAAAAAACAAACAAGTAAAGTTTTACTAAAATCTGAGATACTAAAGTTGAAAATGTTTTTTATAATTTGGTTGATTTGATGTGGAATGACGGCCCACTGGGAATATTTCCGGCCCACATCACAAGGTGAAACATAAACAAAGTTTTGAAAGTTCTACCAAAACATGTGTTTATATAGCAGACATTTTGGAAGATTACAATTTTCGCCACCCGCCAGTAAGGCTGTCCAGCCTCCAGATTTTACGGATTCGCTAGTAACTTATAAAATTGCAGCATACAAATTTAAGGTCTGTTGGGCTTAGTTCCATTGTATAGACTGTATGGCACTATTTAATGAAAATTTTGTGAAAGTTACTGGCTACCTTTTGTTAACAACCTAGTGATTGTTAATAGACCTATGGAGGAAAATTGTTAACTTACAGAGGACAATTTGAAAGCCTAGACAATTACTAAAACAAACAAAGAAGAAGTATTTTGTAGTAATTATAATTTGTATTTTGGACTCTTCTTAAAACAAATTACAAATGATAGGTAGAGTCAGGGCATTTAGTCCCAAGGTAAAAAGACCAAAACTAACAAGGCTGTGGCCAATGGGGGGGGGGTTAGGGGGGTCAAACCCCCCCAAATTGTAGAAATAGTCTTGAACTTAAAGGAACCCAGGGCCGGCGACAGGGGGGGGGCAAACGCATAACTCAAAAAAGGGTACGAAATGACAATAAAGGGGCCCAAAAGCAGACAAAAAAAGTAAAAAAGGTCGCCAGATTTGAGGGTCCGAAAATCCTGTCGCCGGCCCTGCCCAAACTCCCCCAAAAAAATCTTCTGCCTAAGTTTACTGCTTTGAAAACTAACTACTCTTAATTAATAAAGTTTCATTTTTAACCTAAACTAATTACCCAAAGTTAATCATTGCATTCAACATTTTGGCTGATAATGATAAAGTCTATTGATTAATATATTACCAGTGATTCAAACCGCGCCCATTAGTTTAATGAAGGATTGCTTATATCTTTGTTTGTTGATCCTTTGATGGCTTGCGGCTTCACCGTTTCGAGGTTATTTAAAGAGTGCAACGGTGCACACGGTACACTTTAACATCACGAACGACACAACCAATCATTTAACAACATTTTAGCAACGTCTCACAATGAATATCCTATACTTTTAACACAATTAAAACTTAATTCAACGTCTCAGAACAAAATAACCAAATAAGACTGCCACCATCTTTCTTGCTGGACAATTTCTTCTTGCTGCTGTTCGTGTTCGTAAACAATAGTACCAACATTAGCAACACTTACTAAAGATTTATGATCTGTCATTATTGTAACCGCTTTCTGAAATATAAAATATATTTTAATTAAATTCAAGAAATCCGTTTGTTATTTAACTTGGATTTTGTGCTCCCCTTGGTAATGCCGTTGACTGTGAATAACGGTGATGCCATATGCCATAACCATACCCCTGGGGGGTGTTTCTAAACGGGTTTTACTATTCACTATCTACAAGCTATCTCAGTAAAGATACAATGGAGATTGCTTGTAGAATTCTAGCATAGAGATTCTAGCATAGGTAAAGGGATACAAAGGATATGTCTCACTGGATACCGGGCAGTCAGCACAGCAATGTATGAGCACAGTCTGCAAGAACGTTCAGGCATAGATAAAAACATCCTAAAGGATGACAATCTAAATTGGGGAGAACACATTAAATATTTGGAATCTAAATTAGCTAGTGGGATTTTTGCTATTAGAAGTCTAAATAAGCTAGCCGACATCTCACTTCTCAGAACAGTTTATTTCAGTTTAATAGAATGTCACATAACCTACTCTGTAATCTTGTGGGGAGTAGTCCAGAAAAACCTTAATACCATCTTCATCTGGCAGAAAAAGGCGATTAGAGCCCTAAAGAGACTGTCTCCCCGGACAAGCTGCAGAGAGGCTTTCATCAGTTTAGGGAGACTGACTGTGCCCTGTCTCTATGTTTTTGAGGCAGTCACATACATTAAACAACAAAACCTAGACAGGCAGATCCCAGTACACAACTACAACATAAGATATAATAGTCACTTTTTTCAACAACGTAGATTAAAATTTTTTGAACAGCATTCTAAATACAGAGGGAAAAAACTTTTCCAGGCCCTCCCGGAAAACATAAAAAACATCAATAAATTTGACAAATTTAGAAACGAAGTAAAAAAATATTTAAAAATAAATTGGTTTTATAACCTGGAGGCCTACCTTAACCCCCACTAACATAGGATACCTAGTCCTAAAAAACAACCCTTAAAACCTAGTAACTTGTTTTGTTTTAACTAATAAAACCTAACATAACCTTCTTAGCCTATTCAGTGATCCTGTTCCAAGGACACTAGGACGCCTTCAGTGCCATCTTTTAAGACGGCCCACGAAGAAGATGATAAGTGAAGTAAGTGAAGTTTATTGCAATTGCGATATAAATAAAATTAACTCACGTTTGTTTTTTTTATACATCAAAGATTTAAAATTTTGTCATAGTAGTTATTTGTAAGACATAATGGATAATCGTAAATAATTATAATGTATGGAATTAATTATGTTAGATCCAATGACGGGTCGGGTGTGGCGGAAGGCGCGTCGCGGGCTCGCGGCCGAAGTAGTCTCCTTTGTTTAACCTGAGTTTTGGTGAAAACTAGACGTTCTAGAAAAAAGTTTAAATACAAAGTGTATAGTTCATTTCGTTGGCTACATCTTTCGTGCAGACGAAACTCACCTGACCAACAGAATAAAAAAGTAGTAGCCGACTAACTTTTTCAAAAGGACAATACAGTTAAGATAAATAATTATTAATAAGTCTTATGTAAAACATATTTACACTGTTAGATTCCTGAATTTATGCAGATTATAAATATATAAGGTTTGACGTAGACGTAATGTTTTAGAAGCATAGAGGACTGTGTAAACGAGGCAAGACATACATTTTGGCGCGGGGCGGTTGCCGTAGTGAGTCTGTATGTGACGTCACAACTGCCGGCTGGCATCACTTTTTGACTCCGTGCGGCACAGCCCTTGAATTCCTGCAGTCCAGCAATATCCCCCCAACCTATCCTAAATAATACCCAATCTATAAATATCATTTTAATAACCTTAATAATTAACAAACTGAGTAAATTGGATGAGTAAGTCTGTCAACTAAGACGCTCTTCGCCCTGAAGATGGATATTGCAATATATCTGAAACGTTGGCGAACAAGTTCGACATCCACACGGTTTTACCCGGAAACCCACTTCGAGAATGCAATTAAGATATTTTATAAAACATAAAAGAGTTATTTGTCTAATCAACATTCAACGATTGAGCAAGTCCATAGGGTGTCCAATATAACAAAACAAGACAAAATATATTGCACGGCTGCATTCTTAGATGTGAGCCAGGCTTTTGACAAGGTATGGCATAAAGGTTTGTTGTACAAATTAAAGAAATCTCTTCCACACACGTTTTATAACATCTTGCGGTCGTATTTAAGTAATAGATTTTTCAAAATCAAGCTGAAAAATGTGCTGTCCGATTTATGTCGAATAGAGTCGGGGGTTCCTCAAGGCAGTGTGCTTGGCCCTGTTTTATACATATTGTATACGTCAGATCTGCCGACAAGCTGTGGAACAAATACCGCAACTTTTGCGGATGACACTGCGATATTGGCATCACATTTCAATGCAGTGACTGCTTCAATAATATTACAAAGCATGGTGGAAGGAAAAACATAGGTGTGATACTCCGACAGTTCAAAATGGACACCTACTGCGCATCTACGTCATCCAGGAAGCAAAGCAACTCATCACGTGATGCTCTCTGGCGGCAAATTTATGAATCACTAAAGATAAGACCACGAGAGAACGTTGCCTCTTATTACGTTAAAGTTTTGTTTTTTTTCCCATTTATTCTAGTACAATTTTTCAAATGGAATGAACTACTTGTTAACTAGATACAATAGTATTTATATTTTCCAAACAATATACCTGTTGCATATTTTATAAGTATGGTTTATTGTAAGTTCGATATAAGTAATTTGATAAATGCATTTTCCTCCAACGTTAATTTTGGGAATTTTTGTAACTGCCAAAAACTGTTCAGGGGATTCGCTACATAGTTTACCAACTATTGTTCATGAAATATTAAACGTTTATGAACAACTAGAAGAACCCGTGGCTTCGCTCACGATTAAAATTATACATACACTATCACCCATGAATTATATAGTTTTGTTTTCCCATTTATTTTTCTTATTGTAAAATCTAATGTATGTAATGTATCTACTTCTTTGAACATATCAAATGTACTTCCATAAAGCAAAAGTTTTTAGAAATTCGCTCTTAGTACGAAGGTCTGCTACTACGGGGGTATTATATTCCTGCATAAACTGCCTGTACATCAAAAAATGTGACCATATCCAACGCCCCACCGACAAAGCCCCAAATGGTGTTGCTGCCCTGGGTAGGCTCATGCCCAATATCGGTGGTCCTTCCTTTTGCAAGTGCGTTTTGCTTGTGTCGGCTGTCCAGTCGATCGTGCTATCAGGTGAAGAGGATTGCGCTCACACACTCAAGAGGCCAATTTACAGAGACGAACGCCGAGAAGCATTTAATGGTCGTTTCCACGGTACCTGAGCTTGCCCTGATGATGATCATGGGGCACAATTTAAGGAACGGCACCCTTGGCTTTTTCGACGGCACTTTGAATCTGCTCGCATATGTTACCCTTAATTAAAACTTTATTATGCACCCCCGTCGCAGCAGACCTGCGTATTAGAAATCCTATTTATTTCCTTCATGAAGGCATACGTGTTAGAGGAATCAAAGAAGTTAGCTTGAAATTTTATTCACGGTAAAAGATCATTTTTAGGTCTACCTTGAACAAAAAATTACAATGCCACTTCAACAATTATTAAAAAGTGCTGTCTTACGTTTTTAGACTCTATATTGAGCAAAACGTTTGAATGAGCCGTCCCGGCAATTTTTTTAAAGTGTTGTAGGTAAAATTAATTCTTTACAGTAGCACACTCTTCCTCTTTAAATAGCAGTTAGTTGTCATAAAAAAAGTCCTTCAAGTATAAGTGATCAGTGATCACTGGAGTCCTTCAGTAATCAGTTATTTATTTTATGTTATACTACATATTATCAGCATTTTATATAGTGTATTGCACTTTGAAAAAATGCAAAAGTCTAATTCATTGACCACCTGGCCAAGGCCACAGGCACCAAGTAACAAATCTTCATTTTAACAAAAATACAGTTAAATAGCAGAAAGAAATACCATTATAATTTACATCACCTGTTTTAAATTTTACTTTCATATGTTTTGTTAGTAAACAAATCTAACTCAAATTATTTCAAAATCCCTGACATGGGTACCTTTAAGACGGTCCCAGGGCTAAGCCCTGAAAGTTATCACGAAATTGAAGGTGTATAAACCTACTCCATGAAATTCTACATGTATGTACCAAGTTTCGTGGCCATCGGTCCAGCGGTTTCTGTGTTTATCCCTGCCAACTAAATATATATATATATATATATACCAACATCCTCTTTTATACTTATAGATTTTAAAACGATCAGTGCAACTGCTTCTGAACTATTGCAATAAGAGCATTCACACTGTCTGACAGAAAACGTTGATTATGACAATACAGATTTGCTTCATTTCACTGCGTTCGTTTAACATTTAACCACAAAATTAAATGCTGTCCAGCATTTATCCAGGGTAGGAAGCAGTAATCGTTTCCTTCCACTTAATTACTCTAATAATAACCTCTAAATTAAAATGAACACTTTAACAATTGATTTGACCATACCCCGATCCTAACGAGATCATGACAGTAGCCGTACTTTCAAAAATTCAAATTTCTTTTTAAATGTAAAATGCATATTACCTGTTTTAATACGATACAGTTGAGTAAACCTAAAACACAATGAAATACAATGATTGTTAAATCTTTTTTTAATGTATCAACAAACTAAATAAGTTAATTTATTTAATAGCATCAAATGACAATATAGTTGGTAGTATTTTTTAATCTTTTAGTTAACTGTGAACTATTACAACAGCATTGGGGTGTCATATCAGCAATGGGCAGTGGTGTAGTGGGGCCGGAGCGGTCCGGAGCGGCGGCGCTCCGCCACGGCTTTTGGAGCCGGAGCCGGAGCGGCGCTTCGCCGCAGCTTCGTCCGGCGCAGCCTAAAATGAGGATCGAAAAGCGTCCTCGCATGAACTTGGTTCTTTTGTCTTTGGTGTAATTTCGTCATATTATGTTGAATCAAATCGATGTCGTGTCGCGGTAACGAACTCGTCCTCGCGCCCGTGGTAAACACGAACTCTTCGTTGCATTGCGGTAAAGGCTGGTTTGCCTAGACAGCGTCAAACGTCAAATGATTTGCATCCGTACGTTGTCCGTACCCGTGACTTTTGCCTCTCGTTGGACGCTGGAAACCGATTTTGTTGAAGTTATTGCGCTACGGTCCGGCGCAATTCGTTTGACGCGGTTTAGAAAAACTATCCTTGTCTTAATCGAACCCAACGTCGCGTCGGGGTATTTTAATTTGTAGTTACGTTACGGCTAACTTCATGTCTCGCCACGTCACTTTAAACAAATCGATATTGAGATTCGGTTAACTACCATCCTCGCGTTGCGGTAAACGTCTTGTCGTCCGGCCGTCACTCGACGCCGCCGACTCGACACGGGCAAACTAATCTTCACTGAAATGTTGACTGCAGATTCGTGCTTAGTTTAAATTGATATTTTCTTGCCGATTACACGATCGTGTCCACTGCAATTTTAAGTCTTCGTTCGAAGGGAATTTGTAATATTTTTGTATCTTTACTTTTCAATTGTAGTTTTTGCAACCAAAAACTGCACAACCCGGCATTTTTTCAAAAAACAGTTTCGATGAAACAAAACAAAATAGAAAACAATAAACATGAAAATATTAATAGAAATGACAGGTACGATCAGCTGGCTGTCAGAATCGCCCCTTTGCTTCCTGAGTGACGTCACATGACCTGCGCAATATCACACCTATGTTTTTCCTTCCACCATGATTACAAAGAAGCTTAAATCATATCTCTGATTGGCTTAAGAGATGGCGAATTTAAGTCAATGAAGGCAAATCGGCTCATATAACATTTACCCTAAAAAGCGGAACATGCCCTGCAGTGTCATTGAACAATGTTCTTCTGCCACAAGTTAATAAAGTTAAGTATCTAGGTATGCACCTAGATAGAAGACTACACTGGGCGGCAGCAGAGAAGTCCGTTGGAGGCGGGGCCTGCAGTCGCCGTGACCTTGAATAAACCAATAAGCACCCCGCGCCGTTGCCAAACTGTTTCCCCGCTGAAACAGCGCTTGACGCCGAATCATTGTTCTTGTTACATTAAATCAAGGCGCTCGGGTAAAAAAAGAAAAACTGCAAAAAATCGTGCAACACTATGTTAAAGGACAATAAATTACGAACATTTTCATAAAAAAACTAGGTCGATAGCTTATTTCCTTCAATATTAAAAACCCATTTGATTTGTTTATTTGGTAGTATGGCCAAATAGAGTTAATGATAGAGAAAATAATAAAGTTCTTGAATTGTGGTTGTTATATTGATTTTATTTGATAAACTTTATAAATCTAAAATATCTGCAATATATATTTTTCTTTTTCAGTTAAAGTCAATCCTATAAACAATACGAGTACAAACAAAATCACGTTTTTAATACTTTCAAGATTATCATTATAGAATAAATCAATGAAAATACACGAAATGAAAATTACATATATAATTCACTGAAGCTTCAATTTTAATGCTTGATAATTATATATTTTCTTGAAAAGTAACTACTTAATAACAAAAGCTTTCAATCTTAGAACCACAGTTTGTTGAATGATCTCTCAATTGGTCTTAAAAGTAATACGAGTTTACGGTAAAATTACGCTAACTTGTTTTGTGTAAGCGTAACATGTGTCGATTTCGGACTATGACCGCTAGCGGTGCATCTCTAGGAACTAACATCTCTAGTTAGTTAAAATTACAAAGCGAGAGTGAATATTCCAGTTAGAAAATTTGAGCAAGAAATCTACCGATCGTCACGGGAATAATAAGTCAGATGATAGTTCATGACACAGGTCGTGTGTTTATTTTTGGCTTTAGGCGGAAATTTGACTGTAGCTCAATATTGATTTTTTTACGATTAACTCTACTATTTTTAATAATTTTAGTTCGAATAAATTAAAAGGAAAAGAGACCATAGGCGAATTGGTAGACCTTGCTAGCAGCGTGAGAACCTTTTAAATTAATAAAAGTAATATAACTCGTTAATGTTATTACTGTACAAAAGTATTTATAAATCATAAAAAAAGTTTCATCCCTTTGTACACTTTCTCAATAATCATTTGAAGAGAATAAATCAAATCGCTCTCATAGTATTTATTCAGTTCACACCGCACCACAGTAGTGTGTAGCCTCGAGCGGCTTTTTTAGCAGGGTGCCGGGAACGTACGAGGCTACTGTAAACTTGTCAACGCCGCGCTTTCTTTCCATTGGCCGCAGCCCAACGGACTTCTCTCCTGCCGCCTTGTATAACTTGGGATATTTGGAACAAACGGCTACATCTTAATTTAGATTACACAAAGTTATCCTGGCTTTTCAACCAAAATTCAAAATTATCTGTTGAAAACAAAATTTTACTGTACAAAGTTATGTTGAAACTAATTTGGACATATGGCATACAACTGTGGGAAACTGCTGGTGAATCTCATTCAAATTATTCAACGTTTTCAATCCAAATTCATCCGTTCAGTATTACAAGCGCCTTGGTATGTCAACAACCATACTCTTTACAACGATGCCGGTATCCCCTTTGTTGTTGCGGAAATTGAACGCTACACGGAAAAGTATCTTTCAAAAATTGGACAGTCACCCTAATCACCTTGCAGTAAATTTACTTGACAACAGTGACCACATTTACAGACTGAAACGCCCCCTTGACAACATCCCCCCCCCTGACACCGGTCTGACACTTAAATGGAGCCAAGTGGTAAGCTTGATTGGAGCGGGTTAGTTCGATGCAATTTATTCAGATGGCGTTGTAAAAACATGACTTTCCTCTTCTTCACTGATTCAGCCAATCAGAACGAGATAACGATCTGCTTCCCGTTCCGTTTCCCCTGATTTTCTGTCACGACGCGACGTGTACACAACCATAACGAGTTGGAATTAATTTGAGTGTGGGAAAATATCTAAAGTACGTTTGCAGAAAGTTGTTCTAGTGTAAGTCGTTTCGTGAAATACTGTACTGCGTGATTCATGTTGTGCTTGAAGCTATTGATGGAAAATAAATACGTAGATGTTTACATAAAAGCACTTAATAAAAATCAACTAAGTTAATTTTTATTAAGTGCTTTTATGAAAAAAACTACGTATTTATTTTCTATCAATCGCTTTAAGCACAATAAGAATCACTCAGTACAGTATTTTGCGAAACAACTTGCACTAGCGGCAAACGCACTTAATCTAAACAAACCGGTAAAGTCATTAAAATTGAAAGTCTAGCAAACAAAACAAGAAAACGAAAATATAAGCAAAGCAGACGACGACGATCGATATGTCGCATCGACAACGATCGATATGTCGCATCGATGACCATCGATATATCGCATCGATCTTTTTAGTTCGTTGCACATTATTCAGATAGCGCTGCTGTCTCCTTACCACCGAGTTAACATGGGAGTGCCATCTCTTTACGAAGTTCATTATTACTCTATGCCCCTGACGCAAGGGGCCCTGATTGCACCCTTGACTTGACAACACGTTTAAAGTAATCAAAATTAATGTGTTCAAAATTACCTTGATGTAATGTTAACTTTGTTAGATTGGTCACTGGACAAATACTAACTCATGTCATTCCTTAATTCATCAAATTTGCTTATTGTTTGTAACCAAACAGATTGTAAATAAATATATTGATAAAAAAAATTGTCTAATCAAAATTATTGAAGTTTTTGTTATGAAAATCAGCTGACTTGAATTTTGATTGGTCAAATAAATCTTTTATAAAAGATATTTTATAAAGTATTTGATAGTGTAATGCGGATCCAAGACCAAGGCACCGGTCTGACACTTAAATGGGGCCAAGTAGTAAGCTTATTGGAGCGGGTTAGTTCAATGCACTTTATTCAGATGGCGTTGTAAAAACATGACTTTCTTCATCTTCACTGATCAGAACGACGATAACGATCTGCTAACTTCTTGTTCCGTTTCCCCCGATTTTCTGTCACGACGCGACGTACACAACCATAACGAGTTTTGGAATTAATTTGAGTGTGGGAAAATACCTACGTTGCAGTAAGTACGTTTGCAGAAAGTTGTTCTAGTGTAAGTTGTTTCGCGAAATACTGTACTGCGTGATTCATGTTGTGCTTAAAGCTATTGATGGAAAATAAATACGTAGATGTTTACATAAAAGCACTTAATAAAAATTAACTAAGTTAATTTTTATTAAGTGCTTTTATGTAAAGATCGACGTATTTATTTTCTATCAATCGCTTTAAGCACAATAAGAATCACTCAGTACAGTATTTCGCGAAACAACTTGCACTAGCGGCAAATGCACTTAATCTAAACAAACCGGTAAAGTCATTCAAATTGAAAGTCTAGCAAACAAAACAAGAAAACGAAAATATAAACAAAGCAGACGACGACGATCGATATGTCGCATCGACGACGATCGATATGTCGCATCAACGACCATCGATATGTCGCATCGATCTTTTTAGTTCGTAGCACTTTATCATAGATAAAGGGATACAAACTATCCCTTTATCTATGACTTTATTCAGATACCGATGCTGTTCCCTTACCACCGAGTTAACATGGAAGTGCCATCTCTTTACGAAGTTCATTATTACTCTATGACCAAGGCTTGGTCAGAGGCACAGGATATAGCGCACTGGGCTTCGAAGCTTATTTTTCTAAATCGAAACCGCTCTGCTGAACTTCCACGCACAGGCCAGAGGCCCATATGGGGGAGCAAATGCGAGGTGAAAAGAGGCCGCTACCCTCTTTAATAAACATAGTTCGTAAAAGGCAAATCCACCGATCTTGACAGTCAACAATTTGCTATTTCCGTTCCGGACGCTAACTAAAATAGGTATGTCACGATTTCAATAAACGTGGAACCCACCATTAACAATTTTCGTTGAATGCACATCAATCGTCGGTCGTGATTATGGTAGTGGGGACCCTTTGAGTTCAAGGTTATTTTTACACGCATTACAGTATAATTATTGTATTTTGACTTTTTCGAACAGTGATTCAAGGCGTTGACTGGTAAGCCTGCACTGTCGTCACCAAAAATAATTATTTGTGTCATCACTGTCATGGCGTAAAATTTTGTTATTACCTTGCTTAGTTTTCAACCGGGAGTGATACATTGTCAACTTGGTAAGTTGCAGACTGTTGGTTTGGCAGACTAACTTATATATAATTTTATTTATTATATTCATACAATCTTAACACTCTTTAATCAGGAAATTTAGTGTTAGAATAGGTGACACCCGATAGTCTAGATCATGTCCCAAATTAACATGCACAGGTGTAAAAATAAGGTCTAGTACTATTTGACTTACTTGACCACCTTTTATCCTCTTAGGATAGTTTGATAATGAAATGAAATCGGTTTGAAACGCATCTCTAGATGTGCTAGTTTCTGACCAAACAATGTCTGGAATTGCTAATAATGTGCCTATTTAGGGATGCCTTCTGAGGCTGCAAAACAATAAGCCATAATAAAAAGTTAATATGAAATTGGAATGGCACAATTTACAATATAATATCCCTAAGTAGAAATTAATTTTCTAGGCTAGGCCATCCTATTTACATAGCCTACAGTAGGCCTATACATATTTCTTGATCGAGAGGTTAACACACTTTGTCATGGCATAGGCCCTAGGTAAGTTATTGGCCTTCAAGTTATGTTAGCCAGAGCAAAGTTTTTATATATTTGAAAGATGAATATACATACATACATACAATAACATATTAACTTACCATGTGAAATAAAAAAATAAGTACATTATTGCCTCGTTAGAAAAATATGACTGATAACATAAAAGCTAGCCAGTGGCATATGCAGGATTTATTTTCGGGGGGGGTGATACATTGGGGGGTATGGAATACCTCTCAAGAGGGGGCCCGGGGGGCCTGTCCTAGGAAATTTTCTAAAATTACAACTTTTGATTCGTGTTTTCAGGCAATCTAGAGGCATAACAACAAACAGAGTAACTTCCGAAATTTGAACTAATTTGAGTCTGCTCACTGATTACATTCTGAAAATTTTAGATCACATTTGAATTTTAGCTAAATGTTTTTAACACGATCAAATAAATAGCATATTTATATAAGTAGGCCAAACATTAAAAGACAGATGAGAAAGTAATTCAAGAATTATACGTTCTTAACCTTGGAATTTTTTTTTATTTAACCTCAAAGCAGTAAAAACTTTATCTCACATTCTCATTCATTGCATGCCTCAGAACTTCTGGACCTGAAGTATCCGGATCCTAGATTATTCGAGCGAGGTTGATGAATATAATTAGAAAATACAGGTTGTCTCACACTTCTCTAGCGTTTCTCAAGTCCCAGAACGCAACCTCTAAGCTATGATGTACACGCAAGCATAGAATAGTAATAATAGTAATCACATAACAGTGGTACGACGAATTGTGGAGACCAGAGGAAAAAGTTAGATTTCCAAAATTTTACAGATTTATCAAAAATCTGCCTAGATTTGACGGCGAGTCTTGGTTTTCACGCACCGTAGGCAGACGATTTTCGTCTGCTGCGATGCTACTACGAGATCATCCGACAGACGAATAGTGTAAAACATGGCTGTGAGAAGGCGACAATATTCGTAAGCCGCATTTTAACATTGTGATTTTTTTACCAGGAATAATTTACGTAAGATGATGAGTCTTTTGCCACATCTGACGACGATGGCGATGGTGGCAATGTAGCGGACACTCTTAATGACCACTGTTGTCATCAGGAAGGAGTTTTTGCTTGCGGGTCAGTCCATATCAAGTCATCCAGGCCATGTAACCCACCATCTCAGAATTTGATGAAACTTGGTGATTTTGATCTTTTCACATGCCTATGGAAGAATACCAAATTTTAGCTTCTTATCTCAAACGGTTTTTTTTCTTAAAGACGGGTCATTCCATGTAAAACCAACAAGGCACTCAACCCGACCATCCTAGATTTTGATGAAACTTTACTTGTTTGTGTTCTTGTGGGTGCGAAATTCAAAAATAATTTTTTTTTAATTCTACCTCTTATACTTTTTTTGCTATGTTTTTTGAAAAATCGGAAATTTCCACTGTTTTTGATGTGCGCTCATACCTAAAATGAGCTATAACTCAAGTTCTATTAGGCCTAACAATCTGACCAAAGGCTTATTTTAAAGAGGATTTCAAGGGCTTTCATATGATACCACACTTGACCAATTTTGACTTAAAAAATCTTTTTTCAAAAATTTCAAAAAATGATCTCAAACATTTTTTTAGATAGTGTTTTTTTGAAAATTTTGAAAATTACATATATTTTTTATTGCAATGTGGACAACATATGTTTAAAATTTCAGAGTGGGATGACAATGGGATCAGCAGTTATGGTAAAAATACTTAAGTTAACAGCGGTTTGCTATTTAAGTGAGATTGCATGTCACTTACTACCATCTAGATTTAACATGAAGTAGGCTATGATAAGTATGTGTAATAAAACAAAATTGTAAACTATTTCATAATAAACATAAATCATAATTAAACATACACTACCCTATGTATAGGATGTACACATGCAATCAAAAACATGCAATCCCTGTATACATGCAGAAAAGTGTATATAAATATAAATATATTTAAATATTATATAAATATATTTAAATGTATGTGTGTGTGTGTGTGTGTGTGTGTGTGTGTGTGTGTGTGTGTGTGTGTGTGTGTGTGTGTGTGTGTGTTTTGAGAGCTTGCAATTTTCTGAATGTGCACTTCTGCTGAATACAGGTGTTTAATGTGTCAATCAAGTGCCATCAGGACTCTGTATGCTTAGGACCAAATAAAGTTATAATTAAATTAGATTTCAATTGAATTCAAATTAAGAAACAGTTTTATTTTGATCTATCACAGGCCTAAATGTAATCAAATAAAAAACAACAAAAAATAAATAAAAAACAATGAGATAAAGGTAAAAATACAAATGGTTTCTTTATCTTATAACAAGAGATAAGACTGGGTCTGGGCAGACAAGGAATCAAGGAGCAGGTAGATCAGTTCAGTGGCAGTGATGGACATGAAAGCTTTATGTTCCGAAGTCAAATAATTAGGGTGAAGAGTAGTGAATAAACTTGGACTTGGATTGTATTAATATTGCATTTTCAAGTTTTGTTTTAATATATATTTTGTTTTATCAGCCTTAACTTTTCTAAACGTAGCTTAAAACTGTTACTATTTGTCATGACTACAAGTATCTTAATTTGTATCTTAATTTGTTATTTAAAGCAATTTAAAAGATATTAAAAATGTTCAGTGCCCTAAGTGAAGTATATTAAGTTTATTAACCAACACACATTAACATGCTGTAACATTTATTTCATTTTGTTAACGGTGATTTAATTTTACCATAGGCCTAAACATTATTTCAGGTACAAACTTATGATTTTCCAGTGAATACAATTTATAATTTCATAGTTAAGTTTTTTATTGTTCAATGCTCTTATAGTTTTATAAAGGAAAAACTTCAGGTTAAATTTAGATGGTAATAAGTAACCTGCGATCTCACTTAAATTGTAAACTGCTATTAAGTATTTTTACCATAGCTGCTGATCCTATGGTCATCCCACTCTGAAATTTTTAACATATGTTGTCCACATTACTATGAAAAATATATGTAATTTTCAAAATTTTCAAAAATGACTATCTTAAAAATAATTTTGAAATAATTTTTTGAATTAAAAAAAAGATTTTTTTGATCAAAATTGGTCCAATGTGGTATCATATGAAAGCCCTTGAAATCCTCTTTAAAATGTGCCTTTGATCAGCTTGATAGGCCTAATAGAACTTGAGTTATAGCAAATTTTAGGTTTGAGCGCATGTCAAAATACTCCACACAAAAAAAACAGTGGAAATTTCCGATTTTTAAAAAATCATAGCGAAAAAAGTATAAGAGGTAGAATTTTTTTAAAATTATTTTTGAATTTAGCACCCATAAAATTACAAACAAGTAACGTTTTACTAAAATCTGAGATACTAAAGTTGAAAATGTTTTTATTTGGTTGATTTGATGTGGAATGACCCAGACGTTTGAAATTTGTAAAAATCTGTCGTTTCTGTTATTCCCGAGCTCCAATATAAACTTGCATAGCTTAAGAAAAAAATTTGTATCTTTGCCATTTTTAATCCAATTGTTATGAAAATTTGCAGTAATATTAAGTAAAGTATGCTAAATCTAGCAAAAAATAAATCATTAATATCTTTCTATATTTAGGTAATTGAAAAAAACATTTTTTACAATTTTTTGATATTTTTAGTCCGATGACAGTGTTTTACAAAAAAAATCTCCTAAAGGGACAGTGACAATCAAGTAAACTTTTTAGCAAATTTCCCCTATAGGGAAGAAGCTATTACCATAGGTCTCATGGTAAGACCTAAGCTCGGGACCACTATAACTTTTCGTTTTGGGGCCCCCAGCAGCAAAAAACACTATTCGTTCGAATTTTTATATATATATATATCTATATATATATATATATATATATATATATATATATATATATATATATATATATATATATCTATGTGTCTGTTAGCACGATAGCGGCCGCAAAAATGGTCCGATCTTTATGAAATTTGGTACGGACATGTAAAGTGGTAATCAATTGGACGAGTTCGTGAACCAGCCCGATCGGACCACTGGAAGGGGGGGTAAAGGGGGATAAACCCCCCCAAAAATGGGTTTTTTGAATTTTTTACATAGAAAAATAAAATTTATCTAATTTTTGTGGGCACCATTGAATTTAGCTCAAAAAAACAAATAATTTAGTATTTTGAATCACTGCTCTATGCCCATTGGTTACCGAGATATTGAAAGTGGTAAACACAGTACGTTGTCCCAATGTTAACCTTATGGGAAATAAGTAAAATTCTATATCTCGCTTATTTCTCAACATATCTTGATAAAACTTGGTAAATGGCTTCTTCTAGTTCAGATCTACTAAATATTGAATTAAAACATCCAGTTTTAATATACCTGTAGCAGCAAACCTGCATACTCATTTCCCATGTTATTCTTATGGAGCTTAACAAAACATGTCAAATCTTGCTATGTTTGCTTGAAATACGTTGTTTTGCATTTGAAATTCGCTGAGTATGCAGGTCTGCTGCAATGGGGGTATTTTAACTTATCTACATTAAATTTCCTAACAGATGAAGCAACAAAACACGTGGCTTTTTGCATGCTTAGTAACTTAAACAATCATTTTTTAAATTTCCAAATAAAAACATGTTTTTTGAATTTTGTAAAATGGAAAAATTTTAAAAATCCAATTTTGGTTTGCACAATTAATTCAGCTTGAAAAAACAAATATTTTAGTAGGCTACTTTGAATCTTTGTTCTATATCTATTGGTTGCTGAGATATTGAATGATGTTAATACGGTCCGTTGTCCAATGTTAACCTTATGGAAAATAAATAAAACTCAATATCTCGCCTATTTTTCAACTTATCATAATAAAATTTGGTGTGTGGGTTCTTCTGGTTGATGTTTTTTGAATAATCATTGAAAATCAACTATTTTTTCCTTTCCCAAGGCAGCAAAATTGCTTACTTTTGGCTACGATAATTTAACACTCCGTTCCTATGAGGATGCAGGTTTGCTGACATAGGGATGGAAAATGTTTATGTTTTTAGCCATCATCAAAGAAAAGTCAAATAGGAGATGCTATGTACCAAATTTTATTATGACAAGTTAAAAAATAAGCGAGATATTGAGTTTTAATTATTTTCCATAAGGATAACTGGACAACATATCATATTAACATCATTCAATATCTCAGCAACCAATAGACATAGAACAAAGATTCAAAGTACTAAAATATTTGTTTTTTCAAGCTGAATTAATGCTGCAAACCAAAATTGGATTTAAAAATTTTTCCATTTAAAAAATTCAAAAAAACATGTTTTTATTTGGAAATTAAAAAAAGATTTTTTAAGTTACTAAGCATGCAAAAAGCCATGTCTTTTGTTGCTTCATCTGTTAGGAAATTTAATGTAGATAAGTTTAAAAAATGTTTACTTGATTGTCATTGTCCCTTTAGGAGATTTTTTTTGTTGTAAAACACTGTCATCAGACTAAAAATATCAAAAAAATTGTAAAAAATTATTTTTTCAATGATCTAAATATAGAAAGATATTAATGATTTTTTTTCCTGGATTAAGCACACTTTACTTGATATTACTGCAATTTTTCAAAACAATTGAATTAAAAATGGCAAAGATTCAAATTTTTTTCTTAATCTATGCAAGTTTATCTTGGAGCTCGAGAACAACAGAAATGAGAGATTTTTACAAATTTCAAATGTCTGTAAGAAAAAAACCGTTTGAGATAAGAAGCTAAAATTTGGTATTCTTCCATAGGCATGTGAAAAGATCAAAATCACCAAGTTTCATCAAATTCTGAGATGGTGGGTTACAAATCCTTTTTTTCTGGATGATTTGACTTGGAATTACCCTTGCCTTGTGTTCTTATAGGCCTTCTCCAATATGTTAACATGCCCTAATCCAATATATAATCCCCGAATAATTATCTTTAAAACAATAAAATTTAACTATTTATAACCCTTATAAAAGTTTAGTGAGTAATAATGTGTTGTGTTCTCTGTTTTATGGCAAGTTTAGTGATACCACCAGCTTCATTATGAACAAGATATTAATCTTCTCAAAAATTTTCCAATATCCCAAAAAATTTCGGGGGTATATATCCCGATATCCCCCCCCCCCCCCGGGTACGCCCCTGAAGCTAGCCTAATTACGTTCACCTGTTGTAAAAGCCACTAGGAAAACTAACAGAAGGCTAATTTATGGCTCTCAATGCTATGAATTTTGTTTGGGGCTGCGGCTACGACACTGCATACTGACATTGAAGGAGGCTAGGCTATACCATTGCAAATTAGCTAAAAAAAGAAATACTTTTCAAAACCTTTGAAATTGTTGTAACAGATTTATTTTTAAACCACCCTGGTACCTCTGTTGACGTGTTTAAAATTGTTATTGGACATTTTAAATTTAGGTATATGGTAAGCTTTTAAACCTAAATTATTTTGGCCCTAAAAATATTTGGGTAGACTTTGATAATCGGTGCACCCAAATTATTGAATCCTTGATAGGACTAAATAAGAATTGAATTAGAAACCAATGCAATCACCAAATAGGCTTAAAAACAAAACAATACTATATATTCCATGTTGAGGTGAATTGATGGTTTGGTTATTAAGTTTATAACAATTAAAAAACTCACTCACTAAAACCATACTATAAACTCTTAACGGCAACAGATAAGTTAGTAAATGTCATGGTTAGAATTTTCTTGCATCCTGAAAGAGTCAATCATAGGCTACAACTATTTGATACCTTGAATCGAGAACTCGATAGTTATGGTGCACCAAATATCAAAGTCTACTTAGTAATTAACAAAATATTTGCAGTTATGATTTTTTTTAAATTTCCTGCTAGTTGACTGGTGCTGTTATTGGGAACACTTTGTATGTAACATTGCTATTGCTTCTACGGGAAAACTTTTTTAGGACATAAAAAAAGAGGCGCTTCAATGATATAGTCTTTAAAGTATGGTACAGTAGACCCTCTCTTAACCACCCTGACGAGACGTCCTATTTGGATGTTCTATTTAACGTATCTAGGTCGGATAACTTAAAAGATAATTTAAAATGAGTAATCCTAAAATCACCTTAAATTAAAAGCTCTATCGATTTAGGGTTTATTAATATAATTCTAAAGCCGTTTGTGGATTATTTCAAAAATTAACTATAAAGTTGAACCTATTTTCCAAAATATTTACGGTAAAAAAGTCACAAATAGGCAAACCCCAAAACACAGTCACAACCAAAACCTCTTTTTATATACAAAATATTAGATGAGGTTGAAAAAAGTTCCTATGTTAACACCTTTAATAACATTTTCATAAATTTTCAACACATTTTTCGCAATGCAGTATTGATTGTCAAAATTAGTGATAGGAAACAAGCAATCATTGAACTATCACGAGGCAGACGGTTGATTTATAGCCTCTTACTGGAGGCTTCAGTCACAAAAACTTTGACTTTTAGAGTTGTCGACTTCCTCTCCCCCACCTGCACAAGCACACAAGTTGCATGTTTTTTTACTCTGCCGATGAATGAGACAATGCTTTCCGGATACAAAAACATAAACTCACAGACCTTTGTTGTATTATGTGGACTGAAATGCATCTACTATATAAATTAATGAAAGCTGTATTCAAAATATTCAATCTGTAACAGCCTGTTTAGTTGAGCATGACGTTTTTATCACCTTGTTTCTATTAACTTGTGAATGACTCCTTCAAAATGTTACAATCAGGCTAACTGAAATGTAGAAGTTAAGTGCCTATTTTACAATCATATTGTCATTCACACACCATTGCTTCAAAATATGCAATGAAATTTCAAAACTACTAGACAGACCTACCTATAAAAATTTTTCTCTTTTATGCCGGCCAAAAAAGAAAAACCACATGATGTACAAATGCTGTAACTGAACCTGGTAATTCTATTTCCAAGAAATCATTAATGATTATCAAAACCAAAGTTGCCGGCAACACTGAACCCTGAGGAACCCCTTCTGTATTTTTCCAACTTCTTTAAGAAGTGAATCTTCTTTGTTACTTGTGCCCTTCCTGTCAGAATAATATGAAACATACAAAGCAATCCATGAATTCCCAAAGTTTCTGTTCAAATGCTGTTATAAAATATACAGATAAAAGCAGTATTTATAAATATTCCAGATCATTTAATCCCATTATTTAAATTACTGTTTGTAATATTAAGATCATATCTCAATGCATTCTTAGTACTTTTATTTTTAATAAATAAACGGTATAAATCGACACATACATTCTCCCTTGAAGCCAAAGCATGATAACCCGCAATAATATAAATTTACAATTTATCTCATAAATACGGCAGGCTACATAATATTATGTATTTATTATTATTCCAGACAGGATCGAAACTGGGTCCAGTTGCCATTTGTTATTGGGCTATTACTTAATGATGCTATCTAACAAAAGGTCGCTGTTAGATAGTAACAAGACCCGGGTTTGGACCGTTCCCGATCAAAACGTTAAAAAATGCCACTGGCGTTAAAATACACACAAAAAAAATACATAAACATATATTACTGAGTTTTATTAAAATTGGTTAGTAACTAAGGAAATATCGGTTTTTTAACATCTGCCTTAAGAACAACATTAGACAATGTCCTACTGCGGTTACGGCCAAAAAAAATATTAATTATTTCCGAGACCAGTTGATATAGACTTACAATTAAAAATACTGTATTGTTTATTTTTTCAAGCCAAATTTAATGGTCACGAGTAAATTTTCTCTATGGTAGGCCTATATTATTTTTGTGAAATTGATAAAAGAAGCTTGTCACATACAGGTCTATATCTTCTTAACCTGAATTTTTAAAAGATATGTGGGTGGTTTAGGCCTACTTTTGTTTGGTTTTTATCTTGAGCACTAAAAACC
This sequence comes from Flexamia atlantica, assembly GCA_035578135.1. Taxonomy (NCBI): domain Eukaryota; kingdom Metazoa; phylum Arthropoda; class Insecta; order Hemiptera; family Cicadellidae; genus Flexamia; species Flexamia atlantica. Next base: position 1,813,888 of record JAQJVK010000030.1, on the reverse strand, counting down.
ATGAAATTGTTATAAATTGTTTTTTAGCAGTTTTTGATAAATCTGAAATTTTGTCACTCTTTATGAGGTAGGCCTAAGGACTACCCCTAAATACCCTTAAAATCCAGAATCTTAAAAAATGAAAAAATGCCTGGAACTATCATGGTTTCATACCTACATGCCAAAGTTCATTGAAATCTAACCATTGGTGTCATCTTTGGCTTTGTTTTTATCCAAACTTCCAAACGGATAGAAACCAATCTGAAAACCACTTTTTTTGTATTCTGGGAGCATTAAAACAACTACTTCAAAATTACATGAAAATTTTTTGAAAACAAGATTTTCTTCATATAGCCTAGGCCTACTAAGCTTATGTGTGGGAGGAGAAGTAAAATTGTCATGATCTACCCAAACCTTTTCTAAAATTCACTAAAATCAAATGCAATAGAACTGGCGAGTCAAAGTCAAGTTTTGAAACAGGCCAGCTGATCAAAACTTCATCAGGCTTCATGGGCTTAATGCTTAAAATCAGATGGCCTGTTTAAAAGCTTGACCTTGGATCGCCAGTTCTAATTGATTTTATATTAAAGTTCTAAAACAATGAAACCCATGATTTAAGTTGCTGCATATATTTTCAATAAAATTAGTTGAAATGGTGACCTACCCAGGTAGGTATTTTAAGCCAAGTATGAATGACAGATGAGTGAAGGATGATTGTGGCACGATCTTGTAGTCTTGTTACTGACTAAGGCCGACATATTCCTTAGACAGGACTGTTAATTAATAACCCAACAGCCAATGGCAACTAAGGGACCTACATTTTAACGTAGGACCCGAACCATGATTTCGCCTCGGTTAACAATTTACGAACTGGTCTAATTATGAGGATGGTTCCATGAACGAGTACTCAATAGTGCGGACGTTAATCCCCACTAAGGAACACCGCCTACATAGAATAAAAGTAAAAATCTTAATAGGCTGTAGATTTGACAGTGAAGCTGTTTGTTTTCAATTTAAATACTGAATATTGTGTACTGTAAAGAAAATTTCGGTTAAAATACGCAGCCAGTGCTGCGTCCCGGTCTTAAAGAGGTATTAAGGTATTAAATATTTATAAAACAGCTCTAACGATTCTAAGAAAATGTTGCGCGTAGATGTTGTTTTGTTTTTTAAGTTCACCTACGATGTTGAATTTTCTATATTAACGGAACATTTTTAGAAAAATTTTATACTTTTAATTAGCAATTCTCTAATTTATATAAATATGTAAATCTTTTTATAAATCCTATCTCGACAACTGCTCTAACAATTTTAATAACATTTGGTGTTTAGACGTATTTTTGATTTTTGAATTCACTTAAATAGTTTTGATTTTTAAATTCACTAACATAGTTGAATTCGCTGTAGGAACGCAATATTTTTTGAAGAATGAGATTTAAAATTTGAAATATATAGGCCTAATATAGCATCATATGAGTTACCATGCTGGTTATAGAAATTACAGTGAAAATGTAAAACTAAAGAACCATTCAGCTGTTCACAAACAGGCTACCGTACTTAATACTGTATGAGTTTCCTTTTTATGTGTACTAACAGCCTTGATATCACTGTATGAGTGTTATGTTTAAAAAGATTATTGTGCTTGGTCCTCAGGTACTTCTTTTATTAGCTGAAGGATCTTATCCTATTAAAAATGTCGATTCAATAATATAATAAACAAGTGATTATCGATGATTTAAATTTATTAAAAATGTATCCATCATTTATATTAAAAAATCGTTTTTCTGCTCTATAAAAATGTAAAATCAAGTACAACCCACAGTTTGAATGGTTGTAATAAAGTAAGCCCTACTGAAATTCTTTCATATCATGTAAATATAATTGAAACACATGAATTTTCAAAGATACAATTTTTGTTTGGCAAGCTAATCAACAACTGTTTTGGAGATAGGTAGCTATTTTTAGTATACACTCAGGAAACTAAAATTAATGACCCAAGTTCAAATATAGCTCTAAAAACTTTCTGTCGGTCTGAAAAATTATTGTTTATGCCTCGCGCTATCAGTGAGTATATCAGAGTGGTCCGATGTTTTCCATGTATCAGACAGTGTCTGTTCACGCGGATTGATGCTCTGTGTATGAAGTGTGGTAGAGTCTGTCGTGGGCTGTGTCCTGCAGTCGGCTAAATATAGCCGCCACCTGGGCCCTGGCCAAGTGTATCTCTTGGTCCGGTCTCTCTCTCTCTCTCTCCCGCCGCTCGTCTCGCGCACACTGCAACGTGAGTTATCATTCAAACGTCTCCACTCATCGGTAGACGTCAATTATAAGTTGTCTCGGCAATAACTCATCACACCCTTGTCGCAATCCTGTAAACAACATTTTGCATCAGTTCCCTTTTTTAGATAACATTCCTCTCCACAAGTGTGCTTCCGTGTGTTTTCAAGTGCTTCCGTGTGTTTTTTCTCTGGTTTACTTTGGTGACAGACGTGTAGGTGGTTTTATTTCAAGTCGAGGCTACAAAATGTATTCGGCGTACTGAGCTTAAGTGTCAACTCGGGGGAGGGAAAAGGTGGTTGAAACTGGATATTGTTGACGGTTTAAAGGTGAATAATGAGATTTGCTTTCTTCTTTTATCTGTCCAATAATGAGTGAGCCACGAAATTCCTATATTGTAGTGTTACAACCTGTTTTATCTGTTTTATTTTTTAATTAGTTTGCTTTGTACAAATATCCCTTTGAGACTCTTGTTGAAGCTTCTAGCTTATTTTCAATAATTGTCAAATTTACTTTTTAACTTGAATAAAATATGAATCTTTAATAGAATATTGTAGATTTACTGTACATTTATATATACCGAATTATGTTTGACAAATATTTCAAATCATAAAAGGTTCATTACATGTTCAAAGCTTTAAGCAATATGAGAATAAAAAGGATTTGAATAAAGTTTTCCGCTTAAAATATTTTTGCTCCAAATGAACAAAGAAGCATCTCTTTAAATTGTTTAATATTTTCAATGTGTTCCAGTAGTATTCCATATTTTTTTTACATATTTTGGCTGAATCAAGTCTAGTAGCCCATATTATAAAGTGATTAAGACTATATTGAGGGTGGTTCCCTAATCCAGCTTATAAATTCATTATGGACAAAAAAAGGCTTTACTAAAAATCTAAATTTAATTATTCAAATGTTTGAGATTGTGTAATTTGTATTTTCATCATATATATAGTTTGGTTGTCATGCTTCATTTCTTTATAAGAGCAACCCTCAATCACTCCCCCACAGCGAGACTGTAAAACACTTACTTTTATGTGGGCTTATGATCGGGATTTGTGGGCTTACTTTTGTGATTAATCTAATATCCCTCTAAATAATGTATCGTAGTCTTTACTGTGGCTGTCTCTGTAAATCTGCTTCCTCGCAATACCTTAAATTTAATAATGATCTGATGAAGTTCCTCTCTTTACACAAAGAGCATTTATTGCTTTGTTCCATTACAAAACATAGCTGGTGGACTGAATTTTGCTTGGTAACATAACACCATACTCATGTTAACCCCAGTTCATCCAATTAAACTACTCTAACAAAATGTCATTATCATTATACTTATAAATTCCTTTTACTTATAATCGATACAATCTCAATCCCACACACTGAAATTAAATTACTCTTATCTAGTGGCTATAGTTTGCAAACCGCTATTACTTTGTTAGCTTGTTGTTGTGTACTTTGTAAACAACTAATTCATTTTTTTATATTTTTGTTGTTTATTTCATTATTAACAAGGAGGTTGTACTGTATTACTGGAGGTATTTACCACAAAGCATTTGTCATTGAAAACGCGGCCCTTCGATTTTGTCAGGTTGGCAGTATGAGGGGTATTAATGTAGTTATAATAGAAATAATAGGTAGGCCTATTAAAAGAAAGAAAGTAAAAAAGTAATTTATTCTTATGACTAAATATTGAATCAGTTCTTCGAAATATGTTTCACATGGCAGTAGATTGATTGATCTTGATTATTTTCTATGTAATTTCTTAAATTTATAAAAATACGAGAACATAATTAAACCAATTTAATATTGTAGAATCTTTGAAAATTACTTTTATGTTTGATCAATCAAATATTTTGTCTCTCTGAGTTGTTAGATTTTGGATTAGCAATACAAAGAGCGATATTACTCTTGCTCAAATTGCCAAACCTGAGAAAATCAGCGGGCTGCAAAAATACTATTGCGTTTACATCCAGTTATAGAGTATCTATCTCACCTCCTTGGTTTCTAACATCTTAACCCATAAGCCCCACTGTTAAATGTTTTTGACCGAGGACTGTTCCATAGGAGCAACTTTTTAAATATCAGCTTAAATTTAATAATTAATTGGAAGCAAATTTTTGTGAACTGTTTCTTAAGTAAATCATATTTAGATCTTATAAATACTAGATGGTAGCTCGAAGTCTTTCGGGAAAGACCGTGTGGAAATAATCAGTTTCTTTGCTGAAGTTTCGGAGACATTGCAATTCTCCATCCTCAGGGCAAAAGCGCTTGTTGTGCACAACCCTAGTTATTTAAAACTGTCACAACAGTCTGCGGCCTTAGCTTATATAGGCCTTCCTTGGCGATGTTTATCGCTAGATTTTTTGCTGGTTTATTGTATTGAACAAAAGATAGCATATTTCATATTTTTTTATCAGTATAGGCCTACCATCCTTTTTTATATACGAATGTTAAATATTTAAAGTTATTTAAATTAATTAATTAATTGATTTTTAATACATTTTCCCTCAAATTATCTATATAAAAAATTAACACCCTCAAAAGTTCTCTTTGATTTTGTGTGGAATTTTCATGTTAAACCACCAAGGAAAATCACATAATCACCCTACTATCGAAAGAAAATTAAAAATTATGTTAAAGCATTTTGATTAGTGTACAGTTAGTTAAAATTAAATGTGACTGTGGGGTCGGTGTTTGGATTTGGCCGATCTATTGATATCCTATTGTCGTTACTCCTCTTACTCCTGCACATTCCTTGCTTGAGAAGACAGTCTTCAGACAACCTCTCAATCTCACATCTCCAGTATTAATAGAACCAACATCATTGGTTGAAACTAGTTGTTTAAGCTCAGTACAAATCAAACCAAAATTTAGGAAGTACAGAATGGTGTCAATAAATATTACAAATTTTTATCTATTGAAAACAACAACAAATCCTTCTTAAAACTGCTTCAAAACTCTTCAGTAATATTTTATTCTCTTCTTATCAAAAAACAAGAAAAAATCATCTATTTTAGATAGTGGTCTATTAACAGATAACATTTTAAAGCGGGTTTAAAATAAATTATAATCAGCTATATTATTTAATTTATTTATTTTAAATTAATATTTTTAAGTTTTTGGGTAAATTATCAAAAAATAATATACCATTATTTGAAGGTATTTTTTTTGTAAATTGATAAATTATGCTTATTGCTTGCCAGATGATAGCAATAATTTATGGTTTAATAGTTATAAAAGAATTTAGTGTCGGTAATTCATCTAAGTTGGATTTGATATGAAGAATTATTTGAAAAACATATAGACCATAAACAGTCATAATTCCTCTTTCGTTGAAATGCTCTTTATCACTCTGTTGACTTTAATTTTAACATGAGAATTCTAAGAATTGCTTTTTTCTGTAGTACTAGTATGCTATTTAAATTATTGGCAGATGCACATCCATAAAGACTAAACCCAAAAGATATGTGATATTCAATTAAACAGTGCTAAATTATTTTTAAGAAAGTGAAATTACTAAATTTAGACATTTGCCTTAATGCGATAGGCCTGGAGGTACTTTCTTACGTACATGATCCACATGACAGTCCCAATTAAATTTATCATCGATATTTAATCCAAGAAACTTAGTTGTTTTAACTTCTTGAAGTAAAATTTCATCCATAAAAATATTGTCATAAGTCCTAGCTGTGTTTTGCCATACAGATAAGAAATTTCCGTAGTTTGTTTTTTCTGATTTTGGGAATAAATTAATATATTTAAATAATGAATACATTCAGAAAGGTGAACAAAAGAAGAAATTTTTACATCAGAATTTGACTTTCCAGATATTTTAACTTAGGCGAGAAAATAAAAGTTTAATTTATCAGGTACCAGATTTACATGTTCCATATCCACAAGTAAAATTCTAATTCAAGTACTTTGGTGTTTTAAGTTGTACCGTAATGCTTTGTTAATCAGATATCATAAGTTATATTTTTAGTTTTTAGTTTTAAATTTTAGCAGAATAATTAGTCACGTTTTTAAATTATAAAATTTGAGAGATGCTATTCATAACTAAAAAGTAGCTTACTGCTTATTGAGAAATAGTACAAAGTGTAGTGGCAGTCATAGCTGAGTGGGTAGAGTCCTGGCCAGCCACTCAAAAGTCGTCTGATCATGTGTTCAGTTCCCGATCAGGACACATGACAGCCACCGTGCTTCGAAAGGCGTATTAAGCCCTTACTAATCCTTAAGGGCTTCTGTCCCGGCTACTGTGGTAATCGTTAGGTCATATCAGAGGCTCTAGTGCGACCTGAAAACTCTGACACGACCCTGGCCAGACATCCTCAGACCTTGACCTAAAGGTTACGCAGAATTACTATTATAATTCATTATATTTATTATATTATTATTTATTATAAATTAGTACAAAATATATTACATTTGCCATTCAAATTTTGATTGAATAACCTTTCCTTACAGCTTAAAGGCCCGTTTTCACAATGCCAACTGAACAGCCAATTGGTATTAGGCAGTCCAATGCCAAAACGTATTGCCAGCATGTGCACTTCTTACCCACATAATATTTATAAATGAATGTTTAAAATTTAACAACAAATTGATCTAATAATGATTTATAGTCATTTTTGGCATTCGTAACCATGGTTGAAATGTGCGATTGCTGCAAATAGATTTTTTGTCTATTGGACTGTCTTGTCTTGTTGGTTCTTCAGCTGGCATTGTGAAAATAGCCTTGAATCCAAGTTCTTCCCAAATGCCATCTAGCTCTAATAAACATGCTCTATGTGATTTTTTTATGACCTTTATGATTAATATAAAACTCATAGTTTAATTAATATTACTTAGCCTCAATGGAAGAAAAATATATCTTTCGGGTGTCTGTTAAACATTGAAGAAGGTAAAGTTGTCGATAATTTAAGCACATGATCAAAACTTGCAGTTCAGAATCAGATGTTATGTCAGGTGCGGTAGCTATTATGTGAGAGCCTTTTCATAGTTATAATTTTTACTTGGGAGTATTCAAAAGGCCTTTTGACATTTTATTGGTCGTTTTCTAGTGACTAATAAATTTCTTGCGCCGTTTTGTTAAAAGTCATGCCAGAAGCGTTGATTGACAATGTAAGGTTTGATTTGTAAATGTTTAACGAGAGCAGAGAGTGATGTTTGCTGTATCTGTAGGTGCGTGAGTCACTGGCTACCAGGACTCTGCAGTTGTTCTGTCGGACGGCTTATGTGTTTTCAGGTACTGGCTAGTGTTAGTGCATGGAACACACAATTCAACAGATTCGCTCCTCAGAATCGTTCTAATTATTTTAAACACTAAATTTACTTTTCGTATTATTTATTTAACGATCATGTTTTTATCACTGGTATTGCAAACTGATTCAAAATTTTAAAAATTAAAGAAAATACTCATTTTATATTTAATTAATTTTACATTTTCACAAACTTATATTGTTGATTTTTATTTAAATTTTTTAATTCAGGCCTATTGAGAAGAAATTTTTTCCAAATTAGAACATTGATTTAATTATGAAATGGTCAAATGCTGTAAAAATTGGTTAAATATTCGCCCATATAGTTTACAAACAAAAGTGCTTCTATTCCGGTAAGTCTATTTTTGTGAGAGTCCTAAATAGAATTGTTTGAAACAAAATTCTTGTCAGATGGATTCAGCAAATATTCTATGTCACTTTGGTAATCTTAAGTTTACAATTATGTTTTGGTAATTTATTGGTGGTTTACAACAAAAAATATAAAATTGTTCTTTAGCATAGACATTTTTATTGTTGCGCTATTGAAATCAGACGTAATAGTAAAATCTTGAATGTCAGAATTTTTTTAATAGCAGTATAATTTTAAGGTCTACAATTTTTTTAAATAGAACAAAAATTTAGGCCCAAGTATACTTATGTTTGATCTCTTGGTTATCCTTAATATGAAAGAAGTTGAAAAATTAACTTTTCTTGTTTTTAATTGCCCTCCATTAAAAATATGCTCTCAGTTTTCAGCAGTATGACAGCATAAACCAATCCTTAGATTAATTTTTTATCTCAAATTGATATTTTCATAAGGTTTAAGTGTAACCACTGAATACTCTAATCAATATAACATTAATGCTTAAGTTCCCATTAATTTAATTAATAATTTGTGTCATACTTTCTCTCCCAACTTCAACATTTTTTTCAAAAGCTTAAATGAAACAGTTCTCTTAATATTACTCCATTACTTCCATCTGAGGCATCAAAGGATGCATTGACTAGTAACAAGTAACTCTATAGTAACTTAAGCCTGGTTTACAGGACGGCTAATACAGTGAACAAAACACCTGTAAACAAAAAAAAATTTTTTCTACTGTCCAACTGTCATGTGAACCATAAAGGGCAAATTGGCTTTATTTGACTCGGCTTTCATTGTCCCAAATTGAAGTTATTTGAATTTTAACTTCCTTTATTAACTTGAAAAAATTATTGCTCTCATGGTATTTTTAATATTACATTGCCTTAAACACAAGCAAAAACGTTGCAAATTTTTTGCATCGCTTTAAATTTAATTATTTTTATACAGCAGAATTAATACAACTATGAAGTGGGAGATGGAGGGAAATCTCCACAGGCAAGTCCCGCCAAGTAAATCATTGGCTGGAGCATTTTGGTTTTTGTCACTACTTCATTTCCCACTAGATTAATCAATTTGTTGTTGTTTTTATCTTGTTCTAAAAGTTTATTGATTGCCCGCTAGATAGTAACACTGAGATATGAATTTTTAGAGTTTTCGGAATTCCTCGAGTCGTTCTCTCTGCCTTTATGGGGTCGGCCTGTCGGCAGCGAATTGTTTGAATTGTATAAATGACTCAACCACTCCCGCTTCATAACTGTATTAATTCTAGGGTAGTTGTTAAATTTGTTATATACTTTATGAAATTTTTTTCCCATAACAAGAAGCAAATCACAGAGGGTTTGAGCACACAATACTGTACCTGGGTTGACATGTGGTGTTCTTAAATTCTTGACTTCTGGGTTGGACCGCGTCGTATCATTGAAGATTCCCGCCGATGTTTCGAAGACATTGCAGTACTCCATCTTCAGGGCGAATAACGTAGTCGCACACAACACCAACTACTTTATTACTTTTAATCGAGTAATAAAGTAGTCGGTGTTGTGCCCGACTACGTTATTCGCCCTGAAGATGGAGTACTGTAATGTCTCCGAAACGTCGGCGGAAATCTTCGACGAAACGACGCGGTCCAACTCAGAAGTCAAGAATTTAACATCTTGTTAAAACGACTGTGGAAGCCTACACTCTTATGTGGTGTTCTGTCTGTGGCAGGGCATGGTGTGCGTGGTGAAGGAGAACAACGAGGCGGTGTGCACGTGCGTGGTGCGCGACATGTCGCGCGGGGGGCGGCGCGTCGCAGCCAGTCACGCTGCGAGTGCCCGGCTCGACGACGGTGCGCGAGTTCGTCCACCAGGTGGCGGACAGATTCAGCTACGAGCCGCCGGCCATCGAGCTCATACTCAGTCTTCCGACCGGCGACCAGGTCGGTGTCTGCAGTAAACTCTCGATAGCTTGACACTTAGTGGACTTCGGGGGTGTCAAAGTATCAAAATGTCTAATTATAGAGAGTATGTGGGATTTTACATTTGTTTATTTTCTTACTTGGCATAAGCCAATTTACAAATATGCAGCAACAAAAGAAATACACATAAAATAAATAATTAAGTCAAGTATTTTAGTTTCAGCTTCAAGATAAGTAACTAATCTTCATGCTTCATGCAATACATTGTGAAAAGTTCTTCAGGCGAACAAGCTAATACAAACTATACCAAGATCTAACATGCAGTAGTGCTACATTCACAAGCAATAAATAAATATAATGTAAAATTAGTTCAATGTCCATTCCACGCCTAGTTTCAGAAAAAGCAAGCTAGTCTTACTTATGCAGTGATACATTCACAATAAATAATAAATATAATGTAGAACTAATTCAATATTTCATTACACGAACAGTACAAGAAAAAAATCAAGCAAGCTAATACATTACAAGAATAAGAACTAACATTCAGTAGTGGTACATTCACAAGCAATAAATAAATAAAATGAAGAACTAGTTCAGTGTATTATTACATGCATGGTTTAACAGAGAGAATTGCCAATTACATACACAAAAATTACCACCACCATCAAGTATAAACGGTAAGTGAACAATTGTGTTAATTAGTATTCAAATCACAACGATCAAAAATGAGATCAGTTAAATTATAAAAGCGAAAAACAACACTGTACATGAGGCATTCACTACCTGTTATAGAATATAGACTTGAGTTGGCGATTGCTACCATTGAAATAATCAAAGTTGGAAGAGACTAATTGCCCAGTCTGTGCAGCCGAGGAGGCACACTATTCATCTCATAGTTAGTTGAACAGGCTTGATGATAGAAAATTTGAGCAGATCTTCTCTGTCCGGGAACTCTCAGATCAATAAGGCTAAGTAGTTCAGGGCAGTCCACATCCCAAAGGAGTAGTCTTCGAAGGACATTAATCCAAGCATTGAAAATGCAGGTTGTACATATAAATTTATTAAATGCTATAAAACTGAAACATTCCCCAGATAATTTAATGACTTGTATCGTAATACAGGTCCCAATAAATAACTCTGGGTATTTGGTAGTCTTTAAATGGTTGTTGAGTTTCAGCCCTTGTTCAAATATAGAGAGTGTCGAAGTATAAAGTGTCCAACTATCGAGGTTTTACTGTATCGATAAATCAATGTTGGTATGAAAAAAAGCCAAAATTTTTTTAACCTTAGCTATAAATGAAATGTGATATCCTCAAGAGTTTAAACAAAACATTTGAAGGCTTTTTGACCTCATTTAGGAGTTGAAATTTACAGTTGAAAAAAAAAAACAATCTGTTGAAGGGCCAATTTTAAGTAGCTGAAATGTGATATCCTCAAGAGTTAAAACAAAACATTTGAAGGCTTTTTGACTTTATTTAAGAGTTGAAATTTACGTTGAAAGAAAACAATCCATTGAAGGGTCAATTTCAAGTAGCTGTTGGAATGGGATAACGTATACATGTATACTGAACACAGTCAAGTTTATAAAATTAAATTTTATGTTTCATTAATATATTAGTACAGTTCTTGTTACTAAGTGTTCATCATTACTGTATTCCATTAGCACCTAAGATGTTAAAGTTTTTTAGGTAGATCAGAATATAAAACTTAATTTAATATGTACCTCTTTCATCATGTAATGTTAAAGTTAATGGGAGATAAGTTTGTCTATAATATGTGTTGCCAAGTTGCCATAACTAAACATTTTTAGTTCGCTAATTTGATGTTGACTCTTCAAAAGTATACTCTGAGATGAAGAGAATCTTGACATCTTGAAAATAGTGCACAATAGTAGTTTATGCAACGATTGTATAATGAATGCCTTTAAGCCACGAGAAATATCTCAAGAGTGGCTTAAAGGCATAATACAATCGTTGCATACACTATTTTATCTATGACCAACAATATACGACAAAATTTCCCCCGAAGTTAAACAAAACTCATGACTTTTAATAATGATGGAGTAGGTCAACTAAAATTTGAGGTTAGGCGAATAAGCAGACTGAACCATGAATCGTTGTGGAACAATCAGCTGATGTGCGAATTGCGTAATTGTTATTATGACACTACTTCCGTCAAATGCCGAGCTCTCATTGGTCTAGAACCAGTACTCTAAAGTGACTCCGGTACTCTAAAGTCGTCATTAGAGTACTGCTTGGTTTTTGGTGTTTTAATGTATATCATTATAATGTTTATTGTAGTACCATAATTGGTGCTTATTGCAATGGTCGTAGATAATAGTATATTTCGTCACTAGGATCAAAAGTGAACCTTTTCAATAAGAGCTCCATTTAACAGCCGAGGCTGGGAAATGAGCAAATATTGAAAAGACACTTAAAGTGAAGGTCCTTTTTTTGAGAAGACATCACTGCAAAAAGGATGAAGGTCATTTTTTATTTTTTTCCAGGTTATGTTGGAAATTGATAGCTAAAGATAAGCAGAAGTTGTTAGGGGGCTATTTTTTGTAAAAAGAATGAAGGTTATACCTCAACTAAGCTTTCTAATATGAACATATACTACAAGAAAGATGAGAGTCAGATCGTCAAGTACAATAAAGATGAGGAGTACAAAGTTTGATTTCGGCGACCTTCATCCTTTTTGCAGTGCCTTGCTTGACTTTTGATCTTAGTGACAATCTATATTTTTCGTCATACTGCAAAAATCCTTAAGTTTTAAATCAAAACAAAAGTAAATTTTAACTAGTGTACCTTCATAACCTCAATGTTTATTTCAACATGTCACTTGAACTTGAAGCAATCAGATCAGCTATTGCGCATGTGCAGGTTCACTCCTGAATATCGATTGTTGATTCGATAACTTCAAACAGATTGTTGTGGTTTGAATCAATCGGTTGTTCTTTATCAATCAATTGTTGACCGGAAACAATCGCAAAAATGCATGTTTCGATATTAACGATGAATTTTTAGATTATTTATAATCAAATGAATATTGTTCGATTATTTACCTCAAATAAAAAGTATCATCAACAATAATTTTTTGGTCCTAGGACAATAATGATCATCAAATCATATGTAATTATCCAAGGACTAGAAAGAATAACTTTTGAATCCCAACGCATGTGTCAAAAGCAGCTGTTTTTGAAGCAATATGACAAAAAGAATTTTTTTCATTACCCCACCAAAAAAAAAAGAAAAGTGAAAGAGTTTATACTGAGGAAATGCCTACAAAATGAATGCAACGTTACCTCACACAATGAACTCTGTTTACTTCCCTCAAAATCACAACACATCGTGTGGTCGGTCCGCAGATCATCCTGAAGGAGTCGTGCGAGGAGACACTCTCGGCCAGCGGTGTGCGCGCGGACGGCTCGGTGCGCAACAACTTTGTGCTGCAGACGCTGGCCACGCCGGAGCCGCGCGCCGAGGAGGAGCTGAGAGTCGGAGCCAGCGCTTCCCCCACCACCTTTGACTACACCGCGTCCACCACCTCCACCAGCAGTCAGGACCCCTACACTGCAGGGCTGATCAAGCAGGACACTGGTGGGTCTCGAATGTCTCAATACTTACTTACGTGTGTGCTTCATCCTTGACCGACACTGACGGATTGTGTTAAAATTTTACTGTTCAAAGTAACTACAAAAAAACCACAAAGTAATATTTACAACTTACTACTACTACAACTGTTGGCTGTGGCAAACGAAAATGAGTGTCACACTTCCTCAATGGGTATTTAGGGGTCAGATGCTTCCATTATTTGGAAATATTGTACAGGCCACCGGAAACAGAAAGAAGGGATAACTAGGAATAGACAGTTTGACCTACCCTTGAGGGAAATGTTTCAAACCTCAAACATGTCCAGCAAACCCCAGTTAGATGCCCGTGGGGAGGGTAGTAACTGGACAAGCATAAAGGTTCCTCCAATCCCTCTTCCACGAGGACAGAACCAGACTGGGTATCAAAGTTCATGGGTGTCATGCCCCAAAGAGACGAGGAGGAATGCAGGGAAGCTGTTCACACTGGCTAGCCAGACGACTTACCAATCCTGTGACTGCTTCTTTTTTATGTTCCCAATGACAACCTTTGTATTATATTAAACTAAACAGAGAGTCAATATATGGCCATCAATTTTTTTGTCTTTTCATGTGATAGCCTTTGTAGAATAAATATTGGTTGACTTTTCTCAATAAGAAATAGTAGACTTCCTCAAAGCAAAAACTTCAGAATTCAGCTTTAATTTGTATAAATAATACAGATCATCCAACTGTTACATGCAGTAAGTAGTTTTGGTCACAAACATGATTGTCAGCTGAATCACTACCATCATGGCTCTCATGATATCACTGTATCACTATTTGAGATGCCAACGCTCTCTAGATGTGTTTTAACTGATAGGATGTTGTTTGCTTTTACTTTGGCACAGATGATCATAGTCTACTGTGATGGTTTACCTCTAATTTGGCTAATCATAAAATCTGTTTACCGTAAATTTATGCCAGAGAAACCCTCTCATGTGCAGGCAACTCATCTCTAAAAAGTGCCTGTGATCCATCAGAATCCGCGCAAGGATTAATTTGGTCTACTGTGTGATTAATCCAAAATTACCTTTGTATAGCTGAATTTCGCCTTTATGTTAGTAATGTATGTATATGGTAAATTCTAAACAATATGAGTGTATGTAAAATAAATTTTTTTAAATTTATTTATTTGCAAAAAACAACCAGTTACATTCATATATATCAAATAATAAACTACATTATTTCAGAAATATGTTCATTTCTCCTTGTTGCTGTAGGCTATGTGGGTCTGGTGAACCAGGCGATGACCTGCTATCTCAACAGCTTGCTGCAGGCGCTCTACATGACCCCTGAGTTCCGTAACGCCCTGTACAACTGGCAATACGACCCCAACATCAACGGACACCAGGCCAAGTGCATCCCTTACCAGCTGCAGAAACTGTTTGTCAACCTGCAGGTTAGTGTTGGATAAACAGAATGATAAGCAGAAAACAGTTTTGTTGAGCAAAACAAAAGCAAACTTTAAGTGGATCATTCTAAACTGTTACAGTTAAATCTCGCTAACTCAAAAAGCCACAGGACTAAGATTTTTCTTCTAGTAACAAATAGATCGACTGAAGCACAATTCTAGTTCCACAACTATTTTCCACTAATTTAAATTTATAGGTAAACTAATATTCATTTGGTCAATCTCTTTATCTAGATTTAAGCTCAAATTACCTCTGAAACTCTAAATTAAGTAAGAATTTAGAACCTCTATAACTCTCTATACCTCTGTAGGTGTAGAGAGTTATAGAGGTTCTAAATTCTTACCTAACCTCTACTTTAACCTAACCCAACGGTTTTAACTCCAACCTAACTCTCTAAATTCTAACCTCTGTATCTCTCTTTACCTATAGAGTTATAGAGGTTCTAAATTCTTACTTAATTTAGACTCACAGAGGTAATTTGAGCTTAAATCAAGATAAAAAGGCCCACTTAATGAAAATTCAGGTAACAGAGGTAATGATGATGCTGGATCGGATATGACTAATTGATACATTGCGATCTATACAATGGGGATTTGACTTGCAGAAAGTTCATTGAGTAAACTTTGAGGTATAGAGGCAAACTTAAACTTATAGAGGTGAAGTGCAAATTTAATACAATTTATTCATTAAACTTCAAGTTATAGAAGTAATTTTTTCTTTGCTTCGACATACATAGGCGAAGTATTACCTTAAAATTTGTTTGAATTACGCATGGGTTTTATTTTTACTTAGATAGGTTTTTCATAGGGGATCAAAAACAATTCAAGTTATCGAGAATTTCTAGTTATTGAGGTTTTCAGAAATTGTTAAATCTGTTAGCTGTAGGGGAGACTACTTTCTAATATGCCTATCTTAATCGATCTCTGTTAAAAAACCGGCTTGAAGGACCAAAATTTTAATTAATCACATATTTTACGTTTACCTTCTTTATCATATTGTTTTGTTATCTTTCTCAATGTTGTAACGCAAATAAAATCATTCTAAAAAGTTCTTTCTTATCAATTTATTTGAAGAATCTCGAACGTTTCAGACGTCGACCAAGACGGCGGTGGAGACGACAGAGCTGACGCGCAGCTTCGGCTGGGACTCGAGCGAGGCTTGGCAGCAGCACGACATCCAGGAGCTGTGCCGAGTGATGTTCGACGCTCTGGAGCAGGTCTTCAAGGACACCAAGCAGGCGGACCTCATCGATCGGCTTTACCAAGGTGAGTGTCGCACGTGTCCGTCGTAGCGCAGTGTGAAAATAAATGAGTGTTTGGAAGGGACTCCTTATTTGTGATAAACTCGAAATTGCAACATGATAAACAATTATTATTAATGATGATTTATCAAATTAAAGGACAATTCATCAAGTATTTGGTAAAAGTCATCATCCGCCCCAAGAATTGTTTTGGTGGGAGGCAGAGAGGCATGAAAAAAGGCGCAGTTCTAATGCATGATCTTGAGTTTTACAGCTTTTGCAATACAGTAGACTCTATCATCCGGACATCTTTCAACCGGACTTCTTTCGGCGGATGTTACATCTTTTTCCGGACATCCCATACAGTTGACTCTCACTAACTTGGACACCTAGGTAGACTTTCGTTCAGGTTTAAAAAATCCCAGACTATCCAGTATGGTAATATTGAAAACATGAATATCAACTGAACCGAAACCATTTGTCAATAAACTGGCACAGATGAGCAATCACGATCACTATTACTGACTCCTCCTCTAAATCGTTGAATTTCTGTTGCAGGGAAGATGACGGACTACGTCAAGTGTCTCGAGTGTGGGAAGGAGAAGTCGCGCGAGGACACGTTCCTGGACATCCCGTTGCCCGTGCGACCCTTCGGCAGCACCGTCGCCTACGGCAGCGTGGTCAGTACAACACTTCATACTTCAAATTAAAATATCTTTATTTACATAGTACACAGTGTACATAAAATAGTGTCAATATATATTTACAATCAATAGCCTTAGTTAGTTACTAATATGCAATTTTACTTTGATAAATGGAAATTCCTTCTTTGTTTCATAGTATAAAACTCTTCCAACGAGTAATACAGATTATTTATCAAAAATTATTTTAATTTTCCATTAAAATTTAAGCTGATTTTGTATATCCCTTATTTCTAATGGTAACAAATTCCAAAATGTAGTACCCATATAGCTGGTTTTCCTCGTAAAAAAAGAAAGTCTGTGTTTTTGAATATTAATTTTGTTTTTGTGTCTTGTGTCATAGGAGTGGCATTCAGAACAGAAATCAAAATTACTAATGTTGTTTTTTATGTATAAAAGACAATCACGAATATATTGATCATATACTGTCAAAATTTCTAAATTTTTAAAATGGTCCCTGATCAGCCCACTTAAGCTTCAAGATTATCCTGATAGCCCGTATTTGGAGAAGTAAAATTTTATTGAGTTTTTAATTACTGGTTCTCCCATACACAGGCTGTCTTCAGCACTTCAACACAGGCTGTCACTCAATGACCATTTAAAATTCAAAATAATTATTTCAAATTTTTTTTGTGAGATTTATTGGGACCTATGAGACGATAAAAGATGATAAATTAGCCATGCAATGGTTTAGGTTCACGGTATTTAATACATTTAGGGATGTTTTTATGTTCTGCTTGTATTTCAAATACCTCTATTAGTGTAAAATCTCATACACCCTTTATTTTGAAATTTCGATACTTTGACACCCCTGAGGTCCACTGTCCATAGGTGACGAACTACTGAAAGTCTACTGTAATTAGATTACCTATCTTATGTGATGTATTTTTCAATTGTACAGTGCTCAATTAAAGAGAAATAAGGGTGGAAAGGTTTTCAAGGTAAATAACCAGTCATGATATTCAGTTATCAGTTAGCTGTATAAAACTTTATTGTTCATTTTCATTATTGTTTATTCATGTAATATAATTAATTTACAAGCAGTAAAATACATAAAATACGTGGTACAGCTATTTTTAATGGTTGAGATTGAGAGAACAATGAAGGAAATAAAAGCTGTTATTTAAATAATAAATTACTGGAATGTAGACAGATGTCCAAAACATTATTCTGCAATTATATTTCCCAGTAAAACGTTATCGACATTCTCCCCAATTAGTCGGGTTTCCTCATTATATTTTTACCTTTTCTTGTAAGTAAGATGGTATATTAAAATCAAAACCTAATTTCTTTTCATAGAAACTTTCCCCAAGGTTAGGAAAAGGATTTTATTTGGTAATGATTTTGTTTCTCTTTACCACAACGAACATCCTACCATTCATTCGACTGTCGTCTCGCCACAGGTGGAAGCGCTGCGAGCGTTTGTTCAGCCCGAGACCCTGGACGGAGCCAACCAGTACTTCTGCGAGAACTGCAACAAGAAGTGCGACGCCCACAAGGGGCTCAAGTTCACCAAGTTCCCCTACCTGCTTACCCTGCACTTGAAACGCTTCGACTTTGACTACAACACCATGCATCGGATAAAGCTCAACGATAAGTGAGTTGATGAATCAATTTTTAGTTTTTGAAGTGGATTTTTAGTAGATTATCCGATGTTGGTGAAAATATAAATTGTATGTATGTATATAAATTTATGAAATTTGATGAAAACATTGATTTTGGTACTTTGATCTGTTGGTGACCTTATTGGTGGGTGAACCTTACCAATTTTTAGATGGCTGAAGTTTGACAACCTTAAATGATCTAATTGAGTCAGAGTTTTTTTTTTAGGTTTAAGAAACAGGAAAATCCTGTGAGGCACTTCTGTGCACTTGTATTACTTTTTTAGAGCCTTCTGTTTATTTAATGTAGTGGCTTCTAGAAAAAGGAAACATTGTGTAACACAGCCTGACGAACTGACGGTCAGCCGCTACGACGACAGCAGCACCACCAACAATAGCCTTCAGTGGTCAAGTATCGCTTTCGTTTGCAGAGTGACGTTCCCGGAGCTGCTGGACCTGAACAGTTTCGTGGAGCAGGGCGGCGGCTGCGGCGGCGGCGGGGGGGAGGAGGCGAGCGGCAGCGAGGGACTGCCTGACGAACTGACCGTCAGCCGCTGCGACGACAGCAGCACGTCCAACAATAGCTTTCAGACATCAAGTATCGCTTTTGTTCGCAGAGTGACGTTCCCGGAGCTGCTGGACCTGAACAGTTTCGTGGAGCAGGGCGGCGGCTGCGGCGGCGGCGGGGGGGAGGAGGCGAGCGGCAGCGAGGGACTGCCTGACGAACTGACCGTCAGCCGCTGCGACGACAGCAGCACGTCCAACAATAGCTTTCAGACATCAAGTATCGCTTTTGTTCGCAGAGTGACGTTCCCGGAGCTGCTGGACCTGAACAGTTTCGTGGAGCAGGGCGGCGGCTGCGGCGGCGGCGGGGGGGAGGAGGCGAGCGGCAGCGAGGGACTGCCTGACGAACTGACCGTCAGCCGCTGCGACGACAGCAGCACCACTGACAGTGGCTCGGCGCTCGACGACGAGGGCTGTCAGCCGACACAGGACGGTACTAGTCAGCCGGGCGATGTCAACCAGGTCTGTCCAACTTTCTTCTTTTTTAGTTATTTATTTATTTTTCCTACCACTGCATGGAAATAATCACATCGCCACACCTGTAAATAGGATGCAAAACGGTTCATTTCCGCTTTCATTTCATTACCGCTCGCTAAATCAGGGTTTCTTGAAATGTAGAACAGGTTAAGGTGGCACACAAGAGAGATAACTATGACGTCAAACACCACAGACCAGTTTTTATTGGTCAGAAATCCCATAACACTCACCGTATTCTAAATTCTAGTTACCTTGTTCTAAATCAGCTGATTTCATTGTCACCGTTTCTATCTCAACGTCCGGTTCATTCCAATAGAATAAGCAAACATAAACTCAATGAACTTTTGTATACAGGTTAGTTAATAAGTTAAACTGCTTAAATAATGGTGGTAGGAAAAATATTGTATGTATTACGAGCACAAATATAGACATTGCCGCTCTCAAAATGTTTGGCCGCACTCAGCCAACAATTCATGCGGCCATCTACAATTCTCGAGCAGCAATGACATACTTTGCGCTCTTAATACACAAATAACTATTCTAGTTTTGTCAGAAGTATTTACACGTTTTCCCTTTTTGTTACTTCTCTAAAATTGTTGGTGGAAGCTTCCTAGCCAAAAAATACCATAAAATAATGAAAATGTGGTAGGTGGATCGCGAGCACCTAAAGGTTGAGAACCACTGCTTTTACAAGATTTGCTAACTATAAGTAGCACAACGACTTGGATCATTAATATGGCTTTCAAGCCTAATTATTGGGAAATGCCTACATGGGCACTATGGGCAGTAAGCCCTATGCTTAGGCTCCAGTTTTTATCAATCAATTTGGCTTTGGTTTTAAAATTTCTTCCTAAAAAAGAAGCTTGATATGTGTTCGAAAGACAAATAAAATAAAAAAAAATTAAGGGGTGAATCATATGGACGGCAGCTTGTGGAATTTTGTTCTTGTCACTGGTCAGGGTTTTTGTAATATCATGAAAAAAGTGGTAGGGAGGTAATTCATTGCGCTAATCGGAATGTAGTGGTCATGATGATTTTTTTTAAACTAAGCTCTTAAATTATGTGATTAAATTTGGGCCGATAATCATCAAGTTTTTCTCTGTTTTTATAAAACTTTTCTCTGAGATTCATAATAAAAGAATGTGTATTTTAAGAAAATTCCCGATTGGATAAAGCTTCTGCTATTAATTCTCAAACCGTGTTAAATACATCAATTCATTGAAATGCTCTTGTATAGTTTACTCTACTCTTTTACAACAAATCGTGGCCAATACAGGACGACGACGAGGGTATCGACGTGAGCGGCGGCAGCTCCAACCACGTGGAGAACGAGAAGAACCGACGGCACGGGCTCGGCAAGGGGCCGTACCAGTACCAGCTTTTCAGCATTATGATCCACAGCGGCAGTGCGAGCGGCGGCCATTACTACGCCTACATCAAGGACTTCTCCAACAACGACTGGTTCTGCTTCAACGACACCAGCGTCACCAGGGTGAGAGGCTGGGCTGAGCTAGGGTAGGGAAGGGTAGAGTAGGTCAGGCTAGGGTAGGGTAAGCTGGGCTGGGTAGGTTACGCTAGGCTAGGGTAGGTTAGGCTAGGGTAGGGTAGGGTAGGGTAGGGTAGGCTAGGCTAGGCTAGGTTAGGCTAGGCTAGGTTAGGGTAGGTTAGGCTGGGTTAGGCTAAGCTAGGGTAGGTTAGGGTAGGCTAGGGTAGGGTAGGCTAGGCTAGGCTAGGGTAGGGTAGCGTAGGCTAGGTTAGGCTAGGTTAGGGTAGGTTAGGCTGGGTTAGGCTAGGCTAGGGTAGGTTAGGGTAGGCTAGGGTAGGGTAGGCTAGGCTAGGGTAGGTTAGGGTAGGGTAGGTTAGGGTAGGCTAGGGTAGGTTAGGGTAGGGTAGGGTAGGCTAGGTTAGGCTAGGCTAGGGTAGGTTAG
This sequence comes from Flexamia atlantica, assembly GCA_035578135.1. NCBI lineage: Eukaryota > Metazoa > Arthropoda > Insecta > Hemiptera > Cicadellidae > Flexamia > Flexamia atlantica. The sequence goes on along the minus strand of JAQJVK010000030.1, from coordinate 1,792,559 downwards.
GCTAGGCTAGGGTTGGGTAGGTTAGTAGTAATGACATTTTGGTGAGGGTTGGGCTCTAGGCCTGAGTTGTTAGATATCAAAATGGATAGGAGAATCTGCAGGCTTACCTGGCGGTTGAAACTGCTGGAGAGCACATAAAAGAAACAAAAGGCAAAAAGAAAATATGGGGCTGCATGAGGGGGAGCTTTTCAGAAAAAAGCCCCCCCCCTCAAAAAAAAAACTAAAAATACTATTAAAAATAGTTAGTAAAATACTACTAAAAATTTTACTACTACTAAAGAAAATTATTAATTTTTACTAAAATACTACTACTACTAAAATTACTAATTTTACTACTGCTAAATTACTAATTTTACTAATTTACTAAATTAGTAAATTAGTAATTAGTAAATTAGTATTTTTTACTAATTTTTACTACTACTAAAATACTACTAAAAATAGTTGTGATCAGAAATCACAACTATTTTTAGTGTTTGAATGTTTGAATGCTGAAACAAATATCGAGTGATAAAAATCTTTCAGAACCGTATTGAGTGGTAAAAATCTTTGAAAACTTAAAAATCATCATTCACCCAAATTTTTTTTACTTTCCAGATAACCAATGACGACATTGCCAAGACGTACGGAGGCGGTGCTCTGAGGGGGTACTACAGTGGTGCTTACAGCTCCAGTACCAACGCATACATGCTCATGTATAGGCAGATCTCCGACGAAAACTGCAATGCCATCACAGTCGAAGAGTTCCCAGAACATATTAAGGTATTAATCGGGAGTATTGGGTTAAGTTCTAGGTGATTTTGAAATATTAAAGACTGGCCATCTTTCTGAGATGAAAATTTCTCTTGCATTTCTTAGATGTAAACTGTGAACTATCAAACGTTTAACTCAGATGGTGCTTTAATGGTAAAAAAAGTTGGGAATGTAAAGCAAAGCCCTTTGGTAAGTACTTCAGCTGAGGAATAAGGAAACTTGTGCACTCCCTTGATATCATTATTTCACTTTTTCTTTATCCTCAATAGGCCTGATGACCGTGATATCGTTCTCTATTAATAGCACAAGTTGCCTGCTAAATTTATTTTATTTTACTCGTCAATTGTTCATTTTTAAATCTTATTTTGATCAAAAGGACATTTTTGCAAATTATATGTTCACCTCAGCTTTGCTCAATAATTTTATAGTCAATTTGTTGAAAAAAGTATGGATTTGAATATAGATTTCGTTTATGTGATAAAATGTCTAACTTAGGTACACGGGTAAAACATAATCTCTGCCCGTTATTTAGAACTTTACAGGTTTCTTATGTTTTATATTGAAAAATCAACATGAATAAACAATTCAGAGTCATTCAAAATATAATGTATTTTCACCAATGATCTTACATTCAAGAATATTACAACAATTCATACAACGGATCGACACAACTAAACTGTGGGTTCAAATTAAAAAATACGTTTGGTTAGTAAATTGTATTTTGACTATAGTAATACCACCGAATTAACACTAAACTGGTAGAATTTTTTTTAATGGAAAGAACATTTTTTAATGCCAAAACGTTTTGTAAGAAGAATTACTCTTAAAATGAAAGAGTAACAATATTTTCTGAAATATTGTACGAATTTGACTTATTATGGCCAAAACAAAAACTGAAACAGTCAAGGCATTAAGTGCGGCGTTCGTTTGTAAACCTAGTATTTTATTTTGTACTATTTCTTCAATCTCTTGCGTACCACCTGAAATGCCATCACGTGCCACCAGTGGTACGCATACCACCTGTTGAGAAACACTGGACTAGACTATTGTTTCTTTGCTCTGTTGGACTATACAAGTTTAACTGACTATTCTAAGTAAGACTTTATTTTTGAAGAATTTCACCAAAATAAAACATTTACTTTACAACTTAACATTACATTTACATTTACATCTTACATTTAGTTTTACATCTTTTTTTTCATTTCTTTATCTTTAAAAAATTGAAACTTACAATTTAAAAAAATTAAATTATATTCCAGTTATCAGATCCCACATAGCTATTTATGGGTTTGTGATCACATTTGTACCTAACGTCATAACAAAGAAAATGAGGCCTTTCACACGAGGTCAAGTTTTACCGAGTGAGGAAAAATTACCGAATGACGAAAAGTAGCTTTAGGCCCGTGTGATGAACTATATTTTTCATTTCACCGCTCAATACAACAGGCTAACCAAAATATTACCTTTAAAGATATCTCCCAAAGAGGCTTTCATCTTGTTCTTGTCATTTAAAACAATCACCTGATCGTCTCTTTCATTTGTGTTAGGTTAGACCGACATCAATAAACATCTATCGATGTATCAAACGCGTTGAACTATTGATTGGTGAAATGAGCGAGTTCCACAAATCGATTAAACTGGCCACAATGCAAAAATGAATTACAATAGGTAATAAAAACCGATAACCACTCTCGATGCAATCTATAGCTCACCATCGACACTGACGTTCAGACGTTTGCAGTTTTAGTACATTATGCTTACTTGTTCATACTTGTAGCAATTCCACTAGTAGCTGTGTAGGCGTGGTCGTCATGTTTCGGCCCATTTCCTTATTATCCTACCCAGAATTCATCCATGGAGTAGTAGACCTTCTCTAAGAGATGCAATTTCAAATTCTTTTTGAAGGTTTCTATGTTATTACAGTTTCGGATATCTTGGGGCAGCTTGGTAAATATCTTGCTGGCAGTATACTTAGCACCGGATTGAATCAATGTTGACTTAATGATTATTCATAAATACATAATTTTTTCGTCTTGTATTTATGAACTTCATTGTTCTTCTTGAAAAATCCGGGAACCGCAGAACTAGGCTTGCAGATTCTAGTGTGTACACTGATGTTAATGTATGCACCTGCAATTGTTGGAATAATGGTCTGCAGTGCTCAAGAAAATGGACTTTACTAATAATTCTCTTCTGGAGGATGAAAATCACGATAAACAATCATAAACAAACAGTTGACGTCCTCTTTATCAGCTGATTCTTTTCCTCCCATGGGCGATAAAGAGCTTCCTCAGGCACACAACATGTAATGACACCGTTTTCGCAGTGGGATGATGAAAAAAATTGTTTGCAGGCTTTGCTGAAGGAGCTGCAGGAGAAGCACGACCTGGATCGGAAAATGCGGGAGCGACACTCGGAGATGTCCACACTGAAGGTCCACTGCCACCACCCGAGCAAGGGACTCACCGACACCAAGGTCTACGTCCACAACGACACCAGCCTCTACGACGTCACCACCGAGGCCTACAATGTGAGTCACGTAACTTATAACTTCATTGTTTTTTTTTTTTTGTGGAAGTATTTTTTTTACATTAATTTTTCATGTGTTATCTAGGGAGTTGATTTATTTCCTTTGGTGTAATGATATGAAACAGTTTAAAAAATTAAATATTTGGCAATTATTGAAAAGCAATTTCAATTTAAATCTTGTTAGATTTATTTCCAGGGTGATCTTACTAACCGATTGATGTAATTTTTTTGCAACATGACGTAACAGGGATTTAGATTACTAAAATGTTAAGGAGGGTTTTCGTAGGTCCTTTTTTTAAAAACATTTTTTCCCTTACCATCATTCTGGATTACTACCTGAGTAAAATTTCAATTGTGTGAATTTCTGAGGGTCTACTTGTCTCTTTCTTTCTGAGAGTCTACTTTCTGAGGGCAAGGCTTGTCTCTTTGTTTTGTTATTCTATATTTTTAGGCTGTTATTTATGCAAAAAATAACAATCTCAGTACTTTCACAAGTATGTAACGGGTCAAATTTGTAGGGGGGTATAAATTTACTGATTAATAGCGAGAGGAGGTGATTTGCTATGGCTAGTTGCTTAGGCCTAGCTATAAAAAGGGTAAAGTTACCTGTGTAGGTTTAACTAGGTTGAACCCTAGCCTAGGCCTTTGTTTGTCATAAGCCTAGCCCATCCTTTGGTTGGTTGACATAGTTGGGCAGCTCATGAATAATGGTTATTGCGGTGAAATATAACCTAAATCACACTAGGTGCACTGCTAACCTTTGCTGAAAGCCCATAAACCAAACACAGGGCTAACCTCTCTCGCCGGTGTCACAGCCCATAGTGTTGACATGAAGTTGATTTCATAAAACTTCATAGTTAAAACACTTGTGCCACTTGTTGTTGTGAATAATTGCCCCCACACTTGTATGATTAAATATTAAAACCCCCTTGACGGCCATAATAAACATCGTTGGTGTTGAGCAACATAACCTCAATTGGCTTTGTTGAGGTGACAGACGACAGACGATGTCAGATGGATTGACAGCTGACGATCAGCCAGTGGCAGTGGTCCTACGTCACACAATCACAGCCACTGGTGATCAGCTGTTTATCCCCTCCCTGCCCCTTCCTTGGAGGGGAAGTTTTGGAGGGATGAACCCGGAGGATTAGCGGGTGGTTTATTCGGTTCCTAGTTCTTGAACTGTACGGTCGTTTCTACTAGACCTCGTCCGGTGCGAATCCATCGCGACGAACCTAGTCAGTGTTAGCCGGCAGCTCAGAACTCTGTGATCGGCGTTTTACTCGTTTGAGTTTTATTTCGATTCGTAGCGTTTCCTACGAATCATCGGTGCCGTTTCGCACGTCGAATTTAATTAACCCCGTCGCGTTTGTCACGGGGTGATTCGACTCCTTTTGCCACTTAGACGCGGGTGGGGAACCTGCGTGTCAGAACAGGACCTATGTGTGCAGGTGACCTGTGGCGTTGGTTCCCGAGTAACCGTGGTTAGTAAAACTGTGGTGTAGGGGAGATCCGTGGTGTCCAGTAACGTGAGTACGTTGTTTGGTATAGATACCTAAGTTGTTTGCTAAACCATTTTGTGCAAATTAAACTTGTCAGTTTCCAATTGGCTTTACCATCAGGTGTGAACGATGATGATGGTACAGTAGCGTTGCGTTTGCGGGCTGTGAGTTCACACCTGAATAATTTAAGTGATTTCTTGTTGGGTAGAAATCTGTACCTTTTCAAAATTCATTCAAAGAACCCTGGAATAGACCCAGCTGCCAGACTTGAGCGATTCCGCTGGTATAGGTCTGAGGCGACTTCTCTTATCATTAGGAAAATTAATTTTATTCCTTTTATGAGAAATTCGTCACAGTAACATGGCGCCCGAACAGGGACTAAGTTTTTGAATTTTTTTAAATTGGCATTAAACGATTGAATTTTTAAAATTCAGTTGTGACTTATCGCCATCCTGACTATTTAACCGTACGCTGTTTAGCGTAGGTGAGTTGGGAGTGCCGATTGTTTTTAAAATTTATTTTCAAAATTTAATTAAAATCTTTTAAACCTGCTCTTTAACAAGAGGGGTGATTGGTTAAAAATTTTATTTTTATATTGTTATAGATTTTAACCGACCCTTGTGGTGAATTAGACAATAGTTACCGTGTTTTGGATTGATTTTTTGTAAACCGACCTTTATTTAAAGGTGGTGACTGTTATCCAGGGTGAAATAGCCTATTTTGCACAGTGATTACTGTAATTTGATTTAAACCGACCTTTGGGTGTAGGCGGTGACTTTGAAATTCCAGGGTGGATTTATTCTAAATTTATTGTTGTCTTGGCATTATTTATTTATATTTTGGTAAATAATCATGCCTAAGACCACTGAAGATTCAGTGACAGGTGCACAAACCTTTGTCACTGGTCCTATAGTTGTGACCACGAGTGCGGCTGTGTTTACAGTTTCGACTCGTCATACTAACCTCTCCCAAAATCAGGCCTATACAACAACTGCGGGTACAGTTGAGTTGTCAAGGGTCATGACTGAAGGTGAGGTGATGGACACCTTGTCTCAAGGCGCGTCCCATGGTGGTAACCTCTCTGATCTGATGCAACCCAGTAACATGGGTGGTCAAAAGGTGATGCAACCGGACTTAGATGATGAGTTACTGGTTTTGCGGGAAATGCGCCAGATCTTAGGCCTATCACCCGATGCTGACATTCAGCTGGTTGAGCAGGCAATAGTCGAGATGGTGGAAACCTCTAGGCAGCAAAGAGAATCTGTGATGTACAGCGAGAGATGTCCGAAATCTTCGATTGGTGGATATTCTGAACCCCCGCCACCACTTCCCTGTGCGAACCCTACTACTGCAGGGTGGGGACTACGGGGTAGCAGTGGTGGTCTACCAACATCAGTGACCCTGCCTCTCGCTGAGTCTCACTCCTTGGGCCTTTGTAACCCACAACATGATGTGCGGGTGAGCCTGGGTAACAACCCGGTTTTGGGGAGTGATGCTGGATGTAGACAACCCTCAGCCATGGTGACTTCACACGCGGCTAACGATCCTAGCTGGCAACTGGGTGGGATGTCTCTCAACCCAGGTTGTTCAACCGAAGCTAGTGAGCCCAGTCGTGTGAGGCCAAACCTAAACCCACTGGGGGAACGGGTGCCTAGCTCACGCTACCAAACGGCTGAAGGGTGGTACCCAGGGACTGCAAGGTCTGTTTGGGACCAAACGCAGGATCCTAGTCGGGTGATGACTAGAGTTCCAGGCCGCGACTTTGCATCGGTCTGCAACGCGGTGCGAAAGTGGAACCTGAGATTCGATGGGAGGAAGGATCCTGTCTCCTTCCTTGAGAGATTCTCGGAACTCATCGAGACATATTCTTTGTCTGATGAGGACGTATTGAGGGCCCTGCCCGAACTCCTTCAAGGTGAGGCCATTTCATGGTACAGAAACCTGAAAGGTTCGTGGCGGAACTTTGCGGACTTCCGGGTGGATTTCAAAACCCAGTTCTTTCCGGGTGGTTACAAGCGGAACCTGGACGAGGAAATAAGGAAGCGGACGCAAGGTGAACATGAACCTTTCCGCAGCTATTTAACCGCTGTCTCCACGCTCATAAGGAGAAGCGGTGAATTTTCCCCGCAAAAGACATTGGACCTCGTATATAAAAATATGAGGCCTGAATATAAACTTATGGTGCATCGTAGCAAGTTTACTACGATCCCTGAGTTGATAAGGCTGGCCGAAGAGTATGAGGTCTACCTGCAGGACCGCCAAAGCTTTCGGCCCCCGCCTCCTCCTGCTCAGGCACTAGTCCCTGAGACGGCTTACAATTGTAAGCAAAGGCAGGACCGAGGCTTTGACCTTGCGGCTGTTGAACCGTTCACTGGTAACGGTGATGTCGCAGCCGGTGTGGAACCGGCCACCTTGAGCTTGCCCATGCAGTCCCGTTTAGGACCAGGCATGGAAGAGCAGTCATCGAGGTGTGATAATACGCCTCCACAGCAGCCAAACAACCCTAGTTGGGGTGACTTGATTTGCTGGAACTGCGATGAGTGTGGCCACCGTTATCGTCGTTGCCCTCAGCCCAAAAGGTTGCGGTGCTTCAACTGCAAGAGAGGGGGTGTGGCTACATCTCATTGTGAATGTCGTGCAGCGAGAAGTCGCGTTGGGACTCAGCATTCAGGAGACCGGCTGAGTATAGTGCCGCAGCACGACAAGAGACCTCTGGCTAATGGCTCTGATAGCTTGACCGGGTATTTTACCGGAGCTATATCAGGAACCCCAGGGGGTGATGTGAGACCCTTCGTTGAGGTGAACCTGGGTGGCAAAACCTTCATGGCTCTTGCTGATTCTGGAGCTAGTGTGAACTTGTTGGGCTCCAAAGTTCAGAAACTCCTGACTGAGCAAGGTGTGGAACCCGAGCCAGTCAGGGTGGCAATGAGGATGGCAGATGGAACCAATAGCGAGTCTGGGTCCTTGTATCGACTTTCGGGTGACGTGGGTGGCACAACTCACTCCTGGGAAGCTTATTACATACCAAATCTGTCTTATGACATGATTCTGGGTATGCATTGCTTGGAGGGGATGAACCTGGTCCGATTCGACCGTAGGGTGATTTTACCTCCTGATTCCACCAGCAGACCTGAACCCGAAGTGAATGCGATGGAGACCCTAACATTGGAGAAAAGGCCCCAGTTGCCCAAACTCTTGGGCGGAGGTCTTCTGTTGTTCCATGACCCGTGTTTTGTTACTGAGACAGACTCCAGAATCTAGGTGTGAACCGTCTGGCTCTCGAGGTGCGAACCTCAATGAGGTTAAAGAGGTGAGGCATGCAAGCTGTGATTACAGCTTACGTCAGCAACCTCAAGCCTCATTGATGAAGACTTGTCGTTTGTGAAGATTGACCGAGAGTGCCTGAAACCCCCTAAGGTGACTGAAACCTAGGATTAAGGTGCACAGGCGATTGGGGATTGATACGTTTGTTCGGGGTGTGTTGTGAGTGGCGATTACCACTTGGTTTCACTTTGTTTGAACCCCGAAGCGTTCACTCTTTTTTATTTGTTTTTTTTGTTGGCCGAAGTAAGAAGGGGGTGTAACGGGTCAAATTTGTAGGGGGGTATAAATTTACTGATTAATAGCTAGAGGAGGTGATTTGCTATGGCTAGTTGCTTAGGCCTAGCTATAAAAAGGGTAAAGTTACCTGGTGTAGGTTTAACTAGGTTGAACCCTAGCCTAGGCCTTTGTTTGTCATAAGCCTAGCCCATCCTTTGGTTGGTTGACGTAGTTGGGCAGCTCATGAATAATGGTTATTGCAGTGAAATATAACCTAAATCACACTAGGTGCACTGCTAACCTTTGCTGAAAGCCCATAAACCAAACACAGGGCTAACCTCTCTCGCCGGTGTCACAGCCCATAGTGTTGACATGAAGTTGATTTCATAAAACTTCATAGTTAAAACACTTGTGACACTTGTTGTTGTGAATAATTGCCCCCACACTTGTATGATTAAATATTAAAACCCCCTTGACGGCCATAATAAACATCGTTGGTGTTGAGCAACATAACCTCAATTGGCTTTGTTGAGGTGACAGACGACAGACGATGTCAGATGGATTGACAGCTGACGATCAGCCAGTGGCAGTGGTCCTACGTCACACAATCACAGCCACTGGTGATCAGCTGTTTATCCCCTCCCTGCCCCTTCCTTGGAGGGGAAGTTTTGGAGGGATGAACCCGGAGGATTAGCGGGTGGTTTATTCGGTTCCTAGTTCTTGAACTGTACGGTCGTTTCTACTAGACCTCGTCCGGTGCGAATCCATCGCGACGAACCTAGTCAGTGTTAGCCGGCAGCTCAGAACTCTGTGATCGGCGTTTTACTCGTTTGAGTTTTATTTCGATTCGTAGCGTTTCCTACGAATCATCGGTGCCGTTTCGCACGTCGAATTTAATTAACCCCGTCGCGTTTGTCACGGGGTGATTCGACTCCTTTTGCCACTTAGACGCGGGTGGGGAACCTGCGTGTCAGAACAGGACCTATGTGTGCAGGTGACCTGTGGCGTTGGTTCCCGAGTAACCGTGGTTAGTAAAACTGTGGTGTAGGGGAGATCCGTGGTGTCCAGTAACGTGAGTACGTTGTTTGGTATAGATACCTAAGTTGTTTGCTAAACCATTTTGTGCAAATTAAACTTGTCAGTTTCCAATTGGCTTTACCATCAGGTGTGAACGATGATGATGGTACAGTAGCGTTGCGTTTGCGGGCTGTGAGTTCACACCTGAATAATTTAAGTGATTTCTTGTTGGGTAGAAATCTGTACCTTTTCAAAATTCATTCAAAGAACCCTGGAATAGACCCAGCTGCCAGACTTGAGCGATTCCGCTGGTATAGGTCTGAGGCGACTTCTCTTATCATTAGGAAAATTAATTTTATTCCTTTTATGAGAAATTCGTCACAAGTAGGCACATGGTGTTTTGTTTTTGTTATGTTGAATCAGTTTTACATTCACACCTGTGAAAAAATATACACCAGTTACATACCAGTTTATGTTAGGTTAGATGTTGCTTCTAATGTATTTTAGCACAATTTTTTTTATGAAATATTCCCTAACTTTTGCTTTTAGTTCATTTGGTTAATTGTAAGCAAAGTTAGTTTTATGTTTTTAAAATTGATCAGTGGTAATCTTTTTTTGTAATAGTTACTGAACTTGTACAGCGACAATGATGAAAACTGCTGATAAGGACTCTTTCCCCAATCACTGATCGATAGTCTCTTCGGAAAGCAATTCCATCATTATATAATGTACTTCAATAAATTTACTCTATATGTATTTTTTGTAATAAATTATTTTTGAATTTAATTGAGTTTTGAATTGATTGGCAGGTTTTGAAGCTGAGTGGACTGGTGGATAGAGCTGATTGTCGCTTGGTGTGCTACAACCCGGTGCAAGAGACTATAGAAGTGAGCTTCGACAGCAGGGAGAAAGAGACGTTGGCAGAGATCATGGCCACCCAGAAAATCGATGATTTGCTGTTGGAAATCAAAAATAAGGACGAAGAATTCGAAGTCTATCTACCGGGGGGTAAGTCTAAAGGACAAACGCCTCACAGAATGTTTTATTCCGAAAATACTATACAGACAATTACAATTTTTAATTTTACGTCATTAGGCGAAGCTTTTATATTTTATCAACTACTTTTATGAAATGTTTTAGTAGTCCCTTTTGGTTTAGTTGGGAATTATACAGTGGTGAGAATCATTCTTCAGCATGCTATTTCCAATTCAATACATTATTGTGATTCAAAAAATGTTGATTTGGAAGGAACTTTGATTTAGATGCAATGTAGTAAAATGTCCTAACTGCTTTAAAGTTGTCCCTTCCTTCCTTTCATCATCCTTGTTGCCAATTCTGAATTGACAAAAGATCAACCCTTCTCACGATAAAAAATTGGACACTTGGATTGCAGTGCATAGTATTTATTGATAATATTTCACCAAATAACATTTTTTTTATACTGGTCGACACTTTAAAACAAATAATTTTCTTGGTATTTATGTTTTAACTGTTAGTCAACCCATACCCAGCTAATTGGTAGTTGACTACAGTTGACAAAAAATTTTGATTTACTCTCTCTTTCTTATGAATTCCATTCTATAAAAGTAGTTTGGAATATTCCTAGTTTATTTTACTTTTGTGAAAAGACAATTATTGTGTTGTGACAAATTTTATTACTTTTTAAGACGTACTCTGGTGTAGAATGTGATTAGTCCTAATGAAAGGTAGTTCGGGAGCGGGGAACAAAATTTAAAAATTACTTTAAATTACAGATTTTAAAATTGTTTTTATAGAGATCTGTGAGAGTAAAATTGGAGTCTCTTAAAAAAAATTGATAGTTGAAACCCTTTTATAATTTATATTGTCTGAATTTTATTATTTCAAAATTGTTGTGTAGAGCCTATTCCACTGTTGCAGCCGAGTCGTACTTTTCGAGTCCCTGCTCCTGGATCCTTTGGATCTATAACCTATTCCTTAAAGGCTTCCCTAAGAAGAATTATCTTGTAGAAGATAAGGCCCTCTCCTTTCCTTCCCTCTCCCAGTATAGATCAGGTATTTTATCGCACAGTAGAACTCAACCATGTAAAATCCAAGGTATTTAAGTACAATTTCTATCAAATCAAATTTGTCTATTTCATCCCTTACATCAAGGCATAAGTTTCTTCATAGTGCTAGCTGCTGTAGATAGTTATGTAATAATGATAAATCACCCTTATAAAATTTCCATTGGGAAGATTCAAATTTTTTTTTCCTCCACCTACTATCTATAGTCGTCTTTTAGTCCCTGGAATAGAATACTAAAGTAATACTTTATACTCCATGGGATTTACTTACTTACTTTAAGTCCCACGGGACTAAAAGTAATCTCATAAGAAATACATGGGAAGAAATCCGGCAACGCCGCGGTGGATTGTGAGAAAATATGGCAACACTGTCGATTTTAATTTGTTTCTCTATGTTGAAGAGAGTGTCACATCATCCGAGCGTCCGTTTCCGTTATCTACAGGACAGCGTATCCATTTTGAGTTTGCTGTAGTTTAGGTTATATTCCTGCATATTTGTGAACAAATAAGTTAGGCCTAGAGTATTTTTAAAGAATAGTGTGAATAAAATGGTTAAAATTAAACCTAAATACCTTGCATTATTTATCTATATAGGCTATGTGATTGTAATGCAGTTTGTTGAAGCAAGGGATAATCTGAAGGTAAAGTTACAGTGTTATACCTAGTTATTGTTAATGGTGTAGGTGGAGGAAAAATTTTGTGTGTATCACGGGACTAAAGTACTTTTTCTCCCTCGGGAAATTGTCGCCCTCGGCTCCGCCGTCGGGCGACAACAGTTTCCCTCAGGGAGAAAAAGTTACACTTTAGTCCCTAGATGCACAAATAACTATAGCATAAGCCTTTTCAAATATTTGTTGGGGTTTAAATATAAAAGTTTCTTATCTTTCTTTTGAGTTTTTCAAATATAGTAGCATGATTTGGATTTTTATTTTTAGAATTTTGCTATCAAATTTGAATTCTTAATGACATTCCAAATTTTTTATATATCAAATTTTGTTATAAGTAATTTGTGAAAATACTAAGGCTGTTAAATATTTTCAAACCAAAAAAATAGGTAGGTACTAGAGTTTAAACCCATTTTACTGAATTTTCAAGTGGTACCATAAAACAATTTTACTGAATTTTCAAGTGGTACCAAACTTATTGAAAAGTTACTGTAAAAAACATAAGAAAAAGATAAACATAAGAATACTCCGCACTTACTGCTAATTCACATTGTGTGAAGTGGCACAGAACACAGAAAGGAAGACAAAACACATAATATTTTGTCTGTATCAGAGACAAAATAATTATGACTACTAATTTACTAATATAGTTTAGTAACTCAGTAATTTGATTACTTATCACTAATTTATGAGGGAACGAAAAGAATTCTAATTCTATTCTTCTCTCGCCCTCATTTGAGGAAGTCTCTAAAACCTCTGATAGAGACGAAATAATCGTGTTTGTCTCCCTTTCTGTGATTTAAGATACTTCTCATCAGATCTCCAGGTGAGTTAGATGTGTATCCTTCCTTTCAGAACAAACAAATCCTAGCCAACAGCTTATCTTTCACCAACATAACCGAAAAACTAAATAATTTTACTCTCTGGTCTTAAATAACAAACTTAAGTACCCAATCAAAATCCCCTTGTAAAACTCGGTTACTCATCCACTTTGATCGTTCCAGGTGTGACAGTGAAGGTGTTCGTGGTGGACTTGGAAGGTGACGAGGTTTTGGAACGACCGATCTCCATCCGCAGTTCACTCACCAGCACGGTGGGAGAGCTGAAGACCACCATTTCCATGAACTACTCCGTCTCCGTCAAACCCGAAGAGATGATCCTGGTGGTGGAGAGGTACACGAATTACCACCAGGTGCTGGAAGACGACTCCCAGACTCTGCAGGATGCTGGCTTGTCCTCGTGTAACAGGGTAAGGAATCAGTTTAGATCGTTTTTTTCTTACTGTAAAACCAACCCTTTCTTCAGTATTGTCATAATTTTTTCTCCGTAGGTAATCTCTATATTAATACGCTTGGGAGAGTGGGTGTGATTCTCTGTTTTTCTCTCTGTTAACATAAAATTAAGCTTTTTTCAATATTGTTTTCATTGAATTTTCCCACATAAGGAATCTGTATGTAAATGTACTTTGGGGTTTTTGTTCATAGTAATGATTTGATAACGGGTGAATTGTTTTCAACGTTTTTATTTAAGGTTCAAATTTAAGGTATTTTAAAGAATATTTGCTAATGTGTCTAAGACTAACGAAGTGGTATCACTTAAGTAAGGTTTGGGGATGAGTTTTTCAGACCAGTGTCGCTCCCCGTTCACATTCGATTCAAAACAGGACATTCAACATCATCAATTAAATTTTTATACATTTTTTATCTGATTCTAAAAAAAACTAATATCAAAATCACTGATTCATTTAAGTCTAGAAGGACCCACATCTATCCTTTTATGTTACCACAATAACTTGAAACATTTTATAGAAATTTGCTATATATCTATCTTTTTTCTCATGTTGATCATTGCTTGATCACAGGTTTACGTCAGCGGCGGGCCTCTAGAGAAGCCGTTCCAGTCATCCCGTCTATACAATCTGATCGACAGGTTCGAACATGTCATCACTCTGCACATCACTTTGCCCGCTACTGACCCTGGTGAGTCAGTCAACTTGAGATTCTTCTAACCAGCAGCCAACTTTAACTGAATTTTTGGAATTTGTTATGACAAAGGATTTTTTATTGACTCTAGTTATTTGGAATTTTCTGTACTACACTATGTTCACTATGTCTACTAACACTATGGAATTTTCTGTACACTAGTAATTCTCCTAGTACTACACTATGTTTCGTAAGGTGAGGAAACTTCTCCTATGGAAGTGCCTACTCAAAATTTTATTTATCCTACTTAATACTAATTTAACCTCTATTTTTGGTTTTTTTTTTGTTTTTCTTACACGTTTTCTTGCCTCTGGAAACAATGGAGTATTAAACACTAGAAGCGAATGGAAAAGTCTAACTAATTAAAAAGTTGATACGGTACTACTTTAACATTTTATCTTCATCCAGTTGGAAGCTTTTTTTCCATGAAGATTTTTTAATGTATTACTTTTAGTGACCAGAAAACTTTTTCATTAGACATTTTGTTATAAAAAGTTTTTAATAATGTACAATATTGATGAAAAATAAAAATGTATTCAATGTAAACACATTGCAATATCATATTTGTTTTAACCATCCTTTCCTTCCATGTTTCATCAATTATATTGTAGTGTACAAAATTAAATTAATGCAGATATTATTTTGATGTCAAACTTTAACATTCCAATATATTATTTGTTCGATCATACTATTTCCTTTGTTTCAGAAACGTTAGCCAGGTTGTCTATCCCTCCCCTGAGTTCCGTCCAGGCGGCCCCCAATAATAAGCAAGCTGGGGACTCGGCCATTGTTCAGGACAAAGGTATTTTCCCAACATTATCCATTATATCATTGCCGTCTCTAGTAATGATTGTAGTTTTCAAATTGGAAATGATGATTGGCAAGGGTTGTTAACGTGGAAAACCCTATCCCCAGAGTCAGCCGATTTCAAGTAAATATTTTAATATTTTGTACCCTTGGGTGTGGGTAATGTACTTGTGCCATGGCCTTGTTATTAGAGAAGTCTGTGATTATACCCATGTTCTACTTGTTTTCTGGGGTGAAGGTGTCCTACAAAAGTTTCTTTATGATTTCTTTGGCTGTAAAAAAATCATGTTATGAATGATTGGGGTGGTCGTTTGGATGTTAACAGGTATTTTGACAGCCAATTATCTCAGATATAGTCTCTTTATCAACCTTCACCCATATAAAATGGTTATTCCATTAAATGTCGCCCCTAAGAGAAGTAGACTTCTGTTAATCGTACCTCAACATCGATTACAATGTTGTAGTATCAATTTATAAATGGCCCTATAACCATTTAGATACGTTAGAATAGACTATTGAGAAATGTTAGAAGATAGTGAAAGAGCAAATTGTAGCAAAGAGCGTTCAACACTGGTTTGGCTTAGGGCCAGAATCTGAGGTTTGTTCT
Organism: Flexamia atlantica; assembly: GCA_035578135.1. NCBI lineage: Eukaryota > Metazoa > Arthropoda > Insecta > Hemiptera > Cicadellidae > Flexamia > Flexamia atlantica. Next base: position 1,777,115 of record JAQJVK010000030.1, on the reverse strand, counting down.
TGTGAATTGGTTGGCACTGGGTCAGTTCAGAGGCAATGTGAGGCATCCGCTAGTGTAGCGACTGCTGGCGAGCTCTGTGCGGCCATGACATCTCTAGACCATTTAGTCGGTGGGTTCAACAGACAACTAATGTGTAGTTTATGTATAGTTTGTTATATTTGACTTGTTTTAAATAGCTTCTCGATTGTTTTAAATGTGTGGTGGTGTTGGAGACTCAACAGTGCCAGGACAGACATTTGATTTTGTTATCCCATTAATAATAGTTTTCTTATCTTATTTCCTCATAAAATTTCCCGATTGCTTAAATTGTAAAGAGAAAAATTTCCCTTTAATCCAAATATGGTGTTCCTCATCTGATTTTACAAGGATAATCTTTTTACAGTGATGGTTCTTACTCACTCTTATACCCTTACTCCTGTGACCTAGTAGGGATTTAGCCTCGCCAACCAGCCGCCTCCATTCTTTCCTATCATAAGCCTACTCCAAATCTGGTCCTGTCTTCCCTAGGTCATTTTTGACTTAGTCATTCCAGGCGGTGGTTCTTATGGTTATATAAATTTTAAATTAGTTTCTCAATTACACCCTCCTAATATTATCATATCTTGTATTAACTAAATTTCATTTAATTGTCGATCATTTTAACCGACCCGGTTTTGAAAACAGTTGAGATCATCCTGAGAAGCAGCATTTCCATTTCCAACCCCAGGAAACAGCTTATCTCACAGTGCTCAGTAACTTTAGTGCGTCTCAGTGTTAAGTGGTTTTGTGCGTTTGTCTAAATGACAGTCTTGTAATGTGAACATACATTTGTCTTGTTTGAGGTTAAATAAAGGCTTCTGTAAAATGGAATTGAACATCTTGACAAAGATGCATCTACTGAAAGGGAAGGTGGAGGTCAAAGGTGAGTAAAAAATAACTGAGGCCCCAGTAGTGGCTTAGAATACATTGTCTTGATGTGATGGGTTGCCCATAATGTATTAAGACCTATGTTTTCATTATGTACCTTGCCCTATGTGGTACTTTAACTTCAATAGCAATATCTAAATAGGTTTGATATGTGTTTATATAGTGTCAAAGGAATATAAGAGGGTCATCCAGAATGAAAAGAACATTTTGTCAGTATGTCTAGCACTGTTGAGTCTGCCGAAAGCTGAAAGCTTCACTCCTGGTCTCAGTATGAAGTTTTACTGTCGATCTGAACTGCCTCTGTTCACAGCTGGCGGAGCGGGTGCGACAGTGGGTGCTACGGCGGGTGCGGGCGGGGGCTCCAAGAGCAGTCTGTCACTGCCGCTGGTGGTGGGGGCCGGTGGGGGGGCGGGGGACGAGGACCTGGCCACTGCTGCCAACACGCACAGCGACCAGAGCGCCAGTGAGGATAGCAGTCTCACCGACAGTGACAGGTACTTGAAAAGTCTGGAATTAGTCTTGAATTTTAAAATAAGTTTGGGAATTTACCTTAAATTTAGTTTTTGTAAATTATTTTGTTGTTGCGTGAAAAATAAATCAATCTAGAATTATGTAAAAACATTAGTAAGTTGTTGTATGACAAGCACCTGCAAACACAACTAACTGGTGAAGTCCATCGCTTAAAACTACATGCTGAATAGTAGTTACTTCTTAGTTGATCATTTTTATAATCAAAAGTAGTTTTTATGTGAAAGTTAATGACTAACTAAACAACAAAATAACGTATCCAACAAAAGCTGAAAATGAGGAATTTTTAAGATGATAGAAGGGTAAATATAATTTGTGGTTGTTTATTTTTATGGTAACTTGATCTGCAATTTTAGCATATAATAAATCGTTTGAGGTTTGTATGATTACATTAATTTTTAATTAATTGTGAGGATTATATTTTTAGTCATACGTGAAAGTCTTAAAAAAAGCTACAAAAAGTGTTAAAAAGTTTGGATTTAGTCTTTAATTCTATGGGACAACAAATTAGACAGCCTGTGCCTTGAAACTCGACTCAGACTTTAGCACCCTAAATAATAAATATAAAAACATGTGATGAAACAATTTTTTAATGTGCTTAATAGTCAACAAAGTATTTTGTTTCACAGGCGAAGTTAATTGGCTCTACCTATAATAAACCCACTCATATTTTATCGTTAGACAGGGCATGATAAAGTTTAAAGACTAAGACATTTGCATTCAGTTAAGTGCATGGCTAGAGTTGTAGATTATTGTTTCATTCATTAGATACTGCTGCTCATATCAGATGTATTTATTTTATTTTGCAGAACGCTGATAGGTGATGTGCAAGACGAGTGTTTGAGTGACGGAGTTGATGGAGTTTCGCCTCCCGATGAAGAGCCCAACCCCCTGCCTGCTCCAGTGAGTAGTTGTTGTGATTTATTAAAAGTTTGTTTCAATTTGCAAGCTCTACCACAGTACTGAGCGATTGAAGCCTCAAACTTGTCTAGCAACAGAAACTTGTTGCTTGGTGACTTGGAGAGTTCAAGCCCTCTTGAACGCCAGTAATTGCACCCTCCTCCCCCACCTTGAAAGCTACCAAACTATAAACATCAAATCGATTTGACACAATCTATTCCATACATTTATTAACCGACACCACCTTATTTACCAAGGTGTGTTTTGGATCATGCCTGTAAGAAAAAATAAATAACCTTGTTGTCAAGACCTCAAACTTTCAATTTTTGTCGATGAAAATAAAATCTGAATTAAGAAGAGAAGTGGAGATAAGGCTTAAAGGCCAATAGCCAAAAAACTTACCTCTGTGAGGTAAAAGGTCAATCTCAAGGTGGTACATTTAAACATGGTAATGAATTTAGTTTTCTATAGCTTTTAGTACCATGGAAGAACTTGTTGAGGATCATTTCATCTTAGCGTGAACGCATAGCCATCTCAAGTAACAAGGCCGCAGCCTTTGATCTGGCAACGTAGCTTTGCATGAGTTTTTCAAGCAGAAAAAACCTATCCTCAAAGTTATCTGATCTAAAGTAAGCGAGAAATGGGCCCTAAGAGACCATGTTACAGTAGAGTCCCACTATTCCAAATACCGCTGATCCGAAAATCTGCCTATTCTGAACATACTTTTTCATTCATAAAATGTTGTTAGTGAAAATTGCAAAGCATAAATCCTGTGTAGTTTGTAATCACACTGCGTAATTGCAGCCGAAAATGACGATTGCAAAGCATATTGGGTGTATTAAGCAATCATACTGCCCAATTGTGGCCATCAGTGACAATCGTAAAGCAGATATAGGGTGTAATAGGCTGTTATACTGCATAATTGTGGCCATAAGTGTTGGTGTAATGACAATCAAACTGTATATCGCGGCCGCAGAATTGAGAATCGTTTTTTTGTACTCTATCTCGGCTAGAAAAGATGACAACTAACGGCCGCGATCAACAAATGCCAACCTTTATATCGGCTTTCTATGACAATCCACTTCGATACCTCACTGAAAATTACAATCACAATGTTCTTACTAAGCTAGATATTGACCGGAAATTACAATCGCTATATTTATCTCGGCATTATATAAAAATGGTACTACAGTCTCCTAAATATCTTTTGATTTTATTCATTATCCGCTTATTCAAAATTTCCTGCTAATCCGAATTGTGGTCGGTCCCAATTAGTTCGGAATAGCGGGACTCTACTGTATTTGAACCCTTGGGTGCAACATTGCCACTTACTAGTGCCCCGGTCTTGTTACTAGAGATGGATGTGGTGGTAAAAACCGAGTTATTTCTTACAGGAGTCGCCCGGGAGTGGCGGGGGAGGGGGGGCCGACACGGGATATGTAAGCTCCGAGTGCAGTCTAGTGTGTAGCCACCACTCCTCGTGTTGTCCCACGATTGACGAGTTCACAGCCTTCGGGCTGTATGTCGCGGCCGAACTGCGCAAGTTGACCGACCCACTAACTCTGGCCACGGCCAAACACGATATCAGCGACATTATCTACCGAGCCTCTGTCGGTGGCTTAGGCATGCCCTCCCTCCTCTAACGGCATCCGACTGATGTGTGAAGAGTGGATAGTCGTTTTAACATTTATTTGCGTCATCTAAAATCTATTTGTTATGATGGATTTAGACTAATTAATGGATATGTTCTCAGGTTTTTGGGAAATGCTATGTAATAATTTGTAATATCATAAACTCTTACTAGTTGTTGGTTGGTTTTTGTTCAGCAAATAGTATTTACATTATCTTATTGTTAAGCGTCTATTAAGAAACAACGAATAGTTTTCATCGCTAACATAGCATGTTTTGGACAAAAAGTCATTGTTTACATATACACTAAGACAATTTATTCTGGGAGTTTAAAACTGTTGGATGATTTTTTAAGCTAGTTCCTTATTTTGTGATATAACCTGAATTATTATGTCTAATTTTACTATATTAAGTTTTCTTTTATGAATATGTTTTAATCAATGTTTTTGTAGATAGAGCATAGAATGCCAATAGTATTCTTGTGTCAGATATATTTTTGTAATGTTTTGTCTGGAAATAAAGTCTTATTTTCTTTGGATGTCGCTGTTTGTTTGTAGAAGTATTATGTACCTTTGCAAAGAATAATGAATGGTCAGATGAGATTTCAGTTAAACAAAACATCATTTTATTTGTTATCAGTTCACAGTTCACTTTAAAGTAATTTTATTACTTTGAAATTTATTTATTTGTGATAGCTTTTAGTGAGCTATCAAATTTTGAAAGTCCATTTAATATTGTCAAATTAATATTTCTGACTAATTATTTGGAATTCGAAATTTAAAGTAGCATCCAGCTTGTGTTAGCACAGGATGTAGCAAAAGTTATTTTTCTTAAATTTGTGAATTTTCAGGCCTTATGTAACACAAATGCTTAATGTTGACAGGAGGAAGAAAATTGGGATGAAGAAGTATCTAGTCAGCCACCCCCCAAGCAATACACCTACTTCAAAGCTTTATCGTACAAAAACAGGGGTAAGAAAAGTAAGTACAATTTTACCTAAGAGATTTGTTACAGATTATTTAGCAATCCTTATCTTGTTTAGTTAATCAATAAATGATTCTTAATGTTTTGTTTCTTAAGAAATTGCTGTTGCACATCCGTAACATAACTTTCTTTACTAACCAAAATTCACTAGATTGATCCATACCAGGTTAGAAACTGTGTCCAGTTGTTTTATATGATGCTAGGCCTATATTAAAAAATCTCCCTTAGATAGTAACAGACAGAAGTAGGTAACTCCCTAACAAAACCGGAAAAAAATTCACCGGCATTGAATTATAAAAAAAGTCGTTTTAATGCAAGGGCTTAGAAAGGACACATGGAGATAAATATGAAATTTTTTCCCCATGATCTTGTATATTATCATATGCAATTTAACAATCATATGGCAACTGAAATACAAGATTTTTTTTGTAGCTTATTGAAGCAAACTTTGTTATGGTTTTAGTTTGGATTGAATTGGCTAATCTGATCAAAAGATTTCAGCTGAAACCAACTCAAAATTTTTTTTATAACTAACTCATCGTCTCCTAGATGATAAATTTTATGGCCTGGCACTACTAGTAGAGTGTAAAAACTGTTTGACTGCTAAAAAATAAAAAAAATTTATTTTTTCATAATTTTTTTAAGGTGATGAAAGTGTTCAAGACATCAAAGTCATATAAATTTCTTTGGAGAGTTACCCAACAAATGAGCTACTTGCACACCTGTTAGATCTCTATCGGTTTTCCACCATGTCATTAAAAGAATCCATTAACTGCTCTTTCCCCCTGCAGTGCTGGAGGTGTCCGTGGACATGCTCAAATTGTAACAGATTATTTTTTAATATTTCTCAGTTTCTTTCACCAAAATAACTGAATAATTCTGTTTAGGAAAGCATGAAGGATCATATTCTATCGAAACCTAAAATTCAATACTTTTGCACTAAAATTTCTGTGCTGTAAAATTTACTTCAGCGACTTGAGGTCCTTTTTCACTTTCCGCGTCTCATTTATGGGCTTAGGGAGATCTATTGAAGATAAGTGTAAAATTTGTTCCCTGTGATCATGTTAATACCAATGACAAGATTGAAAATGCAGGATCATTAATCCAAGCGAAATTTGTATTGGTTTAATTTTGGCTATTGTAACCAAAAGCTTTCTATTTAAATAAACTGAAGTTCTCTTTATTAATGACTGATTTATTATATATATTATTATATAAATCATCAAATTTTATGGCCTTTCTCTTATTATTAGAAAGTAAAAACTGGTAGGCTGCTAAAGAATTAATAAACATTTTCACCAATTTTTTTAGGGAATGAAGGTGTTTAATACATCACAATTATATACATTTCTTTGGAAAATTCCTTAACAAACGTGCTGCTTGTATACGTTATTTAGATTTTTTTCACTCAAAGAACCCTGTCCAGCAACTAACCGTGCCCCCCCCCCCCCCCCCACAGTGTTGAAGGTATCCGTGGATAAGCGGATGTCGGTGGACTCGCTCAAGACGCGGCTGGAGCCGTACCTGGGCGTGGCGGCGAGCTGCTTCAAGCTGCACCGCGCGACGGCCGGCTCGGACTACGAGACGCCGCGCGCGCGACACTGCGACTCGCTCGGTGGCCTGCGCAGCGACGACCAGCTGCGTGTCCAGTTGGGGCGACAGCTCGGCGGCGACGAGCACAAGGTCCAGGTGTACCTGCTCACGCTCAACACCCCACAGGTCAGTGACATTTTTTTTCATCATTTTTGGTGTTTAGTCCCAGAACTGGATATGAACATAAAATTTGGTGTTACATACCTGATCAATCCAGTTCAATTCTTATGAAAAACTCATGGATTATTGCAATTTCGGCATAAATGCCATCGTCGTTGTCAACATTTTTAAAAATAAATAAAACATTTAAAACACTTACTACATTTAAACAGTGGTGACACAAGAACTTGGATTTAACATGCATGCTGGCCAGCAAGTATCAGACTCCGATCATACTTGTTGATACTTGCTGGCCCGCATGCATGTTAAATCCAAGTTCTTGTGTGACCACTGTTTAAATGTAGTAAGTGTTTTAAATATCTATGACTGTAAATATGTGGGTAAAAAAATCACTCTTAAATATATTACAACCATACATTTGCTTCATATCTAATCTATACCAACCCTCCGCCAAAATCCGCCAAAATTTAAATCCGCCAAAAATTCCTCATCGGACTCAATCCGCCAAAAAAATCCCCAAGGCCAAGAAAAATCCCCAACTTGGCGAAAAACCTCAAAGTGGCAACACTGAAAATGATGTAATTTGTCTATATTGGTGGACATGGGCTGCTCAACAGCTTTCATTTGAATTTTAGTCTCCTGATTAAATAATGTATATTATTATCAGTTGAAATTTCTATTCCCATATTAAATTTTAGTACAAATACAAAACCCAAGTAGTATGGGCCCTTTTCTTTAGTTTAACTTCATAATATACATCCTGCAAAACTCGAGACCAAGCTCTTTCCGATGACACCTTAATTTTTAAAATCGGTTCTGAACTCTCAGAGGAATCTTAATCATAAAATAACCCCTATGTATTAATTTAGTGTAGATTTTACAGGTAAAAGTAAAAAGTCTAAAACCAATAGAGCTGAAAATTCGCCCAGAAAAGTACAGTAGGCTCTAGAGATGTGCGAGTACTCGAGATTTCGAGTTCGAGTCGAGTTTGGCCTTGAAACTCGAGCTTTTTTTCAAACTCGGCAATTTCGAGTCAAATTTGATTTCAAATTGCAAAAACTGTAATTTTTGTTCAAAATATAATTTTTGTCACAAAATGCTGTTTAATTTTGTCATGCTGTACAAATATGCAAAAGGTAGGTGTCCTAACCTATCTTACAGCTCTCACGTCAGATCGTACTCACAGCAGTTGTTGTGACTGTCAACACTAGGGATGTGTCGAATCCGAATCTCGATTCTCGAATCTTTAGAAAAGATTCGGATTCGAGATTTGATTGGCGAGATTCGAGAATCAAATCCTTCAAAACTGCCGAAATTGTATGCGTAGTTATTATTTTAACAGAAATTACGCTCGTGTGTCGATCGATAACGTGAAGGTCACAAGCCAACTATCACCCGTCGTCAGTTCTCGGTTGATAAAAATAAATATTAGTCGTCGGATAATAACAATATTTCAACTGATAAGGGAAGGATGTTGACAGGTTTCAATAAAAAACTATTTCTCAGGATTCGAAAAAACAGGAAATAAAGCTATATTTAGCTCTTGACTGAACTCGCACTCGTTTGTTCAGCTTATCTTATTTTTTAATCGTTTATCTCTGGAATGGAGCATCGCACAACTTTCGTTTTTGTCTCATTTGATTTGTAAAAATGAGAAGAAAAATTTGAGACGTCATTGGGTCATTGGTTTTTATATGACCAGTAATTTAGGTTATGATATTTTTGTATTGGGGAGTTGTTATCTCTTTCTTATCTAATCATGGCCGGCTTGGCCTGGAACAATGGGACGGGCAGCAGGGGGGTGGGGTGGCCTTGAAAAGTGAACAAACATTGCTCTCTTACTTCTTGCCGTAATTTATTTTGTCAACATTTCCTTTGCTAAGGTGCCAGTGATAGAATTAATAGTTTGTCGTTCCTTTAAAGATGTTGTGTAGTGTAATGAATTGTCTTCTTAAAATAGTCTGTGTTGTATTTATGTTTTTATTCTTAGATTGATTAGAATTAATTGACACATTAATATTTGGTTTATCTGTGTCTTCATGGGTTTGCTGCCATTGATTTTAGAAAGTGAAATTATTTCAAAACAAAACATCTCCACTTAAAATGTTCATTTTCAATTAACAGTTTGCTTTTTATATAAATTCTTTTTTTATAAATAGGCCTACTATAGGCTTGTATAAATAAGTACTCAGTAATTTTCAGAGATGTTAGTGTTAAATTTTTTTAGTGATGCTGTAATAACGTATTGTTTTTATAGAAGGTCATAAAATAAATTTATCTTTAAACAATTTTACTTTCCTATTGGTTATAGCATTGTTTTATTATTGAGGAAAATATCAAATGCTACACAAATCATACCACAAAGAATGATAATAAAATTATGAACTAAAAATAAAAATGAAGGTAGGAAATAAAATTTCAAGTCTTAAAATAAATCAGTTTATTAAACAATATATTGCAACTTTAATATCCACCAGGTACAAGAATCAAATATTTTTAGCCAATTATCATGCAATATTTGTAATTAATGGGGGTTAGTGTAATTCTTCTTGTCAATACATGTAAAATACTTACCTTTTTTATCAGAGGCAGATATTCATTAATGTTCTGTCCCTTTAAATTAATAATATCTAATAGAAGTGCATATTTTGATATTTCTCAATTTATAATTGAAACATTATTTATTGTCACTTTAACAAGTAAAACTTTTTACATGTTCTAACGTATTGCTATAACTTAGGCTACATTCTTTTAGTTTATACTCGACTCGAACTCGAGATTCGAATCTTTTGACAATTACTCGACTCGAACTTGACTCGACCTGAAAAACCTGTACTCGCACATCTCTAGTAGGCTCCCTCTTACACAGACACCTTTTAACCGGGAATGGCTCGATAAACAGTCTACACTCTGCAGAATTGACTTATATTCTCTTTGATTGGCTGAGATGCATCAAAGAATCGGTTTAACAGGCCAGATCAGCATGAAGTGAGCGATTTCCACCATTCACGTGAGAAATTAGAGAGATTTGAGAGACTAGTTACCCCAAAAAAATGTAAAATTGTAATTATTTGTACGTAATAATCAGTGTTGGCATATAAAAAGTTTGCTTTGTAATAACTACTAGGCACATCGGATTAGCCATAAAAATCATTTTCTAGCCAGTTGTCTGTTCCTCGATGTCCAGATAAGAGAGAGTCTTCTGTACATAATATATTTCATAAACAATTAGGCCTTTTTCTACTATTTAAAACATTTGAGACTATGGCTTACGAGCCTATGAATTCTCAGCCTTATCGTTTTGCACATCAATTAATTTTTATGCATACTCAGAAATCACTAATGTATTATGTCTTACAGACTCTTGTGTAGACTCTCATTTTTAGGATTAAACCACAAACATTATGTTCATAACTGTATTTCTTAACAAACTTGCGAATCTTTTATCAAGTGTAAATATTATTAAGGCAATTAAAATGAACAGGCAAAAGTTTGTTTACTTTCTTAATGTTTTTCATATTTCATTAACTAATAATTATTTTCTCTTTTGTTATGTTCCAGCCTATCAAGTACCTGTGTGAGTGGATCGTGGCCAAGGGTGGAGCTGTAGGCCAGACTAAAAAAGAACTCATTGACTACTTAAATAAAGTTCAACAGTTGAACCTAGAATACAACAGGTTTGTTCATTGCTCTAAATATTTTAGTTTTATTTTGTGCCCTAGCAAGAGAATCAAAGCTGTGTAGAGGTGATTTATTGAAGTTATGGGTTTATGAATTCACAATAGATATTAAAGTTTTGAGGTCAAAATAGCTGATCGCCTAAAACTTGATTGTTGGGTAGAAAAAATACACTTGCTCTCTAGTAAAATCAACCAGCACTAGTTTGTACATGCCAATACCTCTAAGAAGTTTTTAAGACACATACCAAGGAAAGAGCGCCTCATGTAGTTTTAGCACTGGAAGAACTACTTGAGGTAAGCACAAATTAAAAACTATCAGAAATCTAGAGAACCTTCTGGATATTTTTTAACCATATTGACCTACCAAACCAAATATGTGGTTTAAGGATGTTCCCTACCCACACCAAAATATGCCTAAATACAATCCTCATGGTGTCATTTAGTGCTTACGTTATTAAAAATAAAATGCAAACTATATAATATTGGAAAGATAAAGAGTTGCAGAATGTATATTGCAAAATCAGTCATTCATGCCAACACATTATGAAGTTACTTTCAGTTGAAGTTGACCGAATTTAACGCCATTTAAAATGAGTGAACATAAAAGATTTTTGAGTAGCAACACTACAACTCAACTTTACAATGGTTTTTAAAAATAAATTTATTTTATGGCACTGTGTTTACTCTTGCATGGCGAAAGAGCACAAACTTAACAGAGGCCCTTATGGAGCTGCAGTTTCAAAAGTTGCCTCTAGTGCCGCAGAAAAGCAAATGTATATTGCAAAATCAGTCATTCATGCCAACACATTATGAAGTTACTTTCAGTTGAAGTTGACCGAATTTAACGCCATTTAAAATGAGTGAACATAAAAGATTTTTGAGTAGCAACACTACAACTCAACTTTACAATGGTTTTTAAAAATAAATTTATTTTATGGCACTGTGTTTACTCTTGCATGGCGAAAGAGCACAAACTTAACAGAGGCCCTTATGGAGCTGCAGATTCAAAAGTTGCCTCTAGTGCTGCAGAAAAGCAAATGTATATTGCAAAATCAGTCATTCATGCCAACACATTATGAAGTTACTTTCAGTTGAAGTTGACCGAATTTAACGCCATTTAAAATGAGTGAACATAAAAGATTTTGGAGTAGCAACACTACAACTCAACTTTACAATGGTTTTTAAAAATAAATTTAATTTATGGCACTGTGTTTACTCTTGCATGGCGAAAGAGCACAAACTTAACAGAGGCCCTTATGGAGCTGCAGTTTCAAAAGTTGCCTCTAGTGCCGCAGAAAAGCAAAAACTATCTTAATTAGTTTGGAAATCCTCTTTGGAAAACATTTTTTTCTCTAAAAGTTAGTCTCTGTGAACCAGGTGTCGATTGAGGAAGAAGAACTGGAAGTGCGTGGGGAGGATTTACCTGGACAGTCAGACCTGGGTGGACGATATAACACTGTATAGTAACGGCGACATCATACTGCAGGTTAGTACGCATTTGTATACAGTAACTGGGACAAAGTTAGGTTTTCCTTATCAATAACTAAACGTGTTTTTCCTTTTTGATAAATGTTATCATGCAAAATGTATTTGTCACTCAACCATCGATGTAAATAAATACAACTGGATAGCGCACTCCTCGTAAGGCTTGTGTAGTGATTTCCGAGCCAACACAGCTGTGCGTTGGGGTTACAGTTGGGCTGAATTGAAGGGGTGTTGGGGGAAAAAGCGCAAAACTGTATTGTTAACTGTATTGAAACCGCACGGATTTGGGAGCAGTTTTACGGGTAAAGCTTGCTATAATAGATGTATTGCTGTAACTGTTAAGTAATTACATTAATTAATATTTAACTAGACGGTCAGTACAAGTTGGCCGGAAAAAGATGCGTTCCCCATCGCCCCTGCAAAATCTTAAATGCAACCACTGCTGGAGGCTCGCGTCCCGGGCCTGAGTTACCAATCCAGTTTACTTATTTACATCGATTCACTCAACCTGGTGTTAACTATTTTCTTGGAACGGACTAAAGACATACTGACACTAAAACTTCTGGCAGAGAACAGCTAGGAGTTTGTGTTCTTAACCAAAAGTATTTTCGAAAATAAAATGTCTAAACAAAGTTTTTAAAGATATCATTAGTAGTAGATCGATTTTTGATAGGAGTGGTCGAATACTTAATTTTCCTTTTGTATGCCGAGAATTATTTAATACTTTTCAGCTAAGCAAGTAAGTAGTTTGCTACTTACATTGCTGAAACATTGCTTGAAACATTTTGTGTCAATTAGTTCCCATTAAACTTCTGTCAATGCTTGAGATCAGTAAATATATGCAGTAGAATTAAGCGGTCATTCTCCTGTTTCGTAAAGTTATTATTGCTGCTTATTGTTGGCTTCATAACAGCCACAATTATTGTGTGATTTAATTTAACAGCCACTTTTTTGATTCATGAATCTTTTTCTATCATATCATTTACCACAAGTGGTAAGTACTTGCAGTCAAATTAAATAGTCACTCGATGAGATACAGAAGTATTATTGCCATTTACTGGGTTGGTAAGTACACCCGATCTAATATAAATTCTGTACACTTGACTCATAAAGTTATTCCCATTGTTTACACTGGATTAGTAAATCAGTAAAATACTCTTTTTGACCTAGATTGAAACTTGTGTGGTAGACCAAATTGTCACCTCGACTTGAAAAAAATCAAAAAAATCATTCATTATGGTATAGTCTGTGGATCACTATTATAACACTCAATAAAATGTTTACAATACCTGTGCCGTCAAGTCATCATATTTACAGTTTGTAAGGCTACAGCTGTTTCATGCCTTTTAGCACATCATTGGGCCCAAAACGATGATCAAAGTTGTAATAACAACTACAAATTGAATCACTTGATGGCACAGATATTTTAAAACTTTTATCGATTTAAAGTACCTCATTGATCATCAATTTAAAAATCATTGACCGCTCGTGTGTAAAACTCACCTGTCACCTGGCCATCTGTTTTTAAAACACCTCTGAAAATAATAATTCTGTTAAATCCGTGTAACCAACGCTGCATTGAACTTCTTTATGATTGTAGTCTGTCAACTTATTTACGTGCATGACAAGAATAAAGCCGTTTTTAATTGAATTTTCAGTACTTTGGTATTATAGGAGGCCACTATTTTTTGAGAGATTTCATTTACTGTATACCAAAAATAACCAAATAATTGGTAAGAACATACTTTAATTGACTTACTGTATAATTTTGACATAATTATGATGAGCGGTCTTTATGTTCGGCCTCCCAGAAGACAGCGATATTGGCGAGGATTGAGTTGAACGCCTTCACTAGCGGCCACATCTGGTCGCCACATGTACGGCAAGCCTTATACAGCGCGCTGCGGCGGTTATGTTAGATTGGGCTATCACAAATATGTTAGTAGGACTTTCCTCGTTTCGTTACGAATCGAACGATATCAGATGAATCATACTTTCGGCGGTGACAGGTGATGCGCCTGACCTTCGCCTATTTGGAAGGGATTTGGCGAGCGAAAGTATGACTCATCTGGTATTGTTAGATTCGTAACGAAACAAGGAAAGTCCTAATAACATATTTATGATAACCAAACCTAACATAACCGCCGCAGCACACTGTATAAGGGTGGCCTCTGTATATTATCAAAGTACCGAATTTTTTGTCAAATTTTTAAATGCTGAGTTTTGACTCGTCCGTGGTGTGTGTGGGACAGAAACTGGAGGAGGAGGCGGAGGAGGTGGGGGAGGACGTGCAGGTGGTGCTGTTCGTGCGACACTGGCACCCGGCGACGCTCACCCTCGACCCCTTCCACGAAGTGGTGCTCAACAGCTTCTCCATCGACGAGCTCAAGGAGAAGGTAACTGAACCTCCTTATCTCTGCATCTTACCCCTATCCGGCGCTCCTTATCTCTGAGTATCTTATTCTTAAATGGTCTTGGCCTTGTCCTAGACTCTTTATCTTATTCTTATCTTGGGATCTTTATTTCATCTCAGGCTCCATGCTTATCTCAGGAACATTATCTTTTACTTAACTCTTTATCTGATCCTCATCTTAAACTCCTAATCGTATCCTTATTGAGCTCAACAGCTTCTCCATCGAGGAGCTCAAGAAGAAGAGATAAAATAATTAAACCTTAACCAGATCCTTCCTAGGCTCGTATCTTAGGCTTCTTATTCTTATCAGGCCCCTTATCTCATCCTCATCTTGGGCACCGTATCTTTAGGCTCCTTATCTTTATTTCAGATTCTTTATCTTATTTTTATCTTAGGCTCCTTATGTGTATTTCAGGTTCTTTATCTTATTCTTTGCCTCCTTCTCTTATCCTTATCTTAGCCTTGTATCTCTGTTTTTATCTAACATTGATTAATAATTAGTTCATAGCTTGAAACTCACCTAAGTTGATGAATTTTTAGACTAATTTATTTTGTGGCAGAGCTTTCAAAGCTGAAACGAAAAATTAAGAACGTGTTTTGTTACGCAAAAATGAATCTGATTTAGGACACTTACATTTTTAGAAACAGTTAGTTTCCATAACAAGAGATTGTATGCAATTAAACAAATAAATTAAAATGAAAAATTTAAAATTAATAGAGTTCAAAGACTAAATAGAATTTTTAAACTTGACAGATTTATTGTAACTAACAACGGTTTCTATGTGAGTACTGACAGTCAAAGAAGGATAATTTATTCAAATTACACTAGATTTAATTAGTTGTCTCGTTGTCAGTGCACTTTAGTGAAATTATAGATGCGGATGTGACCTGATATATAAAAGTAAAATAGGCGAATGGCTTCTTCATTAGGGGCGGTCTGCTGCAGAGACACTGATTCGCTCCCCATATACATAACTTTTTGATCAAATCAACTGTGTAAATGTGACAGATATGTTTATGTGTTTAAGTATTTCCTTTTTTGTTTACCCATGCCTCCCAGCTATATTATGTGTGCTTCTTAAAGTCTTAGGTATTGACTACAAAAATAACAAATATAAATAAAAAGTTTTGTGCAAGTGTTAAAAAACTAAAGGAATCTCTTCTTCTGCTCTCAGATCAACAGCCTATGTGGAAGAAAATTTCCATATAACTATGTAATGTTGTCCTGTTATCTGTTCTTTGGAATAAAATATTTTTGACTTAACTGGACTTTTATTGTCCCAGTTGGCGGCGAGGAGCGGTATCCCGGTGGAGCACGTGGACTTCGCCAAGCCCAGCGGCTTCTTCCCGTGCGACATGTCGGTGCTGAGCATACAGGACCTGGAGTGGAACCCCAAGGCCACGACGCTCGAGGGCTGGCCCCTGCAGATCAACGAGGACGGCGGCGTCATCTTCTTCAGGTAGCCGAGAGTACTCTGGCTGTCGCTGGAGCTTGGTAGAGTTAAAGTAGAGTCCCGCTATATCGAATCCTGCTAATCCGAAAATCCTTCTATTCCGAACATACTTTATCGTCAAAAACTGTTTTGTTAGTGAAAACTGCAAAGCACAAATCCTGTGTAGTTCATAATCACTGCGTAATTGTAGCCGTGACGATCACAAAGCATATTGGGTGTATTTAGCAATCATACTGCCTAATCGTGGCCATTCATGACAATCCTAAAGCAAATATAGGGTGTAATGGGCGGTTAAACTGCAGTCATAATCGCAGTTATAATCGCGGCCGGAAGTGACGATCGCCAAGCACATTTGGTGTAATGACAATCAAACTGTATATCGCGGCTGCAGAATTGAGAATAGTTTTTTCTGTTCTGTACTCTTATCTCGGCCAGAAAAGATGACAGCTGTCGGCTGAGATCAACTAACACCAACCTTTATATTGGCTTTCTATGACAATCCACTTCGGTACCTTCTGAAAATTACAATCGCAATGTTCTAATTCTGTCGGAAACTTCAATTACTAAGCTAGATATCGGCTGGAAATTACAATCCCTATATTTATCTTGGCATTACATAAATATTGTACTACAGTATCCTAAATATCTACTGATTTTATTCATTATCCGCTTATTCTGAATTTCCCTCCGATCCGAACCGGGGTCAGTCCCAATTAGTTTGGAATAGCGGGACTCTACTGTAAAAGAATAAGGGATCCTTCTAAAAGCTAATGGAAACATTTATTTTGTCAGTGAGATCTGAGAAAAGTAATTAGATTGAATAGGTTTTTAAAATCAAATCAAAAATTAATTTGGGAAAAAGGGACAAGTAAAATGTTGTGTGGACACAGCTGGAGCTCAAGCTTTAAATTTGTCAATTAAGAAATAGGCTTGGGTCATTTGATGAGTTTAGGTATTGGGGGTTTATCGGAGGATCAAGGGGGGAATTGGGCCCTTAATGTTCTCTTTAAGACACTTGTCTTCGTCCAAGTCATTTTATAAATTATTGGATTGTAATATTCGACTGTTAAGCAAATATGTCTCTTTGTCCCTGTAACAGCAGAGGGATTTATCCTGTTTGACCAGCAGATTAAGCCTTTCTGACTGTTACAGATCAAACAAGTGTTTGCATCTCAACTGAAAATTGCTATCATAAATTATTTCAAGGAATAGTGGGTTGTGTTCACTGTGGTCAAGAATCAAAGGAGCGTCAGATCCTAAAGTTAATTAATACTTGGGAATAACGAATAGAAATTCTAAGGATTAGCGATATTCGTTAGTTTTTTTGGCTAACTTCTATCATATTTGTTAGTTTTAAAAAAGTACTGGAAATAACTTCTAATGAGTTATTCTAGCTAATGAATAGATAATAACACTCGTTAGTAGTTTTGGAGTTTAAATAGTTAGATTTATGGACGGGCGGATCTTCCGGAAGTACCTCAAATACGAGTTTTTTACGCGATCGTAGATCGTCGCGATCGTTTTTTACGCGTGTGGCCATGCGGTAAGCAAAGCGAGGGGTCAGCGCTCTTGATGACAAACAACGCGGGGCTTGGGGAAAGTCCTGTTGCTTTGGTATGCAATGGCAGCCTTCTATTGCCAAGCAATAGAATGGCTTCTAATGGCAGCCTTCAACACCACAAGCACTGAGGGGTGGGAAGGGGGAATGTTAGGTAATTTTCTAATTTGTCATCTCAAAACATTGTCTTCGTTGGTGTTCATCTCTGACAAGTGTGAAGTAATATTTTCTGCGGTAGCAACCTAGCTGTGTTATATGATTTAAGCTTTCTTAGTGTTTATTTGGTGAAATAAATTAGTTGTGTTAATAGTCTTGTTAAATTTTAGTGATAGTTAAGTAATGGTTTTAATAAGTTCTTAAGGTGAATACTTTTAATTTAATAGATCAAAAATATGTTTTGCGATGGCAGGAAAGTGTGATATTCAGTGGCCAGACATATGTGACATATTTCAAGAGGTTGAAAAAAATCAAAACTCCGAAAACTAACTTTATTTTCTTTAACTTAGGTTTTGAACTAACTAAAAACCTCTATCAGTTACTTATAAGTAACAACTTCTATCAGTTACTTTTTACGGGACTAACTAATAACTTCTAACTAGTTAGAATTGTTGACTAACTCTCCCAACTATGGTCGCAGGGACAGTCGGGAGGAGGTGAAGGCACTGACGCCGGAGGAGAGGATCGAGCTGACGTCAAAGGAGACGCAGCGGCTGAGCGGCTCTGGCTCCTCGCTCTCGTCGTACAGTCCGCGCAAGGAGCGGCCGCTCAAGATCTACCTGGAGCGGCGGCCGCAGTTCGTGGTGGAAGCGGACGTGGACTGAGCGACCGAGCGGCTCGACGCTTAGCTGCATTTTAAAATAGGCTACGTAATATTTTTACTTCCTCCGCTTCATTTCACCGTCGCCCCCGGATCGATCGGAGCCCTCCAGCCCGAAGCCCGAAGCCCTCGAAGCGCAGGCCTGTAGTGAGTGTACAACGGTACAACGGTGCGGCCTATTCGGTACGACGCTTCCTTATTTTCTGTTGTAAATCGGGATTTTCTACTTTTATATGAACTGTACCAAACGGTGTATTTAGTGCGAGCCAGTAATAAATTTATTTATTTGTAAATATATGTTATTTGGTATTTAATTGCGATACTGGATCAGACTGTGTAAAATATCGGTTTGGAAAAAAATTATTACTGCTGTTTATCGGAAATAGATAACGAGGTTGTAATCACAAGATTCGTTCTTTACAATCTAGTTCAAAGAATATCAAGAGACCCTACATAATATTATATTATAGGCCTATTTATATTATTTGTTTTCTATCTCTTAGTGCTTTTAAGAGAGGAAATCCATTGATTTTTCTTTGTTGTCTTTAAAGTTTGTTTTCTTCAAAGCTACAATGACTTCTTTCCTTTTATCCACAGATGGTAAAAATTCCCATTGTATGGAAAAACCAGTAGACAAGCTGAAATATTTGAACTTAGTTAAGTACTTAATTTATTTTTAAATGCCTGGAATTTTTATCTTGCTAAAATATTGTATGAGAAATAATTTGTTAACATTTCTCTCAACTTTAGCATCAAATTTGAACCGACCATATATGTTGCTGCTAACTTGTATTCTACTAAAAGAATTTCAGTTATTGAAATTCTCAACACAAAATTAATGGCAAAGCAGCATTATAGCCATTATTCCAAAATTTTTTAGTTGCATTTTTGTCAATTTTATGTGATGCTAGTTGGGTTTGGGTCGATGTGTATATCGTTGTTACAGTTTTTCCTTTCGTTTAGTACACAAAGCGGTGACTGTTGAGTGGTGTGTATAGTGTGAGTGAAATGTACAGTTCAGCCATCTATTAACACCTTCGAAATCAACAGTATTTTGTAGATTACATTTCCTGTCAAATGTCCAAAGGGCTTCAGATACCACTCAAAATTACCTTGTCAATGCCCAATAGCATTTATTTTTGTCTTTTAAACTTTGTAATTCCTTTTAAAGCAATTTTTAAATGGGTTTTATTTTGTTATCTTTATGAAAGGGTTGGTTCTTTTATATAAAAAAAAAACAGTTATGTAAGAGTTTGGTCTAATTTCTTGATAAGCATTTACTTAGATATGTTTTTATTTTGCTGTCATCTTTTAATGTAACGTTTTAAAAAATTTCTTTTGCCTGTAACCTAAACAGAAAATTATCAGATAAAAGTAATTCAATTCAAACATCTTAACAACCGATATGGATTGGTTTATCAATCAACAGTCTTTTGAGATGAAGGATTTATCTGTCTCAAAGTTATTATCAATTTGTTCAACCACCTTTAGCACCCGAAATGTAAGATAAAAATGCCCTGGAGTTTTCTTCAGATTAAAAAAAATTAATTATATGAAATATGTTATTCTCTCCTCCAAGTTTGGGTTATGTATCCATATTTATTTTACTTACTTATGAGTTGTACCAGTCGAGACGTGAATCTTCCAAAGATGTGTTTTCCACCCGGTTGTGGTATCTGCCCCAGTTACCAAGCTGCTTTGTATCATACACTTTACATATGTACATAATCAATCGTATCGAAGCAGTGTCGTATGCCTTACGGATTATATTTATCCTCAGACGTTATGTTGCGGTCGTGGTGCTTTACGGTAAATACGTCTTAAGGTATTTTCTAATGTGGACATTTTTGTAACATATCTGATCGGGCGGTAGTTGTCCCGCGGTCCTTTCGTCAAAGACGAAGGATTAAAATATTTATATTTTATATACAACTTAGTGTAATTGTAAATATCAGCGTGACAATTGAATGACATGGCAAGATGTTTTCTGTTAAGTTTTTACCTTTTTTTGTGATTTTTTAGGTACTTGGTTATTTATTAAAGATAATTGTTGACAATATATATGAAGTGATAAATACAGTTGTAAATTGTGTTGGGTTACAGTTTTTCCTGAGAGAGACATAATGCATTATTTCAACTCTTGTCGTTTTATTTATATTTTTTCAAAGACAAACTGATAATTGTTTGCTGTTTGTAAAATCTAAATCATTTTTGTTTTATTTGCCATATTATCTTACTCGTATTTTTGTCCAGTTTACCTGTCGTAATGTCTTTAACATAATTTTGAATAGTTTAAAGTTGATTTTTTAAAGATTTAAGTAATTTAGGTCAAGATTTTTATATTTTTGTTGAAAACTAAGGTATCATGAATATGATGTATTATGTTTTAACACCTTGTCAAATATAAAAAATGTTCATCTGAGTTTCTTGTCATGTCGTTGATTTACGGATAAGTTCCAGTGACGTAAGATGCAATGTTAACGTTAATGCCTCGTTAACCAGTTTATTGTGGTTTTCTGCAAATAAACATGCTATTCGATATGATTTTGAATTTTTCTACCTAAACCTCTATTAGAAAGCTTCATAAGTAATTTTTGACCGCGAAACAATGTTCGACACTCGATACTTCGACACACTGTATTGTTCTACATGGCTTACACTCAACAAACTTTCAAAGACTACTAAATATTTTTTCTAGTGACATTTCTCCCCATAGTGTGACATTTCGGTACTTTGACACCCCTGAAATCCACTAAGTGTCGAACTATCGAGAGTCTACTTTACAAAAGAAAGTTAAGGCCGGCCACACACTGCATCAGTCGAGGCGAGGCATTTTGTCTAAAGGCGTCCTAAGCGACAGAGAACGCATGGGCGCTTACGGAGCACCACACACTGCAAAAGACGAGGCGAGGTGAGGCAAAAAGGCGCCTTTAGTCAAAAAGCGCATGGACAGTCGCTGACAGTCGGAGCGTTCTGCGCATGCGCGGGAGTTGATTCACCCACTCTGAGCTTGACTACTATCAAGTGTTCACGTGGTGTTATTTGAGTTGTGCATTGTTTCTCTTTATCAGTGCCGGATCTGACCGCAACTTAACTATAAATCCACTTATATCCCTTTTCTGATTTATAGGATGTACCCACATCCTTCTGTTTTTCACATTTTGATCTAGCAGCTGTAAGAAACCCCACAACATGAGAACAGTCTCTTCCCCCATATCCATCGTGCCTCAATAGCGCGCAGCAAAGACACTTGTAACCTATGTCAATCACCTGCGAAAGCACATTTGAGACTTGACTCGTGAAACCGCACCAAAACTTTGGATGCCTCGACTCGCCTCGCCTTCTGCTGTGTGCGTCCGCTTTGCGACAAGGCAAGTCGAACGACTTGTCTTACGTCGCCTTGCCTTGCCTTGACTGAAACAGTGTGAGGCAGGCCTAATATTGTACTCTGTTAAAGAAATTGTTGAATGTAAAATTTGTATAAAGACAATTTAACAACTCAAACCTAATGTAATCTGTTCGAGCAAAAGTAGTCAATTTGGAAGTGACCATGTAATAACTGAATTCATAAAGTTTCTTTCAATATGTTTTGTTGTGACTATCACAAAAACTGATACCAGTATCAGTACCGATCAGCACCAGATGATCCTGATCAGGTGATTAATATTGATTTACTGTTTTTGAGCTTTTAACTAATAACATAACCTACAACAATAAAGAATTGGGCCTGACCGCTTGATACATGGTGAACTGGTTTTCACTAGGGGTGGGCGAGCACTCGATTTTTGAGTAATTACTTATTTAGTTACAACTACTCAAGAAAAAACTAGTTACCCCTGCATTTATGTATGCACAATTGAATTTCACGGCCGATCACGAGTTTTGGGAGCTACCTCTGCCGTTTTTTCGTGATCAACAGATACACGTTATAGTTTTTCATGGCCGTTCGTAAGTTTTGATGGAGCGGCGTGTTGTGATTGCGTCCAAAGCTGCGCAGGTGCTAACAGATGGCAAGAAGAGGGTGTGTCCGGGATGTGGCTTGCCTTCCCACCTTTACGCCTAAATCAGCTTTGGCAGGGAAAATTTTAAGTTATACTTCAAACTCTGTATTCAGTTCTTGACACCTGCTCCATGCAACACAAGTGTTTATTGTTTGTAATGATGTTTTATTTTGTAAAATGCTGCATGATATTGTGCGCCGTGATAGACCAAAGTCAGCGACATTTTTTTTCCACAGGTAAGTACACATTGTATAGCATGCTGAAGTCTTTAATAGTTTTTGCAATATCAGTAGGTAATAACGAATTGTATTTTTTGCTGATAGTGCTGTTAATGGAACAAGGGCTTCTAATTAACACTGAAAGCAGCTACTCAAAAAATAAAAAAAATTCCACCGAATGTGCCTACGCAGGACATAATCATACCAAACGCCGTTAAGTTAATATACTCAGGTGTTAAGCATTTCAACAACAACAGCACTAAACAACTCAACTGTATTGTTAAATTGACTCAATTTTTCTTGATTCTAGGGCAAATGGGTATGATTCGTACTACCACCTCCCAGCAAATTACACTTATGCCAAAAAGTCTAAATTCTGCAGCTAAGTTTTGGAAGAAGAAATTGTATAATGAGGTCATTGGAAGGTCTAATTTCATTTTTGCTAAAAAAATTCAGAAGCACCAGAGACATTGGTTGAAAAGTTAAAAAATAATTTTACAGTAGACGCCCTCTAGTTCGACCACTTCGGGACCGGACCACCGGCCGGACTACAAAATGGCCGGACTATCCGGATGTACTATTTAAATGTAAAATAACCATATTAAACTCATTACCTTTGCTTAAAAATCAACAAACACGTTATTTAAACATGTTTACAGTGTTTAATTGTCAAAGAAAATATTTTGACGTCTGTATGTTGATCTGTCATATTGCGTCACTCGTAGATAGGTACGTTTTTTACCAATACCGCACGGGTAATATAAAGTGAACAGAAAAACTCATAACGTAATGTAAACACATATTAAAAATTTATTTGATCAAATTAATTTATACGTTTTACTTGAATCATAACCTATACAAATTAAAAGAAATCTGTTATTTTCTTTTTTGTGCAACATTTTTTTACTAAGCTTTTGTTTCATTACCACAAACGTGTGTTTACGTTTTCCAGCCATTTTAGAAAACATTTTTGTTAGTTGAGGTCAAGCGTGTCCATCAATTACAAGCTTGCCCGTAAACTAAACTTGACATGAATAGTCAAATTCTGCGGCCGAAACAAAACATTCAAGATAAATCCTGCCAAAGGTAATTCTCCCACGATGCGGTCTGGCGATATGACGGATATGAGTTACCCTCTTAGGACCGGCCGGACCATCCGGCGGCCGATCCAACCGAAGCCGAACTAGAGGGCGTCTACTGTATAGAGTTTCCTTTTATATTAGTGAAAAGTAATATCAAGAAAAAAGAACACTTAACATATGTTTTCAAGCCACGTTATAGGAGGTTGCTCTAATACTCTTCCTTTATTCACCAAAGACAATTTAGGGTTTCAGTTCCAGATATTTCCAAATTCTTTTACACTACAAATATAGATCCCAAAGTTTTATTGTAGACCTGGTTTTTGGGGGACGTATTTATTTAATAAATTGTTCAAAATAAAAGAATTGCTTCCAAAACTTAAGTTGAGAATCGACTCTACAAGAATAACAAAACAGTTATTTTAAGATGAACAGTTGGAAACAATGTATGACTTGAAGATATTGGAGAGCTGAAAATGATAATGAAGAGGAAACTGCTGCACAAGCTTTGATTTTTATAAATGGTTTCACTCTGAGACAATATTGTGTGTTTTTTTGTAACATTAATTTTGTTTTATAACATTTAGATGAAGTATAACTTGTTTGTGAAATATCTTGTAAAGCTTACATTTAAATAAATTAATACAATTAATAAAAATTCAAAAATTGTTGGCCTACTTTTTTTTCCTTTAGTCCTAATCATCAACAAAATATGAAATCTACCAGTTTCATCTGAGGTATAATAAGTTATTGAAGTATTGCAATATTTCAGAGTGTACAATGCATTTAAAGTGCTGCGACAGCAATAATTGAAGGCCTGCCGCGGCTCGGGCCATGTTCTTGCCACTCGCTGACACCTGCAGACTACGAACACAACCCTGGATTCCAGGTCGGCTCTGTAGGCCTAGCACGTTTTGTAGTACTGTAATATTGTTTTCAAATTTAATAGTTACGGCATACAAAGTCTGTGACGTTCATGGATCAAAGAAGAATAGAAACCGCCTTTATTAAACTTATTGATATAAGTTATTCGTTGGTGATGGCGAGTTTATGTTTTGATTTATTTGCCCATCAGAGCTTGTTATCCATTTTTTATTATTTTTTTGTCAGTCATAGGCACTGTTTCTAATTTCATTGACAAACTTTGTATCCAAGAAAACTTAAACTAGATAATAATTAAAATATTTTAAGAGGCTGTAAAATATTTAGTAGTTAAAAAGTTACTGGCTGCTGAATTTAGATGCAGAGGTTTGTAAAAAAAAGAAAAAAAGCAGAACCGTAAAACATGAGTTAATTGAGGAAAACTCTTGAGCTGAGTAGGATTGAATCAAGTAAATGGACAGTATTTTGTCGGTTTACCAAAACAATTTTCAAATCAGTATAATATTAGTACAACTATTTTCCTCATAGACTGTTCTTCAGAGAAAATTGTTCGTTGAGTTTACATTTTAATGGATGTAACATTTAATTTTTAAAGAAGGGAAATCAAGCAAAAGAATAATTAGTTAGTTTATAATCACTATTTAGCAACACAAATAATAATTACAACAAATAATTAACTATATATACTTTATTTACAAAAGTACAATATTATTTACATGCTTAAATGTTTACAAACTATTATGTACATATAAACAATAACAATAAATATAAAATTAAAAAAATGTAAAATTTAAGCAATTGTTCTTAATCACAGGATTAATTTCAAAAATGTATTTAATTGCAATTCATTAAAATAAGGCATATTTATCTTGAAACCTTGATATACAACATGTGCATATAAGTTTGGACAGTTTGGAATAGTTTTTAGGTGGTAAAGCGTACATAAAAACTCAACAAAAAACCTAGCATATATAAATAACAAACTTCATTTTCTTAGTGGATTTTATGTAATAACTTATGAGACATTCATGGTTGATGTATAAAAGGTCTACAAAAAAAGTTATATCAAATTCCTAAAAATATTTTTTTAATACAACCAATTATTATCAATTATTATCAATGACTTCAATAAATGTTTATCATCAATCTGATATAATCTTTTAACTGAGTGATAAACACTCCATTCAAAGCATTGATTTTACAATGTCAAATGAAAAAATTCCAAGTCAGTCTGTTTAAAACAACTTGAGCTCATATATGAACTACAGGATTTGACTGCCTTTTGCTAAAATTTGGTTAAGATTGTGGGTGACTGAAAATGTTTAGTGAAATTCAAACATATTAAAATTGATTTATCCTTAACTGTATTACATTTACTGCTGGAAGACTCATATTAAAAATATTTTCATGAACCAACAACGTAAAGGGTTATGGATTTTATTTACATAATTAATTTGTCAAATTTACTTAGAGAAAACAAATAATATTTTCTCAGAGCTCAACACAAGGACCAAGATGACAAGAAAAAACTATTGTAGCCAATATCAAAATTCATCTTACCACAGCATTACTAATTTGGCAAATTATTAAATTAAGAAAATAAATCAAAAAATTACTTTACAATCATGAACAGATTTCTAGGATTAAAAAAGCGTTTTATAGAAAATTTCTGGGCTGCATGAACTTTACCCTGATTTAAATAATGTTAACATTTAGGTTATCCAAAATATATTGATTTATAATTTACCATATTTTTAAAATGGTGTTGCAGAAAACCTAATTTAAATTTAATGTTTCCGGCAGAATCTTAAGTTACTTTCCGAGTACAATTTAACCATCCAGTTATTGATATCCAGCAATAGACCTATTCTGAGATTACTTACATCGACCTGCATCAAAAAAAGATACATCAAGGACATGTATAATTTACCTCGTCCATTTTTAATGCTATTAAAAAATTTGCAACAACTAAGTTTTTTAAAAGTAAAACAATTTAAAAATTCCATGGATGTTGTTGTTCAACATTTATTAATGTAAAAATTTATATCAATGGAATTACTAGTTAATTACTGTATTAATTTTCAAAGGTTTAACACATTGAACAATAAAAATCTTTAGCATCTTGAACAATCAGAAGCAATCTTCAAGCATTTTGAGATGATTATCATTATTAAACTGACAATCAAATCCAAGGGACATTACACAGTATTTTTATATATTGTATATCATTTGGAAAATATTTAGTTTCATTACAGTAGAACCTCGATAAGAAGACACCCAATAACACAAAAACCTTGATAAAAAGTGCACTGTTCAAGTCTTCTTGATACTGTAATGACACTTAATGTCTTGTTAACACAAACCTCGATAAGAAGTCTTCCTTGATAACGAGCCTTTCCAGAATCCTTGAGAGTCTTCTTATCAAGGTTCTACTGTATTAACATTGGACAGTGTAGATACAATTTGTCTTGAATCTGTGTCTTAGGAGGTTTCCTTTAATCTTTCTATAGTGTATAAGTAACATATCCAGCTAAAAACTATCCAAATTTCAACACTGTATAAATAATTCAGCGGGATTTAAAACAATCGAGCGTAGCTTTTCTTTCTTTACAACATAAAGTCTGGGTGTCTGACTAGACGTAGTCAGATGGCACGGGGAGGGGGAGGGACTCGTTGAAGGCGGCCAGCGGCGGGGCCAGTTGCGGGGCCGGGCGGGGGTCCCAATGGGTCTGGCCCCCCACCGCCTTGTACGTCCTGTCTAGGGAATCCAATCCCGGGATCCTGTGTGATTTTAGGGCTTATTCAATCCCGGTATTTTTTTGCTCAATCCCGGCATTTTCGGGATTATAAAATCACGTTTAAAATCGATAAGGATCCTATCAGTTAAAAAAATGGGCCCAAACTTAGAAAAACCAACCAGTTACATGTTGTTTTTGATCAAATAATCATGGTGTGATGAGTTATTTGTCGTCTAGCATGTATAAAAGTAGTTTCCAGTTAAAAATTTCAAGCCTCTGAAAAAAATACAGAGAGATTTTAACTTGTTTCTGATACAATGTAATGCAATTGCAATTAAGTTTCATTACGATGCTCTAATGATCATTTTTATTGTACTTCTAGTTTTTTAATTACATCTTTCCAAGTCCTAATATTGTTTGGTCAAGTAACTATATTCATGTTTTCTATTAGACTTTCTTTAAATTATGTCTGAATAGATATTTTATGATCAGTTCATGGTTATACAGGACCATCCTGATAACGTGTTCCGATAACTGACTATTTCGTCGATTTTTTTTTACGCTCTAAGTTTTTATATATAAAATCACGTTAACAACTCAAAACTAAAAGGAAAACTGCTTTCTATATCGCATTATATTACGATACCATGTAAACATGAGAAACAGTACTAAATATTTATTTTTGTATCGGCAAATACTATGTTGGGTCAATCCTGAAATCCTGGGATTGAAAATATTGTCCGGGATTGGATTCCCTAGTCCTGTCGCTGACTAGACGTAGTCAGACGGCACGGGGAGGGGGAGGGACTCGTTGATAGCAGCTAACGGCGGGGCCGGGCGGGAGTCCCAGTGGGTCTGGCCCCCCACCGCCTCGTACGTCCGGTCGCTGTTGCTGAGGTCACTGTAGTAGGCACTGCTGGGCGCCGACGACTCACTCACATACCCTGCAACACAATAATTCATCCATCAAAATCACAAAACATTCTGATTTTCCATTAAATTCTTTCCATTGGAATGGATTTTTATTTTCCTACTACTGCGAATAATCTGCCAATTCCTGTTCTGGAAACCAATAATAAAACAGTTGTTTATTGAGGAAAGAGCGGTAAAGTCTTCATCGCCCGCCAGCTGTTTACTTTACCGCTTGCCAGATGATTGCATTGTTACTCTTCGCGCTTCAGCCAATCACAGTCGTTTTGCCTCCAGCGCTTCCGCTTTTGTTTAGGATGAGCTCGATTTTGCCCCGCTTCGTGTCGCACGTTAGTGTTTAGCTCAAGCAAAAAATTTATCTTTACACTCTTAATACACAAATAAGTATTCTAGATGTTGGATCATAACAGTAAATATTCCTAGTTATTTATAGTTTTAGGAGATTAAATAAAATATTAATACTTCTAGAATGTGCTTGGGAGCTCGCAAAACTTCTTAAATCTTGTGACCATGAAAGTAAACTTGAGCAGTAAATGTAAATAAGTGATCCTTCACTAAACAAGCTAATAAAAAGATTTACTAATAATTATAGGTTAATTAAAGTTAAGTGATCTCACTTAAAAACTAATAAAAAGTTGTGAGCATTAATCTCATAAATATTCCATGCGTAATGTCCACCTTACTCCTAGAAATTACACCATGTACAAACATAACCTCAACACAGCATAATTATGGTTTCAGAATTTGCATATTTCGACAACACTACAGTAAAACCTTGATGAGAAGACTCTCAAGGGGATTCTGGAAAGAGTCTCGTTATCAAGTGAGTCTTCTTATTGAGGTTCGTGTTAACAAGACATTAAGTGTCATTAAAGTTCAAGGCGACTCATGGCTTCCACAAGGGTGGGGCTGGTGCAACTGTGGTCACAGGGCCTGGACCCTGGGGGGGGGGCCCGGGCCTAGCCCTATTTTAATTTCTTTTATACAGCGTGAGTCTCCTAAGCCGTCCACAACAGATTATAGGCGAACGGCTTAACATACAGAGATGAAACAAAACATTTTCCCACTAAATCATACCCAATGAACAACGTAAAAATATTTTTAATCATTTTAAAATACAGGGTGTTCCAAAAACCGGGGGTCACAGGTTCAAATCTCGGAATTTTTAAACGTAAACATATGTCATATTACACATCATTTTAAAGCTCTAAGCAATACAAACAATTTGGTGAAAACAGAATTCAATTATCTTTATTATTTCAAAGTGGCGGCCGTTTTTGTGAAAAATATTGGTATTTACGGAATACCCTGTATCTCGAGAACTACGGTACCAAAGGTTTTTCGATCTGTTTGAAAATTCTTAATCCTTGTAAACCCAGCTTTAAGAATGTGGGGGCCACAAGAAGACTTGAAAAGTGCACTTTTTATCAAGGTTTTTGTGTTATCGAGTGTCTTCTCATCGAGGCTACTGCTGCTCATTTATCATCTACAGCTGGGAATTTTATTCCCTATTAATGTTCTAAAAAGGGAACTTGTTACACTTAAAAAAATGTTCATAATGTCTTCTCACCCGTGTTTTGGTAGGCTGGCCGGTCGAGCTCAGCGTACAAAGCCTCGTCCAGCGTGTAGTGGTTGACGGCAGGCACGGTGGGGGGGTGCAGCGGGGGGATGGGGGTGCGGCGGGTCAGCCAACCCCAGGCCCCCGCCCGGCCCCCGCCCAGCGGGACCAGCTCCTTGTCCCCCTCCAGCGGGGGCGGGGGCGGGCTCCCTGGGTCCACTCGTCTTCTCCGCCTGAAGCAGCTGAACACTGGAAAAAATTTTGGTTTCAATTATCTCTGCGGGTTTTGCGGGATTTATAATCTAGATTACTGGTTACAGCCTCGCTTGCAAACAAATGTGTTTGCAATTTTCTTTTTAAAATTGCTGCAATCTGTGGTTTAATCTTAGAACTACAGTATTTCAAATAGAGGTGTGCGGATAGTGATTTTTTGGATCGGATCGGATTCGGATCGGATAGCTTATGTTCGGATCGGTTTCGGATCGGATAACAAGAGGTTCGGATCGGATAATACCGGATTCGGATATTTACAGCGCGGCGTAATGAGCAGATTTAAGTTTTCTCAAAACTAAGGTAATTGCAAGGAACTACCATATCATCCTAATGTGTAAGGTAAGATTTGCCTTAATAGGGTTGAGTTGTTGATTGTTGTGATAAATTGTTTCCAATATAGGCCAAATGTCAATTATTAAAGTATGCAAAGGTTCAACTAAATATCTGTTGAGAATTTAGAAATTTGTTGATTCCCCTCAAGCATAGGTAGTATATAATTAATTGAATAAGCTTATTAGGCCTAAATCAATTTCAGGATTTGCAACTTAAAAAATCCTTTTCCAATGCAACATAAATTTGTTCACTATTAGGCCTCTGTCTTTTTGTTCTTTTCCTTAGCCTATTGATCAGAAACTAGGCCTAAGTGACTAGACAAAAGAATTAAATATAAAACTTGATTCACCAATCACCTCATATTTGAAGAAAGCTTTACATTTTTATTTATGCACCAATGCCCGACAACCTAGATTTTGATTCACTACAATAACACTAAAAAAACAAAATAAGTCCGAGCAGTAAACTTAACCTAAATTTCAAGATAAGTTTCAAATGTTTAAGTTTCGGTATTAAAGCTTGGTCATTTAATTAGAACAAAGGTCTATTTGTTTTATATCACAAACAACAAGCTAACTCACTAATTATTTTCATAGACGTAGGCTGTCAAGTCGCATTGTACTGTTATCTAAGAAAGTCCATTTTAAAATTTTAATCACGTATTGAAAATACGGCCGGCCGGCTTTGACTAGGCTTAAATCGTCAAAGATAAATATTTCAGCAAAATAAAAACTTATTTGTGATCGTTCAACTTTCTATTTCTAGGTAGATAATTGTTTAATTGATAAATGAAGTAAGAAGAAAGACGTTCTTGAGTTAATTCAGCTTTTAAGCAGACGACGACATTAAATGTGAAGTGATTTGGAAGACAAAACAATGAATGAACAGGTTTACCAAATCTTTCACAGCCCAAAATTATTGTAGGCTTTTTATTTTATCGTATCGACAGGCCATGTAAGATATTTACGGCCTGAAATAGTCGTACGAAACATCAACACGACTATTTGTTTATGGGGTATTTACGGGATATTTCGTTTTGGAAATTCAAGACGCCTGACTGTTGGGGTGAGCACTTTTTCCCCACCTAAACTTGAACGTTCTTTACGAATCGATTCGCGTGACTCACTCAGTTCGGAATACGGACCGACTCATATCGTTCTTTCATCTGAATCGAATTCGAAATTTTCGAATCGCTTGGCGTGAACACTTTAACCACTTAACACTTAAGCTTCTCAGAACTCGTTGCTCAAGATTAATAAAAAGTATAAACTAGTACATTTAATATTTATTTATTATATTATTGTAGGAAGTTGATTTCCAAAGTCAGTCCGGAATTGCGTAGGCCTACTATTACAGTTCAATAATTAAGTTAAATCATGCTGATTAATATTATAACCTTTAACAAACTTGTCTTTAATTAATTATTTATTGATAACTAGTGTATGACATATAACAAGTCATCATCTGTATTGTTTATTCAAATGTAAAATTGGAATGATATAAATTATTTCACAAGTACAAATTAGGTTACAACTGAAAGTGTATCTATAGGGCCTAAGTTAACCTTTTAAAACTTAATTTTCACTAAAATTCTTAGTAATCTAAATAAGGTAGATAATCATGTTTGCTTTGTAAGGGACTGCCAGATAGATCTTATTGAGCAAGATAATGACAAAATTTGATGATGTTTCGAATCTGGGCCTAGCTGCCGGTGGTTATTGGGCTATTAACTTAATCATAACATAAGTCAGCCGTTCTTTGTCAGTAACAAACCTTATCAGTTTCTGACCGTTCTTTGTCAGTAATTTATTTCACCCATTATGTTACTTCAAGTTCTGATTATTAAAATAGTAGCCTATGTCGCATCCTGGTATCCTGGTCTCAAGGCTCTTATGGGCTAGGCTGGTTGCCAGTGTTGATGAGAACCTGGTGTGAAAAAGCCGTTATACCTGTTGAAGGTTTAGCTAGGTATGAACGCACAACATTCACTTCTGACATAGAAACATATACACGACCAGCGTTGATGCAAGCCAAATAGATACTTTGTCTACTGTGGTAGATATGGACCTTTAAGCAGGTATATGACTAGGTCTTTATATTAGACATATTTTAATTAAAAGAGCCAACCCCTCCTGGTTATTCTAAATATATGAACTTATTACAAAAGTAGTACAGAAATTCTTATTTTCTATTACTTCAGCACACTCCATCTTCTCTGAGTAACGAAACAAGAGAGAGAGACTTAAATCGTAAAAGAGCAATTGAGTCAATTGAGTCGGCTTCTGATCGGAAGCCCAACCGTTCTGATTCTTTGTACTGAGTGAGTCACGCGAATCGATTCGTAAAGAACGTTCAAGTTTAGTTGGGGAAAAAGTGCTCACCGACTGTTGGACACTGTCGATACTGTCGGTCAATGGCGAACACTGATTTGTCTTGATTGCGATTCTCCCTCATACCAATCGATGTTTCGTCGGTAACGGATACCAATTGAGACAGAACTATTACAGTTTGTACTACTATTTGTTAACTGATTTAATGCTACGATACAAGAATTTATCTTAAGAAAATGTTTGTTATCGTGTCGGGTATTGCGCAGTATTCTGATCGTATACAACGATCTCGATTCTCGATCTTATCACGAGTCGCAATATCGGCAACCGAAATACATCGCTTGATGCATTCCACTACATAATCGCATTGTGTTGAGGCGTTGTTCTAGCCGCTATCGCAACCGTCGCATTTCAAAGCGTCGTTTTTGCTCCGCGATATTTTCTGTCACTAATGTACTTTCGTCGGCAGTGACTTCTTTTGTTTGGAAAACTTTCCTTACTTGAAAATTTGATCTTACTTTACAATTTACCCCAAAAAATGCAGTCTATCCGATAGAGTCGGATATCTAGTCAGTCTTACCGGATAGTTATAAAACCCTCGGA
Source organism: Flexamia atlantica (assembly GCA_035578135.1). Taxonomy (NCBI): domain Eukaryota; kingdom Metazoa; phylum Arthropoda; class Insecta; order Hemiptera; family Cicadellidae; genus Flexamia; species Flexamia atlantica. The sequence goes on along the minus strand of JAQJVK010000030.1, from coordinate 1,744,103 downwards.
TCGGATTCGGATATCCGACCCGATCCGAATCCGATCCGAGTTTTCGGATATCCGCACACCTCTAATTTCAAATCATGCCCTTATGTTTTGTCGTAAAGAAAGTGAATTGAGTTGGATCCACTGTCAAAAGACAGCACCGCTGTTACAAAAATTTTGCCCTTAAATGTACTGTAAGTGGGGGCTCCAGTCACGAAAAATATTGCCTTTCTACCTGCTCCTCTCATAAGGCCAATGTTGACTTTCCAATTCAGTACAGCCTCAAGCGCTCAACCAAAATTGTTTATGTTTAGCTCATTTGAAAGAATAAAAAATTACCTAGTGATTTCAGATTTCAACATTATATTTAGAATAATTTATAAAAAATTCTGAAAATCTCAATTTTTTGAAAACTAAACAAAAAGCATTATCAAAATTCTACTTACTGGAATCGCTAGATAATTTTTTGCTCTTTCAAATGAGCTATAAATCAATGATTTTCATTGAGCGGTTGACGCTGTAACGAATTTTAGAATTAACATTGGTCTTATGGGAGGAGCAGGTTGTCGCGCGGGACTGGAGCGCCCACTTAACTGATGCCCTATTTGAAAATTCTGAGACGTATTGGCAACTCTACGGAGAAATACCTTTAAATTGACACATCAAATGTTAAAATCGGTCCGATCGTTTGAGTTATGACTGTGAAAGGAAACCCTCTCATGTATTAATGTTTAAAGTTATGGGTATTGTCTTTAATTAGAAATAGCAATCCATTGAAACAGATAATTATTTATATTATTGAATTAAACATGAATTAGAAATCTAATTTTTTTAATGTTTTATGATTTTTGCCAAGAAATGAAATAATCTCTTCTCTATCAACTCAGTTGAATCTATGAATCGCTAGACCAGTCCATTTCTGAAAAACTGAATCAATTTAAATTTTCAAAGAAAACATATTTTTCTAGAGGTGTTCTGATCCAAAAAAGCAATCCATTTTAAACTGTTCTTCTTTGTATTTTTTCAAGATCTGCCTTTTTTACCCATTTCTTTTTTTGGGGTTTTTTTGGATCCATTCTGGCTCATGCGGTCGAACTGCATGCCATAATTCACGCAAGAGGGTACATGTAACTTAATTTTTAAAAGATGAAACATGAGAAAAATTATTTTTTGTGTTCACAAGAAACATTCCCTTCATGTTGATTGCAACTTCAAAACTTTCAAAAGTTGTATATGAAAGTCCTATCATAAACTTGAAGTCTTGCAAGAAACTAGAGGTGCATGTATCATAGGGAGGATTATACGGCTGTGAAGATAAACCGGTCAAACAAAACAAACAATGCTTTATTAAGGCACACTTCAATCAAGTGTAGCCATATCGTCTATCCAATAGACAATAGAGATCCTTATCCAACACTACGCACTCTATGCATGAGTAATTAAGTCTCATCATTCATTTCCTCGTCATGTGTGATTGGCACCTCATCAGATTGACCAAGAGCAATTTGTGATCCTTTGACTTATCTACACTTGACTGCTGGTGGTCAGTGATCAAAGTCGACGACCTCATGTGGTCTTACATAATTATTTATTCTTAAAGGTTAACAGTTTTGAATAAATTTTATTAAAACCAGTAAAATGACTGTAAGGGTATTGCAGATCCCTCCATTTTTCTGAGAAGTTGAATAAACTATCAAGATAACCAACAAATCGCTATGCCTTAAATTAAATATACACCTAATCTAATAACCCTTAATAAAACTGCCAGTAAGATATAACGATAAATAATCTATCACTGTACTTACATCTGGACTCTTCATCTTGAGATCTGGAACAAGAATGTGTTATTAATTTTCTGTTCAATTTTAATAACATTTATGATACTTAAAGAGATAACATACTTTCCTAAGTAAATGCATCCATATCTTTCAATAGGGGGAAAAAGATAATTTTAATATTGAGCACATGGACTGCTATCACTTTGTAGCATGACATTTTACATATAATACCGAACTTGTTCTCTACTGAGGCCACAAAAAGAAAAAACGCAAAATATAAAAAGAACATAGCCTATCTTACAATCGAATTAAAACTACAATGTCTACACGTACGTGATCACACTGGGCTGATAGTAACCATATAAATGTGCCGAAAGACAAAATTGGTAGGATCAATAAATAAAATTGATTGTCTTTTACCACAGCAAAATAAACAAAAAAGTTGCTTTCTTCTGCATTAATACAATGTTTGTACTGTATTTGTAATCCAAAAACATGAAATCTCAGTGTCATAAAATTCCAAATGATTGACTAAATAAAAAAGAAACAATAATACGATATTATAGGCCTATTCGAATTTTTAATTTAAGAATGATGTTGAGAGTTTAAAAGAAAAATCTGTAACTTCCATTTTCTTTGGTGATTTAGTACCATGTACAGTATTGATTTACTCATTTAGGTAATTCCGTATCAACTGAAAAATACCTTTAATTCAATATCCCGAAAACGCCCAAGTGAGACGTATAGTAAGCAGTACTAGTAAACTTGAAACGACGCTAACAGAGTGAAATGAGATGTATAAATCACAGTACAACATCGGGGATCGAAACCCGCTTTTAATGATCGCCGGGACGATGACGATACCATCTTGGTGACTAACGATTCCTCCACCGGGGTCGACGGGCCGAGCTGATCGGTCAATACCTCAATGAAATGTTCAAAATCACTCGTGTCCCATCCGGCCCATCCGCTCCATTCACAAAAAAAACCTGTTTCTGGTTCCTCTGAATATGCGAAATTGTGTTATTGCGTTCTTTTTCTCCAGAAATATCGTTTTTTCGATATATCGGAATCGATATTTTGCTCCCCGATCATCGTATGTATCGATATTAATGGTTCGATACATCGAGAAAGTGATGTATCGATATTTTGAAAATAATTGCCAACTCTGTCAATGAAATGTTCAGAATTACTCGTATTCCCATCCATTCCATTAAAAACTAGAAATATTTTTGGTTTGAGTCGGGTTAGCAACGTTGCCGTTTACCAGTACCGCGACATTCTTACAATAGAGACTAAAACAGGTTTCTGCCACTTTTTTAAACTAACAGTCAGAAGTGCGATAAACAATGTAACCCTTCAAATCACTTGCGTATCAAACGTTCTACTCCCTAAAAAAGAGATTCAATAAATTAGCCGGGTCGATCTGGGATCTTGGGACAAGAGGACAAGACGTATTGTCCGATGGGTCGTCAGATACGCGGGCCGGACCGCCGACTGATAACGCTCAGATGGCTGATAATACGTCAACCTGTCCCGCAGGCCGGACGCTGGACGCCGGTCACTGGACGCTGGACTCCCGCGGAGGCGATGGCTCTATAAGCCTCGTTCGGGTTCTAGAGCGCGTGTCAGAGTGATTTTCAAAGTTAGATTTTTATTAAGTTTGTGATGGACGGCTATGTGTTTTGAGACTGCAAATTCTCCTGCAAAATTGCTCGAAAGTACGGCGTTAAGAGGGGGCTCCAGTCCCGTGCGACTACCTGCTTCTCCTATAAGACCAATGTTAACTTTCAAGTTCTGTTCAGCCTCAACCGTTTATCCAAAATCGTTGATCTACGGCTTATTTGAAAGAGAAAATAATTATCTAGTGACATGAGTGAGCAGAATTTTGATATTACGGTTAGTTTGATTTAAAAAATCACAAAAAGTGCGATTTTCAGGATTTTATTTAATTTTTTAGAAGAGCGATATCAAAGTTCTGCTCACTCATATTTATTTATTTATTTATTTATTTATTCACATCATCTAATGACGCCCTTACATTGCAGTATATGCGTGGGCAGTAGACTTGTCATACACTGGATCACAATTCATTGAGCCTTAATACTAAACAAAACAATGAAAGAACATACAAAATAAAATAAAGTAAAATAACTACCATTTGGAAAATTCTCAGAATATCTTTTGACTTAATTTTTTTACAGGACCTGGGTATTGTGGTTCAGGTACTCAGAGAGGCTGTAGAAGCAGCCGCGAAATAAATACTCAATAGCCATTTTCTTGAAATGTTTGACCTGATGTTGTTCTTTGATTTTGTTTGGACATTTATTATAAATTTTTAAACAGAAATATGAAGGGGATTTCTCGAGGAATGTTGTTCTGTGGATGGGGTATTGCAGAGTTTTTGAATTGCGGGTGTTATATTGATGACTATGATTGTTATCAAAAAAATACCGCTAGATAATTTTTTTTTCTTTCAAATGAGCCATAGATCAAGGATTTTAGATGAGCGGTTGAGACTGGATGGAACTTGAAAGGTAAAATTAGCCTTATGGGAGAAGCAGGTAGAAAAGCGAAATCATTCATGACTGGAGCCCCCTCTTAACTGTCACACGAGAATTATTCTCTAGGGGACGATGTATGATCAATTTAGAATGCATTTCTGTTGTGTTGGTGAATGGTCGCCGGTCGTATATCTAGCTGCCACCCGTACTGCCAAAGCAGCAAGCACAGATGTGCCAAAGTATATACACTTTACTTGAACGGCCATGGCACCTGAGGAATTACTCCACTGCGTGTGCGAGGGTGAGATCCACCAATTCGTCAGGTGCCATAGCTGATGAATGGAGTATAGGACTATGCTTTTATGTTAGTTCTCGGACTTGTATTAGAGAGTAGTATTGAGCAAATGTTTACCAACCCATGGAAACTGCGTTCAGTTTAAGTTCTTTGTCGATTTTAGCCTATATAAATAATTTTTTGGTCCCCGAGAATTCGAACGGGACAAATCAAGCGGAAAACATGACAAATCGTAAATCATTCATCAAAACAAACAATTTAACTACGTTCCAAACAATAAGAATATTTCTAATTTTAGTTAAGTGAAACCGAACCTTGTTAATCAATTTAATTGAAACTATTTATTCATCCCTTCAACAAATATCGTACGTAGTTCAATCAGCGAGTACAGAATAATAATACTGTACTCGCTGAGATCAATCGAAATAAATACGAGATTCCCACTACCATTGCTTTTAACCCCAAAAATAGTTAAAGATGGTTCCCTACCAACGGCAGTTTTCGTTTTTCTGCGACACTAGCGGCGACTCTTGGAACTTCGGCTCCATAACAGCCCATGTTAAATTTGTGCACTTTTCGCCGCGCAAGCTGGTGCAGGGGTAAACGCGGTGTATTTTAACGTCTCCAATTCTTAAAATAAAACTTATTCGGAAATATCTTTGTAAAGATAAAGAGTTGTAGAGTGTTTATTGCTTCTCCGAAATCGTTTACGCTCACTCATTAAAAAAATACATGGCGTTAAAGTTGGTCAACTTCAACGGAATGTATCTTCAGAATACGTTAACATGAACGATTTTGGATTAGCAAATAACATTCTACAACTCTTTGTCTTTGAAATGTTATGTTAAATTAAATTTTATTTTGAAAACTGTAGGCGCTAAATGACACCGCGCGGAGCGTGTTTTAGGCATATTTTGGGGTAGGTAGGGAACCCTCTTAAATAAATTTCGATTAAAGGTCTCTGAAGGTTAGAGAATAGAATAATACTATTATTATACTCAGGTTGTCTAACTCCCATAAGACCTATGACGTCAATCGTTGACCCATTTTTGGTTAGTCTATGATGGGTAAAAATATAGCTTCAATCACAAGTACCACCTCAGTGTCAGTGTATGTTTTCTCTGATTGGTCAAGATTAATTTCTGTCTCAGCTAAGAGGTTTCCAGTCACAATTGTTTTTTAAATTTTTTACTAAAATTACCTGGCTTACCACTACAATTCTTCTCTTCTCTATACAGACCTTGACTTGGACACGCCGTAGTAAAATCTAGCTACGTACTGCCACTATTGACGGTCGCTCCGCCGACGCCGACGCGTGTCGACATTGTCCGCACACTCGGTTGTTGCAAAACCGCACGTATTCAGTGATATTTATATTTGTAGGCGCGCGGCTGCGCGGCTTGGCGGCTGGGCGGGTGGGCGGCCGGCGTGGCGGGTGAGGCAAGCTGTCGTGACGCCGGCCGCGCCGCCCTCGCCATAGTCTGACGGCTCAATACGCCCCTGCTACAGGCCGACTGGCGATAGTCGAGTTGATAAAGTAATCGATTATTTTCGATTCGAACAGTGTAAGAATCGATGGAATAACCATTGACAATACACCTGTAGTAGACTGCTAGCCCAATGGACAAGAACAGACGCAAAGTTTTGACGTAGTTATGACAGTCCTCAATAGATAGCGCCACCAGTTAATACATGTATTTAGGTAGTTACTGAGAACCTAAAATTTAACTGTACCATATCTAAGTTCCTACCGTGGTTTTTGAAAGTAAACCGCGTATCCATCTTCTGTTCATATGAAGAAATAATTGAGATGAGTCGAGCACATTATTTTTGGCGATAACGGTATAATTTATACTGTCTGATTCAACAATCGCTCACTGGCGACAAGCTGCACAATACTGTTTACTGACCTCGGTTTTCTGACCGCTCTCGCCAGGCAGCTCTAGCGTCTTTCTTCACATGAATCACCATTAGGTTTTGCATCTATTAAGAGAATAATCAATGGAATAACTGTTTAAGAGGTTCCCTACCTCATATTTTGGGCGTAGGTAGGGAACCCTCTAAACGGTGGAGACGGATTCTAAAGTTTGATCTCAGGGGTGATGCCTACCTTCTACAGTGCATGAGGGTGACCATGAGGGCGGCGCCCAGGATGGCGGACAGGAGCGACACGATGACCAGCGAGATGGTCCACGTCAGCGGGCCGGGCAGGTCTGGAACAGAAAATAAAAATAAATATAAGTAAAAAAATAAAAAATATGTAAATATAAAAAATAAAATGAAAATAAATGAAAAAAATAAATGTAATATTTTATTTATTTTTTCATTTACAAAAATATAAATGAAAATAAAAATAAAAATAAAAATTACAGGTTAAAACAAAAAAAGGGTGTTACAACTAACCCCCGATACCTGTAAATTTGTGAATGTTTGCGCAGATACAAAGTCCTCTGAATATTTTGTTTATTAATTTGTTACCGGTTCACAATTTTTTCTGAAGAAAACATATATATGTGAAATGCGTCAACATAAGTTACTAGTAAATTACAGTGTGTAAATCCAATATGAACTTTTGTAAAAGTAGTTTTTGTTATCATTTTAAGATAAGTTGAATGAATATATCAAAAGAATAATTACGAGAACTTATTTTTGTAAGTTAATCCTCAGCAAACATTAATTTTAATCTTTCGAATATTGTGATTCTGAGCACGATTTTTAAAGAATGGAAAGGAAAGAGGGCGTTTTGAGTCTAACAATATCCACTTTTTTGTTTAGCCTGTTCTTGTTACTAAATAGTTGTTAATTAATTCTACCGTGAAGTGATATGTTAATCCCTGACAATAAAAACCTCTTGATTAGCATGAAAGGTGTTGCAATTACCGGATGTAGATGATAAAATGTCTTGCAACAATAAAAATTTGTTTTGTTAGTGTTTTGGTACGTTTTATTGTTTACATAAAATACTTTGTACTATCCACCTGGGCAAAGTAGTGGTAGGGCCGACTGTATAGTGGTTTAATCGACTCTTCAGTCATCCCTACGAGTCGATAGTCGGTGATCGACAAGTCATTGTTTTGACTCGTCCATATTTCTATTCGATTATTCCAACTAGTCGATATTTCGTCGATTTCAACTACCCGGCATTTTTTACCAGTCGGTAATTACCCGATTTTTTATTTTATTTTAATAGTTTGAACGACTTGACTAATATAGTCGATGTTTGATGGACTAGTCATTTCTAACTTTCCCTTTCCCCAATATCCTGTCTTGCGACATATCTTGATTTTACTTTTTTCAACATTTCCAAATCTTTTCTTTTCTTCTTTGAAGGATTACTTACTTGTTATATCTTAAGAGGGTTTCCTACCTACGCCAAAATATGCCTAAAACACGCTCTGCGCGGTGAAATTTAACGTCTGCATTTTTCAAAATTGAATTAAATTTAATATAGTATTTTAAAGATAAAGAGTTGTAGAATATTTCTTGCAAATCCAAAATCGTTTGTACTTTCGCATTCTGAAGATACATTTTGTTGAAGTTGACCAACTTTAACCCCACATGTATCATTTTAATTTCTGAGCATAAAAGATTTTGGAGAAGCAATAAACACTCTACAACTCAATCTTTACAATGGTATTTCCAAAAAAGGATGATTTTTAGAATTGAAGACACTAAATACATTAGATACATTACATGAAATGGCGACCTACCCAGGTAGGTATTTTAAGCCAAGTATGAATGACAGATGAGTGAAGGATGATTGTGGCGCGATCTTTTAGTCTTGTTTCTGACTAAGGCCGACATGTTCCTTAGACAGGACTTTTAATGAATAGTGGGACCTACATTTTAACGTGGAATCCGAACCAAAATTTTCCTCGGTTAACAGTTTTACGAACTGGACTAATTATGAGAACGGTCCTATGAACGTAGTATTCAATAGTGCGGACATTAATCCCCATAAAGGAACACCACGTCCACAAGCTATCGCTCTTAACTATCCACAATTCGTGACCACCAAGTTTAGAGGGATACCTTATACTTGTTATATACTAACCTATTTTAATCTACCTTCACCTTTAATTTCTATCGCCTCTATCTTTCCTTCCCGCTCCCTTCATCCCCCTTCTTCGTCAATTTTTTTCTCAGTGTGTACGTCTAGATTAGTGGATGTCCGAAACAGACAGATTACTCTACACAAGTCGCCGGATGCCCACCGTCCGCCGGAGCAGCGGCAGCCCGCGGCGACCGGCGGGTGACGCAGCAGCAGCAGCAGGAATGTCGCGGCGCGGCGCCGGACCGGGCCATAAACCCGAGGACATCGCCGCGCCGCCAGATCCCCGATAGTATTGTTTTTGCCACCCAGGCGCCCCCGCCCCCGCCCCCCGCTCATTACCCGCGGATTTGGGATTTGGATGTAATCGTAAAAGTCAAAACGACACCGGCAGCTCGGGCCAGCCGTAAAGTGGCCCGATCGAGATTCGGATCTCCGCAGCGTCCGCAGCGCGCGGCGGCTGTGGGCGGGGATGTCACGTGACGGGGAAAGATGAGTACAGGTCGAGCGGGATTTAGTGTTTAAAGAAAAGAAATTGTATCAGCAAACTGACACATACAAGGTATTTTTTTAACGCAATCCAAAACTTTATTTTATCAGTGAAGGATTATTTCCCCCCTAAGATCCCGGATTTTACCCCACTATATTATTTTCTTTGGGGATACATATAAAGTAAGGCCTACGAAAACAATTCACAGGATATTCATGACCTTAAAACAAACATAACAAATTTAATGCAAGAAATTCAAAGAGCACCACGCACCCCACCACGTTTGATGGAGAGAGCAAAATTTTATACAAATGCCAATGGCAGATTGTTTGAACACATAATGTAAACTAAATAATGTGATCAAGTTTAAATATAGGTTGTATAAAATGTAAAGATCAACAAAACATTAAAATCGGTTAGCAATTAACGAAGAATTCGGGGGATGACATTAAACAACGCATTGCGTTTATGTTAAACGAAACTATCAATTATCTCCGCAACCAGTTGACGTAGATTAATAATTCAGAACACTGGATTATTTATTTTTTTAAGCCAAATTTATGGTTGCAAGTATTTTTTAATTAGTTATTATATGATTTTCAGTAAATTTGAAAAATTTGCATTTTTTAATACTTAAATCCCCATAACTTCTGAACTATAGTGTCGCAGAAGACATGCGGGTGGTGGCATTTTGTTTGGAATATTAAGCACTCACTATAAACCATGAATCTTTTATCAAAATCGTTAGAGCCGTTCTTTAAAAATTTGGATTTTTGTAGTTTTTTTAAGTTTTTTTTCTAAGATAAATATTCATAAAAAATATTTAAAAAAATAAAAAAAAAAACGCCTGGAGATATCACAGCTTTATTCATGCATGCCATTTAATGAAAATCGGACCATTGATCGTCTTAAAATTTCTTGACATTCATCCACACGGACACAGACACCACTTCGAAAACCACTTTTTTGGATTCAGGGGGCACTACAACGAATATTTCCACTAACAGCTCAAATTAGAACATTTTGTCGAAAACAATACTTTATCCATATGCAATGCATAGGGGGTTGTCCCCCGGAAAATGTTTGTAAATTTAAATTAAATTTAGCGCCTTTTAACGTTTATGGCCACTATGTAATGTTTAGGCCGTGTACACTTTCGCGCCAGCTAGGTTATGCCTAATAACTTGGGAAAAGAATTAATGTCATTTATCTGAAACTTCAAAACAACCATTATCTAGCACTTAGCACATAAAACATTTATAGTGTTACATAAGAGGTAAGGAAAAACATGGCATAGATTTTATTTCTTTAGAATAACACTGGGAAAAATGTTAATAGCGTGGATATTAAAATACATACATGTACCTCCAGTAATAAAGTCATCCCCATTTGCAAAAAATGGTAATAATGTTGATATTAAAATACATACACGAACCTCTAGTAATAAAGATAATAATAAAGACATTCCCATTTGCAAAAAATGGTAATAGTGTTGATATTAAAAGACATACACGTACCTCTAGTAATAAAGACATTCCCACATAAACAGTGCAGCCTACTGAGGAACTCATTAAATTCAGCGGTCGTATGACTCCTTATAAACCGTGGTTAATTATTAGACCAGATTGGCGTGTAAAACAATTGTAATATCTCAGGGACTTTAACGACCGCTGTTAAAGAAGACGTTCATACCTTTATATTTTATGAAGGCGTTATTGCAGGTGCAATCTTGACCGGTTGTAATTTTCCAGCGGAACACCACTTTATAGTTGGAATATACATTAAATCACAGACAGTTAATGAGTCGTAATTATTAGTTTTGTTGTTTTGAGTTTTAATAATTGGTTTTAGGTTGGAAATGAATATACTAAAAAATATCAGGCCTGCCATCCTAATTTATTTATTTATTTAATTGTCTTAATTGGCAGATAACATAGTTTCATTAGCCCTATAACTGTAAATTGTAATTTGATCGTTTGATTGTACTGATTCGATTTTTTGTTCTATGAAACATGGTGCAAAAAACTGTTGTAGGAAAATAATTGAAAAACAGAGGAGGAAATCTCAAGGATAAAATAATATGAGCAATATAAAATTATAGGCCTAACTTTATAACTTTATACCATATAACTTTATACTTTATATGACTTTATACTTTTTAACTTTATATAAGTTATAACTTTATACTTCATAACTTTATAACTTTGTACTTTATAGGTCTGACTTTAACTTTATACCATAGCAAATAATATAATTCTGCCTTTAAGTATATAAAATACAGGAAACCCCGATGTTTTTCCATGTTCCTACTTTATCCCACAGACAGGAATAACATCCAATATTTTGGATAAGAATCCCATAAAATGGAATCACTAAAATGAGACCAACCAAGGCCCGTAAAAAATCCCTTGACAATTTGTTCCCCAAAAATTGATTGAGCCTACTTTCCTACTACCATCGTTCTTCCGGATTCCTTAGTGATTATTGAGAATCGCTTGATCTTACGAATAATCGTCTTAATTTGTCATACAAAATTACTGTTTCGCATTATTTGTAGTGTTATTTATTTTATTTAAATAGTTCATAAAACATTAATCAATTAGGTTTATGCTATCCATGAAATGAAGGAATAACAAAGTACTGAACTGTAAAGGATCGCGGGAATCGAGCAAAAGAAGCGATTAAGTCAAACGATGATTTAGTTGATTCCAAAAATAATGGAATAGAAAACAATTGGTTTTTGCTATCCATGGAACAAAGGACTAACAAAGCACTAAACTGTGAAGAGTCTCGGATTTAGAGAGGGAAAAATAAAGAATCAATTCAAACGTTTCATTCGATTCAAACCCCTCAATTAATCGATGTCGAAAATAATAGAATAGAAAATATTCGGTACTTTTTAACTCGATTATTGCATTACTAGGCCCAGGAACTGGAATCGGAAGGTGAAACAAGTAAAATATTCTATTACAGTAATTAAACTATTATTTAATTGATTCCTAAAATAATCGAATGAAAAAAATTGCTTCTTTTTTAACTCGATTTCCGCAAACCAGGGCCAGAAACCGTAATCAAAAACTGAACCAAATAAAAGAAACCATAAATTCAAACGATTATTTATTCGATATCTAAAATAACCGAATGGAAATTAACCGGTTGTTTTAAACTCGATTATTGCATTACGAGGCGAGTTCGACAAAGCGTCGGACCGTTCCGCCGACAAGCAATTGCTCTCTCGACTCCCACTGTTACACCTTTTTTACGGCTCGCTTCCTGCCTGCCTATCTTGCCTCATACCGACAAAATAAACTACTCATTGTCTTTGAGGAAGTATTTTAGTTTAGTACACCGCAACTATGTCGTGGCTTTGCTGTAATGGCCCAGGTCCCTCCCTGCAGTAAATTTGTCTTTCCAGAACTCATTTTAACTTACGAACTTATATAATCCCTTGTAATTTACGGAAATCGTTTGTTTATGGTTCATAAATACAGAAATACTTTTTCTTTAAAGGAATTGCCAAAAAAGGCGCGTCCATTCTGACTCTGAGGATTCAGGTGTCATTGACCACAGAGGTTTAATAATGAGTTCTTGGATCCAGAGTGTCTTTGCCAAAAGCTACCAATACATCCTTCCTCACACTGACTAGCTGATCAAACCGGTTTCACCCGTAGAAAACCAGAAGAAAACCTTCCTTGCATTTAATTTGTCATACTTCTTCATGTTTTCATGTAACAATTTCATAAGCTTCCCTATAGTTTAACATTGAAATTTTGAAGTACCTTATGGCGTAAACCCTGAAGGAATACCCTTGGAAAACCCCTTTCTTAGTACGCTTCTATGACCCTAGGAAAGTATATGGCAAATTTCAGCTCTGGAGGTCTTATAGTTTTTGAGATTTACTGTCCGTTAGAAAACCCCTTCTCCTTGATATAACAGTAAATAATAATAATAATAATAATAGTAATATACACTCTTATTTCACCTAAAATACGCAGCCACGTCTGTTTTGCGGTCACGGTATAGTATAGTTGTTCACAAAAAATGAATGAATGAACAATTTATTTATTAATCTAAAAAAGTAAATAATTTTCGATTACACGATGTCATCGATTAATTATTTTCTGCGGCTATCAAACAACTTTCGTCATGTTAAGACCTTCCTTTGTCCTTCCCTTGTTCAATGAACGATTTAATGTCCAATTCGCCATTTCAACTAATGTACCTACTGTACCTAGCGAACATGCTTATCGTTTATTGGAACTAATTAAAATGTTGTACTTACTGCCTTAGCAATCCGATAGGTTTAAATGTTGTGACGCGTTTCGCTAATTATAGCATCCTCAGACAGTCACACATTATACACAAACTAATTGTTCATTACATGAAAATTGCCTTGCGGGTCATCACAAACATAAAATTTCCACATAACACATATTTTAAAAAACGGTTTACATAAAACTGTCATTATTATAGCTCCCTTTCTTGATGATGTTCAGTGGATGAGGTTCGTGCACAAACTGGCTAATCCTGGTTGGTCTGGAGCCTGTTATCAAGTCACAGCTGATAACAATACCTCACTACACCGTTTATTGGAACTAGCAGTTTCCCCGCAGTTTTTTAACTAGATATTGACCATCTCAGGCAACGAATAATCAATTCTTTGGCAACTGTCCTCCAGACATGCTGGCTAGGACATGGGTAAAGGTGAATGTCGTGGCGATGTGAGCCGTGCCACTATGGGGGCTCATATTGAACTTTATTAAATTGCTAAAAAAACTTGAAATTGCAACCTTTCCAATCATGTTTAAACAACTATACAACTTGTTTACTTCATTAAAATATTTTGCCTCAAAACCCCGGAGTTCTTCTAAAGACACCCTAATGTTTTAGGATTATCTCATAAAAACGTTCCATTTTCCCGGACAAAACCTCGCAGTCAGGGGAGAGTGGCGGAACGGCGCGGCAGCGAGATAGGCGATAGAGCTGTGAGCTTATTGCCGGCTCACGCGCGCCTTATCTGCGCCGCGCCGCGTCGTGAGTGAGTCGTCAACCCGCGCCCGCGGTGCGACTATCGACCATCGCAGATCTGGCGGTATCGCACGGTAGCCGGGCCAGTGTCGGCTGCCGGCAGTCCAAAAATATCGATGACTCTTATACTAGAATCGAATAATCCGATCGATAATATTAATCGATTAATTCTTTTCTTCAGGAATCGATCTTTGATTGTTGATTGATTAGTGATAATCGTTTATCAGTACGACCACCAGGGGATTATCGTTTATTATTTTGGGCTCCAGTATAGGGGACCCTTTTTGAGCGGATCATGAGTGAAAAATAAATAGGTTTGAGTGTGATATTTTAGTGCATTTTCTTACTAAGACCATCTGATTCTCAAGCAATGACCATTACTTGAAAGTCGAATCATTACTGAATCAGAGGGAATTCAACTTACCGTACTCAAGTATTTGGCGAGCAGCTTGCCGCATTAGATCTTACTAGTCGTTTCCAGTTAATATTATTAACTACAAAAATATTTTTCTTCGATATAATATCTACATTTTTTTCTTATTTCGTCACTACAATTAGTAAGATAATTAATAAAAAATAAGAAAGTTTAAAAACTAATCATTTTTTTAATAGGGCTTGTAACAGGATATTGGAATGTCACAATTCACAGTATATATTCGACTCATTAAAGAAGAAATTCCTCCCAAACTATATTTTTGGTGAAAACTCCCTCGTCCTTAGCGAGATGCCCTTGATTTCTTTGTTCCTTGACGTATATTTTGAGTTTGTCAAAAGCACGGCATTTTGACATGGCCACATACAGTACCCCATGTTGAAAGCAGGGCTCTGGTAGATAAATACCAACTTTGTCCAGAGTTTGTCCTTGGCTTTTGGTAATAGTCATGGCAAACGCAATTCGACATGGAAATTGGCGCCGTTTGAATTTAAGAGGGTAATTCCCCTCCGATGGCTCTAAACTTAATGGTGGTACTATTACCCTTTCTCCAGCTGAACTTCCAGTGATAATTTCTAGATCTACCGGTATATTCGCTCGTATTCCCCTGGATTCGAATAAGTGTAAAATATTAGTTTTAGTTTATGTATCCAGACTCAACCTATCCTACAGTATCGGTCAACGGTGAAGGATTCAAGTATCCAAATAAGTAAGTAAGATAAGCAAAAGTGAGTAAGTATAAGTAATTGAGCCATCTGATTTGAAGGCGAGCACGATGTTCAATTAAGCTCGCTAGCCAATTTCATCATTCTGAAATTGAATTAAAAAAAACGAATATTTAGTAATGACTAAGCGCAACTATTAATTATTTCAGTCATCAATCATAATATGATGGGGTTTCTCATGTTTGGCATTTTCGATTTTTAATACTCCATTCTTTAGTAGGCTAGTTCTGTGACAGCGAGGTGGGTGTGTTGATAAAGATTGTTCAAGTTTAGTTCAGGGGAGTTTATGGCCCATCAGCATACTATCTGCAGAACTAACTTGAAACCCAAATCTCCGCATCGATGACTTCAGAATATGGAAGGCCTAAATAAGAAAGGTATAAGGAGTCTTAGCTCAAATGAGTCTTAAGGAATATATTTAAAATTCCGTCGTATAACGAAGCCCAATGGTACAGTAGGAGTTAGGAATTCTAAGAAGTTTTTAGAATTAATTAAATCAAGCGTAATGGCTAGAGGCTTTCAGGATTGAAGGATTCCTTGAACGTAAAAGATGTGGACGGACAGTTCACCAGAGGGATGGCACATCCGCTATGGAATCAAAATGCAGCAAAACCTCCCTGTGGGATTGAGTTAAGGCGTAAAATATTGTTTATTACCGATTGTGAGGCATGAGCTGTTTTCCACTGTAAAATCTTGCTGTGAAATCGAGTACAGTACTTTTACTGTAACTAAACAATTAACATTTAATGTCCCATTTACTGTATTCTCAACGCTTTAGGCACGCCATCAAGCCTAAAGGTACAGTCAGGAACCATCGGTAGGCCTACTGCTGAAAGTTCAAACTGATCGTCATTCCCCGGAAATCAGCGAGATCGACACTCGGATTTCTGTAAGAACATGGTAAGGGTATGATTTTCATATTCGATTACCGTTCGTTCCAGTAGCAGACGATTGAATTGTATTTCATCTTTATAAAAAAACAAAATTGAACGATCTACCGATAGTCGAAATTCGCTTTAAATAGTTTGTTTGTCAGTATTCAATTACGGCTCTATCGCATTCATCGATTGTTTTATTGTTCCATGAAAGTACATGGTTATCGGTTATCGATAGTACCTCAGTTCAAGATGGCGGATGATGGGAAACTAGTTACGATTGTTTAGTTATGTCATTTATTGTAACTGTGTATTTACTGTTTGTGCAAGAATCGAATAATGAACTTGATTTCGTTTTTTTGTGGTCGTCGAAATGTTTCTATTTCATTAATGACGGTTTTCGGATCAGTGTATCGAATGAGCCGACCAAACAACTATTGTCATCGGATGACTACAAAGGGTCGGCTTGAGGATCTGATCTTCCTTACGGCTCTACCCATGTTGGTATTTTAAGCCAAGTATGTATGAATGACAGATGAGTGAAGGGAGATTGTGGCGCGATCTTGTATCTTGTTACTGACTAAGGCCGACATGTTCCTTACACAGGACTGTTAATTAATAGCCCAACAGCTAATGGCAACTAAGGGACCTACATTTTAACGTGGAATCCGAACCACAATATCCTTGGTAAACAGTTTTACGATCTGGTCTCATTATGAGGACGGTTAAATGAATGTATTGTACTGTTGCGGAGTACAGTTCCGCTTCGCCCTTGTAACATTGTCTTGAGAAGTTCATGAGTTGCTAAAGCTGACCCTCAGCGAGGTTAGAACAACAGATCAGATACGAAAGTCGCAGGGTCCGAGGGTAATGAGAAGAGATCGCGGAGGCCTAGATTCAGAGAGCGTGGCGGATTAAAAGAAAATGCCAAAAATGACGTTTGGCGTGATCGCGGGTCGTGACCTGGCTGATGGGGGAATTATGCGGCTCGTGATAAATACGGCTGAATTATGGGTGAAGAGAGCGGACGATCACTCAGTGTCGGGTTAGTGATCACTCCCTCACTCACTCACTCACTCACTCACTCAGGCTGCGGGCGGGGACGCGTTGTGACTTTATTGGTTCGATTTGTTTTCCGACTTAGTGAAAAATGAGGGACGTGGTAAGTCAGCCTCTCCCCTGAAGGAAGAGAGGAGCGTTCACAACCTATCCTTCGGGCTCTTCCGGGAACGACTCTTTTCTAACCTTCTGTCGACCTCCCAGGTCCCCCAGACAGGGACGCCAACCAGGAGTCCTCTGTATTGCAGTGGAGAGCCTTACTTAGGACCGTTCGCCCTCCAGTCATGGCGAATTCAGGTGTCAGTCAATAAAAGTTCCTCATGAACGTTACACGATGGACAGTGGGCAATCCTTGACTCCATCTAGGACTAAAACCTGACTGGGTATCCAAGCTCCGCTGTGAATCGAGGTTGTCAGGGAGTCAATGAGGAACCATAAGGTATTCAGGAAGTTATTGATCGCTCGCTCACTCAACTTACTCGCCCCAGCTGCGGGTAGGGATGCGTTGCGACTGTTCTGGTTCGATTTAAGATTGCAACATTGCGCCACAATGATCCTACACTCAACCGTCACTCATGTTCGCCTTAAAATACTCCTTTCTGGTAATGTAATGTAATTTGATTATTGACTAAGTGAAAAATGGCCCTAGATGACTGTTGGACTGTTAGACTTTGGAGGAATGAAAACATTGCCATCGAGGCACGTCTCCCTAGGGATATTGCTTTTGCATATGGAAGGAAGGGATTGTCAGGATGAGAAAGCTATGATATGGTCAGTCAACCTCGCCCCTAAAGGAAGAGATACATTTCAAACCCATTCTCCAGGCTATTCTTGGGACGACTTGCCCTCTAATCCGAGACCTTCCAAGCATTCCCAGACAAGGGCCTCGACCTGGGAGCTCTCCTTTGTTGTAAAGGGTCTCACCCAGGGTGATCAGTTCACCCTCCAAACTAAGAAACAGTAGTTTGTCGGGTAAGGACACCCTCATCCCCACCCAGATGGACAAACCAGAACGATCCACACCTCCTCCAGGGCTCAGACCTGACTGGTTATCCAAGCTCAGCCAGGAATCAAAGAGAGACAAGGAGGAACCAAGCTGAACAGGAAGCTGATGGTCAATCCAACAGACTTACTAGTACAATGACAAGTGTACAATTACTATGTACCCATTGCCGACCTCTGTATACTGATACAGACCAGTCAGAGAGCCGTGTAGGGCCACTCCATGGAACGTAATTGAAAGAAATTGTTTGTGACCAAATATTGTAGGCAAAGTATCGACATCGTTTTTACCTGTGTTTATCGATGTACCTGCACTTTATCATCGGTAGATACAACACATATAGACAAAGGACATATTCGATTATCGATATTTTTTGCGATATATCGAAACCAAAACATCGAAATTGCGGTTTATCGATATTTAGCCATTCTACCTATCTCAGGGCCATCAGAATCGCCGTATCGCCGGCGGAGGTGGAGTATGAATACTAGTCTCACTTGTGCAACTCGATACGGGAAATTGATAACGGCGGATGAAAATGCAGCTCGTGTGGAGATCGGGCGGTGATAACGGCGCGCAATAATGGCGGGAAAGTAAACGCTGATATCGCTGATAAGCGGCAGGTGCGGTGTAAGAAGCGCGGGTAAACAATCTAACAATCTGCAAGTGGACGAGCCGCGAGGTGGTCTTGTCAGCCGTCAAGTCTGCGTTTGGTGGAATAGAAAATGTATTAATACGAGAAAGATTGAAGTAAAGTTTGGAGCGACATGTAAGGGGATACGCCTCCTTCTAAGATTTTTTTATTATTTATTTTTAATGGCTTTTGTGGGTTTATTCTGTTTATACTTGACCAAATTAGAGGATTTATATAAAAAAAATATGTTATCTAAATATATTTTGCGTGACTTTTGGGATAATTTTGAAAATTTTAAGAATATTTTTTAATATTTTCAATTTTGAAAAACTCTTTTGTTTATCAACATAATGTAAAAAAGTAAATATATTTTACTTCCCCACATAACAATGAACATTTCGGTATATTGAAAATATGGTAACACAAAAAATCATTTTTAGTAACCTTTTTTACAATATGATAAAAATTTTACGAAAAAACATATTTTCAATGTAAAACGATGAAATTTATAACAAAAAATAATTGCACAATGTTCTCTAAACACAAATCTTCTAAATACTATCAAGAAAATTTGGTTAAAATTCCATAAGAAAATAATAAGTTATAATAAGTTAATAATAGTAGTAATAATAGTTTATAATAATAATAATAATAAGTTACAAAGTTATTCAAACTTACATATATGCAGTCGATGAAAAACATAGTTTTGAGGAAACGTCGTTTAAAGTTTTCTCTACATTCCACAAACACACTAAAATCACTTGAAATCGCTGAGCGCATGCAATGTTTTAAATTTTATTGCAAAAATACTTGAAATAATTCTCCAAATCAAATTAAATTTTGGATACATATTCAGAACTAAATTTGGAATAAAAAAGCCACTTTTGAAAAATGTAAAATTTTTTCAAAAACAGCCTATAGAAGGAGGCGTATCCCCTTAAAGATTACGTCGTAACAAAGGTTATTATATCGTAACAAAGGTTGATGATTATAGTGTCTCATCAAGGTACTGACCATGTCAGGGACTTGGGGGGCTTGGGGGGCCCTGTGGGTAAAAGCTTCTCCAGGCTTACAAGGACTTATCAAACTCTTGTGATACCAACGGATAGCGAAAAAACACAAACTTTAGGTGTGTCGACTTTAGGTGCTCGTTGGTTTTTGATGGTGGAATGCAAATGAATTTTATTGAAGGAGCCTGGACCCCTATTTCGTTCATAAAAATCCAAGACCTCTCAAATGTAATGGTTAGTGATCTTCCCTTTTGCTTACCCCGTGATTTCTAGGTCGTAGCTTTGAAAAAATGTATTTTAAATGTCGAAAATATAAGTAGTACCTATACTTTCAACGAGCAAGTATACAAGTTGCAATTGTTCATGTATTTGTATTGAGGTTGAAGGTTTACACGTTGGATTACATCGCTCCGTTGAACGTTAAACATAAAAATATTACAAAAAAACTTCAATTTTACAATTAATTATTTTCTGAAAACTATATTAGGGAATG
The DNA here is from genome assembly GCA_035578135.1 of Flexamia atlantica. Lineage (NCBI taxonomy): Eukaryota > Metazoa > Arthropoda > Insecta > Hemiptera > Cicadellidae > Flexamia > Flexamia atlantica. The sequence goes on along the minus strand of JAQJVK010000030.1, from coordinate 1,723,749 downwards.
CAATGTCATATCTGATGACTAAAAAGAGGAGGTCAATGGTATTCTAAAATTCGAGTTTGCTTATCTAATATTCACGTAGGTTTTTTTCACACATTATTTACTTTAAAAACCACTACCTACGATCTGTAGTGCAGGAATGTTCAATGATGATACCAATTAACGATAAACATTGCAACCCTCACTACTAGCATTTAGTTGCCTGTCACTATTTCACTGCAGTACTACAATAAGAATGAGGCCGAGTGAATTAAGTATTCGCTTCACAGCATTGAAAGAGAAGCATTAAACTAATTGTCTATTAGCGAATTTCCTTAAAGGAATAAGCTATTACGGTAGTACTCATGGTAAAACTTAAGTCCGAGACCATGTTAACTTTTCATTTTGGGGTCCCCAGAAGCAAAAAACACCATTCGTTCGAATTTATATATATATATATATATGTCTATTAACACGATAGCGGCCGTAAATATGGTCCGATCTTAATGAAATTTGGTACAGACGTGTAAAAAGGTAATCACTCGGACGAGTTCGTGAACCAGGCCGATCGGAAACCCCCCCAAAAATGGGTTTTTTTAGTTTTTCACATAGAAAAATAAAATTTATCAAATTTTTGTTGGCACCATTGAATTCAGCTCAAAAAAACTTTAGTATCTTGAATCACTGCTCTATGTCCATTGGTTACCGAGATATTGAAAGTGGTAAACACAGTACGTTGTCTCAATGTTAACCTTATGGGAAATAAATAAAATTCTATATCTCGCTTATTTCTCAACATATCGTGATAAAACTTGGTAAATGGCTTCTTCTAGTTCAGATCTACTAAATATTGAATTAAAACCAAACAGTTTAAACATACCTGTAGCAGCAAACCTGCATACTCATTCCCCATGTTATTCTTATGGAGCTTACTAAAAGCATGTCAAATCTCGCTATGTGTGGATTAAAATATGTTGTTTTGCATTTGAAATTCGCTGACTATGCAGGTCTGCTGCAACGGGGGTATTTTAATGATGCTGAATTGATTTTTGTATTAAATAACGTGTTGTTCATAAAATACGTCAAGTTGAGCCTATAAATGCTATCTCGGGCTTCACAACGGATACGGTCGTAAATATTATTGGCATGAAGCGCTATCATTAAACACGAGACATTAAAACAGATTCTTGGAGCTGAAAACCTCGATAAACATTTATTTATAGATACATGAAGCACTCACTAGCTGTTGTATCCGTTCTTAGCACAGTTAACATGGACAACTAACAACGGTTGCAATGGAAACCGAATAAAAACTACCAAAATCTCAGAAATTTGTAGAAAAAATACTCATTAGTAGCTCAGGGGGGGTGAGGATAAATGGGGAGTAGAGATCTTGTCTTTATACATGTTCTCGCCTCACTTATTTCATTCTGAAAGGCATTTTTAACGTTTTGATTTAAATCGGGGGTCCAGCCATGCGTCATATTACTAACGGTAACCTTTTACATCCTCTAGATCTTTAGTTAAATTAAAACTAAAACCGTTAATAAGCACAACAACTTTCAAACACACAATCTAAACACAACTATTGGTATTGTTTTTAAACTTACTTTTCCAAAGCAAGTTAGCTAGCTCAAACATAAAATCTAAGTACAGTATTATTTTTCTCAACTTACTTTTTCCGTAGTATTAAGTTATAAAGCACAAAAACTTTAAAAAATAAAATCTAAAAACATTAGTATTGTATTCCCCTACCTCTCGATCGAGCTTCATAGTTGTATTAATTCTAATATAATTGGGTAATCGGAGTTTAATATTTTGGAAAAGTTAAAAAAAATGTATAAATTGGTTTGTTGTTGTTGTTGTTGTTAATGTTGTTGCTCTCTTGTTCTAAAAGTTTGCTATGATAGCCCGCTAGACAGTGACATGAATTTTCGGAGATTTCGGAATTCTTCGTGTGCTTCCGTTTGCCTTCGTGGAATTAGTCTAAAGTTGGCGAAGTGATAAGTATATAAATTAACCCTCCCTATCGCGCTTCATAGTTGTATTAATTCAAGTGAAACCTTTTCTTCACACCCCATATATCGATAAAGCTAATATAAATTTCGTTCACACCGCCGCCCACAGGGCACACTGTCACATTGTCACATTGTCGCCGGACCGATGGCTAATTATGCGCCATTACCCCAGGAGGCGCCGGATGTGGAGGCATGGAGGCAAGGTGCCTATTACAACCACGTTTTTCATCTTTCCTCTCCTTCTCCTTTCTCCGGGACAGTTTTGTCCTGCTATAATTGCCCTAATCACAGGATGTCTCCAACGTCAGCTCGTTTTGACGCGGATTCCTAACGCCCTGTGAAGAAATACGTTTAATTACCGGTTTACGAATGACAAACGCGAAATGTGCTGATAATTAGGGTGTAATGATGGTTATTATGAGGTTTGAAAATGTCTGGATATCGTTGGAAGTCCGGAGTTCCCGAGCGCCTTGATGTATATTTAAGGACAATTAGGTGCAGGATGATACTCATTAATGTGTCGCAAAAGACCTGCGCTTCCATCCAGGTTATCGAGGAGTTTAGTAGTCTATAACTTCCATTTAAACGAAAGAAAAATCTCGGATACAAATTTACATCTACCAGGTTACCGCATTTTTTTCGAATGGATATTTTTTTCAAACCAAAGTTTATGCAGACTTTTTTATCGAGGCACCAGCAGGATAAGGTAAAGTCTTTACAGTAACTCTACAACGTTCTTCCTATGCTTTGTTTGGTGTAAAAATGGTGAGATACACCAATTTAATTGGGCCTAGTGATGATGTTGCACCATTTTGGCCTCAGGACTTGAAAACTGGAATTCTGATTTTGGAGCTAAACGGACCGTAGTATAGTACAAATAACACCCATCGACCCATGGTCTTTATTTACTTGCGTAGTTAGCTGTGATGGTCATTGACGCTCTAAAATGAACATTATTTATTGAAAAATCATTGTAATATGAACATTATTTCGACTGTCAACGCTGCAGTGACTTTCAAAACGTGTTATTGACCTTACCTCTAATCAAATATTGCTAAAATACATTAATGGAAACGGAAAGTTAATGTCTTGAAGTTTTCCCACACCCACCTCAAAAGTGATCGGTGTGACCACAGATGAAGTCTTTTTCCTTTCATCTCTGGTGTGACGCAGTTAGCTGTTAGACAAATTTCTTAAGATTTTGCAGATTTTAGATTCCATTATATTAATTTACATCAGTTTTATATGATAGCAGGCTGTTTCATAGGCGACACTACAATATGAATGCTTATAATTAAGACATAACTGGGAAACTGACTTCGCTCAGAAAAGGAATCACGAGATTGGCCAGGAGATCGGGTAGATCATTTAAGAAATGTCATAATTTGTATTACAATTTTTATATTTTGAAAATGTAAATGAACCCAAAAAATTGCAAAAAAAACTGTATTGAACGGTGATTTTAAAACTTAAAATCATGCTCATCGCATGTTCGATCATTAGTAAGTAACGAGAAATGATTAAGTGAGGTAAATACAATTAAAACATGATAAATCATTTGTGGATACCCCGATATCCATCTTATTATCTTCTCTAAAAAACTTAGTAAAAATTAATTACAAGGGACTGGAGGAGCGTGAGGTCGACCTGCAGGATTGCTGTCCGTTTCCTCGAGTCTCTGTCATTATTCCATATAATTACAGGATGCGACAGAACGCCGCCGTTTGACACGAGCCCCAAACTCGTTCGTCGCGTTATTTAAAACTTCCGCCAACATCTTTATTTACCTTAAGGAAATCGCGATGGTCTGGTAATTTTATGGCAGAAGGGATAATGACACCATTCAATTAGGTTTCATCCTGGAAATGGATTGGACTTTTGGACTTAATTCGCACAGTTATGAGCTTTAGTGCGTGCCAATATCCGCCTCGGGATATGACATTTCGGTTGGTGAAAAAGAGGAACCAAAATTTTATATTTAATTTTTTTCAGTGACTTGTTTATGTTTTCCAAATTCTGGCTAAGACGATCCGTACATGAATTGTTCTGCATATTTTACTAGATGTAGCCTCATCTATAGTAGAATATGGGGAGCAAATCATATTGCTAGTATACTTGGCAATAAAACAAAGTAATTTAGAAGGTCTTTGTTGTTTGATATTATAAAATTGTTGAAAAAATTAGCTTTATTGTGAAAATAAAGGTTTAAGGTAAAGGTTTACTTCCGCAATTACGAGTCATAATAATAATAATCCAAAATTCTGAAAGCTCTCTCATAAAAAATATTGGTTCAATATCCCTACACAGTAAAGCCTGTCCTGAAATAATATAAACCCTCTGCATATTTTACTAGATTTAGTCACATCTACATCTGGCTATATGATTTGTTCTGCATATTTTACTAGATGTAGTCTCATCTATAGTAGCATATGGGGAGCAAATCATATTGCTAGGTACTTGGTAATACAACAAAGTAATTTATAAGGTCTTTGTTGGTTTTAGCGAATTTACCCTATAGGGAAGAAGCTATTACCGTACGTCTCATGGTAAGACCTAAGCCTGAGACCATGATAACTTTTCGTTTTGGGGCCCCCAGAAGCAAAAAACACAATTCGTTCGAATTTTTAAATATATATATATCTATCTATCTATCTATCTATCTATCTATCTATATATATATATATATGTGTGTGTCTGTAAGCACGATAGCGGCCGTAAATATGGTCCGATCTTAATGAAATTTGGTACAGACATGTAAAGTGGTAATCAATTGGACGAGTTCGTAAACCAGCCCGATCGGACCATCGGAAGGGGGGGTAAAGGGGGATAAACCCCCCCAAAAATGAGTTTTTTGAGTTTTTTACATAGAAAAATAAATTATTCAAATTTTTGTTGGCACCATTGAATTCAGCTCAAAAAAACAAACAATTTAGTATCTTGAATCATTGCTCTATCTCCATTGGTTACCGAGATATTGAAAGTGGTAAACACAGTACGTTGTCCCTATGTTAACCTTATGGGGAATAAGTAAAATTCTATATCTTGCTTATTTCTCAACAAATCTTAATAAAACTTGGTTTGTGGCTTCATCTAGATGAGGTCTAATGTATTTTAGTCTAAAACCCCCGAAATTTCCATTTTTGTGGCAGCAAACCTGCATAATCATTCCCCATGTTATCCTTATGGGAAATAAAAAAATTTTATATCTTCCTTATTTTTTAACATTTCTTGATAAAACTTGGTATATGGCTTCTTCTAGTCAAGATCTATTAAATAATGAATTAAAACCAACCAGTTTTAACATACCTGTTGCAGCAAACCTGCATACTCATTCCCCATGTTATTCTTAAGGAGATTACAAAAACATGTCAAATTTCGCTATGATGCATTGAATTATGTTCTTTTGCATCTGAAATTCGCTGAGTATGCAGGTCTGCTGCAACTGGTGTATTTATATTATAAAATTGTAGAAAAAATTAGCTTTATTGTGAAAATACAGGTTTAAGGAAGAGGTTTATTCTTGCGCTACTACAAGTCGTATTAATAATCCAAAATTCTAAAAGCTCTCTCATAAAAAATATTGGTTCAATATCCCTACACAGTAAAGCCTGTCCTGAAATAATATAAACACTCTGCATATTTTACTAGATGTAGTCACATCTACATCTGGCTATGTGATTTGTTCTGCATATTTTACTAGATGTAGTCTCATCTATAGTAGCATATGGGGAGCAAATCATACTGCTAGGTACTTGGTAATACAACAAAGTAATTTATAAGGTCTTTGTTGTTTTTATGTTATAAAATTGTTGAAAAATTAGCTTTATTGTGAAAATACAGGTTCAAGGAAGAGGTTTACTTCCGCTATTACAAGTCGTAATAAGAATCCAAAATTCTGAAAGCTCTCTCATAAAAAATATTGGTTCAATAGTTCAATAGTACCTTACCCAGTAAAGTCTGTCCTGAAATAATATAAACCCACGCACGAACAACTTGGGGTCCAAGCTGCCCCAGCAAGGCAGCTCATAAAACCCATTTAAATCAATAAAAATTCCCACTACACGTAAACAAGCTCAATTCACTCCTAAAAAAATCCATCCGGAAAATAGAAAACCGACGTAGCTCGGCGATCGCAGGAAGTTAATCATCTTCCAAACCAGTTCCCGACCTTTCTCGGCTCGCAATTATTACAATATGGGCATAATTTATATTTCTTTTAACCGACGTGTCTGGGCTCTCTCACGGTAAATTTAAAACGGTCAATTAAAGAAGCGGGAGGCAAAAAGCGCACAATTTATGTTCGCCGCGACGTGGACGCGGACGTACCCGTGCCGAGCGGTATTAATTGGCGACGCCGGACTGTGTGGTCTTTTGATTATTCATTGCGCATGCGCTACAACGCGGTCACCTGGGCGCAGGCGCCGCGGCACAGCGCTAGGGACGTTCCGATACCGACTTCGATCCGATATTTGGTATCGAATCAGAATTGAAAGAAAAGTATCGATACCCCGATATTATCGGATCCAAAGTATCGATAGCGCGAGAGTATCGTATTGGTATCGAATCAGAAGATATAAGAAAAAACTAAAAAATTATTAATTTCACATTAAATAAGGGTTTTTTATCTGTAAATATAGGAATGTTTCATGTTCTTTTCCATGGTTTGTTTTCATGTGATTCATGAGGTTGGTTGAATTTCCTGAGTAGTTAACGTTTCTCAAACACAACTTGCACGTTGCGACATTCTTGTCCTTCTTTCTAAAATGATTCCAAATTTTACTTGTTCTGAGAGCCATTTCACAATCAATAAACTAAACTTAATATCTGATTAATCACTGAACACCGAACTTGCGTACTAAAGTTACGAAACAAAACATCCAGACGCTGGCCGGCCTTGTAGACGAAACAAACAAATTAATAACAACGGAGGAACCATAGAGTACGGTATAAGGAGCAGTAATAAAAGCTGCAGTAAGTAATACAATGAAGTAAGAGGAAAAAACACTACGTGGAAAATGAGTTAAATTTCTATAATTTTTTGGCAGATTATCTTGTTAATTTTTTTTCTTTCCTGACGCGTTTAGCATTCATTCGATACTATTGATCCGATACTACACACTTTCTTTCGATACCACAATAATACCGAATGATTCGATACGATACCGATACCGTGAATATCGAAAGAAAAGTATCGATACGTAGTAGTATCGCAAGTATCGGATTGTCCCTACAAAGCGCTGTAACGCCCACGGAGCGCGGTGTCGCCGCCGTGCGCCCCGCTGTGTAGTAAACCTGAGCAGGGCCTCTAACGTTGACAATAATGTTTCTTACTGATGGAATATGTTCGTGAACTCCTCATAAACCGGGGTGACTTTGTCGTGAATGTACTTTTCTAGAAATTATCCTCGTTATTTATAAACTTACACAAAGAGTGTATGTGAGGCCACCCTTTTCTGCATCTAACAAAAATTGTACAATTGCGTATAAAAAGTCGATAATATTTCAGGTCAAGCAAGAGAAAAATTAAATTCGTTTGATTCGCTCCAGAACCCAACGTCACCCAGCTGGACAGCCTGGAATACAGCCTCTTTATGCACCCAGGTGCGCAAGGACCCTCATCTAGAGTGAACCATAAACTCTCCAACAGTGTAGAACTCCCCTGAACCAAAAAATGCTTGAGACGAGCCCTGAATCTCTTCCAATCTCTCGCACTCTGAATACCGTCAGGAAGATTGTTCGGGAACTTTGCAACTGCTATAAGGTGGTAGGTTGCAGCTCTGGATTTTTCTGTAAGGGTCTGTACACGTCTCTACCTCTTGATTGGTATTCGTGGACCTGCGCTCCTTGAAAAATTGATTCAAAGAACATGAAGGCCGGAACCATGAATTCCCATCTCCCTGAAGGTATTCCTACAACATACTCTTTTAAGCTCCGCCATTACACGAACGGCTTTTTTAAGACAGAACAACCTGAGGAAGTCCGCTTCTGCGCTCCCACCCCTCAAAGCGATGCCACATGACAGGGGAGGATACGCACTAGACCGAGAAATGTCATTCTAATGACGCGAGCGGGGGCTATACCTTGACAAGATCCTCAAGGCGTAAACCTCAGAATACTCCCTTGCACAAACGCCACCAAGATGATGGGCGGGCATTAACTGCGCGAACTGACCTGAGTCAGGTTAGTCGGGTATTCCTGAACTGCGCGAACTACTCCAGGTAGCCACCAGATACGTTCCGTAACTGCGCGAAGTGGCGGCCCTCTTTGACTGTAGAATTCTTAGATGTGAGCATTTAAGAATTTGCCAAAGCCCAAGTCATCTGCAGAGAGTGCATTCATTACGGATTTTATGTTCTATTAAAAAAGGGAGAAAATGCTCAAAATTTTATTTTGAACTGAGGTAGTGTATTTAAGTTTGTAATGAAAATAAAATAAAATGTATAGAACATGTTAATGAAAGTAAAATGCACCTTTTTGGGGATTAGGAAAATATCATGGCTTCAAGACGGCGACCAAAGTGCATGTTATTCAATCGCATACGTTTAAAATAAAATAGCAATATGGGGTTTTATAAAGTATTGTCGTAGTTTTTCACAATAAATTACTCTGAACGGAAAAATGAGTAAACCGTAATTTCAAATTAAATTCCGTTACTGTAAAACAAATAACATTTATCAATTAATAATTAAGTTTCATACCTTTATGTGTATGTTCCCTGAAAGAAAATGTTAATCTTCCAAATGGTTTTCTAAGATGTCATAGTAATACGACTACGATAAATAAAATGTAAATAGGACCAAGGAAGGTACTGCAATAAAAATTCAGAAATTTAAAAACACATTTAATAAAAAAATAACGTCATAATCTCAATCATAATCAAGGCATCTACACAAGATAGATTTTGCTCGAAACGCACTTTACAAATTGTAATCTGTCAATAATGGTTTGCGGTATGATGACACGTAAACAAGGACATTCCTTCTGCCGGCAACTCACCCTACCTGGCGTGGACTTCGCGCAGCTAAGGAATATTTTTTGGGACCCTTAGAGGGATTAGCGCAGTTAAGGAACTCTTTCGCGCAGTTAATGCGCGACCAAGATGATAGTGCCATATGGGTCATGTAAAGAATTTAAATTTGAAACCACTCAGTAAGCTATGTAAGTTTACTGGAACACGTCTTCCGAGATGGTTGGATATTTACGTGCTTATGCTAGTTGTAAATATATCGCAACCGATTACTTTTTACACTGAGCTTCACGCATACTAAACCGTTATGTATGTAGTTAATACCGGTCCTATTAGACTGGGTCCAGCAAACGTTGGGCATTGCGATAGTGAAATGATTTACAACTTAGGCTAAAAGTTTCCAAAGTACTTCGTCCATATTTATTAGCTCTTAAAGATGCCAGCCAATGTGTGCTTAGTCGTGCTTAGTCATACTGAGGCATACGGACCTGGCAGATAAATCATACTATGCAATTGTAATCTTGAAATATAAATCAATAATGTTAAATCGTAAAAACATTTTAAACACCGAAGAGCTTTTACCAACAAGGGCCATTAATTTCTTACTATGGCGTACTGGCTTCTAGGAACTGCTATCAAATTATAATTTTATGACTCACTGTCTTCTAAGCTATCCAAATGCCTGCATTTAACGTGGACAATTGTTACGCCCCTCTATCCCAGGGGCATCATCAGCACGTGCAATTCTTGAAACCGTGATACCAGTGACAACTGGTTCTTGTCAAAAGTTAAAATATAACATAATAAAACATCGATGGACACAAATCACAAACGATTAAACTCCATATTTACACGGCAACTTTCCTAACCTCACTCACTGTTGTGAGGTTAGGAAAGTCGCCGTGTAAATATGCGTCTTTTTCGTTTGTGTTTTGTGTCCATCGATGTTTTATTTTGATATATTTTAACTTTTGACAAGAACCAGTTGACTACTGGTATGAATTAACCTTAATTAATTCATTAATTAAGATTAATTAATGAATTAATTAATTGTACGTGCTGATGATGCCGCTGGAATAGAGAGGCGAAACAAATTGTTCACGCGAATAGACATTTGGATTAGCCTACTTAGAAGACGGCGAGTCATAAAATTATAAGGGTCATTAAATATGGGTACGAACATTTTAATAAAATCAATAACAAGCATAAAGCGTTATGTAACATTAAAGACCACTACATACGTATTTGGTTACAATAAAATAATTAAAAAAATTATTATAGTTATGGATTTGTTATTATGTCTTTTTCACTCTCTTCTAGTGTTTAAAACTACACTATGTTTCGGTAGGTAAGAAAACTCCTCCCGTTATTAAATGACCATACTGAAAATTTCACTTGAAAACTTTTTGCTTCAACTTTTACGTCAAAGTTTTACTTAAAATTTTAAGTAGGGTCATTTAATAACATGAGGAGTTTCCTTACTTCCCGAAACGTAGTGTAGTTTTAAACAATAGAAGCAAATGAAAAAGTCCGAATATTTTTAAAATTTATAATAGCAAAGGATTTGTAATTATTATTTAATTTGCTAGACTTTTCCTTCCGCTTCTATATAGTGTTTAAACTACACTACGTTTCGAGAGGTATTGAAACTCCTCTCGTTTTCGAGTGACCCTACTACAAGTTACATTAATCTACTTATTTTTATCTAACCTACATTTTTTGTTTTTTTGTGTTTTTTTTTAAACATACAATTTACATTCATCCAACATTTAACATCACAGAAATCTCACTTACACAAAAAATTATACAAAACACATTAAACATAATACAGAATACAAAAAGAAAATGTTCTAGTAGTATTCTGTATTATGTTCAATGTGTTTTGTATGATTTTTTGTGTGAGTGACATTTCTGGCTGTTGAATGTTGGATGAATGTAAATTTTATGTAAAAAAGAGCCCCTCAAAATGTAGGTTGGATGAAAATAAGTAGGTTAATGTAACTTTAAGTAAATTCACTTGAAAACGAGAGGAGTTTCAATACCTCTCGAAACGTAGTTTAATTTAAAGGCTAGAAGCGATATGTAAAGTCCGACAAATTAAATAATAAGTCCAAATGATTCACATAATTAAATGATTGGCAATTAACTACGTTTACATTCAATTATAACTACAACCCGGTGACAATAGAGTTGGCCTGTTGCCACGTCGAGAACCAGTCAGTGGTCGGAGCCGGGGACCGGGGACGAGCCGGGCGTGTAATTGGCGGGGACACCCGGGGCGCGCGGGGGCGGCGACAACTACATTACAACCACCTGCTCCTCCCGCCGACCGATGCGGTAGTCGATGTGATAATCGATTGTTTTCCATTAGATTAATTCGGAATCGATTAGTTTATTCGGTAGTTTAGGTTACTACTCGATCGCCGCGATTCTTTGCAGTTTAGTATTTGTTTCTTTATGTTAGTTTTTCACGGATAACGATGCGATAATCGAGTTAAAAGAATCGATTCTTTTGGATTCGAATACTTTAGAATCGATTGAATTATCGTTTAAATTGATCGATTCATTCACTCGTTTCTCTACTCGATTCCGGCGATTCTTTGTAGTTTAGTACTTGTTACTCTCTACAAACTCCCTTGTTACTTGTTACTTGTTACAACTGTTACTGTTACTGTTACTTGTACACCTGCGGACTCTCTTGTTAGTCCTTAAGGTATAACATAAAACTGGGTAGCGGTTATGGAACTACTGAAATGAAGTAATATTACAAATTTTGTAAATCAGTAATTTTTGTATGAAAATTATACTTTGCTACGTTTTAATAATTAGTGAAAAATCCCAGCGAAGCGAAACCCAGAAAGGAATCAGACGATTAAGAGTATCGATCACAGAGGAAAATAATCAATTAAGCAATTCTAAAAAATCGATTAATCTATTTTTTGAACTCGCTTATCGCATAACTACATCCCGGCGACTGGAGACGGAGAAACGTGAGCTGAGCCGGAAAACAAACTAAAATAACAAAACTAAAATTGAAACCTAAACTAAACTACATTAGGAAAGCGAAAGTATAGGTAACAGGAACTTACTAAAAATATCACATCAATGTCTGTTACGTCGACAGTTTTTTTAGCGGCATACTGTTTTTGATAATCAGAATTATATTCCAAAAAATTGAAACACTAATTTGGCTATTTCGAGCGATTAGTAACGGTACAGCATGTGTTGGAAATTGACATTATTCTTATGGGTAAAAACAATAAAAAGCGGCAGGTATGAAAATTACTAAAATGTTCCCCGCGAGAAAACAATAATATAAAAACACAAAATTTTACCACACTCCAAAATTAATAAATTAAACCTAGGTATAGGCGATAAAGAGAAGGCCACTGAGAGATCAGGAGACCTTCATCGCTGCAGAAACATCAACTTTGCGATTGCAAAAGGTCGCCTGATCTGTTTCTGGCCCTCACTTTTCTGCCCTCGTACATTAGGGAAACCAGCGATCTCCTCCGCGTGCCATTTCCTCCGCGTGCCAACTCCTCCGAATCCCAGAGTGACCCTTACACCCGACTATCTCTACCTGTACTACCAACGACAAAGTGCCACACCATGAACACACATGAACTCAGACAGCAGAGCTGCACTGATGGCACTTGACAGTTACGACTTCACCTCTAAGGCAGTTGGGACTGTCATAAGGCCATGAAAACCATGGGAGAGGGCAATAAGGTAATACTTAGTTGGGTTCCAGGGCACAAAGGAATTGCGGACAATGAGGGAGCTGAAGTGTGGGCAAACAGAGGAGCTGACAGCCCACTCACTGGCCCGGAGCCGACGTGCGGTGTTGCCTACAGAAAAGTACGTAACACACAGTACTTGAGGAGGAAGAAACAACCCTCCACCTGCTATTTGAGTGCCCAGCCCTGCAAGGTCTGCGCACTAGACTCCTTGGCCTACCAATGAGTGACCTAGGGGAAGATCAGGTAACCATCGTCAAGAGGATCTCAAGGTTCGTTAAGGACCTGGGATTTGACGGAGCATGAGGACCTGTTTCTGATGGTGCATAATAAGCTAATTTAGCTGCGTTGTAATACCATGGTCAAGTGAAGCCATGGCCCTCTTTAAAAAAAAGGACAAAGTGTCTTCGGCTCACCTGAGGAACTGTCGGGGGAGGGGTCGGCGGCGCGCGCCCAGGTACAGAGGTCGCAGGTGGTGAGGCCGTCAGGACTGATGTCCTCGTCCAGGTAGGCGGGTCTGGGGGGCGGCGGCGGGAACCCTCCGGCCCAGAGTCCTCCCTCGCCCTCCAGCGGCAGGTACCACGTGGTGTCTTCCTCGAGCGCGCCCTCCCACCATGCGTCTGTCTCCGCGGTCATGCCAACACCTGCGGACAGCGAGGGGAGTGTCAGAACATAGCAGGGTCTGGGGGCGGTAGGAACCCTCCGGCCCAGAGTCCTCCCTCGCCCTCCAGCGGCAGGTACCACGTGGTGTCTTCCTCGAGCGCGCCCTCCCACCATGCGTCTGTCTCCGCGGTCATGCCAACACCTGCGGACAGCGAGGGGAGTGTGAGAACATAGCAGGGTCTGGGAGGTGGTGGCGGGAACCCTCCGGCCCAGAGTCCTCCCTCGCCCTCCAGCGGCAGGTACCACGTGGTGTCTTCCTCGAGCGCGCCCTCCCACCATGCGTCTGTCTCCGCGGTCATGCCAACACCTGCGGACAGCGAGGGGAGTGTGAGAACATAGCAGGGTCTGGGAGGTGGTGGCGGGAACCCTCCGGCCCAGAGTCCTCCCTCGCCCTCCAGCGGCAGGTACCACGTGGTGTCTTCCTCGAGCGCGCCCTCCCACCATGCGTCTGTCTCCGCGGTCATGCCAACACCTGCGGACAGCGAGGGGAGAGTGTAATAATAATAATAATTCTTTTATTACCGTAAAAAATTTAACAATTGTGTAGCAATGGTAAATGTATGTCAACATCAGTTATTACCATAAACAGTAAGAACAAAAAATACATTAATTTCCTCCAGAGCTCAACGCCACCCAGTTGGACGGCCTGGATTCCGCCGCATTGCGCCCCCAGGAGAACAAGGACCCTCACCGCCATTGAGTCAAAAACTCGCCCACAGTGTAAAATGCTCCCAGGACCAATGTCAGAACATAGTAGGGTCTGCAGGCCCTACAGGCCGTGCAGGGTCTGCAGGCCCTTTTTTGACATAGTAGGAGGAAAAAGAGGCAAATAATGAAGTTAATTAGCGGCCATGGGACTGCAAGAAGAAAAGGCTAATAGCACACATGGATCTCCATCTGGAAAGAGAAAATTGTGAAGGTTAAAACCTAACTGGACCCAACTTCCAGTTGGCAATTGGCGGTTATTCCTAGTCACACCAAGAGACCAAAGCCATGAGTAAACATAGGGTACAAAAATATGGAAAGTTAGAAGAGATAAATCTTTAGAACTAAAGGAAATTCCCAATCAAAACTTGAAAAAATGCCACTGGCGCAAAAAGACCAACAAATTACGAAGGTCTCCACTAGGGTTCATCTGTAAGCTGGAAATTTGCGGACATGCCAACGCCAGGGGACAGCAAGAAGAAAAGGTTATGAGCTATGAGCTATTAGTAAACATGTTTGGAAGTGGGAAGTTCTGTGCAGTGCCGGCGACAGGGGGGCAGGGGGGCAAATGCATAGGGGCTCGGGCTCGCAAGGGGCCCAGAAACACCCAAAAAGTGCCCGAAGTGGCAGAAATGGGGCCCAAAAGCACACAAAACAAGTAATATACCCCCGTTGCAGCAGACCTGCATACTCAGCGAATTTCAAATGCAAAACAACGTATTTCAAGCAAACATAGCAAGATTTGACATGTTTTGTTAAGCTCCATAAGAATAACATGGGAAATGAGTATGCAGGTTTGCTGCTACAGGTATATTAAAACCGGATGGTTTTAATTCAATATTTAGTAGATCTGAACTAGAAGAAGCCATTTACCAAGTTTTATCAAGATATGTTGAGAAATAAGCGAGATATAGAATTTTACTTATTTCCCATAAGGTTAACATTGGGACAACGTACTGTGTTTACCACTTTCAATATCTCGGTAACCAATGGGCATAGAGCAGTGATTCAAAATACTAAATTATTTGTTTTTTTGAGCTGAATTCAATGGTGCCCACAAAAATTTGATAAATTTTATTTTTCTATGTAAAAAACTCAAAAAACCCATTTTTGGGGGGGTTTATCCCCCTTTACCCCCCCTTCCGGTGGTCCGATCGGGCTGATTCACGAACTCGTCCAATTGATTACCACTTTACATGTCCGTACCAAATTTCATAAAGATCGGACCATTTTTGCGGCCGCTATCGTGCTAACAGACACATAGATATATATATATATAGATATATATATATATAGATATATATATATATATATATATATAAAAATTCGAACGAATGGTGTTTTTTGCTTCTGGGGGCCCCAAAACGAAAAGTTATAGTGGTCCCGAGCTTAGGTCTTACCATGAGACCTACGGTAATAGCTTCTTCCCTATAGGGGAAATTCGCTAAAAAAATAAAAAAATAAATGAAGATCGCCAGGTCTCAGGGCCCGGGATTGAAGATTGCGCAGGGGCTCGAAAATCCTGTCGCCGGGCCTGGTTCTGTGACCAAAATTGCAAAGGTGATTCAACAAAATTGCAAAAACTGCAACCTGGATCCAACTGTCAGCGTCAATTTGGTAATATCACAAGTGGACTCTCTCACTCTACTCTTACAATTCACGAGTGTAATGTAGTGGGTATTTAGGCGAATGCATTATTCAGCTTGTATCTACGAAATTATAATCATTACTTTCCGCTAATTCAAGAAATGAAGTAGGGAAGAATATGAATGAGATCCTTTATTACCCCACTGCATCGTGGGTTTCTCAGCTACACAAAAATATTCAGTTTGGTATCTGTATTGTATACTTTGTTTGATCACATAAAGAGGCTAATGTTGTTTTAGATACATTAGATACATTAGTTGAAATGGCGACCTACCCAGGCAGGTATTTTAAGCCAAGTATGAATGCCAGATGAGTGAAGGATGATTGTGGCGCATCTTGTAGTCTTGTGACTGACTAAGGCCGACATATTCCTTAGACAGGTCTGTTAATTAATAGCCCAATAGCCAATGGCAACTAAGGGACCTACATTTTAACGATCCGAACCACGATTTCGCCTCGGTTAACAATTTACGAACTGGTCTAATTATGAGGATTAGACCACCATGAACGAGTACTCAATAGTGCGGACGTTAATCCCCACTAAGGAACACCGCGTCCACAAGCCATCGCTCATAACTATCCACAATACGTGACCTCCAAGTAGCTGGATTACAGGACACGCCACCGTCCCAGTCAGTATTTTATCTAAAGAAGTTGTAAATTAAAAAAGTCTAAAATAAATTCTTGAGCTACACACTTTTCAAAAAAAATTTGAACTTTTTCGCCGTAAATTTAATTCTTTTTTCACCCGTCGCCTTTGTTTTTATTAATCCCCACCATGGCCGATGACTATCACTCGAGGATCGTCCCCCTCGCGGTGGTCCGTGCGGCCGGTCCCGAGACTCCGGTCCCCAAATTCCCGAGCCCAGAGCCGTCCTTGAGGGATCGTGAGTTATTAGCCTGATGAACGCTGGCTTCGACACGACATTAGTTCTCGTGTCCAGGCCGATACACAAACATTACGTCACATTGTAGAGAACGGTAGGGAAAAGAACACGAGTAGACGCAGTGCTTGGTTCCTAAAGTGTTTACTCTGAAAAATGTATGTCGTTATTGAATTTCTGTATTATCATTTGAGACGCTTAAATTCTGTTTCTAAAATCTCTTGTCATGTCTTAACTCTGCAAAAGTGAGTTACAAGACTACAAGATCGCGCCACAATCATCCTTCACTCATCTGTCATTCATACTTGGCTTAAAATACCTACCTGGGTAGGTTGCCATCTCAAGCTATGTAATGTAATGTAAATGTAGGTTGCTCGGAAGGAGTTTTTGAATCAACACAAACTTATGGTAGAAACGCAACAACAGAGTCCCATGAAATACAGGCGACTAAAAACAAATATTCATTGGAGTAGGTTTTGTGGGTGCCCAGGTGGTATGAACATTGAGCCCACTTCAAAGTCCGTTTTTGTCTTGGCGCGAATACTGCTTACGGTTTATCAGGAAGTGCCTTTGTACAGTGAAAGGCATAAGTTTGAGGTTAGTTTCGGGTTGTCGTCTTGCTATGTGAGAGAATCAAGTAAACTTTAACCCAAAAACAATTACTGTATCGTGTTTTGGCATAACACCACAAACTAAGATAATGCGCGCAGTATGAGAAACCACGAAACTGCACTCGGTGGGCCAGCTCTTCTTGACTATTCAGATTGAGGAAGTTCATCTATATAAGAATTTAAATTCAAGTTCCATCGACCTCTTCTAACCCCTCAAACTAGACACGCGGATAACCGTTAAAACTCTTTGCAATATATTTTTTCAAGTGATCAACTCGGCTTTTACGGACCAATCAAGCCATGTTCTCTGCCGGCGATTTCAACGTGTAACTGCCCGGCTCGTTGGCGCGGTCCTGCTTAATGTCAATGATGATTTTGGGCATCCTGAATCCCGACCCCCATCGCCATTATACCTGCCGCTAATGTCTGCATCACCGTCGCCCGATATCTATCATTTGGTACGCCGATTCAATTCCCAAAGTAATAAAGCGTTTTTGCCCGGAGAGGACGCAGTTTTACACTCGTTCTTGTAGAGCGTTAAAAACGTTAACGAGTTACTGTAGGTGATTAGAGCGGAAAATGAGCGTATCAACAGATCGACTTCTGATCGATTAGCGGTGGCATGATGGTTCAATTAAAGAGACACTAGACTCAAAACCTTTAGTAATGCGCAGTAAAAGGTAACTGTGCAAGTATTCTTGTTTATTACTGTTTTAGATTAAAGGACGGTAAGGAATAAAAGTAAACAAGTTCAACAAACTATTAATTCTGATTACGAAGGCTACAATATTATAAACCTGCAGAAAATTGCCACAAACTCATTTTAGAAGTTTTAAGTTTTTTTATCTCTTGGGTCTTCTCAAGATTTTTTAGAACCAGAATATTCTTAAGAGGGTTCCCTACCTACCCCAAAACATGCCTAAAACACGCTCCGCGCGGTGTCATTTAGCGCATACAGTTTTCAAAATAAAATTTATTTTAACATAGCATTTCAAAGATAAAGAGTTGTAGAATGTTAATTGCTAATCCAAAATCGCTCATGTTAACGTATTCTGAAGATACATTCCGTTGAAGTTGACCAACTTTAACGCCATGTATCTTTTTAATGAGTGAGCATATACGATTTTGGAGAAGCAATAAACACTCTGCAACTCGTTACCTACACAATGCTATATCCGAATAACTTTTATTTTAAGAATTGGAGACCCTAAATGACACCGCGTTTACCCGTGCACCGGCTTGCGCGGCGAAAAGTGCACAAATTTAACATGGGCTCTTATGGAGCCGCAGTTCCAAAGTCGCCGCTAGTGTCGCAGAAAAACTAAAACTGCCGTTGGTAGTCTTAAAGACTGTTGTTATCTTTTGATTTTATTTTGGTCTCACGCTAAGATATTCTCATTTCAAAATCGCATATTGAACGAAAAACAGACTGATATTGTTTTTGTTAAATATTTATAAACGTAATAATACAAATAAATTAGTATAAATACGACCCCGCATTTTCATAAAATTGACAGTGATCAACTTTTAAATCCATTAATTAATTCTATTTCGTAAAACTAAGACCAGCCGATAAAAACAAGTGAGCGCCACAGAAAAAGAGGTCTCTGTGTGAGCACGCAGCACGCTGAAGTGTGATAGAGCGAATGTTTGGGCTTAATCAGTCAGCAAACCTGCATACCCATCCCCATGATATTCCTATGTAGGTGAGTATGCAGGATTGCTGACACGTAAATGTAAAAATCGGGGATTTTAGGTTATTGTACGGTACAATAGATCTCAACTAGATCAAGCCACAAATCAAGTTTTACCAGGTTATATTGCTAAATAAGCTAGAAATAGAACCTTTTTTTATTTGCCATAAGCATAACATAGGGACAATATAGGCTATACTGTGTTTATATTGCTGTCAACATCTCGGCAACCAATAGGCATAAAGCAATGATTCAAAATACTGAAATTGTTTGTTTTTGGACTAAAACTAATAGTGTCAATCAAAAACTTATTATTTTCAAAATTTATTTGTTAAAAACTAAATAAACATTGCTGGTTCCTTTTAGTAAACTAGTAGGCCTATACACAGGGGGATACCGCTAACGTACTGTTTATCCTTTAGCGTCCCTTTACTCGGGAACCTTTTGGAGTACAAGAAATATGTATATTACCATTTTTGTAGCAAATTTAATAAGCTTCATTTCTTTCGTTTAAACTGTTTACCAGCGACCAAGGGTTCTCGATAATTTCACGAAAAACCGAAAGTGCATTGTTTCCGCTAATTTCCATTAGAGCTCGCCTCTTATTTACGGGGACTTTTGGTAATTTCATCCTTAGGTATTTCCAAATAAGTTTGCAAAGTTTCGAAACTAAAGAAGTTATTTCCAGATTGCAATTCTTTTAATGTTTTTTTTTACTGGACTAGTAATATACATTAATCTCCTCGAAAAAACGGCGAGGCACACACGATACGTCAACCGGCAACAATAAACAAGATCAGCTGATCAATATGCAATCACTTACAAGCAGTGTTGCCAAAGTCGCGCGTGCCGTGATTTGTCGCTGTTTGTAAATCATTCTTGTCCCAACCCTTCCCACGTCCTCTTGTCCTCGTGCAAACCGACGCGAATATCATTATAAATAACGAGATAACGTTCCAAACAGCCGCTTTACCCGATGTAAGGCGTGGAACAATGTGGATGAAGAATATAATTTATTAATTATACTGGCATACCGGTATACTTTTGATTTTGGAAGGGACGCTCAGCTTCTATCAGTGTATATAAATAAAATAAGAATTTATTTTTTATGTTACGCGTGTAAATATTACAGGGACCACATTTTTCTAGAATAAATCCCGGAGGATAAAATCCTATACTCGTATATGAGCAATGTTTGTGAGTTTATTTGCACAATTATCTCAAAATCGGCTCTAAGGATTTTCTTGGAAGTCTAGAATTAAATGATTTCTGATTAAAAATCCAGTTTTATATAGGTTACTTGGCCTGAGAAAATCTAATGACGTAATAAAATGAATTTTAAATTTGAAAATTTTGACATTGGGCCTTATGAGTTGCCATGCTAGCAACAAATAAACAAAAGAAGGAAACAAATCAATTGATTATAACAGCTGTTTACAAACTACTCTACAGCCAGCATCTAGGAAAATACAGAGTGTGGAATAAAGATTGCATGAAGCAATACAAAATGTATTTATAAAAATTATGACACTGGAATATTTTATAGTAATCGGATGAACTGTAAACATGAAATAATACCGAGCATGGTTCAGTCCACCAGGTACTCTTAATACTTGAATCATTGACTAGATTGCCAGTAAGGAAACAAATTATTTTATATAAATTGCTAATAGGCCTAGCAGGCACAATAAAATCCAGGGAATCATTCATTCACACATTTCATTTTTACTACTGTTGAAGTGAAAAATTAAACGTATCCTATGGTATGAATGCTAACATAAAACAACCTACACAATCACAACCATATATCGTACGTCAACGTAAACATAATAGCAAAACATAGGTGGTACATAGCAAACCTTTGCATGTTGGGAAAAGGCCAGACAGGCGTTAATGTAGAGAGTTTGACAGGTCGGAGGCAGTCTACCCTCGGCTGTCAAGACCTATTTATCACGTTGTAAGGTTGAAATTTGCATAAACGCCAAGGAGTTACCGGCGACTCACGGTAGCAGACAGCATTAATCATTCCACAATATCATAATTACTGTTGTTGTAGAGTTGTAGGTAGTAAGGCTTTATCATTCAGTACTTTTTACGCTGACTGTCAACATAAACATTTTATAGAGGAAGACAGTATAGTAAAGTGTTAATAAAGTAAATTTCGTTTTACCGCTGCGAAAACGGCAGTTTTTATAACAAGTGTTGCGGGGCTAAAGGAGCTGTTTCTCTCATTTGGGAGAGAAACAATCAGCTGTAGTCGAGGACGTCATTTGATCGTTTATAATGTACTTAAACTTCAAACGTGTGAACATCAGCGTCCATGGTGAGCTATCGATTGCAACGAGAGTGGTTATCGGTTATTACCATCAATTGCAATTCATTATTGCATTGATGTCGGCTTAAACAATTTGTGCAACTCGTTCTTTCACCAATCGAATATTAAATGCGTTCGATACATCGATAGTTGTTCATTATTGTATCACAAATGAAACAGACAATCAGCTGATTGTTTTAAATAGTAAGAACAAGATGGAGGCATCTTTGGGAAACATCTTTTAAGGTAAGACGTTTTCTTAAGTAGTTAGCGGTGTTGTATTGAGCGATATGACGAAAAATATAATTCATCACACGGACCTAAAGCTGCTTTTCGTTGGTCACTTTTTGACCTCGTACGAAAATCATCATTTTAGGCCCTAGTAATGAAATATACTATTTCAACCTCAGTTTCACAGGGCTCTTTTTAAGTTAACGAGCTATTTTAAGCATCAGTCAATCCAACATTTTTTCAAAGTTCTCCAGTCTTTGAAACAGCATTCATTGAAACAGTTTCTGTCTTCAGCCGAAAGAGCTTCTCAATTTATGATTCCCATTGTTAAAAGGCTACCCTCTACAACAACTTGCCTATATTTTGTTTTCATCATACTGACAAAGAAACATCGGTTTTCAGTTCCTTTTTGTTGGCTCGAAAGTTACCGATTGCCGTCCTAGGCCGACAAAAACTTTTTACTGGACTAGGCAGGAAAAACGGAAGTAAACAATCAGCTGATTTGTAGCAAACCGAGGTTTAATGCTTGTTTTTTGGTTACTTTTTAGAGGAATGTAGTGGTAGCACTGGCAGCAGTAGCCAATGTTCTATTTTATAGGTTAGACTTGAAGGATTGAGAAACGGATTGGTTTATGCAAGGCCCACGACTACGTTATGATTGAAAGTATGGTTTTTTCTGAGTAGTATGATGAAAAGTATCGTAGTTACAAGGCAGGGAAGTTTTACCGTACCCGCATGACAATCCGCACTCGCTTTCGCTCGCGCGGGAACTATCATGCTCGTCTGGCAAAACAGTACTTTCCAGCCTAGTAACGTAGTATACTGTTTAGCGGTCCCTCGGTAGAAAAATAACTCATAAACATGCTCTCAAGATTGATATAAACCACGACTTTTCTTCAAAGAGTTGTCGCTTGGAGCGAGCGGTAAGAGCAGAAAGTCAAGTGCAAAGAACTCATAAATAAAGTGGAAGCCCGGCCAGTGCGGCGATCACCGTCATTTTTGGCAGCCCCGCTGATGATATGTGATGATACCGCGCCGATGGCTGATGATACTGATGATACAGTAAAGTCCAGCCCCCGTGCGACCTGCCGGGGTTTGGGCCGTTCCTCCCCACTCGACCTCGTTCCGCTATCTTCATTGTTCCACCGCGGTTTTCAGGGCCTCTTCTCCCAGAGCGAAAGAACTGCTTGCTTTCTTTACAATCTGATATTTTTGAAAGTAACATCTGATCGAGTGCTTTACAAACCAGGGTGTTCAAAATTCTGTAAATTAACGGTTTTGTATGGGGTTAGGCCCTACTACATAGTTTTCTGTGAAGTTTTATTCAAATATATCCAAAACAAACAACTGTATACAACCCAGACACGCTGTATGAACTGTAGCTTACTAAGTTGAAACTATCATATCTGCAAACCTTGTTTGATAGTTTTCGGAAAAAATTGTATATACAGAAATTAGAATTAGAGGGGGCTCCAGTCCCGTGCGACTACCTGCTTCTCCCTCAAGACCAATGTTAACATTCAAATTCGGTACAGCCTCAACCGATAAACCAAAATAGTTAATTTTTAGCTCATTTGAAAGAACAAAAATTCAACGATTTTGGTTGAGCGGTTGAAGCTGTACCGAATTTGAAAGTTAACATTGGCCTTATGGGAGGAGCAGGTAGAACAGCGATATTTTTCGTGACTGTAGTCCCCTCTTAATAAAATTTCAAGCCAACCTGTTTTTAACCAAAACATTTTTATTGTGGGTCAAAAATAAATGCTGTGTAAATGTATAATATATACCAGTTTCTCTCATTATTCACCGGTTTCAGTAGTTTCAAAATAAAATCACAAATGTGTGCAGGCAAATTTAACTGCCAAAAGAAAGAGAAAAAAGGGGAAAGATGACATTCAGGTAAAACACAGAGTAAAAATTGGTCTTAGTACCGATGTCGGAAGATGGGTCTGGCTTTGATTCACCTTATGTCTTCAATAGTGCAATTGAAAGTATTTATAATAAGTATTATATACCTATCAATATCACTCAATGGACCACTATCTATCTTATACCTCTCATCTAGTGAACACAGATGGTCACCAGATGTGGCTTTATGATGGGTTGACTTTGGACCCAACCATCATTATTAATGACCCTGACTAAAGAATCAGCTTGTCTTAGTCAGTCACAAAGATATCTTGCCGTCCATTCTACAATAGCTTTCCACTCATATTTGCCTTAAAACCCCTCATTCACCACACAGGTAAATAATATCTTAATTACGATTACGACACAAATAAAGAAACTCAACGGACCTTTCAGGTCATCCATGACATTATTTCAACAGTCTCACTCGGACGGATCCATCGTACTTCAATTCTCTTGACAACGCAGTTTTCCAGCTCATCACACATTAGTTTGTATTCTTCGAGTCTTGTACCGCCCAATTATCTCGTAATCTCTAAGTCGCGTAGTTGCGTATCTCCTTCAGTGTCGTTGTCTGGAAGTCTTACAGCCTTCTATATTCCTATAGTCTCTTCGAATACTCTAATACTTACTAGGCATACAGTCTCGTAGTCTAATAGCCTTGAACCTCCTATAGTCTCGTAGTCTCGTGGTCTCAAAGCCTTGTACTTCCTACAGTCTCGTGGTCTCATAGCCTTGTACCTCCTACAGTCTCGTGGTCTCATAGCTGTACAGTCTGTAGTCTCGTGGTCTGTACCTCCTACAGTCTCGTGGTCTCATAGACTTGTACCTCCTACAGTCTCGTGGTCTGTACCTCCTACAGTCTCGTGGTCTCATAGACTTGTACCTCCTACAGTCTCGTGGTCTCATAGCCTTGTACCTCCTACAGTCTCGTGGTCTCATAGCTGTACAGTCTGTAGTCTCGTGGTCTGTACCTCCTACAGTCTCGTGGTCTCATAGACTTGTACCTCCTACAGTCTCGTGGTCTCATAGCCTTGTACCTCCTACAGTCTCGTGGTCTCATAGCTGTACAGTCTGTAGTCTCGTGGTCTGTACCTCCTACAGTCTCGTGGTCTCATAGCTGTACAGTCTGTAGTCTCGTGGTCTGTACCTCCTACAGTCTCGTGGTCTCAAAGCCTTGTACTTCCTACAGTCTCGTGGTCTCATAGCCTTGTACCTCCTACAGTCTCGTGGTCTCATAGCTGTACAGTCTGTAGTCTCGTGGTCTGTACCTCCTACAGTCTCGTGGTCTCATAGACTTGTACCTCCTACAGTCTCGTGGTCTCATAGCCTTGTACCTCCTACAGTCTCGTGGTCTCATAGCTGTACAGTCTGTAGTCTCGTGGTCTGTACCTCCTACAGTCTCGTGGTCTCATAGACTTGTACCTCCTACAGTCTCGTGGTCTCATAGCCTTGTACCTCCTACAGTCTCGTGGTCTCATAGCTGTACAGTCTGTAGTCTCGTGGTCTGTACCTCCTACAGTCTCGTGGTCTCATAGACTTGTACCTCCTACAGTCTCGTGGTCTCATAGCCTTGTACCTCCTACAGTCTCGTGGTCTCATAGCTGTACAGTCTGTAGTCTCGTGGTCTGTACCTCCTACAGTCTCGTGGTCTCATAGCTGTACAGTCTGTAGTCTCGTGGTCTGTACCTCCTACAGTCTCGTGGTCTCATAGACTTGTACCTCCTACAGTCTCGTGGTCTCATAGCTTTGTACCTCCTGTAGTCTCGTGGTCTCATAGCCTTGTACCTCCTACAGTCTCGTGGTCTCATAGCTGTACAGTCTGTAGTCTCGTGGTCTGTACCTCCTACAGTCTCGTGGTCTCATAGCTGTACAGTCTGTAGTCTCGTGGTCTGTACCTCCTACAGTCTCGTGGTCTCATAGACTTGTACCTCCTACAGTCTCGTGGTCTCATAGCTTTGTACCTCCTGTAGTCTCGTGGTCTCAAAGCCTTGTACTTCCTACAGAGTCGTGGTCTCATAGCTTTGTACCTCCTGTAGTCTCGTGGTCTCAAAGCCTTGTACCTCCTACAGTCTCGTGGTCTCATAGCTTTGTACCTCCTACAGTCTCGTGGTCTGTACCTCCTACAATCTCGTGGTCTCATAGCCTTGTACCTCCTACAGTCTCGTGGTCTCATAGCCTTGTACCTCCTACAGTCTCGTGGTCTCATAGCTTTGTACCTCCTGTAGTCTCGTGGTCTCATAGCCTTGTACCTCCTACAGTCTCGTGGTCTCATAGCTGTACAGTCTGTAGTCTCGTGGTCTGTACCTCCTACAGTCTCGTGGTCTCATAGCTGTACAGTCTGTAGTCTCGTGGTCTGTACCTCCTACAGTCTCGTGGTCTCATAGACTTGTACCTCCTACAGTCTCGTGGTCTCATAGCTTTGTACCTCCTGTAGTCTCGTGGTCTCAAAGCCTTGTACTTCCTACAGAGTCGTGGTCTCATAGCTTTGTACCTCCTGTAGTCTCGTGGTCTCAAAGCCTTGTACCTCCTACAGTCTCGTGGTCTCATAGCTTTGTACCTCCTACAGTCTCGTGGTCTGTACCTCCTACAATCTCGTGGTCTCATAGCCTTGTACCTCCTACAGTCTCGTGGTCTCATAGACTTGTACCTCCTACAGTCTCGTGGTCTCATAGACTTGTACCTCCTACAGTCTCGTGGTCTCATAGACTTGTACCTCCTACAGTCTCGTGGTCTCATAGCTTTGTACCTCCTGTAGTCTCGTGGTCTCAAAGCCTTGTACTTCCTACAGAGTCGTGGTCTCATAGCTTTGTACCTCCTGTAGTCTCGTGGTCTCAAAGCCTTGTACCTCCTACAGTCTCGTGGTCTCATAGCTTTGTACCTCCTACAGTCTCGTGGTCTGTACCTCCTACAATCTCGTGGTCTCATAGCCTTGTACCTCCTACAGTCTCGTGGTCTCATAGCCTTGTACCTCCTACAGTCTCGTGGTCTCATAGCTTTGTACCTCCTGTAGTCTCGTGGTCTCATAGCCTTGTACCTCCTACAGTCTCGTGGTCTCATAGCTGTACAGTCTGTAGTCTCGTGGTCTGTACCTCCTACAGTCTCGTGGTCTCATAGCTGTACAGTCTGTAGTCTCGTGGTCTGTACCTCCTACAGTCTCGTGGTCTCATAGACTTGTACCTCCTACAGTCTCGTGGTCTCATAGCTTTGTACCTCCTGTAGTCTCGTGGTCTCAAAGCCTTGTACTTCCTACAGAGTCGTGGTCTCATAGCTTTGTACCTCCTGTAGTCTCGTGGTCTCAAAGCCTTGTACCTCCTACAGTCTCGTGGTCTCATAGCTTTGTACCTCCTGTAGTCTCGTGGTCTGTACCTCCTACAATCTCGTGGTCTCATAGCCTTGTACCTCCTACAGTCTCGTGGTCTCATAGCCTTGTACCTCCTACAGTCTCGTGGTCTCATAGCCTTGTACCTCCTACAGTCTCGTGGTCTCATAGCCTTGTACCTCCTACAGTCTCGTGGTCTCATAGCTGTACAGTCTGTAGTCTCGTGGTCTCATAGCCTTGTACCGCCTTGTACCTCCTAGAGTCTCGTGTTCTCATAGTTTTGTACCTCGAGAATTCGTGGTCTCATAGCGTTGTACCTCCTATAGTCATGTGGTCTCATAGCCTTGTGACTCCTATACTGTCGTAGTCTCCAAGTCTATCAACCCTGTACAGTACCCCCTACAGTGAGTCTCGTAGTCTCGTGGTCTCATAGCCTTTATCTCCATTAGTCTTAGTCTCATGGTCTTATAGCTTGGAACCTCTACAGTCTCGTGCTCGTAGTCATAGTCTCACAGCCCAGGGCCACACGTCCGTCGAACGGGCGATGATTAACCCATCCATTCACGGATTGTCAAGACCCGGCGAGAATTTGAGTCAGATAAATATTTTCCAATAATTTATAGACAAACGCGCCAACGGTTTTGTCCAATTAAAATGATAAAGCCGGCCCATAAATAGCCTGGCGGCTCGTTAGGCTGTCCTGGCCTTCTTTATTGTTTCCAAAATTTATGGCGATGCGGTATAAAAATAATATGATGTAAATAGCCGCTCGGGCCCTGCGGTGTGGACAACTTTATAAAGCTTGGGTCGGCCCCGGGCCCTCGGGACACTGCAGACAGTGGAGCGTGTGTGGTGAAAACTGTGACCGCTCGAGGCGGTAGAAACTTACGATTCTGACATTTTCGTCAATTTCACACCAAAATTTGAAAGGTTTCGATTTTTATGTGGTCATAGTGGTTATGGTGGTCACCTACAAATCAGCGACCACATAGTAGAAATAGACGGAGCACACGAATCGCGAATTGAAGCCTAAATTTGCTTCTAGATTCTAGACCCTATGCATGAAAAAAACAAAGTACGTAAAAAATTACAAATGTTGTATCAAATTAAAGGTCTGAATCTCAGAATCACTATAGTACCTATAAATGGTTTACAGGTAGTTAACACATCGTAAACACTGATAATCTATAGAAGCTTGTCCTGGCATTTTTTGAGAGAAGCTGCCGCCACGGAATGCACCTGTAACGTTCCTATGATGTGTAATCCGCTTCTAAAACATTTATAATTGGTACCATAGTATTTGTGAGATTCAGACCTTTAATTTGATACACATTTATAATTTTTAGTCGACTATATTTTTGTAAACAGCAGTTTAAGGATTGATTTTGTTTTAATGCAGGCGCCATGCACACGGATAAACTCTCCCACAATAACTAAGTTATCGACCAAACTACGGCAGCTATTTTTTTTCAAAAAATATGATTAAAAAAATAAACTCTTTAGGAACAATTCCACCGTTTTTATTTTACCTGACCAAAAAATAAAAACAGTAGCAGCCGACTACTTTTTTCATGTCACGTTTTAAAGTTGAAAAAAACTTGTTACTTTTTATCATTTTTTTAAAATAGAACAAAAATTATTTTGGTAATATGATTGATACTGCTATTGTTCAGAACTAAAGCAAAATTCACACATGCAAAATTTCAACCTTAAGCTTCAATACTAAATGGTATAAACTACGAGTTATTTGAAACATGAGCACTGTCAGATTACGACGTTTTAGGCGACGTTTTATGTTTCTATACCTAGACAATATAGCCCAGGCTTCATTTGCTGTAAGCAAGATAGCTATGCTCAGTCTATTTACTATGTAGTCGCTGGCCCCGGGACACTGCAGACACTGCGGAGCGTGTATGACCGCTACGAGGAGGTAGAAACTTACGATTCTGACATTTTTCTCAATTTGACACTCCAAACTTTGAAAGTTTTCTACTTTTATGTGGTCATACTGGTTATGGTGATCGCCTACAAATCCGGATACGCCAGTTTTTGATCCTAATGTAATAGATTGGTGCTGGAACCAGCTTACATTGACCGTTTGGCTTTGAATAGTGTTTCTGGCTGAGGAACCTACTGTATTAATCAATAACAAAGCTAAATGCACTTATCTTTCACTCATGTTCGATTTAAAAAACACCAGGTATAGTTAAACCCAGGTGTATAACTCGTGAATGTTGATCACCCAAATTTGTGATTCACTGATTTTTTTATTCACTCATCGCTGGAAATGCATCATATAGTATATTAATAACCAAGTAATGAGAATAATACTGAGATATCTGTGGAAACTCGAAAGATTCTTTATAGACCATCGCATTTCTTGACCTCACTTTTAAAACGTTATTCCAGGCAATTAAAAATTCAATTACAAAACAGAGCAATAATAATAGTGGTATGGAGCAACAGACTATAATGACGGGTATATGCCTACTAAAATATAAAATTGCTGATTGCAATAGTAATGATGAGGTTAATGTCTAAATTATTACAGCTACTTCCGTTGGTTGCTTGTATAGTAGTATCTAGGTCTTAATAAAGAAGTGTTTCGCCTTCAACAGATATCAAAAAATATATTTAACAAATTTTAACGCGCAAGCTTATGCAAAATAAAAACTAATAATACCCCCGTTGCAGCAGACCTGCATACTCAGCGAATTTCAAACGCAAAACAACATATTTTAATCTAACATAGCGAGATTTTACATGTTTTTTGTAAGCTCCATAAGAATAACATGGGGAATGAGTAATGCAGGTTTGCTATGCTACAGGTATTTTTAAACTGGTTGGTTTTAATTCAGTATTTAGTAGATTTGAACTAGAAGAAGCCATTTACCAAGTTTTATCAAGATATGTTGAGAAATAAGCGAGATATAGAATTTTACTTATTTCCCATAAGGTTAACATTGAGACAACGTACTGTGTTTACCACTTTTAATATCTCGGTAACCAATGGACATAGAGCGGTGATTCAAAATACTAAATTGTTTGTTTTTTTGAGCTGAATTCAATGGTGCCAACAAAAATTTTTTTTCTATGTAAAAAACTCAAAAAACCCATTTTTGGGGGAGTTTATCCCCCTTTACCCCCCCTTCCAGTGGTCCAATCGGGCTGGTTTACGAACTCGTCCGAGTGATTACCACTTTACACGTTTGTACCAAATTTCATGATGATCGGACCATATTTACGGCCGCTATCGTGTTAACAGACATATATATATATATATATATATATATATATATATATATATATATAAATTCAAACGAATGGTGTTTTTTGCTTCTGGGGACCCCAAAATGAAAAGTTAACATGGTCTCAGACTTAGGTCTTACCATGAGTACTACCGTAATAGCTTATTCCTTTAAGGAAATTCGCTAAAACACAACAAAGACGTTTATTTTTACTCGTTAAAGGACCACATAATATATATTTAAGCATTGATAAGAACGGTAAATCTATTTTTCATAATTTGCTCAGCAGAATAATCTACATATTCAGTCTTTTTCGCTGTCCGGAGCGTAACCTAACCTTGCAAAAGAATTAAGCTGCACACTAAATAAATTCATAAATGCATAAGGTAAAATCTATACTTATTTAATACGCTAGGTGTTTTTTTGTGATCATTACTCCTCCTAACGTTCTGGGCCGATTTTTATAATTTAGGTGTCATTGGAAAGAACCTGGCGTGAAGTTTTGCAGGAAATAAAATTTAAAAGGGTTTGACTAAAGGGAAGAGCCCTAGACACCCTTAAAGTGTCATATTAGTCCATAAGATTTAACATGGGAATAGAAATTTCAAATAAAGCAGCTGATTGGAGCAAACAAGTTTTTCAGCAAAGCCATATGTTGTTAATGGAATTGAAACCGTTGCATGTAGAGCAGCTGGAGGCATTTCAGTTGATGGAAGATGTAAATAAATATCTATTATCCTAATACATACTTAAGGTCAGAATTCAGTTTTATTTATTTATTTATTTTATTATTTATTTTGAATCACATGTCTGTGTGAAGATTTTAATATTCACAGATGTTTATATT
This sequence comes from Flexamia atlantica, assembly GCA_035578135.1. Taxonomy (NCBI): domain Eukaryota; kingdom Metazoa; phylum Arthropoda; class Insecta; order Hemiptera; family Cicadellidae; genus Flexamia; species Flexamia atlantica. Next base: position 1,692,974 of record JAQJVK010000030.1, on the reverse strand, counting down.
CCAAAGAAAAATACTAAAAGAAAAAATCAATTCTTATGTATAAATTCTATAAATATAAATAGAAATACAAGAAAAAGAAGTAGACTTAACATTAATGATTAGTAGATTTATTGAACCATTTTAGTTCGGTTTGAGATTAAGACGGGTCACACGCCACTTAGGGCCACTTTCCCAATTAAGATTTAAAATAAACGTGAATTTAATTTAAACCATATGAATATTCCAATGTTTAAATTATATACTATAGGATTAGGAAAATACAAATTTTACTAAACTTAAGTTTCTGAAGTTCAAATACAACTAGGAAAGCAGCTCTTAGTTACATATACTGAATTTCAGAAAGTTTTATAAAAATAACGTAAAACCCACAAAACCAAGTAGCTTAACTTTTTTTCACAAAACATAATTTAATTCTTCTTTACTCATCAGGTTTAATTCTAACAACCCATTTAAAAACATTAGTGTTGTCTAAACAAATGTGCAGTCGATTTTCAAATAACAATTTATTTTGTTTCATTTTCTTCCGTATGGTGCATGGGGTATTTCAACTAATGATTAATTTATGTATGAAAATTTTATCTTGATGAACTTGGTTGAGTATACACTTCGATTGGAGTTTATAGTGAATGTTACTGTGAAGCGTTTGTGAGCAATTACCTACAAGAAAATTACATGAAAATGTAAATTACTTTAACTTACTTCAACTATGAAATGCTAACCATGAATGACGTAAACATGTAAATAATATAATTTTAACAATTCTTTTTGTGTTTAGTGATTTTCTATCGTAAAAAGAACCCAGTTTCCAGTAATTCCAGCACACGCTATGACTAGGTATAGCTCAGGGTCAGTCCATTGCAAAAGTAGGAATTTACCTTCCCTCCCCAGTATCTCAAGGACTACTGTTGTCTATATGTGGCGGCAGGTCAAGCCAACTCCTTTGAGGGGCTCATAATATTCATTGAAAACACTAAAGAAACATGGACATCTCCTTAAAGATGATTGAGTATTCACAAGAAATATAGTTTAAAAAGCTGTTGCCAAAAATTTCAGTATAACAGGAAGTTCAACCATATAATTTATAAAATAGTTCCAGAATGCTGTACCATAATTATTTTTATTTTGTAATCAATACATAACAATTGCTCGATTTCGAGCAATGGGTTTACTAGTTTATATAAATATAAGATTTAAAACAAACTTAATAAGTATAATTCAATTAAATTAAAAAGTCACATATTTTGCTGACCATCTGAAAGATACCAATTATAAAAAAATGAGAATTGAGAGACTCCGATGGGTGAAACACGGAAAGTTTTTTTTGTCAGAAGAACGTTGTCTAGAGAAAATATCTTATTTTTTGGAAGAATAAAGCGTCTTCTTGCCCTTTTTCTAGCAATGCGGATTTACGAAAGAAATTATGAAATTTTAGCTTAAAAAACTAAATTAATTGATGGATCATTCGGTTCTTTTTTTGTCGTTTCATTTGATTTTGCATTTCCAATCCTTTCATTCTTTAGAGATAAAACATTTCTCGCCTACCTTCTAGCGGTTGAATGTCATGGAGACCGCAGGCAGATCGGGTATTGTAGGCATTGGTAGGTTGTATTCACCGTGTGTCCGATTAGGTAGGTACGTGAAATAGGAATTTGAGGTATTGCTTGAATTTTAGTCGCCATGGGTCCGTCTAGGTAGGTAGAATTAAGGTACTTGAAGTATTGTAGGCATTGTAGTCGCCGTGGGTTCGTCTAGGTGGGTACTTTAAGGTATTGTACGTGAAATAGGAATTGTAGGTATTGTAGGAATTTTAGTCGCCGTGGGTAGGTAATTTATATAGGTATTGTAGGAATCGCAGGAATTTTAGTTGCCATGGGTCCTTCTAGGTAGGTACTTCAGGTATTGCAGATACTGCAGGCTTTGTAGTCGTCGAGGGTCTGTCTAGGTAGGTGCTTTAGGTATTGTAGGTATTGCAGGCATTATAGTCGCCGTGGGTCTGTCTAGGTAGGTACTTTAGGTATTGTAGGTATTGCAGGCATTATAGTCGCCGTGGGCACTTAAATCCTTGCTTAATTAACGTCACCGTGGGCAGTTAAATCTCTAGGTAGGCACTTTAGGTATTGTAGGTACTGTAGGCTTTGTAGTCACCGTGGGTCTGTCTAGGTAGGTAATTTAGGTATTGCAGGCATTGTGGTCGCTGTGGGTCCGTCTAGGTAGGTGAGGTACTTTATTCAGGTATTGTATAGGTATGGGCAGGTATTGTAGTCGCCGTGGGCCCGCCTCAGCGCGGCGTCTTCATCACCTCCGTCAGTAATTATTTAACCACTCAATACCGAGCGAGATTGATGTTCCGGCGGGAATGCGCCCCTCCCCCTCCCCTACCCCTCCCCTACCCCTCTCCCTACCCCTCCCCTACCCCCCTTGTTAACAGACTAATTATCACGCCTAGGTGGCGGCTCGGCACGGACACGGACAACACTGGGCCGGAATTTTGATAAGCTGTTTAACGGCCGTTAGGGGCTGCGTTTCGGACCCCTCACCACCTCGTCGTAAATCTGAGCTTCACCTCGCCCACTATTAGTTATGGTGTTGGAAGACTAATGAAGGGGATAATTGGGGCCCGGTTCCAAGTAGGGAGTAATATTAAGGGGCCGCTCGGCAAACCAAAACTTGTTCGTCGAAATGTCGGGAACTGTGAAAGTATATTGCAGATTTCTTACTGACGCTATGGGCCGAAACATAAAAAAGACACAAAACACTACATAAAAACCAGGTGAGAGTAGCTGCGTTTCGCCTTGCCTTCCCTAAACTGCCCTGACGCCGCTGCCTATTGTTTTACAGGGTTGAATGGACGGAGTGTGTCCGCTCTCGCACCCTGATCGGTGGTTACACTTCGCCACCCACGGCAGACACAACTGGACTGGGTCTCATTGTGTTTTTGACTCTGACCGAGTCCTTTGAACATTATGTCGCTGTGCCCCCGTGCGTCGCTCTTTAGCTATGGCTTCCATGTAGGTAGTTCTCAGTTTTATTTTATGTTTATCTAAGCATGTATTGAAGCTTTCAGTTGAAAAATGTGTTTCGAGAATGCGGTTTCAAAAACAGGGTCGTACTGAAGTGCATTTTTACAATAATATAGTGCCGCTACTTCAGTTTCGCATTCAAATCCTGGTTCTTTCATAAACAAATTAATTTTTAAAAGTATCTCTTCCCAAGATGAAGAGCAATAGTCTTAAGTGACGATTACAAACAAATCCTGTAAAAAGTCGGTCGAAATTTATTTTCTTGAAAACAGATAAAAAATCTACAAAGAAAATCTCCAAAAGTTGTAAAACTGGTCACCAAAACTGCTCGTCGATGGTTTTAATGGTTGACCAAAAACCAGAAAAACAATATGAATAAATAAATCACACACAGTTTATTTATGTTTAAGGCAGAGGAAGTAGAGGTGAAAACAAATGACATGGTTCAGTTCGCCCACAATACTGATGTTAATTTTTGCATGAGACTTACGGACGCCAGGACCACGACTTTTGCCTCGACCTGTAAGGCGGGGGCGGCGAGTGAGACAATGTTGTTAGCTCGTAGTGACAGAGTTACCGCCCCGGGCTGACGGTAAATAATGCGAGCATAATCGGTAAAGTCTCGTCGTCAAAGACAGCAATTATATTGAAAATATCGATATGCCTTTTATTCGATGCATAGGAACCATTAATATCGGTGGATACGATATATCGGAAGCAAATTATCGATAGATCCTCGATAAATCGAAAAACGATATATGAGAAAAGACTATTTTACGTAAGTTCAAGGAGGGATTGGACTCTTTTTATAATAATGGTTTGCTTCCACAGAACTCAACATTTTTCAAAATATTTTGGATAAGTTTTTCAAAACTTTTCTTAATTTTTAAAAAGCAAAATAATATGCTGTACATTTTACATCTCTCCCTCCGCCAATTGTCTAAGGCAGGGAGTGATGGGCGTGTGGGCGGCTAGTGAGACAATGTCGTTAGCTCGTAGTGACAGAGTTACCGCCCCGGGCTGCGGTAGATTGTGCGAGCATAATCGGTAAAGTCTCGCCGCCTCGTTGCCAAAGACAGCAATTATTTTTAAAATATCGGTATTCCTCTCATTCAAGGTGGGCGCGGCGAGTGCCGGGATCCCGCATGATTTTAGGGCATATTCAATCCCGGGATTCTCAGGCTCAATCCCGGGATCTTCGGGATTATTAAATTCATGTGTAAAATCGATGTTCATTACGTTCACATCGGTTTTAACTACGTTTACAACTAAGAGAACCTTGTCAAATGACGTTTTCAATCAAGTAAACCATGATTTGATGTGTTATTGCAGTCTTTACATAACCTATGTAAGTGATGGTTTTCAGTCGGTATTTAAAAGCTTTGGAAAATGGTACAGAAAAATTTAAAATTTTTTTCTGATTCAGTATATTGAAACTGTTATTAGATTTCATTTCGATCTATACTTATTTAAATAATTTTTGTCGTAGTTTCTTATGTTTTACTTTAGGCCTACGTTATATCTCTCAAGCGAAGTTTTACTTTTAGTTGTTACATTATTTGACCAACTAAATAAACCTATTCATATTTTGCATACGGCTTTCTTTATTTAAACTTTATATTCTTTATTTACAATTTGTAATTTTTGTTTATTTTAAAATTTTACAACGTTTTCAACTTCTAACTAAAAGTAAAACCGATTCATGTATTGCCCTATGATTGCGATACCATGATATATACGCGAAATTATTAACTTTTTGTAAATACTATATTAGGACCAATCCCGGGATTGGTTTCGGGATCCCGGGATTAACGTTCTCAATCCCGTAATCCCGGGATTGAAAATATCGGCCGGGATTGGAATCCCTACGAGTGAGACATCATGTCGTTAGCTCGTAGTGACAGAGTTACCGCCCCGGGCTGCGGTAAATAATGCGAGCATAATCGGTAAAGTCTCGCCGCCTCGTCGTCGTCGTGCCGCGCAGAACTGAACGATCCGCCGCGCATCCCGCCAATCCCGCCGCGGTGATAAATACAAATCTGCGTTCAAGAAATTGTTTTATTTTACTTGAGATAAGTGAGGGATTGTTTGTTGGGTTGAAAGCCAACCGCGAGGAAAGTATGATGGCGTCTTAAATCTAATCTGTGATAAGTTTTGTTCCGTGTGTCGTGGAATCGACTGGCCTAAATTTGTGACTCAGTTTCTCTTTATCCACATGACCATAAAATTATTTCATTGGGTGAATAAATAAAAAATACCTTTTTGCAAGCGCGTTGCCACCTTGTTTGCGCCTTATTATTATTTATTTAAGGTCGGTTTGACTGAATAAGGTACAAACCAACCCACAAAAAATAATAATAATTATTATTATATGATGTAATCAAAGGTTTACAATTGTAAATAAATATTCAAGGATTCGTCAGTTACAATTGAAATCGTGGTCCCTCTTAAATTAGTCCAGTAAAATAATCTTCAAAAAACCCCTTCACGGGAAGGTTTTTGGTCAAGATTTATTTTTATTGCTTCTTATGTATTTTAGGTCGCTGAATCCAAATACGATGTTTGTTAACAAAATTTCGTGACGGAACACGAAAATAAAAATGCAAAACAATTAAAAAAAAAATCTAATTTTATTACGTATTTTTGCTTATAACTCAAAAACCGTAATTTTTATGTGGTAAACATTGATTTGCTAAAAGAAAGTACATAAAATTTCCTACAAGATACACTTCTTGTTCTTATTTCTATGACAAAGTCTGTGGGTAGCGCTGCAAATTGAAAATTTACAAATTTTTCCTTTAAGCTAATTTTTCTATAAGGAATAAGCTATTCCAGTATGAGTTATGTTATGGCTATGGTTATAGTAACCCCGAGTGTGATGCTCTGCATTGATGGCGAGTCGGGGTCGAACTAGAACACCATGTTACTACTGTACCAGGAAGTAGATGGATCAGCCACCTGCGAATCAGGGCGGCGCGCGGCGGTTCCATACAAATTGGCGCGCGGAAAATATTTTTTTCTATTTATTTATTTTTGTAAAAAACTATTTTTTATTTCAAAAATTAAAAAAATCAAACGTTTTTAATTCAACTTTAAAACTTGACATAAATAAAATCGGCTGCTACTTTTTAATTTTTGTTTGTCTGGTACAATAAAAAATGGTGGTAATTTGTACTAGAGTTCAATTTTAATTGAAAAAAAAAATAGCTGCCGTAGTTTGGCCAAAGAACGTCTGATAACTTAGTTTTTGTGAGAGAGTTTATCCGTGCGGCGCCTCCATGAAAACAAAGTCAATTCTAAACCGTTCTTTACAAAATTACAGTCAATTATAAAAATACAAATTTTGAATCAAATTAAAGGTTTGAACCTCACAATCACTATGGTCCCAATTATAAATGTTTAGAGGCAGTTTACATATCATAGGAACGTATACGAGTGCATTCCTTGGCGGCAGCTTCTTTAAAAACATGTTAGGACAATCTCCTAGGTTATCAGTGTTAACGATGTGTAGAACCATTTATATTTGGTACTATAGTAATTCTGAGATTCGGACCTTTAATTTGATGCCATTTGTAATATTTACGTAGCTTGATTTTTCCATGCACAGGGACCAGAAGCAAAATTAGGCTTCTCCTCGCCTCGAGTGCTCCTATTTGTACTATGTGGTCGCTGGGTTCGACCTAGAGCACCATGTTATAACTGGCGCCAATTCTTGGGGCCCAGTCCACGCATGGGGCGGGGAGTGGGTAGGCTGGGAGGAGAGGGGAGTAGTAGCGGCAGCGGCGGCCGACAGTGTACTAGCCTGGCTGCGTATATTCGGCAGCTCGCACGTAGTTACTGCTTCCGTGGCAGTCGTTGTTCAGAGTCAGGCAGCTTTAATAAATACTAATGAAATATTTTATATTATTGAATAGAATTAAAACAGATCATTAATCGTCAATAAGAGTCAATGTTCCGTCGGTCAATGTTTTCAGGACGACTGACGACATGTAGTGACACGCTATTGTTGACGGCTGAGAGCAGAATGACAGTGCTGCGCTCTAGCGACGCGTTGTCGCGCATGCGCACCAGCCGTTTTTGCTACCGCGCATCCACCGCATTGGGGCCCAAGAATTGGCGTCAGTTATACCAGGATGTAGATGGAGCCACCTGCGAGTCTGGGCGGCGCGCGGCGGTTCCGTACAAATTGGCGCGCGGACCGATTCATCTCCCTGTCGCAGCGGTATCGCCCCATTACAACTACTTCCTAGAACTGATGTCTATCACCCCTATATGCTAAACATGTGTCAATTTGCATTTCGGCTAAATGTCCACCGGGACTCGTAGAATGCGTGTATCTGCTTCGATCTTAATGATGATTTAAAGGCTGGATTACCAGTCGATTTCGCGGTTCTGAATTCAGAATTTGATTATTTTATTTTTGTGAATAGGTCAACGAGCTATGTTTGAAATGGGAGCGAAGATGTTAAAGTTGAATTATTTATTGATAAACAGCTGCAAATCAGGGAGAAAAGTATTTTTGTCCAAGGCTTTAGGCCGTATACGTGAGGGTTACGTAGATTCTCAAAAAAACTTGATTGCATAAATGTACGGCAATTGAATTTTGTTTAATCTATTCATCAGATTAATCAGCTTCGAAACGTATATAGGATCTACATTTTAAACAGTTGTCAGAAGTTGTGTTAACCTATATTTTATAGTTGTAAGCTACAACCATATTAATGATGGAATAGCCTCTGAATCACTGTTATATAACCAAAGAAAGGTATAAAATTACTTGGTATACTGCCGAGTGATTGTCAATTGGTTTTTTTAACGACCAATGGTTTCGGACCTCATGTGTCCATTTTCAAGTTGACATCATATTCAAGATAAAACATATTCCTCTTCAAGGTAGTCATATGGTAATTGAAGAGACGTCACTACTACACTTAAAAACACGAAAACATTTAAAAAACGGACGAAAAATTACACAATCCACAAAAAACTGGCCAGTATTTACGAACCGCACATGTGCCGTCAACAGAAGGTGAATCATGACTTCCGTTGACGGCACATGTGCGGTTCGTAAATACTAGCCAGTTTTTTGTGGATTGTGTAATTTTTCGTCCGTTTTTTAAATGTTTTCGTGTTTTTAAGTGTAGAAGTGACGTCTCTTCAATTACCATATGACTACCTTGAAGAGGAATAGGCATGTTTTAACTTGATGTCAACTTGAAAATGGACTCATGAGGTCCGAAACCATTGTCTGTTAAAAACCAATTGACAATCACTCGGCAGTAGGCCTAATTTTATACCTTTCTTTGGAACCATATTAACCTTACTTGAAAATCGTTTTATCAGCAATTTGCGGGACCGCGAAAATTAATCGTTACGAGAAAGACAGCGAGAAAGATATTTCAAGGTATCCAACAGCTTATAAAGAAGCTATTCAACCACCAGGTCAACGGACGAATGGCGTTTCAGCCATCGGCGAACCAACGCACTGCTAAACACACCTCCAGCCGGACAGTTTGATGGGTAAATGAGTGTAAAATGATATCGACACTGGCAGGAGAGTAAGGCTGAGAAGAGAGAGGGGAAAATTGTTCCTCCTCTCTGCGAGTAGTGAGTAGAGCCAATGAGGAGTACTGGCTCTGATCAGGCAGTCGCAGTTACGCTTGGGTGGCGAGTCTTGTTCAAATAGTAATGTATTATTTTTCGACCCACCGGGATCTATACCATCGAAACACAAGATACATCTCTATCGGAAGGAAAATATCGATATTCTTTTTGCGATTAGTCGGAACCAAAATATCGATGATTTTAAAATATCGAAATTAATTTCTCATCATTTGTTATTGCAAATCTGTTTCAACGTATCTTTTTCTGTGTTTCAATTATATGCAGCTTTTTCATTGTATTGGACCAAGGCCGCACTGAAAAATATTTTTAATCCGCCTTGATCGGATCTTTAGTCAACACATATTTATGATATTTCGGAATCAAAATATTATTGAGAAATAAGCTTATAAATGATAAATTTTACTTTATTTAGAGTAATATTTATGCGAAATATTCAAAACAACGGTTTCCCTATCATATGCAGAATATGCCCACATATAAAAATAGAAATTCACTGAGCGTCAGGTTTGCTGCGAAAGGTGTATTTAAATTGTTAGATATGATTGAATATGATTTTTTCATGGGTATTTTTATTTTTTATTTGTTTTTTGTATTAGAACCAAAAAACCGATATGTTTTTTTAGATATATCCCAACCTAAATATCCATTACGTCTAATGCATCAATTCCATTGCCGATATCGATAAGTCGCTTCTTCCAAAACAAAATGTATCGATTACATTTACAATGGGACCAAAATACCGATATGCTCTTTGCGATAAATAGGATTTGAAGTATCGTTTCTTCCAACTTAATCGATATCATCTGCTGCCCCAGTTAGTACGTCCGCGCTGCGGCGAAGGCTTCAGAAGGGACATTCCGACACCGACTTCGATCCGATATTTGGTATCGAATAAGTATCGAATAAGTATTTTGAAAGAAAAGTATTGATAGCCCGATATTATCGTATCCAAAGTATCTATTTCATGAGTATCGGTATCGGTAGGCCTATATCGGATCAGAAGATGCCAGGAAAAACTAAAAAATTAACAAGTTCATATTTAATTAGGTTATTTTAACTGTTAATGGAATGTTAAAACAAATTAATGTTATTTAAATAACTGATACACTAACATTTTAATCATTACATGTTATTAGAAAAATTGTACTTTTAAACTTTAATTGCTCATTTATTTTACATATAACAATCTTTAGAAAAATTCTTCCTTTCTGCATGACATGTCCAATTACGATCTTTTAACTTTTCCGAATTATTGATGATTGTCCATTGTCTGTTAGTTTGTAAAGAAATAGGTAGGGTAACCAAAATTATACATTAAGAACATAATTGTAATAAAGTATAAATAAATAAACAATAAATTACAGTAGAGTCCCGCAAACCCGGACTTCGATAACCCGGAATTCTGGATAGCTCGGAAAGCCTGCCAGAGCAATAAAGTGCACTGAGATTCAGTGCCAGAGCATGGTTTGACACATATAAAACAGTTTTGAGTTTTCTTTAAGATTTTTTGTAACTGATAATGTAGTTTTTGTATTTTTTACTGTGCAATAAATAAATGATTTCTTATAGAAATAACAGAAACTAGTCTTATTTTTCCTTATTTTTACTCATTTCCCGATAACTCGGAAATTTCACAAACCCGGACACCGTTCGGTCCACATTAGTCCGGGTTTGAGGGACCCTATTGTATAAGGGCAAAAAGCACGACGTGGAAGATAGCTTAAATTTCAAAAATTTTTGGCCAATTATAATATAAATTTTTTCTCCCCTGACGCGTTTAATAATTTATATACGATTCGATACTTTTCATGCGATACTCAAAACCTACTTTTGATACCACAATAATATCGAATGATTCGATACGATACCGATACCGTGAATATCGAAAGAAAAGTATCGATACGTACTAGTATCGGAAGTATCGGATCGTCCCTCGGCTTCAGTCGGCGGGAATGCAGAGTCGCCGAGTGATCGCTATTTACCGACTGTGCTATTTACCGACTGATTGTGTCGGTAACTACCGCCGATGGAACCCAAGACTCCGGAGACAAATGTATTACTCGGTTCATTACCGTAAAAACCGGCGGGAATGTGGGTATGAGTTAATGGCGGAAACTACTTCTGCGTTGACCGATTGGAATCCGATTCCCCGAACGATGGACAGTAATGCTGCGTTGTGGTGCATGCCTTGAACAGTTTTAAATGCCAACGTCCGTAAATTACACGTTTTAGTAGTAAAGTAGTCGACTGTGACTGACTGACTGATTGATTGGTTAATAAATTTGTTGAGATATCGACGCATTCATATTGCAAAGTCTTAAGATATATACGTTGGATACATTACTTGAAATGGCGACTCACCCAGTAGTATAAGCCAAGTATGAATGACAGATGAGTGAAGGATGATTGTGGCGCGATCTTGTAGTCATGTAACTGACTAAGGCCGACATGTTTCTTAGATAGGACTGTTAATTAATAGCCCAGCAGCCAATGGCAACTAAGATACCTACATTTTAACGTGGAATCCGAACCACAATTTCCTCGGTTAACAGTTTTACGAACTGGTCTAATTATAAGGACGGTCCTATGAACGTAGAATTCAGTAGGAGATGACAAACAAAAGTATTGAATAAAGGAGATGTTTGCTGTGCACAAATTAAGATCAGGTAAATTTGTGATCAGGATCAATAATAAGGGTCCTTACTGATTTTTTGAAGGTAATTCTTTATTCGATATTATAAGAAGTCGCCTTATATCGCCTTAAATAGTATATCAAATGGTTTGCTTGAGAGCAAAGAAAGAAGGGTGAAATTGATCACGTATCGTATATCACTTCTACTAAATACGTATCAATTCGTGTGGTAGTAAAATCAACCGAATTTTCAATAAATTATTTGATTTTTTACGGAAACGAACTAGGCAATCTCACAGTTTCACTTATAAAAGATCAATTTTTAAAGATGTAAAGATGTAATTTTCCTAAAGATACACATGAACCGGACAAAATACCAGAAAGGTCGTTCTTTAATGCCCATTCCTATTAAGAGGGTTCCCTACTTACGCCAAAACATGCCTAAAACACGCTCCGCGCGGTGTCATTTAGCGCCTAAAGTTTTCAAAATAAAATTTAATTTAATATAGCATTCCAAAGATAAAGAGTTGTAGAATGTTAATTGCTAACTCAAAATCGTTCGTGTTAACGCATTCTGAAGATACATTCCGTTAAAGTTGGCCAACTTTAACGCCCTGTATCTTTTTAATGAGTGAGCTTATACGATTTTGGAGAAGCAATAAACACTCTGCAACTCGTTACCTTTACAATGCTATATCCGAATAACTTTTATTTTAAGAATCGGAGACGATAAACGACACCGCGTTTACCCGTGCACCGGCTTGCGCAGTGAAAAGTGCACAAATTTAACATGGGCTCTTATGGAGCCGCAGTTTCAAAATTCGCCGCTAGTGTCGCAGAAAAACGAAAACTGCCGTTGGTAGGGAACTCTCTTAACCTCAACCTGGAGCCTATGGAGTAACAAATTCAAAGGAGGGATGAAGGATGGAGTAGTCCCCGAATGTTATGGTGTTTTTGCCCCTGGCGCTGGCGCTGGCCCAGTGACCGGGAGTGGCCCGGGCTAATGGGCGATGACACTTTGTGGAATAAACGGATTAGGAGGCAGGTCGACATCCGGTGTAACCCGAGCCTGGCGGCGCCGTGTGGTGCGACCGACCGGATCGAACGATCGACAAGTCGAACGGTTGTTTCCTTATTCAATCGGTTGTTTTCAATCGAATCAACCCGAGTGAAAAGTGGCTATACCATTGGTGACCTATTTTTTCAAGGAATATTGCCACGAGTTTGCTGACCTCTTTTAAGGGAGCGCTCCTTAAGACAATCAAGATTCAATCGAATCCAGAGGAACTATCGACAAGTCGATTTTTGCAACAACCGATTGAGTCGGTTGTTTTCAATCGGTTGTTTTCATCACTAACCTCTACCGGTCACCAAGCTGCGCTCGTGGCCGAGTAGGGGCTTGATCTCTTTGTCAACACGTCGTGATACGTAAACAATGAGTGGAGAAGGAGCGCTCGAGGTTGACTCCATAGAGTAACCCACAAACAACCTGCTGTACGTTTGTGGGTTATGGAATCGACGATCTTGAAGGCCGTTTAGTTTAGTCGAAGAGGCCTAAAGAAAATAATTGTAATCAGTGTACCGATTTCATTGCACCTAGACGTTTAATTTTGTTATCTAAGAAAGTAATTGTAATATAACATACTTTGAGTGGAACACAGTAAAACCTACATTTGAGTAGTGAAAAATGTTCGAAAAATCGTTCCAGCTACCTACATTACTGTTGCTGTATGATAAATCTCAAAGTAAACTCAAGACCGAGCATGAGATCAAATTATTTATTCCTGGTGTGTAAATAATAAATGTTGACGGGTGATTCTTCTTTGTTCCCAAGCATTAAGAAAAAGGTATTTCGAGTTGTGAAGTTTTCTTCCAACTAATGACCCTCGTGCCCAAGATTCTCAACAATCAAAAAACAAGATCGGTCCCCAAAAGTTCCAACGACATAATTAAGAACTCAACCCAGCGCCTAACACTTCCTTACGGCCGCAAAGAACGCGATCAACGCGATCAAAGCGATCGACAAAGACAGGACCGCGCGTAATAAAGAGATACTGAGCATGGGCCGGCCCGGGGATTATAGGATTACAGAAGGAATGCAGAGATCGGAGAGGGGCGAGCTGGTATAATTAGTGGCTGTAATTACGGCGGTGGAGCCGCGAACGCCGCGAACGAGGGATTAGCGGCCTTAGCGGCAGCGGCAGCGGCAGGACCGCCGACGTCGACGGCCGCCGCGCCGTGTGGATATGGCTGCGGACTGGACTGGGTATCGTGATGTTACCGCGTGTGGATGGCTGTGTGTCGCGGCCCTCAAAAGATCCTTCCTTGATCTCAAAACGCAAATAAAGACATATTTTACTAGGTTAGTCGCTCAACCTAAATAAACTCAAGGAGAGACTTATAATCTGCCATATGTACATTAAAATCTGGAAAACCACAATAAATACAAGTACTTAACAACTACAACTTACAACTACAACCGAGGAAGATCTACATCTACGGAGACCCTGCTGAGAGGGAGTAGTAAGCAGGGCGCAAGATCTATGTTAGCAGATGAGGGAGAGAGAAAAAAGATTAAGAAGGAGATAAAATTAAACTATTTGATTAGAAATAAATAAATAAAACAAGTAAGGAATGCTCTCAGGAAACAATATTAAGAAAATATATATATAAAGGAAATGGAAAAGGAAGCCAAAAGATGTCGCAAGATAGGGACTTGGGAAAGGAGTAGAATGAATGAAAAAAGGCTAGTCGCTAATTTCCTCCATTGGCGAGAAGGTGGAGGCGCACGGTCAACTAAACTTTATGTGGTGTGGTTCATCAAAAGTGTTTTTAAGTGCTGTATGAAGTTTTTTATTTACATCCAGTGAAAATACATTCCACTACCAACACAACAACCGCGAACATAGTCTTTTAGGGATATAATTATTTACCAATTTGAAACGCTCTCAAGTTCTTTGTCCCCACCCACACATTGCCCACAGGGACACTTCCACATTTCCTCCAGGCAATTCATCACCATTACGTCCACCGCTCATCTCTGATGAAGAATCGCTGATGCTTTTATAAATGCAATTAAAGCGTCCCGTCTTGTCCAGATCCCATACGGTTTTTCTCACAGTTTTTGCCGCCGCCCGTGTTATAATTGTAAGTAATTTAATCCGCGCACGCAGCCGGCTATCTCACGTCAGGCTGTCAGTCGAGCTCGGGCTCGCCGCTGAGCTTCACTGGGAGCTCGCGTGAGCTCGCCCATTAGCCGGTCCGCACGCTACGACTGCGACGCTACTCGCAAAATGCGACTTTATGGAGTTTCTAGTCTTACACTTTACGGCAGATTATGGCTGTTGTCGCAAAGTGTTGTATTTCTTGTTGAGCTAAACGCTGAGGTCGGGGAAAGAAGGTGCTTGGATAGGGAAGGATTTTGTTTGTTGGCAATTCTTTGTTGATCTAAATATTAGTCAATTTCTCAAACATTGACTTCACTGAGAAAATACTCTATTATTCTTTTCTGTGGGAACATAATTGAAAAAAATGTCCTTGTTTGATAAGTGTAGGGCAAGGAGTTGATTCGTGGAATACCCTAACAGTAGTTGTCGTTTTTTTGTCCTTTACCCACACCACAAAGCCTCTGCGTCAATAAAGCTGTTGGAGTTGATACAACAATTAGGCCTAATTGTAAACCTAATAATCTACAAATAATACATTCCATTTCACTGCAGATAATTTGGTCGCTATTGAAGAATATTTCTGCTAAAACTGGCTACAAAAGGTAATTTTTAGAAAACAAAATTCATTAGCTTCTCCCCTACGTAAAATTTTAGGCAACAAAAAATAAATACATTATTTTTGCAACATTTAAGCTATCCCGTCTTCTCACAGGTAATTCCATTATTTTAATTGATTTACCGCAAACAAACGAAATAAAACAATGGATTTAGAGCTCACAATTTGGCTTCATTGCAGAATATCTGTATATTACTTGACATACAACTCAACATAAAAATACATTACATAAAAATAAAAAATCTATATATTTACGCAAGGGGGTTTCTTTTCGCCTCAATAACGGCTGGAGCGATTTTGACGTTTTAGATGACAGTTTAAAGGTATTTCTTTCTACTTATATTTGCCAATACATATGAAAAAAAATAAAATCACTTGAGTACAGTCAAGGGCTGAAGTTTCGCAACAGGGGCGCTAGCCATCAACATTTGCCCAAGCTCATTGAACTTTGTTCACAACTGAACATACAATAGTTTTACAGGTAAACTACAGCATGCAGTGTCGGCAAGGGAAGCTGCAGCTGAGAAATTCAACAAATAATTCTTAGTTGAATATCATTCCGTTAACATTTTTATAACGTAACTTTCATAAAGCTGATCTGCGTTCATAAAATTCCTTCCGTCATCCGGAAAACATTTCCATTCACTACCACGAATGTTCCCCTTCTAGCTCAATCACAGTTAAACTTCTTCAAGTACCGCCGAAAGACTCGTCAGCGTTGAAATCATAATTACATTCTCGGGACGATTACCGTAGCCGTCACGTCACCTCGGCACCTAAGCTAGTTAAGACTTCAGTCTCCGGAAGCGGGAGCGCGGGCAGCGCTGGCAGCGGTGGAGCTTTGTAATCCCCGTGTCAGAGTGTCAGCAGTCGGATTAGATTGTTTAACACTTTGGGTGCGGCACCGAAATGAGCAAAACCATCCCCAGGGCCTGAAATTTTTTTTTGCATTATATCTTACCTTTTGTATCCAGAAGCCAGGATCATGGTCGCAAACTGCGTTTCCAGGCGTTTTTTAAAAAAAAATGGCGTCCAAAATCGTCAGTCTCCGGAGACCGGGCCGGCCCGCGGGAAGGGGTCCGTAGGCACGGTGACGTAATTTCCCCACTTTTAGCCTCACAAACACACGGTTTTCACACAAAAAAATTATAAATGGCATAATAACTAATATTTACTGTATTTACAGCCTCATCCTCCCTCCCAACCAATGTTTATTTCATTTACAGGGCATCGTGGAACTGTTCAAAACAGTTACCAAAACACAGACACGGTTTGTCCGTACCTCACCAAAACGTCACAAAAAATAAAATAATAAATTATAAAACGTCATATAACTCGCAAAAACACGATAGTAATAAGTCAAACCACGCAATAAGTAAGTAATAGATAAAAGGTCTCTGGAGACCGGGTCAGGCCCGTGGGAACGGCGGGCGACGCGCCCAGAGTGTAGGGCAGGTTGCTATGGCAACGCACACGACAACAACTCCGAGCTTCTCCGCAAGGTCGCAGCACTGTGGCTGATTCATTCCACCGAGTGCGGGGGAGACTCGCGAGACCGGCCAGGCCGGCGCGCGCTTCCAGCCACCGGTCTCCGGAGACCGGGCCGCACCCAAAGTGTTAAACTGGAGAGTTGATAACATCTCGCCTGACAGTCAGCTGGGCCGCGCCGCGTCAGGGTTGCCAACCGCCGAACGTGTGTCGTGATTGTGGTTTATATTGTATGAAGTGTATTACGATAAGCGGGTTAACGGGTTAACACGTAGGCCTATATAGATGTTGTGTGATCGTTTTTACCCAGCTTGGAGCGAAGGTTTATAATATAGGTTTTTTGGAAATAAATGTCAACGCTTTTTAGTCAAGCATTTGTTAAGGTATATTTTAACATTAAGGAAGATCTACAGGCTCGAGTTACAGTTTATTGTGAAGAAAAATGGTCACCAGCATACATACATGTAATACTATGGGGACTTTTCTTGTGTACTAAGACAGAGATGTATAGAATGTCAATGAGTTTTGCCATGGTGGTGACATCTATCTTATTGTACTGCTAAACCATTCTTGAATCAATAGGAGAAAATCACAAATCAATATTTATTTAATATACAAGGCCCTAATTCCTCAGAGCTTTTTATAGAACTATAAGTCTGCCACCCATCAAACCTATACTTGAATGAAAGGTCTTGGTGGGAGAATCTTCGGAAAATAAAAATTTGTTATACAATTTCCTCTAAGGGCACAATTATAAAGAAAAGGACTGAACAGCTGATGCATCTTTTACATTGTTTTACTTAACAACTACCGAGCAGTGCGTGGCCGCTAGTTTTTATAAAGAGTAAAAGACACAAACCATATGATAATTTGAGCTGAATTTAGAGTGTTGGACATAACATAGAGAAGAATTAAACAGATGTATCTTTTAATGTTGCACTCAGCAGGTGTCGAGCGCTGGCCAGCGGGTGACGAGGACTTAGTTCACAATTAACGCCGCGAGAGAGCAGCCCGTCGCTGCCCCCTCCTAATTTAACTTAACTGTAACTAGTAACTGGATGTAACTAGTAACTTAACTGTAACTGTAGCTGGATTTAACTGTAACTAGTACTTGGGCGTCACGGAAGACCCATTTAAAAGCGACCTCTGTTGATTCTCTGTGAATATAACGAGATTAGAGTTTGCATTTATCCAGAAAACTTTTGAGATCAAAACAAAATTCACCACCTTCCACCATCTTGCAAACACTTTTTCAACAACATTTCAGCAGTGACAACCGCGAGGCGAATCCGATCTCGACCCTCCAGTCGGCGCGGCTCGGGTAACAGTCGCAGTCGGTCTGTCCACATAAGGCGCTGCGCCTGCGTGGACGTCGGTGATGAACGCTGCACCGCGCACTGCGCAGCTGTCCTGCTCTGCGCATGCGTGATGCTGCAGATCTCATTACGGGGATGGCCAAAAAAATTAGTACAGGTTTTTTGTATTAGATGTGTAAAAGTAACTGATTTCCAAGGTAACTAATATGTTTCTGACTTAATACTAATACATTTTTGCAAAATAAATTTGGTATATTTTCCTATTATGATTTAAAACTAATGTGAGAGTTATCTCATGTAATACAATCTCTATGTAATTCAAGGGGTCACCAAGCATAAGATATCACATTCTGCATATTATGTATTACGAATATACAATATTACACAAATATTATTATATGTTACAAAATAAAAATAATTGTTGGAATGTATTTTTTAATTAATTTATCTATTAAATATCATTATGATTGTTTTAAAAACAGTAGTAGGCTAATAGTTTTGCATAAAATTTACTTTTGCAATATAATAACTGTCACAGCTATAAATAAACAAATCGTAAAATTAACTAAATTTTGGTGATTTTTAATTTTAATATTTTTTTAATCGACATAAACCTATTTTAAACAATTTTTAGCCAGAGTTTTTCAAAACTGTAAACTGTAATCTTAATATGAAACCTAATACAAATATATTTCTTTCAACTAATACTTCTTTGTAATAATAACTAGTATGGAAGTAACTAATATCACAAAATATCTTTTAATGTGGCACATCCCTAGCTGTCCACATAAGGCGCTGCGCCTGCGTGGACACTCGGTGATGCACCGCGCACTGCGCAGCTGTCGGGCCGCTCTGCGCATGCGTGATGCAGATCTCATTACACGGCGCCGATACCGCACGCAGCGCTAATGACTGCGCACGCGCAGTTAGAGTTCTAATTACCCCAGGCGCAGGCGCACAGTGCGCAGACGCGGACGTGCCGATATCTCGCCGAGGCCCAGACGGATTATCGTCGGTTTCATTGTTTCATTGTTTGTCTGGGGGAAGTTGTTTGGTTTTTTACTGTCGGAGAGGATCTGTTGCGGTAGAGCGGTCGATAATTAATTAAGTGTTGATGTTCAGAATTTAAAACATTTTCTGTCACGGTATGCGTTATGCGGTATGCAGGCTGCATTGCGGTTTTTAAGTGAGTTTTCAGAAATTATAATGACGTATGGTTTATGTGATGACAAAAGATTTTCTCTAAAGCAATAATAATAATAATAATAATAATAATAATAATAATAATAATAATTTAGATTTGCATTTGAAAATGTTTCACAATTGTATAGCATAAGCCATTAAAATTTAACCCAAGCTAAAATTTGGTCATTCATGCTACATTCAGACATACAATATCTTTATGAACCTGCTTCCCATTTATTGCTGATCATCCATGCCCCCCAGCCCCGGTACCCTGTTATCTAATGTCCTACAAGAATTTAGAAATTCTCCAACACTGTAAAAGGCTCTTGTCATCAAAAACTTATTGCGACGAACCTTGAAAACCTTAGATTTGGTTTTCGTCTCTTAAGGAAATTGGGAGGATGTTAGATTGTTGATCATATGTACCTTGCCTGTGATAGCATGTGCCCATAAACTACCGCTTTATGTTGACCGATACGATATAAGTCCCTGCCCTTAGTGTTGAGATGGTGTATGTCATGGCCTCTCTTCAAGGCGCATTTTGACATACACAACGTCACCGTGTATGCAGCAATGATCTATTACCCGGTACATTATTTAGAAATTTGCTTCAAATTTTAGGAGTATCTAGGAAATAGAGTAAATCACAAGCTTATTATTAGAGTGTATATTGTAAATAAAATCATTAAAACGGCAAAACAAATGGCTTTAGTTGAGATATTGTAACCCTATAGGCTACCTTTGACAGACATAGTCAGTAGAGAACATCAACCAAACACAACAAATTATAAATTTTATTAAATTTTTAATAAAAATTATAATTATAATAATTAATAATTAATAATTAATAATTGATAATTAATTTTTTATAATTTTTGATAATAATAATTGATAATTAATTAATTATAATTATAATAATTATTATAATTATAATTATAAATACATTTTTATTTTATTATAAATTTTATAAATTCGAAAAGAAAACTTTTACCCTTTTGATCTTAGTAGTTCATAACAGTTAAATCTGATATATAACTACGTCTATAGCACAACTGAAATTCCTTCTCCAGACAGAAATAAAACCCCTGCAATAACAAAGATAAATCAACCTTGTGCAAATATTTAGGCCAGTTATGCAGCTGGAAACAACGAGGCAGCGAACGACCGGAGCCAACAGAGTAACGCAATTCGCCGATAAATCCACAGGAACAAGTCGACGTTTACCTTGGCACGAGATAAAATAAAAGGCGCAGTAAATAAACGGAGCGCTGCAAGCGGCGCGTGACAGAAGTGTTTGGATATCGAAAGAAAATATCGATATTTATATCGACGATAATATCGGACCCTCAATATCGATATTCCGTTAATATCGGATCAAAAATATCGATATATCGGAAAAATATCAGTATTTCAGAAAAATGTTGTTAAAAATTAATCGATGCATACGTTATGTATCACAACAATTAGCAACACACCTGTGACGTTCATTTGACGTAAAATTGTTTACAATTTATACTTTGAAGTATAATTTTGGATCAATAACTGTAAAATAAATTATTTTACTGCAAAATACTACTCTTGTTTCAAGTAGGCTACATAGCCAATATAATTTTTTGAAATTGTGGATAAGCTATCTTTACAGCAAAACGACAAATAAAAAAAAAACTACAAACCCTTTCTTGTAGCTAATAAGTTATTTTCAAATTGATATCTTTAATATTTACTAATCAAATAATATTTGATTACTCCTAATGAAAAAGTGTAGAAAAGGTTAAACTGTAGGCCAATTTCATTCATGTATTATTCTTAAAAATCTGCTAATATCAATACTAACGATAATATCGAAGTAAAATATCGATATTCCGATAATATCTCAAGTCTAATATCGATATAAAAATAACGATAAATCGAATCCAAAATATCGATATTTCCGATATATCGGATATCGATACCAAACACAAGACAGAAGTGTGGGTAGGTGCATCGGTGCAGCCGACCGACCGACCGCGGAGTAAATCAAAATGTTAATTCCTCCGGTGGAATTAGAATTAGACGGACAATAAGATGGATGCAGACGGGCCCCCGGTGCGACGGACCGTAATGAATAAACAAGAGTGTGTACGGGTGTGGGCTGAGCAAATGACTGCAATCGAGATTATGCTGTTACTGCATGCTTCTGTGTGGAGGTCCGGGGAGGGTATTGAAGAGATTTTTATTTGCGAATGATGTGGACTGAAGGCTACTCAGAGAGTTACTTCAGTATTTTTTTTTTGACGTCTGAGGATTCTTTCTTAGGTCGGTTTCGAACATCGTAATATAAATACGACTTTCTTGTTCCTATTTCTTTCTACTATATCCTTCCTACTTCTGATTGCGAAGTTAATAATTTAACATAAAAACCTGTAAAAAGTCTTAATTGATTAATAGCTTAAAGAGATGAGATGTGTTTGAAGGAAAACAATGGCATTCTAAAGTATAAATGTTTACTTCAACAAAATATCGATTCAAAAGTCGATTCTTTCAAATTGAGTGAATCAAAAGAATCGATTCACTGAGAAGAATCGAACTGCCCATCACTGCCATGCTGCAAGCGCGCTCGCGGCGCGCGGGTCGCGGCTACCGCGCTACGGCGGGAGTGGGCAGCGTCGCCGGATGCGGTCAGGTTTATTGCGGCCGGATTAGAGGCCAGTAAAAAACAAAGGGGTCCATAAAGAGAACGATCCTTGGGATTATTGGGGAGTAACTTCATTAGAAGCGACGGCGAGCGGCGAGCGACTCCGCCCCGGCTCCCACCGCTCGTTATGTACCACGTACCACGTACCTCTCTCAGAGGGAAGTCGTTGCTGCCAGGTGTTCTTAATATCTTACTGAATGAATGAATTAATGAAACGTTTATTTATCCATCAAATTACATAATACAATGATACAACATATGAATGTACAGTACATCTTATACAAGTTAAGATGACACTTGTTAATAACCACAATATCAAAGTGATGGACAAATCTAGGGACCTCCTAGGCATGAAATGCCAGTTTCGAGGCCTCCTTCACATAGCATCATTATAATGGCTGAGTGACTAAGACTAAACATATATACTAAACAGTATACTAGGTTAAATTATTCTCTGATCAAGGGCTATTGTTTGGAAATCAACATTGACACAGTTATAAAGTAATTAGTAAATGAACAAATAATTACATAATGTGAGTAATTTACAGACTTATGAACTAATAACACAGTTATAATAGACACAAAAACAAAAACTTTAGAAAGAAGCAAGTGACAGTTATATTAAGCTAAAATTTGAAACAAACATTCCACTTTTTCAGTTGTAAACAACCATTTTTTTTAAGCAGCTGAGGTACTTAAAAACAGATTCAACACCTAATAAATTTTGCAGGGTGAAAATATTATGTATACGTGGAGCATTGAATTTATAAAAATGTCTATAAAAGGTGAGCTTTGGCCTAGGCACTGGTGCAAGATTAACATTTCTAAAATTATTATTTCCGACAGTAGTTTGGCAATTTAAATATCTAATATAAAATGTTTTTAAAGTTCTAAAAATATAATAATGTCTAAGCGGAAGAACTTTGAGTTTAAGAAATAGAGGTCAAGTATGTTCAATTCTTTTTTTCCTTAATACAATTCTAATAAAAGCCTTCTGCAAGGTTACAATAGGTGACAGTGTGGAAAAATAAGTTCCTCCCCAGAAACACAAACCATAATTCACTCTTGAACTAACAAGTGCATGATAAATATATAAAAGTACCTTCTCTGGACACACATTTCTTAGCAAGTAAAACTTTCGTAAAAGTCCACATAATTCTTTTCTTAATTTATCTACATGACCTTTCCATGAGAGGTTTGAGTTGATAACAAGTCCAAGGTATTTCATTTCACTCACTTTTTCCAAGACATTGCAACAAAATTTGCCGGAACAATTTGATTGATGGTTATTGATATATACTTGATCGTATGTGTTTTTTTGCTTGAATGGAAAGGTCCAATATTAATCATTGTACATCATTATACATCGCTTGGAATGGCGACATACCAAGGTATTTTATACCAAGTATGAATGACAGATGAGTGAAGGATGATTATGGCGCGATCTTTTAGTCTTGTTACTGACTAAGGCTGACATGTTCCTTAGACAGGAGTGTTAATAATTGGCCCAACAGCCAATGACAACTAGGGTCCTACATTTTAACGTGTGATCCGAACCACGATTTTGCCTGGTTTATAATTTACGAACTGGTCTATTATGAGGACGGTTCTATGAACGTTGTATTCAACAGTGCGTACATTAATCCGCACTAGGAGACACCACGTCCACAAGCCATCGCTCATAACTATCCACAGTTCGTGACCTTCAAGTAGCTGGATTACAGGACACGCCACCGTCCCAATCATTTGACAGTACACTCTCTTCAATATATTTTTTCTACACCATCACTTTTATTGACTTCGAAGTAACCAACTGATGAGGTGACAAATTAGTTATCTTCCTCTTGTGTAGCATGTCTAGTTACCGACGAGGACCAACTCTTTCATCCACAAAGATCTAATTTAATAAATATTTTTACGATTAAATAAGAGTGCTTTCCGTCTGGAACTTTTATCACATTTTGTCGAGGCATTGCTGAGCCCCAATCAGAAGCGACATGGTATCTTATATTTTTATCGATGCAATATTACAATACGGATTTCATACCAAAACTGGGTCGCCGGGAAGTCCTTGCATAGGTAGAGTAAAATAACATAGCTCAGTCCGACCATAAGACTAATGTTACTTTTAGCATTGGCCTTACGGTCACGTTATTTGTCACGATCTATACTGGAGTCGCTCCGTTCCGCCGTTCCTCCGTTCCCGTTCGCGGATCGGTCCACGTCCCACATTCCCGTCCTTTACCGGTTCGTAAGCGACCTGCGTTGCATCGTTAGTCTCTTCCGTGCCAGATCGAAAATGAGCGGATAAACATGGTAATTGCCGAGACCACCGAGCAGCCGGGGCATGACTGGCCGATCAGGTTCGCGCCACGGTTGACGCTTTTGTCGCGCAGTTTTTAAGAACTTAAAAAAAATGTTAAAATATTGGCGAAAATTCTGAAAGAACAATTTTTATTTACTTAAGTCACAAACCATCGAATAAAATTATAACTGAGTGCCAATTCTCAGAGCTGATATACTCCGATATCACATCGATGTACGTTCAAATACAGGGTTTTTTTTAAACGCAACCCAAAACTTAATTTCATCATTGAAGAATTATCCCCCTCGAAGATTTATGGATGAGACCCTACTAAATTATTTTCTCTGGGGATCAATAAGAAGTAAGGCACAAGAAAACAATTCACAGGGTATTCAGCACAAAATAAGCAAAACAAATTTAGTACAAGAAATTCAACCAGGTACTTCGCAAAACGTGTTCAGGAATTTTTTGAGAGGGCAAAGCTTTCTTTAAATTTCAATGACGGATTGTTTGAACACGTAATGTAAATTAAATGTGGAAACTTAAAAAAATGTTCTAAAAATGGGGAGATTAACAAAACAATAATAATTTAATCTTTTTGTGTGTATTATTCAATCTTAAAAGTTCCATATGTTTCTATATTGCAAAATATTTTGAATTACTGAAAATTCGAAGAATTTTCAGTCAATATTTTACCACAAGAGACATGAAAATATTCAATTTCAAACATCGCAAATCCGAACAAAATCGTTCCATCCATCAATTGATTGAAAACAAGTCGCTACACATAACTTCAATTACACAAATATGTCCTCTTACACAAATAAGGATACAAATTACCTCCATCGACCGAGTAGACTTGTTGCCCGATATTATCTCGGAAATAAACGCAGTTGCAGCCACATCGGAACAGTAATACCGCTAAGCAGGTCCAACCAGATCAAACACGGTGATGGACGACATCGCGGAATGTGGGAATCGGACCGGGATCGTTTATAAAAGCGATCGTCAGCGATCGATGTATCGATGTCATTGGTCCGTGATTAAATGACGGAGATGCTTCTTCAGCGTCCAATCCGATGCGATAATCAAGTTTAAAACAATCGATGTATCGAAAAATCGAACCTTTCTTCGATCGATCTTTTTGAATCGTCTAATTTTCTATTGCCAGTCCTCCAGATTCTATAGTGATTATTAAGAGGTCTGTGATAAATGACAGAGATGCTTCCAGTTTGAGTGATGCGATACGAGTTCAATGTTGGATGTGGATCAATTCACCGGTTATTTCCCTAAAAAATCAATTCTTTTAAATCGTCTCATAATACTATTATTCCTCCAGAGTTTTTGGTATTTATTAAGAATCGTTCGATTTAATGAATGATCCTAACACATTCTACACAAAAATACTGTTTAGAAAAATAGTAATGTTTCTTTATTTCAGAAGTTCATTAAACACTAACCAGGATTATGCTACGGTTATTGAGACGTAAAGGTTCCATCAAACAAAAATATAAACGTAAAATCAAAAATCAAACGAATCAAAAATCAAACACCGACTAAGACGTCGGACCAGACGAAACAGCTCGTCTATAACCTCCAGCTGAAAAAAATTGATCTTGGCCAAAAACAGAGAGCACTTCTATCCCACACTTCCAATGGAGGCTGTATTTTTTCTCAACAGGCTAGTAGAGGTATGATGAGATAGGAGAAGGGTTCAAAATTGACATCACAAGCTGGAGTGAGGTACCCTTAACAAGCTATAAATGAATAAAGAGTTTTTGACTTGACTTGACTGGTGTTTTTGCTATTCTTTACAGTCCTTTGGTCTATGCTTCATGAAAATAAAGCATTGACGAGTAGACAAAGAAACACTAAACTGTAAAGAATCGCGGGATTCAAAGAGGGAAAAGTAAGAAAATCGATTACTTTAAAAAATTTGATCGATTCGAACGATAAATGAATCGAAAAGAAGCGATTGATTTTCGACTCGATATCGTGCGTCGAGTCCGCGCTGGACGCTGGACACCCGCCAAAACGGCTGTCACGGGAGGTCCGGACTGTCCGGACGGATCTGATAGCGGTCAAGTCGGACATCGCCGCAGAAGCCGGACACCATCATCTGTCGCGAGTATCTTACAAGGCTATCTGACGTTCGCGACACATCTACATCTGTATCTCGCTTCGGAAGAGCACGCGAGAGAAGAGATATCTGGATCACATGACTATATACAAGCAGACTTTCCACCACATTATCAAATGCGTACCAGGTTTTGAGTGACCCAGGATTGAAAGAACTCTATAGTTACAGTGAATCCCCAACAGAGTGTACTGATGTCAGCTTTTAATTTAAGTATCAGGAGAAGGTAATATATCATTTAGTGACACATAATACAAGCAATGGTCAATTAACTATTGTTTTATGCAAGATAGAACACAAAATCTCTGTTGGTAATCAATGAAACTTCAATGAAACTATGTCAACTTTCATACTGGGCCACCCAAATCTAGCTACAGCTGGGCCATAAGAATGGGAGGTCTAATTATTCGTAGTCAAAGACTATACATAGTCTACCTAGTTAGGAACATGCTGGTGAAGCGCGGGTTTTCTTAAAAAACAGATTAGGAACGAATTTTTGGGGGGTGAGGGAGAACAAATTATATTAATTCGATATTTCAATAATATAGATACACGTCAATCACTGTCCTTCCAAACTAAAAATAAATCTTAACCGCTTTTATTTGTAAACATCTAAGCTTCACCATTTTCCTCACAAGTATTTGACTGATCGATGCTGAAATGGAATTTTCTCAATAAGTAACGTCTTAGTCTATATTAATCGGTTATCCTTTATTGGATGATTTGATGATATGATGATTATATGATGATATGATGATGAAACTTAACAACACAGGCTGGTATTGTTATTTTTCGAAGCTAACAACACAGATCGATCCCGAGAAAAGTTAGTAGTTTTTTGAAGGGTTGTTTCTGGAGCCAGGTGCCATTGGTTGTTGGGCTATTAATTAACAAAACAATCCTGTCTAAGGAACGTGCCAACCTTTGTCAGTAACAAGGCTACAAGATCGCGCCACTATCATCACGATAATCACACTCATCCTTCAATCATATTCAGGGTAACGTCCTCCATGAGTTACCTGTCTTATTAAGAATGATTAAGAGTGGTAAGATGGATTTGTCGGTTATGTTAGAAAATAAAAATAAAACTAGAAAAGGACTTTTGGGATTCATGGCATTGTTTAGTTTGTTCCACGCCTGGTTTTCTAATTGTTTTAAATGGCTTATATTGGATAATTGCGTTTGTGGAATTATTAGGACTTAACGACAAAAACCCGAAATTAAATTATTTTTAAGAGTTTCTTCACAAAACTTGAAAGATTTTCTAAAAAGGCCTAACTGCAATGATCGCATTCCACCCAGATGAGACGACATCAGAGTAGGACCAGGACTAAGTTATTAGACGCCACAATGGTGAATGGTGGAGGCATGGTCGGTCCTCTCTGCTATAAGAGGGCAGGTTATTGATAGTTGCCAGCAGTAATGGTATTCAAAGCACTAAATTACCACGGTGGGAGCATTGTTCACACCTGTCTTCTCTCACTACCGTCCGGCCGCCTAAAAAGGAAACGAGCGATCTCTATCTTTGTCGTTAAAATCTGAACGTCTGGTTACACGCGTTGTAATTCAAACCCGTCGTTTATGGATGGTTTAAGAATGCCGATTCCAAACGCGGCGGGCGTTTTCTTGCATAAAAAGTTTTATAATGCGGACAGTAAATGGGAATGGTTTAGATAAGGTGATGTACAACGGCCATTGCTTGTATTAAGAATGTACTAGCACGGTGGCCAGCGTGTGGGGTTTAGAACTGACCTGTCGTCAGTTTGAATTCCTGGTTCTTCTAGCGTAAGGTAGTTAGTTCTGTTGAGAAACTCACTCTATGTTTGCTTGACATTTGCTCGATACTTTCAACTCACACATATGAAGTCTAGGAAGAGCGGAGAGGTACAAAAAACAACCAACCCCTTTTATCTCGATCCATTAACAATTCTTGATTCTGGTTGATGTATTTTTATAAGATTTATTTTTGCATAAAGTATTCACTGACTGTCCTAAAAATGCTAAAGAGGAGGTTTATAGGTCGATAGGTCATACTGTCATACAGATTATCAGAGTTTTAAGGTTTGGGTAGAGTGTCGAACTTGTGACTCAGCTAAACTGTATGACGTATGATGTATTTAATGCTGCCAAGACTAAATAAGGAAACCGATGAAAGATACAGCATAAGCTAAAGCTGGATGAGACCATGTGAGCGGGTGTAAGGAGCGACCGGTCCGTTCTGCTTCGCTCTCATAGGGCCAAACTAGTCCTCGCACTTTGAACGACAAAGTCTCGAATGCTAAGTCTCGACGAGGCGTCTCGGCAAGTGTAAACAGGAGCGCCCGGCATGTCTCGTTCTGCTTTATTCTCATAAGGACAACCATCAAAGTCAAAGTCCTCGCCGAACGTCTCGGCGAGTCGCCTCGGCAAGAGAGTACTGAAGGGGTCCGCGGGCGACGACCTACTATACTCTGGCATGACGTCGATGACCTCTACCGGATTAAGTACGACCCTTAGTCAACACAATAGAAACGCATTGTGTAGCGGTGAGAACGCCTAATCCGGTAGGGGCCATCGGCGTCATGCCAGAGTATAGGCCTACGTACTACGACTGCAGTGTTGGAGTAGGTTTGGGTTCGGGCACTATCGCGGCTGCGGTGTTAGAGTAGGTTTAGGTTTGGGCACTATCGCGGCTGCGGTGTTGGAGTAGGTTTGGGTTTGGGCACTATCGCGGCTGCGGTGTTGGAGTAGGTTTGGGTTCGGGCACTATCGCGGCTGCGGTGTTGGAGTAGGTTTAGGTTTGGGCACTATCGCGGCTGCGGTGTTGGAGTAGGTTTGGGTTTGGGCACTATCGCGGCTGCGGTGTTGGAGTAGGTTTGGGTTTGGGCACTATCGCGGCTGCGGCGTCGCTCGCGGCCGCGGACCGGTATAAATCTCACAACCGGTCACTTCTAATTACCCACCGATAGCATCGGACCACCGACCGGCTACAACACTAAATTAGATTCTTTGATTTGTGGGAGGCGTGGTAATTGTTAATGTCTATATCGGCCGCTTGTTAGGTCTCCGAAACAATTAATTTAACAGATTAAAACGAACCTCCTCGTCAAAACTTTTCATGCGGCCCCGGATTTATAAGCGAATAACTCGCGAAAACAATTTACCCACGGGACACGTGTGTTTATGTAATGGCCGGCGCTACGGCGGGCGGGCGGACCGCGGATTGTTTGACAGGGTTCCGGCATTTCTTTTAATTATTATCGCCGCGTTGTAAATAAAACCTACTACCGGTTTGGAGCGGCAAAAACGCCGGTACAAATCTCCGGAATGTTTTGCATACGTTGTAAAACCGGGGAAATATCTCGGCGGGAATCCGGCGTCAAACACTTCATCGCTGCGGTCGCCTCCCGTGGTGCTGGCGACCGGACCCGACCGTCCCGTCCGCTGACGTCGGGAGTAATGACTGGCGAGAGTGGTCGATGTTGTGCATTTGTTTCAGCAATGAGCGGAATGTATGTAACACCACTGGTAAGGAAATGAGCGATGGAATGAAATGTAATACGACTGGTAATACTACTTCCCAAAGATAGGAAAATGAAATGAGAGAAGAACAAGGAATGATAGAAGAGAAGGGTGCAAAGTAGGATATAAGTCGAAGAGGAGAGTAAAAAGTAGAATAAGTAGTAAATAGGGGAAGGAGTAAACTAAGACAATGTAGTCAAAGCAGGCAAATAAGTTAAACTAGAAAAGAAACAATAATTGATATAGGAGGAAAGAATGGAAAGTAGGAGATAAGTAATACAAGTTAAAGGCAGAGAGACAAATTAAAACAGAAAGAAAGAGAAAAGAGAGGGGAAAGAAAGTCAAAGTCCTGTGTAAAAAGGCACGGGTTTTAACTGTAGAATAATGGAGTGTACGTAACGAGTGATGGTGGATTTGAAGCTAATTGAAGCTAATAATAATAAGCTAAATAAGCTAATAAGCTAAATAAGCTAATAAGCTAAAGTAATACGGACTTGGATAGATCGATCGTAAAGAAATCTTGGAAAGTTGTATCAGTGTTGCTTCATTAATTTATAAATGTTATTGAACCATGGAAAATTAATCTCCAGAATTAATTTCGTCCGTAAATATCTCAAGTGATCTCACTCATCATTTAGTCAACGTTCACACTCACTCCACTAGAAATAACACGTAAAATACATTCATTCACCACTACATCGGCAATATGTGATGCAATGTTTTATGAACGATAAGCCAAAATTTTCTCACACGTGTTGCACGTCAATTAAAATTGATTTATTAAATTCTATTATAATCTTATTTTTTAAAGGTTTGGTCAAATTGTGCCATGATGACAATCGAACTTCAAAAATCCAATAGCATCCAATAAGATCCAATAGGAACTAATGTGTAAAATCGACTTGAGACTAGTTGTCTAAAAGCTGTAATTGTTCGAATTTGTTCACATTGTCATTGCAAACCTATATTACCATGAGTAATCCAACTAACAAAATCATCACGCATGACTAGGAGAAAAAATTGTAAAATCGACTTAGGGCTAGTTGGCTAAAAGCTGTAATTGTTCAAATTCGTTCGCATTGTCATTTCAAACTTATATTACCACGCGTAATCTCATTAACAAAACCATCACCCATAACTAGAGAAAATTAGTTGGCATATCAACATACTGAACCATCCATCGAATACAAACCATGTTTCCGGACACCCCGTACATTTGGAATCAACGTTGGCCACGAGATATATTACCTGAATACCGCGGTCAGATGTCGCACCCGCCTCCATATATCTCCCGACCGTCCAGTGCTGAATTACATTCTACCATTGGTCGTCAGGCATTCCGACAACAAAACCCTTGAACTTTCCTCACAATTAAATTGCCTTCCCGACATTCCGCTGTCTGTCGCGTGGTTCTGTAGAGTCGTTTTCACCGTGCATACGGTTTATTTGAATGATTTTGGTTTTATGTAGTGAAATGATTCAATGATTGTCAAAGAGAATTTCTTTCTTTATGCAAGAGATTCAGTGGATTGACCTGGCGGTTATAGTGTACGTACAGGTTTGTTAACCATTTTTGTTGTGAACGTCAGTTCTGGAGGCTCTTTAAACTCACACAATCAACGAAAAATAATTTGTGACGTATCTTAATCTTAGATATAAATCTTAGGATGATAACATATTCCCTAACGATATCTAAAGCTTTCTTTTATAAGCCTGAAGCGTTAGCTTAATTGGCAACATTCTCAGCCAAGTCATTGCAAGTCGGTGATACTGTACAATGAATAGGCTATGGTGCGTTGGACTTCATTTCATGAGGTAAAAGATTCTATTCTCTTCAGTATCAGGAAGAATGGGGTTCAGGATCTGTCACTTTAACAGCGTATCATGTAACAACATAGTTAACACTCTCCGTAAAATGTTCTATAGATCGTTTTGTGCAAAAAATTGTTTAATCACAACTGTTAAGATGCCGATTTTGATGTTTAAGTATTCCTTGCATTTTTTTTTGTTTTAAAACTCGGTCTAAATATCTATTGTATTGTGTTGTAAATAAGTAATCACTGTATAGTCGATAATAAAAAGCAGTCGGTGTTCCAGACACTGCTTCCCGAGTAACTCAAGCGGTGCGATGCGATCACGTTAAAAGCACATCGCGTAACTCAAGCGGTGCGACGCGATCGGCGGTTAAAAGCACATCACTTACTCGTTATCCAACAGTGTTGATGTTGAGTGTGGAGCCGTTGTTAGCGCTCGGCATAAACAAGAGAGCCGGTATAATTGACTGGGGATAAATCAGACGCACTTGTTATGGGGGTAGACCTAGACCGCGCCGACCGACCTTTCAATTGCCATTGTTCACAATTACACAATAAACAATTCACAATTAACTGTACGGCGTACAAGGCCATTGTTGGGTTAGGGCTATTAGTATTTTCATCAGGTAGAGGATCAAGTTTGGTCTCGCCGTGACGGGATCGGACCATTTGTAGAGGAGATTCCGGGAAGCGCATTTAATTACTGGTTGCATTCGGTATTCTGTCTAGGAGCGGTTTAGCAGCTGCTCTCATTTATTCAAGGTTTTTTTTTCAAAGACTCCTTTGTGAAGGTTACTGTAATAGTTTATTTAATCAGATTTAAACTCACACAATCAACGAAAAACAATTGTGACGTATCTCAATCTATACGTCACCTATAAAGAAGAGGTGGTTTCTGTATGTTTAGATATGGCGAGAGAAACGCGAAAAATACTGAACCGTCTGGGTTGAAATTTCACACAGAGGTAGATCTTTAACCTGGGAAACACATAGGCGTATTTACTTCCTTAAAATCCCCTCGGGCTGCGCCCCGTGAACGTCCACAGTTTCAATGTTTACATTTTATAAGGATGTAAACATTCAAACACAGAAATGTAAACAGCTGTGGGTACTAATTTGACAATTCTAAGACAGGTAAGATCAGCTGTTTCAAGCTATCTATCGTGAGCGAAATCACGGGCAACTTCTAGACTTAGATAAAAATCTTAGGGTACGTTCATACCGGAGCCGGGAGGTAAGCACACTCGCTCCATCGCTCCATCGCCGGTTCACACCAGCCAATCAGAAGCGGTTCTACATGGGACACAAGCTCTGAGCCAGGGTCAGAGCAAGGGAGCAATCCTGGATGGTTATTTGTAAACAAAGCCTATTGTTGTAAAATCAGATGAAAAATTTAAAGAAAAAACTTCTGTAGTTTTTCTTTAAGGCTCAGAACTCAGCCATAAAGCCATGATGTACACGCGAGCATCGAATGCTAATAATAATCACATAATAGTAATACGTCGAATAGTGGAGACCACCAGAAAACGTTTGATCTCCGAAATCTTATAGACTTATCACAAATATGCCTAGATTTGACGGCGAGACCTGGTCCTCACGCAACGTAGGCTGGCGATTTTCGTCTGCCGCGATGCTGCTTCGAGATCGTCCTACAGACGAATAATGTAAAGTACACGGTTGTGAGAAGACGACAGTATTCGTATGCCGCCTTTTAACATTGTGATTTTTTTACCATGAATATTTCACGTAATATGATGAGTCTTTTGCCACATTTGACGACAATATCGCGGACACCATTAACGGCCACTGTTGTCATCAGGAGTGTTTGCTTGCCTTATGTTCTTGGTTCTTATAGGCCTACTACCGCTAATTACTCACGATAACCGCAATAGGTAAAAATACCTTAATCCAAATATATATATACTCCCCGAATTAATTATCTTTATGATATAATAGAATTTAACTATTTAAAACGTTTATAAAAGTTTAGTAAGTAATTAATGTGTAATGTTCTCGGTTTAGTGATACCACAACCTTCATTATGAATACGATATTAATCTTCCCAAAAATTTCCCAAAATCTCCAAAAATTTCAGGAGGGATATATCCCGATACCCATCCCCCCTGGGTACGCCCCTGCATCAATGAATACACTGTATTCATTGATCACGTAGATGGAGAAGATAAGAGTGTTGAGCGCATTGTACCTTTAAGATACAAGGACTACCTACCGTTCATTATTCAACTTAATGAAATGTTTCATTCGTAATTAAAGGATATTTCCTTAGATTGGAGGATGCGTCGTTGCAGCGCGGCATTCTACGCAAGTTTCGACCTAGTTCAGGCTAGTTCACCTAATAATTATTCCGTTATGCTTTTTCGACCATTCCAGACCACGCCAGCGAGATTCACGTCACGTTCTAGGAATTCATTGTTGTAAAACAATGTTCAAAGTAAAATTTAGTACAACTTCATGCGAGTGTTAACACTGCTCACATTTATGTTAGACTAAATTGAGATTAAATTGAGTGCATTGATTAACTTCCCGCTGCGGAAGATAACTGGTCGTCTATGTAAAACTATAGCCTATAACCTAATAGCCCAAACACTATTTTGTACGTCGTAATCTCAAAATGTAGTAAACTAAAAATTCTTCATTTTAGAATACTGGTAGTTTGGTAAAATAAATATTCTTCCATGGAAAATAAAAGGACAAATTTATTTTATTGTAAAACTATAACTTAAAAACCATTTTCAATAAATTTTCTGAAAAATAAAACTTTTTTTGAAATAAATTTTAGTATTATGTTCAATCAGTTTAAGCCTGAATGAATTCACGCACTAAAAACAATAATCATCACCAAAAACTTCACTTAGCCAAACATCAGAATAATCTTTGAAATTTCTACACGGAATTTAAAATTCACCAAGTTTCGTCCATTCATCCACCACTTTTAGTAGTTCACTCGGCGATCTCAGTGTATTTCTTGGTTAAGTAGTTAACGTTTAATCTCAGTCATTTGAAATGAAATTAATATTCTTCTTTTAAGTTATATTCTTTATTTATCTTCATTTAAGTTATCAAACTAATAAATAAAAACAATTTAAAACATATAGTAAGTTAAAAATGAATGAGTTGAAGTTCTAAATGAAGTACTTGTAACATTATAAAAACACTTTTCATAACCAAACTAAAAGTAAACATTCATATTTACATTTGACATTTGTAATTTAATTTGACATTTCGTTTATTGAATCAAACATCAGGTGATACACTCGCTCAGAGCAATGCTCAGAGCCAGGGTCAGAGCCTGGGTCAAAGCTTCCCTCCCGGCTACCCACCAGGCTTGCCTCCCGGCTCCGGTATGAACGTACCCTTCCAATGAAAATTGCACATAAATCGTATCCGTTGCAGAGGTCGTATGTCACTTTTTACTTTAACCGTGGGCAGCGGTTTATTGAATAATTTACTATCGTTTCAGGACAGTGAAATGACAACTAACATATTTTCTAACGATATCAAAAGCTTTGTTTTATAAGCCTGAAGCGTAGCATAGTAGCATAGTTGGTAACATTCTCAGCTAAGTCTCTGCGAGTCGGTGATACTGTAAAAATTCGTCACACTTAACTCGAAATCGAAGAATAACTAAAACCCAACATCGGGAGTTTACGAACTCTTTGATGGGATCAAGTTGGCGGAATACTAATAGGTTTGCAGATTTTATCTTTTTACTCAGTTAATCAAAAGTTATGGGTGTCGATGCAGCCAAGTTGGTTACTTGTTATTGTTATCTGTAATGTGGTTTCTTTCTTTGAATGGTAATGGTGAAAGGTGCTCACATGCCTAATGTAGCAATGAGTAGTAAATCCAGATTTTGCAATCCTCGTAAGCATAGTTAGTTGAATATATTTATATATTAATTACTAGATTCTATTTATGAGTATTTTATTCATGTACAGATTAAAAATTATTTGATTTAAGTTGCAGCTTCGCTTCCAATTAAATTTGCAATTCCAGCAATAAACACATGACTTGGGATAGAACTGGATTTAATCCAGCTGCTTATTTATTTAAAGTTTCTGCTCCAATGTTAAACATTGAAGAGAACCAAATTTTAAGGGTATTTAGGGATATTCCCTTAAGTCTGCATTTCATAAATTTTGTGTCCTGTAAAATTTGAAGCTGAGCTCTTCCCAACGACTCCAAATCTATTAAATCGGTTCAAAACTGTGGGAAGAGTATTGTAAACACAAAAAACCCTGACGTATTAAATAAGTGTAGATTTTTGGCAAACAACGATTGATTTTCCTTCAGCCATGATTTCACCTTTTGCCAATACCTCTAATCGTACGATATAAAATAGTTTTATACACGATTGTACATAAAAACCTGAAGGATGGATCACTAAAGTACAGCATTCTTCAGTTATTGTTAGGAAATTTTGTTTGTCAAACATTTGTTGAATTTAGAGAAAGGTTCTAAAAGGAGACTTCGACGCTGGGTTGTGCTATATTCGGCCACATGTTTAAGTGAGGCGGAAAACCTAGCCGACCGTGCTTCAGTCTCCCCTTCAAAACCATTGTTACTCGTGACCTGTCCGAGTCTGGAAGCATATGAAAATATATGAAATATAAATTGTTAAATTCCTTGAATATTAACAACTTTTTAAGTCCAGATTAATATGGTTTTACAAAAGGTAAATCAACTGAAGGGGTATTATCTAAATTTGTCGAAACTTTATGCAACAGTGCAAATAGTAAAACATCTGCAGTTTTTATATATTTTCAAAAAGCAAACTAATAAGTAATGCGTTGGTAACTATAGGTTCTAACCACAAGATTGGAATGTGAATGATGAGGACATTCGCCACAGGAGCCACCCGGTATCAGAGATAGTTAATTAATGGACTGCGACTGATATGTGTATTGTAATATATAACTGCAATCAGTACCTGATAAGATGGTATGTTTTTCTAAATAATGTTTGTGAGCTGAGCTATGTAATTCTTCGTTGGAAGTAAAACATTTCTTTCCTTCATTTCTTTCATCATATTGAGAGGGATGTTCACTGTTTCCCATTATGGCGAGACACATAAGACACTAAAATTGTTACTCCCTAATACATCGATATTACAAATGTTCAAACATTAATACAAGCGGGTATCATGGCGAAGCTGTTGGGTAAAAGAATTTAAGTGGACCCTTTAAGCTTTTTACTTTGTATCTGAACAATTGGATAAGTGTTCCTCTCGCTCGGAATTTATCGCTTGTCACAACGATTTATACCTAACAATTTTCCAGAATTGGTAAAAATAAATGGAATTTATGCATTTACAGAGGATTTATGTTAACAAGCAATAAAAGCTCCGAAACTAAAATCCGTCAGTGACCAGCAACCGACACGGACGTAGGTGTTAACTCGCCTCGACAAGCCGGGGCTCGTTATATGTTGGAGTAAGCAGTATTATATTGACGTTTTCATGTATCATATTTAAACGTTGGAGTTTTATAGAGCTGCGTTGTCGTGAAGTATGCCATAAATTACTGCGAACTCACACTTTACAAGCAAAACCTCTGTCAGGTTTACAGCTGTATGTTTACTGGCCATGTGTGCATGGCGGATACTTTATCTAGAGCGGTTGAACTGTAACCGTATTTTACACGGTGGAACTGTTACATATCTCAATGCAGGCGCAAATAGAGCTATTTCTCAGGATACACCCGGATATAATATTGTAGAACTGTTAATTATTTAACGTGTTCGCAAGAATGGGTTCGTAAACACGGCTAGTTAAGTACCTTCTCGCCATAATGCTAGCACCAGTTAATGATGGCCTTAGGCTCTCACACTAGTTATATTAGATCATCCAAATAAGGAGGTGCTATGAATTAATTATCTGTTTAACCAATCACCATAACTCATTATGATTTTTCTTCGTGATATTGATTTTTTTCGTCTGCATGTGCAAATATTACGAGGGTTGACTTTTATGATCTGTAAAAGGATGGTATTCAGAACACAAAGGCTTTATAAGTCCCTAGGCAATTGAAGCCATCTTTGAGCGGAGGGTTTTTACCTCTGTTTCTTTTTCTTATTCAGTATTTTTTCTTCTATATGATAACCATAATTTATAATGAGTTAACAATCTGAAACCATGAAGAGAAAACCTTTACTTAACCTTTCTTGTCAGCTTAAAGTGTATAACAAAAATGTTTCAAACTTGTTACACCACTCAATAAAAGGAAACTCCATAAAGGTTTTTAAATAGAATATTACGTTTTATTACGTAGTAGTGTAAAGGCAACTGCTGCCAGTGCTGACACTACATTCCTCTAAAAAGTAATCAATAAACAAGCATTACACGTCGGTTTGCTGCAAATGATCTGATGGTTTACTTCCGTTTTTCCGGCCTAGTACGGGAAAAAGTTTTTGCCGGATTAGGACGGCAATGGGTATTTTTGAGCCAACAAAATGGAACAGAAAACATATGTTTCTGAGTCAATATGATGAAACATTATTTTACATTGTCTAGAGTCTAGACCAAGCATTCTTGTTTTTTTTACTTTTTCCAGTAAAAGGGGTCTCTCAACCAAACAAAGCCGCTTTAATTATTCTACTCCTCAACTACCCATATCCCACGAAGCCACGCCTGCATCCTAATTTTAAATGGGTATTCCGGAGCAAATTTACCCAGCAAAACTTAACAAAGGTTAATTGGGCGAGGTCCCGGTTACCCAGTTACTCCACTACTTGTAGTGGCTCCCAAGACAAGTGGGCCGCTCTGCAGATAGCCATTACGATAATTCAATACTGTCGGCTACCGGTAAGCCGGACCCTCTTATTACGGTGTGGGGAGGGGGGCTTACAATATCTTCCATTATTCCTTCCTCTATTTTCATCTCGGTCAAGGATGCAGGGATGTCTCATTTGAGCGACCTCATGTTTTGGACCACATGTTGTGACCTCATATTGAGACCTCATGTTGGACCACATGTTGCGACCTCATATTGAGACCTCATGTTGGACCACATGTTGCGACCTCATGTTGGACCTCATGTTGAGACCTCATGTTGGACCACATGTTGGACCACATGTTGCGACCTCATATTGAGACCTCATGTTGGACCACATGTTGCGACCTCATATTGAGACCTCATGTTGGACCTCATGTTGAGACCTCATGTTGTGACTTCGTGTTACATGTTGCGACCTCATACGCCAAGTTGCGGCTAACTTGTTTCTGTTTCGATCTCACTGCTTGGATCGATAGTATTTCACAGACGTAAT
The DNA here is from genome assembly GCA_035578135.1 of Flexamia atlantica. Lineage (NCBI taxonomy): Eukaryota > Metazoa > Arthropoda > Insecta > Hemiptera > Cicadellidae > Flexamia > Flexamia atlantica. The sequence continues at coordinate 1,654,207 of JAQJVK010000030.1, read as the reverse complement.
AAAATTGATCAGATTCAAGAAAAAATGTTCAGAGCCGTCACAGCTTTAATCTTATTTCCAAGCAATGTTATTAATAACTAGCAGTTGCCCGTGGCTTCGCTCACGATAAAAATTACAGCTGATTTTACTTCTGCTATTTGAACTGTCAAATTGTAGCATTCACAGCTGTTTACATTTCGGTATTTGAATGTTTACATCCTTATAAAATGTAAACATTGAAGTTAAAGACGTTCACGGGGCGTATCCCGAGGGGATTTTAGGGAAGTGAATAGGGCTATATGTTTCCCAGGTTCAAGATCTACCTCTGTGTGAAATTTCAACCCAGTCGGTTCGGTATTTTTCGAGTTCACTTATCACATACATACATTCATAAATACATACATACAGAAACCACCTCTTCTTTATAATAGTATAGATTGTTATGTTGTAAAATATAAGAAGATGTACTATTTGAAATAGGCTTTTAGAATCTGCCCAGTACTGTACTAATGTAGGCTGTTATAAATAAATTGTCACACTAATCTTTTATTGCTTCACAAGACAGTTTTTGAAACTTTTTTGAATCCACACCCTCCATAATTAACTGACTGGAGCTTGAGTACTGACACTGGAGATGCCTATATCATGAAGTTGTCTAATTACAGATTATTTAAACGCATTACACATGACTATGAAAACTTAAGTTAGGGTAATTTTTCACCGCAATCAATCATCATCAAGAAAAAATGTCACGTGTTTGACTTCTTGATATTCATGGTCTATAAAATGTCAAACGTTGGCTGATAGTAAAATTACTGCTTACTTTTTTGTTACTTGAAACAAGCCAAAAATTAACTATTTTGGATTATCTTAATTTGAGAGGGTGGTTAGCAAGTCAAAATCTTTTAATAGTGCCTGCGGAAACATGATGCTTTACTCAACCAAGAACAAACGCTCTGGTGAGGCAGAACAAATGCTGGAATGAAGACAATACAACTATTTATTCCCTAGCTGTAGCTGGAGGGCGAGTTGATGAGGCTTTACAGAACAAATGCTGGAATGAAGACATTACAACTATTTATTCCCTAGCTGTAGCTGGAGGGCGAGTTGATGAGGCTTTACAGAACAAATGCTGGAATGAAGACATTACAACTATTTATTCCCTAGCTGTGGCTGGAGGGCGAGTTGATGAGGCTTTACAGAACAAATGCTGGAATGAGGACATTACAACTATTTATTCCCTAGCTGTGGCTGGAGGGCGAGTTAATGAGGCTTTACAGAACAAATGCTGGAATGAAGACATTACAACTATTTATTCCCTAGCTGTGGCTGGAGGACGAGTCGATGAGGCTTTACCAACCAAATCGCTCTGTTAAGGCAGAATAAATGCTGGAAGCTGGAATGAAGACATTACAACTATTTATTCCCTAGCTGTGGTTGATGGCGCTTTACCCAACCAAATCGCTCTGTTCAGGCAGAATAAATGCTGGAATGAAGACATTACAACTATTTATTCCCTAGCTGTAGCTAGAGGGCGAGTTGAGTTGTCCAAGGAATCGATTGCCCTGTGAGGCAATCTGTCAGGGACGAGGTTTTGTGATTAGCATTTCAAACAGAGGCTGTTAACATGGCCAGGTCATCGGCTGGATGGTTTATTCAGCCTGATCCATACTTGTATGAGGGTCAAACCGGACGGACTTGCCGCCGCAGCGAGATGTTCAAGCGCAACCTTTTATCTCACAAGTTCATTGGTTGAATGGTTTCCCTTTTTATAATTTTGTTGCGTGTTAGAGAGCTAGAAATGCAACCTGTTATTTTAACTAGTTTAATAATCTTGCAACGATAAAATATTATAGAATGATTGTCACTTGTTTCTAAGCATCGGTTAGTGAGTGGCTGCAAAAGATAATATAAAAATTGTCACTTGTCGAAGTTTTAATCCTGGATCCAAGCATTTTTCAATATAGGCTATACTTTGGAATGAATGGCAATATTAAAGAAATAGTCTTAGTTTGATAGGGTGAATACATGGCCATAGTTTTGACCACTTCCTTTTAAATTACAACCTGCGCTCCAGACGCTTTTGTCGTTCCTACTTTGGTTTGGAGCAACGCTACTGGTGATTTTTCTAATTTAAAAGGAACTGGTCAAAACTAAACCATGTATTCACCCTATCAAACTTAGACTCTTTCTTAAATATCGCCATTCATTCCTAGTATATTGACGAATGCTGGTATCCAGGATTGAAACTTCGACAAGTGACAATTTTTATATTATCTTTTGCAGCCACTTACTTCCCACTGGTTAAAATCTATCGAAAATCTTTCTAATATATTTTACAGCTTTACTGACTTACCTCCAAGTCAGGTAGCTATAAAATGTTATTACATTTCAAAATAGCCCTGTGCAATTTTAAAAAAAGTTATCGAACAAAAAATATTTCTATTTTTAAATTATATTATTTTCGTAGGTGAGGTAGAATTGTCAAACCTATTCTATTTTGGGTTTCTCTCACCTTGGTAAATTCGCTGCGGAGCTGTATGCTCAATTTTTGAAATTATGTCTTTATGTTTGTGGAAATTATGTCATTCCGAAGCCGTCAATTGTTCTTGAAAACACTTAAAACACATACAATACACACACATAACAGTCTTTCACTACCCGATATTTCGCGGAATAAAACGTAACGACCCGCGTCTTCAGGGGGGATTCCCTAATTTTTGAAGCTTCCCGCACTTCCTGGTTGCGCACACGCTGCGAGCGTCTGACGACAACTTAGTTGTCCTCAGGCACAACTGAAGGTTGCTTCAAAAATTAGGGAAAATCCTTCCTGAAGACGCGGGTCGTTACGTTTTGTTCCGCGAAATATCGAGAAGCGTGAGACTGTTATGTGTGTGTATATGTGTGTTTTCAAGAACAATTGACGCCGTTGGAATTCCATCATTTCAACCAAAATTGAACATACAGCTCCGCAGAAATTTACCGAGGTGAGAGAAGTCCAAATTAGAACAGGTTTGAATAAATATCTCATCGATCAAAATAAAAGCGCTTTGAAAGGGTTTTAGAAGGGAATGGTAAAAGATACGCCCGTAGAAAGTGCGCACGCGGAGTTCGGGCGACCAGAGGCAGTTGGCCGGTCCCACTCGCACCGTGTTATCAGCTGCCTACTCACATTCCTGTTTATCAATTAACTGTCCCTTGTCTCACCAGGGATCGCTGGCTGCACTTTCTCCGCTATTGTCCACCTCCCACAGGTTTGTTTATGTGCTGCTATCTAGCACCTAACGCCTGCTCTTTATTTATGTATTCTGTCCACCGGCCTATCTCCTGGCTATACAGTTCGCTATCCGCTGGTCAGGTATACAGCTATACAGTCTACAGGCAGGGCGTGATTTACGGAGGGAAGGGAGATTAAACATGGATAGCGACTTCACATTCTTGTATTTTGGGATTTATTTTGGGGTTTATTTTGGGTAGGATGAGAATGGAGTGGAGGAGGGAGTGAGCGGCGATGGTACCTCCTCTGTACTACAACGCATTCGAGTTAAAGTAATACGCAATAACTGTGTCCATTGACCAGTAGTCTGTACAGTGGGGTGGATCTAAGGGTAGTGTAGTTCGGCTTTAGGACTGTAAATGTGGAAAAAACCAAATTGCAAGATTACGCCAAAATAACCCTCAGGGATGAAGTGATAGGTGATTTCTGGGAGTGCCCGGCAAGCCTGATTTTCGGTAGATTTTTTGTAAGCATGGGCGGATTTAGGTAATAATATTTGGGGACGCCAGCTCACATAGCGTTTGAAGTATTGAATTCTCAAATTCCTAACGTTTTAAGGTTTTAAGGTAGGTTACTTATTTTACTTAACAACAACTATTTTTAATTTAAGCAAATACCTCAATCAAAGTTATGTTGAAAACATTTTCTCCCTTCACTGCCAACAAATCCACCAAATATCAGGGGATGCCAGGCACCCCCAGAGATCCACCCATGTTTGTAAGGAAGGCGATATTTATATATCTTTGAATAAGCTATAAAATAATTGTTTTGACTAAACCTAAATCCTATAGAGGGATTGCTGAAAATTAAATAGCCTAGTTGGGCTAAGCCTTAAAACGGACCACTTGATCATGATTTTTAAGTTGAAAATAACTATACGTTCAAATTTATGTTTGTAGCATTATACATTAAGGTGAGCTGGTACCCGAACGATTATGACACAAATCCGCCCAAGAAGAGTACGATTCATTATTCACTGGCTCTTTCATGTCTTTTAACTACAGGAAAATAACTATTTGTGTATTAAGAGCGCAAAATACGTCGTTGCCGCTCGAGAATGTAGATGGTCGCACGAAGCGTTAGCTGTGTAGCCAAACATTTCGAGAGCGGTCCGAACACACAATATTTTTCCTAACACAATTATTTAGACAGATTAACTTACTAACTAACCTGTACACAAAAGTTCATTGAGGTTATGTTTGCTTATTCTATTGGAACGAACCGGAAGTCGAGATGGAAACGGTGACAATAAAACCAGCTGATATAGAGCAAGGCAATTATAATTTAGAATACGGTGAGGGTTATGGGATTTCTGACCAATAGAAACTGGTATTTGGTGTTTGACGTCATAGCTATCCTCTTGTGTGTCACCTTAACCTAATAAGTAACCCTGATTTAGCGAGCGGGAATGAAACAAAAGCGGAAATGAACCGTTTTGCATACTGTTTACCGGTGTGGCAATGTGATTATTTCCATTCAGTGGTGGTAAAAAAACATTCCAGTGAATTCACCAACAACCACATTATATTTCCTCCCCTAGTTCAATCTCCTTTTTCATTTGTTGGTCACGGCCGCGTTAGAAGAAGTCTTCAATTCTTCAGGAGTGAGTTACCGCGGTTACAAGACCATTGTGGCTCGGATGAAGACATCGACGTCTGCTGATGGTTTAATGGGGCGTCTGCGGTGTAATGAGGGGTGGTCGGAGCCGCGGTATCATCAGCGATGGACGGTAGACGGTAGCCCCGGCCGGGCTTTAGGTCCAATTATCCCCATTTCTGACATTTCGGAGCTCCTCGTGTGTTTTCGTCTGCCTTCGAGGGGTTGGCTTGTCGCTGGCGAATGATAAGTATATTTCCCTCCTCTCGCACTTCATAGTTTAGTTGTATTAGTTCAAGTATATCTTCAGCTTGATTTTCGTATAATGTTTATGTTGATTGAATTAAGTATATTTTTGCCAAAATATAATTTCTTTAAAAGACATTTTTAGGTGGGGATTTTTTCTATACTTTTGTTTCTATTGGGCACTACCTACCTTCAGGTAAATGGCGTTGTTCAATTTTTGCGAAGACTGAAGAGATGTATCAGGTCCACTTGTCACATTAAAAGATGAAAAAACACATATACGTCACAAACGAATACCCGACGTTTCGGAAAACCGGCGACAACGTTTTCCGTCATCGAGGGCCCTTGAGAAAAAAAACTAAATTATTCACATTGAATCTTCGAGTTGATCCCAGCCGACCGTGTATTCGTGACCAACTGACACTCGATACCGGGAAACGTTTTCCTAAACGTCGGGTATTCGTGTGTGGCGTATTATGTGTTTTTGTGAGTGTTTTTCGTCTTTTAAATGTGCCAAGTGGACTAGATACATATCTTCAGTCTTCGCAAGAATTGAACAACGCCATTTTGTTCTGTTCATTATTCACAGGCTCTTTCATGTCTATTAACAAGAAAAATAAACATTCCAGTAAATTCGCCAACAACCACATTATATTTCCTCCCCTCGTTCGCACACTTCCACACTACCAATCTCAGTTTTCATTTAAGCGTTTGTCGGTCACGCCGCGTTACCGAGGAAGTCTTCAGGAGTGAGTTACCGCGGTCACAAGACCATTGTGGCTCGGATGAAGACATCGACGTCTGATGATGGTTTAATGGGGCGTCTGCGGTGTAATGAGGGGTCGGAGCCGCGGTATCATCAGCGATGGACGGTAGACGGTAGCCCCGGCCGGGCTTTAGGTCCAATTATCCTCATATCTCCATTACTGCGGGTTCCAATTTTAGGTGGCGGGTAGCGGCGTCAGCGTCCAAATTGTAGGGGGCAGGTAGTAATGTTATATGGTTCCAATTTTAGGTGGAGGTAGCAGCCACCTACCCAAAAGATTCAATTGGATCTTTAAATTAGTTAACAATTTTAAATGACAGATATCGGCGTCAATGGACAAGCTTATAAGATTCTACTTTTTGGTGACAGGTAAAAAAGGGTCAATCTCATTCAAATCCATGATTTTAGCCCGTGAGCTGCAGATATGATTGTAATACTATATTACTTACGTCTAAACAGCTCAATAGTTTTCACGTTCAGTCAGAACATGTTTCAATGTGAATACATCATCTTCAGCTGGTACTATCCTATAGCACAAAATATGTAGACCATAAAATATTATGGAATATAAATTTAACTTCATGGATAGTACCAGCTGAAGATGATGTATTCACATTGAAACATGTTCTGACTGAACGTGAAAACTATTGAGCTGTTAGACGTAAGTAATATACAATCAATCTTACAGTCAATCTTATGAGGTTCTACTTTAAAGTGGCATAGGTGTCACATAAGGTCTTGTTTTAGGTGGCTGATAGAAGCGCGAATGATAAAAAGTTCTAATTTTAGGTGGCACGTAGCAGCGTCAATAGTTACATAAGGTTCTACTTTTAGGTGGCTGAAAGTAGCGTCAGTCATTACATAAGGTTATACTTTTAGGAGACAGGAAGCAGTGTCAATGAAACAGAAAGTTCCAATTTTATGTGGGAGGCAGCAGCGTCAATCATTGCATGAGGTTATACTTTTAGGTGGCAGGTAGTGCGCCAATGATTAGATAAGGTCCCAATTTCAGGCGGCAGGTAGCAACGTCCATAATGGTATGCGAATAATAGCTGTCACCGGAATCAAGGTGGGAGTTCTGTTGTGGTATATTTTTGCCCCAACTGAAGATTGTAGTTTTCCAGTTCCTCTCATGATGATTTGTTTACATTTTTGTGTAAGGTAACATTTGTTGCTATTATTATTCTTCTCTTCTCCTGCACAGACCTTGTATACCGGGTTGTCAGCTTGGACGACGGCAGCTGATTATCAGCTGTGAGGGCTCTAGAGGCACATCAGCTGATTATCAGCTGATCTATCAGATCTGTCACCAGACCATTAGTCGTCTACTTGTCGGCTCTAACTGACAAGAGGTGGCCTCGTGTTCCCAGCTACCACTCACGCTGTCAACGTTGACAGTCGAGATTTTATTGCTTTAAGCAGGAGATATGAGAGATATGGTGGTTGAACGTTAAAGTCTGTGGAAACGCATATCGCTAATGATTACTTCCCCAAAGACAGTCTTAAGTTGGGTTTTTAGCTCTATGATAAATTGTCTAGGTATCAAGGTAATTCTTGGTGCTATAACAGCTAAGAAAACTTCACTTGGATTTTAATAAAAAAAATATATTTACTGCCTAATTATGTTTTAAAACAAACATAAAACTATAGAATATAGGTGGGAAATTATGGACAGGATAAGCAGGCTTACCTTTGAAAATGTAGCCATCTAAGAAAGAACACATAATGTACACACAAAAAAGTAGGATATTTCGAAGCCACTGCGGCTTCTTTGTCAACTTGAAGAAGGAAGGAGAGTGAGTGGTTGAAAATATCAACTCACTCTCCTTTCTTCTTCAAGTTGACAAAGAAGCCAGTGGCTTCGAAATATCCTACTTTTGTGTGTACATTGTGGTTCTTTCTGGGATGCCTACATTTTCAAAGGCAGGCCTGCTTATCCTGTCCATAATTTCGCACCTAATTGGGCAAAAAGCCCTTTCCAAAGCAAGACTAACTACAGAATATTTAAGTCTCCATAAGTTACTTTTTCGAGCTGATATATGGTCTAATGATGACTACCCACAACATAGTTCACTGTTCCGTTTATTAGCTAGTTGAGGTGCACTTCATGCTCTTATGCACTTCATATCGAACAATCTCCTCTTCTTTTACCACTTTCTTAAGCGAAATGCCCCATCAAATCTGCTGCTTCCACGCACACCCCACAATTTAAACACTAAAAAAACGCACCAGAGATCGAATGCAGTGTTATTACCGAACATTCATGATCGCGGTTACGTGTCGTCGCTTCCTCGGTAAGCCTCAATTAAACGCCACTAACCACAAGCGCTGCTCCGACAATTAGCTGGGGAAGAGTGAAAAACTGGAGGAGACGACGAACGCTCACATACAAACACACAATAAACACACACGCGCACACACACAAACACACACGCACGCGGCGCTCTCGTGTGGCCACATAAACAGCATGTAAAAGTTGAGTGTCCATTGTCTGGCTGGCCCGCCGACACGAAAAAAACCTGTTTGTTTTGTTGCGACCTTGTAAGTACTCAGCAATTCTGTGGCGATATGTGCTCCGAACATACGACTGCGACATGAAAAGAAGAGCCGGGCTTTTTCTGTCGTGTCTAGTCGCCTACAGATACGGTTTTACTGGACATCTTTACAGGGATTGTATTGTACTGTACTGTACTGGGATTTTTGAGATTTTAGTAAGATCCATTTGCTTTTTGAGTGGTTTATGATATGACCACTATATAATTAAGTTACCACTATATTTAGAAAGTTACATGTAAGAAGTCCCGTAAGTGTACCATGTTATGCCTGTGTTGCCAGTCACGGAATTCAAATATTGTTATGGCAATTCATATATTATACAGTTTTTTTTAATAGACGAATCCCCTCATAAACGATGAAATAATCTAATGTTCGATCAAGTGAGATACATTTTATTTTTTGACAACGGACAATACAATCATCTTCCACTCATCTGTCATTCATACTTGGGTTAAAATATCTACCTGGGTAGGTCGCCATTTCAAGCAATGTAATGTAATGTAATAGACAAACTCTTTATTTTCAGAACATAACATGCTTTACAATCACAACTGTTTATTTAAGTCAATACAATTGTTTCTACTCAAATTTACACAACCTAAAGAATAAAAACATTTTAATGTATTAAATCTAGCAGTCATCAACTACCTTTTTACTAATCACCTCATCACTTCCCCAATAGCATAGTCTCATCCTCATCCTCCAACCACCAGACTTCCACAGCGGATTGAGACGATCATCCAAATCCTCGCCACAATCATCAGCCCTTTGTCAGCGCCCAAAGGTCAAGGGAGGATGGTGATGAGGGGCTAATTAGCCCACAATTAGGCTGCATCCGTGATGAACTTTTCAATAACTGACGTGCAGTAATGATCCGGGCCCAATTAGCCGTGGTTAGTGCCCGGAGCCGCCTGCGCCTGCGCCTTCATCTCTCACGCTCCCGCTGATCCGACACTCACGAACCGAATTAATAGGGATTTCGGATTATGTTTGTTAATTTGTTACGATTAAATCGTTAATATTGTTGCGATAAGGGTGGGAAGTGTCGGGAGACGGGTATTCTTAGAGTGTCGGAGAAGACTGGTTTATTATTTTCCTACCACTGCGTGGAAATAATCACTTTGCCACACCTGTAAACACTACGCAAAACTGTTCATTTCCGCTTTCATTTCATTCCTGCTCGCATAATCAGGGTTACTTGAAATGTAGTTAGTAGAAATAGGTTAAGGTGGCACACAAGAGAGATAACTATGACGTCAAACACAACAGACCATTTTCTATTGGTCAGAATTCCCATGACACTCACCGTATTCTAAATTTTAGTTGCCTTGTTGTAAATCAGCTGATTTCATTGTCACCGTTTCTATCGCAACGTCTTTTCGTTCCAATAGAATAAACATAAAAAACCTCAATGGACTTTTGTGTACAGGTTAGTTAATAAATTAAACTGTTAAAATAATGGTGGTAGAAAATATATTATGTGTTACGAGCACAAATAGTCATTGCCGCTCTCGAAATGTTACAATTCTCGAGCGGCAATGACATACTTTACGCTCTTAATACATGAAAAACTATTTCATGAGGGAGTCAGGGAGGCTGGAATCGCAAAGAAAGACTTGTTTTAGTCAAACGGCCTTCATACCTCTCAAAGGCTAAAATACTACTCAAGCAATATCCTGTAAATTTATTCTAGCTTTGCTGGACTTTCTGTACACATCTTTAATTTATATTCGCCTTCAATACATCTATATAGTGTCGGCGTATTGGCAATAAAGTAATAATTAATAGAGTTTTGAGGGATTAACCCTTCAGCATTCTCAGCAATATTATACAATTTAGCTGAGCCCACAATTTATACAATCTAAGCCCACATTTAATTTATGTAGCTGTCAATAAAACACTAAAAGAGACCCTCAATTCATAAAAAGTACATGTATATCACGGCAAGAAACAATCAGTAATTACTTGGATGTTTGTCACTGCAAACATGGTGTATGTTACTCCTCGTATGATCATTATAGTCCTTATGGAATTCGCTTGGGTGAGAAGATAATGAAGGCTATCTATTCACAGATTTTGTAATTTCTTAAGGATAGTCAATTTTAATAAAAATGACTATCTTTTGTTTTTACTGTACATCAAAATATTTTAATTGAAATTCTAAAATTCTCTCGTTAGCTTAGAATGAAATCAAACACCTCATATCTATATTTTTTTCTAAAACAGTCTTCAACCCCATAACCAATTAATATTGTAATGTGAATCAATTAGAACCGATGGAGAGAAAAATCGACCACGGACTTGGACAGAAAGACGATCGAAAAAAACTGCCCTCTTAACGATCCTGAACCCCCTTCCAGGCTTTATACTCCCAGTGAATCGTCTCTTGAACTCTACGCCGCGCCCGCCGGTGTAATGGTGTAATGACTAAGCCTTGCTTGGACCCAATTAATATTCCCGAGTGTTCGCGTCTGGACGACATCAAACCAGTCGACCAGCCAGGCTAGACAGCGACTGGAGCGGCGTGAGGCGAATGCGGGAAAAACTGGATCAGAAGCGGTGCGACTATCGATTATTCGTATTTGGATTGTTTTCGATTTGATTATTCTAAGAATCGAACAAATAATTGTTACAATTAATCGATTATTTTACTTATCTTTTACTTGGCTGTTTTCGATTCGATAATTTACATTTTTTTAAGTTTCGATTAGATAATCGTTTAAATTAATGGATTCTGTAACTTGTTTTCCTCTTCGATTCCCGCGGTTCTTTGCAGTTTAGTACTTTGTAGTCCTTCATTTCAGAGTTAGCGTAAACCTGGTTAGTGTTCATTGAACTAATGAAACAATATCACAAATACTGTAAAATTGTAATTTCGTATGGAAATTAGTACGATAATTCGTTAAATCAAGCAATTCTTAATTGGCGCTAAGGAATTCGGAGAAGCGGTAATAGGAAAGAAGGCGATTTAAAATAATCGATTTTTGGGGAAATGGAAAAATTGTTTTATTGCAATAATCGATGAATCGATATTAGCACAAGGATCGATTCATCGATTGTTTTCACTCGATTATCGCATCGCTTATCAGGAGTCAAACACCGGACAGCCGCGACTGTCGCCTAGCATGGGAGACTGCAACGATGGGTTAGTCAGGAGTCAAACACCGGACAGCCGCGACTGTCGCCCAGCGTGGGAGACTGCAACGGTGGGTTCGTCAGGAGTCAAACACCGGACAGCCGCGACTGTCGCCGAGCGTGGGAGACTGCAACGGTGGGCTCGTCAGGAGTCAAACACCGGACAGCCGCAACTGTCGCCCAGCGTGGGAGACTGCAACGGTGGGTTCGTCAGGAGTCAAACACCGGACAGCCGCGACTGTCGCCGAGCGTGGGAGACTGCAACGATGGGTTCGTCAGGAGTCAAACACCGGACAGCCGCGACTGTCGCCGAGCGTGGGAGACTGCAATGGTGGGCTCGTCAGGAGTCAAACACAGGACAGCCGCGACTGTCGCCCAGCGTGGGAGACTGCAACGGTGGGTTCGTCAGGAGTCAAACACCGGACAGCCGCGACTGTCGCCCAGCGTGGGAGACTGCAACGGTGGGCTCGTCAGGAGTCAAACACCGGACAGCCGCGACTGTCGCCGAGCGTGGGAGACTGCAATGGTGGGCTCGTCAGGAGTCAAACACTGGACAGCCGCGACTGTCGCCCAGCGTGGGAGACTGCAACGGTGGGTTCGTCAGGAGTCAAACACCGGACAGCCGCGACTGTCGCCCAGCGTGGGAGACTGCAACGGTGGGCTCGTCAGGAGTCAAACACCGGACAACCGCGACTGTCGCCGAGCGTGGGAGACTGCAACGGTGGGCTCGTCAGGAGTCAAACACCGGGCAGCCGCGACTGTCGCCCAGCGTGGGAGACTGCAACGGTGGGTTCGTCAGGAGTCAAACACCAGACAGCCGCGACTGTCGCCCAGCGTGGGAGACTGCAACAGTGGGTTCGTCAGGTGTCAAACACGGGACAGCCGCGACTGTCGCCCAGCGTGGGAGACTGCAACGGTGGGTTCGTCAGGAGTCAAACACCGGACAGCCGCGACTGTCGCCCAGCGTGGGAGACTGCAACGGTGGGTTCGTCAGGAGTCAAACACCGGACAGCCGCGATTGTCGCCCAGCGTGGGAGACTGCAACGGTGGGTTCGTCAGGAGTCAAACACCGGACAGCGGCGACTGTCGCCCAGCGTGGGAGACTGCAACGGTGGGTTCGTCAGGAGTCAAACACCGGACAGCCGCGACTGTCGCCGAGCGTGGGAGACTGCAACGGTGGGTTCGTCAGGAGTCAAACACCGGACAGCCGCGACTGTCGCCGAGCGTGGGAGACTGCAACGGTGGGTTCGTCAGGAGTCAAACACCGGACAGCCGCGACTGTCGCCGAGCGTGGGAGACTGCAATTGTGGGCTCGTCAGGAGTCAAACACCGGACAGCCGCGACTGTCGCCGAGCGTGGGAGACTGCAACGGTCGGCTCGTCAGGAGTCAAACACCGGGCAGCCGCGACTGTCGCCGAGCGTGGGAGACTGCAACGGTGGGTTCGTCAGGAGTCAAACACCGGACAGCCGCGACTGTCGCCGAGCGTGGGAGACTGCAACGGTGGGCTCGTCAGGAGTCAAACACCGGGCAGCCGCGACTGTCGCCGAGCGTGGGAGACTGCAACGGTGGGTTCGTCAGGAGTCAAACACCGGACAGCCGCGACTGTCGCCCAGCGTGGGAGACTGCAACGGTGGGTTCGTCAGGAGTCAAACACCGGACAGCCGCGACTGTCGCCGAGCGTGGGAGACTGCAATTGTGGGCTCGTCAGGAGTCAAACACCGGACAGCCGCGACTGTCGCCGAGCGTGGGAGACTGCAACGGTGGGTTCGTCAGGAGTCAAACACCGGACAGCCGCGACTGTCGCCCAGCGTGGGAGACTGCAACGGTGGGTTCGTCAGGAGTAAAACACCGGACAGCCGCGACTGTCGCCGAGCGTGGGAGACTGCAATTGTGGGCTCGTCAGGAGTCAAACACCGGACAGCCGCGACTGTCGCCCAGCGTGGGAGACTGCAACGGTGGGTTCGTCAGGAGTCAAACACCGGACAGCCGCGACTGTCGCCCAGCGTGGGAGACTGCAACGGTGGGTTCGTCAGGAGTCAAACACCGGACAGCCGCGACTGTCGCCGAGCGTGGGAGACTGCAACGGTGGGCTCGTCAGGAGTCAAACACCGGGCAGCCGCGACTGTCGCCGAGCGTGGGAGACTGCAACGGTGGGTTCGTCAGGAGTCAAACACCGGACAGCCGCGACTGTCGCCCAGCGTGGGAGACTGCAACGGTGGGTTCGTCAGGAGTCAAACACCGGACAGCCGCGACTGTCGCCGAGCGTGGGAGACTGCAATTGTGGGCTCGTCAGGAGTCAAACACCGGACAGCCGCGACTGTCGCCGAGCGTGGGAGACTGCAACGGTGGGTTCGTCAGGAGTCAAACACCGGACAGCCGCGACTGTCGCCCAGCGTGGGAGACTGCAACGGTGGGTTCGTCAGGAGTAAAACACCGGACAGCCGCGACTGTCGCCGAGCGTGGGAGACTGCAATTGTGGGCTCGTCAGGAGTCAAACACCGGACAGCCGCGACTGTCGCCCAGCGTGGGAGACTGCAACGGTGGGTTCGTCAGGAGTCAAACACCGGTCAGCCGCGACTGTCGCCGAGCGTGGAAGACTGCAATTGTGGGCTCGTCAGGAGTCAAACACCGGACAGCCGCGACTGTCGCCGAGCGTGGGAGACTGCAATTGTGGGCTCGTCAGGAGTCAAACACCGGACAGCCGCGACTGTCGCCCAGCGTGGGAGACTGCAATTGTGGGCTCGTCAGGAGTCAAACACCGGACAGCCGCGACTGTCGCCCAGCGTGGGAGACTGCAACGGTGGGTTCGTCAGGAGTCAAACACCGGACAGCCGCGACTGTCGCCCAGCGTGGGAGACTGCAATTGTGGGCTCGTCAGGAGTCAAACACCGGACAGCCGCGACTGTCGCCCAGCGTGGGAGACTGCAACGGTGGGTTCGTCAGGAGTCAAACACCGGTCAGCCGCGACTGTCGCCGAGCGTGGGAGACTGCAATTGTGGGCTCGTCAGGAGTCAAACACCGGACAGCCGCGACTGTCGCCCAGCGTGGGAGACTGCAATTGTGGGCTCGTCAGGAGTCAAACACCGGACAGCCGCGACTGTCGCCCAGCGTGGGAGACTGCAACGGTGGGCTCGTCAGGAGTCAAACACCGGACAGCCGCGACTGTCGCCCAGCGTGGGAGACTGCAATTGTGGGCTCGTCAGGAGTCAAACACCGGACAGCCGCGACTGTCGCCCAGCGTGGGAGACTGCAATTGTGGGCTCGTCAGGAGTCAAACACCGGACAGCCGCGACTGTCGCCCAGCGTGGGAGACTGCAACGGTGGGCTCGTCAGGAGTCAAACACCGGACAGCCGCGACTGTCGCCCAGCGTGGGAGACTGCAATTGTGGGCTCGTCAGGAGTCAAACACCGGACAGCCGCGACTGTCGCCGAGCGTGGGAGACTGCAATTGTGGGCTCGTCAGGAGTCAAACACCGGACAGCCGCGACTGTCGCCCAGCGTGGGAGACTGCAATTGTGGGCTCGTCAGGAGTCAAACACCGGACAGCCACGACTGTCGCCCAGCGTGGGAGACTGCAATTGTGGGCTCGTCAGGAGTCAAACACCGGACAGCCGCGACTGTCGCCCAGCGTGGGAGACTGCAACGGTGGGTTCGTCAGGAGTCAAACACCGGTCAGCCGCGACTGTCGCCGAGCGTGGGAGACTGCAATTGTGGGCTCGTCAGGAGTCAAACACCGGACAGCCGCGACTGTCGCCCAGCGTGGGAGACTGCAATTGTGGGCTCGTCAGGAGTCAAACACCGGACAGCCGCGACTGTCGCCCAGCGTGGGAGACTGCAATTGTGGGCTCGTCAGGAGTCAAACACCGGACAGCCGCGACTGTCGCCCAGCGTGGGAGACTGCAACGGTGGGCTCGTCAGGAGTCAAACACCGGACAGCCGCGACTGTCGCCCAGCGTGGGAGACTGCAATTGTGGGCTCGTCAGGAGTCAAACACCGGACAGCCGCGACTGTCGCCGAGCGTGGAAGACTGCAACGGTGGGTTCGTCAGGAGTCAAACACTGGACAGCCGCGACTGTCGCCCAGCGTGGGAGACTGCAACGGTGGGCTCGTCAGGAGTCAAACACCGGACAGCCGCGACTGTCGCCCAGCGTGGGAGACTGCAACGGTGGGTTCGTCAGGAGTCAAACACCGGACAGCCGCGACTGTCGCCGAGCGTGGGAGACTGCAACGGTGGGTTCGTCAGGAGTCAAACACCGGACAGCCGCGACTGTCGCCCAGCGTGGGAGACTGCAACGGTGGGCTCGTCAGGAGTCAAACACCGGACAGCCGCGACTGTCGCCCAGCGTGGGAGACTGCAACGGTGGGCTCGTCAGGAGTCAAACACCGGACAGCCGCGACTGTCGCCCAGCGTGGGAGACTGCAATTGTGGGCTCGTCAGGAGTCAAACACCGGACAGCCGCGACTGTCGCCCAGCGTGGGAGACTGCAACGGTGGGTTCGTCAGGAGTCAAACACTGGACAGCCGCGACTGTCGCCCAGCGTGGGAGACTGCAACGGTGGGTTCGTCAGGAGTCAAACACCGGTCAGCCGCGACTGTCGCCGAGCGTGGGAGACTGCAATTGTGGGTTCGTCAGGAGTCAAACACCGGACAGCCGCGACTGTCGCCGAGCGTGGGAGACTGCAACGGTGGGTTCGTCAGGAGTCAAACACCGGACAGCCGCGACTGTCGCCGAGCGTGGGAGACTGCAATTGTGGGCTCGTCAGGAGTCAAACACCGGACAGCCGCGACTGTCGCCCAGCGTGGGAGACTGCAATTGTGGGCTCGTCAGGAGTCAAACACCGGACAGCCGCGACTGTCGCCCGGCGTGGGAGACTGCAACGGTGGGTTCGTCAGGAGTCAAACACCGGACAGCCGCGACTGTCGACCAGCGTGGGAGACTGCAATTGTGGGCTCGTCAGGAGTCAAACACCGGACAGCCGCGACTGTCGCCCAGCGTGGGAGACTGCAACGGTGGGTTCGTCAGGAGTCAAACACCGGACAGCCGCGACTGTCGCCGAGCGTGGGAGACTGCAACGGTGGGTTCGTCAGGAGTCAAACACCGGACAGCCGCGACTGTCGCCGAGCGTGGGAGACTGCAATTGTGGGCTCGTCAGGAGTCAAACACCGGACAGCCGCGACTGTCGCCCAGCGTGGGAGATTGCAATTGTGGGCTCGTCAGGAGTCAAACACCGGACAGCCGCGACTGTCGCCCAGCGTGGGAGACTGCAACGGTGGGTTCGTCAGGAGTCAAACACCGGACAGCCGCGACTGTCGCCCAGCGTGGGAGACTGCAACGGTGGGTTCGTCAGGAGTCAAACACCGGACAGCCGCGACTGTCGCCCAGCGTGGGAGACTGCAACGGTGGGCTCGTCAGGAGTCAAACACCGGACAGCCACGACTGTCGCCCAGCGTGGGAGACTGCAAGGGTGGGTTCGTCAGGAGTCAAACACCGGACAGCCGCGACTGTCGCCCAGCGTGGGAGACTGCAACGGTGGGTTCGTCAGGAGTCAAACACCGGACAGCCGTGACTGTCGCCGAGCGTGGGAGACTGCAACGGTGGGCTCGTCAGGAGTCAAACACCGGACAGCCGCGACTGTCGCCCAGCGTGGGAGACTGCAACGGTGGGTTCGTCAGGAGTCAAACACCGGACAGCCGCGACTGTCGCCCAGCGTGGGAGACTGCAACGGTGGGCTCGTCAGGAGTCAAACACCGGACAGCCGCGACTGTCGCCCAGCGTGGGAGACTGCAACGGTGAGTTCGTCAGGTGTCAAACACCGGACAGCCGCGACTGTCGCCCAGCGTGGGAGACTGCAGCGGTGGGCTCGTCAGGAGTCAAACACCGGACAGCCGCGACTGTCGCCCAGCGTGGGAGACTGCAACGGTGGGCTCGTCAGGAGTCAAACACCGGACAGCCGCGACTGTCGCCCAGCGTGGGAGACTGCAACGGTGGGTTCGTCAGGAGTCAAACACCGGACAACCGCGACTGTCGCCGAGCGTGGGAGACTGCAACGGTGGGTTCGTCAGGAGTCAAACACCGGACAGCCGCGACTGTCGCCGAGCGTGGGAGACTGCAATGGTGGGCTCGTCAGGAGTCAAACACTGGACAGCCGCGACTGTCGCCCAGCGTGGGAGACTGCAACGGTGGGTTCGTCAGAAGTCAAACACCGGACAGCCGCGACTGTCGCCCAGCGTGGGAGACTGCAACGGTGGGTTCGTCAGGAGTCGCGGCAGTCGCTGTTACTGGTCGAGTCAAATAACTTGGCCCTGTCCAGCCTAATCTATAATGTTAATTTTAGGATTGGGCTTACGGACGGCCTGGACCTTGTAGTTTGACTCGACCTGTAAGCTGCTCGCAGTAAAGCCTTGTCAGGTGACAAAACCTTGAAAAGAGAGTGGTTTGTTCTTGTTTTGTCTGCCTTGTATTTTTCAGGTAGTGTCATTTACACAACCAACAATGCCAGTATGAGTAAAATAAATGCGGTGATGTCTTGTAGCTTGAAAATCTTTAAAATCTGAATTAGTATTGAATTTCATAATGGTCTTGAAAAGTCTGGATTTACACAAACCGTCTGGAAATTTACTAAATATTTTGTCAAGTGACGACACCTCAATATAATTTATTATATTTTTTTCATTGCATATAAAAACAAATTTGTATTTAGAGCCAAGTAAAAAACTTTTGAAGTTTTCTTGGCAGTAAAAATGTATGCAAGTTGTCATATGATAAGCACCAGCAAAAAGTCATTGATCTGTATGGAGTTTCCTACCTAATGGTAAACAACAGTGGAAACTTCTTAGAGGATCAATGTCAAAAAGAAAGCGAAGTTTATGAAAGGATTCATGGTGAAAATCGCAAAACAATGTCATGTTCGGCCTAAGAACTGGGCAATTAATTGTTATTTGATCAGGTAAAAACGGAGAACATTTGTCACCAAACACATTATAATGAAGATTTTTCATGAAATGAGGAAGGAAAATATCACTAATGGTTGTTAGCATTGGAAACTTAATTTATTTACTAAACCAACTTGCATTTGAGGTTAACTTTGAACTGAAATCGTCAGAATTACATTTTTACTAATGCGAAAAGTCTTGAAAAAGCTGCGAAAAGTCTTAAAAATTCTGAAATTAGTCTTGAATTTCGAGGGGAAAGAAACGTGACACCCTGAATGTGCAATACAAAGTGAAAATCGTGCCCAGCCGCCACCCACACACTGCGCCGGAACCGACATCTCCCTACTACTAGCGGCCGGTCGGGGGCGGCCATGATCGGTTTGTGATAATGAGTGGTTTCGGCGCTGGGCCGTTCGCTGATCTCTTAATTCTGCCTCTTCCCTTCCCCTCCCCTCCCCACCGCCCCCCCCCCCCCCCGACCGTGACTGCAGCAGTCACACTCTCCTCTTCTGTGATCTCCGCCGCTGCCGAGGGCGCTCGAGTTTTTACAACTTTCTCTCGAAGCTGGCCGTTCGTGTTTTATGGAAGTGAGAAAAATGAAGAGTTAAATGCTGCGGCAAATTAGGGATTGATTAGGTTAAAGGTTTACTGCAAAGTGATCTGTCGTATTATCTAAGATGAATGGTTTTGTAGGCGTGTTTTGGAAAAGTCGTTTTGCTTTGGTGAATCAATAAATTTCATCAACTCGATCATACTAACACACCCTATCAAATTGATTGAATATTTAATATTGCGATTGAGATTTGTAAATATATTATTTAACCCACGGGAACATGTCTTATTTTCTTTTTTTACTCAAGCCTGCTATACATTTTTTGAAACGTCGAGAATTTTTAGTTTTTTGATCGTTTGAAACATAGTACATCATATTTTGAAGATCCTATGACAGAAACTATTTGACAAGTCTTTCAAAGAGAATGATTTAGGAACTTTAAAATCACACCTCTACATCAACAATCATGCTGTTTGCACCGACTACATTATTGATTGTAGGACTGTTGCCCCCAGCCCATCACACATCTTTCTTTCAAAAAAATCTCCGTTTCAATGCAATTAATCTATTTAACAAACTTCCTATGCACCTCAGAGCAGTGTAAAACGATTTAAAATTTAGAAAGAGGCTTAACTTATTCCTCCTTGATAAATGCTTTTACAGCGTCCGTGAATTCCTGACTGACGGATAATTAAAAATCTGGCGTTTTATTTTTAGCGAATTTCCCCCTATAGGGAAGTAGCTATTACCGTAGGCGGCACGGTAAGACTTAAGCGCGGGACCACCGTAACTTTTCATTTTGAGGTCCCTAGACCCCAAAAACACCGTTCGTTCAATTTCATATATATATATATATATATATATATATATATATATATATATAGGGATATATATCAGTCCGTAGGCGCGATAACTTTTGAAAAAAAGATCCGATCTCGATGAAATTTGGTACATACATATAAAGCGACATTTATTACTTCGAGTTCGAAAACCAGCAGGATAGGTTTGCTCTAAGAAGGTTTTTTTAACGAAATAAAATTTATTTTCAAGATTTAACACCTTTTTATTAATTTTATTTGAATTTAATTGTTAAAATTGAATTCAGCTTAAAAAAACAAACAATTTAGCATTTTGAATTATTATTCTACGTCAATCCGTTGCTTAGAAATTGGATAATATTGGATGTGCTAAACAAAGTACGTTGTCCAATATTATTTTTAATTTTCCCTCCAAAAGTATAGTCACTCTGATTTAAGAGACTTTTTAAAATACATTTCTGAACATATGATTAAATTTTCAGGTGATGAATATTCCATTTATGTTTATTTTGAATAGTTCATTGATCAAGATTTTGCAGAATATACATACTATATTAAAAATTCAGTTAATTTAAAAGAAAAAAAAAGAATAGGTGTAGATATAATATTAATAAATAGTTTAAAATCAGCTACAAAAAATGAAAACAATATATTGCTTGGTAATACTTTAAAATAAATTTTAAACTGGAAAGGTGAGTGGTACTCAACCATCAACTTGTCTGTTGTAAACAGATATACAAGTTGAGTGGTAGGCCAGTTATAAGTTTTAAAAAATAGGGAATCGTCCAATGTAAACCAATCTGAGTGTCTCGACATAAGCCTTAGTCGAACTTAGTACGTGTACTTTAAAAAAAATGTAATACGCCTACAGTTTGTGCAATCTACCTCCAGCTATGTAAACTACATACTAACCATATCATAAGATAATTTCAACTTATGATATTGGTAAACATAACAATATTGACAAGCAGAGAGGCTGTTGAGTTATGTTATCAGAAATGTACCCTCTCTCCCCCCATGACAAACCACCAGCTGACTGAACTGTATAGCTGGAGATAAATTGTGCGAACTGCATCCGTGAATTTTTAGTTTGAGTTTATATTTATTTGTTTTGACTTAGTTCTTTGTGCCAATAATGACAGAGTTTTATCCAACTATGGCACAGTGCAATTGCCATGTTCAAAATTACTTAAACAGCTGATTCTCAGTATTAATTAATTATATAGGGAATCAGCTGTTTAAGTAATTTCGTACATCACAATTTTTTTACAGTTCGCGCATTATTACGCCTACTATAGTCTGCAGCGAAACCAAGAAGAGATGGGAGTTTCTGATAGTTATTGTTCATTCTACTAGTTTGAAAGACTAGACAAATGATGTAGCATACGTTTGAACGGTGACTAATTGACTAGTTAGGAGGCAAGCCAAATTCATGCTTAAACTAATCGGCTAGTAAGTCGTTAGTTGCTGATGAAAAGAGGGCCTATTAATCCAGATTATTAACAGATTATTCCAACCTATCTTTTTCTTTAACACTATCGAAAACCATAAGTTGTAACTTTGCAGAGTAACAAAACAATCATTAACAATAGTGATTTAGTGAGGCTGCACTGTACTCAAGAGTGCGCCAAATCTCAAAAACTTGGCAGGGATGTCTTGGTTTTGAATTTGTCTGCTCATCAGTTTCTTTGAAAAATTACTGTTTATTACTGTACTGTCCATGCACAGCTCAATGGTCTACAAGGGCGTTGCAAATGCAAAAGGACAAAACAAGAATGCAAACATGTTTCTTTTTTTTAATCTCAAGCAACTAAGATTTAAATATCCTTTATCATTTTTTAACCGTAATAAAGAAATATTGTTTTGTTGAAAAGGTTTTCCATCTGTTTTGTTGTGTTGGATTTTTTATGAATGATAAATATGAGGAAGTTGGATAAACTTGGTGCATTTTTTATCCACCAATGCCGAAGCTGTCATACATTGTTTTCTCTCAATAATCAAGTACAACAAAAAATGGACGTGAACCGCTACACTCACCGGAGACTAACCGGTTACCATATGCCTAAATAGGCAAATCCATTTGAATTGGCATCATTTATCACATCTTGACAACCAACAATGTCCATTGTAGTTATTTACCGAATCCACCGTAAACATTTTTGGTAGACGAAAAACAATGATCGGTAAGTGTTAATCCAACACTACCGTTCAATCATTAAAGGTTCAGATTACTCACCGATGTGCATCTTAACACAATGCAATGTAGCCTAGAAATCAATTTCAACTAACATAAACAATGTTTGTTTACAAATTATAAAACAAATAGTTTTTAGAAAATTCTATCAAGTCAGGCTAGTCAAGGCCACACTGAAAATATAGGCCATGCTGCAGAATTTATGACGTCAAACAAGTATGCAGGCTGAGGGTCTAGATCAGGGCTCACAGCTGTGCTGCTCATCAAATAATTTCAAAAATAAACATTAAAAAGTAGATAAACAAGTAATATTTGACATTTGGTGATAAAATGAAAATAGGCTATAAAAAATGTAATCAAAAGAGGAATACATGACGTTTAGTAATAAAATGTAAACATTGGGTGTTAGTTCCCTGCCTACTTGTGTGACGTCGCGCAGCGCTGGGATCGCTTCAGAATGGCCTGTTTTTCCAATGCAGCCTTGGGCTAGTACGACTTCAAAGATCAGCTGCGGTGGTGTTCCGATGACTTGTACTCCGATCCAGATGTTCTAGGTGTTAACGGTTCCAACAGCTCAAGATGAAACGCACCAACTGTATATTAAAGTTGTGTCCCCATCTAAACACTCAGCATATGGTATATACATTTTATTCGAGAAAACTTAACTTTTTCAAAGTGAAGCCTCCTGTATAGTCTGAAATATATATAACAGGTTACTTACCTTAATTTTTCAACGATTCATATGAATCTTTTATTTTTTACTTAAGTTTTGGATACAAGAAGCCATTTACTAACCAGTATAATATCATATTTTACTTCAGTCCTAATGTCGTCATACTGAAAACATTTCTTACACAAATTTAACACAAACATCATTTAAGGAAATAATTTGTTCTAGTGATCTGAACATCGACTATTAGTGACTAGTCGATTACTTTCGGACATCAACTAGTCCAGTCAATCACACTGGTCGACTAGTCACCCTATTAAACATCGACTAGTCTAGTCGTTCTAACTAGTCGAACGAGATAAAACCGATAGAAAAACCAAAAATCTAATCGGTTATGTGGCCGACTAGTTGGTTGAAAACAGTAAAATATCGAATAGTTAAAATAATGAATTAGAGATTTAGACTAATCAAATTAATCGACTTGTCGACTAAATGACCAACTAGACAATAAAGCCACTCGTCGACTAGTTGACAAGCCTAATTTTTTCCGGCACAGTCAAACTCAAATGTGTGAAACTCACTTTCGACTTAAATGTTGAATGTTTTATTTTTTGTGTTGAATTTTGCGTATAAAGTGGTTTTAGATGTATGACGAGCTTCGACATGAAGTAAAGTTTGACATAATTGTTTGAAAATGGCTACGGATCTTTTAGCCCAAACTTAGGTACCCTTTAAACGGATACATTTGATTCGTTGAAGAATTGAGGTAAAGCAACCTTTTCATTTACTAACCACCACCAGGAGCACACCAGAAGCAGATTTAGTAGGCTTAGATTCAAAACCATCAGGACACCACAGCTGCTGTCAATTCTAGTCTAAATTGTAATTTTATCATTGTTGAAATTTGTTTATACCAAACATTGTACATAGTCTCTGATAATTGACAATAGGGCCTATAAATAATGTTCTTCAGCTAAAGCAGAAGGCCATGATTCAAGATTAATGCATGAAACGCCTAGGGCCTAGGCCTGTCAATTTATTTCTGACATAATCCCATAAAGGAGTGATAATCCAGTCATTGGAAATAAAACATTTTTTACTCAAGAAAAAAATATACCTAAGAATGCTTCGACAATTTAACTGACTGTATATCTTAGTGGATAAGAGCACACATCCATATCATGAGGGTCGCCGGTTCGAATCCTGACCAAAAATCGAATTTGGATAAAGTTGCCAGTTTGAGTCCTGACCAAGAATCGAATCTGGGTAAAGTTGCCATTTGTCCATGGGCTATGAGTAGGCCTAATTTATGCTATCATACTAAAGGTCAGCATTAGATTGTAGCAAGGGTATAATTTTTATACTAGCTAATCTTCTGCCGTATGTGCCTATAAATTTATCAGACGATTGAATTGTATTATGAAAACAACATTGAACGATCTAACGATAGTTGAACTTGTTTAAATAGTTTGTTGGATCATAACTAGATATACAACTCCATCATATTTGTCGATTATTGTTTTGTTACCATTTTGTGAAAGTGTAACTTATGGTTATTACTGGTTATTGATAGTGTACCTTAGTTCAAGATGGCAGATGATGGGAAACAAGATAGGCTGAGTTTGATTAGTTATTTTAACTTACTATTAACATTTTTCTTTGAGTTTTGGTGTATTGTTTATCTAGTTTCACAATGTACCAACTTATATTAGGTTAGTTGGTTTTATGTAGCCTATGGTGTGTTTACGTTTTGTGAAAAATTTAAATAAAATAAAATAAAAGAAGGTAAATTTCTTTAAATAAGAGAACTTGACCTTGATTTTGGTTATTGGTGCGGTATCAAAATGTTTCTATTTCATTACTGACTGTTGTTGGATCAGTAGGCCTATACGGTATCGAATGGGTCGACCATACATCTGTTGTCATCGGATGACTTAAGTCTGTTCTTCCTTACGTCAAAATAATGTTGCTAAGTACGGATACACTTTGCTCTAGAAATATTATGATGAGAATTTCAGTTACTAAAGCTGAACCCCAGTGAGGTTAGAACAGCAGAACATCATCTTATATGAAAGTCCTAAAGTAACAATGCATGGGTTCGTAAGTTTAGTGTTCCCAATCAAAACTTTAAAAATGCCTCTGGTAAAGAAACAGGCTCACACCATACATGTCCCAATGTTCAGTTAGTTAGTTAAAAACAAATTATTAGCGAGGCTAGGCCAACAAATTATTAACTTATTCGTAAAATTGATTTCCACCTCAAAGCCTAAACAGTCAAATTTGGTGATTTAGGCCTTAACTAATAAAGTTCAAAAACCAACCTGCAGCGATAATGACTACCAAAATAATATGATAGGCTACAAGAGAGAAAATAAAAAGATAGGTATATTTTAACAAACTTGGACCACTCAAAACACTAACACAACACTCCCTACATTTTACTTTTTATTTACTAATTTATAATGCTTGGATTCTTCTGTTAAAATGAGTTGTGTATTTTGTTTAACAGTATTAATTTAACTACATAAAATAGTATGCAAATCTTTACTTCTGTGGCGTTTGTTTTAAGTTTAGGTTAGTTTTGTAGAATGTTGAATGTTTCAACTTCCATACAGGCTGGCAAAGTGAAAAAAGAAATATACCTGAACAACATAAAAACCCTAAATTCCCGACAATTAAAAAAATGTTATGTATTAGAATTACTACGTTGAGCCACAGAACACAAAGTACTGATAATAAACGTAATTACGTACTGGAATAAAAAGTAATTGTTTTTATTTCCGCAGAAGATGGGCTGATCAGACCCGCCCCCGCCCACAGATGGACAGTCTTTGTGGGGGCGTTTCCATTTTTATATTTTTTATGTATTCTGCTGTAAAATTATGTTTTTTTTAATGAAACCGTTTTTGAATTTGAATTTTAAACAAAATTTGTCTTAATTTGGAATATTTTCCAGACTCTAACCTGACATTTTTAGTTGTACTATGTGTCAATTAAAACTAAACAGATTAGGCCCAATTCACACTGATCTGGCGTTTCGCGAAGGCGTGGTGCGGGCGCGGCACGGTTTCCCCATTGCTCCCAAACAGTAATCGCCCAATACTCAAAGAGGCGATGTGGCGCGGGGATGCGCAACTCCCACTACCACCATACCTCTTCCTTAACACAAGTGGCGACCGAGAACTGGCATGCCTGTGGCGCAGCCGTTGTCGCCACTAGGAACAAGGCAGAGGAGTGGTGGTGGCGAGAAGCGGCCACCCGCGCTGCAATGCTTCAGTGTGCAGAATGTGGGAGCAATGAGGAAACCGTGCCGCGCCCGCGCCAAACCTCCGCGATATGCCAATTCGTATATACTGGAGGTACTATGGCAATACTTCTGTTGAAGAAAAACCTCCCTTTTTCAATTTTCATTGTCAAGTATTACGATAAAAGAACCGTAAAAAATCACCATAAACTATAAAATTTAGATTTTAAGATAATAGTAATAATCTTTACCCGAAAAAAATGCAGAGACATCATAATATTTGTATTTGTACAATATGGCTCTTTAATCAGTACCATAATGACTTAATATTAAAATTTAGGTTTGGAAATTCGCTGGAGATGCAGGTCTGCTGCAACGGGGGTATTATTTTTATATCGAATTAATGGAATTTATGTTATTTTAGTTATTTTATTGACAGTATGTTATTCCCTGTAAGAAACTTTCTTATCGGACATGACCAATTCATGTATTCTTGTTACTTTGGATGAATAAATGAGTTATTGAGTAATTAAGTTATTGTTCTGACTGTTGTCATGTCGAGAGGACTACTTAAAGTTTTCCCATTAGTCAGAGGTTTCTGTTTATATGTATTTGCAAGTAATATTTAAAACAGTCATCTAGAGATAATGAGTCTGGGGATTCAAGACTTGCAAGCCGGTCATAAGGAATGATATCACTTGATGGATTATGATCAGGAGGGAGCCGTGAGCCTTGAGACTTGCGTCATCTCACGGCTTATTCTGGGAAGTGAAGTACTTCAGGGCATATGGAGACTGTCGCTGCATAAACCTGAAGAATATCGGCTGGTAGAGAAACATATTTAACGTAAACAAGTTTCGATTATTGCAAAAATATTTTATCCGATATATAGTTATTAATTTAATTTATAAGTGTGGAACCAGTACGGTATTTTAGGTTTTTCAAAGCTTGATCAAAGCTGATTCGTCCCTATTTAAACTTGGAAAAAATCGTTATTTCCTGAAGAGGAAAAGGTCAAAGGCATTTGTAAGGCGTATAACTAGTGCAGAAAATCAGTTAGTTAATAATTTGCCTTAATAACTTGGATGAATAATTAGTGCAACATCTACTTATGTTTGTATCACAGATCAATGAAGTGAACCACGAGTGTTATTCACCGGTATGACGTCAAACTTTGACACATCACTGAAGATGTCATATATAGTACGAGGGGCAATCTTTTGGTTACATCGGCTAAAGGACACCTTTTACCTTAAACACGTCTGATTAAACTCAATTGGTTTGTGATCACAATAATCACCATTACTGATGAAGAAAGGTTAGAGTTAGAGCTTCTCCCTGATGTCATGCACAGCAGGTGAAGCGGACCCGCATGTTTGAAAACGAGAAACGACTTGACTCGCAGTCACTCCTGGACTTTATTGGCTACTTCTGATTACCTCACTCTCTCCTTCCTGACCAGTACCGATACACACCCAACGACCGGCGCAATCCCGCCACGACGTGACTCTACAGCTGGATGTAGATTACTCTTTTCCGGCTATCTAACCTGTTCCTAACGTCACCTGTTGAAATTGTGGGTCTTTTCTTTTATATCTCCGCATTTATAAGCCACTCACCATAGACTGAGGATTAATCGGGATAGAACTAATGCAGCGAAATAATGTATTTACTCACCATTTAAACGTTTAGTTGTTGGAAAAGAGTATTGTAACAACTTTTTAACAAAGACTTATTGACACACAAACGCAAAAAACAATACACATTTTAATTACGTTGTTACACTTTAAAGTTACTCTGGTGGCCAGAACATGTCGATTCTACAGAACATGTCTTTTATGAGTTGGTTAGGTTAGGTAAGGTTAGGTTAGGTTAGGTCTTAATATAGACTGATAAACAATACTATACAACAGCCGGCGCTCAATGAGAAAACGATAACGCGAGTGACGCATGCAGAGGCCTGTATGCGATAACCCTTATCTGATCTCAACAAAAACTTGTCTTCTTTTAGATGCTAGGGAGTCGTAATTAATAGTTATTTAGACATTCCCGATTAATCCACAATCTATATAAAATAGCCGGTAAATGCGGGGATATAACAGACAAGACCCGATTACCCTTATCCGGCGATCTAACCTGTTCCTAACGTCACCTATTGAAATTGTAGGAGTCGCGGAGTCGCTTTCGCCGCGTGGGTTAAGAGAATTCGTCAGCCGGGACCGTTTACAAACGCCCCGACCGTGTGGCGGTCCATTCATCCACGTGGGCCGAGCGCGCGGCGGTGGCGGAGTCGTCACCTGAAAAGCGACAGTTGAATGGGTCGGAATTCGTCCATTGTGCGCCGTCTTTGACACCCGTGTCGTCGGTGGCCCGACATCGTGATAACACGGGTCGTCTTTTCACGGTCAAGATTTCTTCTGCTTCTTTCGCCACCCGCTCCCCGCTTCCGCCGATCGTTCGTCTTGCCTTTATGCCTTGAAGGGAGGGGCCGCAAATGTGATTTATGTGGTTGGAAATCTAGTTTGGGGATGGAAGACATTGTAGGTAGTGGTTTTTGGGAGAATGTTTTAAATTTTTTCTATTTAATTTAGCAATGGCACACGAGCACACGTAGTTTTACAGCTTTTGATTCTTTATGTTTGGCCGACAGTGAAGTTGCCAGTTATTTTTAGTTCAGCTGGTGAGGTGGTATTTGGCTAAGAGGTGAGGTGGTCATATTTCCTGACAAATTCAGAGATCATCAGATTGATCTTAGAATTTTTTCTGGCTCATCTGAGATTGATTAATGTGCTTTTAAAACGGTCCTGGCAAATGAATCAGCTGTTCAATGCCAGTAACTAAGCTTTTACATCACCCATTCTTCACTTTCATCAATATTTTTATTTACTAATAACGAATTTCTTATTCTATCGATTCTCTTCTTCGATATTTATCTTAGATAAATAGATATTGTTTATCTCAATAAAGTGAGGTATTTATTAAATTTTCCCCGATGTTTATCTTTCAAAGTGAGGTAGGCCTATTTACTATGTATTACCATCCGTTGGTTAGTAATTAAAGTAATAATACTTAACGTACCCAATTCTTTAGGGACTGAATTATTATAGCAGTTAAAATTTTCCAATACTAATTTCAATTACCTTGGATATTTGTTCGGAGCACACTACGTTGAGAAAAACAGCTAATATTCTGAAGAAAGTGAAAAAATAACCCTAAATTCCGATCCTGTACAACATTCTATCACTGTAACAAAGTCATCACTGTCACTATACAAATACAACGTAGCCCTTTTGTGCTGATAACAAAAGGCGCCGATTGCGTGCCACCAATACCTATTGAGTCTGGTTCTTTTATAAGGTGTGATGTAACCAACAGATCGAGCCCCGACCTTTCACCGAGCGCCAACTTCACGCTTGTGATGCAAACTATCAGATAATTGGGGCCTGTTTGATATATAACTGCACTTGGAGTGTTCTGCGTTCTGCCCTTTCGCTGAACCAGCTTTTCTTATTGCCACCGATAAATTTGCAATTACATTAGTGCAAGTTGTTACGTCTGATTGGGCAACAGCTACTGTACGGATTAAGTAGTTTGTCTTGAACTATCGGTGGTCTAGTAGACACTTGTAAGATAGCGTAAGATGGGTTAATTAACGTTGTTACTTTAAGAGAAATCAGTTCTTCAATATCGAAAGGGGGGAAGTTTTCGAACAACCTTTTTTGTTAAAATATATTTTTATGAGGTATATATTTTTTCTGATCAAAAGACTCCTGAGGAAAAATCAAAGACGCTTAAATATTAAATTACTGTATAAAGTGGCAGATATAAAATCAACCAGCCCTGGAAACAGTAACGTTTGCAAGTAGAATAAGTGTTCCAACTATTAATATGTAATAATTTATATTGTAATGTAGTTTAGTAGTTTATTCTATATACTGAGCCTGTACTTGAGCAGCTTTGATGAAAAAATAATGATGAATTACTGAAAGATAGCGTTCGATTTAGTTTGTGAGGTTAATTTCAATCAATAATTATTTGACAATGTATTATGTATAAACAGTTTCATACTTAGATTTTCATGATTGTATATAGAATAGTTAGTAAATACATTCATTTGTCCTGGCTAGCTAAACAACTTTTTCAAAATGTCCCTCTAGGAAGGGAGTGATAGTTGGGAAAGTCATAGTCATGGTGCCCATTTGGCGATGCAGTTCTTTCAGTGCTTTATGGTCCCAACCGTTTGAGTGAGGGAGGGCATCAACCAGTTGCCAAGAAAACTCAGTCTAGGACGGAGGGAAACATCATCCTCTCCGTATTGCATTTAGTTTAGTAATTTTCATTCCTGTCATAGTCATTACAGTTTTTTCTTCAATCTCATCTCAAAATACAGCCCACATTATCACTCACAATTTCACAGTTTATTAAATCAACTTTTTTTTACCATCAACGTTTTTTATTATTCAACCATGTGCTAGTTTTTATTTATGATTCCAAAACTTCGAAGTCACAGACCACGCGTCGCGACAGATAGTATAAAATACATCCTGTGGAGTAAACCTAGCCCCATTTAGAACCATCTTCAAGAACCAGCTGTCCAGTGCGTTCGCTCGGAAGAACTTATGATCGAACGGAACTGTTGGACTCACATACTACCCATTACCGTTATCAAACCGTTTCCCACGAAACGCCAGTGACACTTCCAGGTAAAAAACAAAAAACATAATCGAATGATTAACAGACATTCCAAAAAAGTGTTTGGGCGATAGGGAATGAAGAAGAACGTTGTAGCACCTGCCTGGACGGAAGCGCATCTCAATTAAGGGCATTACAAGGTATAATAGCCCTTTCTGTGACCCGGGGAGGACAGGGTGTTATTCCAGTTGATTAGCCCTCTGTGTGAAAGGATTGCTCGTGTCCCAGACCCGCGGAGAGGAAATCCTGTTGGGACATCTTCATTGGAACCTGTCAGTGAGGTGGAAACCCAGGAGGGTCTGCTTTGTAACGGTTAATTGGTGGAAGGGCTCACTGATGGTGAATGCAAAACAACACCTGGAAACTCATTCGCTTGATAATTCATTTGGGAATTTAATTGATTGCTCTCTTTCTCTTGTCAATCACGAATCATGTCTGTTTGTAATTGTTCTATACACTATGTCATGATCATAGTGAAATGGACTTGCATTGGAAGTCTAGCAATATTGTATATTTTTTTGGGGCCTTTTTGAGTAGATTTCAGTAACTTGTGCAACTTTTGAACTTAGGGTGCTCTAACGGTGTTACTATCGCCAATATAAGAATCAATATCTTTAAAGGAAAAAGGAAGGGTTCAACACATTGTTTGAAAAAAAATCATTGACCGAAACATACAGACTCTTTGTTACAGTATTATTCATTCTCCTGTGCCTGAGCGGGGAACGTAACATAGAACCCCCCCCCCCTATATATATAGTCGTTATATTTAGTAAATGATCTATGACAAATTAAAGTTGATGTTGAACAAAGGGACCTACATAACTACTTTTTTCACAGTTGGATCACATTCCTTATAATCAGATTTAAAAGGCTTTATCAAAAGTATTTAGGGAAAATCCAAAATTTATTTGAGAAGATCATGCAAAGATTAGAGCGCCCCAGTCAAACAAGATCTATCACTAACAAAACCTCTAGTGCCAATCGTGATTGTTGATGCTGGAATTTTCTTCAACATTCTTCTTCCTCAAGAGAAGCGACAAAGAATGCCGGGTAATTGTGAAGTAGCTCCCCTAAAGGAGGTAATGTGCCATACACGTGACCACGCGTTCATCAGATACCCGATCATGAGCTTCATGAGCTCGGCGCACCTCGTCATCCTGATCACCTCGGATCATCAGGCCTCATCAGATAATTGCGGCCACCCGGTCAACCTGATGATCTTAGAAAAACCGATCTCATCATAACTGTCCGGTGTCTGAACACTTTACGGCGTCGTAAGACTTGTGTTTTATACTTTTCTATGAAGAGCTGAAAGTAATTGGTAATCTATCTGGTGAGTATATATATTTGAAGTTTATAGACTGGGACTCCGTTAGGTCCATATGGAAAAATTTATATTTAAAATATATTTTAAAAAATATATAAAAATATATTTTAGAATAAAACGTCATATATTTGAAATATATATTGAAATATATTTAAATATACAAATTATGGGACCCAGAAAGATATAATTATATAATTACTAAATATATAATTATATATTTAGTATATATATAATTATATATTTTACTAAATATATAATTATATTTATAAAATATATAATTATATATTTACTAAATATATAATTATATATATAATTTATTTCTAAAATATATTTAAATTATATTATTGTTTGTTGTTAATAATATATTATTTTATATTTGTAATATATTTAGGTAAATATATTGTTGTTTGGAATAAAAATATATTATAAATATATTTCATTTATATTTCAAAATATTTTTCAAAATATGATTTTTTTCAATTTAAATGTCATAACTCTACAAAAAAAATCAATAAATTGATATATAAATATATAATATTAGCCTTACATTTGATTTTCATGAACAAAAAAAGGGTGACCTCGCTGGGATTCGAACCCCGGACCTTCGCTCTACCTACCCTAACTAAGCCTACATCCTATCCTAACCTAACCTACGCCTTAACCCACTCGGCCATTTCGACTCATGGGTGACATGGCATAACTTGGGATGTAAAGCTGATTGGGAACGCTGTTTCCTTTTGGAGTTGGAGTTACAATGCTTTTGCGTTGTAGCACTAAGTTTTAGTCTATTTTTAATGGACAGCATTCAGTAATTAAATAGTTGCTGTTGTATATAACACACGTTGCGTACTTAAAGTTTATCATAGGAGTTGGTGAAGACTGTAAACGTTCTTTGTATCTTATTTGAAAATTTATTCTAAAGTTTGTCCAAAATAGATGTTACCGTATCGCAGTTCCAACATTTAAGTTTATACACTCCCCTGCTTTCGTCAAGTCATCTTTTTTATTTTCTGCCGTTGCTTGTGATCGCTTATAAATCAAATGAATTATTATTATTTTTT
Source organism: Flexamia atlantica (assembly GCA_035578135.1). NCBI lineage: Eukaryota > Metazoa > Arthropoda > Insecta > Hemiptera > Cicadellidae > Flexamia > Flexamia atlantica. The sequence continues at coordinate 1,621,159 of JAQJVK010000030.1, read as the reverse complement.
AGTTCCATAGGCTATTTTTACTTCCGCATTTTTAAAAGTCTCATACAGTACATGCTTTGTTAATCGTACATAATCTGATTTAGCATTGGGCATTACATTATGTGTTGAGTGACAGTATATTGAGATGTATTTCAATAGTGTTTCCTTAAATATAAAACATCCTATATAGTATAGGATTGCATAAAAATTGACTAAGAAATATCAATTATTTTACATGTAATTTTTCTTTTTCATTTTTATATGAGTACATTCTGGTCAGTACTTTTAAGTTTTCATCTATATTGGTGTGATTATGTTTACTTCATATGATGTAATTATGTTTACCTCATGTATTATGTGTTTGGTATAATTATGTTAGGGTATCTATAAAATAACTTCAGGGTTTTGAGGCAAAATATTGTTATGAAGCAATAAGCTTATGTAACTGTTTTATACATGATTAAAAGGTTGCATTTTGAATTTTTCTTTAGCAATATCATAAAATTCAAAATGGGCTCCATTGGCGGCACAGAACACATTGTAACGATATTCCACCTCCTTATATGTCCTGGATGACATTTCTGGGGGGGGGCGGTTGCCACAGAATTAATTATTCGTTGCCTGAGGTGGTCAACATCACGAATTTTCGAAGGATTCTGTGCACCGTAACGACAGATTTAGTTTATACTAGCCAAATAACGCATTGAGCCTTTTGTTGCGGCGCTGCCTTTAGCGCAGGAATTCAGACAGCACTTGACAGCCGCGCTAAGTTGTTTCAAGGCCAATGTTCCGCAGCGCTGCCACCTCTTGACAAAAACATTCCCAATTGTTATGAGTTAAACCTTATGAGCTACTCGTTTCAAAGAAATTAACTGCATTTCACTACCTTTTACAGTTATTAAGATATTAATTTTTAAAATCCCGGAGATCTTTTATAGATACACTGTATAAGATGTTCCGCATATTTTGATTTTATGTTTTTTATATTTACAATATATTGTTAATAATATATTTCCAAATATAAAACTAAAGTTATATTTGAAATATATTCATGATTATATGTTATAAAATATATATATGGTGTTAATATATTTAAAATATATATCACTAACAGTATTTCGTAATATATCTGTCTTACTTTAGTTTTAGTATATTTGTAATGTATTGCAGAATATATTTCAAAAATATATTTCATTCAATATATTTTAAATATATACAAGAATATGTTTAAAATATATATCACTAACAGTATTTCATAATGTATACGTCTTACTTTAGTTTTAATATATTTGTAATGTATTGCAAAATATATTTCAAAAATATATTATATTAAATATATTTGAAATACATACAAGAATATATTTCAAATATATTTCACTAACAGTATTTCGTAATAAATTTGTCTTACTTCAGTTTTAATATATTTGTAATGTATTGCAAAATATATTTCAACATTATATTTTATTAAATATATTTGAAATATATACAAGAATATATTTCAAATATATTTCACTAACAGTACTTCATAATATATACTCTTACTTGAATTGAAATATATATATATTATATATTTAAAAATATATTCCTAAAATATTTTTCATTAAATATATTTTAAATATATCCTGGTATATATTTCAAATATATTTTCAATATAAACTAAAATAATATATATTTTATAATATATTTTATATATATATTGGTCTTTTTAAATATATTTTAAATATATTTAAATATATAATTTTTCCATATGGGGTTGTTTGCCATAAAACTTGGAATGTTTGTACAAAGTTTCACGGAGAAGGTTTTTAAGCCATACGTTTCGTCGTAACTCAATTGGTCCCTCCCCAGAGGCCCCAAGGGTTTCCATGTTAACCTCATGAAAAGGTATTGTTTACATTAAAAGCTAAGACATGTTTACCTCAACAGGTAATCTTTAGTAATCATTTAAAAGCGTGGCAACGTCTGCCGGATTCAGCTAGTTTAGCTGATGAAAGCAAAAATTGTTAATTTAGTATTTGAGGAACAGTATATAGCCCTGAATGATATATTATGGATCAATAGAATTTCAGATCTTCAAAAAGATCAAGGGCGATTAAAGATTAGCGGTAAAAATAAAGCCTTACTTTTTTGCGATTCATCAAAACTGCGAACCAATTATTATCAACTCCGGAAACGGACAACTTAATCAAGGCGCCCCTCCCAAACCCTTCCCCTAACGTTGACATTCCTTCTCCTTTCAACCTTTCCGCTCAGATTGATTGGCACCCTTCCAGCTAGCCTTGTTCTTATTGCATAAATTGAATTCAATTACACTAATTATTCAATTCAGTTAATTAACAAGTTGCATAAAACATATTGCGCCACAAAAACCTAGATGTGATGGAGTCGGAGCAATGACTTGTGAGATTAGAGGAGGGAAGTTGGAAGAAGGAGCGGTTTGGTAGGTTTTCACATGAGATGAAAAATTAACCTCCTACCTAACTTCCACAGTGAAAAATTGGCTGGATTAATTTATGCATGAGCTTGGAAAGTAGTTTCAGACCTCTGTCAACTGTCTACGGTTTAGGTTTGGGTTGACGGTTTGCCGGTTCTCCGAAGAATAAACACAGTAAAGACGAAATTTGCATTGGTAAACCTACGGATGAATATCTATTATGCGTTTACAGTTATTCAGTTGGCATCGTGGTGTAGCGGATATTAGTAGGGATATTTGATCGCATGAGGACTAATCACTCACGTAATACGACTTTCTTTGACATTTACACACTCGATTTATCACAACACAGTATATCATTTTCATGGAAAGTAAATTAAAATACTTATACTGTGCGAAATGTTAACCCTACAAAGATTGTAAGATTTAATGTTTGGTAAATATGTTATGAATTTACCCGCATATACTTCGCTAAATAATTTTATTGTAGTAATATTTTTAGGTATTTTTCCTACTTACAATTGCATTGCAAGCAACTCGAAACCAATTAAGGTGAAGAATAATTGTACACAAATGAAGTTGAAGAGGAATGTAGTATGAATTTAATCCCCCTGATTAAGTTTTATGAAGGAAACATTTAAAACGAATAAACTATTTAAAACAGAACTCGACCTGAATTTGGAGGTTCTAAACGAGGAGTTGTAAAAGTCAGGTGTTCGGGCGTTAAAGCTGGGTTTAGAACAGGTGGCCCGGGAATCTGAGATTTACAATTTCGATAAACTGTTGGAATCCCGGGCTCAAATTAGATGACCAATGACTACAGTTACATTGTTATCTCCTTGCCCGTAAAATAAACTGATAGATTCAGAATTCAGATTTTTAGTACTTTTATGATAAATTTATAATGTTTTAACAATCAAACAATTGTAATTTTATCTTGCAAATCCAGCCTATGGCCTACTAAAAAGAAGCCACTGTGGCCCGCCCTTATGAAGAGTTACGGAACATTAGTACTGTATTTAAGTCCTGGGATTTGTTTGATGAAATATTTGCAATTTATGATTACATTTTGCTAAGAAAAGGAATGTATTGTTTTATTTAGAGATGTAATAACCAACCAGTTTGACAGCGTTATAAATGCATTTAAATTAATGCAGCAATAAAAGCTACGGTGGAATACAATGAAAGTTTGTACGTAAACTGGGTTCCAAAAACTCAGCAATATTCTCATAAGAATTTAGAAAGTATAGAAAGTAATTCAATTTGCATTACAACCATTTTATTAAGACTGTTGAATTATATTAATGCAAAACAGGCTTTTGAATTCCGTGAAGAAATCGGGTCACCGGCCAACAATCTGATAACGACGTCGTTATGGAGTAGGTGGCCGTAACGGCTCGGTAAGAATCGATGACTAATTCCTATCGACAATTACGTCGCAAGCTTTCATTACCCAGAACGAACAATTCGCCAGCGGAACAATGCCCAATAATTCCCACGCGCTAACGCTAACCTCCGGGATCGGCGTCCCGGGGGTGTAGCGGCTAGCGCGTTAATGTTAATATTCAAGGCGAACAGGGAGAGAGTCGGTCGGGGGAATAACTGCGAACAAATGAATTGAGTCATTATGTGGAAGCATGACGGAGTTGCATATGCATACTGCATATCAGCTGCATTTAGCATAATGGCCGCGGCTAATACGGCGGGCGGTGTACATCAAGGTAGATAACGAATCGAGAGTTTATCTTGGGAGATAATTGCTCTCCCCTCCTTAATTTCGCTTAAGTGGCAGGCGCGTTAATGTTTAAATTGCCTTAAACTGTGATTCCGTTCTGATAAAAACGATGATATAGTTATACCGTCTGACGTGTGGGTGTAAGGCCGCTTATTAAACTGGATTGCAAGAATACAAGGTTTTCGTTTTTTTCAGTTGGGTAATTATTGGCCACGGGCTTTCATTAGAGTCTATGATTAACCGTGTTGGGTAAATTAATTTGTTTTTAATGCCGGTTTGTATTTTTGATAGTTTTTCTGAGGGGAAATTAACAGGTTTTAGGACAGTGGGAATGAGTTTAATGCTGGGTTTGGCTTAACAATGATATATTATGGAGTAGTGTTTTAGTAGACCAAAGACCCGAATACATTCACAACTATTCAAGGAGCCTAATAAAGGGAAAGATGGGTTCTCCGTACCCGTAATGAAATCAAGGAAATCTTATACGCACATCAGCTAAAATGTTCTAAAAAAATTGTGCCTCCCTGCTTTACACGAGTATACGTATTTAGACGCACGATACGTATCCATTCACTTTAATGTATTCATAATAGATTGCACAGTTTTTATAATGAAGTGAGAACTAGTCATTGACAATACGGTTAAGTTTTATGTTTGCTATATGTTGAATTGAAAAATAGGAAAGCGATATGATATCTTAACAAAATCAAATTGTGCACAGAGAAACATTATTGTTATATATAGGACATAATCTCTTGAAAAGTATAAAATGTATAATTATGAAATTAATTTATTTAAAATATGTACAGTATATAAGATTATTTTATACTTTGGAAAAAAAATAAAATGATCATTATTACTGTAGTATTTTGAAGTAAATCCTCTTTTCAACGGAGAAATAGTATTACAATTTTTTTTAAATCTACATAATGATGTCGGAATCATAAATTTGACTTTCAGTATTAAATCAGCCAAAATCACTAAACTAAAAAATGGGACTTGATTATAAGATCTGGGACAAATCAAACTAATCAACTGATAAAGCATAGCATTAGTTAATTCATCTTGGATATATTTTGCCCGATGAATCACAAAATAATGGTTCAGTTAAAAGCGCTTAGTAATTTTGACACAGAAGGAACAGCTTAAACGCTTATTATTTATTGACCATTGAGATTTTCCATCACTTCACTGGAACATAAAAGCCTTAACTTATCGTGTATTTTAATTTTGTGCCCACATATTATGTTGTAAGAAACAGTTTCAAAACTGAGAGTACACATTGACTGCGGAGTTGTAGAGGTCACTTCTTTCCCTCCAAAGCTCTGGACACAGCTCTATAAATAGATGGGAATCCACTCAACCTTCTCTAATTTGAATTTAAGCCTCGAGGAGCAATCTTGTGAGTGCGGGCCAGGCTCTTTTGATTTTTAAAGTAACGAATTCAATTTCAGTAAAGCGGTATTAACCGGAAATACGCATCCTACAGTTATTTAAGAACACAGAAGTAACGTCTGTTTTGTATGCAACATCTGCTTTTGTATTATGAAAAGCTTCAATTTCAGTAAAACGAAATTAACCAGAAATACGCATTCTACAGTTATTTAACAACACACAGAAGAAACGTCTGTTTTGAATGCAACATCTGATTTTGTAGATGAAGTATGAAAAGCTTTAAAACATTGCAATTATTACTATCTCGCAACTTAACATTTAGATTTTTTATTTTTTGGACTTGACATGAGGTTTCTGAATGGTCTGTGATAGATTGGGCCAACAAATCTAACGTCTAGTGACTTAAGTTACGTTGATTCACTGCTCGTTGCCCTTATTTTATGAGAATCTACTTATTTCACATTTTCGAAATTTCGTCAGGACTCAGTTCAGGATATACGAAACGAGCATAATTCCCTGCATTTCAGGACAAAGAGAATTTACTTCGAGTCAAATTAATCTCATAGATCTCCTAAGACAACAACAACATCCTAACGTCTCCTTCAATTTATATTTTCAGTTGTTTGATATCTTTGAGATACAACTTAGATCTTATCCCTCGTCAACCTCCTTCAAAATGTAATCTCCTGAAAACTAATCCCCTTCCGATGCCTCAACACAGAACCACATTTTTCCAGCACCAGACCTAATATTCTTACATCAAGCTTTTCAACCACCTCCATAAAAAAATAAAACAAACACCATAAAATTTAACAAAAAGGTTTCAAAGAGTTTCTTATTCTTAAGGGTCTTTTCAGCGTAGAGGAGTATTATTTCTAAGTGATCTGTTTATTTTAAAACGTTGATGTTTTACATTGTGTATAAATTGAGTATAACTTATACATACTGTTGACGATTGTTTTGCACATTTGTGTTTTTGACAATAAAATTATTTGAGTTGTGTTAAGACCTTAAGCTAACCCTCTCTTCCGATGGATTTCTATACAGACACTCCTTTTATTTCATTTATACTACCCATCATCCCGAAACCTCAAAACCACACCTCAATCCACGGTAAACCCGAGATAAACTAGATTATTTATGACCCAAATCATCTTTTATTTCCCGTGTTTCTCTCGCCGTTGTCCTTTGTTCCCTTGTCCCAAGTCCACGGTTCCAGCGTGAGCTCCACGAGTCAGTCCGTCTGGAGACCTGGTGGAGATTTGGCTCCCCAGGGGCCCACCCAACCACATCGACCGTCACCTTCCATTCTTATCACCGCTACACCTGATAATATGGACATAATAATAACCTCGTTTAGCAGGTAGCGGCCGACGTTGAATTTAAATTAGGAATAAATGTCATTTTCATATTTTGTTTATTCTCAGTTACTGCCAAGACTTTTCGGGGGGTCCTTACCCGACGGGTTTTGATGTGGTATGAGGCAGATTAAAATTCTTTAAATATTCTGTCGCGGGCGGTAATGAACTTTCTACGGACGGGGTTGTTCATTTGTTTAGTTGCGCTTGTTGGACAACTCAACTGTATCTACTTATTTGGATGCATAATCAGTGTGTATGGTGATAAATTCAGTAGTAAATAGTCTTCGACTAAATATAAGTTTTTTTTGGAGAGACAACATTGAAAGAATACTATCCTTTCCCCTATTTTTAACTTATTTTCAGTAATGGTTCTGGTGACCAACATGAGATGGCCAATGAAGAGTTCGTCGCAACCGATCATTGCCTACAATCACAAAGAACTTTACATCTGGTATTACATGTTTTGACAGTTAACACCAAAATCTTTGACCATTTGATGTAACCATTTCTCTGTTAATGCGTTTTATTGATTATCGGTACATGGTAAAAACTGGTCTTTAAAAACAACTGTCTACTTAACAAAACATTTTGTATCACTGTATACTTTAAAAACAATTGCCGCATAGACAAATGTCGAAAAGCAGGAAACAAAGGAGTTTGTGGACCTATTGTTTCCACAAATTTAATCTCAATTAATTATCCAGCTTCTTCAGATTGCACAAAATGTTGGCTAATACAAAGTCACAAACATAAAGATTGAACATCAAGATCAACATCAAGATTGTATTTACTCTTAGCTATAGGCTAGAACGAACAATGTGTAACTAAAAATAAATTTTTTAAATGGACTTTGACAACCGAATATATGCACACGATAAAACTGTTTATGAATATACAATTTGCATTGACCGTCAAGAAAGTACCCCTTAATATTCCCCATCCGTAGTACATAAATACAATACCTAACCTCTTACAACCCACAGGTTACCTAGTGACGAAGGAGGTGTTTAAAGACACATAAACCTAATTAACCAACCTAACTTCTAACAACACACAGGATCATACCCAGTCTCGAAGGATTAGGTTTTAAAAACACATAAAAACAACGTTACAAACATACAGCAGGATGCCTAGTGATGAAGAAGGAAGATTTAAAAACACATATATAAACAACACACAGGATACTAGTGAAGAGAGAGCAGTTTTAAAACCACAGACCAAAATAACCTTAAAACACACACAGGATACGCAGTGACGACGCAACCAAAATATACATTGTGAGGAACATGTTGAAGGTTGGGTGTTTGCTAACGAAGGGGGTTTTGAACAGGATTTTTGGGTACGGAAAGAACCAAAGACAACCAACCTTTCAAACATTACATAGGATAGCCATTGTTTAGGTTTTAAAAACACTTGTACTTATATAACCTCAAACAACACAGGATAGGTACCCAGTGAAGAAAGAGGTAGTATTAAAACACACAGTACGACCACTAAGGAACAAACTTGAACTCACCGAGTGTGGGATCTCATGGGGAGTCCATGGCACTCACACGCGCACTCACACGTCACACGTCCGACCTGCGGTAGGGTCCTAGCCGCACTGACTGTGGCAGGACCAGGACCAGTTCCCGCGACCACCGGCCACTGTGTGACGTCACGACTCCCAGGTGGCCCGCCTGACTCGCTTTGTGCCGCCCGCCACCGCCAGGTGATAATTGGGGCCCAACACCCCCGGCGGGGCGGGGGCGGGGGCGGGGTGGAAATTGCGGCGCGATTATGATTAGCAGCAGTTAGGGGCGAAGGGTGAGACAAGGAGATCAAGTGATAAAGGTATACTTAATGTAAGGAATAGAAACATCTATCCGACATACCTACCCCAAAATATGTCTAAAACACGCTCTGGGCGGTGTCATTTAACGCCTGCATTTTTCAAAATAAAATTTAATTTAATATACTATTTCAAGGATGAAGAGTTATAGAATGTTTAATGCAGATCCAAAATCGTTCATGCGCATTCTAAAGATACATTCATCTTTCACTCATCTGTCATTCATACTTGGCTTAAAATACCCACCTGGGTAGGTCGCCATTTCAAAAATAGTATATCTAAAGTATCTAAAGCATTCCGTTGAAGTTGACCAACTTTAACACCACGTATCTTTTTAATGACTGAGCATAAACGATTTTGAAGAAGCAATAAACCCTCTACAACTCTTTATATTTAAAATGGTATTTCCAAACAAAGATTATTTTTAGAATTGAAGACGCTAAATGACACCGCGTTTACCCCTGCACCGCCTTTCGCGGCGAAAGATGCACAGATTTAACAAGGGCTCTTATGGAGCCGAAGTTCCAAAAGTCGCCGCTAGTGTCGCAGATAAACGAAAACTGTTGTAGGTAGGGAACCCTTTTAAGAGATTGTTGGGGGAGAGGATGAAGAGTGAAGGAAGGAGAGAAAGAAGAAATGAGTTAGTTAGAAAATTGCGGCGCAATAATGATTAGCAGCAAAGAGGAGGTGAAGGGGTCGACCGGCTGTAAGGAGGAAAAGCGAGAGAAGATAAAAAGATAAGTAGTTGAAGTAAAAAGAAAATCAATGAAGGTAAACAGAGTGGAAAAGTTGGGGGAGAAAAGGAAAGGTGAGGAAAGGAGAGTAAAAAGAAAGTGAGTTAGTTAAGAAGTAAAACAGAAAGATAAATTAAGGGTGGAGGAAAGCACACCGAGGAGTAGCGGGAGCTACGGGGCCTCAGGAAGGCAAAAAAAAATTAATTAAAGGAAAAGGCGGTGAAACAGGTTGGGAGGGGTTTTGAGAGGGTGTTGATGTGATTTTAGTGGTGACTGTAAATGTTCTCTAGTAAATGGCCACACTGCTAAGACAATCTTTAATGTAGAAATTGCATTGGATAGACGTTTATGATTAGCGGCAGTGTGAGGGTGGACGTAGTCTATCGTGAAGCAGGTTGGAGGGATGTTTTCTGGGAGAGTGTGGTGAACTTGGACATGTTCTGGATTAAGTGGCAACACTGCTAAACAATGTACTGTATAGTTGAAATAACTGTCCCGATGGCTTAGATATATTTAGAACCTTTGTTAATTTTAGCATAGTTGTGTGTATACTGACGACACTTCTGGGTAGTTTCTCAAATAACAAATAAATAGCTAAAAAGGAATTATAAATTAAAGTTTTGAATATTAACACCTAAAATAGATTTTTCGTGAACTAAATTCTAAAAATTATTGCTTGTATTGATTGATGAATAATTCAACCAGCCGATAGTTATTGACTTTACAATTTGAATAAATTTTCTTCTAATACATTTTATATACTCTTGGATGGTATATTATCTATACAGATTATAATATACAGTATATTTTATCTAAAGTTAATCTTAAATAATTTCATTGTTTTGAATGGTGGTAATATTAACCTTGGCCTTTCGTTATGCATAACTCAAAAAACTTAATTCAATTTTGGAATATCACAAAATATTCTCAAGATTCTAATCATGATAGGACTGGGGATCGTCAAACTAAGGCCAGCTTCCAGCTTTGCTGAACATATACATCCCAGACCAACATTTGTTACAGTGGAGGATTAGGAAATACTCTTTCTTTGAAGTCATCCGCGGCGACGACTCATCTCGACATATGAATAGGAACGTGGCCACACAGTGACTTCAACGGTGGGACGAGCTGATGTCTCAATCCGCCGACGTCCACGCCATAACTCAAGGGACGATAAAAGGTGTGAGGAGGCCATTTGTGGCGGCTCCGGAGTGTTCCCAGAAGCAGACCCCACAACAACCTGTGATGTATCTCAGGTCGCAGCTATCGATGAAGTGGTGGGCACCCGGCGCCAACTCTCTGCCTGATTGGCCTGGGCTCTAAGTTTAGTAGCTTAAACATTGACTACCTGGAGGACCGAGCCTTGCTCGGTATTGTTTTATATTTACCCGATATATCGTTATTTTTATATCGATATTAGACTTCCGATATTATCGGAATATCGATATTTTTCTTCGATATTATCGTTAGTAATGATATTAGCAAATTTTTAAAAATAATACATAAATAAAATACAGTTTTACCTTTTTTGAACTTTTTCATTAGAAGTAATTAAATATTATTCGATAAGTAAATATATTAAAGATATCAATTTGAAAATATAATTATTTAATAACTAATTATTTTGTACGTACTATTACATATAGTGAAATATTTTTTTGTGATCTGGTGGCCTGTGCAGGTGACTTGTGAGTTGGCACTGTTGGTAGAAGTGCCAATGACAACAGTGAAAGCCAATCAAACCATTCCATTCTCTTTAGTAGTTTTTTTACATTACACAGCCTGACAGCCAATATAGATATGGTTATCCTCAAGAATTTCAAAAAATTATCTTGAAATTATTATTTTGATTATTATTAACAGATTATTAAATTATTATTAACAGACTATTTTTGCTGTAAAATTATTAATTTTACAGTTGTTGATCTAAAATTATGCTTCGAAGTATAAATTGTAAACGATTTTACGTCAAAGGACGTCAAGGCTGCTAATTGTTGTGATACATACCGTATGCATTAGATTAATTTTTAACGAAACTTTTCTGATATATCGATATTTTTCTGAGATATCGATATTCTTGATCCGATACTAGCGAAATATCGATATTTATATGGTCCGAAATTATCGTCGATCTAAATATCGATATTTTCTTTCGATCTTCAAACACCACCACAAAGTGACTTCAACGGTTGGTCGAGCTGATGTCTCAATCCGCCGACGGTCCACGCCATAACTCAAGGAACGACACTGTGATGAATCTCAGGTCGCAGCTATCGATGAAGTGGCGGCACCAATCCCTGGGCGGACACCCGGCGCCAACTCTCTGCCTGATTGGCTTGGGCTCCAGTTTATACATCGATTCAATAAATAATAGACAAACACTTTATTTTTCCAAATATGATTAACCATATTTACATTCCAAGAGCTCACAGTGCTCGCCCGGAAATAAATTATGAACAATATCACATTTTTAAATAATTTATTGGCCAGTCAATTATATCACTTATTAAATGTTTCTAATTTTTAAAGGTTTCTACTACATACTATTTTAAATACACTTATATAATCCAACAAGAAAGCTCTACCATTAAACATAAAAATAAAATCAACAATAAATAGAAATAAGTAATGATAGATAAATAAGTAATTAATAATCAACAGCCAATTTTTTTATACATAACAATTTTAAATCAAATTCAATAATTTGAGATTGGATAGAGAGCATTTAATTAGAGCAATAAATAACTTAATACTAAGGCATATCAATTTCACTGTTAAGGATTGCATTTTTTATTATCATCTTAAATCTAGGTTTCCCCTCATTCAAAATATCATTTCCAAAAGGGGCTACTGTCATGTTAAAAATATTTTTTCCCTAGATATCAGAATTTGTTTCTACATATCTCTTTTCATAATCTGGGAGTTAAGATGGTAACGTATTGTGATGTACGTGTTGCAATATTGAACTGTTTTAGACAATAATCGTTAAAAAATTTGCACACATGCATTATACTAGACATTAAATATAATTGATCAAAAGTAAAATAATTATCCTCTGAAAATAAATATGACATGAGTTCAGATTTTTTATAAAATGAATTGTTCTAATTGCAAACCTTTGAATCATTATTATTGGTTTTAATACAGTAGGGTAAGTTCCACCATAATGAATAATACCATATCTGACTGTGCTCTCAAACCAAGATGTATAGAGATATTTAAATGCTCCTTCCTTAAAAACAGCTCATATAATAGAAAGCATAGTTAATTTTCTAACTTTTTTTTCTAAGTATTCTATCTATCTAATCTTATGTATATACAAACATAATGTCAAATATATGCACATCATATCAACAGCACTGAAGCGACTTCTAAAATAATATTCACTTTTTCCCTAGGAAGCAAGGGAAGAATTCCGATACGGAGAATACCAACCATCGTCTGGTGAACAATTAACTTTTTATAGTGTTTTTAAAACGGCGCCACGTTCGGTCGGGGGCGGGAAGCTGAAATCGGATATTTTCACCAGTTCAGATCCACGCCGCCTCCTTAATATTCCCAGCTCGCCGCCGTCGTTCTACAGATATGAACTTGTATCAGATCTCAGCAAGGTCGCTGGGTAACGTGAACTGAGTATTTCTGCTGAGATAAATGTTTTGGCGTTAAAAGTGTAAGAAAAGTAACACGAGTTTAAGTATAATTTGTTGAGAGGATTGAGAGTCTTTCTTTCTAAGAAAACCTGCGATTTGACATCCTGAGACAGAACTACAGAGGGTATTTTAGACTCAGTAAAATTACTGGGAGATTCCAGAGAGAGTTTTGTGACCAGGATGTTTTGATAAAAAGAAATTGGTTTATTTTTTATTACTTATCTGTACTACAACGCAACTCCCAACACAGAACAGAATTTGCATATTGTATTCCACGTGTTTAAACGAATTTTTCGGAATAATTATAATTGTTTTTCGTTAACATTTTTTGAATAATATAACTTTAGAGAACTTGTTAACTTAAAGTAATATTAATATTATTTGTTGAGAAGATTGAGAGTCTTTCTTCCAAAGAAAACCTGCGAGTTGACATCCTGAGGCAGAACCACAGAGGGTATTTAGACTCAGTAAAACGACAGGTAGATTCCAGAGAGAGTTTTGTGACCAGGATGTTCTGAATGAAATAAATTGGTTTGTTGTCAATTTTGATGTTAAAGACGTTTGAAAACTAATGCATAAATTGTAATAATTTGTTAGTCTTATACGTATTTTGTAGTCTTGAATTTGAATCGAGATTTACGAGTAGATGTCACAGAACATGGGTTGAAAGGTCATTTATTCGTCTTGAACTTAGTACTGCACCTAGTTTTGAGATGTTCGAGCGCTGACTAATAGTTTATTTTTAGGATATTTTGTGTTATTGTACTCTACACTCTACATGCATTTCTCAACCGAAGAGGAACCAAACAAAAAGTGTACATGAATAGCGTAGGTCACCATCGACTCTGCCGTCAGGAGTTTCAACATCAAATTTGCCCATTGAGTAAGAAAATACAAAACCAAATAGCACATAAACTTAATTAAAACAACCCATCCACAAATACGAACAGAAACACTTTCAATAACAATAAATAAACGATAAATAAAATCATTTCAGCCGTGTCTAATCCGTAATGTCAGCCTAATTAGCGAGTCCGGATGCATAAATATCCCGCGGCCACTAACGGGGCCGCTCGCCCGTCCGCGGAGTTCACACCGAATTTTAATTGAATTCCAAATTATTTCTATTAGAAGGATCGCGAGGCAATAAATAGTGACGTTGTAAATCACAGAGCGTCGTAAATAACCCGATTCGCACGGACGTAGCCATGGGACACCTGCCGCGTCCCCGACATAGCCTAACACTAGGTAATGAAAAATATTATCGGTTTTATTTTAAGTAAAGAGTTTATTTTTATCATGTAAATGTGGTGATCGAATTAATCCAGGCTAGAATCTACAGGTCGAGCCAAATAGCGAAGCCCAGTGATAAAATAACATTATAGTCTTACGGGCGGACTGGGCTGAGTTATGTCAGTCGGACTATAACACCGTGAATACAGAAAACAAGTTTCGGTACCGTGGGTACGACGAGGTAGTGGATACCGTATTACCTCTTATTTTGTGTAGTATTTAAAATTATATATACTGGGTTTTTCACTGGATGTAAATAAAAAACGTCTCACAACACTTAAAAATATATATTTTTAAGTGTTGCAAGACTTTTTTTATTTACATCCAGTGAATTCAATAACAAGTATCATGCTAATCAAGAAGTTATGTATTTTTAAAACATACACTTGTTCTATTAGCAAATTTACTACTTGGTCTTTTGAATTCAACGAAGAGAACGAAAAACGTATGCTAAAAAATATGCAAATGATAACCTATTTCCTGTAACACAGTTAAATCAATAGGTATTATCATTAGTAGATTAATTGCTGTCTCAATAAAACCTCAGAATGAATACTTGAAATCAAAGGTTTTTAGAGAATCATATTGAAATACACTCTTTTAACGTATAGATTAGGAGTTGTTTAACCTTAATTTTGGTCGCCATAAATCCGATGATAACTCAAAATAAACAGCAAACTTTTCATTTTAAAGTGATTCAATTCTTTTTGTCGCTGATCTAACAATAGTACGTCCAAAAAGTTATTTCCATTCTACTGTATAAGCTTATGGATTTACTCGGAAAAACTTCAGTACACCAATAGTAACACACCAAAAGTGTTGACGATTAGTTGATTCTTAGTTCAGACCAAGTATTTAAAAATTAAACTTTCAAAAGTAAATTAAAGTTGCCCTATTACAGGATGTCCTTGTATGTGGAATATTAACAAGGCAATTCTTGTTCTAGCTCACTTTTAATCCATAAAAACTATAGGAAGTGCTAAATTTACTAAGTACGTAGAAAGTAGTGTATACTGACTTTATTCCCCTCAGCCGACGTGGTAGGCTGGATAAATGAGACATCCGCATAGTTTAGAGTTAGAGGAAGTCTCGGACGAAGTCGTTACAACGTAATTCATTGGTCAACAAATTTACATCAGAGAGTATCATCTCTCTTGAATGAAGACGTCCACAAGAAAAATGGATCCAAGCGTTTAATAGAGGAATTAAGATCACATAAATCGGTCCTAGGTGATTGCTGGGTCAAAGAGAAGCTACATCCATCTTTTCATATTAGATTCAGGTTTAATTCTTGAATATTCATTCAGTTGTGTTATGAACGGTAGGCGAATAAGATATATGTGCTTGAATATGAATATAAATTACTGAGTGTGAATTTTAATGTACGTTGACTAACTAACTATTGCAGAGGTACTTGTAAATAAAATAGTAATTGTATTTTTTCACGTTAAACTAGCCGTTAAACTTAAACTTTCCCTCCTAAGTAGGCCTATAGGCCCCCATCAATACAATGTGGTAACCGGTTAAGATTATTACCCTAAATGTTCTGTTTGTTCCTTTACAAACAGGGAGATATGAATATGTGGAAGGTACATAACGCAGCAAATTCATACTTATGGTAATAGAGCTAACCGCATTAACTATACAATGGTTTATTCATGCTCAAGCCTTCCGGAATTGGTAATCAATATAACAGGTTACGTACCTTGACGTCCGCAATTCCTCAGTCTACTGACCTTAAGACCAACGACCAGCCCTAGTTGACTATAGTTTCGACTACTAAGTAGTCATTTTCAAAACAGAACGTTACATTTTCAGTGACGTGCGCCGGCCGGCAAGCTAGGTTATATGTCATGTCTTCAGTGTTTTGTGTCGTAAAAGTTTTCAATGTGTTTAGTTTTTAAGTTGACAAAATTTCATTGAATGAAATTTAACGTTCTGTTTTGAAAATGACTACTTAGTAGTCGAAACTATAGTCAAAATTAGTATAGTGAGGAATTGCGGACGTCAAGGTACGTAACCTGTTATAAACAATGGTCTTTAAACCCGGTTAAATCGGCGCAAAGGAGCTTAAGCATATCCGGTGCACTTCAAAAAGTAGTTTATAGGTGGAGATAGAAATGATGTTTTTTTGAAACATTTTCATTCAGCGCAGGTTTCAACAGCTTGACTCCTTTTAACATGTTCCTTTCCGAAGAGATGTTCAATACCTTTAATTAATTTATTTATTTATTTGTTTCCAACGGTTACACCATTTTTACAAGCAAATTACAGGTAAAGTTTAACGATAATGTATAAATAGATACTTAAATAACAATAACAATGATTAACAACATAGTAAAGAACAAAAGACAATATATGACTTGCGGTAATGACAATAATATATAAATAACATGAATATAACTATGTAGAGGCAATAATAACAATTTCATGCAAAATATACAATGCTTACAGGCAATGAGGAATGGACAAATAACAGAACGTGCTCACATTCCCACTCTCGCTTGCTCATCACAATCAAAGCTGTGGCCCTCTAAAGGCGCCACCTCAAAACACCACACTAGGAGAGACATCACATCCACAATCACTGGATGCGATGTCTCTCCATGTTAATACATGTTTAATACCGGGACGCAGAACGGCTGCGTATTTTAACCAGAGTACGAGTGTGAGTATGTGTTAACCAACGCTCAAGACTTCCACACCAATGTTAAATATCCATGCTGTCAAGCCATAGGACCAACCATTAAAATCTTAATAGTTGTTTAGACTTCTATGGAAATTGCCGTCAGTGAAAGAACACGAAAAAAATATTTATCAATAAATTAACTCTCTTATAAGGAAAATTAATTTTTTTGACGTTACATAAGAGCCTTCAAATACCTTGATGACTCAAATAAATTTGAATATCATTTGTCTTTTCAAATCAGGCTTTAGGCTTATGAACCTATAAAAGGTACGGTACCAAACATGAAAAGCCACATAAAAACTTCACTATAAAAAACTAATCAAACCGCGTTATACACGGGTGCGAAATTTCAATCGCCCGCCAAGAATGTGCCACACTTCCATAAATGTTAGTAATGCTGTTTCCAGTCGCGAGCTGTGAACGCCGGCAGATACTCGATAACAAACCCCGTTTTGGTCGAAGCCGAATAACTGAGAGGCCGGTTTAATTGGTATCTCACCGGCGCAGGTCGCTTTGTTCCGATAATTGGCTGATGCGCGGATTCTGTCATCCGGACTGGAAACACCCCCGCCTTGTCCGGACCACCGTCTTTGCAACGGTCCGTACGTAAACTTACTGCATTGATCTTAGGAGGTGAATGTAATTCCTTGATTGATTAAATGAATTAGAATAAAATTTATGTTACGAATTGCTAAGTGTAGGAAGTGAATTAATGAGACATTATCCACAAAGAAATTCAATTGTTTTCATTGTATGAACACAAAACAATGGATATCACCTATTCGTGATTGTGTGTATACTTCCAATGTTATGCTGGAGACTACGCATTATATCTAAACACAATATTATAAATAAAATATCCCCGTTGCAGCTGACCTGCATGCTCAGCGAATCTCAAATGCTTAAATAAATAATAAGGCTGGTTGGTGTAGTGGTTATAGTGCCCGCCTACAAACTTGTAGGTAGCCGGGTCGATGCCGAGAAATGTTAGTAGCTTTTTGAAGGGTTGTTTCTGGAGCCAGCTGCCATTGGTTGTTGGGCTATTAATTAACAATCCTGTCTAAGGAACATGCCAACCTTAGTCAGTAACAAGGCTACAAGATCGCGCCACTATCATCACGATCATCACACTCATCCTTCACTCATATTCAGGGTAACGTCCTCCATGAGGTACCTGTCTTATTAAAGTGATTAAGTGATATGATAAGTGATATGCTCAAATTAAGTAAAATCAGCTTAAATCCTGAAATGGACATACAACAATTTTCTCCATAATAATAATATAGGAAATGAGTATGCAGGTTTGCTGCCATAGACGTGTGAAATTTAGACATTTTTTCAATAATCCAGCAGATATAAACCAGATGATACCAAGTTTTATTCGGATATGTTGAGAAATTAGGAAGATATAGAATTTTATTTATTTCCCATAAGGTTAACATTTGGGATGACGTACTGTGTTTACCGATATCTTGGTAACCAAACAATATGGAACAACAATTCAAAACACTAAGTAATTTGTTTTTTTTTAAGCTGAATTCAATGGTGCTAACGAAAATTGGATTATTTTTATTTTTCTATATAAAATACTCAAAAATCCCATTTTTTTTGTGTTTATCCCCCTCTCCCTCCCTTACGGTTACCCGATTGGGCTGGTTTTCGAACTCGTCCGAATAATTACTACTCTATATGTCTGTGCCAAATTTCATTCAGATCGGACCATAATATATTTTTGCGAGTTATAATGCTTAAAGACACACATAGATATATTATGTATACATCTATATACTTAATACAATAAGGTTTTTTTCTGTTAGATTCCTTTTTCAGGCGTCCTACTGAACCGATTTTCACGATTGAGGTGTCATTTTAAAGCTTATAATGTAGCGCACCTGCGACAGATAGTTAAAATAAGCATTTCTTTTTCGGCTTCGACCCCCAAGCCTTTGATTTATTTGTAGAGGGCGCTTTCAACGCTCCAGCGCTGAACATCTTGCGTTAAAACGGTTTTAAAAATGTGATTTTAATTTAACAGCTGATTACCTTCAGATGGATTTTTAACCTATATAAGTCAGACTGTAAACAAAAATAAATAGTCTGCAACTAACTTTTACAAGATTTAATACATTTTGATAAAAAATAATTCTTAAATAAACTTTTCCTTTTTTTGGAAATTGCAATCTAATTGAGGAGAGAGAGACAAAGAGAAAACCGAGTCAATTATATTAAGGAAAACCACATACCTTCGACGAGAACCGAGAACTGCCGAAAGACGAGGGACACTGCATCACCTATCTACTTTCAGCGACTTGCGATGATGTTAGGGTATGAATACGCGAAGAAAAACTTCCGGTAAACTACTGTTGTGCAGGAAGACAAATTAAAATATATAGTGTGATGAACAATGTGTGTGTTTTGTTCAGCTAAGCTTGAGACCTTTAAATTTCACTTGAAAGGTTTACTTCATTAATGACGGCGAGTTTAAAAAGTTATAAAATTTCTTCAAATCATAGGTGAGTTTCTTAAAAACGGAAATAATATTAAAATGCGCAATTTGCGCATGGGGCCCCTAGTAATATATATTTATGAAAATGAACGAAGGGTGTTTTTGGCATCTGCGGACCTCAAAACAAAAATGATGGACTCGGGCTTAGGACTTACCATGAGGCCTAAGGTAACAGCTTCTCCCCTATAGGGGAAATGCGCTAAAATTATTGTTAATATATTGTAACTCGTGGACTAGTATTAAGTAACTGAGTTTCAAACCCTAATTATCTTGTTATGCTCGATAAAAGAATGAAGAATTGGTTATTGAATCGTTTAGCCCGTAGAATAAAAGAAATCTAGAAGTAAAATTGGTTTTATTTTCACGAATAATCTACTTAAAATTGTGGTAATAATTATCTCCTCTAAAGCTTACCTATTACTATATAAACATGTGTACACATCAAGCCGTGATTTTATAAGAGTTTAATGTAAACATGTTCTTTTGCTATAAACATGAACAATTCTATATCTCATTCCGAAATCGCTATTTGTATATTTCAAAAAACACCCTCTTAAGACACCCTGTAGCCTCTTCCAGTTGTTTACCCCCATTCTATCTTAATTTCACTCAAAACATTATGAAAACCCTAAATAAAATTAATCCACTTCTGTTAATGAGCATGGAAAGAATACTCCTCCTCTTAGGTCAAACATGGTATGCAGCATGCAGGTTTGCTGACACGAAGTAAAGCAAGGAAAATGTGAGGCTTTAATCCAGTAGATGAGTAGATAACTAATTGAAGCCACATACAAGTTAGATTAAAACATTTTAATTTAAAATTGAGTTGTAAATGAAACTGGGCATTGGCCCTAAGTATTGTACCAACACTCTTGATGGGCGTTGTATTTACCGAGATACCATTGGAAAAAGTGCAATGATTCTAGTTACTAAATTATTTATTTGTCGAGCTAAATTCAACTGTGTTAACCAACTCCAAGCCCCCCAAGGAAGGTGTTTTGGTAATAGTTACCATAGCACTGTCACCTTAACCACTAAAGTTTGAATCTTTCCGCGCCGCAAACTCTCCCCCCCCCGCGCTCTGTGTGCCACCCAGATCCAAGAGGAACCGTTCCCTATAACATTCCTTGTAACTAAAAAATTCGCGACGCACCTACTTCCGCGGTCGATGTACACCCATCATAAAAATGAATGTTTATTGACGGCGGCCTTTCATGGAATAAGCACTAATTGTAGAAGGTGGGACAACGGACCTTCGATCCAAAAGCCCAGCCGAGGGCTCGGTCTACTAGCTGAGGGTGTCTGATAATAAACACCCTTGGGAATGGTTTGAAAACATCGCCACGAGGAAAACGCCGCTTAAAAAACGCCGCTTTGGTAAAATTACCCCGCCATAAACCTGGGAGGTGGGTAAAAGCCCAATAGTTAGTAAATATAACAAAAAAAACCACCAAAAAACATGTCATTTAAAGAAAGAAAATTACCCCGGCTCTGAAGCCTAACAACATCTGTTTCATTCTTTTAGAACTGTTTTCAACGATGGACATATTTTTTGTCTCTTAAAACTGCTTTTTGGCGAAACCCTAGCCCCCTTTCCCGGCGCGGCGGTCCTCAGAACGACCTGGCCGGTTAAACGGGTGTGCAATAAAACTCGTTAAATTTTAGGGCCTATATTATATTCTGTTCAAGCTGTACCTTGCAGATGTTGCCATGCCTTAGACTATTTTCCAAAGTCGCGTTTTCAAATAAACATGCCATTAACTCAGGCCCCCACATTAGATTGCGGGCCCTGTAACCAGGATCAGCCTCGGGGGCCGCCTATGTTAGTGTGATATGCTACGTTTCAAAAATTACTTGGTAATTTTTAACCCTTTACAAATTTGATTTAGACTAATAATTGATGAAAATGAATAACTAAGGTTATTAGTTCAATCTAAAATACCCCCGTTGCTGCAGACGTGCATACTCAGCGAATTACAAAGGCAAAAAATATTTCTATCCAACATAGCGAGATATGACATGTTTTTTCATCTCCTTAAGAGTAACATGGGAATGAGTATGCACAGTATGCAGGTTTGCTGCCACCAAAATGAAAATTTCGGGGATTTTAGACTAAAACATAGATCTAAAATAATTAGATCTCATCTAGATGAAGCCACAAACCAAGTTTTATTAAGATATGTAGAGAAATAAGCGAGAGATAGAATTTTACTTATTTCCCATAAGGTTAACATTGGGACAATGTACTGCGTTTACGACTTTCGATATCACGGTAACCAATGGACATAGAGCAATGATTAAATACTAAATTGTTTGTTTTTTCGAGCTGCATTCATTGTGATGCTAACCAAAATTCGATTATTTTTACTTTTCTATGTGAAACCCCCCAAAAAAACCATTTTTGGGGGTTTATCCCCCTTTACCCTTCTAGTGGTCTGATCGGGCTGGTTTTCAAACTCGACCGAATAATTACTACTTTACACGCCTGTGCCAAATTTCATTCCGATCGGACCATTTTTGCGAGCGCTACCGTGCTTACAAAACGGAAAGTTATCATGGTCTCGGGCTTTGGTCTTACCATGAGACCTACGGTCTCACCTAACCCAATAGGGACCTACGGTATAGGTTCTTCCCAATTGGGGGAATTCGCTAAAACATAAAAAATCATACTCACCTTTTGTTGATCTCGGTTCTTGGAATTTGTCTTTCATTATTTTACCCTCGAATCTTTCGATTTATGTTTGGAAATTTACTAAAAATAAACTTCCAAATATAACTTGCATTCAAATTTTGTAAAATTAATTCATTCGTTCCCATGGTTATTATTCGATATAACATTCTAATGATTTTAATTTGCTTAAAAAATATAAGTTTAATCGTTTAATCCCTTCTTTGAAAATTATTATGAATTTAACCACTTATTGCATGAAGAACCCCAGAAACTAGTTTAAAAGAAAAATAAGTGAAAATTCTGAACAGTTGTACTGGTAACGGCAGGATAGTAGGGGAATACAAAGCGTGGATTAACTGAAGTTCTAGCTACTAAGTGTGCGTTTATTTTCAACAACCTCCAAAAACCAGACCTTGAACAGCTACAAAAATTGAATCTCTAGATTCTCTCCTGTTCGTTCAGAAATTAGGCAAACAAAAAGCCAACCATTTTTAAAAAGCGTGAGCTATCGTTTCCTCACAAAATCTTTGCGATACTCTTTTCTTAGAAGAGACATTTTTCCTAGCTTCCCAAATTTCAAAACGATCTAATCTAAGCCTACAAACATCACGACACCACGACCCCAACACCTTTTAATCAAGACACACGACCGGCGCGGCCCAAACCATTCTTTACCGGTAAACTAATATCGGCCTGGCCGGGCTCGCTAGCGACTCGCCGTTTCCAAATTCCAAATTCTACCACATTTCTCGGTCATTGTCGCCAGCCACAAGTCACGCGGAGTCGCAGTTAATTGATCAGATAACCGATCTGATCCCCCGGATAGCGCCCTGGGTCCAGAGGTCCACGAAAAACAAACCCGTATAAATGTCGATCACTATTTCATTCTAATGGTGTATCAGAATTCACTGAACGCCTATAATGGATGTTGGTGTTGCGATTGGTTAGCGCGGGTACATCGTACATTGGGAGGGGGAAATGTGTTGATTTGTTCAACCGTCGCACTGACAGCTGATTGGAGATTGTTGAAAACGATGAGTTAGGCCTTGGGTACGATACGAGCGACGAGCGGCAAGCGACAGGCGGCGAGCGATAACTCACTTCTGGTCGAAATTCGAATAATTTCAACCACAGTTAAAAAACTGTATTTCTATATTATATGACTAAATAATCCCCCCTTGTTCCCAGTCTGACAAAATGAAATCCGCTTTTTCATCAACAAAAACATTTTCGCGGTACCTCCAGTTCGATTCTAACCTCAAACACTGCAACAATGCAACAATGCAGATGGTGAGCGACAAACGACGCGAAAACCATTTTCGAACCTGACCGGCGACAAAAACGAAACTGAGCGACACCACTAAATATCGCTCGCCGCTTAGGACAATCGTAGCAACTGCCTTCAAAATTAACAGCTTACAAATAAACGTTACACGAAATTCGAGAGTTGTCGCTTGTCGCTAGTCGCTCGTATCGTACCTGAGGCCTTATAGATAAGGTGACCAGATTTTGGAACAGCCAAAACGGGACGCCGAAGGGAAGAGGAGGGTACAAGGGCCCTCCCCCGGAGCATTTCGGTGAGTTTTTAGACTCTTTTAGATTGAAAATATGTGATAGACTCCAGTTCATCTGTACCATTAATTATAAGTTACCAGAAAACTACCTAATAACCGAAAAAAATTACTAATAGTAGTTTATGCAACGATTGTATAATGAATGCCTTTAAGCCACGAGTGAGATGTAAGTTAGAACACGAGCGAAGCGAGTGTTCTAAATATCTCACGAGTGGCTTAAAGGCATAATACAATCGTTGCATACACTATCTTATCTACGACCAACAATATACGACAAAATTTCCCCCGAAGTTAAACAAAACTCATGACTTTTACTAATGATGGAATAGGTCAACTAAGATTTGAGGTTAGACAAATAAGCAGACTGAATTGTGGAACAATCAGCTGATGGGATGAGTAAACTCAAACATGAATCGTAATGCAACAATCAGCTGATGTGCGAATTGCGTAATTGTTATTATAACACTTCTTCCGTCAAATGCCGAGCTCTCATTGGTCTAGAACCAGTACTCTAAAGTGACTTCAGTACTCTAAAGACGTCATTAGAGTACTGCTTGGTTTTTGGTGTTTTAATGTATATCATTATAATGTTTAATGTAATACCATAATTGGAGCTTATTGCAATGGTCGTAGATAAAGGGGTTTTTACATTAAAACGTACCCCCCACAAAGAGAGGGAGTCCAGAGGGATAATTTTGAAAAATTAGGAGCATTTTAGTGCGTTTTTAGACTATTTCAGATTGAAAATATGTGCTAGAATCCAGTTCATCTGTACCATTAATTTTAATTTACTAGAAAACTACTAAAGAACAAAAAACATTTTATTTAAAAGTTTGTTTATATTAAAACATATTTTTTTAAATATTTTTATTACCAATATCGCCAAAACGGGACAAATGGGCGTCCCGAGAGAGTTCGTCGGGACAACGGGACACGTCGCTAAAAACGGGACTGTCCCGTTCAAAACGGGACGTTTGGTCACCTTAGGTATAGAGAAGAAGAAGAAAATTTGGCATTACTGACATAATGGAGTTGGTTAAACATTAGCAACAGATAGTAGCACATTCACCTGGTTACAAATCAATGTATGCATGGTTTCAAATACAATATTAGCTAGAAATTATTCGTGATTGATTAAAAACTTAAAATTATAATAAATTATACTAACCTAACCCAAACCCAACTCCCCAGAGCACTGTTTAAAAAGGAAGTATACTATATCTTAAAAGCTAACACTTTATATAATATTAATTTGTTTAAACAAGTCAAAATGGAGTTTCGTAACAAAAGGTTATAAAAAAACTTAACTAAATATATTTTCTCAAGTTGATCTGAACTTAAAAAATATATAGTTTCCATCCAAACAAAATAAGTTATGTAATAAAAATGTGAAGAATACATACCGCCATTAAGAATTTAAGAATTGAACCCGAACCTGCATCTTAGTATTCATAGATGTGACCACTAGACTAACAAATCATACCGCTGATGATGTCATTTTAAAGTATTTATTCACCTGTTTCAACGATCAGCTGCTCAATGTCAAATTTTCTTCTTCTTTCTTATACCTCAGCGTTTTGAACAATCTGCAATTAGCTACAGTAGAACCTCGATAAAAACACACTCGATAACACAAAAACCTTGATAAAAAGTGCTCTTTTCAAGTCTCCTTAATACTGTAATGGCACTTAATGTCTTGTTAACATTAACCTCAATAAGAAGACTCCCTTGATAACGAGACTCTTTCCAGAACCCCCTTCAGAGTCTTCTCATCATGGTTCTACTGTATTATTAACCGTCGCGTTCGGGATCTGGTGATGCAGTAGTCGAGTTCAATTGAATCTATGAATAGATTTTTGTGCTGGAGTCGAGTTAGCGATTATTTCGCCCAAAAATCGATCCTTCTAAATCGTCTGCTTCCCTCCAGTGCCGCTCCTTCCGATTGTTAAGCGATTATGAAGAATTGCTTGGTTTAACGAATAACCGTAATACTTCTCTATCAACCGGTCATAAACCTCTGTGTTACTGCTCGTAACCCTCCGTTCTGTACCGCTACAAACTACTGTTTTACAAATTCCTTTTAGCAGAAGTTCATTCGCCTTTGGTTGTGGTATCCGTGAAATGAAGGAGTAGCAAGAAGTGTAACAAGTACTGAACTGGAATTCTGCAATGAGTCTCGAGCATTGAGTGGAGAACCGTGTAAAACCCGCGGACAATTAAAACGGTTTTTCATCATACTGACACAGAAACATCTGTTTTCAGTTCCTTTTTGTTGGCTCGAAAGTTACCCATTGTCGCCCTAGGCCGGCAAAAACTTCTATCTGGCAATATTTATTATTAATGGTGTAAAATTTCAAAACATTAAAAACGACATCAATATTAATAGTTATACATTTCTTTTGGTTAAGCTATTATATACACCATTATATTTTCACCTTCAGTCGTT
The DNA here is from genome assembly GCA_035578135.1 of Flexamia atlantica. Classification (NCBI taxonomy): domain Eukaryota; kingdom Metazoa; phylum Arthropoda; class Insecta; order Hemiptera; family Cicadellidae; genus Flexamia; species Flexamia atlantica. Next base: position 1,594,861 of record JAQJVK010000030.1, on the reverse strand, counting down.
AAGGTCTTCTCATTTATTTATTTCACCTCATAAAATTATTCTTATGACTTATTAGTCAGTTTCAATGATTAGTTTTTAATCTGATTAATAAATATTATTCGGCAAAAACTTCTATCCGGCCTAGGCCGCATAAATCAGCTGATTTGCAGCAAACCGACGTTTAATGCTTGTTTATTAGTTATTTTTTAGAGGAACGTAGTGACAGCACTGGCAGGAGTAGCAAATTTTTATTTACATTGCAATAGGTTATGTTCGAAGGATTGAGAAACTTTTTGGTTTATGCAAGGACTACGTTATGATTGAAAGTATGTTTTTTTCTGAGTAGTATGATCAAAAATCTCCCACGTTACACGGCCGGGAAATTTGCTGTACTCGCATGAAAATCCCGCACTCGCTTACACTCGCTATCATGCTCGACCGGCAAAACAGTACTTCCCGGCCTAGTAACGTAAAGGTGCTGCTATACATACAAGTCTCGTCACGTCGCGTCCACTTTCGGCCAGTTCGGCGATGCCGGAAGGGGTGTTATACATATTCGCATCGATTCGCATCGATTCGCACCCATTCGTATCGATTCGCATTTTCTAGTTTCTAAGAGCCTAATGGCCGAGTGGACGTCGGTGTAGGCTATACATACACGTCACTTCACGCCACGTCACGTCGCGTCGCGTCCCAATTCGGCCGTGTATGCTCTTCAGAGCATTCGAGTCGGGCCGTGCCGTGACGTGACGTGACGTGACGTGTATGTATAGCCGGTTCCATTTGATTACATAAGTTTCATTGACATCGAAAATGGACGCGACGCGACGTGACGTGACGTGTATGTATAGCAGCACCTTAATCCTACTATATTTTTATCGTTTCTTAAAATATCGGATAGAAAATAATCTATTATTTTTTTACTCGATTATCGCAACTAAGCTGTCGCTGCGATCGATATCCGCGAGTACATCGTATATCGACAATCGGGAGCGCCGAATGTTTTGATTGTTCAACCGTCGGCGCCGGCGTCGGTTCCCGACTCCCGACCACGCCGAATTAAAATCGCCGTATAAATTAGTGTTTGGTATCGATATCCGATATATCGGAAATATCGATATTTTGGTTCCGATACATCGTTCTTTTTATATCGATATTGGACTTCCGATATTATCGGAATATCGATATTTTACGTCGATATTATTGTTAGCATCGATATTAGCAAATTTTTAAGAATAATACACAAATAAAATACAGTCTAACGTTTTCTGCGTTTTTTCATTTGTTAATTAAATATTATTTGATAAGTAAATAATAAAGTTATCTATTTGGAAATAACTTATTAGCTACAAGAAATGGTTTTTAGTTAATTTTTTTATTATTCGTTGTTTTGTTAGTTGTAAAGATAAAGGTTATCGACAATAATTTAAAAAAAATATCTTGGCTATGTAAGCCCTTTTGCTGTAACATAATTTATTTTACAGTTATTGATCTAAAATTATACTTCAAAGTATAAATCGTAAACAATTTTACGTCAAATGAACGTCTCAGGTGCGCTGCTAACTGTTGTAATACATACCGTATGCATTCGATTAATTTTTAATGACATTTTTTCCGATATATCGATATTTTTCCGATATATCGATATTTTTGATCCGATATTTTCGGAATATCGATATTGAGGGTCCGATATTATCGTCGATATAAATATCGATGTTTTCTTTCGATATCCAAACACTAGTATAAATTAGTCGTGTTTATATCTCGGCTGTCGTGTCATTCACCCGGCCCGACGGGGGCCGCTCATAGTTTCATATCTTACAGGTCTAATGTTTATTGTGATTTTATTCCCGACGTGTCCAGAGAGACGAGAGATTCTCTGTTGCTCGGGTTGTGCTGGTTGTAAATTTTGTCGGGAAGTGAATGTGATATGGAGGTGGTGTTTTGGTTTGATTTGGGGTGAATGGGTTATTGCTCCTTTTCGAAAAATCTTGAAGGATTTGTGATGAAGAAAAATTAAAAATATTACAGGTGGAGTCAAATACCTTGGCCTAGTCCGCCCATAAGACTAATATTAGTTTTCGTATTAGGTTACGGATGCGTGGCCCACGTTATCTGGCTCGGGCTATATTTACTTCTACTTCAACCCTAGTGATTGTTGCTGCTGTAAAACTACATCGTCATAGAGTTAAGTCCAAAGATTATGCTAATATTTTTAAAATACCTAGTTGCTTGCTTGATGAAAATATTTATATTTTTTAACCATACCTGTACTCGAAGAAGAATCTATTATACTAATTCTCTAAGGAATCCCTTGTCTGTATTAAAAGAACATATAGAGTGGATATAGCGTGTTAAAAATTTAGCAAAATATTACCAATTTTATTCAGTGAGTAGTTAAAAAATATAAAAACATATTATCACTCCTGTATACCATGCCCGTTTATGCGGTTCTTAATGCCTGATTTTAAGAATTCTATGGGAAAATGTTAATACTCTATGAAGCTGACATGCATTCTTTTCATTCCATAGGAATTATTTAAAAATTAAATAATAAATACTGTCCCTCTTGAAACAGCACTGAATTAAACTTTGTTTAGTGTTATTCGAGTGGAGAACATTTACGATTTGGCCTTAAGCAATACTGCAACTCCACGCATCACCGCACGTATCCACCTCCTTAAAACCACTTAAATAAATTATCCGAAACAGAAGATCCTGATTTACACCAAATTTCAATTCCTCCATTAAATCCAAAAATATTCCCGTCTTTTACGACAAAACCATATAAACACCGGCTCGCCCTGGCCGGCAATAAGAGCCCGGGAACATTATCTGATACCCGTTATTTACGACATAGACTCGGTCGCATTACGACTGAGGCTCGTAATTACGACGCCGTGCCTAACGACGACTGCGGCTGGATGCGCCATGTATAAAACATGCGCGTACATCAACATGTCATAACAAACGGCGCGGCCACTTGTAATAAGGCCGATACAGAAATGTTGCTCCGATGTTTTAAACATTGCCCCGTATATCGGTGGTTCGGTACACGGTATGACAATTATATTTGACGGGGAGACGGGGGTTCGTGTCCCTTCCGATGTCGCCTGTTTGAGGCTTGTTCTTGTTCTTGTTACTGAAACAAGAACGGGTTGTCACTGTTTAATGTTTAATTGTGATTGGTCTTGTTATAAAGTTGGGAGCAATGGTAATATTTCCTATAATGAGTTGATTTGGTGTTTCATTTCCAGGATGACGCGACAGTTGCTTGTGAGTTATCATAATGGATTGTGAGATTATACGGTTTTATTTTTAAGAAGGATATGATTTCTTATTTACATCTCATTAGGGCTACGTGTTAAGATTCAATTATAAGGGTGCATAATTAAGTGTGCATAATGAATTATTTTTTATATGCGTAGTCTAAGGAAACGTTTCTAAGTATGCATATAAATTTCATGATTTTATGGCATGTATTATTTTATTAAAATCGACAAATATTAATTTTAAAATACGTTTAATGAATACATCGTTAATTTAATCACCAATTATTTAAAACAATTATTTTTACATGGCAACTGACCAACCAACTGACGAAAAGCAAATAACAAATCGTGGTTTACAGTTCTTAACCTTCAAACGATTTCCTCAAGATGTATAGCTCAAGAACGGACTACCTTTCGCACCAACAGCCCGTAAGGATATCCTCCAGTATATTCCAGAAGAATTTCTATCCAGAGCACTCAACACAGTGCAGGACCCAAGGAACGGGGGTTTACCTCAGTCGTTGTCACTCGGGTTGTATAAAACTGTCAAAGTCTGAGGGTAGGAGTGTGGGCTCGGGGGTGCCTTCAGAGAGAATGAGGGGGTAGTGAAGGGGCGGTAGGTGGAGGGAAGGACAAGGGTGAGTGAGAGAATGTATATTTGCATTTCTTAGAAAGAACCATTTGCCAACACTCGGCCAGGAATCTGCTCGAAAACCTAATAGGGTTTTTACGCTGTCATTGGCACACTGCAAATCTTGGTACAAAAACCAATTTTTTTCTATGTCACTTATTTACCAAAGGGAAAGAAGGGGCAATCTTAATTTATAGTGTTACGTGCGGATACTAAGGCCTATACTCTAAAATAAATTTTGGACCTCTATACAAAATAAACGTAATGCAGAAAAATAATTGGAAATGATTCGATTAAGGGTCAGATCTAGATGTCCAATACCAAAATTATTATTTTCATAAATATGAAGACGAATACAAAATTACTAAATGGCAGCAATGGCGTAGGAATATTCAGTGTTCTTAATCACATATACGACTAATTTAAAAGTAAAAGCAGCGAAGTTTTTTTACATTCCTTGGTTTGTATAGCAATCTTTATTAGGCTGTTAGATAAGATGTATTTTTAAATAAAATTAATGATTATCAAACTTTACATAACAGTTATTCATAGGAAAGTAGGCTTTAAACGTTTTTTACGTATACTTTAGACTCAAACACAAACTTTGCAAGTTCGAAATAACGAAATAATGAACAACATTTATGTATTTAAGTTATCAGTGTTTAATATCTCTTCTTAACATTGCAAATACAAATCCAGTTTTTAAGATATCAGTGTTTGAGTCGATATTGATATGAACCAATGTATTTTATTACGGTTACATCAAACAAAAAAAAGGACAAAATAAATCAATTTACGTATGTAGGGCTTACCCTGATCTTCACAAAATTAATTTTTAAAAATAGGCCTATTTCTTAAACTTTTGTACATTCTTGTCGGAATCCACAATCAAAGGCGAGACCCAAATAGTTACTTAATTTTACAATGTTCTGTCGTTTTAAGGCAAATCTATAGGTGCCGACTGAAATTGTTTTTTAAATCGTGGGGGACTTAAGTTGTTAGTACCAGGAGGATCGAGCGTTGCTCGTTACAATATTGAAGAATGTTAAAAATCGTTGTATATTAACCATTTTTTAAATTTCATTACGGGCATTTATTTTGAGGAATAAGTAAATGTTTTTAATACTTTTAAAAGATAAAACCAAAATAATTTTAAAATCAAATATATTTTTAAGAATCTTAACAAAAGAGTTTGTTTCAATAATAAAATTAGTCTCTAATTTCTATAGGTGTTTACTTAAAATTCTTCTCATATTGAAGTAAAACTAATGTTAAACATGAGAATGACAATATGAGAGCCACGTTGAAATGGAAAAAAAATCTTGCATTTATGAAAACGAAGTATTTCTAAGTATTGCAAATTAATATTTCTATAACATTGAAATATAAAACTAAGCCAAAATTAAATGTTTGGTTGGAACCTTAACAAGAGAGACTATTTTGTGAGAAATTCACTCCAATTTCCTCTAACAGCAATAAACAGATTACTCTTTTAGGCCTACAAATAACGTTAAAATATTGATGTCAACTAAGGTGACTCGTAGTCTTCTACCTGGGTTTGAGCATAGAAAGTTCAATCATAAAATATAAATCAGTGCTAAAGTAAAGTAATTAAATTTATTTAATTAGATATATTTTTAACAGTCTGCATGTGATCGCTACTCAATGGCCTTCACTATCCATGGAACATGCTTCATTTTACTGTGAACTAATATTTCCATAGGAATGAAATTAATTAAAGATGAAAGAAAAAGCCATCGCTATATAGTAATAACAACAAACCATATTTATCAGCGCGTGGGAAAACATCAGTGATGCTAACCCCAAACATCCTTTTAATTTCATTCATTTGCACACGATAAAAGCGTTGCTTGGTTTATTTGTGGAGAATAGCATAATTAAAAAATTGTAAGTAACTACATTATATCCTCAAACTACAGGCTGTGGTCTAAAATTTGCAATAATTTTTTTCCACTGGCCGATGAAAATACACTAAATAAATAAATACATTAATATCATTGCTTTATAAATACATTAATTAAATACATTGTTAATACATTTAAATTTATAAATACATTAATATTTTTGTTCAACCTTTATTCGGAGCTATCTGTTCATGTCTTTCTCTATGCGCCTTAGCGGTTCAAGGTCTGTTTGTAATCAGCTGCTTTATAACTTGAAAACTTATGTTTACTTTTTCATCGTTATTTCGGTTCCATTTTGGCTACCCATTAAGTCTGATTGTGCTTCTTGAGCTCACTTTCCATTAATGAATCTGCGCTTTTTCCAACGACGCGACGTTGCCCTATTTTTACTCTGAAAAATACAGTAGTACTGAAAAATTTAAAGCTACTGAACTCGGCATGTGTTTAAAAAAATGCGAGTAAACGTTGAAAAATCAAAATACATTAATTATAATCCTATTCGTAGTTTTAATTTTAAAATCGATTCCGTTAACAAAATTTTTGATTGCTATACAAACTCATGCTGTTGCAAAAAATAATGGATATTAAGGAAAATAAGGATTCTATGCACACAGCATTTTAATACTCCCGTTGCAGCAGATCTGCATACTCAGTGAATTTCAAATGCATACAAACATTTCAATCCGACATACCGAGATATGAAATGTTTTTGTAATGTCCATAATAGTAACATGGGGTATGCATGTTATAAATGAGTATGCAGATTTGCAGGAAAAGGCATATCTAAAGTGGGTGGTTTAAATTCAATATTTAGTAAATCTGAATACGAAGCCATACACCAAGGTCGCTTCGCTCGCTGCGATTGACGCCGCCACGGGCTAATGTGCTCAGATCGCCACCGAAGGTTAATGGACCATAGAGACGGGCAGTTTAGTTTGTAAATAAATAAACTTTAAGACATTGCGCGCTTTGAGATTCCTATTTTTCCAAACGCGACTGGGTGGTCCAAAGAAACCTTTCAGTTTTGATTCCATTACAGCTCAGCTGTTTGGTTGATTGCATGGAGAGATGATTTTTGTAATTTTCTGCGAAAGATTCCTTATTTATCGCATTATATTTAACGCCGATCGTAAAAACAGTTAAGATTTCCTGTTGAAAACGGCACAAAAATAAAGAGTGAATTATATAAAGTGATTGTTTAAGAGTGAAACCTGACAACTCGGGATGCTCCTTGGCCTGCCTGATGGTTTCAGCCTCCAAAACCTGGTGGTTTTTGGTTGTGGTATTACCTGATGAGCAAATTTGTCGCGACGAAACCCCAAACTTTGCAGATTTCATTAACAACACAAGCATTAAGATTGCTGTAATGCCAATGTCCATGGTACGTCGAATAAGGGCGATTTTCCAAAAATATTAGAAGTATGCATGGATCTCGGTGGGCATCACTCGAGGGATGTCATATCCCATAACAAAAATTACACCAATATAAATATTTTAACCGTTAATTGCAATCATTTTAAATGACGTTGTTTTATTTCACGAACAATAACTGCCGGATTTCAGTCCTGGTAAACTTTGTGAGGAATTCACAGAAGCGCAGGTGCTATTTAATTAATTGTAGTATGCATGTTTGCTGCCAAAAAAATTAATATTGGGGATTTTAGAGCCATATATATACTTTAAATTCCATCAATATGAAGCCAAAAACCAAGTTTTATCGAGATATGCTGAAGAACAACAAGCAAGATTTAGAATTTTACTTATTTTCCATAAGGTTAACATTGGGACTGTGTACTGTGACGGGGAGTAGGTGACGGGGATTACTGTCTTTACCACTTTCAATATCTCGGAATCCAATGGGAAAAAATCAATAATTCAAAATACTAATTGTTTGTTTTTCCGAGCAGAATTCAAAGGTGCAAATAAATATTGGGTTGTTTTTATTTTTCTATGAAAAAAACTGAAAACGCCCATTTTGAGGGGTTTATCACCCTTTACCCCCCCCCCCCTTCCCGTGGTTCGATCGGGCTGGTTTACAAACTCGTCAGAGTAATTACCACTTTAAACGTCCGTACCAAATTTAACTAAGCCTGGGCCATTTTTGCGGCCGCTATCGTGCTAACACACACACTCACATATTCAAACGAATGGTGTTTTGCTTCTCGGGGCCCCAAAACGAAAATTTAACGGCCTGGGTACACGGGCTTGGGACTTACCATGAGTACTACAGTAACAGCTTCTTTCCCCTAGGTGAAATACGCTATAAGAGTAATCGTAATCAAGCTTTAAATATAATATTCAGGCTTTTTATAGCCTAATTATTGTATTAGTTAAGATACTACTAGGCATGATGCATTACATTACGCGTTTAAAATAAGCCTATTGGTATTTTTTAACACTGGTTAACACTGGTTATATTCACACGGGAGCATCTACAGTAACACATTATAAAAAATAATAAAAAAAAATAGTTCTGACGAACCAGGTACTAACAATTAATTATGTTTATAGATTAAAAAAGGTTTGTTGTCCTGTTAAACAACTCCTTAAGTTAATTTTATATTTCGAGGTACTAATATAACATAGCTAATTATTTGCCAAGTTAGTAAGATTTCCTTTGAACGTAGTAATAATTGATATCCGGATCGTTTCACTAGAATTTTAACAGGAAATTGTTGCTCCCTTTTAAAACTATACCCCTTCCTGCTTACAGTTTCATGTCTAAAATTCATACCACTTGACACTTCCTGTACCATTCATATCCGCTCAAACAAGGGTGATTTGGGGTGGTTCAATGGAACTCAGCTAGCTAATCCGGTCAGCATTCCAGCGTCTTCTCTCGTACCCCAGCGCCCCTCCCCCTTCCTCTCTCGGCGAGTCACCTCTCTCTGGGTTGTTCCAGCCCTCGTGCCCACAGTCCGGGCGCACCGGAATTGCGCACTAAAATTCAGGTAGTCACCGGAATAGCGCACTTGGTCGAGAGACAGCCCCTGGACACACACCGGTATTGCGCACTAATTCTTCCGAGAAATCCCTCGGTTAATTAAGCAAGGGTGAAAATTAATAACAAGTTCATCAACAAGCATTTATTAAACCTGAATAGTGGGTGAATTTTTACATCCAACACATTTTGTAAAATTTAGAGGGTCAATTTCATTTTGATTCAGCTAATGAATTTTGTTTATAAGAGAGGCTCTTCTCTCATACGTTTTTCTTTTTGCTCTTAGAGGCATCACAGATGTTGAGCCGGGCATAAGTGTCTGTCTACATACATTTAAGTTTTTTTTTAATATGTATATATTTGGATGGGGCGAAGGGCACTCCTTGTTGAATCGAGAGTGAAAACTCACGCACGCATTTGTTGTTCGCCACAATTCTCCGGGTAATGGTCGAAGAGGGTGGGTGGTATGGAAGGGTGCAAAGTAAAAAATTTTGAAGCCCGTAGTCATTGCCACATACAAAACATGAGTCACACAATCCAGAGCTATTACGGTGACCACTGAGGACTCAGGTATAGTTCGTGTCAGAAAGGAAAAGAGAGTGTCGGACCGGTCCAGGTAGGCCCGGGCAGCCCTAATCCACTGTTGTCACAACACCTATTGTCGTGAGGCCGGCCGGCGAGTTATTTCTTGAGTAATTCCTGGTATAAGGAATTTCGAAGCGGCCCGCAGTCAATGACTCAGGCGTGTGGGCTGCCCACCCCCGTCGCCGGCCAGCCTCACAACAATAGGTGTTGTGACAACAGCGGATTAGGGCTGCCCGGGCCTACCTGGACCGGTCCGACACTCTCTTTTCCTTTCTGACACGAACTATACCTGCCGGGCCAAGTGCGCAATTCCGGCGCATAGATGGAGAGCCCTTTTAGGGATTATAACTTGGTGCGCAATTCCGGTGCACCGCACAGTCCAGGCCAGAGGTTCTGTAAGATTTATGGCCCTCTGGCACAAAAAATAAGGGTACCTCCCGAGCCTTGAGCCCGTCTCCCGGCTGGGAGGGATGCAGTCGATAAAGCTGTTATTGGCCCAGGTCGATCGTGGTCAAATTTTACCCCAGAGACACAGAAATGTCCAGCCAATTACGATCTTCTACTTCTTTTTAGTATCGAACCGTTCTCAACTACGATTTCTTGTCTTATTTCTCTACAAGGACTGGTTGAATTATGAAGGAGAGATAGAGATGATAAATTGAGATTATCTTGTAATTGAAATAAGGTACTTTACGTTAGCTTGACAAAGCCCCTTGCATTTATGTGAATCAATTTGATTTTTTCCTTGTTTTTTTCGTAAACTGATCCCAGGGGACCGTGAACTTTAGATGAAAGTATAACGCTCTACCATGACGAATGTAACGAGGCCCAGAATAGATTATATTTATCCCATCGTGGAAATTTTCTGAGGGTTGGCACGATGAAGTTGTTAGGGAATTTTTATTTCAAGTTGTTAAAAAGGTTTTTAAAATGGCCCTTTGTGGTTGAAATTCTGAGTAACCTAAAAAGGATTACTTTTTGAATCGTTGACGGAATATGGTTAACCTATTATAATATTAAGAGAATTTTTTGTTCGTTCTGATGGTGAGTTGTGCTGTAAAAAGCTTTCAATTTTGACAAAAGGATTTTCTACCTCAAAAATATGTTACAATTTTAAAAATGTTGTAAAACCCCAACTATTTCTTATTTTTTCATATTGAAAATGTTATTTATTATAATGCAATTCGTCTTAAATATTTTCACTTACACATTCTACTTCATGAATCAGACCAACGATTTTTAGGTTAACATAAAGAACCTTCCGCTCCAAGACACAAACCATGATCAACACTGTATTGAGGGTGTTTTTAACAAATGGGAAGCTATGACAACCAGAAGTGGTCGTTATTCTCTAAGTTTTATGGTCATACCATCGGGTTTGACAGCGACAAGAACTTGGGGAAAGGTCAGGCTGAATCTCAAACCGTCTCGTAGTTTATGTGAGGAGCTGCGCGCTGGACCCCAAACACTGAAGAATGCGATTCGGACCACAACGTCTGTCCTCTACCGGGCCATAGGCTGGTTAAAGAGGAAAATATTTAAGACAAATAGTTCTGATTTGAAATATGTAATAACTAAAACTTCAAAACGTACGGGGCCTAATGAGGAGTCTTCATTTTAGACAAGGATTCTAAAAAAGTTGACCTAATGTAATGGAAGAAGAATCTTTTGGACGTAAATCGGCAGGCTTCTCCTTGGAAACACGTTGATTAACGAATCGACTCGGTATTTTATTTAGGAGCATGATTCAAGTTTTCATCTGCCTGGTGCAGGGTGGATTTGTTAGTTCGATTGTCTGTCAAATAAACGGTATCAGGAAACTGACACAAACTTTCTCCCTTCAAGTCATTTAAAACCAGAAAACAAATAGTGAAATAAAACAAATTAACAATTAATTATCACACAAATATAAACCAAATGTTATCAAAATCGGTTGGTAAATAACGGAGATTTCGGTTTTTGAATATTTGCCATAAGAACAACATTGGACAACGTACTGCATTTACCGCCAAACTAAAATATCAATTATCTTTGCAACCAGTTGACGTAGATTAATGATCCAAAACACTAGATTATTTAGTTTTTCAAGCCAAATTTAATGGTTGCAAGTATATTTTATTTAAAAGTTACAGTTTATGTGAAATTTTGAAAAATATGAATTTTTTAAGACTTAAACCCCCATAACTTCTGAACCTGAATCTTTACAGACATGCGGGTGTTGTCATTTTGTTTGTCATCCTAAGCACTAAAAACCATGAAATTTTTATCAAAATCGTTAGAGCCGTTTTTGAGAAATTAGGATTTTTGTAATTTTGTATGGGTTTTTATGGGGTAATTACCCTTAAAAATCAAAATTCAAAAAAATAAAAAATACGCCTGGAGGTACCACGACTTTATACCTACATGCCAAATTCTATGAAAAACGGACCACTGGTGTCGTCTCTAGCTTTGTTTACATCCACACGCACACACACACACACACACACACACACACACACACACACACACACACACACACACACACACACACACACACACACACACACACACACACACAGACAGACAGACACCAGGCCGAAAACCACTTTTTTGGATTCAGGGAGCACTAAAACAAATATATCCACTAACAACTCAAATTCGAAAATTTTGACGAAAACAATACTTTCTCCATATACTATGTATAGGGGGGAGAAAGTAAAACTAATGGTTTATCGTGAGCGTGTAGTCTACGTTCATAACATTTTTGTACTATGAACAGGGCCTGATTAACCACTCGGCTGATGACTATAGGTTGCAGCGTAGGGCGCCTTCCAGGCGGCGCCACAGGATGGAGAATAAATATTGTTTTTTTTTTTAATTAATTAAACAAATAATACCCCCGTTGCAGCAGACCTGCAAACTCAGCGAATTTCAAGTGTAAAACAACATATTTCAATCCAACATAGCGGGATTTGACATGTTTTTGAAAGCTCCATAAGAATAACATGGGGAATGAGTATGCAGGTTTGCTACTACAGGTATGTTTAAACTAGTTGGTTTTAATTCAATATTTAGTAGATCTGAACTATAAGAAGTCATTTACCAAGTTTTATAAAGATATGTTGAGAAATAAGCGAGATATAGAATTTTACTTATTCCCCATAAGGTTAACATTGAGACAACATACTGTGTTTACCACTTTCAATATCTCGGTAACCAATGGACATAGAGCAGTGATTAAAACTACTAAATTGTTTGTTTTTTTTGAGCTAAATTCAATGGTGCCAACAAAAATTTGACAAATTTATTTTTCTATGTGAAAAACTCAAAAAACCTTTGAGGGGGTTTATCCCCCTTTAACCCCCCTTCCGGTGGTCCGATCGGGCTGTTTCACGAACTCGTCCGAGTGATTACCACTTCACACGTCTGTACAAAATTTCATTAGGATCGGACCATATTTACGACCGCTATCGTGTTAACAGACATATATACAGATATACATATAAATACCCCCGTTGCAGCAGACCTGCATACTCAGCGAATTTCAAATGCAAAACAATATATTTTAATCTAACATAGCGAGATTTGACATGTTTTTGTAACCTCCATAAGATTAACATGGGAAATGAGTATGCAGGTTTGCTGCTACAGGTATGTTTAAACTGGTTGGTTTTAATTCAATATTTAGTAGATCTGAACTAGAAGAAGCCATTTACCAAGTTTTATCAAGATATGTTGAGAAATAAACGAGACATAGAATTTTACTTATTTCCCTTAAGGTTAACATTGGGGCAACGTATTAGGTTTACCACTTTCAATATCTCGGTAACCAATGGACATAGAGCAGTGATTGAAAATACTAAATGGTTTGTTTTTTTGAGCTAAATTCAATGCTGCCAACAAAAATTTGACAAATTTTATTTTTCTATGTGAAAACCCCAAAAAACCAATTTTTGGGGGGGGTTTATCCCCCTTTACCCCCCCTTCCGGTGGTCCGATCGGGGTGGTTCATGAACTCGTCCAATCGATTACCACTTTACATGTCTGTACCAAATTTCATCAAGATCGAACCATTTTTACGGCCGCTATCGTGCTAACAGATACATATATATATAGATATATATTAATGTAAGAGAAAATAAATAGAACTGAGCACCCTTTTTTTGACTATTTTTTTGCTATTAAAAATAGTCAAAAAAAGGGTGCTTAGTTCTATTTATTTTCTCTTACATTAATAACTTTAGCAGCCCTCCACAGTGAACTTTATGCTTATAAAATAGATACAGCTATATATATATATATATATATATATTCGAACGAATGGTGTTTTTTGCTTCTGAGGGTTGCAAAACAAAAAGTTATCATGGTCTGGGGAGACCTACGGTAATAGCTTCTTCCCTATAGGGGAAATTCGCTAAAATTCAAACGAATGGTGTTTTTTGCTTCTGGGGGGCCCAAAATGAAAAGTTAACATTGTCTCGGACTTAGGTCTTAACATGAGTACTACCGTAATAGCTTATTCCTTTAAGGAAATCCGCTAACATTCCTTTAAGGAAATTCGCTAAAACAAAAGGCCCTCACCCCCTTTTGCGTAAATTATGCCTGATTAGCTTGTTTTTTTTTCAACATAAAATGGTCCGATCTTTATGAAATTTGGTACAGACATGTAAAGTGATAATCAACTGGATGAGTACGTAAACCAGCTGATCGGTTTACAGGAAGGGGGTGGTGGTGAAGGGGGATAAACCCCCCGGAAAATGGACTTTTTGAGATTTGTACATAGAAAAATAAAAATAATTAAATTTTTATTAGAACAATTCAGTCAAAAACAAACCATTTAGTATCTTGAATCACTGTTCTATGTCCATTGCTTACCGAGATGTTGAAAGTGGTAAACAAGTACGTTGTCCCAATGTTAATTTTATGGGAGATAAGTAAAATTATATACCTCGCTTATTTCTCAACACATCTTAATTAATCTTGGTTTGTGGCTTCATCTAGATGAGATCTAATTAGTCCAGTAACTGAAGGTAAAAAACGGCGAAACTGGAGAATTTTCTTGGACAGCACCGATTTGCATGAAAATTTGGGTTTAGGTTCTACTTACCCTCTACTTCAAAGTTAAAAATGTTTTAAGGGTTGCTTTTTCCCAGGGGGTGGGTGCCACCCCTTCTAGGGGGTGAAAATTGTTACATTGAAACTAAGCCCGGAAATGGATATATTGACCGATTCTAAGCAAATTTTGTTCTATAAAGTTTTTTCTTAAAGTCAATACTTTTCGAGATATTCACGATTGAAATTGGCGATTTTCCCCCCCAAAAACCACCTTTTCAAATGGTTTTCCACAAATAACTCCAAAACTAAGAGGTTTAGCGAAAAAGTTATAATGGATTAAATCGTAGTTTATAAAAAACAAAGAAAATTGTGGGCTTGTGAAGCCTGTAAACCTAGTTGGAGCCAAGTTATGGCTTGTTTAAGAGTGGTTTTAAATCGTCGAACGCCAAAACGCACAATTTCAACGTGAAATAAGTAAAAAACTAAAATTTTTTCGAGGAAAACTTACTGAAAATTTCTTAAAGATTATTAAAAGACCTTTAATTTTGTTTTTTTGTAAAAGTTAATATCGTAAAAATTAAGCGAGTTATGATCAAAATAAAGTTGGTTTATATTTTTTTGGCGATAAATATCTTGATATATCTTGAAGGTGAACGTTTGAAAGTTATTAGCCTTTAACGATTGTCAACAATGAAAGCCGCACACTCTTTCCCTTTCCGCTCGTGGTGGGAAACAGCTGAACCGGTAGCAGTGTTGCCAACGTAGTTAAAAAAAGATGCCCAAAGATTTACATACTACAAAAAGTAGATGGTAGGTGAACTTTGGAAGTTATTAGTATTTACAAGAACCTTAGAGTAATATAAATAGTTGACACACTATTAACTATTTTTAAATTTTTATGTTTTCAGGGCTACCAACCGATAAAAACATTTTTGTTATTGAAAAAATCAATCGATTTTCTGCGATACATTATTTGCATGTACATTATTTGCGATAATTGTTAAAATATGTACTTGGTTTATCAGCCGTAACTCGGTCAATTTTTAAGTTACGAAGGTTTTCTAAGTATCATTTTGTATGTTTTTTTAGGAGCTATAAGCTCACAGAGTAGTATTTGTTTTTCAACCCTTAAGAAAAATCGGGGTGAGCTGAAAGGGTTTGAAAATATCAGCAATTATAAACAATTGAAGACTTTGAACGCCTGCATCATCGTTAATTATTGTCAAAAAAACAAAAAAAAAGTATCAAAATTTTTACCAAACCAATTGCTACAATCTTTTACTCAGCAAAATTTTCCGTATCACCTATAGATTTAGAGTTATCTTGAAGAAAAGGTATTTTTTTGTTATTGCTAAAATTCCCTTTTTATTTTAAATTCACATTTTTTCCAAAAATAAGCTCTTAAAAGAGTTCAAACTTCTTGAGCCTATTGAAAACACATAATTGAAGGGAATTGCAGAGCGGTAAGGATTAATTTCAATTTGAGTCCTAATTGGGGGATGATATTTCAAGATTTTTATCGCCGAAAAAATGTAAACCAACTTTATTATAATCATAACGCGCTTAATTTTTACGATGATAACTTTTCCAAAACACAAAATTAAAGGACTTTTAATGATCTTTAAAAAAATGTTCAGTAAGTTTCCCTCGATAAACTTTTAGTTTTTAAGTTATTTTACATTGAAATTGTGCATTTTGGAGTTTGACGAATTAAAACCACTCTTAAACAAGCCATAACTTGGCTCCAACTGGGTTTACAGACTTCACAAGCCCACCATTTTCTTTGTTTTTTTTTACGCTACAATTTATTCCATTATAATTCTTTCACTAAACCTCTTAGTTTTTGAGTTATTTGTGGAAAACCATTTGAAAACGTGTTTTTTTGGGAAGGGAGATGGCCAATTTCAATCGTGAATATCTCGAAAAGTATTGACTTTAAAGAAAAACTTTATAGAACGAAATTTGCTTAGAATCGGTCAATATATCCATTTCTGGGCTTAATTTTAATGT
Organism: Flexamia atlantica; assembly: GCA_035578135.1. Lineage (NCBI taxonomy): Eukaryota > Metazoa > Arthropoda > Insecta > Hemiptera > Cicadellidae > Flexamia > Flexamia atlantica. The sequence continues at coordinate 1,578,484 of JAQJVK010000030.1, read as the reverse complement.
AACAATTTTCACCCCCTAGAAGGGGTGGCACCCACCCCCTGGGAAAAAGCAACCCTTAAAACATTTTTAACTTTAAAGTAGGGGGTAAGTAGAACCTAAATCCAAATTTTCATGCAAATCGGTGCTGTCCGAGAAAATTCTCCAGGGAAATGGTCAGTTACTGGACTAAATGTGTTTTAGTCTTAAATCCCTGATATTTCCACTTTCGTGGCAGCAAACCTGCATACTCATTCCCCATGCTATCCTTATGGGAAATTAAAAAAATCTATAAATTCCTTATTTCTGAACATATCTTGGTAAAACTTGGTAAATGGCTTATTATTACCATTTATTTGTGGTTATTACAATTTTGTGACATAGTGTAATCACGACTTTTCCTTCGAGATACCGCATAATGTGACAGTTCTGTCACGGGTTTTTATATAGTGCCATATTTTTATTGGCCAGTTAATGATTTTACTTTTGGCTCATAGAATGTTCTATGCTCCTCACTACGGATTTTGTTGCGCCTTCTGCGCTGGAAATGTAGTTCCTATTTTGGGGGACCTTTTATTTTGTGATTTAAGTTTTGCATGTTCCTTGTTGCTTTATTTTATTTGAGTCAATTTAAATGGTGTTAATTATGTAACTGTCAAGGTCTAGTTTTTATGTTTAAGTTTCGTTGTGCAACATGGTCGGGTTATCCTTCCGCCAGGCGGAAAGACGCTGAGAAAAGGAGCCTTCCTCGACCTATTTTGCCTTGCGCTACGCCTTGTGCTGTTTCTATGTGAAGAAGTCTATGAATTTTGATTAATTGTTATTGCTGCCAAAAGGCTTCAATTTATTTTGTGTGCTTAACGACCCTCTTGTTGAGGGTTCGGGTTTCTGGGACTTCTTTTGGGATGCGGACTCCTTCCGAGTGCCAAGGGTCAACCTCGCTCACGCTCCTGGGGTGAAGCTTTGGACAATGGACGGGATTCCACCTTCCACGTCCGGTTGAGGCGAGACACATCCGAGGCTCGTTTGGAGATGGACAGCTAAGAAATAAAATATCTACTTTTCTTTAAAAATTAAGTAGGGCCTATTAAATTCTATGTGACCTTCTTTTGAGTTATTTTGGGGATCCCCTAGAGAGTTTTAAGTAAAGTCAGCCTACCTTAAACTGAGAATATATTCACAAGATCATTTGACTTGTTTGTAATTTAGAGAAGTAGGGCGAATAAATTTTGTTTGTTATTGTATACCAGCCTTTTATTTTTTGGGACCCTAGAGCTGGTAATATTGGTAGACTTGGTGCGTGGAATATGTCACCACTAAGGCTACTATAATAACATTTCTCATTCAGGCCTTATTAAAATATTTATATTTACTAAGCAGTAATATTATAACTTACGTGATGGGCACAGGTAGTCATATAATCCAAAGCATTACACTGTGGAAAATAAACCAATTTTAATGAAATAAAACAAAAAATAAATCTTTATTGTCACTCATCTTTAGGCTACAAGTATTCCATGCGTAAATGTTACAGTTAAAAGAAATTTAAATACAAATACAAATTTAGCTATCATCAACAAATTTCTAACCACATAAAAACTTTTACTAGTCAAATGCTTTTTAAGTTTATTTTCAACAATGATCCGTTTTCATCCTGGGGAGGTCTGGAGGTTGCTTAGTTGTTGCTTAGTTGTAGTTGTTGCTTAGTTGTAGTTGTTGCTTAGTTGTAGTTGTTGCTTAGATGTAGTTGTTGCTTAGTTGTAGCTGTTGCTTAGTTGTAGTTGTTGCTTAGTTGTAGTTGTTGCTTAGTTGTAGTTGTTGCTTAGTTGTAGTTGTTGCTTAGTTGTAGTTGTTGCTAGGTACTTAGTTAGGTGCTAGACTCGACTCGTCAGGTACCGAATCCAGCGGTCGGTCGTTAGCAGAACACTTGAATCCGCAAACTTAAAAAAAGGGCGCGGCGTGAATAAAACATAGTACTTCCCACGAAACTTTAAAATCCGTCTCCCCCGTTAAAATCAAAGTTACAAATTTACATTTTTCGATATTTACAATCGCCATTATTTACCAAAACAACATTTCGATATTATCATCGAAAGTATTATTCAAAGCATATTTGTTTTTTTCTGCATCAATAATTCTAATTGACTTTTTTAGCCTTGACACCTGTTATAATTAATTATATTATTGATGATTACCTTTTTTGCGTTAGGTGTCACAATTATCCATTGTAATACAGGATGCATTTCACACTATTACCGTGCATCTTCAGCTACACTAAAAATATTTATATTTCCACTCAGAAGTGGTAGTCATATCTAGCTACCACAATGAGAAAAATACAATAAATGATGCTTTAAATTTAAAACACAGGAACATTTACACAGTTTTTTACATAAAATACAAATAAAAGACTTTTATTACGTATAATTTATAACGTATAGTTTGTATAACGTAAGTTATAAGTCGTTTATTTGTATTTTATGTAAAAACTATGTAAATGTTCCATTGTTTTAAATTTCAAGTGTTATTTATTGTAATTTTAGTGCAGCAATACCATTTATGAGTGGAAATATAAATAGTTTTAGGGCAGCTGAAGATGCACTGTAATAGTGTGAAACGCGTCCTACATTACACTAGATAATTGTAACACCTAAGGCAAAAAAGGTAATCATCAATAATATAATTAATAATTCTAACAGGTTTAATCGAAATAAAACATTAAAGTTCACCAAAATATGGTTATATTTACTGTGTAAGTACATAAACACCTTTATAAATATTGAAAAAATACACTTTGTATGACACTTCAGTACATCCACGCATAAAATTGCCTAGGTACGAGTCGAACATCATATCCTTCCATTATATCGTAGAAAAAATTTAAAAAAACTGGATTTTTTGAACCAGGTAACGAATATTGTTGATGAAATGCTAGGTTTTACCTACAATTGAGTAAACTTATAGCTCCACATATAAGTTATCTTCAATGTTACTCGACGGCAGATTGGAATTTTCGAACCATTTACCTACATTCACGTTGGTTACACTGCCAAAAATATACACCACTTGCCTATCACGTTTTATTCCTAGAATCATCGTAATACCACATGAAACTGAATTAGCAAACAAAGCAAATTTTTGCGATGCATGATTGACTGCCAGACTTTGTTTGTCATTTTGTCTAATTGTAATTGGCTAGTAAAAGATATAACTGAAACCGACATTATATTTAACTGTTAAAACAGTGACCTAAATTGTTTATTTGAAATAAGTTTTACATTAACAACAATAAAACATTTGTTTTTAAAGGAAATCGATAATTTATATCAAACCGAAAATATCGATTTTTAACTTCGAGTTTAACGGTGGAGATGGATTCTAACGTTTAGCCATTGACTTTATACCTAAAAGGAGACTACTCATGCTTACACATGTTTTGAAGCCAGAAATTTCCACGTGAAATTAGTACACATTCGTCACTAGAGATTGCGCCAGCTGTGGTGTTTCACCTTTCACATGACAGGTTCGTATCCCCGAAATGAGATTACCAAAAGTCACCTCCAGAATGTGCTAATTTTAGTAACACATGATCAAATTTGTTGGCTTCAAAATTTAACATTGCTTGGACTATCTGTTTTGGACTAAATAATGCAAAGATTTCAATCCAAAGCCCCTCGCAAAATTCTCAGTGCTCCCTGGTATGTCACAAATGAAGTGATTCATAATGACACCATAATGATACCAGAATCCCGAAAGTAAAAGATGAAATTTCAAAATTTAGCACGAAATATTTAAATAAATTAGAAGATCATATTAATTTCCTTGCGGTGAACTTGTTGGACAGTAGCGAGAATGTCTACAGACTTTCAAGGAATAACGTCCTGAATTTACCCTCAAGATTTGATTACCTTATGATTGTGCCTTATCTTCGCAGTTTGTTTGTGCCGCAGGGCAACAGGACTTATTATAGTACTAGATAACACGTAGCTCGAAATCGAGCAAAAAATCATATAGGAAAAGAAAGAAGAATAAACGCCTACTTGTATACTTTTGAAATTTAATCAAAGGGCTAAATTCAATAGCAAAATTATGGCTAAACCGATGAAACTCTAAAAGTTCATTTGATTTACTGCAAGATTTTCCGGACAACGACTTTTTGCGAAACACCTTCATTTTCCATGTTCTCTTTATTCTGAAATGTATATTTTAATACCGGCAAAAGATCGAGCTCTGCTACAGCAACATGTAGCTGACCGAGAGCAAACACTGGCGTCGTGAGCTTAGACCTCATTTGTTAAGGGACTGCCCCTGCACCTTGTTGATAGTTATCGCCAAACCGGAATCATAGGGAACGGCTGTCTTTGTAGGGATCCTTTCCTTTGTGGCAACAACGCGTAAATGACGCACTATCTCTACCAGTCTTTTAATTCTTGAAATGCAACCCACCGCGATGAAAACATTGTAAGTTCACTGATCTGAAGTTGGAAGGAGCATCAAATGTTACATCAGGAGGGTGATTGTAGGCGGTTGCGATCGTGTTACTTCCGATCGGTCAATATTCGCCTTCTTCTTATTGGCATTATTACCCCACCATATCAAAAAATAAATTGGCTCAAGTTAATAAAACTTCAAAATACATTATGCTGAAATGTACTGGGATATTGTAAACTACATTGTAAAACTGGGAACTGCAATGTTTAAGCCATTTAAAAACACTTCATAACATAACCTAAATTACATAATAAATCTTTTTGTTGAAAGCCAAAACAGCTTGAAAAACAAAAACTTTTCTTGAAAAAAATAAAGTGCTGCAATCTGTGGTTTACCTGTAGAACTATTTCAGAGCTTGACAGGCTTGACCATATGTTCAGTTTGTAAACAAAGTGAACTGAGCTTGCTAAAATTTCGATGAATAGCGCAACTGTTCTGAAACTTCAGCCCTTTACTGTACTTTAGTGACGCCCTTTTTTAAAATTCTGAGACTTGTTGACAAATCTACATAAAATTCCCTTTAATTTGACACCTCAAACGTTAAAATCTGCCCAGCCGTTACTGCGGTTGGACTGTGAAAAGAAAACCGCTTGCGTATTAATATATAGATAAACTTTCAGAATATTTAATCAAAACCTACACAATCCATCCGACTCAGCCTTCTCTTCCCAGCCATGAATACTGTGTAAACTATCGACCTTCGACCTATCGACGCCGCCTATCGATTATCGATACTCGCGTCGTACGATAATGTAATGCACTCCTGTCAAGTGATTCAAGATCCTAGGAAGTAGCCTTATTACCGCCAGAGTGCTCTGCGGTACATCAAAGTCCCGCTAGAGTGCTCTGAAAGCTACTAGCCCCCTGTAGTGATACGGACTTTTTGCAGGTGAATGTTTTAATATGCCTCCTTCATCCTTCATTCACCATCGGTCGTGATCGTGTACAGTCCGAGGCAATTGACTTACTCCTGTTCGGCCACAAAGCAAATGTTAATTTTTGCAACGAGCTTACGGACAGACTGAGCCAAGTTTTTTGACTCGGACTGTACGTACCCGCGGGAGAGTTGGCCGACAACCGTTGGAGGCTACATATATTTCTTGACGGGCCGTCAATGTTATTTAGTAAAAACATTGACTTACGAAGAAGATTTTCCAGTTTTTCTTTTGAATTTGTCGAGTCTTTGGCGGGTTTTAACAGAGGCTTATACAAGTTGCAGCTTTATCATATAATGACATCACGATCATATAATGACTCGTGATGTCATTATATGATCGCTAAAATATTAATTATAGAATGTTACGAAAGACATTATTGAAACTTTGGGTTGGAGATATCTTAGGTGTAAGGGAAATTAGAGTCTCACAGTTAGTTGACTAAAAAAACAAACCAACCAACTTTATTTCCGAAATAAATCTGGAGTAAATGTACAATTTGCCCCTCTTTATCTCTCCCGAGCCTTTACGGCCCGGTTAAGTGGCAGTTAAAAGTCCAGAGATCGGCTCCGAATTTTGGGCACCTTAAAGAGGACATTCAGGATTTCTGTCGTTATTTTTTTTAGATTGTGAGAAAACGGTCGTAAATTATTTTATCAATTTGGAGGTATCTCAGTTGTAAATTCTTCGTTAATATCGGGAGATTAAACCGTGTATCTTCACACCAGCAAATCTTCACACCGCTATATATTTAGTTTACATATTCGTGCCAAAATCAATTCTACATACTACATACTAGCAGTGTATATAGAACCCTCTGTATACATTGATACTAGTTACTAATGTCACAAAACGTTTACGATATACTAAACTCTGCTTTGGCTATTTTTGCTAAGCCATTAGGTCCTTATGTATTTAACATAAGTAAAAAAAACACTTTGGCGTATTGAAAATTCTCCTACAATATCGTCAGTTTTAATTATTTTTGTGAAAAAACCATATTGGAAAAAATAAAGCAGCAAAGAAAACGCCATCTTACCGTCAACAGTTTCTAGTGATTCTTACTAATAAGGGACCAATACAGGCCCATCATTATTGGACAAACAATTATTTTTGAGGCGTATTGAGAAATGAATAGAACATTTTCCCTACCATCCTACTTCAATATAAACTAAACATCAAAACTTTAAAGTATAAAAATGTTACCTTAATTTAACATGTTGCCACTAAATATAAGGTGTAATATCTGCAATTATTACGGCAAAACCAATTAGAAAACGACTTTTGATACCTACTGGCAATTGCAAGAGAAATTATACTATATTAAAAATTATCAAGGATGTTATAATATCGAAATCAGAAAACGTCGATTGAAAAGGATTTTCTTCAACAATTATACAAATATTCCACGTGCCCTACTTGACGTGTTTGTAAAAAAAATCTATCCAGTAGAAAACTTTATATACAAAAACAATAAAAAACATACTACAATAAACAATAACATCTACAATTAAATCAAATTATAGTAATCATTTTGAACTAAAACCATTCAGTATATGAATATATAAATATAAATCATATTATATATATATATATATATATATAAATCAGCGACTAGTACTAGTAATACATATAGTAGTTAAGTATTGTATAAATCAGCTCGAAACAATAAAACAATATCAATTTAAACCCGGTAAACGAGCGCTGGCTGAGCGTGCTCGGCGCCGCCGTGACTGGCGAGTGAAAGTGGCGAATTGTGGGTAATTGAGACATGAAGTTTATCGAGTGGCGTGAAGATGAATCTCGGCCGTGGTGAGGCAAACTTCGGTCGGGCAGACTGACGTTGGGTGACGGGGCTCTGGAGCTTATTATAGTTTATTATTACAAAGTGTAAAAATTAGTGGTGACGTTCAATCTAATAGTTCAGAGGTTAATTTCGGAATTCCGCAGGGTTCAGTTTTGGGGCCTATATTGTTTATTTTATACACAAATAGTATAGCAAAAACTTTTAAAAATTTAAATATAACTATGTATGCTGACGATGTGGCCTTGTTGTTTGAAGATAAATCGTTGGATGATCTTGAAATTGACAGCTTTCTAAAATTAACAAATCTTTATCAATATTTTAATTACAATAACTTACATGTAAATATAGACAAATCAAGTTATGCAAACTTTTCAAAATTTAACAATATTGAACTTAATCCCACCATATACATGAATGATTTTGAGTTACCTTTGGTAAGGGAGGTTAAATATTTGGAAGTAACTTTCAAAGAATTTTTTTCTTGGACACCTCACATTAGCGCGCTGTGTTCTAAGCTATCGTCTCAATTGTTTCTATTGAATAGATTTGCGAAATATCAAAATTTATTTCTCATGAGATTAATATATTTTTCATTAATAGAATCAAGACTAAGGTACGGTATTATTCTATGGGGGTCTACGTCCCAATCAAATTTTTTACGCGTCTTTAGATTACAAAAAAGAGCCATGCGCATCATGGCTGGAGTTTGCAGGAGAACATTATGCCGGAATATTTTTAAATCTATAGAAATCTCAACATTACCTTCAATTTATATTTTTGAAATTTTACTATATTACAAGTTTAAATCAACAACAACACTGACAGGCGCGGACATTCATAATCATAATACTAGGTACAGTCACCATCATAGACAAACTCCCCATAGATTAGAATTAGCCGCTACGCTACCAAAAAATATCGGACCCAAATTATTAAATAAACTACCAGAAAACATTAAATCAGTGAACTCCGAATCAAAATTCAAAGTAATATTAAAGAAATACCTTTTGGAGCGTGCGTGTTACTCGGTGGATGAATTTTTTCTATAATCTGAATCACTCACAACGAAGAAAAGCTGTTTTAACTGTAATTAGCCTATAGGTTTATTATAATTAAGTATGGAAACAAATTTAGTTTTATGTTATGATGTTAGTTCTGAAGTTTGTAATACAATTTGTATTGTCTAACTACAATAAAAGATTTTGATTTGATTTGATTATGATTATAGACTGTTTTCATTTCTCAAGAGTTTAAATCTGAGATGATTGAGAACCATTTATCAACAGGGTCGTTCAAAATAAATTAGAGAAACTGGATGGAATTTGATCCACTCGATTTGATTTGGTTTGGTCTTAAAAAACAAACTTACAGTTCGCGCATTATAACAACCTTTGACAAGCAGCGGTGTTTTAGAAAATGTTTTCAGAAAAGTATACCTCCTCTCCCCCACCCGCACCATTAAATCAGCTGACTCAGTCATAGCCGGAGATATAATGCGCAAACTGTTCAGCAGTTTAAAATCCTATGTACTAAATTCAAGCGAATATTGCATAAACCAAACCAACTAAACTAGCAAGTGTTGTTTTTTTAGTTATTTTTTCTAATTAAAAATGTTTAATTAGTTGCAACGGCAATGGGAGGATTACAACATTGCTCATAGCTTCAGTGAAATTAATTTTCGTTTACACACTCTGGATTAAGTAAAATTGATTTCTCCTACCAAACCATCAGACAAATTTCATAAATAATTCAGAACAGTAGCTAACGACTTCCTCCGATTCTGCATAACTTCAACACACGGCGATGAACGAATTCATCACTTCAAGGCGTCCGGGGTTTTAGCATATCTTGACATGGAAATTGAACAAACTCTTAACACACTTCGACGTTGCGGAAAATCAGGTGGCGAGTTCGGAAACGATGGACGAGCCAATCTGTCACCGCTCGTGTGTGCTCGGGTGTACTCGGAAATGTTCGGGTGTTCTCGTGGAGACTCGGGCATACTCGGGCGTGCTCGAGAGTACGCATGCGGACATGCGGAGAGGGCGGTATCCTCAGCGCAGATTCAATCCGAGCCAATAATACATTCAAATCTATGCATACATCGACGATATAGACGTCTCAATACCCGACCAAACATCCGATGAATATTTAAATAGAATATTAATTAGAGGATGCAAGCAATGATTTGCGCGTCTGTGCACCTGATGACCCTTGCGATTCCGCGGGGGTTTTTTGCTTATAGTTCGAGTCAGCAGCTTGGCCCATTCTGCCGCAGGATTAGTTTGAGTTTACGGACTGAGCGACGTGGACCACGTCAATTGACGCGGACTATACCTTGTGCCACTCTTTAATTTACCACCGGTAGCAGCAGCTTTGAACATAATTAATCAACTGCCAGAAAATTGCACTGAACCTTCCTTTCAACCGCCTCATAACAAATATTAAAATTATATCAGGATAAACTTTTTTGTTTTTCGTACACTTATCAACACCCTTCACTATTATAATTTTTATCGGTTGAAAAAAATGTATGCAGGATATTGGAAAATCCTGCACTAATTTTAACGTAATTTTTTGGTCAGTTGGGTAATTTAAATAAATGGTATCAGGAAACTGTCACATACTTTCTCCCTTCAAGTAATTTAAAACAAGAAAACATATATAGTGAAATAAAACAAATTAACAATTAAGTATCACACAAATATATACCAAATTTTATCAAAAGTCTGTTAGTAAATAACGGAGATATCGGTTTTTGAATATTTGCCATAAGAATAACATTGGACAACGTACTGTGTTTACCGCCGAACTAAAATATCAATTATCTTTGCAACCAGTTGACGTAGACTAATGATTCAAAATACTGGATTATTTAGTTTTTCTAGCCAAATTTAATGGCAAGTATACTTTCTTTAAAAGTTACAGTTTTTGCGAAATTTGAAAAATATGAATTTTTTAACACTTAAACCCCCATAACTTCTGAGCCTGAATTTTTACAGTCATGCGGGTGGTGTCATTTTGTTTGTCATCTTAAGCACTAAAAACCATGAAACTTTTATCAAAATCGGTAGAGCCGTTTTTGAGAAATTTGGATTTTTGTCATTTTTATGGGTTTTTATGGAGTAAATACCCTTAAAAATCAAAAATTCAAAAAAAAGAAAAATACGCCTGGAGATACCATGGCTTTATACCTACATGCCAAATTTCATGAAAATCGGACCAATGGTGCCGTCTCTAGCTTTGTTTACATCCACACACACATACATACACACACGGACAGACAGACAGACACCATGCCGAAAACCACTTTTTTGGATTCAGGGAGCACTAAAACGAATATATCCAGTAACAACTCAAATTCGAAAATTTTTACGAAAACAATACTTTCTCCATATACTATGTATAGGGGGGAGAAAGTAAAAAACCTTCGTGGTGAAAACTGTGGCCGAGCTCTATCCATCAACATCAAAATCTGTTCAGAACTGTAAGAAGAATTTTGATCACAAAAAAACCTCTACATACTAAATAAGTATAAACATATTCATCAGATCCCTGCTTTTCTATAAGTCTATAAAAAAACTGTCATTATATACAGTCTCAGAACAGATAAAAAATTCATGCATCGCCTCATTAGGTTTTGATGTTTGATTATAATTACATCATTATGCTGTAGGGTCCATGGTTTTATGGGGTCAATCAGCTTCAGTCATAAAATCCTTACCAGTCCATCCATACAAGGCACAACCAAAGAAGGTTGTGCACGCTATCAATATAAATCTTCTCGGGGTTGCATTTTAAATTAAAAAGTTAACTTGATTTAACATGCGATATATGATATAACGGGACTAGCCTGATTGAAATAATTACAACCTAAAGGGTAAAATGGATTGATTTGGCATCTTTGAATAAACTTGCTAACAAACGGCGAAGGTGGATTGACTCGATTTAATTACTGAACAGGTTTAAAACCAGTAGAGATCACTGCGGTAAAGTGACCTCCGCTGCGGTCTACTACCGGAGGCGCGGTAAGGCTTCGCGTAACGTACAATGAGGTCAGGGGTGTACCATGACGCACGTCAGATATGGTAGCTGAAATAATTTTAAATCACAACAATATTTTAATTTTATTCGTAAATTTAAACGCGTTTTAAAGATAAAATGGATCTGTGATGACAACTTTTGGACTGTTGCGTGTCAATTATGTAAAATCGGTTGATCTTATTTATTTTGTTGTGTAAAGATGCATGTTTACTTGAAAAAAACCCTTTGAGGTAACGACTTAAACTTGTTTTTTTAAAAGTTAACAAGAAGTTGAAGTAGTTGACAAGTCTTGTCAATATTTGTGAAGTGTGAGTGAAGTACAACATTGTCTCACGAATAAAAATGTTGATGCCCGAGCTTGCGAATGTGCTTTACTTTCGAAATACACACAACATTTTCCCTCACCTGCAATAGTAAATATATTGACCATAAAAATGTATTTTATTACCTTAGTAAGTAGTGAAAATATCCATTTTGTTCCGTTCTGCTAATAGCTCCTGTATCCGGGTAGCTGCAACCAAGCGTGCGCCAGCGATCAGCTGATTGATGCAACTTTCTTACATGCTTAATAATTCCTAGACGTTCTTACAGCTGATTGTTAATGTTAATCTTACTTGATGATTCCTGCTACTTAATCAGCTGTTAGCGCCTGAATTTGTTGAGCTGCAACATATTTACGTGTGGAAATTTGAATGCGCTCTATTTTTTTTAATAATTCTAAAATTAGAGCATTATTAATTAGTTATTTATTAATTATTAATTAAAATCAATAATTATTGTTGATTTTAATGTAATTCTTATAGGTTTACCTTTTCGCCCGCCAGGAGACAATCGCTTTACTCCCGCCGGGAGACAAATTATTATTTTAAGTAAAAAGCGTCTAAACATAGCAGGCGGGGAAAAATGTAATCGTTGGACTGATTTGACACATCCAAAACCCCGATTCCTTCGCCATAACCTACCCGATGGCCGGTGTACCCGCGCGGACCGGTCGCGGTCGCTCAGTTAGTGCTCTTTTATTGCTTCACCCTGCCTTGTTTTATGCTCGATGAAAACGTTCCGCCGGTCCTGATTTAATCAACCTCTTCGACTCCTTCCGACCCATCAGCGGGCGAGGCTGCAGCAGTTGCTGCCACCTGGCGGGCGAAGGAGGAATGAATACTTCCACTTCTGAATACACGCAGGATTCCTGCGTTTAACCTAGGAGAATTGCGGAAAAGATCTGATTAACTTACACGATACTGCATCTGTTTTCTGTACATCACTCTTGCCTGGAAAGCTTCTCTTTGCCGTGCAGTGCACAGTAAATTTAGCTACAATGCATTAGGAAACGGAAATAATGGAAGAAAACAATCAAAACAATCAGCTGATTGTAGCAAACTGACGTTTAATGCATTTTTATTGATTACTTCAGAGGAATGTAGTGGCAGCACTGGTAGCAGTAGCAAATGTTTGTTTGTTTGCCATAGGCTAGGCTTGAAGAATTGAGAAACGTAGTAGATTATTCAAGGAATACGTTAAGATTAAAAATATGCTTTTCCTGAGTAGTTTGATGTAGAGCAGGCCTATCGTACGTCACAAGCCCCGGTAAGTTTTACCGTACTCGCATAAAAATCCCGCACACGCCTAGCGGCTCGTGCGGGAACTATCATGCTCGAACGGTAAAACAGTAGAGCCTTTTTTTACGGCTGAACTTAACGGTACAGTAACGGAAATATACCATTACGACGGAGTAATGAGTGGGATTTATTAATTTTTAAGGCAGTTCCTTAGTTAAGGTTTGTATTTTACGATTAAACTTAGAAAACTATAGGATAAAAATAACTGGATAGTGATCAACAGTATACACGATTAAAATATAATTACAGTAATAGAATGTTTAATAGTAGGCCTACAATAAATCTTTGGATTTCTGGAGTAAGTTACGATTTCTGGTATTTTTTAATTAACATTAATGATACTGAAGAATGCAACGACTTTAATGACATATAGATGTTGCAAAAATACTCCGCCTAAGCCAAAGAGATTGGTAGATAAACAAAAACATCGGTTGCTGGGACAGAAGTCAAAAGGAGGTCAAATTGAGTAATGCAACCACATGTTTTTTTTTAATAACATGGTTATATCAATATTTTTATATTGTATTGTTGCTCACAAATAATATTTCGTAAATATGGCAATACTAATCTTATACACGGTAACTAGAAAAAAGTTTCTTTTTTCTAGTTACCATGAATCCAACATATCTCAATCGTCCCCTGGCGACTTCAGTCTTACGAGCGTTGAAGTCTTTTTAATAATCTCCCCTATCTCATTTGTACGTATATTTTATTGCAATGGAAACTAATTGCAACATTTCTTACAACTGTAAACTGATAAATTATTAAAAAAATATACACGGGTGTCACATTTTATGTTGTACCTTTTTAGCCTTGAATAATAATTATGGGATGGCAATATTTAGATTTATGCAGAGTATTTCTTTAAATTTCGCTAAAGTTAACGTCCAAGTTTTATGTTATTTATTTTTTGTAGAAAATTGTCAATCAAGAACTTTCTTAAATAAACGTACCCAAATATTTCCCATAAACTTTCCTCTTCTACCTTCAAAAACCCTCGAACAATTTTTTTAAACACCTCGAGCCATCCGTAACTTACAGCAGAGGGGAATCGCAAGTCATAAATAACCTACAGCGCTTGTGTTGGCGTAGCGCTTGGCGTTCAGTGCCCCTGGCGGCCCAATAACTAACCAGCGGCGCGGACGGAACCAAAGGTCGTACCCAACAGTAGTTTCGGCCGGCCAGTCGGGGAATGTCTCAATCAGGGCCGGCCCTAATGGAGCCCGCTATATTTCACAGCCTGTTGGATCATTACAGAGTAACAACTGCATTAGTCTCGCCGGGTTGAGGAGTCGTGATTGTGTCCCCACCGCCCGCTGGGCGAGACCCACTGGGCCGGGACAAACAAGTATTGACTGAACTGATTGTTCATCTTTGTTTACTTAACTCTTGACGGTATGATTTTTTTTTACTTTGTTTATTTCCATGGCGTTAAAAAACGTCTGGTAGGGCATGTTTGGATTTTTTGTAATTCTTCTCTGTGAAAATAATTTAGAATTCTCATTACTGCAGTTCCTTTTTTAAACGCAATCAACTTGTAAGAGAATGAGGTAAATCTTAAAATTTTTTTGGACCAGAAAAATCATTCTTACTGATGAAACAATTTTTAGTCAGTTCTAAGAATTATTTCATTAACAACTAACGGTCATAAAGGCAAAAACAGGTCTTCATAGCCTTGCTTTCAACTTGCAGTGGTGAGTGACATAGGCTATTTCCCGTCGTTCGTCAGACCATCCAAAATAGCTCCTTATGTTTAAACCATGTGCCCATTGTTAAACATCTCACATACATGGCTGTCACATAAATGACTTATAGTTACTGTTGTTACACTGCATGTTATAATTTTCATACGTAATCATAATAATTGCATTTGTGGCGGAAACTAAAGTTTAAAATGACTGCTTAAAAATTCTCAAATTTTTACGCCATTTAATTCATAGTCCATTTAATTTAACAAGCCATTTAATTCATAGGTTATGAGTTCAACTCGCAAATAATAGTTTATCAAATTACTTTATTTCTGAATGATATGGTTTGTTTTTCGGTGAGGTATTTTTAATATTTTCAATTATTATATTTTTGTGGGCATCACTCACTTAATTGGTTGAAGAGTACACAGCAAGGTCTTGTCTTAAAGTTCACAACACAGAACACGAAAAACACACAACTAAAATCGACCCGTTCTATGTACAGTCCCGTTCTATGAGTCGTGGTTAGGAGATCGTACCGTTTACGATTGCTAAGGGTAAACCTTGATAACGCCGCACGTTAACATCTAGGTACGGCGAAACGTCGGTTTAAGGACTGTACATAGAACGGGTCGATTTGTGTTGTGTGTGTTTTCGTGTTCTGTGTTGTGAACTTTAAGACAAGACCTTGCTGTGTACTCTTCAACCAATTAGGTGAGTGATGCCCACAAAAATATATTGAAAATATCAAATTACTTTAGAGAATCCTCTACTTTAACTACTTTTGCAACAGCAACTAAATTTAAAAAATACTCGCAGTAAATCGACCCTGTCACCAACGTCGACTAATGTCCTTTCAAGAGACTTCGACGGACGATGTTCTGTCCTTTTCAACCCTCAGGGTCGGTGATTAGTTGCTTGTCGCCCCGTCAGGTGCCGCTGACGACGCCTCCGGTCGCCACCCCTGCTGCTCTTAGTCAGGAGAGAAATAAATCAGACTTATCAACAATCAAGACACAGTGGCGTGGATAGATCTTTGTCAAGGGAGAGGAAATCACTGGTACCGGGGCTGGGAGGGATATGGAATGCCCCCTGGTTTGAAATTAGAACTACCAAGTCATTTTTTTTTTGCAATGTGGGGACAAAAAACTGAAGCAATGCCGTGAAACTGAAACGTCATAATTCTAATTAATTGAGGCTTATAAATGTGGTTAGATCCTGGGAATTCGGATTACCTAAGGGTTCAAGTGAAATGTCTTTTACACAAAAACGAATTAGTATGATACAGTATTAATATTTTGCGGATTTCCCCCGTCATCCAGCCGCTATCGGTACAAAAATAATTGCGTGTAATTGCGTGATTGTCTTTTATGGCCACTTTCGTCTCTTGCATTAGGCCTACTCCCATCGTTTACCTGCGGTCGGAAAAAAATTTGATATGCATAAAGGACGGCAACCGGTGTAGGCATTGTCTTGCAACCGAGTATACCGTAGAAACATTGCCACATGTCCTTGGGCAGTGCCCTTATGGAAACCACCTGAGGAACATCCGACACAACAGAATACGTACAATTATCGCTGATGAATTCCGGTCAAAATCATATGAAGTATATGAAGAAGTAAAACTACAACAGCAGAAAACGCGTCAATTCGGAGAAGTAATATTATTGCAATTGATAGGGAAAGAAACAAAGGTTTTATCATAGACCCCACTGTTCGATTTGAAACAAATGAGCAACAGCCAGAATAAGAGATTCATTTTGAAAAGAAAACAATTTATTCCCCAACTATCAACTTTTAAAAAGAAAAATATAAAATTGAAAATTTTGAAGTATTTGGATTACTAATTGGATCACGTGGAACAATATCAAAATTTATGTTAAATTTCTGGAAAACATTCAAACTTGACCAAAGTAAATTATATATCAGTACCTGGTGGACCGAGCCTTGCTCGGTGTTATTTCATGTTTACCAGTTCATCCAGTTACTATAAAATATTTCAATGTCATAACATTTATCAATATAAACCTTTTTTATTGCTCCATGGACTCTTCATCCCAGCACCTGCTGTAATTTTCACGACCTTCTAATCGTAGAAAATGCCGCAACGGTTGCGCATGCGCAGTAGCGTCATTGTCATGTATATGTTACATCCAAAGGAGCAGTTAAATTGATCCGAAGTTCCAGTTACTTGCTATAGTAATAGGTCACAGTTGACTGACGCCGCGATTCTGATTTTTTTTTCGATTAGAGTGCCGTTATTTCTTTCTTTCCTTTCCTAATCTCTTGCCTACCCATCTTGCGACACTTAAGTTAGAACGATTTGCTACAAAATGTTGTTTTATTAAATTAATTAATTGTTAAGTTTATATCGTTGTTGTTATGTTATGGTTTTCCATCGAAATGGTGCCGTGTTTTGATTAGCTAGAGGAACTCAACACATTATTATTATTCTTACTAGTGTGTGAATAGTGACCTGTGTGTGATTAATTTGACAGTAATCTTGGTTTACCTTTAGGTTAAACTAACATTGTATTTCAACACAGCCCATAATTGGATTACTGTATTAGGCCTAGGCCAACTGGCTTTACACTGAGTTAGTTATGTAGGCTACTATTAAATATTTGTAGAAGTTTCCATTCCTTTAAAAAACTAACGTAATAATGAATTATTAAAAAGGATTTAAAAAAATGATAACTAATAATCCAGAGTTTGAATATTAACATAGTTTAATACAAAACTTCCGATGGTAAAATTCTTTCTCCTTATACAGGAATGAGGGTAGGGAGAGATGAGATAGGTTCTTCCCTTCACCTTCAATCATACTTCAGTCTTCAGTCGACTAAGTTAGCTTTGCATGGAACCGGAACGGAACGGCATCGGCATTCGGCACGGACTAATACAATTCCGCCTAGTCGGTGGAACGGTTACGTCAAAAATAACGCTAACTGCTCCTCGGCATTTTCTACGATTAGAAGGTCGTTAATTTTCCCTTGATAGCTGTAGATTACAAACAGCTGTTATGATTACTTCATTTGTTTACACTTTCCTTGTTTATTTTCGTTGCTATCACGGCAACCCATAAGGCCAATGTTAAAATTTTACAACTTTAAAATTCGATTTATTACGTTATTAGATTTTCTCTGGCCAAGTAATCTGCGTAAAAAACGTTTTTGAGTCATAAATTACTTATTTCCAGACTTTGAAGGAAATCCTCGGAGCCGTTTTTGAGATAAATGTGCAAGCAAGCATACAAGCAAGCATACAAGCAAGCAAGCAAGCACGATAACATTACTCATATAAGAGTATAGGATTGCAGTGACAGCTGTGAAACATTCGATAACAATCCTAAAAAATGGTATCAGGAAACTGACACATACTCTCTCCCTTTAAGTAATTTAAAAGCAGAAAACATAATATATAGTGAAATAAAACAAATTAACAATTAATTATCACACAAATACAAATTTTATCAAAATCGGTTAGTAAATAACGGAGATATCGGTTTTTAAATATCTGCCATAAGAATACCAATGGACAACGTACTGCGTTTACCGCCGAACTAAAATATCAATCATCTCCGCAACAAGTTGACGTAAACTAATGATTCAAAACACTGGATTTTTTCGTTTTTCAAGTGGAATTTAATGGTTGCAAGTATATTTTCTTTAGAAGTCACAGATTTTGTGAAATTTGAAAATATGAATTTTTTAACACTTAAACCCCCATAACTTCTGAACCTGAATTTTTATAGACATGCGGGTGGTGTCATTTTGTTCGTCATCCTAAGCACTAAAAACCATGAAATTTTTATCAAAATCGTTAGAGCCATTTTTGAGAAATTTGGATTTTTGTCATTTTTTATGGTTTTCTATGGGGTAAATACCCTTAAAAATACAAAATTCAAAAAAATAAAAATTAAATACGCCTGGAGATACCACGACTTTATACCTACATGCCAAATTTCATGAAAATCGGACGACTGATGTCGTCTCTAGCTTTGTTTACATCCACACACACTCACACACATACATCCACACACACACACACACACACAGACAGACAGACAGACAGACACCAGGCCGAAAACCACTTTTTTGGATTCAGGGAGCACTAAAACAAATATATCCACTAAAAACTCAAACTCGGAAATGTTGACGAAAACAATACTTTCTCCATATACTATGTATAGGGGGAGGAAAGTAAAAATCATTTATATAGTAACAAAAATTCTATGTATTAATTAGTATTCTTTGTTTTTAAAGTAACCTACAGTGGTAGGAAGATTGTTAGTTTATTTTATAAATAAATTATCTTTATATCAAATTGGCTTTCATGCATGGTTCTTCGTGACATTTTAGCACAGTTATTAAGACGTTTTTTAGCGATTAAATGTAATACTCCCGGCGGGGTCGTGTCGTCGCTTAACCGCGATCGATGCATTTGCGTGATTGTTTTTACTTGTTTTTTTTACTTGTTTACAAACAAGTTTTATACCTTACTTCATGTTACCCCTTGGCTTCGCCCACTTTCAAAATAATTTGAAACAGCTGTTATTGCTCCTGTACTGCTTTTTGTATCTGATATGTCAATTGGAATCGGGTTTATTTGTTTACGTTTGCCTGAATGGCGTCACAGCTGACTTACATAATATGACAAACATTGTTCATTCAGTTACGCCTATGTTGAAAAACAAACTCACAAATTTTCACACTACTTATAAGATTAGGATGTTTGTTCATATCTTTTCCTTCTTAACCAAAACCCAAAAGATGGAAGCTTAATATTAAGAGGATATATTTTTTACAAACTATAGGTCTTGTGATATTGATGTTCCCCTTATACGCCCCTCTTTCTTTCTTTCTTTTAAAAAGAGGTAGCGGCCTCTTTTTACCTTGGATTTCCTTTTTGGTTGGGGGCCCTACCTGGCCCCTACAGATTCAGTACGAGTATGAGAAAATAGTTAATTAGATCAGCGCAGCTTGGTAGTAATTAGGTGGTTGGTGACGTCACAGGTTATATACCTCCCACCAGTAAATTAAAACAAGGTGTGTTTTTTTTTAACGCAACCCATGTTTAAGATTAAAGAATGCACATACATATATAAACTAAGTATTGTTTTGTTACTCCTTACATTTTATACAACCAAATATTTCAGTTTGATCACATTCACATTTAGCTTGTATTAAGTGTTAAAACAATCCGCCATCGACATTTATACAGAGTTGTACTTCCTCCATCAAATTCCTGAACACGTTTTGCAAAGTACCTCTTTAAATTTCTTGTATTAAATTAATTATGCTTGTTTTCAGCTGCTGAATATTCTGTGAGTTGTTTTCTTAGGGTTTAATATTTCTGTATCCCCAAAGAAAATAATCTTGTGGGATCAATTTTGGGGTTCTTGGGGGTTATTTTAGTCCTTTACTAATAAAATTAAATTTAGAGTTGTGTTAAAAAAAACACCCTATGGTTGGTTGTATTGTGGGTGCCGACCCTGTGGAGCATTGTGGTGGAGGAAGCCCCCCTCCCTTGAGGTGGAAAAATAGAAGCTTGTCTGAAGCTCAACATTCGTAGTGGCCGCTCTACCATGTTTGCTCTCCTGAGCCTTGTAGATACAATATATCTTGCAATCGAGAATAATGAATCAGTCCATCCTAGTTTGTGCGATCTTAGTAAGGCGTTTGACATGATGCCTCATTATGTTCTGTTGAGCAAGCTTGGGACTTTTGGTGTAGAGGTTATGGTTCTGAACCATACCATACCAGGGGAGTGTTCCTGTGTAGCATAATGATAAATGATCTCTCTTAGACAATTGTACATTACTGTTCGCGGGCGACACCACCCTGTTCATCGAGGACTTGCGGCTGGATGCTGACTATCTGCTCAACCAAGCCAAGGACTGGTTTGTTTCAAATCGCCTGAAAATTAACGAAGACAAGACAAAGATCTTAATCTGTTCACTGAGCTTAAGAGGAGAAGAGGAGGCGCTCGTTAAACTTCTCAGGTTCTGGGTTGACTAGAAATTTAATTGGAACAACCACTTTGACAAGGTATGCGTTAAACTTTCACATGTGCTGTACCTTCTAAGAAAGTTAAAGACTGTCAGCTCAGCTCTTCCTAATTCATGTTTATCATGCGCTTTTTCATAGCCATATAATGTATCGTCTTGTGTTGTGGGGTCATTCTTCAGCTGCTCAAAGCATACTCTTACTTAAGAAAAAGGCCATGAGAGTGATAACATCTTCTGGGAGTAAGGATCATTGCCACCCCATTTTTATAAATCTTGGGTCCTTACCATATACAGCCAGTATGTGCTTAATGTGCTTATTCTGTTGAAGGAGGAACTTAAGCCTTCTCAATAGGAGGGAGGATCAACATGCCTACAGCACAAGACGAGCTTAAGACCTTGATATGTCTCGCTGTCGACTTACCCGCTTTCTGAAAAGTTACCCCATGCTCTGAGATCAAAATTTAAAACAACTTTCCTTCGAGAGTGCCTGATCTGGACTTGCTTTCAAGCAAGTGTTGCGTAAATGCCTTGCTGATGGGCCGCTGTATGGGCTCGAGGAGCTGAATGAGGTGCTCCTTTTTTCCTCTTGAGTCACGTCCGCCAAAAGTGTAGTAAGTGTACTTTATATGTCAGTTTTAAGCATTGGTTTAAATAGTTAATAGTAATATTTAACGCAATCAATAAAAATAAACTAACCTTAGACCGATGGGCAGAGCCGCTTGTCACGGGCCTGCTCGTTTGGGCAGATGCCGGTCAACGATGGAGATCACAAGTATCCAAGTAAGTAAGTAGAGGTAAGCCCCACTGAAAGGTAATTAACCTCCTGGCTTTACTTCAGGGGTATTTTGCACTTAAGTGACAGTAATTACTCTCTGATATCTTATGGAATTGAATATTGTGTTGGTAATCACAAGTGTTTAAGAATATTATTTTTATTTATCTTCGGGTTGGTTTTTGTATAATGTTAATGTCGATTAAATAAAGTATTTCCTTGCCAAAATATTTGTTATTAGCCTTGCCATAATGATGCAGATATATGTTCTGTGATCTAAAGGGTGAGTCAGTTGGGGGAGTAGACGAGAACCATCCCCTATCCCCATAAAGTGCCCTAGTCTACATAGAGCAATTTAAGCCCCTTGGAAATAATATTTGCCTCATCATCGGTGTGCGTCATGCATTTCAAAGGAAATTAAGCCACAAAAGCTTTGGCTGGCCTGGCAGGCAGGGTAGTACAGGTAGTGTGATTTATCTTGAGGTATGGGAACTGTTTATACGTGTTGAAGTTGTATATGAAGGAAAGCAGTGAGAACACTACAGCTGATGTGTGAAGTTGTACTAGCCTGTTTATATCAGCTGTCAGTATGAAACCTCATTGACATTTGGAATCAAATACAGTTGACGACTGTTGAAATTGATTTACATATCTTTTATTGTCCAGATCACTGGGTTTTCTAACTCCAGAAGCGGAGCATTGGTTGTTGGGCTATTAATTAACAATCCTGTCTAAGGAACATGCCAACCTTAGTCAGTAACAAGGCTACAAGATCGCGCCACTATCATCACGATCATCAGACTCATCCTTCACTCATATTCAGGGTAACGTCCTCCATGAGGTACCTGTCTTATTAAAGTGATTAAGTGATTAAGCAATATGTTATTTTGCAATCATTTCAATCTCATCTCTTCCAGTTAGCATGTTTTTTCAAGTCGTACTGGCAATTGGTAAACCACCTTTAAAATAATTTGCTCTGTTGAAAACTTAAATAAAAAATCAACCGCTCGCCCAACATCGGAGACTGTGAATTTGACCTTATCAATGAACTTGGAATCAATTCTTGTACCAAAAGTCCTATGTATGATTGCAATTTTATCTTCATTGTGTGCTTTGTGCCTTAAGTCCTTTCAAATATTCAAGAGTGACTAAGAAAGGGATAGTAAAAAATAAATATATAGTCTTATGTAAAATATTTATTAACAACATTATAAAATATTTTTATAACAAGTTGACTTTTTTAAGCATCGCACGTGAATTATTATGTTGCGATTTAACAACATTTATCTGATAACAACTATCACAGTAAGTTAAAATCTCAAAAGCAGAACACACTTAAGGACAATTAATAGAAAAATCCAAAGCTTGGAAGATGTTTCTTTTATTAAAAAAAGAAGGGGTTTTATTTAAGAAGCTAAACTGTGATTTCAAATAAATAAATGCTGACTCAGAATATGCATTTTTTTATCACATTAAATATTGCAAAAAGTAGCTATAGCCATAACAAACTCGTTTTAATGTACTGTCCCTAAAACTTCCAACAAGAAATCTATCTGGGAATGGCACCACAGTGCACCTTAGAGTATCTGGTATCCCTGCTATGATCTGAGCTTTTTTGACACATAGAATTACTGTAAAAATAAGATTTCCTCTTGAATATGTCTTTTTTTTATCACAGCTTCAAGCAAAATGCTGTGAGCCAGAATTATCGTTTGACAAGGTTATTTGTTTATATCAAAAGCCAAATCTCCGAAGAGGTTCATTTTCTGAAATTTTGTCCACTGAGCTTTGGCGTGTAGCCAGACTCATTTCTCTCGAACTTAGACAAGATTCATCTGCCGTAATTCCGCCACAAAATTGTCCGACCTACAAATTTTGTATCGTGTTCTGAAACATTTACCATGAAAAGGCAACAGCGCTGCATTCATCTGTCACCATATTAAATAACAAGATGTTTTACTACTACAATTAAGAAATATATCACACATATTATGTATACATATATTTATAATCACAGTTGTGTGCCACGATCTGACGTCAATGTTCTTAATATCAGAGGCAATAGTTAGGGTTTTTTAATACACAATGTCATAGTAACATCAGATTATCCAGATTTTGGGCTTTTGGATTAGTATCTATCACATTAATCCGAGGCGAGGTGTACAGTACGCACATTAATCCAAGGCGAGGTGTACTGTACGCCACATCAATCCAAATAATCTCAGGTATAAGGTAGTTTCAATATTTGTATATTGTAGTTTCATATTATGGTAGAATTAATGAAACTATGACGCATGAGAGCGAGGAAATCATAGAATGCGGTGGTGAACATCTGGTGTTCACATGGTGAGCGATGCTCTATTACACTCCTCTCACACATAGATCCATTAATTCTATCATAGCCAACTCAAGTTTCAAGACGAAAAAAATGAGAACATTTTTTTAGATATTGTAAAAATAGGTTCAGGTCTAGTTACAAAATGCAGTAAAATAT
Organism: Flexamia atlantica; assembly: GCA_035578135.1. Taxonomy (NCBI): domain Eukaryota; kingdom Metazoa; phylum Arthropoda; class Insecta; order Hemiptera; family Cicadellidae; genus Flexamia; species Flexamia atlantica. The sequence goes on along the minus strand of JAQJVK010000030.1, from coordinate 1,554,648 downwards.
CATTATTTTGCCGAAGCTCACTAACAAACATTGTCATTAATATTGAGTAATTCAATAACTCTACGTGCTACACTAAATATTCCCTTCAGGTTGGAAAGGACTAAAATAATATCAATAATTCATACCCTGGCTAAATATGTGATATTCTAACAAGACCTAATCTAACGTCAACTGTCAACACGGCGCACGTTGAGCCAGATCCCACCCTCGGGTGCTAACAACGGCGCTCCACTCTTGCGGAATTCAACTGGGTACTTCATCTGTTCTCCCAGCGAGAACTCGTACTTGGGCAGGATCTTGCAGAAGGCATACTTCATCTCCATCATGGCAAACCGCAGGCCTGGAGGCAAATTGAACAATTAAAATGTTAGAAACAGCATGACACTTTATTCAGGAAATCAGGTAGTGATTATTTGCAGCTGCTCGAGTGCAAAACTCCCTTGGTGCAAAGTACTGCATTTAGTAAATTCATGTGTGCCTCGATAACTCGGTTAATTTTTGTGTAACAACTCTGGTAGAGGGCTTATAATTTTCATATTTCTATTTCATTCGGTAAATAATACACAAAAATTACTACCGATTGTGGCTTTTATTTGACACTCTTTGGGCTGAAAACCCCCAAATTTGGGGCATTTCTCCCAAAAAATTATCTCAGGGGGCCCTGTTATTTTTCGCCAAAAGAACTTGTACAAGATATATCAGAGAAAAGAGTGTCCCTATTAAATTGAGGTAAACTCATATATAAATTCTAAAGTGCTTAAACCAAAATGGTGGCCTATAGGCCTAAAGTTTTGTATGAAAGGTGTTTTTGGCATGTCGAGGCTATGAAATAAAAATTTATCACAGACTCATGCTTCAATGCTACTGGGCGAGTCATGCCAATAGCTCTTTGTATTCAATAAGAAATTTGGTGATAAGTTTAGACAACACGATGTATTTTTATCTCTTGCACATTGACACTTGACTTGTTATTGGCGGGAAAGTTTGATTATCAACATAAATATGTTTTTATCTAAATCCAATAATACATCTTAAAATTTTTTTCTTTATCTTGTGAACCTGAACAATTTTATATGAGCCACAGTAAATTATTTTTAGGGAATCCGATGACATACCGATGCAGATTCGAGGACCATCTCCGAAGGGCAGGTATGTTCCTTGGAGGATTTTTTGCTTATTTTCTGGCGAGAATCTCTCTGGATCAAAACGCTCTGGATCTGGGAAGTACTTGGGATCATGATGGAGAGCAAAAACAGGCACGATTACTTTAATACCCTTCTCAATGATCAAATCACTGTCAGGGACCTGATAAGTCTGGGTACACTCCCTTAAAAGGCCAAATGCAATCGGGTACTTCCTCAGGGTTTCTGAAACAAATTTTAAAACTTAAATAAGTGAGAAGCCACTAGTTAAAGGAATTAGTGATTTGGTGGCGCAGTTGGAAGCTCACCAGACCTTGGAATATCAGCAGCAGCGCTGTGGTTTCAAGTCCCATCTGCCACCAGCATCTTTTAACAGTACTGTTCATTCCTATACTATTGGCTCAATCCTTTCTTTGCTTGTAAGGTCCATGTACAGATCAATAGCTTATGTGAGCAGGGCACAGGCAAGGAGAAAAGAGGCTCCCAATCTCTTTTATTAATTAAAAAATCCTTACAATTTATGTGTTACTCAAACCAAACAATTAAAAAGGGGAATTCAAATAAATTATTCCAGCCCATAATCAAATTTGAATATGAAAAAGAAAAGGAAAAACATCAAAATATAGTACCAAAATAATTTGCAGTTTGGTCTCATTTTTTTTATCTAAGAATAGCAGGCTGTAATGTTAAAAATGTAATTAATTTGGAAATTATTAATTTTCCACCCAAAATTATTTAAAGCTCAAAATTAAAAAAAAAACTTTCAACTTCATTGCTACATGCCAAGAACTTAACCATATCATGGTCACAATGGTCTAAAATTCCAAAATTGATCAATTTTATTGAACAAAAATTACTTAAGTGATTACCTTTACCATACAGATTTACATACCTGATATGACCATTTCCAAATATGTAAGATCTTTTATAGTCTCACTATTTAGCTCTCCATTGTGTTTATTTAGAACTTCAACTATTTCATCTCTGGTCCGCTTTTGGATATCAGGATGAGCTGCTAGTTCTAAGAGGAGAAAACTCATTGTGGAGGATGTTGTTTCAAATCCAGCGATGAAAAATACGAAAGCGTTTGAGGCCAAAACTTGGTCTGTAAGCACAACTGAAAAAAAAGGAAACGGTTTAGGTGCCATGGTTGTTATTATTATTTTACAACAACTATTAATGGATGGTTAATAATAGGCTACTGTTAGTCTAATTTAATACTGGCAGTATTTTTAGTTTATTTGGGACACATAACACTCAAATTAGGTTAGAGACTAGAGAAAGTAAATTAGTAGGCTGTAGGCCCTAAAAACTGTTTTTTTTGAAAAAAATCTGATCGTTTTGCATTTAACTTAGAGGATGTTTGAAACATCAAAGAAACTGGTATATTTCAAGAAGGAAGGCCTGTTCAAAGACGTCTGATGTCAAGGGGGGATATGGGTATGAATTCCTCCCTGAAATGTGTGTTGGTAAAATAAATTTGTAAAGTAGGGGAGAGTGGGGCAGTTTCATACAGGGACACTTTCATACAGTTAAAATTTCCCGCCTTACAGAAGAGCAGGAAACAAATCATTCATACAACCTACAGGCCTCATCATTTACTACTGCCTCTAAAATTTTCAATTCTCTAGTGTTTTTCAATTGAGAGATATTTAACATTTACTGGATTCCGAGGAAAAAGTTTTTTATGCACTTTCATTCATTGAAACGGGGCAGTTTCATACAGCACTGAGGCAGTAAGAAATCATGGGAAATTAACTAATAGAGCTGAAACAGATGAAAATAATTTCACAGCTAATTTTAGGTCTAACTTTCATTAATAATAAGTCATAGGGCTATTAATTTGCAAGAAATTGTACCAAAACTTCATCAACCTATTAATATTTTGGAACAAGACTTCAAACAGCTCTTTTTTCTGTTAACGTTTTAACAAGTAACATTGTGTTACCCTAATTTTAGGCCTGATTATTATTAGTATTAAGTTTTTAAAGAGCTTGAAACAACAAACAAAAAATTTAATGCAAATTTTTAAAATTATTTTCCCTTGGGGTATGAATCTACCCCAATGAAGTATGAAACTGCTCCAATTTGGGGTAGTTTCATACAAAGTGCAGTGTTTTGGTAAAAAAATATTTTGTTCATTTACCGTGTATGAAAGATAAATTAATTAAAAAACTTCCACAATAATGGTTAGATGATACGCAATATCTAAATAAAATTTCAGCACATTTCGTTTGGAAATAAGGGAGCTAAAAATACTTAAAGTTGAGTGATGCGATTTTGTATGAACGTGCCCCACTATCCCCTATACATCCTAAAACCATAAATTATATACCTAACTAATATTATATTTTAATAAAACTAGAATCGATATTACAGTATCTCAAGGAAACCTAGTAATTACAGGTAGGTAATCTCTTTTTAAAAAGAACCTTAGCACATGGATCGTTGAATCCACATCGTATCACACAATATCTTGGCCTGCACAATGACTCAGCAGGCCTTACACAGATATATGACTTGTGAATATTAAAGAAATCCAGGAAATAACATATAATCTATATTGACAAAAGCCTATCCATGGTTTTGGTTAGGCCTTGGTCTTTCAAGTTTTTTCTGAAGAGTTAAGTATAGGTAGGCTGATTCTTTTAAAAATTTTCCGTGAGTTTTGCAGTGTACTGTAAAATTCTCAATGGTAGTTAGCCACAATCCAATAAGGGGACTGTTACATGTAAATTAGTATTATAAGTGTTAAAATCTTAAGACTTTTACTTACAAGATTTCTCATCTGATGAATCACGTTTGCCTGCTGTTAAGTCTTCATTTCTTAATTCAACAAGGAGTTGAATAAAGTCCTTTTTCTCAGTTTTATTGCCTTCCCTTCTATGTATTGCATCTTTAACAAAGTCTAAAAAAAACTTTTCAACATCTTTGTCCAATATTTTCAAATTGAGATAGTAGGGTAAACTTGGATGAAAAATCCGTGCAATCAATCTATATATAAATCTTAAAGAGGGTTTGAAAACCTGTTGCCCCATTTTACGAAACTGAGAATCTGGGTCTTGCAGAGAATTAAACTTCAAACCAAAAGCACATGAACCAATAACATCAGTTGAAAACTTTGCCATTATCTCTCGCATATCCTGAGAAGATGATGATAAGGATATATTTTCTAAATAATCAGTCAAAGCATTTGCACACTCCTCTAGGAGGTAACTCATTGACTTGAGCTTGCCTGAACTAAATGCTGGGGTCAGCTTGCTTCTTAGACTTTTCCATTTTTGACCTGTTAAGTTGACTAAATGAGAAGATAATAAGTCAAGCCTTTCATCATATACCATTCCTCTGTCACAAAAATGAGCGAAGTCTTTGATTAGAATTTGATTTATAAGTTGTGGATCTCTAATCATTAAAAAGGGGGATAAGAAAAAGTATGTACCAACAAATCGCTCTTCGGGGAACGAACTGTATGTCTCCTGTTGATTGATAGCTGAACTTTTCTTTCTTAAAATGGTCGACATTGTATTTCCAAATAACGGTACAGGTTTTATGAATTTAACATTTTTTTGTTTCCAATAGTCGTATTTCCTAGTGAAAAGGTAGTAAAGGGTAACAAAGATGATCCCGATTGAAGTCAAAACATTAAGAACAAAAGAATCAAAAAAATACATGATGTATTCTAGGAAGAATGAAGAGAAATGTAATAGACCTAATGTTTGGTTGATCTAAAATTGATTTAAGTTCATCTATACATGCTTTAGTGTTGAAATTATTCCAAACTGAAGATTTTTCACAACACTGAAGTGTTAACCTAAAACCAAGAACCTGTCTCAAAACATTACACACATTGCAACCAGGCAAACAACCCTACGATTTGCTTTATCACAACAAGATCAAACACTCAAGATCTTCTCTACTGACTTGTTTTCTTAACTCTGACACAATTATATAATGTAAACAAAGACTTGTTGAACAAACAAGAGTGACAGTGATAGCAGACAAATTTTTTTTAAATGTCAAATAAAATGTCAAGTGTAGATCAGTGCAGTATTCCCAGATGTCAGATTCAAAACCTAAATTTCCCATTTAGTTTGCAGTATAGGGAATTTTATAATGCGTCCAAGTACAGAACTTCCAGGAATGTTATGAAATGGTAAAAACTGTCATAACTCAAAAACTAACTCATTTGACTCAATTAAAAACATCGTAATTAGATGAGGTTCGTCATTAATGGTCTCAAATATTTCCCCACCAGAATCGTCGATACTGTACTGTTAATTTTCTGCCGATCACGTCAACCACGTCCAGTTTATTAAGCCCGAAAAATGAAGCCCGGTTAAATATATGCTACTTCCGCTGAGTGTAGTCCGGTTTAACCGATGACCGGTTAAAAGGTGTCCAGATATGAGAGGGATTCTCCTGTTATGCTCGAAATGGTGCAATATACAATAAGGTTTTTTATTTATCCATCTAAACCGTTGACTGACTGACCGACAAACCGGTGAGCGACAGTGTTAACTTCCCAAAACTTTTGGGCCAAAAGGATAGAAAATTGGTGTCTCTGAGTAGCTATGAATATTGAATAAGTATAGAAAAATTAAAAAAATGTTATAAATTCATTTTTAGTAAATTTTCATATATTTTTTATAGTGCTTTTCATATTTTATATGTTTAGCACTAATTGAAAGTTGTTGGCAACAGTGTTTTTCACCTTTCTTTTTCTTTAAAATTCTCTTGCGACTTCTTCTTCTTCGTGATCGTCTGTTTAGTTCCGTTGTGTTTCCTTGTGTCGTTTCGTCATTGTCATTTCTAAGAAAAAACATTTTAATGTTTGTATTATCTATTAGCAAACATTAAAACATTCATTTGTTGATTATAGTTTCAATATAACTTAGAGAGCATACATTAGTTTTAGCCTAAAACAATTGTTGGTTAAATTATTAACCTGACGATGGTTTAGCTTGTGGTAGAATGTCTCGCCATCGGAATGTTAGGTCTATGAACTACTCTGATGGTAAGGATGGTCTAATTGACTTGAGTGCAATGTAGCAGTTTTTTTATTCTGCATTAGTTATAATGTTAAGCTTAGTGTAATATTATTTTTGGTCGAAACAAATTTGTAGGTCAAATAAGTAATTAGGCTAACCCAATAAGTCATTACTATTAACATTGACTAGGCCTTGTTTGCCTAAGTCAATGTTACTTTCAAACATGCTGTTCCGTATGTGGTCGACATGTTAAGAATTAAAGGTATTACACAACTCAAATGAACATTCAGTTATTAATTCAATTCATTCACATGGAGAGAAGTGCACGACTCTAGATAACCTACTCTGTCGTGGAATAAGACTTGGTTTGGTCCTGGTACTGCAGCTAAGTCAACAACTTAGGGATTTCAAGTATTTTTAAAACATCTAGCCTACAGGCTACATCACTATTATTATATAGGCCTATCAGAACTTCTTGAAAACTTGTTGCGCTCCTCATTGGCTATCGATAGCAAAATATTGATTTTTGGAATGTAGCATAGATTATTTCTTTTTCTTTCTCCATCATTTCTCCTCCTTCAGTATGTTTGGACGACGAAGTTCTCGAGGAGTCTAGCTTCGTTGACTACTTGGGAGTGAGATTGGACGATAGTCTCTCCTGGTCTGACCATGTTGATAAATTAGCCTCAACAATTGCTTCTAATATCTTTGTTTTAAGAAATCTGGCTGTTTTCAATAATTTGTCCTTGTGTAAATTAGTATATTTTAGTCTTATTGAAATTCTTTTACTTGAGTTATTCAATAGTGCTTTGGGGCCTAAGTAGTAAATTGAATTTGAATCACATTTTTGTTCTGCAAAAAAAAGCAATCAGGTGCATGACTAGGCTTAGGCCTAGGGACTCATGCAAGCAAAAGTTTGTTGAACTTCAAATTTTAACTGTTCCATCTCTTTTTATTTTTGAAGTAATTATGTATGTTAAAGTCAGTAATCTGATACAGCCTCATCAACACCACTTTTCTACTAGAAACCATAGATTAAACTCTTCAGTGCAACATAATCTAAAACTGTTCGAAACAAAACCAAGCTATGCTGGACTAAAATATTTTTCAAAACTTCCGTTTTATCTTCAAAATTTCATGGACATTAATAAATTCAAGAAAGAACTGAAACTTCACCTTTTATAAAAATGTTAAACTACAGTTTGCCAGATTTCTGACCGCTGTCATTCCTTTAATATTTCCTAATTTACATCAACCCATTTTAACCCAACCTTGGCACTACCCGAACCTAACCTTATCGGACAAGGCCTACGGCTACAAGTACTTTAAGAGCAAGATCAAGAGATAGTTTTAAGGATGACAGGCTCCATCATGCCAATGAAGGTCTACGGGGCTGACGACGTAGGTAAGGTAAGGTAGGTAAGGTATTCCTTATTATTCCTAATTTATTCCTGATGTATATCCTCAATCGGCAAATATGCGCGATTAAATATTAAGGCTGTACGTTAATTTTGTAAAAGTACTCGCAGAGTCAATTCTTGTTTTTTTGCGATTGATAAAGCCGTGTGATCGTCTTTCGCAAGCCTACTTCCGTCGGTGCTGCCCTGAATACCCATGAACAGTGAATACACACGATTAAATTGAACAGCTCTTTGCTTATTTTACAAATTTGTTGCTGCGATTGGCAAATCCGCGTTATCAATTTTCACGGTTTGCTCACTTTTTCAAGGTTATTCCCACTATTACCCGCAATCGATACGTTCTGTCCATCCACTCATGTTCAGTAAAAACACTTGCGATCGCCATTCACAAAAACGTGCTGTTTTTCACAAATGTAAGGCAATTCTCACAATCAAATGTAAGGCAATTTAATGTCTTCACCCGTTTTTTACTACCAACTGGGGAAGAATTCCTGTCCGAATAGAGTTTCGGATTAAGTGGAATTTCGGATTATCAAGTTCCGGATTATCGGGACTCCACTGCATAAGTGCTTTATGTTTTATGATTTCAGCCATGAGAGAGAGACTTAAAAATAGTTGTAAATTTGTATTCATAAATATTATCACGTACAGTTTATAGGCTCTTATTTATGGTTTTGCTATGTTTAAACTTTTTATATTTACAGAATATGACGGATATGATGATGTTTATGGGCATTCAGTAGAAGACGATAGTTGTATTTCTCCAAGTGATGGTAAGTGTAAGGACTTGTGTTTTTAAGACTACAATTATATAAACCTTTAACCAGTATGTCCATCAAAACTTTTTCATCCAAGAAACTTAAAAATATCAAGCTTGGTTTAGGCCTACTTTGCGAAAAAGATCGGGAAATACCTTTTTTGAAAGCAATCTTGAAGTCTCTTAAATTTATTAATTTAGTTCCAGCTTCTTTTGCTTTTACTTAATCTTAATCACCTTAAAAATGCTTAATCAGTCTAACTTTTCTGGATTTATTTCTTCTTAGAACTTTCTATTCAATTCGATTGTGAAATATGCCCCTTTCATGGGGGCCATGGCCAATATGACCTAGTGGTGCATAGTTTTATACTAAACACAGTCCATATTATTGTTCTCAGTTTTATTTTTATATCCATGTCATATAACCGTAATTAAATGCTTCCCTTTTTGCGCTGTGTAGTAATAATTTCTTGACATTTTCAGCTGCTTTTATGTATGATCGTAGTAATCGACAGACCCAGATTTCTGCATTTATAACTGAAGAAGATGACATTCAGGAGGTAGACGAAGATATAGAACCGGAAGTTGAAAGACGCCATTCTGATAGTTTTAGGTAAGTTAAACTTGCATTAGGCCTACATTTTTGGCAAAAATGTAGGCTATCCTTCCAAGATATTATTCATTCCCAAAAGTTTTATAAAATGCACTGTAGTTTTGAAATTTTTTATCTCGAAAAAATGAAAACCACTGCCATAAACAGCCACCAGCTAGTGATGAATTGTCGGGACCATAGGGTCGCAGCCATACAATGTGTTAAATCCTTTTTAAAGCCAAAATCCTTTGAAAGGATTTTTAAAATCCTTATTGAAGCCAGAAACTTTGGTAAGTCCAACTTTGATTGATCAAGCTACAAAAGCAAAACAATTCAAATGAATTAAATCAAGCTGTCCTCAGTCAAAGACATCCCCATTAGCCTACTCAAAATCTTATACAATCTGATAAACTTTTGATTCAACAGGTCAAGTCCAAGGGTTTTCGTTAAAGGTCAATGGTATGAAAATTAATATTTCATCCTATACTCCCTGTTAAAATAGGGAAAAAACAATCATAAAAAATACACTAGGATTAAAATGTTACTACATTTTTTGTTAATCCTTGGTGATATGTTTTTATAACCAACATAGTAGGTAAGTAAAAGTTCATAGTTCACTTAATACTTCTTCTCCATCTTTGAACAGTAGATCACTGTGGACAGTTATCATCATTATTAATAATACCACTACATATGTAGCTTATACTATTGTAGCGTCCCACAGTAAATTTAGCATAAGTGAGAAAGACAATTTAAACCTAAAATACTTATAACACTTGCAAGTACCATTTTGGATTCCCAAAAATATACGAGCACTGTTACTCATGTCCATTTTTGGCAAATGCGCCAATTTGAAGTTATCATCAATAACAATGCAATCAGCTGGTGAGCATAAAAGTAAACAGCTGCCAAGCCATAAAATACTTTTTCCCTCACTTGTCAGTAAACAGCTGATTTACAATTAGTTTTCAGTGCGTCAACTGACACTTTATATGCAGTTTTAAGAAAATTGATTCTAACACGAATTACTGTTGGTTACCGTTGTGATTGTTAACTTGAACAGTTGACTGGGGAACTACAATCACAACAACAATAATAATATCCCGTATTTATGTATTTTAAAAAAAACTCTGTTTTTAGATACCCTCAGCTGAGTGACGTAGATGAAGCTCGGTTACGATCTTGTCTTGATGAAATTCACAGTGTCATCGGGGACTCCATTCCTGAAAACATTGTTGTAGAAACAGTTCTAGAAAAGAATTTTGATTTGGCTCAAGCTCTCGATGCTCTATTGAAATCATCCAATCAAAATAAACAAGGTAAAAATATTACTTTATCAAATTTGTAATGTTAAGAGGATGTTCAATGATTAAAAATTATTGTTTAGATTTTAAAGATTCATTTACGTAAGATTAGATCATTGCTGAAAAGGAATCAATTCTTGTAAGTTAGCATTGTTATACAATTATTTTACAGCCTATGTTAGTAGGCTATATAACGTTCTAAATGGAGGTCTACTATTTATATTTTAAGCGAACTTTTTTGTTGTTGTACTCACCCACTAGGTGTTTATCATCTTAATCCGCATTTTTGACTCAAATTACACTTCATTCTTTATTTGAAATGTTATCTAAGGTACTTAGCACTTCTTTCAAAGGTAAAATGAATGAATTTGTACAGTAGAAATCTGTTAGGCCTAGGCCTAATTAAAATTTCTAAAGTTTAAAATCTTTAAATATAATATTCTTCTGGTCCCCAGTATTTTTGTATGAAAGTAATGCTAAAAAATAACAAACGATTTAATAAAAACTAGGATGATTCAAATATTTTATTGATAAAAAATACTACTATAGTGGATTTATTAAATTTCAGTAAGTAGAGAATTATTCTTCTAGAAAATACTGAAAAGGAAAGTATAGTACAGTAGTGGGTTTCCTGGTTAAACCAACATTCCCTAAATCACGTTAAATTATAACTCCAATGTATATTACTGTATAAGCCATTACTCTGATTAGAAAAAGTTAAAATTAGCTCTTGCCAGTAAACATTATGGGCCACTTAATTTATATAAAAAAATTGTTCTAAACAGAAATTTGAAAGCTTTCAATTTAAATCTATGATTGGATCTGTTCTTTGATTATTCTTTGTTATAATAACTATCAAGAAAATGTACAGCTATTAGACTTGGTAAAAAGGTGTTACAGCACTTATAGTTTACTCACACTTGTTTTTTTGTTTCAGAAATTCCAAAACCCCAGCGAGAAAGGACTCGACGCCCAAGACCTGTTGAAAAAGGTGAGAATCCATTATGCTCTTAGACTTTATTATGGGTTTTAATAGCTTAATTTGTTCACATTGAATCTCTTAGCTACATTTTACATAAATCATAACAGACACTGACATTATAATCAAACTAAACAGCATAAATTAAAAAAAAATTTGTTACAGTTTAAATCATAACAAACACTGACATTGTAATCAAATCAAACAGCATAAATTAAATTAAAATATGATTTGTCACAGTGAAATACCCAAAATTGACCAAATTTTAACGTTGCTAATGAAATAACTGTTTATTTTCATTGCCTTCCTTATGTAATTAGCGTAATTAGCCTAGTAAGGGACAATCACTATTCTTCTTAATAGTGTTTTCATTAAGTGTTGCTGTTTTCAAGACACAGTTTTATATATCACTTATTAATGTGTATATGACCAAATGAAACATAAAAATGAAAGAGTGAAATACTTTATTGAAGCAAGCCTTGACTAATTTAAAAATAACTGATTGTAGCCTTTGAGTTTTTGATTTAACATGAGGTTGGCCTTAGTCAGAGGAAGTCATTAGGAGGATTTGGATAAGTTTATACAAATTAAAAACCCAATGGTTAGATAAAGAGAAGGTGTTGAGAAGTGGGTGTCTGAAGTGAAGGTTATGTATTTGCTGTCAGAAGATTAATGGTCAAGATGATCCGTAATTTTTGTGTTCATTTGTGAAGTTCGAAAAAGTGAGCTGGCTAACACTAGATGGTGACATAAATTACAATGCCAACCGCGAACTGTGTGCTTAAGTATTATTTAGGTTCAAAAATATGAGTTATTAAACATATTATCTAAAACATTGGTAAATGAGTTGATCATACAAAATTGAAGTATAGTTTAATAAACAATTTTTCATTAGGTTACCTAGCTCCTTTCGTTACTCTCTCCAAAGGTGGGGATTGGAGATGATAACATAGTTGCTGGTGGTGTAATAAAAGACATGGATGTATGCCTTATGGTTTGCGATTGGACTTTATGAGGTTCAAGCAAGTAAAATGGTTCAACAGTAATATGGTTCTCATGTTGTGATAGGATGCAAAACCATCTTGAAAATCACAGAACATTTCAAACTTTCAGCATTTTATAAATAAAGGAATTAAATTTTACAAAAAAAAGGTTTGGACCTAATTTGGAAGTTACTAATACCTCTGATTGAAAAAAAATTGAAAAAAAGCTCTTGATGCTGCTTGCATTACATTACCAATCAATATCGGGTGCAGCATTGGCCTAATGAATGTTAAGCATAACTTAATCACAAACCTTCTCAACTAGGCCTACTTGGGGTCAGGTTTAGCCAGCATTAATAGTCTTAATAAGTACAGATGAATGTGTAATTCCACCGTTTCTTGTTAGATTGCTTACAAATGCGAGAGTATAGATCAAATAGAAATTCCTAGGGTGTACCTTCAGAACCCCCTTCCACTGGGCGGTATTCCATACCTGCCTAGCACTCAGATAATATCCCTCCTTATTAGGGTCAATATTTACACCAATGACTATGATAGTTTGATGGCTTTTGTTTTGTATGTGTTTGTGTGGGAGGGGGGAGGTGTAATTGATATTTTGACTTTATAGATTTATTACCCCTTCTTCACCAATTAAAATTCTGTTCATGCCACTGTCTGATAAAATTACCAAATTTAAGGACTTAGATCAAAGTAAAATACTGTACAACTTCTATTCTGTAACCATGTAATGAAAATAAATTTGAAATAAATATAGGTAGTTTAAACTTGAGGACAAAAAACTTTTAAAATGGCAACTAAAATTTTTGAGTGGTTTTTCTTTGTGTATTTTTTACGTCTTTTATCCTAGACCTGTACACAGGGTTTAAGCTGCGGTCGCATTTGTCGCAAAATGCGACATGCTCCACGAAAATGCGACAATATTCGGACAGGCTGTCGCCTTTTTGCTACAAAGTAAAGATTGGAAATTATTGAACTTTATTGCAGAAAATAAAGTTAACCAATAACAAAGTTAACCAATAACAAAGTTAACCAATACAAATCTCAATAAAAGTCCATTTACTTCCACAAATTACTTTTTATGACTTCAAAATAAAATAAGAGTTAATTATAGAATGTAGTCGTCAACGTAACCCTCGATCAGATGCCGCGTCATTAAGATCAGTCAAAAAGAAGACTATAAATAGACACAGAGAACGTGTAGACGTTCTATACGTTCTCTATGCTAAAGAGCAGTTGGGGCGCACTCTGTAGTGGCCGAGTCACCAAATCTAGCCGAGCGGTGGCGAATGCGAGAATGTGGGGGGCTAGTTCGCCACCGCTTGGAATGATATGGAGTCGAATAATCAATATAGTCATTCGATAATTTCAGTTTCCAAGTCATGAATACCCTATTTAAGGGGCAAGAAACGGTGCTGTGGCTTATGCGGGAATTTTTAAAGAAACTGCCGTGTAAAAGCGGGGATTTTCGAAACTCACTGTGGGTAAAATCTCATGGCCAGTGTGGCAACACTGGCGAAAACAGACGTCTCAAAAACGGTGATGCGAAATATAGTTTGAGGTTATGTTGTTCGATTAAGTTGTTTTGGTTTGATGACATGTGCTATAAATTAATGATAAAAATGCTAAAAGGAAAATAATTTTGTTTCAAGTCTCAAAGAGCTTGTAGCATTTTTGCTCAAAGAATTTTTTCCCAGCTTAAACCCTGCCTGTACATGACAATTTTTATAAAGGATATTATGTTTCAATGTACGTAGACTCCCTCTTATGCGGACCTCGGGACTGAGACTCGTCTGGATAACAGTTTTCTGGTTTAACCGACGTTCTCTAAAATACACTAAATTGTTACTCTAATGCATACTGTATAAGGAAAAACTCTGATTTAGAAACGTCACCATTACTGGTCTCAATTTTTTCCCATGAGATTCGTTGATACAGAATTGTCCATTTCCATTTGCCGATCACGTCCTGATAAACCAATGTGTTAATAAAAATCTTAGGATTAAAGAGATGACACTTCCTTGGAGTGTGGTCCGGTTAAACCGATGTCTGGTTAAAAGGTGTCCGGAAAAGAGAAAGTCAACTTTGTTGGATTCAATAGACTAGTTCGGTTTTAGTGCCTTTATAAGGAACTACTAGACACTGTAACCGTTCTTCACACGGGATAGACTTGAGTTGGAAGGCAGTATCTGTTGTGAATCTGATTTGTAAATTATCTTTCTGGGCAAAATAATTTAAACCAGCTCTGCTTGATAGTAATTTAAACCAGCTCTGCTTGATAGTATCCACTTGCTGGTATTTAAACTGGGTTTATTTATTTACAGTTCTTTGAATTGGGATTATTTATTTAAAGTTTACTCGGAAAAGTTAAAAGCCCATGGGTCAATGCCTATGTGTTCCTCGTGTTTACCTACCAAATATTAGGTAAATTGGTTCAGTAGATTTGACGTGATTGAGCAACAACTCAGCAATGAAAAAATACTATTAAAATTAAGTGAATTTTCCCTATTTCCAAATAGGGACAAAGATATTACCATTGACTTAAAGTCAAAGCTATTACCAAAGGTTCTGTGTTAAAATCTAAGCCCACAATCATGGTAACTTTTCATTTTGTGACTCCCAGATGGAATAAAAGACAAAAACAACTTGAACTTTGGCTTCACTTTTGGCAGAACTGAGAGTATAATCTCCGAATAATTATAATATTGTTGATAAATTATAACTTGGCCGTCTCTCACTGGAAAGTGGGTTAAAATCAGGCATTTTGAAATTTCTGGGGCAGCAAACCTGCATACTCGCAGCGTCATTCATGTGGAGAATACTTAAGCAAGCTTATTTTCAGATACACATTGATGATACTCTATATGAGGATTCACCTTTTATTGCAATTTGTGTTTATGCGTTTGAAATTCACTGAGTGTGCAGTGCTGCTGCAACGGGGTAATGAAACCTAGGTACCTGGAATGAAGCTCAGTAGGCTCTTCCAGCTTGAAAACAAATTACTGGAATCAGAACATTTATTTTTTCCGTCTGTTTACCCAAACAAAGCATTTGAGTATTGTATCGTACTATAAAATTATTTATTATATTTAGTAGGCTTTTATTTAAAATATATTAAGTTTCTTTTGTTTGGTTTAATAATCAGTTTTGTCGCTCAATTAGAATTTAGTGTAAAATAATTTATTCACAGTCAATTGGATAGCTTGAAAATGTTAACCTGTAATAGATTATGAATTGTTTTTCAAAACATAAACTTGATTCAGATTGAAAATGGAGGGTTTCCTAGGTTGCAACATAAGGTTTATTTTACTGGTAGTAAATATTTTATGTAATTGCGGTAGTTTTGTAAATAAATTTTAGTATGTACGAAAAGTTATTTTCCTTAAACTGAAATACTGAGTGTGCTTTTTTGTTTTTTGCATGTTCCCTTGGGGCTGTTCTGTAACTTTTGTGCCGTTGGGAAGGTAAGATGACATTTACCTCAATCGGAATCTGCCTGCCTATCAAGTCATAGCTGTTGTGAAAATTAGTTGAAGTTTTTCCTCGGGCCTTGTGGAAAGTTAAAGAAGAGGAGTGGGAAAATAGTTTTTTAATAAGGCAATAAATTATAGGCAAGGAACTTTACTCTTGTGAAGGATTTGCTTTCTTTTTAACAGTGAATAGTAGTAGGATACAGAGCATAAAAATTATATTATAACTCTTAAAATTTTGTGAAATTCTCATAAGAATGGATTCTCTATCTGATTCAGAGCCAGAGCAGGTCTTTGGAATGGGCGTGAAATACAAGAAAGCACAACATGGTTTCAAGACCTGCCCCTATGATTCTGTTAAATCTAATGGGGATATAGGGATCGAAGTTGCTTCAAAGTACTTTGGAAAACAGGAGCCCTTCATCCAAAAAGGCCCAGCTAAGACGGTTTATTCAAGTGATGACGATTCTGATTGTGAACCCTCAAGTATGTCTTTGGTAGCATTAGCTGCCAAACATAAAAATAAGACATCTATGTTATCGAAGAACTCTGTAATAGTTTCCAAATTGGATACACCATTGGCATTAGCAAAAAATATACCTGTAAAATCTAGTGATTCTTCTTCTGAAACTGAAGATTCATCTTTGATTGCTCTAATGAGGAAAAACAAAAGTGAAGATACATATGTTGTTGATGGCTGCATAGATTTTAAGGTTGAAAGTCAATTTTCTTTTGAAGAGTCCATAAATTTTAAGATGAAGTTGAATGATAAAGTGGATAAAGAAACTCAAAACCTCATGGTTGAAGAAATTACAACAAAATTTGTTGCAGCTCGATTTTCAGATGATTCAGATTCAGATGAGCATTTGTCGTTAACGGATCTTGCACGGAGACATGCTAAGAGTGTGAATCCTGATGGTTCTGGATCCATAGATGTTCAGCCATCTAAACCCAGTATCAAGAAGCTGCAAAACCTCGCCAATTACCATAGACATCACACTAAAAGTGAGTCTGATCGTTTCAGTTCTAGTGCAGCACATCAGTCTGATAATCTTTTGAAGAAAAGTATGGAGAATACCGTATCAACTTCTTTGAGAAGCTTGAGGGGAGGTGGACACGAAGACATGGAATTAAAATTTTCCCCGGGAGGCTCTATTCCTGGTTCTTTCAAATCTTTGAATGCCAGCAACAGTTTACATTCAAGTCTGGCCTCTGTCGGAGGTGAAATAACCTCTAAATGGGTCGGATCGTCCAACGATGTTTGCATCACACATTCAGACTCTGATATCAGCATGAGCTCTGATCATTTAGTCAGTAAATTTGGGAAGAGAAGAGATCCAGGTGTTCAAAATTTAATGCCACTTCATAA
Source organism: Flexamia atlantica (assembly GCA_035578135.1). Classification (NCBI taxonomy): domain Eukaryota; kingdom Metazoa; phylum Arthropoda; class Insecta; order Hemiptera; family Cicadellidae; genus Flexamia; species Flexamia atlantica. The sequence goes on along the minus strand of JAQJVK010000030.1, from coordinate 1,537,625 downwards.
CATGAAAGTGAGTGACAATATCCTAGGCGATTCTGTCGATGGAGGAATCAACTTATCTTGTGCATTAAAGGAATCAGCTATCGAAAGGGCCTGTGAAAGGATACCGTCGGAGAGTAGCATTGAAATTTTAGATGATGTGGAAGATGAAGAAATTGTGACTCTTTTGGATAGTATGATGGTTGATGAAGCTAATGAGGAAGACAAAAATAAGAAACGATCCCTTTCTAACAGTGAATCGGATGAAAGCTGTATGATTGATATTTCCCATATATTGAAAGTTAGAGTTAAGCTCAGGACAAGAAAGTGTTCTTCTTTTGGTAAAGTGGTTTGTAGGAAATGGAGAACCCTTAAAAACCCCTATGTAAAAAAAGACAAGCATCCCACAAGTGTGATTCCATTTAATTTTGTTGAACCTTCGCCTGATGATGTAATTGCGTATGCATTCAAAAGGAGACTTTAAACACAGGCAGGTCAACATATTTTAGACCACCACATATGTATGTGATGATTTTTTATGAATAATGTAAATTATATGTAAAGTATTCTTGTGGTTTTTTCTATATTTTATTGAGTGAGGTGTTATCTTTCTTCATGTAATTAATTAGTTACTTATCTTTTTTGTAGAGTAGGTGTTTTAAACTGCACAAATTTAGTGGCTATTAAATTAAATAAGTTGAAATTTTGGGATATGGATATTTTGGTAGTTTTATAAATATTAGTTGTTATTCTTTTGGGACACCAGAAATTTTAGGTTGTCATTGTTTTTGGGGACGGCTCTGATAAATTTTTGGTTTTCCAATGATTTATTTCTATAATCACTGTCATGTCATAGCAAGCTTGATTTTTACTTCAGTGTTGCTGATCGAATTTGACTGTTGTTTCTGGAGGTCATCTTAGTATTATTTAGAAGAATGTGATTGATGGCTAATAAAACTGCATTATCACCATTATCCAACGAGTTCAGAAGGAAATGATTAGCTGTTTTAATCCTGAAGCTTGCAATGCTTCTACACTCTGAGGATAGTTTGATCTGCAGAATGAAAATACGGAGTATTACTTTTTGATTGGATGGTAATACAGTTGACTCCCTCTTAACCGGACTATACTCCACGGAAATAATATCTTTTTATTTTTTTTTTCAATACTTCGGTTTAACCGGATTTGATGGGCCAAGGGTTGTAGAGAAGAGAAGAGAAGAATAACATTACTTATGTCAGGTTATCTAAGTGAAAAATGTAAACAAATCAAGATGTCTTTTATAGACTGGAAACCTACCTAACCTACATCTGGGATCGTGATGTCTTTCATAGACCTGAAACTTATTACCGCCTGGTTCCACAGGCTTTGTGGAATTTAGGCAACCTGACAGTATAATAGTATTGTTATTCTCTTCTTATCTACAGACCTTAGTGTTGGGCAGGAAATGGACAATTCTGTATTGATGATTCTCGTGGGAAAGATTTTAGACCGGTGATCACAAGTCTAAATCAGAAAATTGACCTATACAGTATGCATCAGAGTTATAATTTAATGTGATTTAGGGAATGTCGGTTTAACCGGAAAACTCTTTTCCGGAAGGGTCTCAGTCCTGGGGTGTCCAGATAAGAGGGAATCTACTAATACTGCATTGTTGTGTTGGGGAACGTTTATATCCCTCATGGGTACATTATATTTTGAGTAGGTGAAAGTTTTGAGAAGGCTAATTAATGTTTGTATTTGGTAGAAATTATATATTGATATATTTTTTCAACAATTAGATTTTTATATTCATGAACTATTGTTGTTTTTGCATGAGAAAGGGAACTTACTTTTTAGAACTCACTAATATACTAGGCTACTATCACACACCACCAGATTTTAATATTTTATATAAATCATGCTAACCAAAAATTCTGTATTTGGGAACAGAAGAGTCAAGAGTCGACAATTTTATTGTCTTTAAGCAATATATGCAAATTAACAAAGTCAGTTTTGTATAATAACTCTGACATAGTATAAAATTCAAACTTATTTCAAATTAACATAATTTCGAACAATAATCAATAAATATATTAAAATATGTGATAAAATAACTCAATTTTTGCAAGGTTAATTTTTATCATGAGGTTGGATAGCATGGTCAGATATATTTGCAAGAAGAATATTAAGACCATTTTAGCCTCAAAAACATGAAAAAATGTGACAGGAAGTTTGGATTTGTAAATCTAGCAGACTGAAGTCTTAGGTTAATTTATCAGCAATAGTGTACATTTTTTTTACTGAAAATTCTGAAACCAGATATAAATACATATAAAATAAGTAAAATCTCAAAAGTATTAATAAATACTAGAAGCTTAAGGCATAGTAAAACTAATGCCAAAATAAATTCATATACTGTTATAAATTATATATAATCTAAGTTAGAGGGAAGTATTTAAACTATAATATCCCAATTACTGTAAAAGATAGAGAACTTTGCCGATAACTTTAGGAATATTAACTCAATTTTTTTACAGTAATGTGTTCATTGTTTTACTGTGTTCATTAAGTATTATAAGATAATTTTTTAGCCATGAATTAGTTCTAACTTAGGCTAGTTTGCTAGAATAGAGTTATATTTTTTTACTTTGAAGGCAGCTTTTTATTCTATCTAGGCCTAAAGAAAACAAATTTGCTCAATTCCCTTCCTCTAGTAGTACGGTGTAGTTTTTTCAGATCTCAAGTATTTCTTGCGGGTTTTTTATGTATATTTTGCTTTATTTTTATTATTTTATTTTATCTTTGGTTGGTTTTATAGTTACAAGTGTACATTAAATTATAGTTCTTATACTGTTGCTTTAATTCCCTTAATGAAGTGAATTTTATTTCTAAAATGTACTCTTGGTACAGTGTTTTCAGCACAAAACTTTGATAAATTATACCATACAGTAATTACTTTACAAAATGAGGAAAGAGTTTTTATCGTGTGCAAAGTAGAAATATTCATGTCATCTTCAAGGGTATTAAAATAAATTATAATCATGTTAATAAATGCTTGTCCTGAACCAAGCTTTTTATCAATTAATAAATACTGAAATTGTTTACAAATTAATTGATAAACATTTCATGTCTTAGGTATTTTAATAAATTACATTATACTAAAACGATAATATTGATTTACACAGTTAAAATTACATTAATAAAGTAGATTCTTAATACTTCTTTCAAAGGGATTTGGAAAATAGTCGTCTTATCGAAGATGTCTTCATAGTGATGGGTGAGAAATAAGATTGTTTTGCCTATCAGTAACATTATCGGCATGGCTAACCTGTCATTTGTCAAAGATGTGTGATAAGAGTTGGGAGGGGGAGCGGGGTTTCAAAGTTGGGACTTGTATCTGGATGGGTGTTAATTGTTTACTGCTGTTCTGATGGTTCACTAACTGTGGGATTCATTGCTCATAAAAGTGTGAGAACTATGCAATACGAAGTTTGTAGTCACCTCATTGAGCTAAGATAAAACAATTGGGAAAAAGATGTATTATAGAAGTCGTTTGGACAAAAACTGTCAAGCTATAGAGGTTGAATTTAATGTTGATTGTTATGGCTATTTCAAGGGGTAGAAAAGTATACATAATCTATAGGTTGTTGTGTAATAGAGTGTCATATAATCGAAGTTCAATTGTATAATATCCCCAAATTTAAGCTTAAAAATACCAGGTCAGGCTCCTCAAAACTATGGTTAATCGAATGGTGGGGGGCAAGAAAAAATATTAGACTAAGGCGCAGTATAAGTTTTTTTTTATTTTTATTTAATGAAGGTTAGAGATAAACAAATAAAACATTTCTTTAGGACAAACTTGAGGATTAATGCCTGTGAGTGAAGAACTTCCACTGGTTTGGAGAAACTTGGTGAATACTAAAATGGAGGTAACAACCACTGATCTAAACAATTATATATTTTTGACTGGTTGTAAAGTGGTTCAGCGAGCAAGAAATGGCTCTAAAAATTTTTTCGGAAGTTAACTAATTTAGTTCGGGTATCAGCCAAAAAGTTATAATAGTCACAGAATTGAATTGTCCGGGCTATTGAGCGGGAGACGTAGCTCTAAGAAAGCTCACAACGGTTGTCAATTTATTACTAAAGACTGAAAATTAAAAGATGGTTTTATTCAGCTTTAGTATAGCGATTTCGGGGCAAGATTACCTCCAGAACAATCAGATACATTGAAGTTATTCAGCACAAGAGATTAGGTCATTTTACAGTATTTTGTTTGGCTCAGGGCCGCAATATTCCCAAGAGCGTGATTAGACGAAATCACCATATGATTCAAAGCAATCAGTCCATTCGCTATTTTGAAAAATAATGCACAATGCATAGTACGATTTAATTAAAGCTATCCACTCTCTCTGTAGAAGAAGCCGCCGGTATCTAGTGGTATTAGATGAAATTTAAAAAACTTAGAACTATTTTTATGTGTGCATTATTCACACTATTATGTGTTGCCGAGTGCCGAGTGCTTTGCGTGGATTGTTCAGTGTCACGCCGCCCGTGTTGCTGAGTCGTACGCCCTACGCCCAGTGTCACTGCGCTGTCTTTACGGACCGAGGGCCCAGCTCTGAGTGTCACACAGTGTGCCATCAACACTCATTAAAGTAATAATAATAATAATGATGTAATATAACATAATAATAATATACTAGTGGCTTCAAAGGGGCCCTAATCATAATAAGGGGAAGTTAGAATAAAAATCCTTTATCAAAGTATAAAATACCTCATAGTAATCTGGCTTTTAGATCCTCCATATGTTAATACCTAGAAAACGGTTTTAAAAGGCAACAACATCAGATGTTTTAATGTAAACAAAGCTGACGTTTTTAGATCCCAAAACTTTTTAAATGGAAGGCATTTCATGTTATTTCTCATTTTATAATATGTTTAATGAAATTAACAGTATTTTTCCCGAGTCCCTGGCATAAAAACCTTTAATTTTAGCCTTCTCCCATCATCCTGTAACGTTCCAAACGCCCAAAATTTTTCTGACACTGGGGCAAGTGTCGCGGCCAGAGGTGAGTGGCCAGTACTCGCGCCAGTGGCGCTTGGCCAGTGTCCAGTAACAAAAGAGCCTGCCAAACGGCATGGTATTGCGTATATCGAGTTCCGTGCCGAGTTGCAGGCAAAAGGAAGGGCGGGTCAAGCCGAAAGAAGGTCAGATAGATTTAGCTGATCCTTCAGCGCTCCATTTCATTCAGCCAACTAACCTGGACAAATTTGTTAAAAGTTTTATATTTTTTGATAATTTTTCTAAATTTGTTCATAAACATTGACTGAGCAAAATTTATTAATAATACATGATTTTTTTAGATAATTTAATGTAGACAACCATAAAAGAATTTCTAAAGGTATTTCATTAGGTAGTTCTTTTGGAATATCAACTTTAGCAAGCTGAAAACAGTAAAAATGCTTACGGGAATCACAAGTTTTCTGTGGCAAGTCCTATATGCACTCAGCAACATAAACATTTTGAGTTTTGTGGACCATGGAAAATTGAATTAAAATTGTGAAATTTCTTTTAAAATTCAGGAATATGTATTTAAAAAATATGAAGTTAAAAAAAATATTTTTTCAAATTTTAAAATTTTTGGCGTCTAATTTGTGGGCCACTTGAATTAATCCCTCTAACTCGACAGTTTTCGTCCAAACAACCTCGTTAACACTACTTTTTCTCAATTCTCATCGTATCTCTGACTACTATCACTCAGTGGTTTTAGGAATCAACCTCAATGAGGTGACACCAAACTTATTGCTAAGTTTTGAAACATAATGGGCATTGTTCCTCATAGTTAGTGAATCACTAAAATGGATGTATTAAAATATAGTATACAATTGTTTGGTACAAGTCCTAACCCCACTCTTCCCTTCCCACCCTCGTCAGACATCTTGTGACAAATGATTTGTGACAAATCAGACAAGTCAGACATCATTGTGACAAATTGTGATTGGAAAAATCACTGACGATTGTAAACAAAAAGGAATTAAAACGGTGAAAGAATACATGGCAAAAATAAATCATATATCTTGCGATTAAATTTAACATCACGGCATCTGCACTTCATATGATTTTGAATAATACATCATCCACTTATTTCTCTTCATAATTTATAAACCAGTTAAGTTAATTGCTAACGTATTTATTGGAAAAAAAACACTAAAACTAACTATACTTATAACCAACATGCCAGAGATCCTGGTAAACTTGATAATGGGACTGTTAGCCAAAACAACCTTGACCCTCAGTAAGAAGAGACCCTCAAGAAGAAGAAGGATGTTTTCCAAATTCCCTTCAAGTTGTCTCATCAAGGATCTACTGTAGTGCTAAATGAACGATTTGATCAAAATGCCCTTTCCTTGAATGTTTCTAAACTAAATTTATGCCTGTATCTTCAAGATCTAACAATGATTATGATATACAAGACCTCATCATTAATATTTGGAAAAAATAAAAGTATACAATTGTTCTTTAAAATTTATTCAAAAGTAATGTTAATAAAGTTTAGTAAATATTTTTGTGTAAATGGTATAAATATTTTATATTCTAACAAAAACGACCGAACATATTAAATTTTTAGTTTCAAAAATGCAGAAATTTTTTTGTTTCAACATTTGCAATAAGTACTTACTTTTAACCAAACTAGGTTGGCATAACGCTTTTTTGTAGTCTCTACTTTCATTTGGTAAAATGGTCAGGGGTGGGTTGTCTGCATTTGCTGTAGAACCACTTTTTGTTCTTAAAAATCACTATTAAAAACCTGTTTTAATAAATCTGCGCTCTACCCCTCTGAAACTGTTTTTTGAGGTAAAACTAACTCCTGTAAGTCAGATGTTTATTAACATGGTGTAAGGAAAAAAAAGAAAGGTGTGTGCATAGTCAACTGGTGTGACGTAGTTGGGCTCATGCAACTAGCGCTTACGACAACTACAACACAAACCAGTTCAGACAACTCAATAAAAATATTTATATGTACAGCCTTAGTTCAGCTTACATACCGCAAGGGCCGCTAGTTGCATGAGCCCAACTATGTCATACCAGCTGACTGTACACTCAGCTTTCTTTTTTTCTTTACACCATCGTTTAAGACCTTATAAGTTTATTTTTTAAATAATTTCTGTTGTTTGCATGTGGGAAGAATTCGGCTTGAATTAAATATTAATCAAAATTTTTGTTAAAAAAAAACACTTAAAGAATCGATAAAAACCTTAAAAAATCACCTTTTGTAACCAAAATTCAAACTATATATTTTAGAATACAAATTTTCAGAAAAAATGTTTCAAAACATTTTTGCCTTTTAAAAAAAAGTAATATTATATTTTTTGTAGACTATGTCTGAAAAGGCAAACCACTAAATGTGGTCAGTTAGGATTTATTGTCCATAAATTATTTTCTCTCTTGCCAATATAACTCACACTCATTACACACTGTTCTCAAAACTTCGGATAAAAAGCCCCAACAGCCAATGGCAACTAAAGGACCTAAAGTTCAATGTGGGATCTAATTATCAATTTCACCAATTAATTATGAACTGGTCTCATTATGAGATTATGGTGGTTTCATGGATAACTGTACTAATGCTGTGCCCTATTTTGGATTGGTAATGTAATGTTCCGTAATGTAAACCTGGTAAAGGTAACTCCAAAGTTGTCTTCTGGAAGAGGAAAGATTGGGAACTCAGCTGCTGTAGGTAGCAAAACGATTAGTGGAGAAACTTGATGTTTTGGGTAATATATTGATTTCTTATAATGAAAAATATGAGTTACTACAAATTTTCTGTGGTAATTTCATCAAATTATAGCCTCTAATGTTAGAAGTGTCCAGTCATGTGTGTTAATATTGCTTGTAGTGAGTGAAGATATTACTAAGTGAAAAACTGGTAAAAATAGTTGTCACCATGAAAGGTTTAGTCTTCCAGGTACTTGTTTTACGTAATGAAACTTGCTTGGTTATTATTTTTTGCTACACTACTATGAAATCATGTGATTCTGTTATTTATCTATCACCTGCAAAAATTCATCATTACATTGATTACTAAAGAAAAACAATGTTTACTATGAAAAATTATATCTTTTCAAATTTTTCCAATATAAACGTAATTGTTTCATCAACTGATCAAATAAGTAGTCTTTTGTAGCGTACTTTGAAAAGTAACGTTCTAAACACGAGTGAAGGGGGTTTGCATATTCGAGACCATATGTTTGAAGAGCAAAATTTATCCAGCTTGATATAGGCACCTCACATTTCAATCACATCTTGAATATGCAATGACCCACTTTTCTCTCTTGGTATGAAATATACTATTTCATCATACTAACACAGAAACATCTGCTTTCAGTTCGTTTTTGTTGGCTCGAAAGTTATCCATTGCCGGCCTAGGCCGGATAAACTCTTAAACGGCCTAGGTCGGAAAGAACGGAAGTAAACAATCAGGTGATTTGCAGCAAACCGACGTTTAATGTTTGTTTGTTGGTGGTTCATTGGTTTCTTTTTAGAGGAATGTAGTGGCAGCACTGCATCCGTAGCAAATGTTTTTCTGTTTGTTAAAGGTTAGGTTTGATTGTTTGAGAAACATATGTTTATGCAAAGACTATGTGTTATGATTGAAGGTATGTTTTTTTCTGTGTAGTATGATGAAAAAATCGTATGTTACACGGCTCTGAAGTTTTGCCGTACTCGCATTAAAATCCCGTACTCGCTTTTGCTCGTGCGGGAACTATCATGCTCGTCTGGCAAAACAGTACTTCCCGGCCTAGTAATGTAATATACTATTTCAACATGGCTATTGAGCAAAGGTATTGTAAAATGCTTAAACTGTAAAGTTAACAGACATGGTTAACTAGTTATACTAAGAAAAATCAAAACATCAAAAAACCCTCTCTGAGTAATGTGGAACAGAGGAAGTCTTATCTTATCTTACTCTATATCCTTTTTATTATTTTTTCCTGTTCATTTAAATAGACTGTAAAATTAACCGAAGGACGATGACTTATTATAGATTACTACTGTACTAAGAAAACTGAAGTTGGAAATGTGGAATATTTATTTTCCCAAGCTAAGCAGAAGTTTTTAACAAATAGAAGGATTTGACATCACTACACTCAGTTAAACTCTGTTATTATCTTTTAGTGCGAAGAACAGCACAGCCCTTTGTGCTTTTACTCAAGTTATAGTTTCATAAACAATTCACTTTTTGAAAAGAACTGGTTTTCCCAGAGAAACTTGAGGGTAATATTTTTCCTTTCCCCCATTAATTAAATTAATAAAAGATCAAATTTATGTAATCAATTCTATAAAACAATTAAATTCCAGTAAAATAAAAAAAATTATTTATTTGTGATGAGATAAAACTAGTCACTAGAGTCACTGAAATGAAATTAATTCAGTAAGCAAATATGTTAGATGATTTGATGGAATGTTCCCAAGACTTCCCATCATTTTAGGCAGTGAGTTTCTAGATCCAGTTATACTAAGAAAAATCAAAATATCAAAAACCCTCTCTGAGTATCGTTGTAACAGAGGAAGTCTTATCTTACTCTACGTCCTTTTTCTTAAAAAACAGAAGATATTACTAAGAAGGTATCTAATGATTGTTTGGTGAGCAGCTTGAGTTAGTTTTGGGGAACAGCGAAAAATAAAGAGCTACATTAGATTCTTGCTGAACCGAACTAATTACTCATAGTGGGACGTTCAGAATAAGCGGATAATGAATAAAATCAGTAGATATTGAGGGTGCAGAAGTTTGATCGTGATATGATGCCAAGATAGATATAGTGATAGCCGCTTCCAACCGTTAACTATCTGAGCAATATTAGTTTCCAACTGAGTTAAAGTATCACGATTGTAATTTTCAACTATTACATAGTGGGGATTGCCATAAAAAGCCAAGGTATGTAAACCTTAGCAGTTGCCGATCGCTGCTGATAGAAAGCATACCTGTTGTATTTTCTGGACGAGATTAAGTAAAATGATTGCGGCTGCGATTACACAGTCTGTTACTCATCATTACACCTTATGTGCTTTGCGGTCATCAATTATGGATGCAATAACACAGTGTGATTGCAAATTACACCAGATTTGTGCTTGGGATCATGACTAATAAATAATTTTCTATGAAATAATGTGTTCAGAATAGATGGTTTTTCAGAATAGTGGAATTTGGAATAGTGTGACCACTGTATTACATTAGGCGCTGGCCTCATAACTATTGAAACAGATAAGCCTAGGCAGCTAAGTCGATCACCATAGAGGCGGTTGGCAGATTCTAAACCCTTAAGGGGGCAAATGCGGAGGATTCCGCATTCTAGTTTTTTTTGTGAATTTATTTGTTTGGTGTCAGTATTAGTGTCCGCCAATATACTAAATGATCATCTTTCCCAGCAATAAGCTGGCATATTTTCGTCCACCTGCCCTTATCATCAGCCTTATTTTGGATTTAGTCTCGTGCGATTAGCGTGCGGATTTATTCTCTGTGTGGGCCCTATATCACGAGTTGTTTGTGGGTTGATTTATAGCTACAACATTTAGATACAAATTAATCTAATTTTGTATTCTTTCATATGTTTTTGGTGATAAATGTGTTTGGGTGTAAGTATACTGTATTTCATAATTTCTGTGAAATATTCTGCAAGCACTCGCCCCTGTAATTTGTGTGCGTAACCCATCTCCGCATGTACCCTCTCCCATGATAAATTCATAAGTAATAGGTTAATCGGTAAATTACACAAAAATTTTTTAAACAGTAATAAAAATATGATTATTTAACCGTAATTTTTTCCCTTTTGAGAGAATGTCAAATTAGCTTTTGACAACTTGGATTAAAAAATTATGTTTTTTACTAATTTGCTTCTTGAGAAGCTTTTACTTATAAAATTCATAAAACATCAACACGTTTCACCCTTAAATTTGATGTTCTGTTCATAACTATTAAAGGAAAGTATGTCTGAGAATGCAAGAAAGAAATTAGTATTTAAGAAAGTGCACTAAAGTATTGATAAATTAAGATGAAGGTTGAGGTAAATTGTGCTTTGTTGTCAAAGGAGGCACCAAACACACTACTATAAATATATTACATTAAAAGTATAAAAAGTTTAGCTGTATTTTTGGAGGGACAGACAACTTACTCAACCAACAATCGCACAAGTAGAACTTGCATTTGTTCTTATGAAATCTTTGTTGCAAAGAATTATGTTAGAAAAAGCAAAGAACTGGGAAAGTTTTTGATTGTTAATGAGCTTTAAACACAAAAGAATTAATTTTAATTTCACTTCAGTAAAGTTTTCTAATTTGGAAAATAAATTGACCCTTGCGTAAAGATCAATAAAACATTCAAAGTACAAATTTATAAAAATAAAAAGTAAAAAAAATAAATCATTGATCATCATTGAAAGTATCGACCGTGAGGAATTTAGAACAATAAAATTCAATGTTTTTCCTTGGCATTGCATTTGAATTGTCATTGAAGTTGTACCATTGAAGTATACAGATTTATAGGGGGAACTTATCAGATAAGGTGACTCACTGGCTAGCAAACATAGTGAGATGTTTATATACACTATTGCGTATCTGAAACAGGAACAAGTCAAGTGAGCATGTGTACAACAGTTCATCACACTGGATTCCTTAATCCATTTAGTGAGTGTTTATTTCTGTTAAGTTACAGTACCAAGGTACTCTTTTATGTATCATAACTTAAAAATATTCAAGTATGTATTTTTTGAAACTTGTATTGTTATGGTGTGAAATATGGTGTATTTACCCTGTCTAAGAAGAGCAACATAAGTTCTTTGTATGAAAATATTAGAGAGAAGCCAAACTTTTATAAGTCAATAATTGTATCTCATATAACTAAGCGCATCGTTATTTATTATTTTAAGGAAGCTCAGAATTATAAAGGCTAAAAAATGTTGTACCCAATAACTTAAACCAACACATGGGTAATCATTTATTTAGAGCTAAAAATTAAAAAGTGATTGCCTTAAAAACCCCCCTCATGCAGTAACTTTTTAGTACTTCAACTGGATTTTCCAGACAAATCAACAACACTTGATTCCCCTCACTTGCTAAAATTTAAGCAATACTACAGCAAAGGCCTTTAGAAAGAGAGATGGAGTATTTTATGTTTTCTGTAAAACATTTCACTTTATCAGATCATACATGATACGGAAAGTGAAAAGGGATCTGTTGTCAGAATTTCCTGGTTTTAAGTTTTTAGCATTCTGAACTTCAGGCGACTTTGGTGACAAAGGGTTCCTTTTATGTTCCGCACCACATATTACATAAAGGCTGTACTTTTCCCTTTTCAGAGAAGTGAAAAATTGCCTCATTCTCTGCAATGGAAGCTTACATCCTCTTCAATCCACTAGGCCACTTGGATTGGATTGTACAAACCCTGTAGCAGGTATTAGACGGGTCAAAGTGCTCTAAGGCAGGACACTGTCAATGTCAAGATTTGTTAGCTGATTCCTCAATCAGCTCCCCTTGCAGCATGACCAGGGCCGCCGAGAGGCCATGTCAGCCAAGTCAGAAACTTGAGGCCTGGGCTCCAAAGGGGCCCGGGATGAGCAGATTTTTTTTTGATTGAGGGAATATTGGTTTAGACTTCTTGGAAATAAAATTAGGCCTACATGTTAAAAAATAAAATGTCTAGCTTCACACACAAATTACTTTGATAATATTCAGCTAACACAGTATTCACTTAAGGCAGAAACGATTGTTTTGTCTGTCTGTACTGTATTTACCACTGATTGTACACTAAGGCGGTGGCGACCAGCGAGTAGTGAACGTATAAGTGACTCATACCTCTCTCATATATGTTGACATCATCTTAAATCTTAAATACGCTTTGATGCAATTATCAACGATGGTAAACAACAAGAGTACAATGTTGCACTTAACGCAGCAGATGACCAGTAAAAAATCGTGCGCATTGATCATGAAAAACAGCAGAGAACTTTGTGAGTGGAACGAACGCGGAAGTTATGGGGAAGAGACGAATGTCTGGAGAATCCAATAGTGCGGCATCACTGGTAGCGGTAATTTTAAATCAGAGTAGACTTTTCTAAATCCGACCGACCATTCAGCCTCAATTGGTTCAGATTTTCGGGGTTCTTATATGTATGATGTTCCACCTCTAGACTGCCTGAAAACGCGAGTTTAGAGATCTAATTTTCTAACATTTTCCGGGGGAGGACCCCCGGACCCCCCTTTCACTGGGGCGTATTCCATACCTCCCAGACCCCCGGGCCCGTGCGGTGTGCAGACTTTGGGCCCGGCTTGGCTCTCGGCGGCCCTGAGCATGACAGATATTCAAGCAAATAGTTAGCCTCTGGCAAGGTATGCTCAAGCATCTGTTGCAGAAACAACAAATATTGCCTCTCTAAGGTGACAAAGATCATAAATCACCTCTTATCTCAAACCAGTGCTAGTTGAGACATAATCATTGTCCCCCAAGTGAGTCACCTCAAGTTAGTCACCATATCTTATAAGTTCCCCCTATAAATCTGTATACTTCTATGGTACAACTTCAGTGACAATTCATAAGATGCAATGTCAAGGGAAATTCATTCTTTGTCCCTCAACTAATACTGTTCTGAATTCGAGACTTTCAAGAGGTGATATATAATCTTTGTCACCTTAGAGAGGCAAAACAAATCTCTGTTACTGCAACAAATGCTTGAGCATGCCTTGCCAGAGGCTAACTATTGCTTGAATATCTGTCATGCTACAAGGAAGTTAAAGTAAAGAATATCTTACTTATGTAAAAGAGTTCAGATTATTCTGCACATTTTAACCATAATGGATAACATGGAATTTGGACTGTGTTATTTAATTTCAAAAGTTTCAACACCATGGATTTTTTTCAATAAAATGAGTTCAAATAAGAGATACTAGCGTTGCACATGTTTTGTAGAAGACAATGTTGCTGCCCCGGTTGCCACGGTAACCGCCGACCCCACCCCAACCATCAGCGTTGTGGCACCCGCCAAACCTGCCTCTGTCGTCAAGGGCTTCCAAGTCAACAAGACTGATAACAACAACTCAAATTACACAGGTACTAGTTATTGTTGCACGTTAAAAATAATTAACTGTAAGGTATTGTTTCCTTCACTTTCTGTAAATACAGATCTCGCAGGCAAAGGCCAAAGGTTCATATGGACAAACCATCTGGGATTTTGGTGGATGGAGAGAGATTTTCGTGTTTTTTTTGTTGTTTTAAATCAGTTATTTTGCTTTATTCTCAATATGAATGAGACACTGCATGAGTAAACCAACAATTCCACCAATTCAGAGAGGAGGGAACTCTTCCTCTCTTGGACTAAAAAACCAACAATCAGCTAGTTTTTTTTTAGGTTTCACAACCTTGCTATTTCATTGCTTCTTTTGACTAGCAACATGTCTTGGGCAAACTTTGTCCCATTAGACTATAACATATGTCCAGTGTAATTTATGTTAGAGACAATAAATAAGATAAAACAGGTTGTAATAATTAGAAATATGTCTTCTATACAAATTAAAAATCTTTGAATCTTGTACTGCACTTACACACTGACAGCATTTATTATTTGCATGCAAAAGATGGTACAGAGCAATTAAGTTTAATTAGTTCATGATCAGACTCCGAGAGAAAGTCTCTTCATTGGTGCAAGATATTTCTTGCAAGATGTGGAATTACATCCTAAACAAATTTATGAAGCAAAATAATCTATTAAGGCTACAACAAGATTAATTGTGTACATTTAATAATAATATGTCTATTCATAGTTATTGGTTTGTGCTAGCTATAACAACTCCAGAGAACTCATAACATCACATTTTAAGTTTTTGATTCACCTATTCAATTGAAAGCAAATGTTTCTTTGATCTTAGGTGAGGTTGGATTGAAACCCAGCGATGGCGCGTCGAGGTCCCAGTCTCCGAGTGAGAAGACCCCTGGCGCGAGTCCCGAGGTGCAGCGGAAGATCAAAAGCAACGTGGAAGTTGACAATAAAACTCCGCCGCGGTGAGTTGTGGGGGAGAGCAGGTTTTTGTCTATACCAGAGGCATTTAGGCGGGAGGACAAATTAAGTCATTTGAGCTTCGAGGAAATTTGTACAGATCTTGTGTGAGACATTTTGCTACAGGACCAATTTTAGTGTCAGAAACAAGCTGCCTCGTAACAATAATGGAAGGTTTTCATTTGTTGTTCAGTAGAAAATGTGTTATCCACGTGGTTCATATTGAATGTTAATAATGTTGTGAGAAGAAAGCGAATGAATCCAACTGATTCTCACTTTTATTAGCCAAAATCATGCTAACCTCGCTAGTCTTTAAATTCCCTTAAAACAAACAAATAACATAATTTTTTTTATTGAAAGAAATAATAAACAAATATTTTAAGAAATATAAAAAAGTGCCTGTTGAATTAAAGTTTGTAGAAGAATATTGGTTTATAGTTCGGTTAACATATAATATGACAGTAATATTTGGAATTCTCGACTAGCTTCTTAGCTGAAATATAATGAGTGACTGCAAAATCAGCTTATATCTGAATAAGAGTGTAAGTCTTCGTTCGTCTTCTTTGTAGGTGATGAATAATTTTTCTTTACTGTAACTAAAGAAAATCTTTTTTTATGGTACATCATTTTATATTTGTTAATCAACAGTTTGTCCACTTTATTGTGATTATTAACTGGAACAGAGCAAAAGCTTTTTAATTAAATTTATTTTTAAAAGCCAGAGATTTCTTGTTGGTAACCAGAATTATAAAAAGACCTTAAAAGTCTCTATCCTCAAGAGGTTTTCAAGGTTCTTATTTCAGAGCTCAAGTGGGAGTTTGTTTATATACTTTGTTATCTATTTACATATAGCTGATCAGTGTAAATAAGAATGGCCGTCTCTAGTAGTGAGGCCGCGGCCTTCAAACTGGCAACTTTACTTTTCAAGGGTTTAAGGAAAACCCCTCACAGTGCCAAGTGATTTTAAGTAAACAACAGTGAATGTCATAAGAGGGTGCGGATAAACAGTTCAGCTGAACCGGGTGTGACGTTGCCATTTGCTAAGCTGCGGCCTTGTTACTGCAGCCAGCTATGATGTAATTGTCGTCAATGTTTTGTTTGGTTGCTCAGAAAGAACAACGCCGCCGAGGAATGGAAGAAGTCGCGGGGAGATAGCAAGGAGCAGCTGCACATGGTCACCATCGGACATGTGGACGCCGGTAAGTGATGGGCAGTTAGATTCTCCCTCGTAAATCGATTCATGTAATCCATAAGGGAAATACAAAAATACTATATCTTCCTTATTTTTTATCATATCTTGATAACACTTGGTTCTTTTTAAATCTTGGCTTCTTTTAGTTCAGATCTACTAAGTATTGAATTTAAACTATCCAGTGTTAATATACCTGTTGCAGCAAACCCGCATTCCCATTCCCCATGTAATTCTAATGTAGCTTACAAAAACATGTCATATCTCATTGTAACAAATTGAAATATGTTCTTTTGCATTTGAAATTCGCTGAGTATCAGGTCTGCTGCAACGGGGGTATTTCTATGTTGTTGGAGTAATTTTCAATGCCAGTGGCACTTTTTGACTTGATACGAAGATTTTCGTGGTTGGATGTCTTCATCTTGAGGTTTTTCTATTTGGTTGTGTCACAAAAAGTAAATTTAGAAATTTTAAATAATTAAGAGAAATTTTTCCTTGTCATTTTCATTGTTATACTATAATTTTTATTTTAAAATTAAAAATGTAGTTACGATAATTAAGATAGCACAAATCTACCCACTCCAACACACTATCACAGTTAACTTAATTTGTAACTTTATGTTTCTGTTACAATGAAAGAGTTTAAACCGTAACATATTTTCCCAGGCAAAAGTACCCTGATGGGCCACCTGCTGTACAGACTGGGTCGGGTCAACCAGAAGCTGATGCACAAGTACGAGCAGGAGAGCAAGAAGGTCGGCAAACAGAGCTTCATGTATGCCTGGATACTGGACGAGACCGGCGAGGAGAGGTAGGCATCCGAGATCATAACTTATTTATTATTTATTTATTAAAACTTTAACTACCCGTCACTTTGGGCCAATAGGCCTGTCCTGCGATCTAAAGACAGCAAGTTTCTTAACTGTAGCAGCAATAGTCATATAGTCAGATGTAACTTTTCTTCGCCTAAGGGTAGATTAAATCAGTGATATTTTACATATTAGGCCAGCGCTTAAACTCTGAGCAAATGCCTCAGTAAAGCCGCCCCATTATGGGCCTTGGTCGTCATCATTCCGGTTGGCAACTAAATGATGTTGCAAAATTAGTCCATCAAGTTGTAAATTTAATTAATCTATTTTCAAAATTGAAAATATATTGGTAAAGAGGTAATGATGTGCTAGATCTGGATCAGAATCTTTAAAATGAAAGTAAGTTTAAGGGTCCTAAATAGTTAATAACTCCATGACTCTTTTGATATTTCAAGATCATACCAGGCTATGAGATCATATCAAAAAACTTGAGAATTGAACCACTTTATCAAATTGAACAGGAAGCAACCCCTTCATTTGACAATGTGATGGTTGCAGGACGAGGGGCATCACGATGGATGTTGGCCAGTCACAGCTGGAGACAGACACCAAGGTGGTGACACTACTGGACGCACCGGGGCACAAGGACTTCATCCCCAACATGATCACTGGTGCGGCGCAGGCTGACGTGGCTCTGCTGGTAGTCGACGCCACGCGGGGAGAGTTCGAGACGGGCTTTGAGTCGGGCGGACAGACCAGGGAACACGCGCTGCTGGTACGATCACTCGGTGAGTGTTAGCTGTTTTTTCTCTTGAAAAAAATTATTACTGAATACTTGATTGGTTTTGAATATTTCTCAGGTTCTGATACCAATTACACTAATCTTGGTATTGGTGAATATGGTTATTTAAAAAATATTTCATTCCAAAACTGATCAAAAACATACTAGCTGCTCCCTGTGGCTTCGCCCACGATTTAAATGGTAGTAACATAGTATCCAACACCTTCAGAGTGAAACTACACAGATCTGTATATATATATTAATATTAGAGGAATTTTCTTTTGTTGTTATAACCTGTTCACAGCTGGACAAATTTTAACGAATGGGAAATAAATTTAAAGGTATTCCTGAGTAGAGTTGCACTTAAATAAAAACGTTTTATGCTAATATTGAGAGTTATTTATCTCTTAAGTGAAGGTTCTTAACTGCGATACCACCCATCATTATCGTAGACATCGGAACATTACCTTCCTTAGTAAACATTACGCTCCCCGCAGGTGTGAGCCAGCTGGCAGTCGCCATCAACAAGCTGGACACGGTGGACTGGAGTGAGAACCGGTTCCTGGAGATCGCGTCCAAGCTGAACGTGTTCCTGAAGCAGGCCGGGTTCCGAGACAAGGACGTGACGTTCGTCCCGTGCAGCGGACTGACGGGCGAGAACCTCACCAGCCGACCCACGGAGCCCGCGCTGGCTGCCTGGTACACCGGGCCCTGTCTGCTGGAGGTCATCGGTAAGATTAGATTTGATGCGACAGCAATATCCGGTATACAACGACATGACGACGGCGAGATTAGTTTGCCCGTGTCGCGTTAGCGTCGTGTGACAGACGAGAAGACGTTTAACGCAATGCAAAGACGATAGTTAACCAAAACTCCATGTTGACTTGTTAACAGTGACGTGGCGAGTCCTTACGATAACCGTAAAGCGATTATTACGAGCTAAAATACCACGACGGGACGTTGAGTTCATTTAAGACAAGGATAGTTTTCCTAACCGCGTCAAATGAATTGCACTGGCCCGTAGTGCAATAACTTCAAAAAAATCTGTCTCCAGCGTTTAAAGTGGACAACGAGAGGCAAACGTCACGGGCACCTGGGCATGGACAAAGTGTTCCTGATCGGATGCAAAGCATTTAACCTTTAACGCTGTATAGGCAAACCGGCCTTGACTGCAACGCAACGAAGAGTTTGTGTTTATCGACAAGAGGACGAGTTCGTTACCGCGATGCGACAATGGTTTATTTTTATTTCACCATAATGTGACAAAATTATACCATAGATAAAAGGACCAAGTTCATACAATGACGCTTTTCAATCTTCGTTTTTAGGCTGCGCCGGACAAAGCCGCGGCGGAGCACCGCTCTGGCTCTAAAATCCGTGGCGGAGCGCCGCTCCGGCCCCACTACACCACTGCCAGTTATTGTGATTGGCCCAACATCGTGCCCCCGTTTGTGGCCATTCGAGCCCGGCGATGTGGGCCTCAGTAGTCGTCGTGCCCCCATTTTTGAGCCCTAGTTGTGGGCCCCAGAAGTATCTGTGGGCCCTAATTAAATCATGTGGTGCAAATCCTCTTGTCGGGCCGGCTCCTAGGCGCACACCTGTGTCTGCTATACTTAATTTGGCTCTGAGAATGGTTGCAAACATTAACTGTGTATCTGTCAAAACTATCAAGTTTTGGTTTAAAGAAACATTCAATTTGGTAACTATACATCCATAAATTAGGTAAAATCAGTAGAGCAAGGACCGAATTAGAACACAAAGGTGAATGTGGCACCATTTTTTGTTTTGTTTTGATGGCAGGAGTTTTTGTTTGTTATACAGTGAGCACCTACTTAAAGTATTCATAGTATTCATTGGCACAGGTTGACTAGGAAAAAAGTGGATGAAACCTATGAAAAGGTAAAAGTTGGTAACATTCTTAAGTAAGATAATTGTGTGATCATTTTTAACCACAAAATCTAACACAATAGAACACATACCAATAGTTCAAACTGTGTAATTATTTATTTGTTTTATCTTGAAAATGTGTAATTATTTTATGAATCTTATAATTCATTCCCCCAACTCTCCGACACAACTGAAATCCTTGTTTTGCCCGCAGACAAATTCAAGGTGCCGGAGCGGCCGGTGGCCAAGCCGCTGAGGATCTCCGTCAACGACGTGTTCAAGGGCACGGGCTCGGGCTTCTGTGTGGCGGGGCGCGTGGAGACGGGGATGGTGCAGGCGGGCGACAAACTGCTGGTGCTGCCTCAGAACGAGACCTGCACCGTCAAAGGTAACCGACCAATCACGTACCAGCGATGATGCTTTTTTTTGTAGGGGGGATTTGGCAGTCAGGGTTTCTCCACCCCACAGGAAAATCCTGTGAGGGCACTTCAGCCATTATTTTGGCTTTTTGTACGGCTACCGGAAAGGAAAGGAAGCTTCCCTTCTATTATTCCTTAGGCTCACAGCCTTTAGTAGGTTGATACAAGGGAAGCCAAAGGAAAAAGGAATAGGTAGATGGCCAAGCTTAGACTGGGTGGGCAAAGGTATACCTTTTGTCCAATGGATGCTGGGGCCTCAAGGGATCAGGTGGCCCTCATCTTGGTCGCCAGCACACCCCGCCCACCCTGCCGTCAATCTAAGCCTCTCCTGGTGGGGAACTGAAGTTGTTCACTGAAAGACAGATACAACACTGCCTCCAATCGTGACAACTTTTGTTACTGTACCCAACTAGCAAAAGCTAGTTAGAACCCCACTGTGGGTAGTGATGATGCTTGCGAGCATGTCATTTGCAGAGTTTTTCCTAAAGTCTTGTAATGTTCTTCCTAATCTTCTTTATGCTAAGGGCTGATTGACACGGGGCAAGTTGACGTGCAAGCTGCTACTTGTCTATTAACTCGCTTGGTGATATCAGTCCGGCTGGGTTTGAGTCGAGAAGCGTCATAGGTTAGGAACATTTACACTAGCAAAGCTGGCAGCCGTGATGTGACTTGAGATTTCCAAAGATTCAGAAACTGAAACTCGCCTGCAACATTGTTGTCCTAAGAATTGTTGTGTCTAGTGTGTAATTAGTACAGCTAAAATATGGGAAAGTGAAACAACAAATCTACTAGTCCACTAACTCTCAGAGTTTCATTTGACTGAACAACTCGGCCTGTACAAATCTGACCTTAGGTTAAGTTTACAGATTTTTTTGTATACTTTTAAAATTACATTTTGATTTTGTTTATATTTACCGTTTGTAAAAAAAATTAGCAAAGGTAATTTATATGGTGAAAAAATTAATATACAACTAAAATGGTTTTTAGATGTGTTTATAAATAAGTTTTTCCTAAGTTGTATTTTTAAAGTTGGATGAAATTATTTAGTTGGCATAGTAGAAGCTTGAAAATATAATGTTTACTACTTATAAAGTTTTAAAAATCTAAGAATGTTTAAACACCGAAAAAAAAAAAACACTTAAGAAAGGTCCTTTGGTTTGTGTCAGGAAAAGCTCTAAGATGGTATATTGTGATTTTTAAACAAGTTTTAAATTTTAGAAATTCACGATATGAAGGATTTGTTATTGTGTTAACTTATTTGGACTTTTCCACTCGCTTCTAGTATTTAGAACTACACTATGCTTCGGGAGGTAAGGAAACTCCTCCCAATGTTAAGTGACCCTACTTAAAGTTACATTTATCTTACTTACTACTTTGGATAAAAAAGTAGGTTTAAGTAATATGTAGGATATATGAAATTTTAATTATGGTCACTTGATGACTGGAGGAGTTTCCTTACCTCCCAAAATATAGGGTAGTTATACACACTAGAGTGAATGGAAAAGTCCAAATAGTTCAACATAATGTTTCAAATGTCAAAAATGTTTAGCAGTAAACACACCTATGACTTCCAATGGTAAAATCTGAAACATGCAAACCAATTCATTTGTGATGGAAATTTCCTTTGGGAGAAAAGATGATACTCTGAACCGCAGGAAATTACGGATTGCTTTATCAATCCTACTAATTACTGCATAACTGTGTGAGTAATGCAGTGTTACAGTGGTGTTTATAGATAGTGACAACACCAAGCTTAGGCCAGGAAGTTCGCAGTGACCTATAGGTTTACGATGTTCACCAGGTAACCTTAGCCTAGTTACTCAGATGGGTTGTACAAATGAGCTGAATATTACCCCCTACGAATTAGGCTCATTACACATTCTCAACCCATAACTGACACCGCTCTGTGCAGCCATAGCCATCGAGGAGGTGAGCACAGCGTGAGCCTGACGGTCGCCGGCTACGACCAGCAGAACATGGCGGTCGGCTACGTGCTGTGCGACCCGGCCAGTCCTGTCCCCGTCACCAGCAAGTTCAACACATAACTGACACCGCTCTGTGCAGCCATAGCCATCGAGGAGGTGAGCGCGGGGAGTGCCTTCGCCGGAGATAGTGTGAGCCTGACGATCGCCGGCTACGACCAGCAGAACATGGTGGTTGGTTACGTGCTGTGCGACCCTGCCAGTTCCGTCCCCGTCACCAGCAACTCATAACTGACACCGCTCTGTGCAGCCATAGCCATCGAGGAAGTGAGCGCGGGGGCGGCCTTCGCCGGAGATAGTGTGAGCCTGACGATCGCCGGCTACGACCAGCAGAACATGGCGGTCGGCCACGTGCTCTGCGACCCGGCCAGTCCTATCTCCGTCACCAGCAACACATAACTGACACTGCTCTGTGCAGCCATAGCCATCGAGGAGGTGAGCGCGGGGGCGGCCTTCGCCGAAGATAGTGTGAGCCTGACGATCGCCGGCTACGACCAGCAGAACATGGTGGTTGGTTACGTGCTGTGCGACCCTGCCAGTTCCGTCCCCGTCACCAGCAACTCATAACTGACACCGCTCTGTGCAGCCATAGCCATCGAGGAGGTGAGCGCGGGGGCGGCCTTCGCCGGAGATAGTGTGAGCCTGACGATCGCCGGCTACGACCAGCAGAACATGGCGGTCGGCTACGTGCTCTGCGACCCGGCCAGTCCTATCTCCGTCACCAGCAACACATAACTGACACTGCTCTGTGCAGCCATAGCCATCGAGGAGGTGAGCGCGGGGGCGGCCTTCGCCGGAGATAGTGTGAGCCTGACGATCGCCGGCTACGACCAGCAGAACATGGTGGCTGGTTACGTGCTGTGCGACCCTGCCAGTTCCGTCCCCGTCACCAGCAACTCATAACTGACACCGCTCTGTGCAGCCATAGCCATCGAGGAGGTGAGCGCGGGGGCAGCCTTCGCCGGAGATAGTGTGAGCCTGACGATCGCCGGCTACGACCAGCAGAACATGGCGGTCGGCTACGTGCTGTGCGACCCTGCCAGTTCCGTCCCCGTCACCAGCAACTCATAACTGACACCGCTCTGTGCAGCCATAGCCATCGAGGAGGTGAGCGCGGGGAGTGCCTTCGCCGGGGACAGTGTGAGCCTTACGATCGCCGGCTACGACCAGCAGAACATGGCGGTCGGCTACGTGCTGTGCGACCCTGCCAGTTCCGTCCCCGTCACCAGCAACTCATAACTGACACCGCTCTGTGCAGCCATAGCCATCGAGGAGGTGAGCGCGGGGAGTGCCTTCGCCGGAGATAGTGTGAGCCTGACGATCGCCGGCTACGACCAGCAGAACATGGTGGTTGGTTACGTGCTGTGCGACCCTGCCAGTTCTGTCCCCGTCACCAGCAACTCATAACTGACACCGCTCTGTGCAGCCATAGCCATCGAGGAGTTGAGCGCGGGGAGTGCCTTCGCCGGGGACAGTGTGAGCCTTACGATCGCCGGCTACGACCAGCAGAACATGGAGGTCGGCTACGTGCTGTGCGACCCTGCCAGTTCCGTCCCCGTCACCAGCAACTCATAACTGACACCGCTCTGTGCAGCAATAGCCATCGAGGAGGTGAGCGCGGGGAGTGCCTTCGCCGGAGATAGTGTGAGCCTGACGATCGCCGGTTACGACCAGCAGAACATGGCGGTCGGCTTCGTGCTGTGCGACCCTGCCAGTTCCGTCCCCGTCACCAGCAACCCATAACTGACACCGCTCTGTGCAGCCATAGCCATCGAGGAGGTGAGCGCAGGGAGTGCCTTCGCCGGAGATAGTGTGAGCCTGACGATCGCCGGCTACGACCAGCAGAACATGGTGGTTGGTTACGTGCTGTGCGACCCTGCCAGTTCCGTCCCCGTCACCAGCAACTCATAACTGACACCGCTCTGTGCAGCCATAGCCATCGAGGAGGTGAGCGCGGGGAGTGCCTTCGTTGGAGATAGTGTGAGCCTGACGATAGCCGGCTACGACCAGCAGAACATGGCGGTCGGCTACGTGCTGTGCGACCCTGCCAGTTCCGTCCCCGTCACCAGCAACTCATAACTGACACTGCTCTGTGCAGCCATAGCCATCGAGGAGGTGAGCGCGGGGAGTGCCTTCGCCGGAGATAGTGTGAGCCTGACGATCGCCGGCTACGACCAGCAGAACATGGCAGTCGGCTACGTGCTGTGCGACCCGGCTAGTCCTGTTCCCGTCACCAGCAAGTTCGAGGCCAGGATCGTGGTGTTCAATATCACTGTGCCCATCACCAAGGGCTTCTCTGTGAGTGGCTGATTTCGTATTTTCTTTTCGTCAAGCCTCCCGATTACTGGGAATATATATTAATGAGTTTTAATACGTGCTTCTCGTAGTCAAAGTTTATGCCGATTTAAACGGATTTGAAATTAAAAAAAAATTACTGGATTCTCAGTAATCTGTCTATACTTATTTACAGATTAGGTGAATTTTTTTGTGATTAAGATTCTTCCCACAATTCTAAACTGACTTTAGTAATTCAAGTATCTATGGGAAGAGCTCGGCATAAAGTTTTGCAGGACATTATGAAGGTCCTGCAAAAATAAGATACAAGACTGAAGGAAATTTATGAAGGTTAGACTAAAGGGAAGAGCCCTAGACACCCTTTACTTTTCGCACTTGTCCATAAGATTTCACATGGGACTACAAATTTCAAGAACAGCATCAAGAACATTGTTCTATTAGCTGATGATAGGGGTGTGCGAATATTCGAACTTCGAACTTTTTCGAATCGAATATCACGATATTCGATTCGATTCGAGATTGCAAAGAAGTTCGATATGACCGAATCGAATATTTAAAGGACTGGCAAAAAATCAAAAGTAGGTGAAAACGTTCCCATTTTCAAAATAAAAGTACGTTTTTTAGTTGCAAACAACTACGAATCCATTTTTTACATCAGAAACAGTTGCGGCCTCACGTGGACAGACGACAGATTATAGCTGCTGTAAAATAATACTGACATCACAGTTTTGCCACCAAATTCCCTCTGCCATGTTGATCAGTCAGTTCTTAGGTTAATATACTGCACAATACCCGACGCGACAACGATTTTTTTTGTAAGATAAATTATAGTATCACAGCTTTAAATCATATAACAAATAATAGTCCATCCTTCATCAGTTCTGTCTCGACCAGTATCCGATACCGACGAAACATCAGTTGAGTTGTTGAGTTGGTAAAAGAGAGAATTAATTGCAATCAAGACCAATCAGAGTTCACCGATGACCGACAGTGTCCAGAGTCGTATTCAGTTGCCAAAACGAAATATCCCGTAAATACCCCATAAATAAATAGTCGTGTTGGTGTTTCGTACGACTTTTTCAGGCCGTAAATATCTTAAACGGAATCCGGGATCACCATCGCTTCCAACTTTGATACGATGAAGTACAATAATTTTGGGCTGGCAAAGAGTTGGCGGACATGTTCATTATTTTGTCTTTTCGTTTTCGAATTTCGTCGTCACGTCGTTCTTAACTTCGTCTGCTTTTGCTTTTGAAGTTTAGTTGTTGTTAATAACTCGAGAACGTCTATCGCGTGTTTGTTTCAATCACTCAGATTTCTTTATTTTTCAAATAAGCAATTACATAGAAATAGAAACGTTGAATGATCAAAAATTGGTTTTATTTTGTTGAAATCTGACGAATCAGGCGGAGCGTGTTTTTTCAATACGTGATAAAAATGGTCATTTTTAGATAACGTACAATGTTGGTTTGACAACTTAAGCCTAATTAATGGGTTTGCTTGCTGTTTATAATGTAAAACAAATAAACTTTGTTGTAAGTAAATGGCAATTGTAAATTATCTTAAAATTTAGGTTAAGTTTACTGGTCTGACTTATTGTTATTTTATAGTATATAGTATTACTTTAGGAGAATCAAAATCTTTGTTCTCAGGCATTAATGCACAAATAAAATTGTAAGGCTTTCTTCAAATATGAAGTAGTTGGTGAACCAAGTTTTATATGTAATTCTTTGGTCTAATCCCTTAAGCCTAGTCCCTGATCAAATAATTTATTGTTTTATTAAAAGGAAAAGGAATTGTTAAGTAGCCAAATCCTGAAATTGCTACTATAGGCCTAATGATGCTTATTCAAATGAATATTACCTATGCTTAAGGGGAATTAATAAATTTCTAAATTCTTAACAATTGATTAGTTGTACCTTTGTGTACCTTAGTAATTGATATTTGACCTATATTATTTTGACTTGTTATAATGCTATTAATAATTAAATAAGATAAATACAGGGAGGGGAGGGAGAAAGTAAGGACAAGAGTAAAGAAAACACAATGAAATAACACTTTTGTTTTGATAACATTATATTAATTATTGAATAGTTGCTAAAAAATGCTTGGTAATTTGCTGAGTATACAGGTTTGCTGTGAAAGGGTATTTATACTTACATGCTGTGATTTAAAATTTGATCTCATTTGAACGAATAACCATTGACATAAATATTCGGTTCGAAAATATTCGATATTCGGAATAGTTATAAACTATTCGATTCGATTCGATTCGAACCAAAAAATCACTATTCGCACACCCCTAGCTGATGATCAACTAAAAATAAATAAATGACTACTTAAAGATCTGCTGAGCAGTGAATGTCCACTAGTATCTTATATTATTATCTTATATAATATGACCATGTGTCAGTCTGACAAAATCTTCAAAAAACCTAAAAAAAGTTCATAAAAACTAATTGCTTTGCCAGAATTCAGTAATAAACCAGGTAATTCAATTAGGTGTCTAGTTAACTTTTTTTTACTAACTCTTGAGTAATCAGTAACCTATAATTATTCTGGTCTCACAAGAGTTGAGTAGCTGGTCGGATAACTTGATTTGTGTGATGTGTAGGTGGTTCTACACCAGCAGAGTCTAGCGGAGCCGGCAGTCATCACCAAACTGGTCGCCCAGCTGCACAAGAGCTCCGGCGAGGTGAGCTGCTCACTACCGCTCGGATTATTCGGTGCTATTGTAGCAGAGTTTGGGATCGGATTTGCTGCGCAGTAATTTCTTGAAAATTTAATCATTAGACAACCAAATGAAAGTACTACGTTGATCAAGTTAACAGAATCATATTCAGATCAAAGATTTTTTATGTGTTCGCACTTTAGAGGTCAACTTGGAGAAAAAAAGGCGGGTTGACCCAGTATAATTAATCTCAGACCTAGCTAGATTTTTACTCGGTCTAGAGTTAAAATTTACTTGGGTCTATTCGGGTCGAGTTTAACCGGAGTATTGTGGGATTTAATCAAATTGAACAGGTAAACATATATCCATCTGACGAACTCAAGCTGAGAATTTTTTTATAAGAGCTACTCAGATGCTTTTTTTAAGGCATGGTCCAGTCCAAGTACCGTTTTAGTGTTGAGCGCAACATGTTACGAGTTCACTCCGTCTGATATTAATCGTACAGGTCAACTCACTTTTATTGAAATCAGTATTGTGTGGTTTGGTAGTAACAAATTGTGTATTCTGTGGTTTGCTTGGTAACAAAATGCGTCTTTTGCAGAATATGATTTTTGTGATGATGTGCACAGCTCAACAGTGCCTTGTATAAAAACCACCTTCTTTACAATTCGGCTTTATTACTGTGCACAGAAACCATCTCCTACACAACACAACTTCATTACCGTGCACAAAAACCACTTCCATTACAACTCACTTATGTTACCGTGCACAAAAATCACCTCCTGTACAATTCATCTTCGTTACCATGCTCAAAAACCATCTCATACACAACTCACCATCAATACCACGCAGAAAAACCACCTCCTTTACAATTCAACTTCATTACCGTTCACTAAAACCATCTCCTACAAAATTGAACTTTGTTACTTCACACAAAAACACCTTTACAAAAAAACCTTTACCTCACACCAACAACCTTTACCTTCACACCTTTACCTTTACAAGGAGTTTTTAGTGCTCCTTCAACTTCGTTCCCGTGCATTAAAACCATCTCCTGCACAATTAAACTTCGTTACCGTGCAAAAAAACCATCTCTTGTACAACCCAGTGTAACCATGCTTAAAAACCACCTTTACAATTCAACTTTGTTACCGTGCACAAAACCACCTCCAGCACAATTTACCATTACCGTGCACAAGGACCATCTCCTGCACAGCTCACTAAAGTTACCGTGTACAAAAATCACAAATTTGAATTGCAAAGGAGGTGGTTTTTGTGTACAGTAACAATGGTGAGTTGTGCTAAAGGTGATTTGTGCACTGTAACGATAGTGAGTTGTGTTGGAAGTGGTTTTTGTGCACGGTAACGAAGTTTAATTGTGCAGGAGATGGTTTAAGTGCACGGTAACGAAGTTGAAAAGTAAAGGAGGGGTATCCCATACATGAGATATATATGGGACCCATATATACCCTTATACCCATTTATGGATACCCATACCATATATGGGGGCCAGGATACCCATATATGGGTATCCTGTATCTCATATATGAGATGGTTTTTGTGCACGGTAACGAAGTTAGATTGTGCTGGAGATGGTTTTAGTGCACGGTAACGATATTGAGGTGTATATGAGATGGTTTTTGTGCACGGCAACGAAGTTGAATGATAAAGGACGTGGTTTTTGTGCACGGTAACAATAGTGAGTTGTGAAGGAGATGGTCTTTGTGCACGGTAACGATGGTGAGTTTTACTGGAGGTGGTTTTTGTGCATGGTAACAGTGAGTTTTGCTTGAGGTTTTTTTGTGCATATAACCGATGTTTAGCTGTGCAGGCACTACAAGATGGTTTTTGTGCATGGTAACGAGGATGATTTGCACGGTAACAATTATATCTTGAGTAGGAGATTGTATTTTGTGGGTGTTGTTTTGCACAACAGTAATTGTGCTCGGCATGGCAACCCTGTGGTGCGCAGTGACAATGATCTGTCGGTGTGCAGGTGGTGAAGCGGCGGCCGCGGTGCCTCGCCAAGAACTCGTCGGCGCTGGTGGTGCTGGAGACGTCGCGGCCAGTCTGTGTCGAGCTGTATCGCGACGTCAAGGAGCTCGGCCGCTTCATGCTGCGGGTCGGGGGCGCCACCATCGCTGCCGGCCTCATCACCAAGGTAAATGTAACCTACTTGCTCCGTATCCTTGATGTTGTTTGAACCCTTGGTGTAACTTTGCTATTTAATGTGTTGTCTTTTTATAAGAGGAATTAGGATTCAAGACTTTAAAGTTTACTTCAAACGTTTTAGCTTTTAAAAAATACCCTATTTTAACCTTAATCAACAAAGAGTGTAGGCCACATTATTCATTTATGCTCATCTAAAACTCCTTTCCTTTTTAACAAATTTCTTTCTTTTTTTATTGATGTAGGTTTAATGTTCAACTTTTAATATATATCTTCTCTAAAGATTGGCTTTTAATCTATAGGGTTTTCTAAACAGTTTATAAAAAAATTTAATTTTGACACATTTTATGCTGAGCTTAGATTTTCCAAATAGTCAACATTATTACAAGCTTTTATCAAACAAAAAAGGTCTATATAGATTTTTTTATTTATTTTAATGTTAGTAAAAGCAATGTTGATTTTTTTGTTTCAGATCCTGTAAAGACTGGAGAGCTAAAATATTTATTAAACATTGGTTTTATATCTGGTGCGTAATTGTAAAAAGTGGTTTATTACATTACTAAATAAACTTTGGTTAAAAATTGAGTTTGAACTTTTCATTTTTTGTTCCTAATGCACTATAAAATATTTAGTTGATACAAATTTTCTAAAATCTGCTGATCTCAACTAACAAATAAAGTGAAATCCCAGAACACCGAACCAAAACATCAACCTACCAGTATATTAAAAAAGGTATAAACAGGGTGAGTCTTCTAAGCCATCCACAATAGATTGTAGATGAACAGCTCGAAATAAAAGGACGAAACAACCTTTTCCCACTAACTCTTACCCAAGAAATAAAATATTTTTAACCTTTTTAAAATACAGGGTATTTAAAAAAACTGGAGGTCGTGGGTTCGAATCCCAGAATTTTCTGATGTAAACATAAGTTATGTTATGCATAATTTTAAAGATCTAAACAAGACGAGAAATTTGTTGAAAATTAAAATATAGAAACAGAATTTAGAAAAGAGAATTCATTATAAAGGGCCAGAACCGGCTATAACTGGCTAGATCTGGTGCAGAATCAGCCAAAACTAACTAGATTGGGCAAGAACCGGCTATAACTGGCTAGATCTGGTCCAGAAACAGCTAAAACTAGCTAGACCTGGACTAGAACCGGAGATCTTGAGCAGAACCAGCCAAAACTAACTAGACCTGAACAAGAACCGGCTAAAACTGGCTAGATCTGGTGCAGAACCAGCCAAAACTAGCTAGTCCTGGGCAAGAACCGGCTATAACTGGCTAGATCTGGTCCAGAACCAGCCAAAACTAGCTAGACCTGGGCAAGAACCGGCTATAACTGGCTAGATCTGGTCCACAACCAGCCAAAACTAACTAGTTCAGGGCAAGAACCGGCTATAACTGGCTAGATCTGGTCCAGAACCAGCCAAAACTAACTAGACCTGGGCAAGGACCGGCTAACCGGCTAGATCTGGTGCATAACCAGCCAAAAATAGCTAGGCCTGGGCAAGAACCGGCTATAACCAGCTAAATCTCGTGCAGAACCAGCCGAAACTAACAAGAGCTGGACTATAATTGGAGATCTGGTCTAGAAACAACCAAAACTAACTAGTTCTGGGAATGAACCGGCTATGACTGTCTAGATCTGGTCCAGAACCAGCCAAAACTAGCTAGACTTTGGCAAGAACCGGCTATAACTGGCTAGATCTGGTCAAGCATTAGCCAAAACTAGCTAGACCTGGGCAAGATTTGGCTTTAGCTGGCTAGATCTGGTCCAGAACCAGACAAAACTAGCTAAACCTTGGCAAGAACCGGCTATATCTGGATAGATCTGGTCGAGAACCAGCCAAAACTAGCTAGACCTGGGCAAGAACCGGCTGTAACTGGCTAGATCTGGTGCAGAACCAGCCAAAACTAGCTAGACCTTGACATGAACCGGCTATAACCGGAGATCTGGTCCAGAACCAGCCAAAACTAACTAGTTCTGGGCAAGAACCGGATATAACTGGCTAGATTTGGTCCAGAACCAGCCAAAACTAGGTAGATCTGTTCCAGAAACAGCCAAAACTAGCTAGACCTGGGCAAGAACCGGCTGTAACCGGCTAGATCTGGTGCAGAACCTGCCAAAACTAACTAGACCTGGGCTATAACCGGAGATCTGGTCCTGAACCAACCAAAACCAACTATTTCTTGGAATGAACCGGCTATAGCTGGCTAGGTCTGGTCCAGAGCCAGCCAAAACTAGCCAAACATGGGCAAGAACCAGATATAACTGGCTAGATCTAGTCCAGAACCAGCCAAAATAAGCTAGACCTGGGCAAGAACCGGCTGTAACTGGCTAGACCTGGTGCAGAACCAGCCAAAACTAAGTAGACGTGGACTATAATCGGAGATCTGGTCCTGGACTAGCCAAGATTAACTAGTTCTGGGCAAGAACCGGCTATAACTGACTAGATCTGGTCCAGAACCAGCCAAAATTAGCCAGACATGGGCAAGAACCAGCTGTAACTGGCTAGATCTGGTGCAGAACCAGCCGAAACTAGTTAGACTTTGGCAAGAACTGGCTAGATCTGGTCCAGAACCAGCCAAAACTAACTAGTTCTGGGCAAGACCCGGCTATAACTGGCTAGATCTGGTCCAGAACCAGCCAGAACTAGCTAGACCTGGGCATGAACCAGCTATAACCGGCTAGATCTGGTCCAGAACCAGCCAAAAGTAGCTAGACCTTGGCAAGAACCGGAGATCTGGTCCAGAACCAGCCAAAACTAAGTAGACCTGGGCAAGAACAGGCTATAACTGGCTAGATCTGGTGCAGAACCAGCCAAAACTAGTAGATCTGGGCAAGAACCGGCTTTAACTGTCTAGATCTGGTCCAGAATCAGGGAAAACTAACTAGACCCTGGCAAGAACGGGCTATAACTGGATAGATCTGGTCCAAAAGCAGTCAAATTTAGATAGACCTTGGCAAGTACTGGCTATAACTGGCTAGATCTGGTCCAGAACCAACCGGCTATAAACTGGCTAGATATGTTGCAGAACCAGCCAAAACTATCTAGACCTGGGCAAGAACTAGAGGTCTGGTGCAGAACCAGTCAAAACTAACTAGACCTTGGCAAGATTTGGCTTTAACTGGCTTGATCTGGTCCAGATCCAGCCAAAACTAGCTAACTCTGTGTAGATCCAGTTGTAGATAACTGGCTAGATCTGTGTAGAACCAGTCAAAACTAGCTAGACCTGGGCAAAGACCGGCTATAACTGGCTAGATCTGGTCCAGAACTAGCCAAAACTTACTAGACCTTGGCAAGAACCGGCTATAAATGGCTAGATATGTTGCAGAACCAGCCAAAACTATCTAGACCTGGGCAAGAACCAGAGGTCTGGTCCAGAACTATCCAAAACTAACTAGTTCTGGCATACATAGACTAATTAACTTCGTTCACTCATCGACTAGTTTCAAAATGTAAGGCCATTTTTAAGAAAAATAACCATACTTACAGAATATCCTGTTTTGAGAAATACTATTTTTCTGTTTTTCAAAAATTATTAACCTTTGCTAACTCAGATTTAATTAAAATTAAATCAATATGCAATATATCAACATTTATAACATTGGCTAGTCAGAGGACTTACCAATGCTGTGACGGCTTCTTTTTGTGTACCCGATGACGACTTCTGTATTGTAATAAACATTTCAGAGAGCCATCCAGGGCCTATAAATCATTTGGAACAATATTCATACAGACTAGAACTGAATTGAGAAGGAAAGAGAGACATGCATGACAAAAAACACTCTTTTCAAATTCTTATGTTTGGATACAAAAAATTTACAGCTCTTAACACACTTGGCGCTGCGCGCCGAACCTGCACCGCGGGGCTGCCCGCGGGATTTCCCGCGCTGCGTATATGGATTCTCTATTGTATCAGTGACCAGCTAGCACTGCTCCGGGAACCTTCTCTCGTGCGTAGCATTGTGTTATAGGCCTAACCTCAAATCGTGACGATGTCAGTTTTCGGTTCACGGTAAGTGAAGATAAGTGTTTACTGAAGTCATAGTGCAATTATTTTCGTTATCCCTTGCCCGAGTGCTGAGCGTGGGATTTCCCGCTAAGTATTATGACGTGATAAAAATCACATGTTTGATATGGAAACCAATTTTGATATAAATTTTTTACATAACTAACGTATAATCATTAAAAAATATCCATCAAAAATTTTCAGCACTCAGGTAAGTTTCTCTATATTTTAATAAGTCAATGTGTTAATGCAGGCAAATGTTAACAAATCTGGCTTGTACAATTTCACACTTTTGAAGGTTGTCCTGACACTTCCTTAACCTTCTAATGTTAAATGGTTACCACAGCTTGACTCATTCTGCATCAAAATTTATAAATCCAATACAATTACAACACCTGTAGCTTGGAATGAAACATGAACACAATAAAATAAAAACAATAACAGATCATTTTATTGGTTATCTTTACAGTATATAAATAAGAAACTTACGTAAGAAAGAAAACAAAACAATAAATATTTAAATATACAACTAAAAATGACTTCGTACGCACGTAATACTATGGTAACGAGGAACATAAAGCTTCATTCCTTTTTGAACATCCGATACACGGATGGATCGGTACGAACTACGAGCTAGAGACTGCGCGGGCGAGGCTAGAGGGGACAATGGCGGAGGTACTCCGGGTCGAAATAGACCACAGTGATGGTGATGTCGTCTCGGAACAGTCTGACCACTTCCTGCGGCAGTGTCAGCAGCTGGGAGATCTTGGAGTGCTCGATACCGTATTCCGTCCCTCCTGTAACCGACGCAGAACAAGGTTGGCCTTTGAATTTCACTACGATGGTGCTTTCAATTAAATAAATGGATTAATAACAGAAATTAAATTGAGTTTTAAGCCAAGCGCTACAAGATTTGTTAAAATGGTTTAAAGTTAATGGTTTGAAAATGATCCAAGGTAAAGCACATATTGTGGAATTTGTAATTCAATCTAGAGATGAGATAAAAAAAACACTGTAACAGATAATACACATAAGCTACTTAAACTACTATAGAATATAGAATTCAAATAAAACATATACTAAAAAAAAACTGTACATTCTTCTATGCATTATACTTGGAGAAAATGATGAAAAAGATGACTTGAGGTTTTGTCTATTTTGACAATGAAAAATTAATTCTATCATAACAATGCTTTTAGGAATTTGTGTAGTTCTTTTTAGTTGGAGAAATCATATTCAAAGCACTTACAAAAATTTAGGACAATGACGGTCCTAAGAAATGTTGTAGATTTAAATACCAGACTAATGGTACACAATGCCCTGTTTCCTTAAACTTTACAACATGAAAAAGAACTTTGGTGCATTACTTCTGATCAACTTCTAATCAATTTAAAAAACTACAAAAAAGAAAACTGAGAATAATGACTTTCAAATCAACAAAATATTCATTCATATCAGCAAAATTATCATTCATGATAAAGAGTAAAAAGGTTATTTTTTGTAGGAACGCTCAAACGGTTGGTATCAAATCAGGACTCAACCTGATGGGGTTTAGGGGCTAGATCTGGAAACAGCTGGCTTACCTGTAGATAAGCAGGCAATTAGAGCAAAACACAAAACTTTACAAGGGAAGTCCCTACACTTCTTATTCAAGTAGGCCTATCAAGCCTTGAGAAAGGTTTAAAAGCTGAACCGAAATATGGGACTTTTTCTCTCAAGTCTTGTCTATTACTAATTTTAAAACTCACCTTGAAAAAAGCTTAAACTTGAGCAAGTATCAGGAAACTCGACTTAAAAAAAATCACAACTTGCACACTCCTACTTTATACAACACCATGGGGTCAGATCTCACCGAGAGCATGCCGGAGCAAATGTGTGGCCGCGTTCCTGTCCACCGGCTTCTTGGCAAGTCCCTTGCGTCGCTGGAGCAGCAGGCTGTTGATCTCATCCAACGTCATGTCCTTCCTCGGCAGTCGCAGCGGACTGAGCGTCACCTTGCCGCTCATGTGCTCCCCCACCAGCCGCACCACCTGCCAACACGACACAGTGAAATATCCGTGCCGCAAAAGCAGGCAGCCGCAGGGGACTCAGCGTCACCTTGCCACTCATGTGCTCCCCCACCAGCCGCACCACCTGCCAACACGATACAGTGAAATATCCCCACCAGCCGCACCACCTGCCAACATGACACAGTGAAATATCCCCGCCGCAACAGCAGGCAGCCGAGCGGGCTCAGCGTCACCTTGCCACTCATGTGCTCCCCCACCAGCCGCACCACCTGCCAATACGACACAGTGAAATATCCCCACCACAACAGCAGGCAGCCGCAGCGGACTCAGCGTCACCTTGTCGCTCATGTGCTCTCCCACCAGCCGCACCACCTGCCAACACGACACAGTGAAATATCCCCACCACAACAGCAGGCAGCCGCAGGGGACTCAGCGTCACCTTGCCGCTCATGTGCTCCCCCACCAGCCGCACCACCTGCCAACACGATACAGTGAAATATCCCCTCCAGCTGCACCACCTGCCAACACGACATAGTGAAATATCCCCACCAGCCGCACCACCTGCCAACACGACAAAGTGAAATATTAATTCTTGACGGTATGACTTTTTGGACTGAGCGTCACCTAGCCGCTCATGTGCTCACCCACCAGCCGCACCACCTGCCAACATGACACAGTGAAATATTACCGCCGCAACAGCAGGCGGCCGCAGCGGACTCAGTGTCACCTTGCCGCTCATGTGCTCCCCCACCAGCCGCACCACCAGCCAACACGACACAGTGAAATATCCCCACCACAACAGCAGGCAGCCGCAGGGGACTCAGCGTCACCTTGCCGCTCGTGTGCTCCCCCACCAGCCGCACCACCTGCCAACACGACACAGTGAAATATCCCCACCACAACAGCAGGCAGCCGCAGGGGACTCATCGTCACCTTGCCGCTCATTTGCTCCCCCACCAGCCGCACCACCTGCCAACACGATACAGTGAAATATCCCCTCCAGCTGCACCACCTGCCAACACGACATAGTGAAATATCCCCACCAGCCGCACCACCTGCCAACACGACAAAGTGAAATATTAATTCTTGACGGTATGACTTTTTGGATTGAGCGTCACCTAGCCGCTCATGTGCTCACCCACCAGCCGCACCACCTGCCAACACGACACAGTTAATATTACCGCCGCAACAGCAGGCGGCCGCAGCGGACTCAGCGTCACCTTGCCGCTCATGTGTTCCCCCACCAGCTGCACCACCTGCCAACATGACACAGTGAAATATTCCCACCGCAACAGGAGGCAGCCGAACCAAAACTAGTGGCCACAGCAACCTTTTTTTGATTATTTTGAATCAAAACCATTAATAATATTATTCTGCGGTAATCTGGAGGCTAAACAACTGAAAATGAAATTAAACTCCCATTGAATTTTGACTTTTACTCATGTTTTTTTTGTAAATCATCTTTCTTTATCTTTTTTTTGACTGAGACCCTATTTTGAAAATTTCTGTGGGAGGGTGACCTTGGCCCTACCTATCTCCCCCTTGAAATAATTTAACCTCCCTACAAACAAGACCTCCTCCCCACTACCAACTATACCCCCGAACATAACCAAAGATACCTTGTTCTATGGTTTTGTAAACAGTTTAGTGAAATTTTTCCTGTAACCTCAATATTCAACCCCCCACTTGGGAGTCGAAGGCGAGTTATGCATATATAACTAATATTCAAATTTGTCTTCTCCCGCGTGGGCAATGCTAGGCGCATGCGAGCCTGTGATGTCATGTAATAACTTATATGAATAAAAATTGTTTTTGGTTTGACTTTATTGCTAAGTACCTATCTACTTTGAATATTCCTACATTAAATATCACTCAATCTGAAGATTATTTAAATGGAGTTGAGGTATCCTTAAAAACAAAAAATACTGTTACGTACTGTTACTGCCTAATGCTAATGAATGTTAATGGATACGGAAAAAGTCACCATCATTCAGTCAACAACTTGATGGACCACACAAGAGAGTTCTGTACCTCACAAAGGTGCTAATGAGAACTTAACTCCGCTCCCTTAAATGCCAAAGGCTACTGCTTTTACACACATTCATGTATCATGTCGATACATCCCAAGATTGGAGAACTATAAATTTGACAATGTACAGGAAAAAGTTAAATAAAGCTATTTAAATTTCAGTTTATTGGCTAATTTTATAATTAAATATGAGAACCGAATTCAGTTTTATAATTTTGAAGGCCTCAGAACATTTTTTATAACAGACTATTTATTTATAAAAAAATAGTTTACTTTAGATATAGCAATAATACACAGAGTGTTCCATGACTACCTGGACAAACATAGAGTTATTCCCCGGGTCAAGACAAACACATTTCACTTTAGGAACATGGGTCCATGGTGCCTAATTTTCCATCTGTCTGTGTGTATGAGTTTTATACCAAAAAATTCATAACTGCTAGGCCTATAGGCCTACGGTTTGAGGTGCAATGTGCAAATATTACTCAAAACCTACAAAAATATCATCAGCCATTCCTAAGTGGTGGCCATTTGAAATATTTGATGCCAAATTCCATAAAAACCATTAATTAAAAAAAATTGCAAAATTCATAAAGCTATCTCGATTTACCACAAACAACAAGATACCCTCTCCACTATAAATTATACCCCCGAACATCACCACAGATACCTTGTTCTATGGTTTTGTAAACAGTTTAATGAAATTTTCCCTGTGACCTCAATATCCAACCTGACTTCTGTAGTTCTGCCGATTTATGTAGTTTTCAATTCTTGTTTGTTAGGGTTGGAGAGATTAGTTCTCAGTCAGTTCTCACAGAGAAATTCTCTGTAATTTATAATGTGGAATTTATATTATTTTCTCTTGAAACATAATTAATAGGTGACATTAGTACAGTAATGGAAATTCACTATCACTCGATCTTTTAATCCTGACTCACTCAAAACCTGGCACAATTTGG
Organism: Flexamia atlantica; assembly: GCA_035578135.1. Taxonomy (NCBI): domain Eukaryota; kingdom Metazoa; phylum Arthropoda; class Insecta; order Hemiptera; family Cicadellidae; genus Flexamia; species Flexamia atlantica. The sequence continues at coordinate 1,499,406 of JAQJVK010000030.1, read as the reverse complement.
TAATGTGAATGGAACGTCAATTTCATTTACAAAGTCATTCCAATATTAGTCCAGTTGATTACGACAGACAGCTTTCCTTGGCCCGAACCTAGCAATAGCCAAACCCAGCCCCAGCCAAATTGCCTTAGCTGACGGGATGGGTAAAGACCATCAGACTCATAAGGGGCAAAGCCAAACCTATCGTGGAAAGGGTTTTCCCCGAGCCTCTAACTAGGGCAATTGAACGTTTCAACAGAACGCTTGTTACCTGCAGCGGAGAGACAAGGTCCCAGAGTCCGTCAGAGGCTATGACGAGGAAGCGGTCGCGCGGCGTGAGTCGGTGGTGCACAATCTCCGGCTGCGCGGTGAGGTACGGCGGCGTGTGGTAATGGGGCGCCATCATCTGCTCCCCGTAGCGAGGCACCACCACCTCGCTCATGATCTGCTTGCTCCACTTGTACCTGCGTACGATACACAGGCGATGAGTTTGACGGTTTACATTAAACTTTATATTCTTTATACTTTTCTTGAAATGGCGACCTACCCATGTAGGTATTTTAAGCCAAGTTTGAACAACAGATGAAAGAAGGATGATTGTGGCACGATCTTCTAGTCTTGTTACAGACTAAGGCCAACACGATCCTTAGACAGGACTGTTAATTTATTTTATAGCTCAACAGCTAATGGCCAACTAGGGGACCGACATTTTAACGTGGGATCCGAACCACAATTTTGCCTGGTTTACAGATAAAATAGATGCAAGCTAATTACTTGCTGTTTGAATTAAAACAGGCTTTGATAGAGGAAAAGGTGAGATGACCTGCTTAAAACAGTGATAAGGATTAGCTGATTACTTTGACTAGATTAGTGGCTGAGCGACCAAAATTGTCTGGGTTTAGTTTCTTGACTTCAAAAAATTTTCTCCGTGCTTAGTAAAAAACTGACAAACATGCAAGTAACAAGTTATGCTAGTGATCTGGTATGCATTAGTCATGCAAATTTTCTCGTCACAGTCCCTAACTTGAACCTGTATTCAACTTGTCACAGATCATCGAAAAAAATTATTTTTTGCAGAAGTAAAAGTGCAATAAATATATACTGACCAAAACATAAAATCTTTTAAATGTTTTACATATAAAAATCTTTTATGTTTTTCTTTGTAAGGACTAACCTATTACACTTGCAAAAAAGGACATAACTCAAATTAGAAGAACAAAACAGAAATCACAGCCTAATCCAGACTTAAGCAATAAAAATTAAAGTATGGTGAATCGACATAATACAAAAAAAATATTATGATGCCAAATGACGTGATCATAATCCTATTACTTTAAATGAGCAATTCTTGTACATTTATAAATAAATCCTATCTCGAAAACGGCTATAACGATTTTGATGAAATTTTAAATGTAGATGTAGTTTTTATTTTTAAGTTCATCTAAGTAGTTGAATTTCCTGTGGAAACACAACATTTCTACATTATTCCAAATGTTTCCATGATTTGAAAACACAAAATTTACTCATTTATGCAAAAAGAAATCACACTATTGACATAATTTAAGACTGAATGAAAGAAAAAAATATTTATTACAGAAAAGCACATATAAAAATAGAATACATAAAATACAACAGTCTTAACAACACTTATGAATGTTCAACTATGTTGACTGTTATGTGGACTATAAATTTCTATAGTTAGTATTTGGTCTCTCAAGGTTTGTATTAAATCATAAATGATGACTGATAGTGGTTATCAAGAGACAAAGCTCAACACAGACTTTCTTGATGGTTTTACCACAGGAGTGATAATGTGCTGATAACCATGTTTACAAAACAAACTTACTGCAAATGAGTTTCTACTGTACAGTGTTAACTCTATATTCTACCACCAGTGTGTGATCTTGCGAATTCGATGTAGTCTATACATTGGTAAAAATAGCTAGGTACTTATTTGCCAAACTTATAGATTCTAACTCCTAACTGTATTTTGGCAGTTTGCAAAAAGTGGAAACTCCTCAAGCTAGTTTTACTTTAGTTTTTTGGCTTGGCTATTGTTTTCAACATGAGTTTTCATATTAGCATTGGATTTTTTTATTTAACTCTAATACAAACTGAAGTTACAGGATTAGGCTAGGCCTATCTATATAAATTAAATTAAAGGAATTTAAAATTAGTCGATTTTTTTATTTGTGGGGTTTATCACACTTATCTGCAACCTTGAACACTAACCAGCAATCAGCAACCTTGAAAAATCAGCTTTGAATTTTGATAGTGCGCTGACCTCAAACATTTTTACTGGTTTGTTCATTTATTTGCGGAAAGCTTTGTTCACATTATTTTAAATTTTGATTGTAAAATACAAACAAATACTGTGTTCTTGGCCTTGTGTTCTTTTAATGAAATTTCGCCAGCTAGCCACAGCTTCCTTTTTACATTTTAAGTTGTTTAAGACATTACACATTACATTTTAACAGACTAAATCGTTTAAATTCAAACAGCTGGCATAGCCCATATCAAACAGTAGTTTATTTCTTGCCATACATTGGTTCAAATGTCTGCCTTATATCAAAAGCCTTAAACTTCAGTAAAATAAACTTTAAACATTCCTTTGTTAGGCTAGTGTCTTTGTGTAAAATTATTAATTTCAGTTTGTCAGTTATTTATAAGAATATGAGATCTGCTCATTAATTTTGAAATGTCCCATACTAACAATAGAGGGTTTTGATCTGTCGAGGTCGGATCATCCAATCAGTGAGCAAAGGTTCTCCTGTATTACTGTACCTACTTATCACGTTCAGTCCGACGGAAGACAACAGTCAGTTTTTGTACTAACCATAATCCCGAAGTGGCTCTGCAAACTTTCCAAAACTCCGATGTGTAACACCAGTGGGCAACTGTTCCCATTTGATTTGATGTTTTTTCACAGCGCTTTCGGAGCTTTGCTGGGTTATAATGTTAGTGTGTTCGTATTTTAGGGTTGTGTAGACACAACGTGGCCACTGGTGGTGCACGTGTAAACTTTTTTTGTAAAAAAATAAATGTTCAAAGATCAAGGTGATGTATAAAAACGCCAAAAATGGCAAAAGGGGTCATCAGAAGACCTGGGAAGTGCTTTACTCGTATGGAGGTTGTAATAGCTAACTGCGTATCGTTCGCCACTTCACTGCCTGCTGCACCATCAGCGAATCATGTGTGTGCCACCAGTGGCGCATGTCGCGTCAGCTGGCACATTGTCGCCCGTGGTGATTTCAGCAAGCCCACCGGACGACTTGCGCCACCAGTGGTACACTATTAAAATTTATTAATTTCACTTAAATTACCTACTTTAGGTAAACACAAGGTAAAACCAACGGATATCTTTAAGACTTAGGCAAAAGTATGACTTCAGTTAGTTTTGTCTTTTTGGTCAGTTTACCGATTATTGCAACGTCCTTTTAATAAGTTTGAAAATTCAGTCGTTTACCCACTGGTGGCACACATCGTGCTGAACGTGATAACCAAAACAAAACACCAGACTTACCTGAAGTCGCCGAACGACCGGAGCGGCGCGAGCTGCCCCAACAGCCGCTCCAGCCGGATGACGGTGTCGCGCTCGCCCGCCGGGTGCTCGTTGAGAATCCTCTGCACCTCCGCCGGGTTGTCCGTGTTGTGTTCCACACTTACAACAGACAATTTTTTATTCATTATATGGTGTGTACATCTATTAGTACACTGAATAAATGCCAATTAAATTAGGGAATACAAATTGAATACATATTCTTTTAGTACTTTTTTTAACTTATAACAATCCTTTTTTATATTCTCTGGAATTTCCTAAAGTAATTTATTACCTTTGTTCTTTTTATATTTAGTTCTAACCAAGGATGACAAGGTACAAAATTGTTTTTATGCCTTGTATGATTTTGGTTGTTCTGAAGATTATTTGACTAAGGCCTATTGCAATTAACAACCATAATTCTTTCTAAAACTTAGAGACCATAGACCGTGAGCATATTTTACTCTTTGAAAATTTTCTAGCTGACTCATCTGGTTTCAGCCTAAAAATGTTTTTATTGCTCTTTTTTGAACCTTCAAATTTTATTTTTTGCAGCTAAATTTTTTATTTTATTTTTTTCAATACAAGGTAGGCTAGTTTTTTTTGTGCTAAATGAGTTTGGATTCGCTGCTGATGATAAGGAGTAGATTCCTCGAAACATGTTTGGCAAAGTCAGCAAAACTTTCTGATATCTACAGGCTATTACGAAAGTAATAAATATTGACAATTTAAAAATTTTATTAAAATCTGATTTTGATCTTGAAATTGTGACTGTACAAAAACAGATATTCATACACTACTTTTCACCTTCGCCTACCTGAGCTTCTTAGCCGTCCAGGTGTCTGAGTCGCTGAGCACGCCGAGCACCGCCTGACAGTCGCCGACACTCGCCAGGTGCAGGTGCGGCCCATCCACATGCGCCACACACGCCACCGCGCCTGACATCGACACCGACATTGTCTTCACCCCCACCGCCTCCCCCGCGCTCGACAGCGCCTCTCGCGAAATGTCCTCGTCCAGTCGAAGGAACGCCCGCTCCAACGCCTCCTTCATTTTAAAATCGCTCCGATCGCTTTTCGACAGGTCCGTCACAAAGTTTTTCAGACTTTCCGCGTACATTCCTTTCAGCTCTTCGACGAACTCGTACTTGTCGTTGAAGCTCTGCAGGAGCTGCATGGTGGGGTACGAGTCGTCCATGGATTGTAGGTATTTGTAGAGCAGGTCCGGCGGCAGGAGGGAGACGGTGATGTAGTTGAAGAGTCGCTTGGCAACGACCTGGGCGCACGCCGCGCCACCGTGGCCGTCGAACACCCCCAGCAACATTCCTGCAACAGCCGTTCATATGTTGTGATATATCATAGCGTTTTGTTAGCATCATTAGTTCATATCCCAATGAAATGGCAATTGGACCCAGTTTCGATCCTGGTCAGGGCATAAGAATAGGTCTACCACTGAAAACAAACAGTAAAACTGAAAAGATCTTCTCAAAAGAGGCAGTTGGATAGAATTTTGTCTGTTAGGCTATAAATAGACGACAATACAATTTACAATACCATAGAATACAATGTAGTAACATAGGCTACATAGATTGATTGGCATAACAATGATTTGTGATTTGTAGCACAGATTGATTTGCAAACAGGCCCTAACAGATACTTAATTTACATCTTCAATCCTTTTATTTTTGTTCATAGATGAATGCGTTTTGGCCTTAGGCCATCTTCAGCATCCTTCTTGAACACTAAACTAACATAATAATCCACGCTTAGATCTTCAATCAAGCTGGGTCAAGTTTTTAAAATAACACGAAGAACACATATAACATTTTACATGGACACGTAAGAAAACATTGAAACACAGGTTTAAAACAACACGTGTATGTATTCGGGAGCGGGCTCAGAACTGGGGTTAGTTAATAAAAAAAAGGATTGAAGACGTAAGTTAAATATCTGCTAGGTACAACAATATTCCAGATAGGCCTAATGTAATACAACATCTGGAATACACAGATGCCAATCATGGCTAGGGCCTATAAAGGATAAAAAAATCATGCATTCATAAGGGCAAGAAATCATCTAAACTTACAATCTAAATTATTTTTGTTATCATGCCATTATAGTAACAGAAGTAAAAAATTGTTTTACATAAAACGATTTATCTGGACCTAAGATCCAGATAAGATGTGTACGGGTATTTACCAAGTCAGAATCAGCAAAATAAAAGGCTCTTGGAAGACCCCTAGAAAATTTCAGAGGATCAACCAAGATTTCTTGGCATATGTTTGACTGTTAAGCATAGACAAGGCCTACAGACCTTAACCATTAGCAGAAAGAAAGTTAGGTCTGATACAAAATGTTGTTTACTATTAAATTTAATAAAACCAATTCCTGCCAGTCATTATTAGCCTATTAAAGAAATTGTTATAAAAGAAACAAATAGTAGGCCTAATATGATATTGAGACGTAGTATCCCAAAAAAAATTCTTGAAGATTACCTTCAGTCAACAAGCACCTAGCTTCTGAGCGAGTATCTTCAATTGGATCATTGGACGGCAGTTGGTTTGAGTCGTATGACTTGACAGAACCTGGTGTGGTAAATTCATGTGTATGTTCATTCAGTCTCAGAATATCAGTCACCTGGAATAAAAAAAAACAACATTGGGTTAGATGTCTCTTGCTTCCCCCACCCATAAAACAAAACCTTTTTTGGATGAAAAGACACAAGGTAGAGGACCATTTTTATTTGGCTGTTAAGTTCAAAAATACAACAATAAATGTAAACGATTTAACAAGTATTCTAGAGAGAAGACATCTGGGCTTTAAAACTAGTTTTAGCTTTAACAATAAAAGGTATCCATCAACAGAAATACAACATGTGTAAAGCTTACCCATGTTAACTTTCCTAGGCCTACTTAAACTCCCAGGCTCGAGAACCAAACGCTAAGATACGACCTCTACAAAACTTTCAGATTTGGAGAGCATATATAAACTAGGCCTAAGCTAAGTTACTTTAATTAAATTTCATGTTCCACGGCAACTGGGTGGACAGCACTGGCATCAAACCACAAATTGATTGATCTGCCATCTAGATCGTTTCAATTTGGTTTTATTATATTTTGGTATGTTTCATTGTTTATGAGAGAATCATACGCATAAGGGCTGCACTTCCGCAGACGCCTGGTGAAACAATCAAATGAAAATAACTGGTGTAAATATCGATATACCGGTACGTTGATGCTGAGATATTTCGTTATAAAATATCGGGATCGATACAGCTGACTATGATAATCGTAATTTTGGTTATATTTTGGTAATGCATCTGGTTAGGGATTTAAAATATTTCTTGTCAGAGTTTTAACCAAAAACTTATTCAAACAAACAGGACTTTGATACAAAACTCAACTTTACTTAACAAAATTATTAACAAAATGGTGATGTCGGCACTCGTTGCGAGCCTCACTTCAGTTTACTGTGCAGATGATGTAAACGTACGACACTGAAAGTGAATCAAATGCAAGATGGCGAACGATGTGAAATAAGATTTTAATACGTCAATTTGAAGGAAATGCTGTCGATTTTCTTTATGAACCTGAGTTTCGGTTTGGTTTGGTTAGGTTAGTTTCATATATGTTCATGGTGATAGTAGTTTGTGGTTTGATTGTCTAGATTGAATTTCTTATTGCTAAACCAAATTAGAAAATCGATTGTTTATATAGATATTTTACATCTGCTATTTGATTTGATTGTTTCACCAATCGTCTGCGGAAGAGCAACCGGCATAAGCCTGATACATTTGACAATGATTTTGGTTACTGGTTGTTACTGATTTTCTTCTTCATTATTATAGGCTACTGATAGTAGCCTAGTTGGAAAAGTATGTCTCGACCGGTTGAGTGAAATACAGTAGATTGATATCAGATTACTAAAAGCTTAGTGGAGTACACTTAGGTGAAACAAAGTAATCTTTACCGAAGTTCAATTACTAAACCGGAACAAAACACGTAAACAATAATCAGAAACTTAACCTATAAAGGGAGATCAGATGTCATACAAAAATGGCCTGGTTATGATTAAAGTTATTCATATTTCCTAACCTCAAAAGTAAAATTGTCGGTTGAGTAAAATACAGTAGATGGATATCAGATTAGGCCTACCAAAAGCTTTGAGAAGTACACTTAAAGTGAACATAACCTATAAAGGGAGATCAGATGACTTACAAAAATGGCCTGGTTATGATTGAAGTTATTCATATTTCCTAACCTCAAAAGTACAATTTGTCTGAGGACTGCCCCATCAGGTTAGGTCCTAGATACAAACTTGGGAGAAATTTGTCTTACCTCTTGTGGAGTCAGTCGAGGCTGTGCCCTTGGCTGTGAAGACGTGTGAAAATTTGAACTGTGTAAGCCACCATAAGAGTCTCTCTTCCTGAAGAATTTAGGAAGTTTATTGCTCTGCAAGTAACAATTTTCAAGGCATAGATTAGAAAATAATACCTTAGCTACAGATCCCGTAGCCATCGAACTGTGAAATTTCGAACAATCAAACCAATTGAACAGTAAGAACTACCCTCTGATTGACTTATAGCATTTTCAACAGACAAACCGCTACTATTTCTTTAAAATTTCAACACACTAGAGATTGAGAGCAGGAAATAGGGAATGGGAATGGACGCAGTAGCAGACGCCAATGTAGCAGAATTCGGCAGAGTTTCCATAGAGGAAGATAAAATATACAGACTAGGAAGAATCCATAGCGTAAAATATTTCAAATAACATTATGTGTATACACATGTAATATGAATGAGTGACAGTCCATAAATTACATCTGAAAATAAAGGGGAGGGGTTCATATTAAAATAGCAGTTTGAATATGTGCGAGGGTATGGGGTTGACGTTGAGATAGCGTAATTTTAAAATTATGTTTTATAAATGATTTTATTAGGGGTACGTTCCAAAACGTCGAGGTGCTGAATGTCCAGGTAAGTTATAAAAAAACTATCCAACCAGCATTAATCCAACTTAAACCACTGAACGTAACACAATCTATCCTAACCCTGCCAAAACTAACAGAAACTAACGTAACCTAGCGTAACCCAACCTGGACGTTTTAAAACGTTCCCTAATTTAGATAGAACAAATTTAAACATTTGATGTACCTAAATTCATTCAATTAAAGTTATTCAGCCTAGAAAAATCAAAAGAAAGTATGTACTCGTTCGTTACAATATCAGTTAAAAATGGTCATAATTTAGTTTCAGATTAAAAATCTATAGGTGTCATGAAATTCGAAATTAGTCAAACAGCTGAGTTCCTACATTAAAAATATGAGAAATAATCTGTTCAAGCCATTTCGAACATAACAATTTATGGTTTGGAACGTATGACATTATGCAACTTATTGGTTTCGCGAAACATTTCACACGAATCACAAAACCGACAAAACCGTCAAAAAAATCCGACAAAAACGTCAGAAACATTTCTGCAACTTATCGTGAAGCAATGTATTTTAGGGGAGCCATGATTTCGCGTCCCCTCAAGGCCACACTAGTTCCCTGCCTACTTGTGTGACGTGGCGCAATGCTGGGATCGCTGAAGCATGCCCTGTATTTTCATTGGGGCCTTGGTCCGCTTCGCCACGGTAAAAATGGGCAGGATTTTGAGTCGTTATGAAGAACGAATGACTCCTTTCTAGTGAGTCGTTCCACGCGAGAGTAATGATTCAAGAACTGTGAACGACAAAGACTTGGCTCTCAGCTCTTGCACCTAACTTATTTGAATTGTCTTTCGAGGTCCTATTGCTCATATTATTGTTTGCCAATGAATCATAATACAATATTTTACACGACTACATACTGCCAATAGTCAAGTCAAGTCAATAAACCGTATCGCAACATTTGACATGAGACAATAATCAGAGAGCAAATTCTTAAAACAGTATTAAAATATAATATGGAATTAATACCCTTTAATATTGCCCAGTCGAACAACCGCTTACTTTTAGTCAGTTTTAGTTTTATTGAATCTCTTAATTTTCACTAAATTTTACAATTAATTAGGCCTACATAGATTGAAAATAACCTGCAACTGCAACAGGACACAAACTAGTGATTCAAATCAGGACACATGTCAGATTTATCATAGCTGTGAATTAAGGAATCTATTTATCAACAGGCCTACTAATACTAATGTAAACATCACTAGACAATTTTTCACTATCGACCAGTGACTAGGACTAGTCGATTGGTTTCGAAGATTGACTAAAAGACTTCATTTAACAAAAGAAACCGGTCTTTTAAGTTAAAAGAACAAAAACAAACAATTTCCAATCGGTTAAGTTAGGTTGCCAACTAAATTTTGTTTGGTTAACAAAAACATATCGACTAGTTGACTAGTCCAACAACTCCACTTACCCAAGCAAGGTGAGAGAGGTGTGTTAAAAGATGATAATATTAATTTTATTGGTGTACAATCCTGTGCATCTACACTTATTTTAATTGTACTGATGTACAGGATTGTACAGTACAGTGAAATGGAGCGGAATACGTAAAAGAAAAGGAAAAAGAGGTAAACCTGGCGCCAATTCTTGGGGCCACGCCGTACATAAGCCCAATGTTAAAATTAACATTAGTCTTATGGACGGCGTGGGCCCCAAGAATTGGCGCCAGTTATACAGTGAACGACTCGCTGCAGGCATTGACAGATGTAAAGTCAATGCTGCAGGCCTCTGGTACATTTGATAATAGAAATTTTGAACTTTGTCTCTGCCTCACTTCAAACCAGTAATTTTGCTTGTAAGACCAACATTCTCTTCATGTTTAATCTGGTGTGGTAATGATCACTTAATCACTTAATCACTTAATCACTTTAATAAGACAGGTACCTCATGGAGGACGTTACCCTGAATATGAGTGAGGGATGAGTGTGATGATCGTGATGATAGTGGCGCGATCTTGTGGCCTTGTTACTGACTAAGGTTGGCATGTTCCTTAGACAGGATTGTTAATTAATGATATTTCATACTTACAGGTATTGCGAGCTGTGGCAATGTTTGACTTAAATTCTTAACATGTGACATTGTAGTAACCTTTCAGGGTATAAATTTATTGTTAGGCCTAGCATAAATTATATTTGTAACAAGTGGCATGACCTACTAACAATTAATTAATTTAAAGGCTTAACTTATCTGAAGCCATCTCTTTTCGGTCTGGACCATGTCATTTGATTCGGCCTGTATCATGGCCGTGACTGGAGACGCAATCCACCACCACGACTGCAGATTTACACTTACACTGTTGCTCAACATCAACACATTTGCCTCTTAAAAGAACTACGTCCCCGTGTTTATTTAACAATTCTCTCTCGTTAATTGTAAATTGAATGCAATTATTAGTGCAGAATTGTTAATAGGCAATCGAACATAAATTATTGTGAACATATTTGTTATTGATATGTTAGAGTCGCATCATTCCTAAACGATGGTTTAACTCTGACACCTCGCAACTCAAAAAAATCAAATTTTACAGGAGAGCCATGAAAACGTGCTCGTGTGTACGTAACGTACTCAAATTTTAAGTGGTTATTTTTGTGAGCAAAATTCCATACATTTTAAATAAATAGTAAATCCACAGAATTCATGTGTAATATAACACTTTAACTCCATTCATTGGCTAATGTAATATAATAATAAAAAAATAATAGTAAAAAATCAAAAGCTCACAAAAGGCCCACAATTTTCAAATTTCTAGCTAGGTACGGAGTATTATTGGAAGGAAGTTTTGCCAACTGCAAGATTCAAGGTGGTTTTTTCCCCGTTTTTAATGCATTTCCTGTAAAAATATCGTTGCGAGGTATACAGTAATTTGATAAATTGCACTGTCAGCTACATACATAAAAAGTCAAAAAAGTAAAATTTGAAATTCCAGAAGTAATGAGGTATTTGATTTAGACCATATTGAAGTTCTACACTGAATGCTATCAATTAAAGGGTTTAACAATAAACAAGAGGGTGTCAACTGCTGAACTGATAAACTCTTATTGACATTATCAATCAAGTCCCTCGTGATAAATTATTGGATGACGGTGTTTACCTCGTGATCACTTTACTGAAATTAGAGGCACAATCCTAAAATGATGATCTGTGGGTCGTATTGTCCCACTGAAAAAAATTGTAATTTGTCACCAGACCATGTTATTATCTCAACTAAAAAAATTGAACTTGTCAGTTTGACTTCTGAAAGCCTCATTTGTGAAACTTGTTTTTCAAAGCTCTGTACACTAATTTGATAGTTAATGTCTAGTGATACTTATATTTTGGCCCTTGGCATCAGGGATACAAGATTTTATCTTTCTTATTTTTTTCTAAGGAAAAAGTGTAAGATTCTATCTTTTCAAACTACTTAAAATAGGAGTTGATAACACAGCACGAGGTCTAAAATAAGCAACAGAACCGCAGGGGTTTGTTGTGGTACTGAATAAAAGGATTCCTGTCTCGTCACCTCAGTGTAAGAAAAAATATATCTGAAGACACATTTATATTTCATGATCAAATGAATAAAATATATCAGTTGTCAAAGTTGATTCAAATTTAAATGATTTTTGTATCAGAATGTTTGATAGCTCATGAACCAAAACGAGCCTCAGAGCAGAGTTAAAAATATGATATCTTAATTAAAATGTATGCTTATTGTACATAGGCTTTGCAACCCATTAATCCAGTCTCAATACCGTATAGGGTGATGTTTTATAAAACGATGTTTGTTACACTCAACTTTTATCAACAAATCATTGAGGGTATAGACCAGATCTAGTCCCCTCAAACGCTCGAAGTTAGGACCTCCATTATATTTTACACGTTATTCTCAGTTACTCAAAATTTTTATTTTACACTCGATTAAAAAACCTTTATGGAAATACATTTTACACGTTTACACAAGAAAAGTAATATCACATTTCTTGTAACAATTCGTAGAATGTATTTCCATTGAAAAGGTTTTAAATAAAATGTAAAGGAAAATTATTTGTGTGACTGGGAAACTCCACTAGGGAGCTAATGGGGCGGACAATAGCGAGTTCTTGAACTCCAGCGTTCTGAAAATGAATCTAGTTGAACAATTAAATCAGCTCTACGTGGCTTTTCAAGTCTAATCCTACTTCAATGCAATATACAATTGAGTTGACAGTTCAAAACGTGTTCAAAGTCGCAGCGAGACTGATGTTTTAGATGAACTTTAATAGCGTCTGTGAATGAAAATGATTTATTTTTGGTTACTTGATGATTTTCTTAGTATATTAATTTTAATCGTGATAATGTTTTTCTCTTCTGTGGTTATTAAATTAATAAAGTCCCTGTAAAATATGAATAAGTGTTTAATTTTACCAGACTATTTATGAAACTGATACTCTTGATGATTAAGGTGTTGTGAAATTAATAGTATTAAGAAAAAACATAACAGTGATTTTAGGATGGCGATACAGTAGATCTGTATGTACAAGTTATTGGTTTAAAAGTACAAAGGCTTTAAAAAATCGGAACTTAATTTTTTTTTAATATACTAGCTATTGTACCCGTTCTTCACTTGGTTACATCAATACATAACGAGAAAATTAACAATTGTTCCTATGGAAAAAGTAACTACCAAAAATTCCAAAACTATAACCAAAATGTAGGCCTATGTTTGTAAATAAAAAGGTAATGGGAACACCTCTATTTTTATAATATAATAGAGGGATAAACGTATTAATTCTCAGAAAGGGCTGAATTCAACCTTTACCTTAGGTCAGGGTGCACTTTATATCGAGCCGCCAGAGCCTACTAGTAGTTGCGACAACCGGGCTTTATCCTCTCTTACAATGCCTAATTTCTTCAGTCGTGCGGGCTTTTTTTATGTTGCGCTGTTATTTTGGTCTTGAATTGATTAAGTTATTGTTAAATATCTATATTTTAAATTTGCATTTTATCTTTAAAGCTTTAAGATGATCTGTGCTAGAATTTATGCTAAACATTATAATCGATTGTACAATTGATATATCATCCATTTTCTTTTACCCCAATGACTTTAACCCTCCCTACTAAACATTTTACCATACCTCTTCATTTACAAACTTACTTCACTTAAATATATAAATTTAGTCAAAAATGCTATCGAAAAAGTATTAAAAGGTCTAAAAGACGTAATAATTCCTTAATTTTTATATATTGCTTGCCATTAAACACTAATTAATTATGGTGTTCAGCAACCTTTCATTTTATTTAGAATTGAAAAGAATAGTTTCCTTGAAAGTGAACTCAAACTAACGGCCTTTGGGCCAAGCTTGATTATTTTCAATTCAAAGGACCAGCGAACTAATTTTACCAGTTTTGCCACTTCTGGCATTCTAGAAAGCTTGGAAAGTTTTAATGAACACCTTAGGGCTTTCTCTTTTATGTTGCACTTGTATGTCGGCCTTGAATTAATTGAGTTTCTGTCTAGAATCCTAGAAATCAAAGGTTTCCAATTGTATTATTATTTTAAACTCAATTTAAATTCACTCTCAATCAATGCTATTTCAGCGCTGGTAACCAGCTTACAATTCCCACGGCAGTAACTCACTAATTAGTCCTGTGGTTTCTGAAACCTCTTGTTCGGATGAAGGAGGGTGTGTACTTCAAAGTTGTACAGTTGTTAACAAGCCCTGGGTGCGAATTGGCGAAACGATTAATCGGTACGAGGATTGCAGAGAAACTGATTAAACAACGATGAATGTTACTAGTTCTGTTAGTAACTGAACATATCTGGACACAAGCGTATGGGGACAAGGCAAATGACCAACTCGGCATTTGACCAACTGGGTTCCCCATCACGTAGGGACGGCTAGCTCCATAGACGCCGTTTGATCACAGCTGTCAGACAGGCTCCGGCTGGCGGGGCTCACGGGAGACTTATGGATTGCTATGATGTCCGGCAGGGCACACGGGAGACTTATGGACTGAACAGCAGCAGGTGTGCCAACCTCATCAGAATATTTATGAATAATAATTATTGTATTTTCTGAATGATAATGTTAGGGTTTAAGCGGTTTGATGTTAATATTTAATTCGAAAAAGATACAATTACAGTAATAAAAAACTATGATCTTATCTGATTTTTTACTATCGTTATTTAGGGCCTAATGATTATTTTAAAATTTAAAGTTATGTAGACCAAAGGGGAAACAATGAGTTAATGATCACGAAAAAGAAGATAGCGACGGAAAGAGCAAAATATTCCAAACTTTGCATTCCATATTTATTTTATAGGAGAATTATTTATTTTCCATATTTATTTTTATCGAATGTGGTGAAGTGGCAGATTTGATGTTGTCAGCTGAGGGGCAATTTTAGATCTGTTCTTATGGTCAAGGAACAAATTTGATTGCAATGTTTCACTGGAAACAGTTATTGTTTTTGGTTAAAGAGAAAATTTAATGAACAAAAGGTTACTCTACCGAGAAATACTACAAACAACATCCTAGATATTCTTTTATATTTTCCCCTAGCTCATTACACACAATGCAATGGTCCCATTAGGGCAGTTCAATAGGCCTAAGATAATCGGAACTACAGGAAACCCTCATAGAAGTCCCTCGGATTTGAGTTATGAAAATAGATCCAGAAAGATTATTGTAAAGTGTTAGCTTTAAGTAGGCTACTTTTTATCGCAAATAATTGCCTCAGGGTAATTATTTGAAGAGATTCTTGTGAGAATTCAACACGTTAATAGGGTTTAAATGATATTTTTAAAATTACATGCTGATTGATTTTTTAATGATAATACAATCAGACGGGATGAGAATAAAAAGTGTATGGTATGGTGTACCTTACTAAAAGTTAATATAAACCTAACTATTTTTTAACTTTAAAATTATCTGCTAATTTATTTTCATGATTAGTTTTTGGACTCCTCCAGAAATGATTTAGACGTGGTCGCATTCTCTACTAACAAGGACTTTGTCATTGAAAATGATGTAAATAAAATAAGCAGTAGGCCTAAGTTTAATTAAATGTTTGATATAGTTGTGGCTAATTATAAGGACAGTTGCATCTTTTGTTCACATACTTAACAGCCTCTTATAGTACACTACCTATATTTTCCAATAATCTATCTCGTTATTTTAAACATTAACTAGTGCATACAGATCCTACAGACACAGATCCTACAGCTCTGGACAGCCTTACTGGCGGGTGAGTGGGTGCGCTGTTGTCGTTAATTTCTGCAATGTTTTGTTAATAAATCACATGGCCATTTGTTTATGAAAAGGTACTGTACTTTACACAAGAAAATATTTTGCTGAAACCGCAAGAGCAACTAATATTAATTGCTTGCAAGCTCAACACAAATCGAGTAGTACGACGACAAAAGTGTGGAAACACATTCTTAAATGTAAACAAATCATTTAAGATTAATGGTGGCCAAAACAAAAAGACCAGCTGATACATTGCGCAAATATTTTCCAGAAATTTTCATTGCGTAAGAAATCTCTCGGTGAAATATTACAGGGCATTCTTTTGTAGTGTAAATGAGGTGAAACGTAAACAAGGTTTTGACAGTTCTACCAAAACATGTGTTTATCTAGCAGACATTTTAGGAGATTACAATTTTCGCCACCCGCCAGTAAGGCTGTCCAGAACTATAGCAAAATATGCCTGGTATCGGTCATGTTCAACGTAAACGGCCTTACTTGTAACATGACAGACTTGCCCTGGTTGGAACAGTTAAAATTATTATCCAATCAGTATTTGTGAAGTTTGTACACAAAAATGTTAACCTTGAATATTTTTTAACCGCACAACCTTTTAATATTTAGGTGAATAGAACCAGTTAGTTGGTCTTGGAACCTGTTGGTTGAGACCAATCACTCATGGACCCTGGCCAGCATTGTTTTTTCACAAGGGTACATGCCGGCATCGGAGTCGTAAAGACCACAGGGACAACAATATATAAACGGATAAAAAGTATTTGTGAAAAAAATACAGGATTGCTTCTATAAATCTTTTCTAAGACCCACTCAACTTCAATGGTTATTTGTTTCCTGTGATTGTGTGATATGATAATAAGTTACAGGTTTGTTAATATGGTGCATACTGATGGAAAATACTGCTTCGAATCTATACAAATAATATAAACTTCGTATTTGGTTGTACGAAATCAGTAGTGAAACGGGTTAGGTACTAGCAAAAGTACTTCTGTTGCTTTTCAATATATTTTAAGTCTAACCAACAGTATATCAACTTATGATCACAGAAGGCCTAGTTATAAAAATACAGTGACCAGACCTCAGTAACCTTTCGATGGTTCTAATACAAAATAATTGTTTTTTCTACGTGTAGATTAACCATACGGTAACAAATTGAAGCTGTGAAGATTCAAAAATCTTGTTCCCGCACTAAGGTTGAAATCTATGCTAAGACATATGAAAACGCGGTGGCTTAGTGGTCTACGCATTTGGCCACTCGTTACGAGGTCCCGGGATCGATTCCCGCCTTGCAACGAAATTCTTACATAGTAATCGGCACAAAGAATTTTTTGGGGTGTAAGTAAATGACTCCACAATCAATTAAATTGAACTTAAATTTCAACCTTACTTAGATTCGTTGAAGCCTCTATAATTTTTACTTTCCTTCCTTCAATTAATTTATCAACTAATTATTACATTAAAATTCCATAAATTAATTTCAAAAATACATTACTGAAGTTGTACGATTTGAGTAAATGAACGCTGAAAAGCCGGTAGGCCTACTTAAGAATTTAAAACACCCATTAACTTCAGGCATCAAGAAAAACTGTATGCCTTATATTATCTTATTAATTCAGTAAACACTTGTACATAAAACAACTAAATCTTAGTAATATTTTGGTAATTTTATTAACAAAGAAATATTTTTCAAGAGAATATATTGATTAGGTAACCGTTAACTTAACCGAATACAGATTCCTTATTGCCTTCAAAAATCTCAATTACCCTAATTCAAAACATTTATCTATTGATTATAACATTAATAATTATAGGCCTAAGTCAAAATGTTGTTATTATTCATCGCCAAAAACCCGGTGAGCCTAACTTAAATGGATTGATAGTATTAAGGCATTCACTAAGATCATTCCTCAAAACCAAAGTCTACATGGCTTACTATGGTTTAGAGTGCCTACAAATGTCTTTAAGACCGAGACGTAGCTCGGGGATGCGTATTTAAACAGAATTTCTACAGCAAGATACAAAATACCAGAATTATAAGTTTATAGATACGCCGACTATTTCAATAATTAGCTATCTTTTCTAACGATTCTCCGAATTTTAACACATCTTATTAAACAAAAACTTGGATTTCGAAACATAACATTCTATTACAAATCAACTCGGATTTATGTAAGCCGAATCGAAGGTTTCCATCGTGTCAATTCTTTTCTGGCATCGAGTTGGCAACAGCAACGTCGTGAGTGAGTTCGTTTATCGTCTGGACGGTGATGAATGAATGAATTAAACAACAACCAATAGCGTTCGACGTTCGACGATAGTGTCGAGCGGTGTGCTCTGATTGGTCAAGCTCTGCGTCACAGTGATGGAGAGAGCCTGTTGGCCAAACGCTCTGTACTAGCGTCTAAGGGCGAGAGATCACGCCGTGATGGGGAACCCCAGTCGGCCCAGTTGGTCAAACGCCGAATCGGTCAAATGCATGGATCCCAAGCGTATCACACAGCTATTATTGTGAGCATTGTACTTTGATGTCATAAAAGTCAAATGGTTTAATGATAATAAGAAATTAGCAATAACTGTGTGAATAAAACTAGATACCTTGAAGCTTCGATTGATTTAAACTCTACTAATCTGTACGCTTAATATTAAAAAAGCCAATAAAAAAGTATTACGAAATTAACATATATCAGTTTACTATAGCCATACCGTAGCACTGCGTAGCAATAAACTGTAGTATCTAACACCTCCATTGCAGCATACCTATGCTTGGCGAATTTCAAACATATTTTAACCTTTGTCTTCTATGATAAGAATACGCGTATGCGTACCTGCGTGGCTGGTGCAGGTACATACCTAAGATCGTAATAAGGGTCGGAGGGGGGGGGTCTAGGTAAAATCCTATGATTTCATGTCAATATCCAATTGCCCTGAACTACAAGATGCTAATTCCAAGATAATAAAGAAATAAGAACAACATCGAATGTTATTTATTTCCTATAAAGATAACCCGGGGAATGAGTATGAAGGTTTACGTCCACAAAAATGGGGAATTTGTTTCCAATTTACAATATATCTCAACTACATAAAGCCACTTACTGAGTTCTATCAAAAAATAGGAAGAATAAAGCAAATAAAGTAAGAAACAAGCGAAATAAAAGATTTATTTTCTTCATAAAGTTAACACGTGGGCAATTTACTGTTTGTCAATACCAATATCTTGATAACCAATGGACATAAAAGAAATGAATCAGGATAACAAATTATAATTTTACCCAAATAAACATAAATTTGGTTGTTTTTTTTATTTTCTACAGTACTGCAGGTTAAAATCCCTTTTTTTGAGGGGCCGACAGATCATGGTTGTCAAACATGACCTTTTTGCTAAAGTTGTTTAAATAAGTTTATATTAATATTACATTTTTGTTAAAATCATATTTAAAAAAAAGCAGCATTGCAACACATTGTCACATAAGTAGTAAACTTAGTTAACATTGAATCAAATCCAATAGGTGGTTCAATTACGGCACCGCTCTAAACAAACCCCATATAGTGTGATGACAACACACTAATACCAAAGAGTACTTTTTGTAAAAAAATGTTTATGAATGTGACAAATTAATTAAAACTACTTCAAATAAACTGAATAATAAAGACTTAGACGGCGCAACACCACAGCTTTACCGCGTTGCAACACAACTCTGCAAACTCAATTCGAGTTTGTTTTAATTAAAATACGTTTATTCCGACATTTTAGAGATTAATTTAAGAGTGTTAACATTAAGTGTAAATTTGCTCTGTGTGAGCGAATTGATATTATGGATTGTTTGTAGAAGAGGTAAGTTTTCTTAAAGTCATGCCAAAACAACCCGTGTAGAAGCAGACATGTTTACTCTGTGTTGAAAATGTGGCCACTAATGTGTAGTATTTGTACACTATTTCGTACACTATTTGTTACGAAATAGAAATAGAAATAAAACATATCTGACATTGCTGACAGAGCAAAATAAATAAAATCCTGGGACTTGTACAAATTGCATTGTGTAGCCTCACTATCTGTATTATTGAGTAGTATTTTCATTAATAAAACACATTGTCACATAAGTAGTAAACTTAGTTAACACTGAATCAAATCCAATAGGTGGTTCAATTACTGTACCGCTCTAAACAAACCCCATAGTGTGAGACAACACACTAATGCAGGCGCCGCCAGTGTCCGTGAGTGTGTTTGCAGGCGGACTGTTGCCCTGAGGCTAACTAACATTAACCGTGCGCTCAGAGTTGGCGCTTCCCGCGTTGTTTACTGTTATACACAGCTAGTAAATGCGTAATATATTCGGAGTTTTTAGTTGATTTAGTATTTTTAGCAAATATCCTATGGAAAAGTGAGTAATAAGCCATCACTAGGTAAACGAGAATTGCATGAGAATTGTGGTGGGGTATCATGGTCCCGTGTGTCAGAGTTACAGCATGGGAGAAGCCTATTGTTTAAAAATTTACATTGTGTGTTTAAACAATCTGCCATTGGCGTTTGTATAAAGTTATACTCTCTCCATCGAGACATGGGACCATGATAATTTTTGTTTCATGGACACTTCAGAAAAAAAACACCATCCTTCGTTATGTACGGTTTGAAAAGTTATTTAAATTTTAAGTTTAATGTCGTTAGTAAGTTTGATTTAAGTTTTATGTAGCGACTATTTGGTGTAAATAAACAGTACAATGTTTGGATATATTTGCATAAAATATGTGTATTTTGTACTTAATAGTCTTTTTAAGAAAATGCTTTATATACTTACTTTAGTACCGGTAATAAAGTAAAAAAAAAATTAAAGAGACTTAATTTTGTTTACATTATAATGTAAAATAATTTGTTATAAGTTTAAAAATAGGAATAAGAGAGAAAGTCGTATTTCATGTAACATAAACAAAAAAGTAACAGTTATTAAAAAAAAGGGTTTATATAAAGCATAGCCTTCTCTAAAGGCAAAAGTAATGAGAACGAATTCTTAGAACAGAAATAAATTATGTTTTGAACCAGAAAACACTTGAATCAAAAGTTTACGCTACTCGAGCACAAATCAAGAACTGGAAATCGTTGTTTAATTCGGTTCTACTTCATATTTTAGCTAAATTTTTTGAAAAAAGTTTAGTTTCCTTTAAAATAAAAATTTAATGTGACGTATATATTACTACTTTACTTATTTTTGTGTAAACAGTATTAATTTAATCACAAAATTGCTTACTCATACAGGAAAACAAGCTAAATAAATTACGATTTCCAAACAAATGCAGTACAGTTTACCTAGGTAACGGTCAGTGGTCGTAAAACCCCACTTTCCCGAGGCGAAGTTGCAGTTCTCCGTCAGACGTTATGGCCCCTCAGGGTTGGTCCACATTTTACCGTTTGTACTTGGGGTGCCACATTTTACCACTTGGGGGATAAGATGGGTATCCCCATCACCTCCCGCCTTTTTCCCTTTATCGTGGTTAAACCCCCCTGTCATTTAGGGATTGTGAATTTTGCTTTTGTTTAACAGTTAAAAAGTATTATTTTGCGTCAATCCATACTAAAATTCTAATATTGTAAATAGACTACATTTTACCACATGTAAGGAACGTAAGATACCGTAGTCAACCCCCCTCGACATTTTAGGGGTCGTGAATTTTTCTTCTGTTAAGTAGTCAAAAAGTTTGTTTATACTTGAAAACTAATACTTAAGTCCACATCAAAATACCTATATGTTGCTAATCAAACTTTGTAAAACTGGTAAATTGGCGTTTGGTTTGTAACTTGGTGATGTATAAAAATGCTTTGTGCAAAAGAGGCAGTGAACCTTTTACTATAATAACCATATATCATATGATATAGTATGATAATCTATATATATATAAAAGCCAAAACCCATTGACTGACTGACTGACTGACTGACTGACTGATCACGGTTTCTCAAAAACTGTAAGGCTTAGAGCCCTGTAACTCGGCACAAATATTCCTTACAGGCTCTAGATGCGTACTAAGAAAGGATTTTGCAATATTTTGCCTCTAAAGGCCTAAATATGGTATATTATAAAATACAATATGGCAGCCACTTTTAGCTTTCAAAGCTTAATTTCTCAAAAACCACAAGACTTTGGGCCATGAAACTTGGCACAATTATTCTTTATAGGCCTTAGATGCGAAAAAAGAAAGGTTTTAAAAATATTCTTTCTCCGACGGCTAAAATAGATTATTTGAAAAAATTCAAAATGGCGGCCATTTTAGTTTTTTCTAACTATGGATGGGAGTCCTGTAGAATATTTTCTGGGAACAGAAAAGGTAAGAGATTTAATCTACTGAAAGAATAAAATTTAAAAATTTAACGAGAAACTTTTTGGGGAAATAGGTTTTTGGCCAAGATATTTACCTCCTACTTTTTCTTACAGTTTTCGGTTTATTTTCAAAAACGTGCTAAATTGATGTCAAGTCGAAAACCCATCCTTAGTGTCTTTTTTGTTTTATATTCCGGGTATTGGGAAATTGGAGGAAGTTAATTTGTATACCATTTGCTAATCATGAGGAGAACATGTTTAGAGGAAGCGTTACACTTTCTCATTTTCATCTAGAGTGGAATTATCAGCTGCATCTTAAGGGTTTAATTGCATGCACATGACTCAAATAAATCAGTCCATTTGTTAATAATTCCTCAAAATTGCAAAAGGCACAATGTAAATGAATTAAAATGAGCTATCCTTTCAGCGGGCGAAGCTGCGGGTATATCTGCTAGTCATATACTATGGACAATCACATATATTCAGGGACTTACTAACTTAAGAGCATCAAGATAATTAACTACTTCTTATTAAATCCTGAAAACTGTTAACCTAACCGGTATGATTTTCAGTGTATTTCATTTTGTTGTTAAATTAAAGATTGATGGTCAATGGAGATTTAGATTGATGGCCTAAAACCAATATTTGGTTAATCCGAACTTAACTGTTATTTCTTTTCAATCAAAAGTACCTGGTGGACTGAGCATTGTCCGGTGAATTGTTTAGTTTGTTTACCTGGGGGTCCACGACTACCTGTTATTTGGGAACCATTTTTTATTCATCAATTTTATGACACTGAAATATTTTATAGTAATTGGATGAACTGGTAAACATGAAATAATACCGAGCAAGGCTCGGTCCACCAGATACTCTTAATTAAAACCTATATCCATGTATTTAATGAAGGACTGTAATGTTAAGCTATACGACTTTATAAACCCCCAAATAAATAAAGGACAACAAATCTAGACAGCTTGGCACTTAAAAAACGTAAAACTCACAACAACAAAAGCTTATGCGATGATCCGAAGCTTACACGGCTGTGACAAAAGGGCGATTGAATGTTGCAGGGCAGAGTTAATGAATGTCAAGCGACGGCCGGCTCGTCCTTTCCATCGGATTGTTCAGTTCTTTGTTTGGTCGTTTGTTTATAAGGAACTAGCAGTTGCCCGTGGCTTCGTTCACGAAAAAAAATTACAGCTGATCTTACTTCTGCTCTTTAAGCTGTCAAACTGTAGTACTCACAGCTGTTTACATTTCGGTATTTGAATGTTTACATCCTTATAAAATGTAAACATTGAAGCTAAAGACGTTCACGGGGCGTAGCCCGAGGGGATTTTAAGGAAGTGAATAGGCCTGTATGTTTCCCAGGTTCAAGATCTACCTCTGTGTGAAATTTCAACCCAGTCGGTTCAGCATTTTTCGAGTTTACTTATCCCATACATACACACATACAGAAACCACCTCTTTTTTAGTATAGATAGATAGCTGAACAACATGTTTAGATTTTAATATTATCAAAGATTCGGCTAAAGATTACGATAACATAGTACATGGTTCATGGGGGGATGTAGGTCATGTTATGTGGGAGTGCCAGCTCACATAACTGTGAATTATTGTATAGTACGTTCAAATTCACACTGCAAAATCCGTTTGAATGATCCGTTCAACTTGTTTAAATGGACCTTCTAACGTGTTTAAATGGTATGTTTTAAGGCCTATTACAAGGAGGTACTTATTTTACTTAATAACAACCGTTTGTAATTTATGCAAATACCTCAATCAAAGTTATGTTGAAAAAATTTTCCCCCTTCACTGCCAACAAATCCACCAAATATCAGGGGGTGCCAGACACTCCGCGCACCCCCAGAAATCCGCCCATGACATGGTCAACGTGGTACAGAATATATCTCTATGTTGCTTTGATTTAGATTTTTGCGGACAGTTGCCATCACTGATAAGTAAAAACAAGTTTCACGACGTTTCTGGATCTAGAATCTGAGGCGTGTTGACTCGAAGCAGCTACGAATCCGCATAACAGTAATGGGAAACTGTAACTCAATTAATTATAAGTAATTAATTAAGAGTAATGCAATGGTAATTAGAGTGAACCTGTAATAATATACAGTCAAAAGTAATATTGTTAAAGTATCGTGGTTTTTATTAATATTAACTACTTAATTAACAATTAAATATTAGCAATTAATTTTACGTCAAGGGTTTTTTGAAATAAGATCGAATATTCAAGTAAAATGATTATTAAAACACCGTTGATTGTGCTTCACTTATATGTTCAAATCAGGCAAGATTGTACATGCGTATTATACTTTTGGGTTAATAACACAGACATAAAATGTACCCTTACAACTCATCCAACAAAATTGTTGGTAAAACAGTGAAAATATATCTGTTATACTGTAAAGAAGATAGATTTTTTAACTGAATTAAAAATGATGGACAAGATCTTTTAAGATTTCAATAGAAAACAAATTATCTAAATGGTACATATATACGTCTTATTCCCTCGTAAATTGTTTCATTGAGGCAATTAAAATAGGCACAATTATTATGAGATCGATCTGTCAAATTTACGTCAAGTACTTAAAAAAGTAAAATAAGAAATGTATTAAGATCAATCCAGCCCCACGGGGTGTTCTTCAGAACACAAAAAAAGATTTAGTTTACAAATCACTCCGTCCACATCTCTGTTTAATAAAGGGGCCGGGAGAGCAAACTAAAAGTTCAACATTGTTTATTCAGCACTAGTCTCGGCTGCGAGAAGTGGGTGTTAATAGGGCACTTCCTTACTTCAAAGTAGGGAAGAGATTTTTCAATATTTCTGAAATTCTAAACTCTAATAGTCTAACGGCCTAGATGAATCCAAGCACGTGCTACCGTAATGTTTTTCAATGCCGGAGTTTCGTAAAGTTTTAATGTTTATTGGTGCCGTTTGCCCGTTGTTCGTCTGAAGTGTGCGTGTTTATGTGTATCCGAAGGATTTTATGACTTTATGACGCGTTCTATTGGAACGATTTTGATATCTACAGTTTCCGTGATCCCCTGCGGACCAAAAAAGCAGTAGCCTACTTAGTCTCTTTGACAGTATAGTACTTACTTATTAAACCACTCATTATAATTAAATCAGTGATTCATAGACTAACAATTTGACAAAATTGCCACCTTGAAAAACGAATAAAGATACGTGATTTTTGTTTGCAAAAATTGACTGCCTAAGAACTTGGTGAAATAAATAATGCATAATATGACATATGATTACATTTGAAAACAGAGATTCAAATTCGAGTCCCTTAGTTATAACCTTTTTTGTATTTTAAAAAGTTCAAACTATTTCAAAATTGCGTTTCATCGTTTCATCCTTGCACGTCAAGCCAGCCGCTCGACTGCGATCAGTTTGGGAGAAAAGTAGGAGACTCGCCCTGTATTCAAAATATTCCCTCACCTTCAAGATAATATCAGTTATTTACAGTTATAGTTTCCAACTTAATTCATTTTATAAATCTGTTAACAACTTTAAAGAGAAACAGTTAAGGACCCAGATAACAGATGTTTATAGAAGTGAATTGTGGGGTGGCCGTAAATCATTTCATACACAATGAACAACGGAGTAATCAAGTTTATGGCCAATGCTGTGTGTAAACTTCTCTTGTATCAAAATGATACAGCTCTCACGACTTTTTTTACAATTTCTATGGTTGAATCTTAGTTTTATTAAAATAAAAACATCAAAAGTTCTGAACGTTTGATTACTTACATGGCATCACTAATGTGGCCCTAATTTATTTGATCGACAGTATTTGATGGTATTTCAGTGTGGGTCAGCCCCCCCCCACAAGTTGAAACAATATTAGTTCATTTGGCGTTCATTTTTTTTCCTGCACATACTGTAGTTATATCAATCGTTAAATACTGTAAAAATATTTTTGGATGAATAGAGCTTTATTTAATTTAACCCTTCATTCATTAAATCCACTAAATACATCTATCTACTTAAACTAAACAGCAGGTCTAAGCTGACAAGATAAACCAACTAAGGAGTTTCACTTCTTCGCCACTGTAAAATCATTATTAATAGAAAAAGATTTTATGCTGTAAGAGGAAGAGGGGAAATGTAGAAGGGGGGGGGGGCTAAGAGCTCGAGGGCTGAGGAGCGACTGTAACGAGCTCTGCCGAGAGCCAGTCAAACCTCTCTTGACCTCTTCCTGGAACTCCTTGTATCCGCTTCCACCTGATTCCATCCCTGACCCTGTCAAGTAATTGGAAACGCTTTAGGGAACTGGGATATTTTTAATATTGAATTTGTAAAAAGGCTGAACATCTATTGGATTTAATAGGAGAAGTGCTTCAGATCCAAGCCTTTTCAGGAATTAAAATTACTGTTTTTTTTAGTGAATCCTCAAAAAAACATACGCTGTAAATTCTATGTTTGAATTGTGGTATCTTACGTAGTGAACCCTTGCATAAAGCTTATAGCTTGTATTTCAAAATAGCTCAAACAGTACTTATAATGGATTCCGCGTTCATCTTTCATCACAGGCCATATGTAAGATTGTTATTTTATTATCTTTGCTGGTTACATTTGTTTACTAATATCCGTAACGTGTTATTATAAAATCATCAGATAATTATAATATAATTTGGATAATGCAAATTAACTCGCCATTTGAAATATATGGCTTGCGGAAATTCCATTCTGATTGGTGAACGTGGAAAGAGTAGGAGGGTCTAGTTTGTAAACTAGTTTGTATAGATTTATATAGCTAATTCCATAGGGTATAAACAGTATTTATTAAATACTGAAAATTTATGAAATTTATCATAGCTTTGATTACAAATACAATATTACAAATATTTAATCTCAAAGAAATATTCTGAAATCTTAAAACCTTTTTGAGTTTTTTTAGACTTATTTAAAACATATTTTTTGTTCATTACCTCTTACAAACATATATTGAAAATGAATTAATTTGATAATTATGTAAAAATTGTCTTATCGGTAGCAAAAACGCCCCGTTACATAGCAGAATATTTAAGTCTGTCATGTGTAATTTATGACACAGCCGGATACATGATCAATCACATACTGCGACATGAAAGATGACGTCACAGTCGGCGTGATGTCAGCTGGGCGCGATATTGCTGACTTACAACAGCATTGTTCCCCGCTCACATACACAGTTCAGTCTTGTCATATTTCACTACGAGAATTGCAATGGGTTTTGAAGAACAAAGTGGAATAATAAACTTATTGCTTCTCACATTAAGGAAAAAATCAAATAAATCCGCTTATAAATTAAAATTTGAAAAGAGAAGTATAGAAAATATATCAAACTTCTTAAAGTGGAAAAAACTACTTTTTTATAGTTTTGTACGGCAAAAAAATATATAAAAATAAATTAATACGCAACTTTTGTAAAAAATTTAAATAACGTAGCAAAAATTATGAAAAGAATTGGAAACAGTAGTGAGGGAAGAGATATAACTGAAAAAACCTGCACCAAAGTCAAGGTCAAACTTTAGCCTAACTAAATAATAGTTACAGCTTTATAGTTCAAATCATAGTCTAAAAAACAGCCACCAAGTATTATCGTTATAAAGATAAAAAATTAAATGAAATGAAAAATTCCTTAATTTTTTTTATCTAACCAGACAAAGTTAGGACCGTGGTTTAACTAGGCAAAGTAAGGCAAAAAATGACAGTTTAATTAATTTAGTTTAAGTCTTTGGAATATCACTTATCTCTCCACTAAATATGTCTTGATTGTATATCAAAATTCCTGTTTTGTAGTGGCAATGTTAAAACCATTAAGAGGCTAGTATTTAAAATTAATTCTTTGTGATGAGAAGTACTAGGGTAAACACCTAGTGGCCTTACAAATGTATAGAGTGAAAGGGTTTAATGTAGGCAGAAGGCTCTCGAATAATTTTACTAAAAATAATGCTCAATTGAGGAAAGTTTTTTGTTTGAAATAAACTGTTATTTCTGAAACAGGTATGCACCAAAGCGGCGTGACAAGAGCAAAATAATTATTATTTCTATTCTTGATATTTATATTTAAATAAATGCTGCACATATTTTCAAAGCAGAATATTGTAATATTGTAGCAAACACTAAAGATTGCTCTTGACTAGGTCAGAATATGCACGAGGTTCTGACACCTGCCAAGCTCTTCAACTTTTCTGTCATTTTTGTTTCGCAGGAACCTTTTCTTGTAACGAACTTATAAATATTTAATGTTTTTTTAGCATTAGGAATATATTGGATTGAGAGTAAGTAGCAAACAGATTTTTATTGTGATTTCTTCAACTAACTAGACAGTTTTTACGCCTCTGTCCCGTTATTAAAAAAAACTATAAACGTTTACAGTTACAAAGTTTTTTGAAATGTATTGAAACTGTAGAGGCTAAATGTCGTTTAAAAATTAGTCTTTAAAGAAAACACTTGCACTTCCTTTTACAAAATATGTGGTTGAACCTAGTGTCAAAAGTACTATACTTAAGCAGTAGTTCAATCATATACTAATAAACGGTAACAATTTTCTCTTATTTTTTATTTTTGAATTTCCTCTTGGTCTTTGTAGGTTAATCAGGTTAAGATCTATTTAATCCTATTCATAAAGATTCTAAATAAATATACTATATTTTTTAATAGGTCGCTTCAGAAATGTCATTATTTCTTTAGAAGAGGTTTTAGATGAGAAAACGATCCAATTTGAATTGTATTTTACCTTTGATTGATATAAATACAAAGATAAAAAACAGTTGAAATTACAAAATGTAACAGAGCTTTTCGGACAAATGCCAATCTTTATCGGGCAAAAGTTATGAGATCCTATTAAAATGTTACCCATTATTACCATGGTCATTACTCTACCTCAATTAGGGTAATAACCAAAGTGATCCATCGGATACTGTGGGATACGATGATGACGTTATCATCGCGGATTATCAACAACGTTGATTGACATAATTGTGGAGTTTGCGGTCAATTGTTAAAATTTAACCGTTAAGATAACAATTTATCGGTAAAAAATCATTTTAGTTTCAATATTATAACCTTTATTTATTTAATAACTTAAAGTCATCAGTCGTGTAGTTTTTTTACATTCTTAGTCAAGATCTGGCCATCAATTATATTCCCTTGATTTGATTTACTATTCCATGAAACATATTGGCCTAATGCTGTAGTATTTTAATAGAAAACCGCCAGCAAAACCTGTTCGATTGAAACGGAAAAACATTTCCGTCCTTCAATTGAAAAAGATTATCAAACGTTTTATTGAAACCTTTGATCTTGCCTTTGAAGAATTCAGTTCAAAACTACATCAGTGTTAAAATAAACCCTCTCTTTTCCCAAGAAAACCTCCAACCAAAAGTTGGAGGTTTTCTTTAACATTATGGCCTATCTAACAGGCCATAATGTTAACAGGTCATAGGGTTAGCTGCAGACTATAATTAGTTAGTTTTTACGAGACGGTTTTTACTAGGGGTGAAAATATTGCCATTTAAGTCCTTTCGCTCCGGTGGATAAATACTCCTCGCTATGTTAAGCGGGAGCTGATTGCAAGAGAGGAACTTTCGCCTGATCGTCGGGAAGCAATAACCAGCCACACCGCCGCGTGCGGTGCTGACTAGTGTTTGGATATCGAAAGAAAATATCGATATTCATATCGACGATAATATCGGACTCTTAATATCGATATTCCGATAATATCGGATCAAAAATATCGATATATCGGAAAAATATCGATATTGCAGAAAAATTTTGTTAAAAATTAATCGAATTCATACAATATGTATCACAACAGTTATCAGCACATCTGTGACGTCCATTTGACGTAAAATTGTTTACAATTTATACTTTGAAGTAAGTTTAGATCAATAACCGTAAAATAAATTATTTTACTGCAAAAGACTCTTGTTTCAAGTAGCCTACATAGCCAAGATTTTTTTAATTCTTGTGGATAACCATATCTTTACAACAGAACAACAAATAATAAAGAAATTTAACTAAAAACCATTTCTTGCAGCTAATAAGTTATTTTCAAAATGATTTCTTTAATATTTCCTTTTCAAATAATATTTAATTACTACTAATGAAAAAGTGCAGAAAAGGTTAAACTGTATTTTATTTATGTATTATTCTTAAAAATTTGCTAATATCGATACTAACGATAATATCGAAGTAAAATTTCGATATTTCGATAACGTCGCAAGTCTAATATCGATATAAAAATAACGATATATCGGAACCTAAATATCGATTTTTCCGATATATCGGATATCGATACCAAACACTAGTACTGACTGCTTGATTGCTCACCACTCCGCTGAGACTTGCGCACACACACACAACACACACACACACACACACACACACACACACACACACACACACACACACACACACACACACACACACACACACACACACACACACACACACACACACACACACACACACACACACACACACACACACACACACACATCCCCTCTTGAGGGAACCTCATTATCGCCGTAAAGTACAGGTTTGTGCTCTATCTCTGGTTTTGATTATACGTGACGGTTTTACATCAACGTTTGAGTGAAATGCATTACTTTCCTAACAATGTTGAAAGTGTAATAATAGCGATTTGGGTGCAGAGAATGTATGAAAAAGAATTGTACATGCAAATTGATGATACGGATTGCCGGCAAAAAATTTTGTTCTCATTCCAAAACTTATCAACTTTATTTTTATGTAATGTTATTGATGTAAAGATAAAAGCATGTATTTCAATAATGCGAATATTCACCTCAAATATATGAAATATATGCAAATATATGTGTGTTTCATGCATCGAGAAACTAACTGAAAAGTCAACCGATATTTTTATAACCTTTACATAAAGAAATCGTAAATTAAAATATTACACAGAAATGTAAATGTTTAAATTCGTAAACTTTTGTAAAATATTTGTACAAGGTCAACCCCGCTTAAAGGGTTTCTGTCTTCTTTAAATACACTGTTAACAATATTAGTATAGCTAAATATAAAATAATTTTAAGGCATATGTTGGTGATAAAGCAGATTAAGCATTTTTCTTTCTTTTAAAGATACTACTTACGAAGGTCACAAATATTTTTATGTTATATAAAGTTGGTTATAAATTATAATAAATTAGATAGTTAAAATAATGGTTAATATTAAATGATAACGACAAAGTAAAAATTATTATTTAAAGTTTATAAATATAATAAAATCAATATTAGGGCATTTGGAGCCAGAAGATATAAGTAACAACGGATATCTGTTGCCAGTTGAGGGGTATCGCATCAGTGGAAATGACCTGCAATGCGGCTGATCGCGCCACATTATCAGTAGACCCAACAAGCCTGACGTAAAGTGGGACTGATGAGCTTGCACTCACTCAACAGGAATAACAGTTAGGATTTAAAGGAAAACATATTTTCAATGATAATTATTATTTCCCAATACTACTTTAAGCTAAAATTGTAATGCATAGTACATTGTGAAGAGGATCTGAACTTTTCCTGATGCAAGTAGAGTTTCTTGTATTAAAAAGGAACAAGTACTTTGTTCCTAAACTATAACTCATCAAATGTAAGAAAGTATTCCCCTTATTTAATAAAAAATTGCTTTTCAAAGAGTAACAACAGTAAAATAACAAATAAAGTTTATTACCTTCTACCAAATTAAATGAAACTGTATCGGCCAAACAATACAAGCAGTAACAAAGTAAAAACTTGACTTGTTATAAAATTCATAATGTTTTAATTAAGTGAGACATTCACTTTAATAGCCCAACATAAGTATTTTCAAGGTAAGAGAAGTCGACAAACGGGATGAATGCAAGTGACAGAGGCTTTACCTTTGAACTTAAAAGCGATAGTGAAAAGGACTGAACGTGTTTATCCACCTCGTTTTAACTACGGCGCAAATTTTCACAATGCTACAAAATGTTAATTGGATTTTCTTCAGACATTTTTGAGACAAAGCACCGCTTATGAATATACCAATGACACATTCAATACCTTATTAGGGACGTAGCTTTACATAAAAAAAACCCTCTGGAATAAAGCTTACATTATTTAGTGGACATGCGGCACTTTAAATAAAGAAATCGCAGATCGAAATATAATACAGAAATGTACAAGGTTAAATACTTAAAAATATTAAGTTTAAATACTTATTTAATCTTGTACATTTCTGTGTTTTATTTCGATCTGCGATTTCTTTATTTCTGTAAAATATAGAAGTTTCTGTAAAATATTTGTAGAAGTACAATATTGTATTAATATGTATACATTTGATCCGAAAATGCGCATTTCCTTGATGGTATGTGAATTCCTTGGTTGTTTAGTCTTAGAATTGAATAAGTTAAAAAATGTTTGTGTGAAATAAAAATACGGGTGACAATTTTTGATCTTTTGTAGACTTCTTGACCGTAAAATAGTTATTACGGTCCGTTGCATCGGTTACTTTAGACCCTCGATGCATACTAAATTTTTCCCACCTACACCATTAATACTAACTGTGGCATATAACTTTACCTTCGTACGACCCGTTGCTCCAACAAACTGGATTAGAATCACATATAAAATAAATATCACAAGGTATTTAGGCGATATATACAACGATTATGTTCACACTTTCACAATTAAAAAAATACACATTATATTATTTAAAAAATACTCCCGGAATCTGCAGATTAGAAGCAATCATGTTTATAAAACGTTCCGGCATATCGGCATAAACTATCTCTA
Organism: Flexamia atlantica; assembly: GCA_035578135.1. Classification (NCBI taxonomy): domain Eukaryota; kingdom Metazoa; phylum Arthropoda; class Insecta; order Hemiptera; family Cicadellidae; genus Flexamia; species Flexamia atlantica. The sequence continues at coordinate 1,466,587 of JAQJVK010000030.1, read as the reverse complement.
GATAATGTGTTCATATTCAGTGTAGCCAACTTATTTCATACAAAAATATTATTACCTGGCTAAGAATTGAATACGGTTTTGTGTTCAGAGTGGCACGATGAAAAATAATATATCCTTGGAGGGATATGGGAGAGCGCATAAATAATTTGATAAGGTAATTAATCCTCGCTTATAATAAAGAAATATGATGAATCGAATTCAAAATGGAATTGATCAGGTTGGTTCTACAACTACGTGGCCTTTCCATCAAGTCTAGTCCAGTTTCTCCAATGCAATATATTATACAATTGAAAAATACGTTAAAGACGAGATCGGTGTAGCAATGGAGATATTGAGGTTGATGTTTTTCAGATCACCTTCAAAATTACAGTATGTATATTTGTTATGTATTTTGATTTCCTCACATATTTTTTAATTCCTTTAATTTTCCATATTTTTCAAGTTTGGAGAAAGAATAATAGCATAAAAGTTTAAATTTCAAAGTCGCAAGAAAATTTATGAGTTTTACAAATTTCTTAACTTTTACAGTTAGGTTGGTTAGAAAAAAAATTTTTAAGACAAATTTAAAGATTTGTATTGTAGATGTCCTATTTAGTAGTATAAAACAACAGCACAAAGTAGCTTATACGAAATCGATACTAGAGCTGGCGTTTATGAACACTTATTTGAATGAATATACTGAAAATGTCAGTTTTTAAATTAGGATTTCTTCTAAATTTTTGTTGTTATTGTTCTAAGATCCTATTACTTTTTAAGCTATATTCAAATCATAACTTCAATTTTCCTATAATATAAATATGCATTTTATTATTTAGTTCATAGTACTTGTTTAAGGTAACCTACGTCGCGAAACTTTAGTTTTTCAAAGAATCTTTAGTTATGATCAATTTTCCAAAAGTATAAATTAAAAGTAAAGAGTGGATTTAACTTTAGACCCTTAGGTCAGGTCGTAGTTTGGTGCCGCACCGCCAGAGCTCTAATTGAGGCAATCAAGCCTTACTACTTTTCGTTTTTTCCAGATCACATTACTACTCATACAAAATATCAGAATTTTGCTAATCTGCTAAAAATGTCACTAATGAAAGTTATTTTCTAATATTCTTATGCATTTAATGAAGTTTTTTCCAGCGAAATATGTCTTATAAGACAGCCTATATACAGAAACTCTTGAATATAGTAAAAGCTTGCAACAAAAAAATACCAACCAGACTCCAGACTAACATGGCTTTGAACAAAATTTAGTAAACACTGATCCTGTTTCTTGCAAGCAAGTTAAGTAATTCCTAAAGCACTATCCTACTGTATTTATATTGATAATTTATCTGTTGGATAAATTGATATTTCTAGACTTCCGAACAATGCAGGTTGTTTATGTATTTCATTATGTGCTTAAAACAACCATCTTAAAACACAACTGGCTTTACTTAATGAAAAAAAATTAAACTCACACACAATTTACCAAGCATACAGATTTACACGTCGGTGAAATACCAAGTATTACACGTTTGGATTTATCAGGTATTACACGTCGGAGGAAATAAAAAAGGTTCAATCTTATGAAAACAGTTCTCTAGTTTTATTTTCAAGAAGAAAACTTCTTCAAAACTTGCAACGGAGAGAAAGATACATCCTTACTTCTCACGTAAGCCAACAACTTCCTAAAGTAGTTTAAAAGTTGTCATGCAGTATTCCGGAGAGGAAGCCAACAGCCCGTGAACTCGGTAGACATACAACTGAGATCTTGGAAGGAATTAGGATCTTGGAATAAACGTAATCGAATTTTTAATAAAGCGTAATAATCTTAATTAAACATTGAAGGGGAGAGAAAAACATAATACTTTACAAACGTTATTCGTGACAAATGTAAACGCAGAGTAAATAGTCAGTTCATGAAATGTATATTTGTCAACATGACCAGAAAACTACTTTGAAATCACCAGGAATGTTATCATCCAAAAGAGTTCAAAGAACCAAAGGTACCTAAACACCACCTACCATGGTTTTTACTTTAGGTAGGCTTTAGTATACCTAATAACATTGTATTATATATTGAATGTGTTTAGGCAACGTCGTGATATAATACATTATTGAAACTAGCCATTTAACGGACTAGTAGGAGGTTGGTGGGTCGTAAGGTCTAAATAAATCACACTGTTTCTTAACCCACGTGTGTGATGACAAAATGTTCACTCTCACTGATCAAATATTTTATATCTTACAATGCAAGATTAAATTCAAAGAAAAAAACAAATAGTGTAAAATGAAATTATATAACATAAACAAACCTCAGATTAAAGTTAAAGATAAGTATGTCGGGAAACTTCAAAGAACAAGGGCGTGATTAGAGATAACTTTGTAGAACTCCCACAAGGGAATACGTAACGATGACGGTAATAGCGGGAAATATTCAGCTTTAAGCCTTTGATGTTAAAAGGGTTGCTTAAAACATTAGTATGTCACTATTTTTCAAAAATATGTATTTTTAAATTTAGTTAGCAATACAAGATAAATAGAACATTGATTGTATTTGTTACTCTACTTATCAACTTATTTGCTCAGTGTACAATGCTAGTAAATTTTACTGTAAATTTGGATGGCGTGGGGCTGCTTGATAGGTAGGTGAATAAATGTTTGAATGGAGAATTTTTAGTATACAAAGCTTTCAATAACATCACGCTTTTTACTATAAATACTGTTCAATCATTAAACGTTATAGTTTTATGTCATGTACATCACGTATTATATTAATGCCTGCTATATCTCAATTATATTACTATCAATCTATTCTGGGCCTTAAAAGGTACCCGTATGAAAACAGAAAAACTTCCTGGGAATTAGGATATAAGTTGTCATAGCTCTTTAGGTTGCCGTAACAATTTCATAAGCTTCAATAGTTTAACATTAAACTTTGGAGTACCATAGGACGTAACCAAATGAGAATTTTGTAAACCCGTTTCTTGTTTTTTTTTTTTTTTTTTAAACAAGATGTTTTTCTTGTTCGTTTTTTCTTGTAGTACGCATATAGGACCCCAGGGAGTATAATAAAATTACCAAATTTCAGCTCTGTAGATCTCATAGTAGTTTTGGAGATTTTCTGTCTATTAGAAATCCCCTTTTGCTCGATACATAGTAACCAAAAGAACCAAGGGAATGGCTAGTAGGTAGTTCCAATACAGCCGACCTTAACAAAGGCCAGTGTGGCGACAACACCTCCAATGTAGGCGATGTGAGTGTACGTACAGTTCGTGTTGACGATTAACCCGTTGACCTCGAGTACACATCGTGTCCTCAAAGCTGTCACAACGCGTATATTTTAATGCAATATTTGTGACGAGAATCAACTATTTAATAACTTTTTAAATCTGATATTTAAAAGATATTGACCATTTTTTGGCATTTTAAGGGAAATGTGAATGAAAAACGAGCATGATACCAAGGTGTAGCTTTGTTACCTATATTGGTACTGAAATATTCGTAGTGGTACATCAATTGATTCTTTAGCCAGGATTAAATTAAAGACCATTGATCAATGACAGCTGGGCCAAAATTAGAGTTAAGACCGATAAAAACTTCAAAGTCTCTGGTTTCATTCGAAATTACGGTTTTTACTGATCGTTTTTATAAAGAAATCACATGATTTTAAAATAATGTGTTGAAGCTTCTACCGTACATTCTTTGATCAGAATGGAGCTGGAGGTTTTTGGATTTAAAGGTGAACACTATCCCCACTCGGCTGAATTTCCATACGATTAAAAATTGCTAGCCAAGTGTTGAACATTAATTTTCTAGAGACAAATAAATGAATGCAAATTTTAAAATTCGATTGTGTAGTTTTCAAAGAATTAATTTTATTGGAAGGGACGATAAGATAACTTCATTATTCTAGTTAATTAAACGTTGGTAAACACCGATATAATGACTTTAAAGAGTGTGGATTCAAAAATAATTAATTAATTTTGTTGTGTAACGTAATTACTGTTCTTTTTAATGAACTGTTTTGGATTTGTAATTTTTATTATGCCGGGATAAACATGGCTTGAGAAGGCTTAATAATTTGCCTTCTCAAGTGATATGCTAATTATTACATCCAGTAATAATTAGCTTATCTGAATGCTATTAACTGTTTCAAAAAAGTATTTTTTTAATAAAAAGGTGTAAATATAATTTTTTTAATGAACCATTCAATAATACTGGAAGAAATTCAAAAATAAAAACGCTTTTTAAAGGTTTGAATCTATGCAACTTCTAGCCTATTTTCAACTCGTGAATTCACAATTTTATTTAATAAATGGACCGAGAAAGCAAACTAAAAGTTCAACATTGTTTATTCAGCACTAGTCTTGGCAGCGGGAAGTGGGTGTTAATAGGGCACTTCCTTACTCAAAAGCAATGAATTTAAGAGATTTTTCAATATTTTGGATCTTTGTTTCTTTTGCAAGAAAAGTGAAAAAATCTGTACACTGCATAATATTTTGATTTAAAGTCGCAAAGGAAAGACGATTGGTGATTTTTGTTTTAGTATGTAAGCCAATATATGTAAAATTAACTAAAATGTAATTAAATGTAATTTTACTTATGTATTTTAATATGTAAAAATTTGAATGGTTTACAGTGATTTATACTAGTCTTTTATCTATTGAGGTATAGAAAGTAAAGGGTTTTTTTTAACGCAACCCAAAACTTCATTATATCAGTGAAGGATTATCACCTCCAAGATTCCCGGATTTGACGCCACTATATTATTTTCTTTGGGGATACATAAAAAGTAAGGCCTACGAAAACAATTCACTGAATATTCAGCACCGTGAAATAAACATACAAAATTTAATGCAAGAAAGTCAAAGAGGTACCTTGCAAAACGTGTTCGGGAATTTGATGGAGAGAGCACAACTTTATACAAATGCCAATGGTGGATTGTTTGAACATTTAATGTAAACTAAATAAACGTGATCAAACCTTAATAATAGGTTGTATAAAATGTAAAAATTATCAAAACAATACTCATTTCTCATTTCGATGTACACTATTCAATCTTAAAAATGGGTTGTGTTAAAAAAAAACACCCTGTATAATGGAAAACTACATTTATGCTAATAATTGTGTCAATAATTACTATTTTTTCTTCGATAAAAAAGGTGTTCTGGAATATATTTGATATTTATAGCAGCACACAAATTCTTAAGACATTTATGTCATAGATTGAAGAGTGGGTAACTTTGTTGATCTTAATAGTAGTTGGTTTCATTAACTATCTCTGCACGCTAAAAATTTAAATAAATAAAATAATAAAAATAAATTAAAACTATACGTATAAAAGCTTATAACTATTTAAAGATGAAGAATTTTGAAAGGCGCTTAAGCGAAGGCGTTGATAAATTACTTCATATAGTGCCAAAGAAAGATTTGGAAATTAATAGTTAATCAGATACGTAATATGTCTAATACAGATACAGAATAGGGCCTAATATCTCTAGTTTTATTTGCTGCTTGAAAGAAATACAAAATTATTTTATCAATACTTTATAAACAAATAAAATACAAGAAAGTGAACAAGAATGTCAATCTATAGTATTCTATAACTTATGGTAACCTAAACAATAGAAATAAGCAAGTGGAGATCCAGGCAACAATTGAATTGTTGGTAGACGTGAATTTCGGGGAAGCAATAAATCATTTACACTGAGCACAATAGAGTAATCAAGTTAATGGCAAACGTTGTGTGTAATTCTCTCTTGGAGCGTTTTCTCCCGTGTCAAAATTATTAACACCCCCTCAACAAAGAGAAGTTAAAAATTAACTGGTATATTTTACTAGTATGATTACAACGATAATGATTAAACCTCTCTTGATCTCTTCCTGGAAATGGCTTGTATCTGACACTACCTACCACTGGGTTTGTGCAATTCAACTAGTATTCAACGTTGTTTAACTGCATCTGAAAATTGAGATATTTGTATGCAGCACCAAAAATAAAAGCAAGGGCAAAGTAAAGGTATGTATAATCTATTTACATGATTAAATCGCTAGGGGTTATTTTATAATCAAGATTCCTCTTAGAGTTCTGAACCGTTTTTAACAATTAATATATCGTTGGAAAGAGCTTGGTATGAGGTTCTGCAGAAAATAAAATGCATGAACGTTAGACTAAAGGCAAAAGCCTTGAAAGTTTTGTATTTTTTAAAGAAGTTAACATGGGAATATAAATTTAAAAGAACAGCTGACTATGAACATTATTTTATCAGCGAACTAAAAAGAAACTGGAGGATTCTGAGCAGCGCGTGTTGATAGAAACAGTTGATAAAAATGATAAGACTGTAAAGTAATGAAGTTGGTCCTCAAGTCAGTTCCAAATCCAAGCGATTCATTGGCCAATTTGCATAGTAAGAGACCGCCATTAGCAAAGTCACCTCGCGCACCATTCATCATGCAACCGCCAATGCCTATCAGTTTCTTCCGCCTCGCCCATAATTTCCTTTTCGTTAAAAAACTTAAATCGACTTATTTCACATCGATCTCCTCAATAAACATTTAGTGCACAGTACTTTGATCTGTTCATCAATTAAACTTTAAATATTAGAACAAACACTGTATCTCACTAAACCTTTTTAATTGATAATATTGAAAAATTATCCACATTTATTCGATGCCATAATAACAGCCTCGGGAAGCTATTTCGTAAACATATTTATTCAGTTTAAGCTGTACAGCCAACCAGTCGTTAGAAACGTTAATTGATTAACTTTTAACGCTTTGCACATGGATGCTTGCAAATTCAAAATTACTTTTACGTAATCATTTTTATTAAAGACATTGTAAACCACAATCAATTTTTAGTCTTGTTATTTATTTATTAGTTCTGTGTTAGTGTAAATGATTAAATAAATATAACATAATCTTAAAGATAATTTTTTTTGGTGCAGTTGGAAAACTCTACACTTGTTTCATAATATCCATACCCATCGAATAGTGGCGAGAAGTATACAGAAGAAATCTGGGTAGAAAAACTCTCAAGCTATGAATGAAAGTATAATTTTCTTTAATAGTCTTGACAAAAGCTTCAGAATAAAGTGTAATATATCTTATGGCATCAAAAGTTCGCTGTAAATTTTAACCGAATCAGTGTAAATATTTCATAAACGTTTTAATGTTTTAATGGAATAAATAAATCAGATTAACATTTTCATGATTATAAAAATTTAATGATTCAATTTTAAATCAACAGAATGAAATAACATGATTATATTTAGAAATAGAAACACAACACACAAAAGAGGATTTCATTTTTAAAACAGGAAGAGGGGAAAATGCCGTTAGATGAGGGCGACTTTAACGAGCTCTGTCGAGAGCCAGTCAAACCTCTCTTGACCTCTTCCTGGAACTGGCTTGTATCTGATATCACCTACCACTGGGTATGTGCAATTGTAAAGCTGTCCTGAGTTTAACGATTTTACTATCCGACGGTTATGTACTGAAAATACACGGTTAGTTGCTGTTTAGTTACATGTTATCTATTTTAGTTACATGCGTATGCATAAGAAAGCTAAACATTCAATTTTATTGATTTTATGGAGAAAGACATTCAGAGGAATTTATATAAGTTTACTGCAAAAGGACGAACGAAAATAGGCCTTTGGTGCTTGAACTAGCCTAATGTAAAATAACCATTTTAAAACTATAATAGTCATCATACTATACCCTAGTTAGGTTATCAGGTTAGCGTTTTTACCCTGATAAAAATAATTAGACAAACAAAATGGGGGCTTTAAATCAAAAATAACTTAATTTTTAACAATAAGAAGCTTATTATATATTTTTCTTTACGAATACTTTAGTTAAAATATTTAAACTAACCGAAGAAGATTACCAACGGACTTGACATTCGCCGTAAAGAAAGACCGAAACTGAGGCAGAAAGACTAAGTCCAAAGAGAAATCTTCAACGAATGGGCTCATTCAAAATGGTTTGTTAAGGAAACATTCCTATGAAATATCCTTAGCACACCTACAGCTTAACATAAATGTCAGTTTCAAAATAAAAACAAAAAAAAGAAACGAAGTGAACTCTAGGTTAATAATAGAAGAATGGGTTAAGAATAGAAGTAAACAGATTTATGCAGTCGTTTATTTTTACTGCAGAAAGCAAAGCACCCATAAACGGTCACACCGAATTACTTATACACTTTAAAGCCTACATTACCATGCATAGTGGTGGTAAATCAGTGCCTGCTAGTCACTTATCTGCTTTTATTTTCAAGGATCTCAGTTTATATTTTATGAATTTTATTATTAAGTACTCAATATTATTATTATAAGAAGAACAACACGTTTTTTAATTTTTAAATAATCTTTAAGTGAACTTTGATTCTGATAATATTTATATCAAAGTGTTTTTTGGATTGAACAACATAACTGATTTTGACTCACTAAAAATGAACAATCTTTTTAAAAACTCAATCAAGCAACCTCCTACCTTAATTGAAGAGTACATTTCCCCCAACATCAAATAAATTTTGTTTCCAATCTTATGAAACATTAAATTCAAGAATCGTTACAATTGCCTCATCTTCTATATTTTTGAGGTTGTTGTGTGATTTAACCCAATTATTGCCATTGAATTCAATAATTAAATTATACTTACATAGGAAATATAAGTAAGTATAAATAAAATAATTACACAATCAAGAGGTTGCTGATTTAATCTCATAGACCTGCTAAAGTGGTCAGAGGCGTAAAGGATCATATAATATTGCATAGCTGGTTAGGGATGTGAGAATCAATTGATAATTATAGGCTAATTTCAAGTCGACCGTGCCCTAAAGGGGAGAGGTGACGAGTGAAAATGTGTTATTTCTAAAAATTTGTATGACATTATATAAAATTATAATAGAACAGAACATTATATAACCTGTTAGGTTTTGAAAATTGGTTTAATAAATAGTCCCAAAGAGGTAACATTAAAAAAGACATAAAAACCTCTTTCTTTGTTGAAAACTTAATACTGAACGTAACAATCCGATTGTCTCGGTAGTTCATCACCGAAAATATATAGAACATGACCCAGACAATTTTAGAATATTACAAGAGTCTGTTCAAAAAAATAAAATTAATATTTTATTCAGGTAGGCCTATTTGATTTTACAGTTTTCTCAAAAATTTCTTTAATCATTTACTGAATTAAAATCTCATAAAGGCACTATTTTTAAGTTGACACGATATTATACTGTAAAAAATGCCGTAATATCTATTGTAAAATCCCGTTGAGTGTTCCATAAAAACAATTAAATAACACATTTTACCTCTATACGAAACAGTACCCAAGGAATTTAATCCCAGGTTGAACAATGGGGAGTCGACATTACCTACAGAATGTGCTGGGTCTGCAAGGTACGACCCAGCCACCACAATGACTGAGCTCAAACTCTGTCGTAGCAGATGACGTCACACTAGGTATGACGTCGGTTGAGTGCAATATTGATGACACACAAAAATCTACTTGTCCTCAGACATATGGGATGAAAAACGATTGTAGGTATGGTTATGACCCAACTGAACAAAAAAGCGATAAATATGCAGGCCTATCATGAACAGATTCGAACCAAATATAATTAACAAATATAAAAGTGTTTGAAAATAATATTCCTGTCAAACAAGAAACACGAAGATATTTGGGAAGGTTATTATGTTGCCTTATTATGTACAGCTAAGAAATGTATACCCAATCAAATTAAAATATTGAGGGTAAAATTAACTCAAATATAAAAGTATTAGCATTTGTGTTTTTTTTTATTTTATCGATATTTCCATTTTGTGCTATAGTATAGTTCTTGAAATTTTGAATAAGAAAAATCGTATCTACTAAAACAAACTTCATTAGTTGTTTATTATTATATTAATGCCTCTATTAGGCTACAACAATTTGGATTTTGTAATTTATTAATTAAAGTGATGCATCAAAATATCTCACCATTAATATATTTGTTCACTTGGTCGAACAAGTCCAAGGCGTTTAGTTTTAATAGAACAGTGTTCAATGACGCATTATTAATGGTTATCAGGGTGGAATAGAATTGTTGATGAGAATTGATCCTGAATTTATTATCGAATATTCAAGGTGCCTGCGAACATCTTCAGCCATTTACTGTACGATAATTGCAAATCGTCTTCTTATTTATTAGGCCTATTCAATTTGCAACGAATTTATGTTTAAGTTAGGCAATTAAAACGTATTTCATTTTAATTACCAAGTGTTTAAACAGTCTCATCATAATTTAAATCGTTGTTTAGCTTTGAGGAACCATTTTTATTTTATTATAAGTAACCAACTTTATTTATCACTCAGATTTATTGAAATATTAAAAATAAGTTGCATAAAAATTATTGCAAGAAAACTATTCACACGGTTATATTAAAGTTTAAATATATACTACGTCCTTTGAAACAAGATCTTGACTTCGGCCTTAATATTATTTTGATCTTTTGTGAGAAACTGTTCCTACGGACATTGTTAAGATTCTACATATTAAAAATTAGTTAAACTTAACGAAAATATCACATAATCCATTTACAAAGTTTTAGTTTATAAAAATATTATGATAAGTAATAGAAAAATAATATTTTAATGTAATTTATAAATAAACAGTAAAGAATAATGAGTTTTATTGCCTTGTTAAAGTGTGGTCACAGAAGTAAACATTAAATACATGTGTAAACAATGTTACTCTAAGACACCTCGAAAATGAAACTTTATGAAATTTTATGAATGTAACTAATTAATTAAAACTACTTGAAATAAACCGTATAATAAAGGCTTAGACGGCGCAACACCACAACTTTCCGCGTTGCAACATAACTCAGCAAACTCAATTCGAGTTTGTTTTAATTAAAATGTGTCTGTTCCGGCATTTTACAGATTAATTTGAGAGTGTTTTAATTTGCTCTGTGTGAGTGAATTGATATTATGGATTGTTTGTAGAAGAGGTTAGTTTTCTTAAAGTCATGCCAAAGCAACCCGTGTAGCAGCAGACATGTTTACTCTGTGTTAAAAATTAGGCGACTTCGTACAATATTTGCTACGAGATAGAAATAGAAATAGAAATAAAACATATCTGACACTGCTGATAGAGCACAATCAATAAAATCCTGGAACTTGTACAAATTGCATTGTGTAGCCTCACTATCTGTATTATTGAGTAGTATTTTCATTAATAAAACACATTGTCACATAAGTAGTAAACTTAGTTAACACTGAATCAAATCCAATAGGTGGTTCAATTACTGTACCGCTCTAAACAAACCCCATAGTGTGAGACAACACACTAATGCAGGCGCCGCCAGTGTACTGTGAGTGTGTTTGCAAGCGGACTGTTGCCCTGAGGCTAACATTAACCGTGCGCCCAGAGTTGGCGCATCTCGCGTTGTTTACTGTTATACACAGCTAGTAAATGCGTAATATATTCGGAGTTTTTAGTTGATTTCGTATTTTTAGCAAATATCCTATGGAAAAGTGAGTTATAAGACATCAGCACTAGGTACACGAGCATTGCATGAGAATTGTGGTGGGTAAGTTATCATGGTCCCATGTGTCAGAGTTACAGCATGGGAGAAGCCTATTGTTTAAACATTAAACAATCTGCCATTGGCGTACATTATATGTTTACACAATCTGCCATTGGCGTACATTATATGTTTAAACAATCTGCCATTGACATACATTATATGTTTAAACAATCTGCCATTGGCGTTTGTATAAAGTTATAGTCTCTCAATCGAGTCATGGGACCATGATAATTTTTGTTTTGACCAGGACACTTCAGAAAAAAAAAACACCATCCTTCGTTATGTACAGTTCGAAAAGTTATTTAAGTCAACCATCGACTATTTGGTGTAAATAAACAGTACAATGTTTGGACACCTTTGCATAAAATATGTGTATTTTGTTTTTAATAGTCTTTTTAAGAAAATGTTTTATATACTTACTTTAGTACCGGTAAAAATTTTTTAAAAGAGACTTAATTTTGTTTCGATTATAATGTAAAATAATTTGTTATAAGTTTAAAAATAGGAATAAGAGAGAAAGTCGTATTTCATGTAACATAAACAAAAAAGTAACAGTTATTAAGAAAAAAAGGGTTTATATAAAGCATAGCCTTCTCTAAAGGCAAAAGTAATGAGAACGAATTCTTAGAACAGAAATAAATTATGTTTTGAACCAGAAAACACTTGAATCAAAAGTTTACGCTACCCGAGCACAAATCAAGAACTGGAAATCGTTGTTTAATTCGGTTCTATTTTATACTTTAACTAAAATGTTTGAAAAAGTTTAGCTTCCTTTAAAATAAAAATTCAATGTGACGTATATATTATTACTTTAGTAATTTTTGTGTATTAATTTAATCATAAAATTGCTTAATCATACAGGTAAACAAGCTAAATAAATTACGATTTCCAAACAAATGTAGTACAGTAAAACTCTTACATTTACCTAGGTAACGGTCAGTGGTCGTAAAACCCCACTTTCCCGAGGCGAAGTTGCAGTTCTCCGTCAGACGTTATGGCCCCTCAGGGTTGGTCCACATTTTACCGCTTGTACTTGGGGTGCCACATTTTACCACTTGGGGATAGGATGGCTATCCCCATCACCTCCCGCCTTTTTCCCTTTATCGTGGTTAACCCCCCCCCCCTGACATTTAGGGACGGTGAATTTTGCTTTTGTTTATCGGTTTAAAAGTATTATTTTGCGTCAATCCACACTTAAATTATAATATTGTAAATAGACTACATTTAACCACATGTACGGAACGTAAGATACCGAAGTCAACCCCCCTCGACATTTTAGGGGTCGTGAATTTTTCTTCCGTTAAGTAGTCAAAAAGTTTGTTTATACTTTACTAAGACTTAAGTCCACACCAAAACACCTATATGTTGCCAATCATACTTTGTAAAACTGGTAAATTGGCATTTGGTTTGTAACTTGGTGATGTATAAAAAAGCTTTGTGCTAAAGAGGCAGCGAACCTTTTACTATAATAAACATATATCATATGATATTGTGTGATAATCTTATACTACGGATAATCATATATACTCAGAGAGTTACTAACTTAAGAGCATCAATATAATAAACTACTTCTTATTAAATCCTTAAAATTATTAACTTAACCGGTAGGATTTTCAGTGTATTTCATTTCGTTGTTAAATTAAAGATTAATAGTCAATGGAGATTTAGATTGTTGGCCTAAAACCAATATTTGGTTAATCCGAACTTAACTGTTATTTCTTTTCAATCAAAAGTACCTGGTGGACTGAGCATTGTCCGGTGAATTGTTAAGTTTGTTTACCTGGGGGTCCACGACTACCTGTTATTTGGGAACCATTTTTTATTCATCAATTTTATGACACTGAAATATTTTATAGTAATTGGATGAACTAGTAAAGATGAAATAATACCGAGCAAGGCTCGGTCCACCAGATACTCTTAATTAAAACCTATCCATGTATTTAATGAAGGACTGTAATGTTAAGCTATACGACTTTACAAACCCCCAAATAAATAAAGGACAACAAATCTAGACAGCTTGGCTCTTAAAAAATGTGAAACTCACAACAACAAAAGCTTATGCGATGATCCGAAGCTTACACGGCTTTAACAAAAGGGCGATTGAATGTTGCAGGGCAGAGTTAATGAATGTCAAGCGTCGGCTCGTCCTTTCCATGGAATTGTTCAGTTCTTTGTTTGGTCGTTTGTTTATAAGGAACTAGCAGTTGCCCGTGGCTTCGTTCACGATAAAAATTACAGCTGATCTTACTTCTGCTCTTTGAACTGTCAAACTGTAGTACTCACAGCTGTTTACTTTTCGGTATTTGAAGGTTTACATCCTTATAAAATGTAAACATTGAGGCTAAGGACGTTCATGGGGCGTAGCCCGAGGGGATTTTAAGGAAGTGAATAGGCCTGTATGTTTCCCAGGTTCAAGATCTACCTCTGTGTAAAATTTCAACCCAGTCGGTTCAGCATTTTTCGAGTTTACCTATCCCATACATACACACATACAGAAACCACCTCTTTTTTATAATAGTATAGATAGATAGATAGCTGAACAACATGTTTAGATTTTAATATTATCAAAGATTCGGCTAAAGATTACGATAACATAGTACATGGTTTATGGGGGGATGTAGGTCATGTTATGTGGGAGTGCCAGCTCACATAACGTGTAAATTATTGTATAGTACGTTCAAATTCAAACATCAAACTCCGTTTGAATGATCCGTTTAACTTATTTAAATGGTCCTTTTAAGGTGTTTAAATGGTCTGTTTTAAGGCCTATTACAAGGAGGTACTTATTTTACTTAACAACAACCGTTTGTAATTTATGCAAATACCTCAATCAAAGTTATGTTGAAAAAATTTTCCCCTTCACTGCCAACAAATCCACCAAATATCAGAGGGTGCCAGACACTCCCGCGCACCCCCAGAAATCCGCCCATGACATGGTCAACTAAGTACAGAATATATCTATGTTGCTTTGATTTAGATTTTTGCGGACATTTGCCATCACTGATTAGTAAAAACAAGTTTCACGACGTTTCTGGATCTAGAATCTGAGTCGCGTTGACTCGAAGCAGCTATGAATCTGAATAACAGTAATGGGAAACTGTAACTTAATTAATTATATGTAATTAATTAATATGCAATGGTAATTAGAGTGAACCTGTAATAATATACAGTCAAAAGTAATATTGTTAAAGTATCGTGGTTTTTATTAATATTAACTAATTAATTAACAATTAAATATTAGCAATTAATTTTACGTCAAGGGTTTTTTGAAATAAGATCGAATATTCAAGTAAAATGATTATTAAAACACCGTTGATTGTGCTTCACTTATATGTTCAAATCAGGCAAGATTGTACATGCGTATTATACTTTTGGGTTAATAACACAGACATAAAATGTACCCTTACAACTCATCCAACAAAATTGTTGGTAAAAAAGTGAAAATATATCTGTTATACTGTAAAGAAGATAGATTTTTTAACTGAATTAAAAATGATGGACAAGATCCTTTAAGATTTAAATAGAAAACAAATTATCTAAATGGTACATATATACGTCTTATTCTCTCGTAAATTGTTTCATTGAGGCAATTAAAATAGGCACAATTATTATGAGGTCGATATGTCAAATTTAAGTCAAGTACTTAAAAAAGTAAAATAAGAAATGTATTAAGATCAATCCAGCCCCACGGGGTGTTCTTCAGAACACAAAAAAATTATTTAGTTTACAAATCACTCCGTCCACATCTCTATTTAATAAAGGGGCCGGGAGAGCAAACTAAAAGTTCAACATTGTTTATTCAGCACTAGTCTCGGCTGCGAGAAGTGGGTGTTAATAGGGCACTTCCTTACTTCAAAGTAGAAGATTTAAGAGATTTTTCAATATTTCTGAAATTCTAAACTCTAATAGTCTAACGGTCTAGACGAACCCACGCACATGTCACCGTAATGTTTTCCAATGCCGGAGTTTCGTAAAGTTTTTATGTTTATTCGTGCGTTTGCCCGTTGTTCGTCTGTGAGTGTTTATGTGTATCCGAAGACTTTTATGACTTGATGATGCGTTCTATTGGAACGATTTTGATATCTACAGTTTCCGTGATCCCATGCGGACCAAAAAAGCAGTAGCCTACTTAGTCTCTTTGACAGTATAGTACTTACTTATTAAACCACTCATTATAACTATATCAGTGTTTCATAGACTAACAATTTGACAAAATTGCCACCTTGAAAAACGAATAAAGATATGTGATTTTTGTTTGCAAAAATTGACTGCCTAAGAACTTGGTGAAGTAAATAATGCATAATATTTGAAAACAGAGATTCAAATCCGAGTCCCTTAGTTATAAAATTTTCTGTATTTTAAAAAGTTCAAACTATTTTAAAGCTGCGTTTCATCGTTTCATCCTTGCACGTCAAGCCAGCCGCTCGACTGCGATCAGTTTGGGAGAAAAGTAGGAGACTCGCCCTGTATTCAAAATATTTACTCATCTTCAAGATAATAATAGTTATTTACCGTTTTACTTGCCAACTTATTTTATTTTATAAATCTGTTAACAACTTTAAAGAGAAACAGTTAAGGACCCAGATAACAGATGTTTATAGAAGTGAATTGTGGGGTGGCCGTAAATCATTTCACACACAATGAACAACGGAGTAATCAAGTTTATGGCCAATGCTGTGTGTAAACTTCTCTTGTATCAAAATGATACAGCTCTCACGAGTTTTATAAACAATTTCTTTTGTTGAATCTTAGTTTTATTAAAATAAAAACCTCAAAACTTCTAAACATTTGATTGCTTACACGGCCCTAATGTGGTCCTAATTTATTTTATCGACAGTATTTGATGGTATTTCAGTGTGGTCAGCCCCCCCACAAGTTGAAACAATATTTGTTCATTTGGCGTTCATTTTATTTTTTGCTGCACATACTGTAGTTATAACAATCGTTAAATGTTGTAAAACTATTTTTCGATTAATAGAGCTTTATTTAATTTAACTCTTCATTCAATTAAATCCACTAAAGACATCTACCTTCTTAAACTAACAGCAGGTGTAAGCTAACAAGATAAACCAACTAAGGAGTTTGATTTCTTCGCCACTGTAAAATCATTATAGAAAAATATTGTATACTGTAAAGAGAAAGAGGGGAAATGTAGGGAGGGGGGGGCTGAGATCTCGAGGGCTGAGGAGCGACTGTAACGAGCTCTGCCGAGAGCCAGTCAAACCTCTCTTGACCTCTTCCTGGAACTCCTTGTATCCGCTTCCACCTGATTCCATCCCTGATCCTGTAAAGTAATCGGAAACGCTTCAGGGAACTGGGATATTTTTAATGCTGAATATGAAAAAAAGGCTGAATTAAATGTATGAAATTTATCTATTGCATTTAAGTGTTTCAGATTCAAGCCTTTTTCAGGAATTAAAATGACTGTTCTTTAGTGAATCCTCAAAAAAATCATACACTGTAAATTATATGTTTGAAGATGTGTCATCCTATAGTGGACCCTTACATAAAAGCTTATAGCTTGTATTTTAAAATAGCTCAAACAGTAACCTATGATGGACTCCACGTTTATCTTTCACTATAGGCCATATGAAACACTGATATTCTATTAAATTTGTTTGGTACATTTGAGGAATAGGCTACATGGTTTCTAATTGTCCATAACGTATTATTATAAAATCATCAACTGGATATAACATAATTTGAAAAGTACACATTAAATTGCCATTTGAAACACATCCGGAAATTCCGTACTGAATGGTGAACGTGAAACAGAGTATATGAAGCGTCAATTTCGTAAACTAATTTTTTGTATAGATTAGTATAGCTGTTTCCATATATAAACAGTATTTAGTACTGAATATTTATGAAGCTAACCAAAACTTTGATTACAAATACAATATTACAAATATTTAATCTCAAAGAAATATTCTTAAATCTTAAAACCTTTTCGAGATTTTTTTTTAGACATATTTAAAACATATTTTTGTTCATTACCTCTTACAAACATATATTGAAAATGAATTTGATAATAATGTGAAGATTGTCTTGTCGATAGAAAAACACCCCGTTACATAGCAGAATATTTAAGACTGTCATGTGTAATTTATGACACAGCCGGATACATGATCAATCACATACTGCGACATGAAAGATGACGTCACAGTCGGCGTGATGTCAGCTGGGCGCGATATTGCTGACTTACAACGGCATTGTTCCCCGCTCACATACACAGTTCAGTCTTGTCATATTTCACCTAGAGAATTGCAATGGGTTTTGAAGGACAAAGTGCAATAATAAACTTATTGCTTCTCACATTAAGGAAAAAATCAAATAAATCCGCTTATAAATTAAAATTTGAAAAGAGAAGTATAGAAAATATATCATACTTCTTAAAGTGGAAAAAACTACTTTTTTATAGTTTTGTACGGCAAAAAATATATAAAAATAAATTAATACGCAACTTTTGTGAAAAATTTAAATAACGTAGCAAAAATTATGAAAAGAATTGGAAACAGTAGTGAGGGAAGAGATATAACTGAAAAAACCTGCACCAAAGTTAAGGTCAAACTTTAGCCTAACTAAATAATAGTTACAGCTTTATAGTTCAAATCAATAGTCTAAAAAACAGCCACCAAGTATTATCGTTATAAAGATAAAAAATTAAATGAAATGAAAAATTCCTTAATTTTTTTTATCTAACCAGACAAAGTTAGGACCGTGGTTTAACTAGGCAAAGTAAGGCAAAAAATGACAGTTTAATTAATTTAGTTTAAGTCTTTGGAATATCACTTATCTCTCCACTAAATATGTCTTGATTGTATATCAAAATTCCTGTTTTGTAGTGGCAATGTTAAAACCATTAAGAGGCTAGTATTTAAAATTAATTCTTTGTGATGAGAAGTACTAGGGTAAACACCTAGTGGCCTTACAAATGTATAGAGTGAAAGGGTTTAATGTAGGCAGAAGGCTCTCGAATAATTTTACTAAAAATAACACTCAATTGAGGAAAGTTTTTTCTTTGAAATAAACTGTTATTTCTGAAACCGGTATGCACCAAAGCGGCGTGACAAGAGCAAAATAATTATTATTTCTATTCTTGATATTTATATTTAAATAAATGCTGCACATATTTTCAAAGCAGAATATTGTAATATTGTAGCAAACACTAAAGATTGCTCTTGACTAGGTCAGAATATGCACGAGGTTCTGACACCTGCCAAGCTCTTCAACTTTTCTGTAATTTTTGTTTCGCAGGAACCTTTTCTTGTAACGAACTTATAAATATTTAATGTTTTTTTAGCATTAGGAATATATTGGATTGAGAGTAAGTAGCAAACAGATTTTTATTGTGATTTCTTCAACTAACTAGACAGTTTTTACGCCTCTGTCCCGTTATTAAAAAAAACTATAAACGTTTACAGTTACAAAGTTTTTTGAAATGTATTGAAACTGTAGAGGCTAAATGTCGTTTAAAAATTAGTCTTTAAAGAAAACACTTGCACTTCCTTTTACAAAATATGTGGTTGAACCTAGTGTCAAAAGTACTATACTTAAGCAGTCGTTCAATGATATACTAATAAACG
The DNA here is from genome assembly GCA_035578135.1 of Flexamia atlantica. NCBI lineage: Eukaryota > Metazoa > Arthropoda > Insecta > Hemiptera > Cicadellidae > Flexamia > Flexamia atlantica. Next base: position 1,447,446 of record JAQJVK010000030.1, on the reverse strand, counting down.
GCAACAATTTTCTCTTATTTTTTATTTTTGAAATTTCTCTTGGTCTTTGCAGGTTAATCAGGTTAAGATCTAGATCCTATTCATCTAGATTCTAAATAAATATTCTGTTTTTTAATAGGTTGCTTCAGAAATGTCATTGTTTCTTTAGAAGAGGTTTTAGATGAGAAAATTATTCAATTTCAATTGTATTTTACCTTTGTTTTGATTGATATAAATACAAATGTAAAAAACAGTTGAAGTGTTTAAATGTAACAGAGCTATTCGGACAAATACAAATAAAAGTTATGAGATCCTATAAATGTTACCCATTATTACTATGGTTATTACTCTGCTTCAATTAGGGTAATAACCAAAGTGATCCATCGGATACTGTGGGATACGATGATGACGTTATCATCGCGGATTATCAACAACGTTGATTGACATAATTGTGGAGTTTGCGGTCAATTGTTAAAATTTAACCGTTATGATAATAATTTATCGGTAAAAAATGATTTTACTTTAGTTGATAACATAAAATTGTAAGTCGTGTAATTTTTTTACATTCTTAGTATATCTGACCATCAATTATATTCCCTTGATTTGATTTACTGTTCCATGAAACATACAGGCCTAATGCTGTAGTATTTTAATAGAAAACCGCCAGCAAAATCTGTTCGATTGAAACGGAAAAAAATTCCGTCCTTCAATTGAAAAAGATTATCAAACGTTTTATTGAAACCTTTGATCTTCCCTTTGAAGAATTCAGTCCAAACTCCAAACCCACATCAGTGTTAAAGACCCGGTTTCTTTTCCCAAGAAAACCTCCAACCAAAAGTTACTATCTAACAGGCCATAATGTTAACAGGCCATAGGGTTGGCTTCAGACTATAATTAGTTAGTTTTTACGAGACGGTTTTTACTAGGGGTGAAAATATCGCCATGTAAATCCTTTCGCTCCGGTGGATAAATACTCCTCGCTATGTTAAGCGGGAGCTGATTGCAAGACCGGAACTTTCGCGCTGCTCGTCGGGAAGCAATAACCAGCCACACCGCGCCGCGTGCGGTGCTGACTAGTGTTTGGATATCGAAAGAAAATATCGATATTCATATCGACGATAATATCGGACTCTTAATATCGATATTCCGATAATATCGGATCAAAAATATCGATATATTGAAAAATATCGATATTGCAGAAAAATTTTGTTAAAAATTAATCGAATTCTTACGGTATGTATCACAACAGTTAACAGCACATCTGTGACGTCCATTTGACGTAAAATTGTTTACAATTTATACTTTGAAGTAAGTTTAGATCAATAACCGTAAAATAAATTATTTTACTGCAAAAGACTCTTGTTTCAAGTAGCCTACATAGCCAAGATTTTTTTTAATTCTTGTGGATAACCATATCTTTACAACAAAACAACAAATAATAAAGAAATTTAACTAAAAACCATTTCTTGCAGCTAATAAGTTATTTTCAAAATGATTTCTTTAATATTTCCTTTTCAAATAATATTTAATTACTACTAATGAAAAAGTGCAGAAAAGGTTAAACTGTATTTTATTTATGTATTATTCTTAAAAATTTGCTAATATCGATATTAAAGATAATATCGAAGTAAAATATCGATATTTCGATAACATCGCAAGTCTAATATCGATATAAAAATAACGATGTATCGGAACCAAAATATCGATCTTTCCGAAATATCGGATATCGATACCAAACACTAGTACTGACTGCTTGATTGCCCACCACTCCGCTGAGACTTGCACACACACACACACACACACACACACACACACACACACACACACACACACACACACACACACACCTCCCCTCTTGAGGGAACCTCATTATCGCCGTAAAGTACAGGTTGGTGCTCTATCTCTGGTTTTGATTATACGTGATGGTTTTACATCAACATTTGAGTGAAAGGCATTACTTTCCTAACAATATTGAAAGTGTAATAATAGCGATTTGGGAGCAGGGATTGTATGAAAAAGAATTGTACATACAATTCGATACTACGAATAATTCCGAGATGATATTTGGTTCTCATTACGAAACTTAACAATTTTATTTTTATGTAATGTTATTGATGTAAAGGTAAAGCATGTATTTCAATAATGCAAATATTCACCTCAAATATATGAAAACTAGCGGATCAACACGGTTTCACCCGTGGAGAACATAAAAACTTCCTTTGTCTTAGGATTTAATTTGTCATACTTTTTAAGGTTGCCATGACAACCTCATATGCTTCCCTATAGTTTAACATTGAAACTTTAAATTACAATAGTGCACAACCCTCTGGGAATTTTGAAAAACCGTTTCTTAGTGTGCAACTAAGACCTAAGGGTAGCACATGTGCCAAATTTCAAATCTTTTAGTTTGGAGATTTGCTGTCCGATAGAAAACCCCTTCTCCTTTATATATATATATATATATATATATATATGTGTGTGTGTGTGTGTGTATGTGTGTGTTTCATGCATCGAGAAACTAACTGAAAAGTCAACTGATATTTTTATAACCTTTACATAAAGAAATCGTAAATCAAAATATTACACAGAAATTTACATGTTTAAATTCGTAAACTTTTGTAAAATATTTCTACAAGGTCAACCCCGCTTAAAAGGGTTTCTATCCTCTTTAAAAATCACTGTTAACAATATTAGTATAGCTAAATATAAAATAATTTTAAGGCACATGTTGATGATAAATCAGATTAAGCATTTTTCCTTCTTTTAAATATACTACTTATGAAGGTCACAAATATTGTTATGTTATATAAAGTTGGTTATGAATTATAATAAATTAGATAGTTAATATAAAGGTTAATATTACATGTTAACGTCAAAGTAAAAATTATTATTTAAAGTTTATAAATATAATAAAATCAATATTAGGGCACTTGGAGGCAGAAGAAACAACGGATATCTATTGCCAGTTGAAAGGTATCGCATCAGTGGAAATGACCTGCAATGCGGCTGATCGCGCCACATTATCAGGAGACCAACAGCCTGACGTAAAGTGGGACTGATGAGCTTGCACTCACTCAACAGGAATAACCGTTAGGATTTAAAGGAAAACATTTTTTCAATGTTAATTATTATTTCTCAACACTACATCAAGCTGAAATTGTAATGCATAGTACATTTTGAAGAGGACCTGAACTTTTCCTGATGCATGTAGAAAGTTTCTTGTATTAAAAAGGAACAAGTACCTTGTTCCTAAATTCTAACTCATCAAATGTAAGAAACTATCCCCCTCATGTAATAAAAATTGCTTTGCAAATAGTAACAACAGTAAAATAAAAAATAAAGTTTATTACCTTCTACCAAATTAAATGAAACTGTCTCGGCCAAACAACACAAGCTGTAACAGTGTGAAAATATTTGACTTACAATAAAATACATAATGTTTTCATTAAGTAAGACATTCTTTTTAATTACTCAACATAATTATTTTCAAGGTAAGAGAAGTCGAAAACGGTTTGGGGATGAATGCAAGTGACAGAGGCTTTACCTTTGAACTCTAAAGCGATAGTGAAAAGGACTGAACTTGTTTATCCACCTCGCTTTAACTACGGCGCACAATTTCACAATGCTACAAAATAATTTCATATAGTTGTTAATTGGATTTTATTTAGACCTTTTTGAGGCGAAGCACCACTTATGAATGTACCACTGATACATTTAAGGCCTTATTAGGGACGTAGCTTTACATAAAAACCCTCTGGAATAAAGCTTACCTTTCTGGAACATGAGGCACTTTAAATAAAGAAATCGCAGATCGAAATATAACACAGAAATGGATAAGATTGAATTCGTAAACTTCTGTAAAATATTTGTAGAAGTACAATATTGTAATAATATGTATACATTTGATCCGAAAATGCGCATTTCCTTGAAGGTATGTGAATTCCTTGGTTGTTTAGTCTTAAATTGAATAGGTTAAAAAATGTTTATGTGAAATAAAAATACGGGTGACAATTTTTGATATTTTGTAGACTTCATGACCGTAAAATAGTTATTTGTGCATCCAGGGATTAAAGTACTTTAGACCCTCGATGCATACAACATTTTTCCCACCTACACCATTAATACTAACTATGGCATATAACTTTACCTTCGTACGATCCGTTGCTCCAACAAACTGGATTAGAATCACATATAAAATAAATATCACAAGGTATTTAGGCGATATACAGTATACAACGATTATGTTCACACTTTCACAATTAAAAATATACACATTCTATTATTTTAAAAAATACTCCCGAAATCTGCAGATTGAAGCAATCATATTTATAAAGCGTTCGGCATATCGGCAACAACAATCTCTAGATAACGTGTTCATATTCAGAGTAGCCAACTTATTTCATACAAAAATATTATTACCTGGCTAATAAATTCATGCGGTTTTGTGTTCAGAGTGGCACGGTGAAAAATAATATATCCTTGAAGGGATATGGGAAAGCACATAAACCATTTGATAAGGTAATTATTCCCCGCTTATAATAAAGAAATATGATGAATCGAATTCAAAATGGAATTGATCAGGTTGGTTCTACAACTACGTGCCTTTCCATCAAGTCTAGACCAGTTTCTCCATTGCAATATATTATGCATTTGAGATTACTGTTAAAAACGTGTTCGGTGTAGCAATGGAGATATTGAGGTTGATGTTTTTCAGATCACCTTCAAAATTACAGTATGTGTATTTGTTATGTATTTTGATTGGAGAAAAAATATAAGCATAAAAGTTTAATTTTCAAAATTCTCAAGAAAATTTATGAATTTTACAAATTTGTTAACTTTGACAGTTAGGTTAGTAAGAAAAATATTTTTGAAGACAAATTTAATGATTTGTGTTGTAGAAGCCTTATTTAGCAGTACAAAACACATCACAAAGTAGCTTATAAGAAATCTATACTAGAGCTGGTTTTATAAAAATACGTTTTTGAATGAATATTCTTAAAATGACAGTTTTTAAATTAGGATTTCTTCTAAATTTTTTTGTTATTGTTTTAAGATCCTATTACTGTTTAAGCTATATCCAAATCGTAACTTCAATTTTCCTATAATATGAATATGTATTTTAATATTTAGTTCATAGTACTTGTTTAAGGTGACCTATGTACGTGAAACTTTTGTTTTTTTTTTTAAGAATTTTCAGTTAGAATCGATTTTCAATTAGGATCAATTTAAAGAGTGGACTTCACTTTAGATCCAGAGGTCAGGTCGTAGTTTAGTGCCGCGCTGCCAGAGCTCTAATTCAGACTATTAAGCCTTGATACTTTTCGTTTTCTCCAGATCACATTACTACTCATAAAAAATATCAGCATTTTGCTAATCTGCTAAAAATGTCACTCATTAAAGTTATTTTTTAATATTATTATGCATTTAAAGTTTTTTCCAGCGAAATATGTCTTATAAGACAGCCTATATACAGAGACTCTTGAATATAGCAAAAGCTTGCAACAAAAAATACCAACCAGACACCAGACTAACATTGCTTTGAACAAATTTTAGTAAACTCTGATCCTGTTTCTTGCAAGCAAGTTTAGTAACTCCCAAAGCACTATCCTACTGTATTTATATTGATAGTTTATCTATTAGATAAATTGATATTTCTAGACATCCGAACAACTTCCGGTTGTTTATTTACTTCATTATGTGCCTAAACCAACCCCATCTTATAACACAACTAACTTCACTTAATGAAAAAAAATTAAACTCACATACAATTTACCAAGTATGCAGATTTACACGTCGGTGAATTACCAAGTATCACACGTTTGGATTTACCAGGTACTATACGTTGGTGGATTTAAAAAAAGGCTCAACCTTATGAAAACAGTTCTCTAGTTTTATTTTCAAGAAGAAAACTAAACCTCTTCAAAACTTGCAACGGAGAGAAAGAAACATCCTTACTTCTCACGTAAGCCAACAACTTCCTAAAGTAGTTTAAAAGTTGTCATCCAGTATTCTGGAGAGGAAGCCAACAGCCCGTGAACTCGGTAGACATATAACTGAGATCTTGGAAGAAATTTTAGAATAAACGTAATCGAATTTAAAAAGCGTAATAATCTAAGTTGAACATTGACGAGGATAGAAAAACATAATACTTTACGAACGTTTTTCGTGACTTATGTAAATACAGAGTAAATTAATGTTATGTTCATGAAACGTATCCGTCAACATGATCAGAAAACTACTTTTAAATCAAAAGGAATGTTATCGTCCAAAAGTGTTCAAAGAACCAAAGGTAGGTAGTATACCTAATAAAATTGTATTATACAGGGTTTTCATAAAATAATGGTGGGGTTTTAACTGTCTGTAAAACTATTATGAGACAAATTAAATATTACAAATCGTTACACCTGCATCCGTTAGCTCAAACAGTTTTGTTTACATTAATTAAAACTGCTGTGTTGATTATTATGCTAATCAATAACCTTATTATTTGAAATAAACTTTAAGATTTGTTACTTTTACAAACATGTTTTCTGATAAAAAAAGGCTGAGTGTGTATTGTTGTTAGGTGAACTAAAGTCAGTGACTCTAGTACAACGGGCATTTAGAAGAACATTTAATTTAACAAAGCTCCACCTCATGAAAATAACATTCGTCGTTGGAGTAAGCAGTTCATTAACACCGGGTAGTTAATAAGCAATGTAGGCCTGGTAGACCAGATCATCGTCTGGACGTCTGTAGAGCAAGAAATTGTTGACATCTTAAAGTTTATTAACTATGAATAAAATCTTTTTGATGTCAGAAATTCGACAATATAAATAGGTTTTTTGTAACTTTTCTCGTTTTCTTTTTATTTCATTTTTAAACCCCACCATTATTTTATGAAAACCCTGTATATTGAATGTGTTTAGGCAACGTCGTGATATAATACATTATTGAAACTTGTCATTTAACGGACTAGTAGGAAGTTGGTGGGACTTAAGGTCTAAATAAATCACACTGTTTCTTACTCTGTTCTTATTCTGTTCTTACACAAAATGTTCACTCTCACTGATCAAATATTTTATATCTTACAATGCAAGATTGAATTCAAAGAAAAAAAAACAAATTGGGTAAAATGAAATTATATAACATAAACAAACCTCAGATTAAAGTTAAAGATAAGTATGTCGGGAAACTTCAAAGAACCAGGGCGTGATTAGAGATAACTTTGTAGAACTCCCACGAGGGAATACGTAACGATGACGGTAATAGCGGGAAATATTCAGCTTTAAGCCTTTGATGTTGAATGAGTTGCTTAAAATATTAGTATGTCACTATTTTGCAAAAATATATATTTTTTAAATTTACTTAGCAATACAAGATAAATAGAACATAGATCGTATTTGTTACTCTATTTATCAACTTATTTGCTCGGTGTACAATGCTAGTAAATTATAAATTTGGATGGCATGGGGTTGCATGAAAGGTAGGTGAATAAATGTTTGAATGGAGAATGTGTAGCATAAAGATTTCAATAACATCACGCTTTTTGCTATAAATACTGTTCAATCAATAAACGTTATAGTTTTATATCATGTACATCACTTATTATATTAATGCCTGCTATATCTCAATTATGGATATCACCAAATTCTATTACACTCAATCTATTCTGGGCCTTAAAAGGTAGCAAACCCATAAGCCCTTTCATGTTGAAAAATGATTTATAGAATATATATTGTAGAATAATATATACGAAATTCACTATAAAATAACTATTGAAATAAACTATTAAAAAATAAAAAGATAAACAAGTTTTCACGTTTAGTTAAAAAAAACTAGCCGATCAAACTAGTTTTACCCGTAAGAAAACAGAAAAACTTCCTGGGAATTAGGATATAAGTTGTCATAGCTCTTTAGGTTGCCGTAACAATTTCATAAGCTTCCCATAGTTTAACATTAAACTTTGGAGTACCATAGGACGTAACCAAATAAGAATTTTGTAAAACGTTTCCTGTTTGTTTTTTTCTTGTTGTTTTGAAAAACAAGATGTTTTCCTTGTCCGTTTTTTCTTGCAGTGCGCATATAGGACACCAGGGAGTATAATAAAATTACCAAATTTCAGCTCTGTAGATCTCATAGTAGTTTTGGAGATTTGCTGTTTATTAGAGAACCCCTTTTGCTCGATACAGAGTAACCAAAAGAACCAAGGGAATGGCTAGTAGGTAGTTCCAATACAGCCGACCTTAACAAAGGCCAGTGTGACGACAACACCTCCAATGTAGGCGATGTGAGTGTACGTACAGTTTATGTTGGCGATTAACCCGTTGACTTCGAGAACACATTGTGCCCTCAAAGCTGTCACAACTCATATATATTACTGCAATATTAGTGACGAGAATCAACGATTTAATAACTTTTAAATCTGATATTTAAAAAATATTGACCATTTTGTGGCATTTTAAGGGAAATGTGAATGAAAAACGAGAGTGATACCAAAGTGTAGCTTTGTTACCTTTATTGGTACTGCCTAACATCATCAATTGATTCTTTAGCCAGGATTAAATTAAAGACCATTGATCAATGACAGCTGGGCCACAATTAAAGTTAAGATCGATAAAAACTTTATCTACGACCAATGTAATAATCACCAGTAACGATATTACAACTAATGTCATAATGAGGTCCATTATTAAACCAAATACAAAACAGTTGCATAAAGTTAACATTATGAAACTGGTGTCACTTTATGATACAGGTTCTAGACCAATGGGAGCGCGGCATTTGACGAAAGTAGTGTCATAATGACAATTACGCAATTCGCACATCAGCTGATTGTTGCATTACGATTCATGTTTGAGTTGACTTATCCCATCAGCTGATTGTTCCACAACGATTCATGGTTAAGTCTGCTTATGTGCCTAACCTCAAATTTGAGTTGACCTATTCCATCATTAGTAAAAGTCATGAGTTTTGTTTAACTTCGGGGAAAATTTTGTCGTTTATTGTTGGTCGTAGATAAAGTAGTGTATGCAACGATTGTATTATGCCTTTAAGCCACTCGTGAGATATTTAGATCACTCGCTTCGCTCGTGTTCTAACTTACATCTCACTCGTGGCTTTAAGACATTCATAATACAATCGTTGCATAAACTACTATCTAAGTCTCTGGTTTCATTCGAAATTATGGTTTTTACTGATAGGTTTTATAAACAGATCACATGACTTTAAAATAATCTGACGTTGAAGCTTCTACCGTACATTCTTTGATCAGAATGGAGCTGGAGGTTTTTGGATTTAAAGGTGAACACTATCCCCACTCGGCTGAATTTCCATACGATTTGAAATCGCTAGCCAAGTGTTGAACATTAATTTCTTCTAGGGACAAATAAATAAATGCAAATTATTAACATTCTATTGTGTAGTTTTCAAAGAATTAATTTTATTGGAAGGGACGATAAGATAACTTCATTATTCTAGTTAAATAAACGTTAGTAAACATCGATATAATGACTTTAAAAAGTGTGGATTCAAAAATAATTAATTAATTTTGTTGTGTAACATAATTACTGTACTTTATAATGAACTGTTTTGGATTTGTAATTGTTATTATGCCGGGATAAACATGGCTTGAGAAGGCTTAATAATTTGCCTTCTCAAGAGATAAGCTAATTATTACATCCAGTAATTATTAGCTTATCTGAATTATATTAACTGTTTCAAAAAGTCTTCTTTTTTTAATAAAAAGGAGTAAATATATATTTTTTTTAATGAACCATTCACTAATACTGGAAGAAATTCAAAAATAAAAACGCTATTCAAAGTTTGAATCTATGCAACTTCTAGCCTATTTTCAACTCGTGAATTCACAATTTTATTTAATAAATGGACCGAGAAAGCAAACTAAAAGTTCAACATTGTTTATTCAGCACTAGTCTCGGCTGCGGGAAGTGGGTGTTAATAGGGCACTTCCTTACTCAAAAGCAGTGAATTTAAGAGATTTTTCAATATTTTGGATCTTTGTTCCTTTTGCAAGAAAAGTGAAAAAAATCTGTACACTGCATAATATTTTGATTTAAAGTCGCAAAGGAAAGACGATTGGTGATTTTTGTTTTAGTATGTAAGCCAATATATGTAAAATTAACTAAAATGTAACTTAATGTAATTTTACTTATATATTTTAATATGTAAAAATTTGAATAGTTTACAGTGATTTATACTAGTCTTATATCTATTGAGGTATAGAAAGTAAAGGGTGTTTTTTTAACACAACCCAAAACTTCATTTTATCAGTGAAGGATTATCACCTCCAAGATTCCTGGATTTGACGCCACTATATTATTTTCTTTGGGGATACATAAAAAGCAAGGCATACGAAAACAATTCACCGAATATTTATCACCGTAAAACAACCATACAAAATTTAATGCAAGAAAGTCAAAGAGGTACCTTGCAACACGTGTTCGGGAATTTGATGGAGAGAGCACAAATTTATACAAATGCCAATGGCGGATTGTTTGAACATTTAATGTAAACTAAATAAACGTGATCAAACTTAAATAATAGGTTGTATAAAATGTAAAAATTATCAAAACAATACTCATTTCTCATTTCGATGTACACTATTCAATCTTAAAAATGGGTTGTGTTAAAAAAAACACCCTGTATAATGGAAAACTACATTTATGCTAATAATTGTGTCAATAATTACTATTTTTTCTTCGATAAAAGGTGTTCTGGAATATATTTGATATTTATAGCAGCACACAAATTCTTATGACATTTAAGAACATACATTGAAGACATACATTGAAGAGAAGGTAACTTTGTTGATCTTAATAGTAGTTGGTTTCATTAACTATCTTAGCACGCTAAAAATTTAAATAAATAAAATAATAAAAATAAATAAAAACTATACGTATGTGTAGATTATAGCTATTTAAAGGCGACGAATTTTGGAAGGCGCTTAAGCGAAGGCGTTGATAAATTATTTCATATAGTGCCAAAGAAGGATTTGGAAATTAATAGTTAATTAGACACGTAATATGAACAGAATAAAATAAACAAATAAATCTCTAGTGTTTTATTTGTAGGGGTCTCAATCCCGGACCTAAATTCCAATCCCGGGATTTCGGGATTGACAAAAGCCGATCCCGGGATCCCGGGATCAGTCCCGGGATTCCCATTTTCTATATATGCCTATCTAGAATATATTGCCGTGTGAGAACAACGCTTATGGCATTTTTTATTAAAAATACCAATAATTCTATTTTACAAACTCGTTAATTATGAGCTTGTTGATGACTGATTACCTGTTGTTCCAAATTGTTCAATGTATTTTATATTGTGCGTGCTTGACAAATAAGTGTGTTGTCCCTTCCTAGAGCCGTCTAATATTTTTTAAACAAATTTGTAAATCTTACATTGCGCTGTTTCACCGTCCTTTTGTGTAAGACGATGATAACAAACAAATGAAACATCACAATCTTTCTTATGGGCCACAAGAAAATTTTTTTTGGTCACTCATATTACTTCACTATTTACAATTAATTCACAGATCAGGTTAGGTTATTTCTAAAATAACAATTATTGATGAAACTCACTGCTCACTACACAAAATCGTCCCGACCGCTCAGATGTTCGCTAAACTAAACCCTGATAGCAACTGAAAGTTTTGGTGATCAGATAGATATAAAAATGCAGTAGGATAAAAAATATCAAAATTAAGTCCCTTGTGTGGGCGTGGCCTTTAGGATACATCGAATCGTGGGAATTAACTGCAAAGGAAGTTCGGAGCAGCGATAAGGAAACTATTGAGTACTGTCCCATTATATTCCAGGAATAAGGTTATTGTTGAATTAAATTTTGATTTTAGACAAAGTGAACTTTTGGAATGGTAAGTTACAGTCTAAAGGGGCGTGAGTTAAAAAAATTAAAAAAAAACGTTGCCATTAATTATTAGTATTAGAATATTAATTTCCTAAACAATTTTATGTTTATATGTTTGAAAGGACGACTTAATAGTTAAACATTAAAATCACGCAAAAATTCAGAAACAATGATTCTTTTGCAATCCCGTCAATCCCGGGATTGAGAGACTCTGATCCCGGGATTATCAGGTATTCAAAAGCGACCGGGATCCCGGGATCCCGAATCCCGGGATTGAGAACCCTATTTATTTGCTGCTTGAAAGCAGTGCAACTATTATTTTATCTATACTTTATAAACAAATAAAATACAAGAAAGTGAACAGGAATGTCAATCTATAGTATTCTATAACTTATCCTAACCTAAACAATAGAAATACGCAAGTGGAGATCCAGGCAACAATTGAATTCGTTGGTAGAAGTGAATTTCGGGGAAGCAATAAATCATTTACACTGAGCACAATAGAGTAATCAAGTTAATGGCAAACGTTGTGTGTAATTCTCTCTTGGAGCGTTTTCTACCGTGTCAAAATTATTAACATCCCCTCAACAAAGAGAAGTTAAAAAATAACTATTTCATTTTACTAGTTTGATCACAATGATAATGATTAAGCCTCTCTTGACCTCTTCCTGGAAATGGCTTGTATCTGATACTACCTACCACTGGGTTTGTGCAATTCAACTAGTATTCAACGTTGTTTAACTGCATCTGAAAATTGAGATATTTGTATGCAGCACCAAAAATAAAAGCAAGGGCAAAGTAAAGGTATGTATAATCTATTTACATGATTAAATGGCTAGGGGTTATTTTATAATCAAGATTCCTCTTAGAGTTCTGAACCGTTTTTAACAATTAATATATCGTTGGAAAGAGCTTGGTATGAGGTTTTGCAGAAAATAAAATGCATGAACGTTAGACTAAAGGCAAAAGCCTTGAAAGTTTTGTATTTTTTAAAGGAGTTAACATGAAAATATAAATTTAAAAGAACAGCTGACTATGAACATTATTTTATCAGCGAACTAAAAAAAACTGGAGGATTCTGAGCAGCGCGTGTTGATAGAAACAGTTGATAAAAATGATAAGACTGTAAAGTAATGAAGTTGGTCCTCAAGTCAGTTCCAAATCCAAGCGATTCATTGGCCAATTTGCATAGTAAGAGACCGCCATTAGCAAAGTCACCTCGCGCACCATTCATCATGCTACCGCCAATGCCTATCAGTTTCTTCCGCCTCGCCCATAATTTCCTTTTCGTTAAAAAACTTAAATCGACTTATTTCACATCGATCTCCTCAATAAACATTTAGTGCACAGTACTTTGACCTGTTCATCAATTAAACTTAAAATATTAGAACAAACTCTGTATCTCACTAAACCTTTTTAATTGATAATATTGAAAAATTATCCACATTTATTCGATGCCATAATAACAGCCTCGGGAAGCTATTTTGTAAACATGTTTATTCAGATTAAGCTGTACAGCCAACCGGTCGTTAGAAACATTAATTAATTAACTTTTAACGCTTTGCACATGGATGCTTGCAAATTCAAAATTACTTTTACGTAATCATTTTTATTAAAGACATTGTAAACCACAATCAATTTTTAGTCTTGTTATTTATTTATTAGTTCTGTGTTAGTGTAAATGATTAAATAAATATAACATAATCTTAAAGATAATTTTTTTTTGGTGCAGTTGGAAAACTCTACACTTGTTTCATAATATCCATACCCATCGAATAGTGGCGAGAAGTATACAGAAGAAATCTGGGTAGAAAAACTCTCAAGCTATGAATGAAAGTATAATTTTCTTTAATAGTCTTGACAAAAGCTTCAGAATAAAGTGTAATATATCTTATGGTATCAAAAGTTCGCTGTAAATTTTAACCGAATCAGTGTAAATATTTCATAAACGTTTTAATGTTTTAATGGAATAAATAAATCAGATTAACATTTTCATGATTATAAAAATTTAATGATTCAATTTTAAATCAACAGAATGAAATAACATGATTATATTTAGAAATAGAAACACAACACACAAAAGAGGATTTCATTTTTAAAACAGGAAGAGGGCAAAATGCCGTTAGATGAGGGCGACTTTAACGAGCTCTGTCGAGAGCCAGTCAAACCTCTCTTGACCTCTTCCTGGAACTGGCTTGTATCTGATACCACCTACCACTGGGTATGTGCAATTGTAAAGCTGTCCTGAGTTTAACGATTTTACTATCCGACGGTTATGTACTGAAAATACACGGTTAGTTACTGTTTATTACACTATTTTAGTTACATGCGTATGCATAAGAAAGCTAAACATTCAATTTTATTGATTTTATGGAGAAAGACATTCAGAGGAATTTATATAAGTTTACTGCAAAAGGACGAACGAAAATAGGCCTTTGGTGCTTGAACTAGCCTAATGTAAAATAACCATTTTAAAACTATAATAGTCATCATACTATACCCTAGTTAGGTTATCAGGTTAGCGTTTTTACCCTGATAAAAATAATTAGACAAACACAATGGGGGCTTTAAAGCAAAAATAACTTAATTTTTAACAATAAGAAGCTTATTATATAATTTTCTTTACGAATACTTTAGTTAAAATATTTAAACTAACCGAAGAAGATTACCAACGGACTTGACATTCGCCGTAAAGAAAGACCGAAACTGAGGCAGAAAGACTAAGTCCAGAGAGAAATCTTCAACGAATGGGCTCATTCAAAATGGTTTGTTAAGGCAACATTCCTATGAAATATCCTTAGCACACCTACAGCTTAACATAAATGTCAGTTTCAAAACAAAAACAAAAAAAAAGAAACGAAGTGAACTCTAGGTTAATAATAGAGGAATAGGTTAAGAATAGAAGTAAACAGACTTATGCAGTCGTTCATTTTTACTGCAGAAAGCAAAGCACCCATAAACGGTCACACCGAATTACTTATACACTTTAAAGCCTACATTACCATGCATAGTGGTGGTAAAGCAGTGCCTGCTAGTCACTTATCTACTTTTATTTTTAAGGACCTCAGGCTATATTTTATAAATTTTACCATTAAAGACTCAATATTATTATTAAAAGAAGAACAACACGGTTTTTAATTTTTAGATAATCTTTAAGTGAACGTTTATTCTGATATTATTTGTATCAAAGTTTCTTTGGATTGAACAACAGAATTGATTTTGACTCACTAAAAATGAATAGTCTTTTTAAAATCTCAATCAAGCAACCTCCTACCTTGATTGAAGAGTACATTTCCCCCAACATCAAATAAATTTTGTTTCCAATCTTATGGTACATTAAATTCAAGAATTGTTACAATTGCCTCATCTTCTATATTTTTGAGGTTGTTGTGTGATTCAACCCAATTATTGTCAATGAATTCAATAATTAAATTATACTTACATGGGAAATACAAGTAAGTATAAATCAAATAATTACACATTCAAGAGGTTGTTGATTTAATCTCATAAGACCTGCTAAAGTGGTCAGAGGCGTAAAGGATCATATAATATTGCATAGCTGGTTAGGGATGTGAGAATTGATAATTATAGGCTAATTTCAAGTCGACTGTGCCCTAAAGGGGAGAGGTGACGAGTGAAAATGTGTTATTGCTGAATATTTGTATGGCATTATATAACATTATAGAACAGAACACTATATATCCTGTTAGGGTTTGAAAATTGGTTTTGTCAAGAAAAATAAAGGGCATCTAACCTGATAGGATTAAACAAGGTTGATTATTATAGAAGAAAACTTACGGTTATCTTCTAAGTACGGTTATTCTCTCTGCTATCAATTTGGTTTGGGAAACCCCTTCAAAGTTTCAAACTTACCTAAATTGTACTACGAGGTTTTACGTCATTCTGTCAATAAATAGTCCCAAAGAGGTAACATTAAAAAAACATAAAAAACCTCTTGCTTTGTTCAAAACTTAATACTAAACATGTAACAAACCTATTGTCTCGGTAGTTCATCACCGAAAATTTATAGAACATGACCCAGACAATTTTAGAATATTACAAGAGTCTGTTCAAAAAAAAAGAAAATTAATATTTTATTCAGGTAGGCCTATTTGGTTTTATAGTTTTCCCAAAAATTTCTTTAATCATTTACTGAATTAAAAACTCATAAAGGCACTATTTTTAAGTTGACACGATATTATACTGTAAAAAATGCCGTGATATCTATTGTAAAATCCCGTTGAGCGTTCCATTAAAAACAATTGAACAAAACATTTTTACCCCACACGAAACAGTACCGAAGGAATTTAATCCCAGGTTGAACAATGGGGAGCCGACATTACCTGCAGAATGCGCTGGGTCTGCAATGTACGACCCCGCTACGACAATGACTGAGCTCAAACTCTGACTTAGCAGATGACGTCACACTAGATATGACGTCGGTTGAGTGCAATATTGATGACACACAAAAATCTACTTGTCCTCAGACATATGGGATGTAAAACGATTGTAGATATGGTTATGACCCAACTGAACAAAAATGCGATAAATATGCAGGCCTATCATGAACACATTCAAACGAAATATAATTAATAAATATAAAAGTATTTTAAAATAATATTCCTGTCAAACAAGAAACGGGCAGATAGATGGGAGGGTTATTATGTTACCTTATTATGTACAACTAAGAAATGTACACCCAATCAAATTAAAATATTGAGGGTAAAATTAACTCAAATATAAAAGTATTAGCATTTGTGTTTTTTTATTTATTTAATCGATATTTCCATTTTGTGCTATAGTATAGTTCTTGAAATTTTGAATAAGAAAAATCGTATCTACTAAAACAAACTTCATTAGTTGTTTATTATTATATTAATGCCTCTATTAGGCTACAACAATTTGGATTTTGTAATTTATTAATTAAAGTGATGCATCAAAATATCTCACCATTAATATATTTCCACCATTATATATTTGGTCGAACAAGTCCAAGGCGTTTAGTTTTAATAGAGCAGTGTTCAATGACGCATTATTAATGGTTATCAGGGTGGAATAGAATTGTAGATGAGGATTGATCCTGAATTTATTATCGAATATTCAAGGTGCCTGCGAACATCTTCAGCCATTTACGATAATTGCAAATCGTCTTCTTATTTATTAGGCCTATTCAATTTGCAACGAATTTATGTTTAAGTTAGGTAATTAAAACGTATTTAATTTTAATTAACAGTCTCATCATAGTTAGTTTAAATGTTTGTGTAAATTTGAGGAACCATTTTTATTTTCCTAAAAGTAACCAACTTTAGGGATCACTAAGATTTATTGAAAAATTAATAATAAGTTCTATAAAAATTTATCGTAAGAAAATAATTCATACGGCCGTTTAAATGTTCAAGTATATACTACGTCATTTGAAACAAGATCTTGTTTTTGGCCTTAATATAATTTTGATCATTTATTTGTGAGAAACTCTTCCTACGGACATTGTTAAGATATTAAAAATTCAAAACTAGTTAAACTTACCGAACATATCACATGATCCATTTACAAATTTTGAGTTTCTAAAAATATTATGACAGTGATTAAAAAGAATATTTTAATGTAAGTTTTTAATAAACAGCAAATAAAATGGTTTTATTGCCTTGATAAAGTGTGGTCACAAAATTAAACATTGAACATTAAATACATGTGTAAACAATATTACTCAAAGGCACCTCGAAAATGAAACTTAAACTTAGCAGGGATAGTTCAAACACACACTGAAGTTCATACAAAGACAATGAAGTTTCTTTATCATAGCTAAGAGTATCATAGCTTTATTGCTAGGGAATTCAGTAGTTAGTCTCAACCAACTATTCTTATTGGTATCGAATTCAACGATTAAATAACATTAAATGTTAATCTATAAACGATCTTGTTATCTTAGACTTCTGGTGGTAATGAAAAATAATTAATGCTAAGATCATCCGTAACAAAATTTTATTTTAAGGACGTTTTAGAGTTATTGCAACTTAAACGTTATTCTTATGACGTGTAAACAGATTCACTTATGACAGAACTACCCCATAAAAGGGAATGAAGTATCTGCATAAAAGAGATAACACCTACATTTTCCAGCGATTATCATTCATCCCCTTCTTTTTTAAAGCTCAATAACTGCTATAAATACAGCATAACTTATTGGTTGTACCACATTTACTTGGGTGGATAGTTTACAGTCTAAAAAGATTTCATTTAAATATCTCTATTAGAGCCAGTAACCGTAGTTGAGATTATACAATGCTTCCTTAATATTAGTATTTTATTGACTGTGGCTTATCGTTTAACCTTACTTATTAAATTCACTCCTTGTTTTTAATCCTGCAGACTCATTGTAAGTAAATAATGTGTTTTATGCATATCGATCTGTATCTTTTATTTATTTTGTATGTGATAGTTTAACGAACAAATTTTCTCTGAAAGTTTATGAATTCGATGACGTTTCCGCTGTTTAATAATGAAAGGTTAATGATGAGATTTATAATAGAAAGTAGAATAAAAAAACAATATGAGACGTAAAACGTAATGTATGAGATGTATACAAATCAAATGAGAGTAGCATTATAATAACGATCATAAATGAAAAAAAAAATTACATCAGTTACACCCAAAATGATATTTATACGAAACAATTAATATAATTTTGTCACATTAGAAGTAAAACCTTTGTACATACTATGACAATGCAACCCAAAGTAACGGGAAGTTTGGCAGGTTTTAACTGAAATCCCTTTTTTATTCAGTATAATTATTTTATTGCCTTAAATATAACAAAATATTGCAAAGAATGAGGCATCTCTCTCTGGTATTCCCATGTTATGTTACAGCCAAAAGTTATTGGTTGACATCAAACTGATAAGTAGAAAAAACTCAACATCAACAATAACAACATCAACAACAACAGTAACGCTATTTAGATTTTTAATCATCACATTTATTTTAAAGTCAATTTTACCTAAAAGTACTTGAAGCGAAATAGTGAATGTTTAGCATGCAAAAGTGTAATCGTCGATATTGCATTTATTTATTCTTTAAATACAAGCACACGATTTAGGCTCTTTTATTTAGGTTGAGAAAAACGCTTACACAACACTGAAAGACAAGCTAGGCGCACCAATTTGGGTTTCGAGTGAAGGTAACCAAGCGAGTAAATTATATTATACATTTTTTTTTATAGAAATTCAGGATAAATCAACAAATTGTTTAAGTGAATTTTTATGACTGTCCTTCTCTGTGACATACGGTCACAATTTATGTATTTGTCATATAAAGGCGGAACAGGTTTCTTTAGAGTATTTATTTGAATTTTTTATTGATGCTATTAATAAAATAGTTCGAAGTGTTTTTGTCGTGTAGTTAGTTTGCATTCCAAGACCCCTAGAGAGCCACTAAGGACCAGCAAAAACAACTTATAAAAATTAATATTTAATGAATTATGTGCGAGAAATGTTTGTTCATATCATGAAAAGGCAAAGTAAAACAATAAATTAATGAACATACAATATAAGTAGACTATGCTTACATATTAAACGATTTTAGTAGAAACACTATAAATGATAATACTTTCCTATATACAGCAGAAGCATATATTGCACGGATACACGGTCGATAGTAACTATAGAGCTATTATAATAGGTTTAAAATCGAGTGAAGCTTTCAACGTTATTAGCATTTCAAATTATGAGGCCGATAGCTATCCTTGGATGAATTGAAAAAATGTTTTCTCTTAATTCTGGTTTATTTTCTCAGGTAATAAATAGCACTATAACAAAAATCAAAACCCCTTTAAATTAGTTTTATCTGAGAAGAAAAAATATTTTTTGTCGTAGTGTTAAAAAAACACACACCATAAAAACAAACTAGGGAATATATAATGTTAATTTACAGAAATTGCCTTTAAATTCTTAACCGACAGGTTGCTTTTAACGACATTAGAGGTTCCTTAAAAGTTCAAAAACGGTCCCACGGTTTTAATGTTTAGCATAGTTTATGATTGACGAAATAAAACAGAGAAAGTACTACTACCATGGAGGGAAGTCACAATGACAAAGAAACGTTGCAACGCGTTTCAGCCGAGTTGGTCAGTCAAGCATCCTTCAACGAACTTTAATTTTTTTTTGGTAAGCAAATAAACTACCAGAAGACAGCAGCAGCTAGACACGCTGCGAGGAGACACCGACCTGTCGGACGGACACTGTACAATGTGGCGCTAAATATTCCATAGAAAAACTTACTGTGTGCTTACTTTAACAATTCATAAAGCTACATTATATCCGTAATATATACATTTTTAACAATTCAGATTAGGATAATTTACAAATACAATTAATATTTATTAATACAAAAATATTTAAATAAACAACACTCTTAATATATTACACAAATAATATTATCTTATAAAACACTTTTAGATGAGCGAACACCAAATTGATCTCTTAATTTATTTAACAGCGCATCAAAGCAATCTATGTTTCATATAAAATATTATGCTTCATTTCTGGATTCTAAAGTGTCAAGTTGTGAGTGAGTGCTTATCAACAAGTGAGGAAGAACGAAAAATATGAATGGCATAATTTTTGTTTCAACGATATTTTATATTCGTTACAAAATTTATTGATGACATGGAATTAAGTAATTTTTACATGAAACACTGATAAATAATAAAAACGTATACGAAATAAATTTCTTATTTTATTTCGATTCACTCTGATTCTGGTGGAAGACGTTTTACAGAAATTTACTCATATGATTTCATGTTGAAAGATAAAACTTCTCTCTGGGTAATTTAGCTCCAAAGTTGACATGGAAAGTTTTACATGTAAACCAAATCTTGGCAATATTTCATGTTTAATATGGAATACAGAAGGAAAAATAAGCATAATATTCTATCATGAAATTATTATCGAATAACTACTTACAGTTAATGATCAGAGCAAACATAAGAAATAAAGCGCAGTAAATAAGGCCATTTATTTTTTAATGATTAAAGTTATAGCCATATTTAGGTCGTACGTGGATATTTCTAGTCTAAATTACTAACTAAATCACACTACTGAGCAAGGTTATTCCAAACCAAACCGATCAATGCAAGGAATAATATCGAATGAATTTAAATTTGGTTTTCGCTCTATACATGGGCAATTTAAAAAATGCAACTTTATTGAAAACACTCAATAAATAATTGTAAGTACTTGGAAACAAGCGTTAGCTAAACTGGAGATTGTCAAGTTTGGGCTTAGACGTCTTTCACAGCAACCCACCAGCACTCTGAAGAAAACTTTGCACTCCCAGATTTTAGAATTCATGATGAAATCCCATTGGAGATTGAAAGTCTGCCGGGAAATTTTTACCAGAAGGCATAGACCGTTGATAATATTTTTAAATACCCGTCTTACACTATAGTATTTTGAAAATAGGTTGAACACATTATATGCTATTGAATGAAACCAAAGGATTTCAACAAGGAGTGGAACGGTTTTTATTGAGCGCAAATGTGAAGGAATTTCAAACTCGGGTTAATATTGTACTCACTTCTGACTCAAAATACCTTTTACTAACTCCACTGTATATTTGAGAGTAAGATGATTTGTGGGTCTAATTTGAAGTATTATATATATGACCAAGTAATGATATCACAAGTTAGATGAAACTATTTTTATTAAACTAATACAATTTTTTAGTACTTTTGATTAATAATGTATTACTGTTGAAAACCTTATCTTGGACAAATGAAAAGATTAATCTATGTGAGTAAATTTTGATGCTTTATTTGGAGACATGTCTAAATACGTGATTTGATGCTTAATTTGACATTAAAAAGACATGTTGGAATGATGGTTTTCATACGAGAGCTGTTTTAATTTAATTTAATAAAATTGAGTAGGGTGGATACCTTGGAACTTTTAGTTCAAAGGGATGAAGCACACTGAACTGAGACGAGTAAAAACATTCTGTGACTTATAAAAAAAATCACTTTCATTCCCTCCTCAGTCATTAAAGTTGGTCCATAAAGAAAATAATCGTAGTGTACGCAAGATGTTCATTGAAATATTAGTCTAAAACCAAATGGTCATTTACCACCACCATTTTACACCACCAACCATTACCTCCAACCATTACCACCACCACCAACCAAAAACCTTCATAATAGTATTATTACCATTTGGTTTGGTTCTTGTTAACCATTTTACATTGTTATTTTCAAACAAAATAGTTTAATTTAATGTATGCAATACAGTTTTTTTTTTTTTTAATAAATACACAATAGACAGGACTTTTTTACCCTCTTATGGGCATCTACACTGACTTTATGGTCTTAATCGGTGCTCAATAAAAACCAAACCACAGCGTCCCTAGAACACGATTCACCAGTCCTTCTACAAACTCCTGCTGAGTTCTTATCCTGTTGATCAGTACGCCACCACCACTCCTACACCATCCAGCTACGTCACCCAGCTGCATTATCATCAATCACTTCCACCCCAACTCATTACGCCACCCCAGCACGTCACCCTTCTACGCTCCTAAATTAGACTCCGCTACGCACCGCCCCTCCAATGCCATCCCAGTACGTCACCGCCCCTTCAACGCCATCCTGCCACGCCGCCATCCACCACCCTACTAAACCACCGCCTCTCCTTCGGCAACCCGCTACACAACCGTCACTCCAACGCCACCCCGCTAAGCCACACCACCCCTACTATGCCACCGCCACTCCTACACCAACCCGCTACGCCAACCCGCCACGCCACCCCACTACGCAACCGTCCCTCTAAAGCCACCCCACTACACCGCCGCCCCTCCAACGCAACCCCGCTACGCCATCGTCACTCCTACAACATTCTATGATCCCACCGCCGCAACTACACTACCCCGCTACGCAACCATCACTCCAATACTACCTCAATACATCACCATCCCTCCAACGCAACCCCGCTGCCATCCTCATTCCTACAACATCCTGTAACGCCACCGCCGCTCCTACACCACCCCGCTGCGCCACTACTTCCCCAGATACCACCACCACACCTACGCCACCCCGCTATTTCATCACCACTCCTAAACCAACCCACTACGCCACCCCGCTACGCCTCCTCCATCTCCATACACCTCCCAGCTATGCCACTGCTACCCTAACGCAATTCCGCTACGCCACCACCCCACTTCACCACCACCCAATATGCCATCGTAACACCTATTCCATCCCCTCTTCCATGCCACCACACCCCGCAGTGCAATCACCACTCCCACGCCACTGCCACTCCCACGCCGCCGTCATTCCCACGCCACCGCCACACCCACGCCACTACCACGCCCACGCCACCGCTACGTCCACGCCGCCGCTACTTCCACTCCACTACAATGCCCACGCCACCACCACTCCCACGCCACCGCCACTCCCACGCCACCGCCACGCCGCCGCCCCGCTACTCCCACGCCACCGCCACGCCGCCGCCCCGCCACGCCGAGTCTTACGCGGTGGAGGTAGAGGAGTCACGCGGCTCGGGGCGGTCCGTGCCCAGCGACAGCGCCTGCACGATGCGCGGGTCCGCCTTGCTGCCCTCCCGGAACTCCTCCAGGGTCAGTCGGTCGTCGTGGTTCTTGTCCATCTGGTCGAAGATCTTGTCCACCCTCTTCTGCGGCGTGTTCTCGTCCTCGGCCTGAGGCTGTTGGCCCTGGAACACGGGAGAGGCATTAGCTATGTGACTAAAAACAGATACTGTACCTCAGGCGTCAAATTATTTCCAAAGTAGAAGTAATCCACTACATATGTTTCGCGTATTTAGGCATTTTCAAGTGGTTCCATAGACAAAAACGTTCATCCATTGGGGTTCGTTACAAAAAAGTTAAAACAAACATCACATACATGTAACACACACACTTGCACTTAACACGAAACGGTTAAAAAACATTTTGTAGGCCTAAAATTAATAACCGACCACGGCACTCAATGTGGCTAAAACAATGGATTTTAATTAGCTTTGCGGTTGAGAATCGGGTAAATGTCATTGCTTCATACGACTATTTGATATATGAGGTCTTTACAAACTATTTTCCGCTCCCCCAAAACGGGGTGGGGCAGGGTTAAGTCAACATTTCTGATCACAGAATTAAGTGATACATTATTTTAAAGGGTTTCATAAGGAAGGACAATAGCGTAAATACATTTTTAACCACCATTTTGGGTGCATATTACTTTATTAAGAGAGGATTATTATTTATGTGTTGCGACCCATCATTTCAAATAAGATATGCATGCTGTTTAATTGCGATATTCTATTTTAAGAACATGGATTCATCCTCAAAATTCATAAATAAATGTGATGTTATGTCCCATCGTAAGAGAACAATCTTACACTTGCCATAACTTTGGTGTTGATAATCATTTATTTTCTAAATATCCAATAAACGTAAAAAGTAGCATATCCGCTTTGGAATATAGATAACCTGTAATTTTGTTTATGGATACTTACAACTGTTCGGTAAATGATGTCAAACATTTGATAGATACTTACAACCATTTGATAGATACAACCATTTGATAAATACTTACAACCATTTGACAGATACTTACAACCATAGATACTTTCAACCATTTGATAGATACTTACAATAATTTGATAGATACTTACATTCATTTGATAGATACTTACAACCATTTGATAGATACTTACAACCATTTGATAGATACTTACAACCATTTGATAGATGGCGTCAACAATATTGTACATCTCATCTCTCGTGATGAACCCATCGTTGTCGACATCGTATAACCTGAAGGCCCCTGAACAAACAACAAAATTACCATTCAAACATCTACAGTTTTAATGTTAACATAATTTGTATCCGACATGTTTACTACTTTGGTTATGTACTACTGATCTATTAGTATATATTGGAAACAATTTAACTAAGTAAAAATGCATCTTCTGTGCACCGTATTTAAATAGTATCAAGAAATCAGCCAAAGGTAACAAGATTAATTGCAATTATTAATATTTTGTCTTTTACTTAAAAGAGCACTTAGATTCTGTATTGAAAATCACAAAAAATGCTAATAATTCAATAAAGTAAGATAAAACTGGGAACAAAATTTGTTGGGTTCTTGTTATAATCCAATTGTGTGCCTTAGGCTTCAATCTCGCTGCTAGCTATCAGTAATGCTTACGTAGTACTGACAAGGTAATTTTTAAAATATCACACCTACGCTATAAATTCCTCACCATTGAAATTTAATTAAAATTTAAATCAACTAAATATCTAAAACTAAATTTATATCGTTTAATGTTACCTTCTTTTTGTTTAGTGTTCATACTACTATTTTTTATTAGGTTTTCCGAAGACACACATGAAAACCCAATAACAAATCCTTACTGAATGAATAGTTTTTAAGGTGTTTTATAAGCATTCTAATACACTTTAATGAATACGCTAACAGCTATAATCTACATATTTTATAAGCTAAGTGTATAGGCTATACAATCGAAAAATTCATTGACAGTTAGGCCTATATTTAATGTAGCTCACGTATTTAACATTATTCATGTAAAATTCTTGCAATAAATTAATGGCGCATTTAGGAAGCCACATAATCTCAGTGGTATGAAATCTTAGACTTACAATGTAATTTCTCATCCAGATTCCCCCTCGACGTCACAGAGAGCGCTCGTATAAATTCCTCAAACTCGATCGAGCCGTCCTGTCAACAAGCAATAAAAATCCTCTTCAACAACTTTTTTATTATTAAATATGCTGCAAAATAGTTTAATTGATAAAAACATTTTGTTTCATTAATATATTGCTGAATTTTGGCTATAAATTGCGTATAGAAAGTGTAATACTAAAGTGGTACAGCAGTGAATATTTTGTTCAAATTTTTGGAATATAGCAAGAATTAAAATACCCCCGTTGCAGCAGGCCTGCATACTCAGCGAATTTCAAATGCAAAACAACGTATTTCAAGCAAACATAGCAAGATTTGACATGTTTTGTTAAGCTCCATAAGAATAACATGGGAAATGAGTATGCAGGTTTGCTGCTACAGGTATATTAAAACTGGATGGTTTTAATTCAATATTTAGTAGATCTGAACTAGAAGAAGCCATTTACCAAGTTTTATCAAGATATGTTGAGAAATAAGTGAGATATAGAATTTTACTTATTTCCCCATAAGGTTAACATTGGGACAACGTACTGTGTTTACCACTTTCAATATCTCGGTAACCAATGGGCATAGAGCAGTGATTCAAAATACTAAATTATTTGTTTTTTTGAGCTGAATTCAATGGTGCCCACAAAAATTTGATAAATTTTATTTTTCTATGTAAAAAACTCAAAAAACCCATTTTTGGGGGGGTTTATCCCCCTTTACCCCCCCTTCTGGTGGTCCGATCGGGCTGGTTCACGAACTCGTCCAATTGATTACCACTTTACATGTCCGTACCAAATTTCATAAAGATCGGACCATTTTTGCGGCCGCTATCGTGCTAACAGACACATAGATATATATATATAGATATATATATATATAAAAATTCGAACGAATAGTGTTTTTTGCTTCTGGGGGCCCCAAAACGAAAAGTTATAGTGGTCCCGAGCTTAGATCTTACCATGAGACCTACGGTAATAGCTTCTTCCCTATAGGGGAAATTCGCTAAAAGATTTTCGCTATCACTGTATAGAAATAATCATATTGCCACAGCGTTAAACAGTACTCAAAACGGTTTTTTCTGCTTTTATTTCATTCCCGCTCGCTAAATCAGGTTTACGTTTTAGGTTAAGGTGGCACACAAGAGAGGTAACTATGACGTCAAGCTACAAAGACTAGTTTCTATTGGTCAGGAATCCCATGACACTCACCGTATTCTAAATTCTAGTTGCCTTGCTCTAAATCAGCTGATTTCACAGTCGGCGTTCAATACACTAACTTCCAGTTCGTTCCAATAGAATAAGCAAATGTAACCTCAATGAACTTTTGTGTACAGGTTATTTAATAAGTTAAACTGTTTAAATAATGGTGGTAGGAAACATCTTGTGTGTATTATGAGCACAAGCACAAATAGTCATTGCCGCTCTCGAAATGTTTGGCCTCACTCAGCTAAGCTTCGTGCGGCCATCTACAATTATCGAGCGGCAATGACGTGCTTTGTGCTCTTAATTCACAAATAGCTATATCGTCATACTTTTATGAAAAAATCTGTTGTCAATGCATGCATTGAGGGGAGAAAATAGTTCTTTTACGGCCAAGGGAGAGAAAAAGTCAGCTGGTGACGAGGTAATCAGATGTTTGTATTTGTACAAGTCTAAAAACACTGACACAGCAAGAAAAGAAGTAAGCCATTTCTGGAGAAAACCTTCAGAGGCAAACGAATTGTAACACCTCCATTGTTGTGTGGACTAGTTACCTTAATATAATGTGTACTATCATGAAAAATACAGTCAATCCCACGGGCTTAACGTTGCTATTTTAACTGAGTAATTTTGCCACGAGAAAATCTAACCTTGTCAGAAAAACACCACTTTCGGCACTAGGGATGAAATATACTGTATAGGCTAGTTTTGATATTGTAAAATATTTCTAATTACTAATTTACTTTCCTAATTATTTAAATTCCTTTTCAATCCAATTAAACTACGACAATTTATCTGGCTATCAAGTTTCCTATGATTTTATTTTCAGCTGCCAAAATATGTTTAATTTCTACCGTTATAATTTACTCCCACTCAAAATAACTTTACATCATAAAGAGAAACATCTTTGTTTCCGTAAATTGCTAAATATTTATCATTTAAATACAGTATGAATATTAAAAAAATAAAATAAAAACTAAGCAAACCATTGGAATTTGTTATACTTACATTATTTTCATCAAAAACCCTAAAAACTAAAGATGCGAACTTTGTAGGATCTCCTTGTGGGAAGAACTGTCTGTAAATTTTGATGAAGCCCTGAGAACAAAAAAAAAGGAATGAATAGGCTTCGTGTTTAACTATCCAAATTTCTATGTCATAATTGTTATATTTAACAATTTAAACAAAAACAAGAAAGTAATCTAATAGTAACCATAAAGTTCACAAAATCAAAGAACGCTTTTCAACAAATCGAAACTGTGATCTTTGCACCAATAAATTTTATACTCGTATTTTATATATTTTAAACTGTACTATTTTTATATCGAGAATCGAATTAGACGAGGAAGACTAAAGACTTTTGTGTTAGATATCTTACTGACTGTTCTCCAAGAATTTATGTTTATACTTCACTGAACCTTGCATCAACAATAGGCAAATTAAAAAATGTATACCTTTCTCTTGTATCTGAATGCAGACGCTCGCTAAAATCTCAATAACCTGGCCTTATTTTACCTTTCCATATATTTTAATTTCTTCCATAAAAATGAAGGGGTTTCTATATGAGTTAAGTACCACTTATATCACTCTAGCAAAATGTTAGATGACTTTATTAATAATAAGTTTGCTGCATAATTTCTTCAGCCCCAGCGTGCATTTTGCATTTAGGGAAATTTCTTGCATGAATTGTATTCATTATGAAAATAGAGCATTTTGAATAGAACTGAACTTTATCAATAACAATTTCAGTGATTAATGGAACTGGAAGTTGTTTCCTTGATTAGATGGCGTTTTAAAATTGCAACTCCGACAGAGTAAAAACATCCATTCCCAATCGATCATATACTGATGACTGGATGTATCAGGTGACAGAAGAAGAAACATAGATTATTATACTTTTTGTGGCTGGCAGCCCTACACAATCACACTTATCCTTTATTCATCTAGACTCCTCCATCCGTCTACGTCATTGGCTGGCGCCGCGCCGTGTACCAAATGGAGGTGCCCTAGGTGTATTTATGTGGTCATCATTTAATATTAAGTAAAAATACGACTATTCCCGTCTTGTATTTTATTACAAAAATACTGTTTTCTCTAAATTAGGCGATTTGAATGAAACTTTTTTTAAAAGCAGCCTCTAAACTAAGCATTGCTTGAAACTAGATTCAAATAATAGCCGATGCTTTAAATTTAAAGGCGTGATTTCGTTGTCTCCACCGTTTATGTTCGATCGGTTGCTTAACGAACAGGTTTATAGTAGGAGTGGGTTGGATACAAACCTCATACCAATTACGTAGAGGAGAGAGGTATTCATGTTGGATGAATATAAAGTTAATACATAATAAATTTAAGTGTTTAACAATTTTGAAAAGCATTGTTACATTAATAAAACTAATAATTTTTGCCTACCAGCATTAGTAATGACTGGAAAGTCTAATGATTAAATAAATAGAGACAGGTATATTTTGATATTCATGATTATTTTATGCGTATGATTTGAGTTGTAGTCGAAATGGAAAATAGTGTTTTTGAAAACGTACCTGTTCAGTCAGAAGTCCATTGGGGCAGTCTTTTAAAAATCCTTTGTGCCTGTAAAACCACCAAGTCATAAACAAATAATTACCCATCAATGAGGCATGTATAACGCTACTGTGCTATTTTTCTCAGCTCATGTGCATCGTTGGAAAAATAAAGTACACTTTTGGAATTGTTTTTATAAGGTTAATCAATGCAGAGGGCTAAAGAAATTAGCTATCAATAGTTTGACTCGAGGTCTTGAAAAGAAGCCAGTACTATAAATAAATGAGAGTTTAACAATTGCGTTGAAAGTATCAGTTACTAATGCACTAGAATTTTTAAGCCAATGTGCCTTAACTGCCCTATTAGTTTTATTCATGGATTTTTCCCAAAAAAACCTTTTGAACATAGTAAATTAATTAAAAATTTTTAAAGCGGCTGGAGTAGTTTATGATGGGCAGCCGCTAAACAGCCGCTACGTCGACCAATGCGTACGATAAAAAATCTCTATGGTCGTAATAGAGCCAAAATATTGTAATATTAATGCGTATCCTAAATCAATAGAAACTGAGTGATTTTCCATGTAGAATCTAGGCTAATGATCCAAACAATGCCTCTAATGGAGGTAAGCCGCGGTGGGAAATATTTCAGGTCCACTAATGACTCAATATTTTTCCAAAATCCTATTACCAGGGTAATGTGATAAAGAAATAATTAGATATCTTCTTTTAATTAACCACATAGCACATCCGTACAGCTGTTGGTTGAAACTAACAATGTATATGACCTTTTTACTCACCATTGTCTAATCTCCTTTTCCGAGACTGCAGCGTGCACAAAAATGCTTTTTTTAAGTATATATTTAACAATAAATATATATTTAAAAGTATATACAAATAAATATACATTAAATACAGATTTTTAATTTATATACATATTTACATATATATACATATTTATAAATACGTTCACCTAAGGCTGAGAATCAAATAATAGTAATTTCATACAACTGATAAATGAGTTAAACATTTCTTGATTCAAAATAGCAGATATGAAAGTCCGCACAATGATATTGAGGGTGAACATATTGATGAATTTAAAAAACAAACTGTTCTTTACGCAGACTAACCCATGAGTACTTTAAGGCAAAATATTGCTATGATTCCCAGGAGAACGGAAACAAGAACCACAATCAAGTTTAGGAAAAAGGCTTCAAATATCAATACAATAATTATCTGAAAACAATAAGGAATTTCGGGCAAAGTATATTTAAAGAGACTACGCTCAACTCAATGCGTACGAGAATGAAAAGAGACTGCTAAACTTCAAATGTATCTTTGATGGTGAAGTACTTTAAACCTAATCTACTCATTAACTATTACGTGTTAAAACTATAAGTGTTTAGATTAACAATGTAAATATATTTACAATCTATTTATTTACTATATCAATTGATATTTTTAGACTTCCGTACTGTGCAGGTTGATTATTTACTTCATTATGTGCCTAAATTAACCCTATCTTAAAATACAACAACTGGCTTTATTTAATGAAAAATAAATCAAAACTCACATACAATTTACCAAGTATGCAGATTAGTTGTTTTACAAGTCGGGAGATTTGAAAGTGTTCAAGCTAATGAACACAGTTCACTAGTTTTATTTTCAAGAAGAGAACTTCTTCAAAACTTGCAACGGAGAGAAAGAAACATCCTTACTTCTCACGTAAGCCAACAACTTCCTAAAGTAGTTTAAAAGTTGTCATCCAGTATTCTGGAGAGGAAGCCAACAGCCCTTGAACTCGGCAGACATATAACTGCGATCTTGGAAGGGATTTTCGAATAATCGTAATCGAACAAAAAATGCATAATTATCTTTTTGAATTTTACAGGGTAGAAAAAAGCAAAATACTACAATGTGAATTCGATCATCCAATATCTTTTGTAAGAAACCTATTTATGAATCTCTATCGGTGTCTAAAAATTACATTGTATAAAATACTCTTTAGAGTATAATATATTTTACTGCCCTTCGAATGTGCATAAGTTCAAAAACAATAAGGGATTTCGGGTAAAGTGTGTTTGAAGATCATGTCTGAGAATGGAAAGAGACTGCTGAACTTAAAATGATACATCCTTGATGGTAAAGTACTTTAAACTTAATCCACTTATTAAGTTTTAAGTGTTAAAATTATAAGTGTTTAAATTCTAGTAAAATAAAACGTTTACTCGTTTATAACATCGTTTCTAAAGTGTATTGGATAAAATCAATAAATAATATTTTATTTTGCCAGATGAGTAATTATTTTTAATAATTATTTGATTTTAACAGTCGTTGGCTTGAGTGTATTATTATTTTCAAAAGTAAAATGGTTCAAACCCCATAAATTTCAATTTTGTTGTCCCCAAGATTATATTACAGAAGTAAAAGCTTTACTTAATATTAAAATCAATTATGCATACATACGCTATCTTATTTATTTTACAAAATAATAATTTTTTACTCCTATCCCCCCCCCCCAACCTCACTCATCACCCCCGCAACCAACCCCCCCGACCAAATTATACCCCCTACTCCACCACCCCCTACTCTCACTTGTAGATGTGATCGCGTGAAGAGAAAATTGGCTTCACTGTCTGAGAGCCAACGTCGCTCCGTCACGAGAGCCAACCTCATCTTCGGCTGCTCGACTTGTTTAGACACACTTCTATCTTCATAATAGAGGGTGTCTATAAAAGAACTCCGGGATTTTAAAAATTCATATTTTAATAACTATAGAAGATAGCAAAATGTAGTTAATTCCTCTGAAACTAGTAGCTCATCAAGTTTTACTCATACCAATTGGGAATGTTTTCGTCAAGTGGTGGCGGCGCTGCGGAGCGTTCTCCTAGAAACAACGCAACGTAGCGCGGCTGTCGGTGCTGTCTGGATTGCAGCGATATGGCATCACCGTAACAAAAGGCTAAATACATTATTTGGTTAATAGAAATTAAATCTCTTGTTAAGGCACAAAGAAACTTTCGAAAATTCGTAATGTTGTCCATCTCGGGCAACGAATAATCAATTGTGTGGCAACCGTCCCCCCATCATGCAGGCTAGAACATAAGAAGAGGTGGAATACCGATACGATATATATGCCGTTCCACGAAAGGGGCTCATATTGAACTTTATGAAATTGCTAAAATAAACTTGAAAATGCAACCTTTCCAATCATGTATTAGACATTTAAAAAAGTTTTTCGCTTCATTGAAATGTTTTGCCTCAAAACAAAAGGGTCCTTGGAAAGGTCCTTGTAAAGTTTGGCTCAACCGGTTTCTACAGCCCGTTTGTGAAGTAAATCAAACCTTATCTTCGGCTGGTCGACTTGTCTAAACACATTTCAATCTTTATTTGCCAAAATATTCCATGTAAAACTTCTTCTCTCACAGTTACCGTGACTCATTCATTTAGTTTAACAGAATAAATATTTTAACGGAGTCAAGAAAGTGTGACTTAGCATTATAGTTTCTCGCCGCTGTGATAAAATGTTCCGATTAACAGATAGTTAGTTATTCTTAATCGCAAGAATATTAGACACACCCGTTACAGTAGACCTGAATACTCAGCGAATTCCTTTCGCTTGAGTTAATCATTTATACGGAGCCAAGTAAAATCAACATAAAATCCTCAACTGAGCACTCAACGATTTTCTCTATAAGAATAACATGGGAAATGAGTATGCAGTTTTGCTGCCAAAGAAAGGTGAAATTGAGAAATGTTTTACAAAAGTGCAGTAGATATCAACTAGATGATGTTGATTCCAAATTCATACACCATACTAAGTTCATATACCAAATTTAATTTAAAAATGTTGGAAAATACACGAAATTTAGAAGTTTAATTATTTACCATAAGATTAACGTTGGGACAACGTAAATATGTTTACCAAGAGCGATATCTTTGTAACCAGTGGACATAGAGCAATAATTCAAAATACTATAGTATTTTCTTTTAACTAAGAAGTAAATTACATTAAATTACATACATACACATCATAAGAATTATCATCAATATAGAACCAAGATTTCAGCAGCTATTGTTTACTCAAACAAATCCTACAGACTTTTTGTTATTCTCGTTATTTTTTCTAATTTTAACATAGAAATAAAAAACATAATGAAATGTGTAGAATATAAGTGTAGAATGCATTCTTGAGAAGTCAAGATCCAATACACGAGACACATTGGAACTGGAATGGACTCAGTACGCTGCAAGTCGGAGTAAGAACACTTTGGTGCTGACAATAAAATATGGGTTAGGAGGATCTCTTTTAGATCCAATATTAGTTTTTACATTTTTAGAATTTTTGTCCCCTGGTGTCAAAACGGCGTAACTGTTAATCACTTTAATCTTAAAGGCACAGGGAATTTTACCTCAAAACTTTACAAAGTGAAATTTTTTTTCAAAAAATTAATTGTCAATTAAATTAATATGTGAATGATAAGGAATAATTCAACCGGAGATGTTGTTATCTGCTTATATGACATCCCTAATTTTATTGCTTGAAATTTGAATGCTTTATAAGTAGCTTATTAAAAGCATGATTTTATTTAACTTTTTTTACATTACGATTAAGAATATCTTACTGATTTTTTCAATGTGGTTTTTATTTTCATATAACAATGAATGTACGTGTTTCATCATTGCGAGTTAACAAAGCTGGAATTAATGAATATGTTTTCAAAACAGTTGTTTTCATTTGGTACATTGTCTTTTTTTAGAGGCATTTTGTTGTAGATCGAGGAGGTTAACAGTGATACAGAATCGCTATTTCATAGATCTAAAAGCAGGAAACAATGTGTCTTAGTGAAAAAGTACTTGGTAGAATCAAGGGTACTTTTGCTTAGGTAATTAAACCTTCACAACAAGGAGTAAAAGCTCTTTGTCCCAAAGAATTATGAGCGTATCATTTTCAGTGAATAAATATAATCTTCAATTTTTATGAAGCTTCTCATTTACAGAAGTGGTGGAAATTAAACAATGTAAATGTAAATGTCTCAACAGATTTTCAAATAGCCATACCTAACTTAAACTAAGGGCCTACTTAGCTTTATTTAGCCCTTACAAAGGAAAAATTAACATATAAAACTGAATCTCTATTATGATGAAGAAAGATTAATTGTTATACTGTAATAGTAAAAACATAATTATAGCAATACAAATATACAAACAGCCATAAAAATGTTGGCAAGTTGCGATTAAAATAAAATAAAAAAATTATTTTTACAGCATAGGCCTATGATCTTTCCTTTAAGGAATATGGCAAACTCAAATCCTTCAGGTTTTGTAAGATAAGGCTGTATAATATTTATAATATAGGCTAGTATTACGTAAACAAATTTATAGCCCTAGTTTAGAGAAAATAACTTTTATTTTGTGTTTAATAAGACATTTTACATGGAAAATACCATTACTACAAAATAAAATAAAATTTTTTAGCTTAGAAGTTAAGAACCCTTCAAATTTCTTCCAAAACAAATTTATAATTATATATTATATTAAACACATTAAGTAAAAAAATGCTAATTGACCTTCAAATGTAAGAAAATTATATTATTTATCATTATACCCCAAAATATATTGGTTTCCTTGCAACAAGTCCTTACAAAAATTAAAGGAAATTCGCACTAATCGGATGAAATTTAATCAAGCAATTGATTAGGGCTATTATTCACTGTCTGGAGCAATATAAATGACGCTTTCAGGTTTCAGGGGAGGGAATTTCTTTGTGATAATCTTTCTTGCGGTAACGCAGCGCTGGGTAGAGAGATGATACTAATTGCTTTTTTTAATTACATTCGTTGTTTTAAAAACAGATTTGTTCTCCTAATTCGTCCTTAATGACATTTATATCTTAATCTAACTAAATTTCATTCCAGTGTTTACTCATTACTTACATAAAAAATAACACTTAAAAGATTATTAATAAAACTCATATAAGTGGATTTTAGTGTAAAGGATTAACTGTTTCTTATATGAACAGAATATAGATAAAAGTTTACTCAAAACATGACCGACGGTTTATGTATTTCAAGTCACATAAAAAAGACAAACTGAGTTGAAAACAAACTAATTAAGACTTGAAGCCCAGTCTTAATTTCAAGCTGGTTTTTTTATTTAATTAGGATAATTGTTTTATTTTATGCAGAAACGCGATGCTGTTAAAGAAAAAATATTCGTGAAATGCTGTAAGCACATTCTCAAAGCTAAAGCTTACAACGAGAGGCAACTTTCCTAATGAGCGTGGTCATAATTTAAATCTCCCGTCATTAGAAAAGACAACAGCTCGTTAAAATAAAACTTTCACTACGGCTGGGAACCATATTTTATTCTTTATTTCAATAACTCGGCAATGGAAAAAAGTCCTCCAGTATATACAAAAGCCTTCAGTTTAACCTTCGACGATTGTGAATTTGATTATAACTATCAATATGCGAAAGTCATCAACCAAATGTTGATGTTAAAGATTTGAAATTTTGTGAACTTATAGGTCCTTTAATCACGCTTTAACTCAATTGACTGAATTGTTTAATGATTATTTAGTGCTCCTTATGAAAACATGTACAATATTTTGGGACACCATTCTGCATTTGGTAAAAATTATTATTAACTTTGTTAAAATTTACTCAAAATAGTGTTGAAACTTGGTAGACCCCTACAATTAACTGAAAATAAGATTGTACAGAATTATAGATGTGCACATGGCCAACCATGTACACATCTATAATTCTGTTAAGTTTATTGTTATTCTTCGAACTACTTAAGCCTATTGTTGACTTTCGAGGTTTCAATGTTAACCTAAAGGACTGCAACATAACTTAATGTTAATTTTACAACGGTGGCTACTACATGTCATGGTGCCGAAGCAAGCTGTAACGCTTATTTAAAAATATATTCAACAGGTTCAAAATGCTAATGTATCCCAAGGTGGAAAAGGATGGGTACAGAATTGAGAGTACAACCTTACTACCTAAAACGGCAACGTTTAGTTCGTTAATCTCAATAAAAAAATGGGTTTTAAGGTTAAAATATGATTTATCTGTGTCCTTTAAATAATAAATAAATGTCCTTTTATCAGTTATATTAATAGTTCTGTTGTGGAAACAAATATGCAGCGATATAAATCTGAGTAAATGCCAACATGGCCAGTGATCAGGCGGGCGGCATCGGCACGCCAGTTTGCGTGCATGAGTATTGGGAGACGTTTCCGTTATCGTTCGTCGTATTTAGATTTATATAACTGTAGCTTTAATGTACAAGAGAGAAGAATTTATTCGTAAGAAAGAGATAAATACTCGTTAGAAAGACAGAAAAATTGTGTTTCTCTTAAGGAAAATCTTTCAAATCTTACACAAAGGAAAATCTCTTAAGGGAAATATTACAAAAAGTAAGGCCAATTTTATATTTATTCAGGATTTTACATTTAGCTTCCTAAAATTAAAATGTAAAATTGGTCTTAAAATTTATTGCAAACTCTGTAGCAAGGGTTGTTTAATTTTTTTTTTAATGCAACTATATATAAAAAACCCATGAATGTATAAAAAAACCATGTATATTGTATTAGAAAAACGGAACATAAACCTCGATTATATTCCACTGACTATTTAAAATAAATCATATCTCATTTTAATTGCCAAGCTAGCTTCACGCGTGTTATTTATGTCTGTTGTGTTATGGTGGTAAATAATTAGGTATGCCGAATGGAAAACAAACTAGCGGATTGCATGGACTTGTTTACATGGGACTGGCTTGTTACAGCGTGACAAATTTTCATATCCGCGCCCTGAAAACAAGGGAGTAATCATGTTTATGGCAGTGTTCGTGTAACAGCTTACAGCCACCGTTCAAGGCATATAAACAGTAATGAAATTTTTTTCAATTTGTTTGACTCGATATTTTATTTCTTGATGTAACTGTAACTTGCAAATAAATTATATAGAGATTAATTACTAATTCTACGAATCTATGTCTTAAAAGTTAATATATAGAGTTTAATTTATCAAGTTTAATTTAACCTTCAACATGTTTTTACCTTTAATATTTTACTTAGATTTCCATACAATAAATAATATAGGTACCTAAATATATTTGAAATACCTATATACAACAAAATATCCCCTAAGCTTTAAGTTTGTTCATACATGTACTCCGGATATGCTAATATTTACTAGTACATCCTCAAAATATAAGATGGTCGGCAGTCATTTTGCAAATCTAGTAGTCCAGTAGTCCATAGTTCAGCCCCTTTAGGGACTGTCTTTTCCATTTTTTCATGATAAAAATAATAAAACGACAGTTAAGAATAAAAATCACCAATTTGTATAAAAAATAATTAATATAACGTAACGTAACAAAGAAAAGAGCATTATTTTGTTCGGTAGTTGTAAAAGTCGTTCTGAGCTGGATACGCGATAGAATGAAACCTGTTCTAATAACTTCATATATAATACGAAAAGCTTAAGCTAAGTAATATATACAGGGTGTTTTTTTTTAAAACGCAACCCATTTTTAAGATTGAATAATGCACATATGAATGTGTAATGAGGATTGTTTTATTGATCTTTACATTTTATACAATCTATTATTTAAGTTTGATCACATATAAGTTACATTATGTGCTCAAACAGTCCGTCATTGGCATTTGTATAAAGTTATGCTCTCTCCATCAAATTCCCGAACATGTGTTGCAAGGTACGTCTTTGAATTTCTTGCATTAAATTTGTTATGTTTGTTTTGAGGTTCTGAAGATATTGAGAATTGTTTTCGTAGAATAATACTACTTAACATGTCTGTGGCAAGTTTCATTCAGATCGGACCATTTTACGCGAGTTATAGTGCTTAAAGACACACACATTAAAAACGCAACCCAACACTTGATTTTATCAGTGAAGGATTATTTCCCCCCAATATCCCTGAGTTGACGCCACTATATTTTTATTTTCTTTGGGGATACATATAAAGTAAGGCCTGAAAGAACAAGTCACAGCATATTCATTACCCCAAAACAAACAAAACAAATGTAATGCAAAGAGGTACCTAGCAACACGTGTCCGGGAATTTCATACAGAGAGCATAATTTCATACAAATGCCACTGGCGGATTTTTTGAGCCCATAAGGTGAACTAAATGTGATCAAATTTAAATAATAGGGTGTATAAAACGTAAAAAACCATGAAACAATACTTATTTCATATTTATATGTGTATTATTCAATCTTAAAAATGGGTTGCGTTTTAAAAAAAACACCCTGTACTTTAAATCTAAAATACACTGTATCGATGGGGAGTAATGTTTATTTCTCTTATTATTTTAATTGATTTTTTACTATTTCTTATTAATTTTTAATTTATTTTTTTTGCACAATGAAAATACTCACAATACGTGTCTGACATAAGGCGATCGATGGTTTCTTGCTTCAGTTTGGAATTCCGTTTCCCCATGGTGACTCCTACCGGCCCATCACACTGCAAACAAAATTGTCAAATAATGTACATTACAATTTAATGAAATTACTATAACAAGGAAAAGAAGTACTTTTTAGCTTTAATCTTAGAAAGGGAAATAATAAACCATCTTAGACTAAATTTACAACTCGCCCTGAAGACGATGTAGCCGTGCTGTAATCTGTTGCTAGATAAGTTAATATTCATGCTTTTATTTTGACTGGCAAGGCTGTGCAGAGTCTCTACGAACCTTACAAACCCTAACCGTTCATTCGCTACGACTCTGATCAATTTCTTTTCATTCAGTGACGTTCTTTTTTGCAAATTAAAACGACTCCTAAAAATAAAAGACGTCTTTAACTCCTTAAAAATATTTTGGTAAAATGCCGGCTAAAGTTGGGATAAAAGTTCTCTTGAAAAAATAAAAGTACACGTAAATAAATACCGCTTAAGCCTCGTTTCGACTCTGCCTAAGTTGCCGACATTGTCGTAGACAATGTTGCCGACAGTGTTGCACGACCAAAATTACCATGTCGGCAACAGTGTCGGCAACATTGTTTCCAATATCACGGCTGTTTCCACTCCGCAACAATCCAAAGCAACATTCTAAACAAACGTGATTTTAGTATGGTGATGCTATCCATCGATGATAGATTCACAAGAAATCAGCGCTGTGTTTCTTGTTTTGGCGGGGGCTTTATTTAAAAAGATGTAAAAGGCCAAAACGCTGGATTGTTATGGTATTATTAAATTATCTATTCAGGCTTATTCATCCGCAAAATTACTTGTTGAATATTTTGTAAATGTTTAAAGGCTGAAAAAAGTATTCATAATCAAAACGTGACAAAAACCTTTATACGAAAAAGGTTGTTGATGTATATGGTTTTCATACTTTGCATAGCATTTATGATATTATACATAGTTAATAATTATTTTATAATAGAATAAATAAGAAAAAGAAGGTTGTTTGTGTCAATTCTCACGTTTTTACTTGGTGAGTAAAAATAGATTAATTAATATAATATATGCTATTTATAGTTAGAATAAAAGAATAATCAAATGAGGACTACAACAATCGTGCGGTACAGTATTTTTCAGTTAGACCGGAGACACACTGGGCGTTTTTTTTCATCGCGCGATAATTTTTCCGCCACCGACGACGACGAAATCGGCGTTCATACACACGTGGTGGTAAAAAAACGCCACGGAAAAAACGCCAATCACGGTACCATTTAAATTTTGAGAGACGTCTGTGGGTGCTGTTTACCACATGAATTTTACCACATGGCGATCACAGAACTCCTGACGTCATCAACACGGTACAATGTTTAGGGTGTCACTCTTGCCGTCTGACCATGGCGGCGGTAAAAAATCCGCCAAATGTGTATGCTCCCTTTTAATTGCATTCGCCACTGATAACAAAGCGAAAGAAATCCGTTTTGAGCTGCGGCAAAACGACCGCCGCCGGCAATATTATCGCGCGGTATTTCTTCCGCCCCGTGTGTACGCGCCCATTTAAATCAATGCACTACGGGCGATCGGCATTTTTACCGCGGCGTTAAAAAACGCCTCGTGTGTCTCCGGCCTGGTTTACTGTTTAGTATTTCTTATATTTTAAATTACCGGCTTAAGTTAATCCAAAAATACTTTTTTAGTACAATCGTTTTGGGATTTAAAAGTACAATATATTTTGGAATATTATTAGTTTTGCCAGGAATCTTTATTAAAAAATTAGTAGGAAAATCGCGAGGTAGGACTTACTTACTCGCCAACTCACTTTTTACCAATCTCTTCTCACTTGCTTAAAAAATTTAACCCCTGATGCCGGCGTGCGTGCTATCAGTGCGCATGCGCGAGGACGTGTTGTCAACTGTCGCCTACATTTTTCAGTTTCTATTCGTAGACCCGTTTCCACTCCGACAAAATTTGTCGCCAACACTGTTGACAACAAAGTTGGCGATAAAGTTGACAACTTTGTCGGAGTGGAAACACACAAAAAAAGTCGCCAACAATGTTGGCGATAATTTTTTGTCGGCGACAGCTTCCTGGGTCAACATTGTTGCCGACTGTGTTGCCAACATTCGGTTTATGGAATGGAAACAGAAAAATGTCGCCGGCAGTTGACAACACAGCTTCGCGCATGCGTACTGAGAGCACGTATGCAGGCATCAGGAGACCTATTAGCGAATTTCTCCTATAGGAAAGAAGCTATTACGGTAGGTCTTGTGAGGAAGTTTCCTTGAGCAATAAGTTTTTACAGGGTTGGTAAGGGTTACTTAGTGAAAACGTCCGGATTGCCAGTCACTTGGTTTATCAACACTTAAACACTATTTACACGGTTTGATTCTATTTTTAGCGAATTTCCCCTATAGGGAAGAAGCTATTACCGTAGGTCTCATGGTAAGACCTAAGCCCGAGACTATGATAACTTTTCGTTTTAGGGCCACCAGAAGCAAAAAACACCATTCGTTCGAATTTTTATATATCTATATATATATATATATATATATATATATAGCCTATATATATATATATATGTGTGTGTGTGTGTGTGTGTGTCTGTCAGCACGATAGCGGCCGTAAATATGATCCGATCTTAATGAAATTTGGAACAGACATGTAAAGTGGTAATCGAATGGACGAGTTCGTGAACCAGCCCGATCGGACCTCTGGAAGGGGGGGTTAGGGGGGATAAACACTCCCAAAAATGGGTTTTTTGGGTTTTTTACATATAAAAAT
This sequence comes from Flexamia atlantica, assembly GCA_035578135.1. Lineage (NCBI taxonomy): Eukaryota > Metazoa > Arthropoda > Insecta > Hemiptera > Cicadellidae > Flexamia > Flexamia atlantica. The sequence goes on along the minus strand of JAQJVK010000030.1, from coordinate 1,405,970 downwards.
AAAATTTATCGAATCTTTGTTGGCACCATTGAATTCAGCTCAAAAAAACAAACAATTTGGTGTTTTGAATCATTGCTCTATGTCCATTGGTTACTGAGATATTGAAAGTTGTAAACACAGTACGTTGTCCCAATGTTAACCTTATGGGGAATAAGTAAAATTCTATATCTCGCTTATTTCTCAACATATCTAGATAAAACTTGGTTTGTGGCTTCATCTAGATGAGATCTAATGTATTTTAGTCTAAAATCCCCGAAATTTCAATTTTTAGTGGCAGCAAACCTGCATAATCATTCCCCATGTTATCCTTATGGGAAATAAAAAAATTCTATATCTTACTTATTTTTTAACATTTCTTGACAAAACTTGGTATATGGCTTCTTCTAGTTAAGATCTACTAAATAATGAATTAAAACCAACCAGTTTTAACATACCTGTTGCAGCAAACCTGCATAATCATCCCCCATGTTATTCTAATGGAGATTACAAAACATGTAAAATCTCGCTAAGTTGGATTGAAATACCGTTTGTTGTGTTGCATCTGAAATTCGCTGAGTATGCAGGTCTGCTGCAACGGGGGTATCTTATATACAACTTTATGCAATTCTTGATCCGAATCATTGGCTTGTAGTCCCGATCGTGGCCACCGGCAATCAGCTCACTGCGTCAGCAGGTATGGATCAGTCCTTGTGCATCCTTGACCCCGGAGTTATTGCCACGTTAACTCAGTCCAGCCTCTACATATGTCCGCAATGCTCCACATACGTCTAGGGTCCCGAGGTAGCGATCCTGGAGATTACCCAGAAGGGGTATGCACGGTCGTGGCGGGGTCTATACGCTGAACGCTTAACTTTGGCTTAACACTCCTATCGGAGACTCTCTGGCACTCAGGTCCAGAGGAAGCCCGGAGGATCTTCGTCTGCTCGCTAATACTCCGCACTGGGAGTATGGCCTGGCTGCGCGCTCGCTCAGACGTTAGCTGCGGCGGTCTATACGGGTCACTGTTCTGACTAAAACTAACGGCTGTAACATACACACCGATTAATATACCAAAATATAAAGTGTAAGGGGAAAACCATCGCCACTCCACCATCTAGCCGACTACAAACCAATGGCTGGGGGCTCAACACGCCCGTCCGGGCTTCCGCGGGCTCAACACGCCCATGCGGGGTGTTCGAGGCTCACCACGCCCGTCTAACGATGCTGGGGGCTCAACACGCCCATCCAGCTCACCAGGGGCTCAACACGCCATCCGGTTGGTCAGGCCGCTAGGGCCCAACTGCCTTCATGGTCCTTAGTGTCCTCCTTGTATGCCCGCTGACCCCTCCATTGGGCACCATGGTGCTCCATTCTCCCCTCCAGTGAGCACCATGAGGTACTTTAGTACTGGGGTGCTCGGGTATCATCGGGTCTTCTGAGTTTCCTCCTCTACCGAGCACTAATTTATGGTGTTGTGAACTTTTTTTCGTGACCTTTACCTGATTACCCTGAACTTAGTTGAGTTATACTTAGTACCTTGAGAAGGATAACCATGGACTTGATTGTAGTGGAATCCCTTTGGGGGGTGCCAAATCACTTCATTACACTCTCATGGTAAGCCAGAGATTATGATAAAATTTCGTTTTGCGGCCCCCAGAAGCCAAAAATACCATTCGTTGAAATTTATATATATGTGTGTGTGTGTGTGCGTGTGTGTCCGTCAGCACGATAGAGCTCGCAAATATGGTCCGATCTTAACAAAATTTGGCGCAGACGTATAAAGTAGTAATTATTCGGATGAATACGAAACCTAGCCCAATCGGACAATTGAGAGGGGGTGTAAAGGGGAATAAACCCCCAAAAATTAAATTTTTTGGGATTTTGCATAGGAATAATCTGATTTTTTATTCCACCATTGAATTCAGCTCGAAAAAACAAATAAATTTGTAATTTGAATATTGCTCTATATTCATTAGTTTCCGAGATACTGAGAGTGGTAAACACAGTAAGTTGTCCCAATGTTAAATATACCCCCCTTGCGGCTCAAATTATATGTTTTAATGTCAGGGACTCAGAAAAAGTACTGGAATTTCTTAGAGTTTGCCAGAAAACAAAAAATAACATAAAATATCTGCCATTTAAGTATAGTAGCATTTGGAACTAAAACGTCTGCTTTGTTTACTTTAAAACATGTGAACTGATGTTTCATTCAAAGCCATATGTTGGATAAAGACATATGGTTTATTTAAAGGCCAGTTAACTTAATATTATGTCAAATAAATGTACTATAACAAATACAGATTTTTACTAATGATGTTTATGAAATTTTTCACACAAACTTAAACAGCTGGTAATTTCCCCATATGATTAAATTGGAAAAGCCAGCTGTTTTGAAGTTTTGATTAGCTATTATTTTTTATAGCCTTTTGCCCCTAAAAGCCACTAGTGGAGAGTATTTTTGCACGCTTCCTTTAGAACGTTCCCTTAGAATATTGGTTTTACTTGATGCGAGGCTTCATTTAAATTATTTAGTTATGCACTTGAAGTTCGCTGAGTATGCAGGACTGCTGCAACTGGGGTATTTGTTAGCTATTGAGGAATATAGTGGTAAAAGCGAGTTAGGGAGTCATGCCTTACGATTTGTTATGCTAATTCTAAAATAAATATACTGAACGAACAAAAAACGAATTATTTGTAGTTTTAGTAACCTGCTTCAAGTAATACAAAACGAATTTCAAAGCAGGTAATTGGAACTTCAGATGGTATTCAACAGTAATCCGGAGGCAAAAAAATTGATCAGTTGTTGTTCCACACGATTTCTGTGGTCCTCATTTGATTGTTATATTATTATTACAAATTGATAATTTTTTAACGATAGATAGCTTATAAACTGAGTAAATCGTCATTTCACCTATTTTAACACACCGAGTAATGTGCTGATGAATAAAAACGTAAGAGTTGATACGAAAAACATATTTTCCCCTTTCATACTATACTCAATCCGATACTAATCAAGGAATACAGTTAACTACACAAAAATGTCAGCAATTATGAATATTTTTGAGCACAACCGTATTCATAACAGCAATTGTACCTGAATATTAGTATTCAAGTACTTTATAAAACGTTGAAGAAGTAATTATGCGGAGAAATTAAGCTTAAACCGTTTTAGATAAAGCCTCAATAAAATTGTTTTTCCTTTATCAGTGTTTACATTTGGATGTTTAGTTTTTCAGATGATTCGTCTGAATTGTGACATCCCGTGAGGTAAATTAAACAATGACTACATTAGCTGGTGGATGACTTAAAAATTCTCACCCGTTTCAAAAATTGTGTCGTTGTTTAGGTTAACTATCTACACGAGGCTCGTTTTAAGCGCAGTACTCGTATTTATAGTTTTTATCTAAAGAAAGCTTATTCTGTTTCTTTGTAATCCCTTTTTATTTACGAAATTTGTAAAAAGTCTGCCAATACGTCCTGTGGCACTGACGATTGGGAAAAAGGTGAGGTATTTCGACTGATTGAGTTTCATGAGCAGGAAACCGTGCTTTGGAACGTAAAACTTAGTGCTCACAAAAATACAAATACTCGCAAGAATTTCTAATGCTGTGAAAAGACCTGAAATGGACGCTGACAAAAAATTTTGGAAAAAAATGTTGCCGACAATGTTGCCGACATGGTATTTTTGGCCATGCAACATTGTCTTCGACAATGTCGGCAACTTAGGCAGAGTCGAAACGAGGCTGTTGGCAACATAGTCGGCGACAAAGTTGAACCAGGAAGCTGTCGCCGACAAAACTTTATCGCCAACATTGTTGGCGACTTTTGGTAGGTGTTTCCACTCCAACAAAGTTGCCAACTTTATCGGCAACTTTGTTGGCAACAGTGTTGGCGACAAATTTTGTCAGAGTGGAAACGGAGCTTTTAGAGTGAGGAAAAACGTGTGAACCAGTGTTGCAGTGATGACCTGTGGTAAATGATTAGTCGTTTGACACTCTATTTTTTATTTTGCTCCATAAAAACGTACTGCTGCTTTCATTGTCAAGTTTATTTTGAGCTATTAAAACTTGAGAAAACTGAAAAATAAATGTTATTCAACGGATACACATGTTTTACTTAATGTAAATACGTAATAGGAATACAAATGAATGTACAGTTTTTTTATCCTCCTCTATTCTACATAATTTTTCTCAAGTTATTCTTTGTCGACAACTGCACGGAAAATTTACGGTTCACTTCTGATTAGAAATGCCTGTGAGTATAAACAACTGAATATAATTTAATAATGATACATTATATTTATTTTAGGTTGGAGTTAAAAAAAATTGGACGTAGTGGTTTTTGTTACAACATACGAACTAATAATTTGGATATTTTCTGCAAATAATAAGGAAAGTGCTAATAGACTCAACCATATAGGTTAACTATTGCTCAAAAAAAGCATAAACAACTTTCAGGCTCTCAAAAATATTTTGTTATTGACTGCTTTCATATTTTTTACTTATGCCAAATTCGAAAACTGCTTAAGTACATCCTTAAAATATAAACAAAAGCAGATTTTAATGACAAAAGTTGAAGTAGTCTGGTAATGAATGTCATGACGACGTCAGCAGCCCTATTGTTGTTCGCGACCTTCGTTACGTCCTAATTTAAAAGAATATTTTTTACTGTAGTACAATAGAATATCCGTCTTTGATTTGCACCGGTAAGACCGATGATATTTTAATCTCAGACCTTTTTCTTGACAAGGATATTTACAATATTCTAATACTTTAGATAGTCTTCGAGTTTTTTTTTTTAGATGACAAGTCTAGGGCTAGTGTTTTTAAACGATTTAAGTCTAGGGTAATCTACATTTTTTATTTTATGGTTTAGCACATCATTAAGTATCACGTTTAAAAACAGCATTAAGTAATAAATCAAGTAAATAAAAAAAAGGAATAATTAAGTTATTAAAAATAATAAAATTCACACAATAAGTAATAAATACCTATGTATTTAGGGGGAGCTTCTCAATTCCCGAAGAATATAGTTCCCTACACTTTGAAAGGTTTCTATTTATTATGAGTATTTTGATTGGTGCTGGAAAATCTCAATAGTATTTTTAACTCGCATTTATGTAAATACTTTTAAAAGTAAATGTAAATAACTAGCTCAGATTATGAGTAATATAATTTGATATTTAAAAAATAGGCATAGCTTGTAATATTACACTTAATTAAAAAATTTTAACTCATTTAATTGCTAAAATGCCATATAACCATAATGAAAAATAACTATAGTTTTATTTTCAAACAGCCTTGAGACCTACTTAAATTGATGTGAAAAATATTTCTTTTTCCTGAAAGAAAAATGTTTAACAACATAAGGCTATTTTTTTTTACTAGAATAAATATCTGTGAATAAACATAATTTTGTGTTTTAAATAATAAGATAAATACGGTAACCGTGTGTAGACCTTCTGGTTTTATATTTCAGCAGTACCGTATAATTTTCAAATGATAGTAGTATACTATGACGGATAATAGCACCCTTGAGAATATTGAAGAGGCAACTTATTAAAAAATCAACTCAAAACTATACCAAGTCTATACTGTGTCAAGTAAAACCGAATAGGCGACGGTATTTGAATTTTGAAGGCCTTGTATTGATCTAGCTGCACGTCTGTAATCACTAGTGGGAGCCTCGCCTGTAATCAGCCCACCGCGCCCTGTCACCTCTGCTAAACCGAGCTCTCCAGCCTCTTATACCGATGACGAACTTATGTAGAATCATGTCTGATAAACATTAATTTTATACGAGGATTTATTTTATATATTTTCGCTTCAAAATGTTTCTACTATAGTAATCATTACCATAGTTAGCGCAACAATCGTTTGTTCTTGTTTTTATAATTTTTCCTGTATTGTTTTATTGAGTTGTGTGATATTTTGACGGAAAATAAAAACAGAATAAAGTAAATGAGTGGTTGAAACTCCTCGCTCTGTGAAATTAAAGTCCATTATTTATAAATTAAACTGTATAAACGCAGTTTTCTTCAGATAAAAACCACTTGTACTCAACTATTCTAATACCTTCAGATCTCACATTTTGGTAAATGATCGATTCGTCTCTGGGACAATTAACAGTAAGAAACTATAAATAATTTTAGAGCCTCAAAACATTGATTATGTTTTTTTTTTGTTTTTTTTTTGACAACTCAGACTCAGACGTTTTAGACAGGGAAACAAATCGTAATACTAATCCTCGATGTATATTATCATTGATTATCGACATTTAAATAATCAATGATATTAAGCAATCCAGGGTTGATACGGCATTCCCAACTTAAGTTATTTTTTTCAGTAACACTCATTTTTTAAGAATATAACATATTCATTCACAACAAAAGAATAAGTCATGAACACAAATACGATGCATTCCTGGAAGAGAATTAATATTCCTTCTTATCTGGTAACGGCAGATCAATTTGATTACATACAGTCCACTGAAAAATTACTTGCTATTTTAAAATTTAACCTTTAATAATACATTTGAATGATTAAATAAGTTTTATTAGCACTACTCACAGACTTAATCTGTGCAATTAACATTACAGTCATTTAACGAGACAAAAGTTGGAATATCCCCTATGTAAATGTTGGCAACTGCAAGTAGTTGGTAACACGTCAAGTTTGGTAATTTCGTCGCCACACTCCCCAGAGTCGCAACGTCTGGGGCGAACTTGACTGAAGCATTGAGATGAGGCACACGCACGTTTGTGGTGTTAATTTCACGAATCCCATCTGAATGCTTCCTTAACTATTCAGCGGAAACCAGAACTTCCTTTGAGGGTTGAGTGAATTTTGAATCAAGATTAAAGACTTCATTGCAAAGATTGATGGGAACATGGCAAAGAGTAATATTGATCATTTGAAGATTAAAGTTCCATGAAAGAAAATGATTTGTTATGTTTCGGATGGCAGTTAATTTACAATTACAGTATGAATAACTTCAGTGGGATTATGTTCTTATATAAGTTTGAAATGAACTGAAATATTTACTGTGCGAAAAGTAACAGTTTAAAACACTCCTGTCGATCCACTTTTACATTAATAAGTAGAGAAAATATTATCTTAACAGGTTATGTATCTTGACGACCACAATTCCTTACTACAACTTTATTGCTGACTAGTTTCGACTAGCACATAGTCATCATCAAAACGGAACATTAAGTTAATCCATTAAATTTCGTCAACGTTCTTAAAACAACAAGAACACCAAGCTTACGACATAAATACACATTCAACAGATATTGCCGGAAGGCAGACGCGTGTTTAGTACTTTATGTAGTAAACTTAATGTGTTGTTTTTAAAAAGGTTGACTAAATCTAATGGAATTTAACTTTCTGTTTTTGCTTTTTTTCTGTTGTAGCGTAATGACTACGTCCTATTCGAAACTAGTCAACAATAAAGTTGCACTAAGGAATTGCGGACGTCAAGGTACGTAACCTGTTACATTGATACTAATTCTGTAAGGTTTCAACAAGAATAACTATTTATATTATTTTTAATAGATTAACAGTTATGTAAGTCATATAGCGATACAAATATATCATTAAGTTAAATTGAATTTAGATCATGTATGTTTTAGTAATGTAATTTTGTTATCCTGCTGATATATACAGGGTGTTAGCTAAAAACCCTCCAGGACTTCGGGATATGGTTACTTACTTCAAAAATACGAGAAAAGTTTCGTAAACATGGGTCCTAAAATACTGGGTTATCTGTTTGTCGGCATGTATGTGTTTTAACATGATTTTGCATAACTTTGGAACTAATCGAGATATCAACTTTAAGCTTGGTGCGTATATATTGACTAATAGGACCTAATGTTGTGCGGAGTATCAAGTTTCTACTTTGTACCATTTAAAAATGGCAGCCAATTTTATATTATAAAACTTAATGTCTTGAAAACCGTATATTTTAAGAAAACTTTACTAAAAGACAAAAAAGTTGCGCAATATTAATATTTAATCCCTAAAAAACCATACAAAGATTATTAAGATCGAACTACAATTAACGGAGTTGTAGTTATTCTAACAAATTTGCTATAACTACCATAAACAAGCAATCTGTTAGAGAAATTGGAATAACTCCGTTAATTGTTTTTCGATATAATAATCTTTGTATGATTTTTAGGAAATAATATTGCGCAACCTTTTTGTCTTTTGTAAAATTTTCGTAAAATTCACGGTTTTAAGATATTAAATTTTAAAATATAAAAATGGCTGCCATTTTTTAAATGGTATAAAATAGAAACTTGATACTCTGCAAAAAATTAGGTCTAGTTAGTCAACATATACGCACCAAGTTTGAAGTTGATATCTCAAGTAGTTCCAAAGTTATGTAAAATAATATTAAAAACACAATCATACCGATATGGACTGATAACAGTGCATTGTAGGTCCCATGTTTATAGGAACTTTTTTCTCAGTTTTGATGTACGTAGCCACATTCCGAAGTCCTGAAGAGTTATTAGTAAACACCATGTGTACTTCTACAAATATCACAATCGTTAAGAGAGAGCTGGTGAGAGAGAGTAGATGCGGTATGAAAGAGGCGCGGCGCATGAACGTATACAGGGTGTTTCGAAACTCTCTCCCGAAACTCCGTGGGCACGTTCCTTAGGTCAAAACAAATAAAAAATGTCGTATAAGTATAGGGCCTATCTCGCTCCGTTTTCCGTCTGTGAGTCTGTTTGTGTTTTTCAATTAAAACTGTATAACTTTGAAACGGCTTGAGTTAAATTATTGAAACTTGGTACGTAAACTATAGTTAGTATTGCCAAAAGTTTTACCAATTTTCAATTTGTTATCTTTTGAAATTTCAAAATGGTGGCCATTTAAAAAATTAATTCACTAATATCTAAAAAAGTTGACAAGTTAACACTAACTTTTTGACTATACATTTTATTTGCCATTTCATTACAAACATAACGACACTTTATTTATTAAAATCGGATAATAAATAAGCGAGATACAGCGATTTAAGTAAAGCATGTCATGGCATATTCCACGCGACTAGCGCGAGACTCATTGTTGCTGCAGCGCGGCGCGGGGCGCCACGGTCTCGCGGGCCGGCCTCTGGATGGAATATGCCATGACATGCTTTACTTAAATCGCTGTATCTCGCTTGTTTATTGTCCGATTTTAATAAATGAAGTGTCGTTATGTTTGTAATAAAATGGCAAATAAAATGTATAATGAAAAGGTTAGTGTTGACTTGTCAACTTTTTTAGATATTAATGAATAATTTTTTTAAAAGGCCGCCATTTTGAAATTACAAAAGTTAAAAATTTGAAAATTGGTAAAAATTTTGACCATACTAACTATAGTTTATGTACCAAGTTTCAATAATTTAACTCAAGCTGTTTCAAAGTTATACAGTTTTATTTGAAAAACACAAACAGACTCACAGACGGAAAACGGAGCGAGATAGACCCTATACTTATACGACATTTTTTGTTTGTTTTGACCTAAGGAACGTGCCCACGGAGTTTCGGGAGAGAGTTTCGAAACACCCTGTATACTTGAGAGTCTGACAAATGTTCCGTCAAGCTGCAATACTCCTTTCTTCATTCGAAATTGTGCGCGTCATGTGTCAAGGCAATCTAACTTTTCACGTTTTTGTTGAATGGGAAGTTTTCGCTATAAATAAATGAAAGATAATTGCATAATTACTTTCTAAAAAATATTGTTTAAAAAACTGCTAATATGTAATGGGTCTTCTAGCCCAACTGATAATATTAATGTCAAATTATTACCTGTCAACTACTTTGACTATACATAAAATTTAAAATAAAGAACAAGAATTCCTTTTACCGTCCCTCAATTATTAACACGTTGAGTCTAGGTAGTGTAATACTGCCATTTTTAAATGGTATAAAGTAGGAACTTGATACTCCGCACAAAATTAGGTCCTAACAGGAAGCAGTACTCAATCAACTAGTCAACTTACAAAGAGCAGGCAAGAGTAAAAAAGAATATTTTGGGGTGAAACCCGTATTGATAAAATATTTATTTAAACTTAATGTTAAATAGCCCGACATAGCTAATGAGCCACCAGCTTTATGTGATGAATGCTAAGCTCAACGCCGGCCGTGCCGCACAGTTTACATTAAGGGAATACCATAATGGGCATATCGTAGTTGCCCAGTGCGACTATTAATCATTTAAACACCAACGGTTATCACCTAATTTTACCCTCCTCCGGCAAATTTATTAATACTTATTTCATTTTGCAGGTTTAAGAGTTGATTTAGGCTATATCGATTCACCTCACCTAACATCTCAGACATAGGAAAAATTAACAATTTGTTAAGATTTAGAAAGCAGCTTATTCTATTCCCTTGGTCTCGAAGGTCGATGAATAAATTATGTCTGCGACCTGAAAACTCTTACACCAAACTCTGGCAGGAAGGTTACTAGCCATTTCCAGTCATCTATTCTCTAGTGATTTCTAGACATTTTTGTGGTTAGGCCTCTTGAAAATTGCAGTTTATTGAAAGAAAACACATTTCAACCCTACACGTTACAAACTAATAACACCAGACCGTAAGAGTGTGTACTATAAATCCTCTGATAAACTTAAGATGAATTGTAACGTCTCCTTTTTTTCAAATGTTGTGTTTATCCCTCTAATAAAAATTTGCTAATCGTGGATGAATTGCATCCGAATTTTTTATTCAGAAACTAAACAAGTACTAATATCTTTGTAATACCCTATGGATAAAAGTTTATTTTGAATCAACTTTCAATGTTAACTTAATCAATCTACTTCATAAACTAGAGGAAATTTATAAACGAAGTGAATTTAACCTACCAAAGCAGAATGGTAAAGCTGTCCGAATATATTTTATTTAGCGGAACCAGTACATGAGCTTTTATACCTTGAGATCCTTCCTTAAATTTGCATTTAATAATTACAAAAATGCAATATTATTTGCACACAAAACTTTCAATGTTATTCCCAACAAAAAATGCAATGTTGTTTGATAATGCAATGTTAATTGTTGTTTGTTTCTATGCTATGTTTTGCAAATGTCATTAGTATTTTTTTTTGTCTGTGGTATGATCAGGGTCTTTCTATGTGATATGTAATCATTTATTTTGTTATGTATGTAAAAAATTCACAATTTTAGATTGAAACATTATCGTATGGCTTTTGGTAGAGGGAGGCCACCAATTAAGTGACAGTTCTCTTCACCTGTCACAATTATAGATAATTACTGTGCAGTCCATTACAAATATGTAATTATATTTTACATGGAGTTTAAAAGTTGGTTGTTGAAAATTGGAAAGTGATTGTTTACCTAAAACACATTTATTATAATGTTTTGAATTGTTGTTAAGTTGAAATATTAGCAAAAAAGAACCATAATGTACCATGGTAATGTACCAAGAACCAATAATGTTCAATTAATCTGTAGGCAAGTTACATAAAATAATATATTAATAAAAATAAGACAGCCGAGAAGGCCTAGGCTTTAAACTGAGACAAAATATATAAAGTACATGATATAACGAAGTAAAGATTTTTCCAATACCTATATCGGCGTGCGATGTTCTGTAACTTAATGTGGAAAGTAAATATAATATTGGGAGCAGAGACATACCAGAATTCTTAGATCGTAAAGTTTTTTTTACTTGTTTTGTCAATACAATTTCTGTACTGACATAATCTGTGAGCTCGTCATCTATACAATTGCTTCATGTGGACAATTCGATCTAATAAATATGTGTTTTGTAGATATCCTTCTGAGTAAAATGTGCCCTTACGTAACTTCCTCATACAACTAATCTAATTTTATTTCCAGTTTTCAATTATATATTCATTACATTAACAAGTGCGCTAAGCTAAAAACTTGAAGGGTTTGCAAATTTGTGTGGTTAATTTTAAATATAAGATTTTTAAAAGGTCAATTAAATCATAAATATTCACACAAAAAATATTTAGAGGGCATAAACAATGTCCGCTAAAAGTGTTATATAAAATCATAGCCTACATCAAATTTTAAAACATGCAGCATCATTTCATATAATTTATTTACAAAGTCTAATAATCTACTGACTTCATGAATCAGTGGCAATCATATAAAATATTTGACCTATGAATAAAATAAGATAGTATAGAACACATTTCCCAAAATGTCAAACGTGAAGCCCAGATTCCATCACATCGCCGAGGTTAAGCCGATTAAGAGCGAGGTTTGAGAGAAGCAAAAAATCGCGTGCGATTTACTTTTTACCCTTACGCTGATCATCACGGGTTCAACATGACGTGTTATGTAACAAAGGTTTTTTCTTATGTAACTCTTCTCTCAAAATTGAAAATGGCTTACGGAGATACAACGCACAAGTACGTATATTGATGAGAATATTAAATATGGAATAGGGATATGAAATGTCTATAAAAAGATTTATGCAACCTCGATTTTCGCTAAGAGCTGATTTATATGATTTATGTGGTTTTATATGATTATAGCCTTTCCAACGATTATAGTATGAGGATTTGGTTTAGTGAGCTATTACAAAATGTTCACGATAACCACAATTCCATAAAGTCAGTTCTCGAGTCAGTTAAAATATAAATAGCTTATTTGTGATGTGGATATCGCATGTCACGTGTCAATTGTTTCCTTTCTAGTTTACACTAACCTTAATTTATTTTATTGTTCTTTAATACGATGCAGAGTAAAGTACTGAAAATAATTACTGATAATGTTAGTCACATGTTATTGATAAGACTACCTGTAATACTTACAACAAGTTAACAAAAGGTATGCAAATTTTTTAAGGACATATTTCTTGTCTATGCAATATATTTTATTAAAAATCTATGAGTTGTAGATTGCATTACGGTTCTAGTATACAATATTCAGTAAAATTACTTTGCGATTGAAACTTACCAGAATAGTTACATGAGTGTTAAGTCTGAAACAAACAAACAAATATTAAATCCTTTGTAGCTAAAAAGAAAAATATTGCATCAGCTGCCGAAATATTGCAATTTTTACTACATTATTAGTAAGCTTAGGAACCATTTGAGGACACAGAAAGGAAGGTACGGAAGCTGTAGAGGGAGGCCTAGAGGCCAAGTATGAGTTGAGAGGATGAGGCTATAATGAGGCGTGTTGAGGGCCCCTCCAATCTCTCTCGATTTTTGTCCCATCTGCTTCCGATTGCAGCGTTTTAGTAATATAATACAGTAGATTATTTGGCAACTACCCACCTTCAGGTTATTGTGGCGACCGTCCTTATTTGAAGATATGATGTACAAATCCTCTTGTCAATTATTTAAAACACTATTTACACACATTGATGAACGCCACTATGTCAATGTGTGTAAATAGTGTTTTAAATAATTGACAAGAGGATTTGTACATCATATCTTCAAATAAGGACGATCGCCACAATAACCTGAAGGTGGGTAGTTGCCAAATAATCTACTTTATAATACATACACCCCACCAAAAATGTCTTTTAAAGAAAGAGTTTTCGTGATAGTCATTCAGGTATATAATAGTGATTCACGGGGGAGGGGGGCCATTCAAATTATCTGCATTGTGTGGACTGGGTGTAAACGTTGTTTTAATTTATTCGTTTTTCATAAATGAGTTTTTGTAACTTATGAGTAGTTTCTATTATAGTCCTCTCTAATTTATCATGATATTAATAATTCAAGCTACTGGAAGGTCAAATCAGATATGTAAATTTTTATGGTTCCATCCGAAACAGAATTAAACTATATAACATGGATTTGGCAAGTATTATCAGTTGAAATACTTAAAATGAAACTGAAGGTGAAGTTAGACGAAAGAGAAGACCAAGGCTTTATAAGATGACGAGTCTCGGATGTTTAGTGCAAAGTGATATCAGTTAACATGAACAGCTAATAGGACAGGTCCGGTAACGTAAGAGACAGTCACTTGGGTTTTGGTCGAGACTAGCCTGGAAACCCAGAAGGACTAGTCCTCTCGCTTAGGTTTCCGGTCAGGGGTTGTCTGGAAACTGAAGAGACGGTCACTCGGGTTTCCGGTCAGGGGTAATCCGGAAACCCAACAAATTTAAGATTCTTTTCACTGCTCTGAGCAATAATACTCAATTATACTAGTTGCTGAATACTACTATTTTAATAAATTTGACCATCAGAGGTATAAAATAATCACCAGGCAATAATATAGACCCCACACTTTTTCATCCAGATACATAAGAAACTCAAATAAGATGTGATCCAGTAGTAATCAGCAACATTGAAGGTACTATAAGTTGTAAGATAGCATAACAGATGATTTGACTTTGGCAAAACTAAATTACCAATAACTATAGCTTGTAAAAATCATGTGAACTTGAAATTTTCTTGTTGATATAGTTTAATTATATTCTCATAGTATAATAGTCTAAGGAATTTCAATAGTGTTATTACACGGAATTGATATGAATGTCATTTCTGATCCCTTTCTTTATTTAATAAAACTTATAAGGCGAAAAATAAATCAATTAGATGAACGTAAATATAATCATAATAGTACAACATTTCGAAACCAAAAGTGCGCAGAATTAAGATTTTGTAGGGCCAGTAAAATGTAGTCCCCGACAGTTTTCTCGATTATAACCGATGGCCTCAGTTTCAGTTGGAGTGGCGGCTCAAGAGCAGTATCGATCCGAGCTTAATATTCAGTGGCTGAGAAGCTATGAAATCACCGCCGGCAGAGTAAAGTGTTATCGGATTTATTGTGCACTTGGTAATTTCCTTTCTTAAGCTGCACGTCTCCGTGTGCATTGATTTATGGTAAATTTAATGGTCCCGTAAAAACTTTAGCAAGTGTCAGGGAAAAGAAACGCTGTCTGGGAAGAATTGGCAATTAAAAATTATATTCAACGATTTATTAAGGGTTATTGGTTTGAAGTTTGGTTTCTCACAAACTATACAAGCATGACCAATTATTTACTCGTTCAACAAGTATCAAGAATTATTATTTTCAATTACCTAATAATACTGGTAAACAAGGTAGGGTAAGTTTCTTTCTTTTACATATGTAAAAAATGTTTTTAGTTAAAATAAATTTAAAAAAAACTAAACACCTATAAAAAGAGCACATATTTTTATCACACTTATTTGAGTACCCATTCTTATCTTCATCTGAAACAAAATAAAACACGAATATTTTGGGGAGTGAACAAATTAGCTGTGTCAAGATAAAGAAGGTATAACTCAAAAACTGTTAAGGTAAAAGGGCATGGGGGAAGAAGGGCACACTAGCTTGACCATAGAACATCCTTACAGTATAATTATATTAATATAAAAAGATTTGTTCGCTTTCCCGATGAGTACATAAAATTAGATATAAAATGCGTTTAAAGACATTTTGGGTCTTTTTCATAAGAGGGCCGCCACTATTTAACGTTTCCCTACACGATTAAATTGTTTTCAAATGAGTTCCTGGTATTGAGAGAGTCATAGATGAATGAAAACTATCGGCATTGTTCATATTGAAAGTCATGTTCAGTCGTCGGGCGTTATATTATCAACCGTAATTTTATCTCGTGTCGCTGCTACCTGAACTCCGCGGCAGTGGCCTGTTTTATGTCAGACATTCAGGTGACGCTGGTCATAACGTTTGTGCGGAAAAATTATGAAGTCGTCATCATCACTAGCACGTGAAATTAATTACTTAAGATTGAAGTTAGGTTTTAGCAGGGTAAAACAGCTTCAAGACTCACAACTCACTTCAGGACTTATTTTTGGTAAGGTTAGGCTGGTTAGCGACCTGACCCTTTTAAACGGTATTTACTTATTTAGATTATAGAAATAAGAATACACAAAAATGTCCTTTACAATAACATGGTGAGCAGGTCTGCTGCTACATAAATGGAAAAAGTGGGGGATTTTACTCTGTAACCCGATAGATCTAAGCTAGACGAAGCTATCTATCATGTTTTATCAAATTATGCTAAGAAATAAGCAATTAAATAGTAGCGGCCCTCTTCTAAAAAAAGACCCGACATTTTCAATTTGCGATCAGTGACAGGAAAATGATTCCTCCACCACCGTCACCGAAGGTTCAACACCTACTGAGTGCCCTGTACTAACTTCTGGCCTAGTGGTGTGTTGGTTAGAAATTTTGTACCGTCAAAACGTGGCCCTAGAGAATTTTCGAATACTTTTTTAGGGCGAACTGTGTACAAAACGGTAAGGACCTAACCTCTGTGTACCCAGCCCCTAGGCTAGGACCAAATCAACTTAGCCTTACTAAGCCTAGTGAGCATGCTAGTGAGGCAAGGACTGTAAATATAGCGTTACTCAACACACAGTGTATAAGAACCAATTTTGAACTATTATCTCTTCTAATTGATGAGATCAAGTGTGATTTGTTGTGCATAACTGAACACTGGCTGGTTGACGGTGAAACCGATTATTATGCTACAATAGCGGACCTACAACTTGTGAATGTCTTTTGTAGAAACATTCACAAAAATGGGGGCGTGGCTATCTATTCCTCTAGTAAGTTCAACTGTAAACATGTGGATCTGAGCAATTTTTGTTTTGAATTTTTATTGGAACTAGCGGCAGTAGAGGTGATAGAAATTTCAACTATACTCGTGTCTATATATAGATCGCCTGACAGTGCATTTGATGATTTTCTCGAACAGTTGGAACTTTGTTTGAATCATCTCTCAAGGTTTAAGAATAAGAAACTGATCCTGTGCGGTGACTTTAATGTTCATTTGGAAACACCGTCTAGAGAGGAGGCTGCCTTTGTCAATCTTCTGCGCAGCTTTGGACTATTCATCGCGTCTCGACTTCCAACTCGAGGACCTGCCTGTCTCGACTCAGCTGCAACCAATTTCAACTCCTGGGATATTGAGGCCAAGGTTACCCACTCCTTGGTAGCGGACCATGACGGGGCGTTGATCCTGAGCGTGAAGACTGAGACGGTAAGACCCTGTACTACCAATACTATTTCTGTTCCTATAACTAAGAGGTGTGTCAACAAGGACAATTTTACTCTGTTTCGCAATGAACTGACTAACGTTAACTGGGACACTTTGAGGGACATTTCGGATCCCGAAATCGCCTTTGGTACTTTTTTTGATCTGTTTCAAGAAAAGTTTGATGCAGTATTTCCCATTAAGATTTGTAAAGCTAAATCTGGGGCCTTGAATTACAATAAGGCTACAAAAACTGACAAATCATGGTATACGCCAGATCTAGCTAAGATGAGAGCCTTTCTTTGTTTGCTGCACAACTTTCACAAGTCGGCGAGGAATGCTGAGGACAAGTCTAGGTTTTTCTCACTATACCTAAGAGTTAAAAAGAAGTATAGATCCAGAGTTCTTTATGCAAAGAAAGCCAGTAATGCGACTTTGATATTGCAGTCGACCAACCCCTGCAAGACTGCGTGGGAGCTTGTAAATGACCATCGTCAACCTAGGCCTGGACCTGTGATATCTGCCTCTCCAGACGAATTTAATAACTTCTTTGTTAAGGTTGCAGATGACATTATCTCAGGCCTACCTATGTTACAGGCGGCACCTGCAGTCTCTACTGTCAATCATCCACGGGATCTAACCCTAACAAACTGGAGCACTGTGAGTATCAGTGAGGTCTTGAGTGTGGTTAAGAACTTTAAGGATTCAAAAAGTCAAGACATCCATGGTATGTCGTGCTCAGTCCTGAAATCTGTAATTGATATAATAGCAGCACCACTTACACTGGTTTTGAACTTATGCTTGTCTTCGGGTTTGTTCCCTGATGCGCTGAAGGGAGCTAAAACTGTACCTATTTTTAAGAAGGGGGATTCTAGCCTAGTATCGAACTATCGACCCATTTCCATTCTGCCAGTATTCTCAAAGGTCATTGAAACTTTTATGAAGAGACAGTTAGTTAACTACTTTGAAAATAACAATCTGTTCCTGGATGCACAGCATGGTTTCAGGAAGGGGCGCTCTACCACTTCGGCGCTTCTGAGCCTCATCGACACAATTACTGAGGCCTTTGAAAATAAACAATCAGTTTTGTTAAGCCTGTGCGATCTCAGTAAGGCTTTCGATGTAGTGTCTCATGACCTGTTGAAGCTCAAACTCATGGAATATGGCGTGGGTGGTACAGTTTGGAACACCATTGCAAGTTACCTCCAAAATCGTTCTCAAGTTGTCTCGGTTTCTGGTGCTCTGTCACAAGTAGGCCGACTGCCCCATGGAGTCCCGCAGGGCTCGGTATTAGGACCTGTCCTTTTCACGATAATGATTAATGACCTAAACCTAAACGGCCGTACCCTCTTATTTGCAGACGACACGACGCTTCTGACGACAGGAAGGGACCTCGACCAGCTGAGGACAGAAGCTGACGACCTGCTGACATTGGCCAAAGACTGGTTCGTTGCCAATCGTATGAAGATAAATGAAGAGAAGACACAGACTTTGGTCTGCTCACTCAAAACCAGGACTGCCGACGCGGAGGCTGTCAAACTTCTGGGCTTCTTGATCGATGATAAGTTGAGTTGGGATCAACATATCTCACAGGTATGTGTCAAGCTTTCTAGAACGTTACATCTGTTAAGGAAGCTGAGGTCGACTATTCCACAGCCTCAACTGATTACCGTGTATCATGCCCTTTTCCATAGCCACATCATATATGGCTTGGCCTTATGGGGACATTCCCCCACTACGAAGGAAGTTTTGCTCCTGCAAAAGAAGGCCCTACGTGTCATAACATCTGCTGGGTATCGGGACCATTGTCGTCCGATCTTTAAAGACCTTGGTATCCTTACGGTGTTCAGCCAATATGTTTTCAACGTTCTAGTCCTGCTCAAGGAAAACCTTGCAAATTTTGACATAAGAAGTGACCTGCACTCTTACAGGACCCGACATGCCCGGGATGTTGATGTGCCTCGTTGTCGTCTGACTAACTCCTTGAAGGCCTACCCTCGCTATGCCATAAAGGTATTCAACACCTTACCTTCAATAGTGCGCGAGATGGACATGAAAAAATTCAAGAGTGTGATTCGGGACATCCTGGTAAATCGGCCAATGTATTCCCTCAATGAGCTTGCAGAGGAGCCCTTAAATTTCAACTAAACGGTCAGTCCGCCACGCCATGTAATGTAAAGTAGTTTGTTTGTGTGTTTTGTGTTTTATAAACTTGAGTCATAGTATCGTAAAATGACGCAATCTATCCGACATGATGTCGGTCAGAGATGAAGACGACAAGTATCAAGTAAGTATCAAGTAAGTATCCACAAGGATAGTTGAAATAAGTTTTGACTTAGATATCCGTTTTATATCATTACATTGCTATTATACAGGGCGTTTTTCTAAACGCAACCCAAAACTTTATTTTATCAGTGAATGATTTTCCCCCCCAATATCCCCATATTTGACCCCATTATATTATTTTCTCTTGGGATAAATGAAAAGTAAGGCCTACGAAAACAATTCACAGCATTCTAAACAAACATATCAAATTTAATACAAGAAATTCAAAGACGTACTTTGCAAAGCGTGTTCAAGAAAATGGAGAGAACAACTTTATTTAAATTTATGGCGGATTGTTTGAATACATACACATAACAAGTTAAATATGATCAAAACTGAAATAATAGGTTTATGAAATGCATAGATAACAAAAACAATACTCATTTCATCTTTATATGTGCATTATTCAATCTTAAAAATGAGTTGGGTTAAAAAACACCCTGTATAATAAATAAGAGGGTTGAACGTAAAAATCCTAATTTAAAAAAAAAAATCATTATAACTAAAAAATAGTACAATTAATCACTATTAACCAAATGGATCCGGCAAACCTAAATGATTAGAAAAAAAACAACGTGAGATAACGCATTTCATAGTCGAATGTTTTCAGTTACCAACAGCTAGTTTTGAAAAAAAAGTTAAAATATTTACAAGCAAAATGTTTTCCGTCGAGTCAAGTAAAAACGTGTAAGCTTTATTCGGTGAAAAGCCGAAGGATAATGGATTGTGAAGCAGGTAGCCGACAGCACAGGGCGAGGTGGCGCGCCGCCAAGTCCTACCGACCCCCCACTAGTCGATACTACACACTACAGCGGGTGTCAACGTGGTTTAGGGACGTGCAATATTAGTTATTTTGTGATATTAGTTACTTCCATATCAGTTACAAAGAAATATTAGTTTAAAATCCTAATATCTGTATTAGGTGTCATATAAGGTTTACAGTTCACTGTTTTGAGAAGCTTTGGCTAAAAAGTGGCCCTTAAACTGATAAAAATAGATTTGAGTCGATTGGAAAAATATTAAAATTAAAAATCACCAAGATTTAATAAATTTTATAAATTTATTTGTTTATTTATTGCTGTTAAAGTTATTATATTACAAAAATACATTTTATTCAAAACTATTATTAGCCTACTACTGTTTTTAAAACAACCACAGTAATATTAAGTAGCCCAATTTAAAAATTAGTTGCAACAATTATTTTTATTTTGAAACGTATAATAATATTCGTATAGTATTAAATATTTGTGGTATATAATATACAGAATGTGATGATATCTCCTGCCATGCGATTCCTAGAAATAGCTACAAATTGTATTACATGAGCTAACTCTCATATTAATTTTAAATCATATTAGGAAAATTTACGTCTTTAATTTGGTAACGCAAGCAATGAAAGAAATAGAATGTTGAATTAATTATATCGGGTTACAGTGTAGAATGAATAAGGCAAAGATGCATTAGTATTAGTCAGAATCACATATGAGTTACTTTGGAAATCAGTTACTTTTGCATAATATCTAATACGAAAACCTGATATTAATATATTCGACCATCCCTAACGTGGTTCATCCACACTTCTGATGTATATAATAATAGTAGTTTATGCAACGATTGTATAATGAATGCCTTTAAGCCACGAGTGAGTTCTAAATATCTCACGAGTGGCTTAAAGGCATAATACAATCGTTGCATACACTATTTTATCTACGACCAACAATATACGAAAAAATTTCCCCCGAAGTTAAACAAAACTCATGACTTTTAATGATGGAATAGGTCAACTAAAATTTGAGGTTAGGCAAATAAGCAGACTGAACCATGAATCGTTGTGGAACAATCAGCTGATGGGATAAGTAAACTCAAACATGAATCGTAATGCAACAATCAGCTGATGTGCGAATTGCGTAATTGTTATTATGACACTACTTCCGTCAAATGCCGAGCTCTCATTGGTCTAGAACCAGTACTCTAAAGTGACTCCAGTACTCTAAAGTCGTCATTAGAGTACTGCTTGGTTTTTGGTATTTTAATGTATATCATTATAATGTTTATTGTAATACCATAATTGGTGCTTATTGCAATGGTCGTAGATAAAGAGATTTTGTAACATAAAAATTTATCTTTTTACTTACTTGAATTTGTTTTCATATATATCTAGTCTAATAACAATACTCCCGAGTATGTAGCTCAGCCGAACTGTAAATACAGCGGATGCCCTCTTACCCGGACACGTTTTAACCGGACATCGGTTTAACCGGACTACACTCGAAGGAAGTGACATCTTTCAACCGGACGATTTGACGATTTTTGTCAACATATCAGTTTAACCGGGCGTGACCGACAGGGGATGAACAGTGCTGTATCGACGATCCCCGTGGGAAATAGTTGAGACCAGTAATCATAAGTATAAATAATAGTATTAGAGTTATAATTTAACTTGTTTTAGGTAACGACGGTTCAACTGGAAAACCTTTATCTGGACGGGTCACGGTCCCGACGTGAACGGATAACAGGGAGTCTACTGTAGTTTTCTACACATTAATCTTCTTTTTTCTCTATATATTTTAATGCATCTAAATGTGTACTTATACTTATGTGTCTAACGATATTTATTTTGAATAGTTGTTTTTTAGAATAAGAGTTAGTCGAGTAAATACGGCTAATCCTCTGGAAGAGCTTGACTGCGCTTGAAGATGAAGATGAGGATGAAGATAAAGAGTGCGCTTGAGCTTGCTTGCGCTTTATCGATCGTCTTCCAGTGTAAATGATTCAACACGGAAATTTAAATTTAAGGCATCTTCGAATCGGACACAAATCCACCTGATTATTTCAACATATCCACCAAGGGCCTAGAGAATTACGTGGCTGTAAAAGTATTTATAAGCACGATGTTTCTTAAAGTCTTATTTCAAATTAAGGGCCTTTAAAAACGAATCGTTTAATGAAGTGTAGTTTTATAGGTCTGTTTATTTCCAAGGAACCTGATTCATAATGAATTTTTAACTAATAATATGATTTAGGGCCTGATGGTATAATTTATTGATATTATGTGTTAGGAATTCGTTATGAAATAGACCCAGAAATAAATTAAATTCGTTCAAATAAACTAATATAACTGTTTTATTTAAACCCATAGCGAAAACGTATTTGATTGTAAATTAGAGTGTTTATAGGCTACAGGTGTACACGGTTCAGTAGCAAGAGTAAATCCCAATTTAAAGCTAGTATTATGTTTAACTGTTCCATAAAATCCCCTGCGTAATAGCCTATAAAGAGGAGTTAACCATCAGTAGATGTAGGCTGTAAAGATTTAGAGAGTGATCATCGTATACATCGAGGGCAGTAAGCTCTGCTAGTAAACCAAATTTCATTCACTTCAGGCAAATCGATAAAAAAATTTAATCTTGATTTACAATCCCAATTTCAAACTCCTTTAGTAGAGAAAATATAAAACTGAAATTTTCAATTAACTTCGTTGATTTTTCAGTAAAAACCCTATTCCTTCCATTTCGTTAGGAGTTGATTTAAACACCCCCGTTCAACACTTTCAATATTTTATTTTAGATGGTTCAGCAAAATAAAAAACATATAGAAGGATAATAAAATATATCTTTTCCTTTATGAATTTTATTCCATTGCACTCTTGTTCATATGTTTAACAATTGTGAGTACTTTCAGTAAACCTTTGAGAAATTTATGGATTTTCGTCATGAATAATTAAACCGTATAGGTTTTATTTTCGTTTAAACCAGCCTGAACCTCAGAAGAGAGGCTATGAGGCTGAGTTTTTTGTTTCACTTGGTTCGGGGCAAAGTGGTTAATAATATGAGTCTTGGTGGGCTAAGATTTCGAGTCCCTCCATTTCATGGTAGATGTAGGTATGTATTTGACATGCCTCATGTAAGGACTACAGCCCGCATGTCCTCACCTCTTATTAGCTGCATGAAATTATACAATAGCTTCGTAGGTAAGGTGCCAGACATAGATTTGTTTTTTGATTCTTTTATAGCTTGCAAAAGAAAGGTTTATGAGGGATTGAGGAGTTGATCATGATAGTGGATAAAGATAATGTTTTTTGCAGATTTTCGTTTATTTAGACAACTCTTAATTAATTAACTTATTTATTTATTAACTTATTTAACTTATTTATTATTAACTTTAACTTAATTATTATTAACTTATTTAACTTATTTATTATTAACTTATTAAACTTATTTATTTATTAACTTATTTACTATAATTAACTATTACCACTCGTGCTTCATTATTGTTGTTAGTACTGGTTATGCTTCGTTATGTTGCTTGTTAATTGATTTCTGAATATTGATATATTATACCATTAAATATAATATGTGCATTATAAATTATAAATTTTTCATGTTAAGTTAATTTTGTCAGAGTGGTTTTATAAAGTGCATGAATATTTTGGACTGGAACGTTTCTTGGACCAGCATCAGTGTAATTGGGGTTTCACCTGTGTTGATGTATGAAAATAAAATAAATAAATAAATAAATAAAGTACGTAATCAAGTGTTCGTCTTCTATGAACCGCTACGTCTACATAGTACCTAAAGGTTTGGGGCTATATATTTTATCACAAAACGAGAATTGGTGGTTTGACGCCTTCATAATAGTAGTCAATAACTTTTTTTAAACTTAATTTTTCTAAATCTACAAAGTTATAGTAAATATTCCGTTTTGCTTATCACTATATTATGAGTAATCAAATTACTTATCCAAAAGACTTTTATCATTTTTTTCTGAATAAACAATTTGAAAGTGTAATGTCAAACAGGCAGACGAGAAGAAAAGAGCCATTTCCAACAATGTGTTCGTTCACTTGTGAATCTTCTGCACAGTCTACGATGTAGCTTCCCTGAGTGAGGAGAACTTTGCTGCCTATGCCCAAAGTAACAAAAATATTCGCTTGTGGAGAAGAATTTTTGATAGTTTGTAAATAGTTATTATTAGTTAGATAAATGGGCAAGTAAGTTGGTATTAGTTAGATAAATGGGCAGGTCTCGGTCCCAAGGTGTCCGGATAAGCGGGAGCCTACTGTAATATGATTAATAACTACAAATATTACTCGTAACTCGTAGTAGTTCTCTGAGATTTGTGAGGAGGTATAAGGGCATTAAAAACATTACTATTGGGACCGATATACACTAATTATTGAGTCTGTAAATGAACGTTTTACATTAACAAACTTAGAAAAGTCTAGTAATCGAAATATTAATAAAAATAATCTTTCCTGTTTAATAAATGGAAAGATGTATTTCAGTAACTTAAAACCAGAGACCGTCCTTGACTTGCTGTCTCAACACACGGCAAATTAGGTTACACGTACAGCACTAACATAGCTGGATACGTGCATTTACTGTCCTGCTGTCCTGCTGTTCCTGTCCCATATATGGGGCAGGACGTGGGTTCTTTGTTTATTAATTCCGTGTTTTAATTTTAGATGTCATTCTTCCCCACTTTAACCTGAATACATGCTCTATCATTCTGCTCCACTTTATAAGACCTATCCTATCAAGTTCAATTAATCGCTCTATCATTGTATGACGAGTGGGCAGTAGTAAAGGTCATCCATCACTTCAAGAAAAAAAGTAGAAAAGTGAATTAGGTCCTATTAACAATTTTTAGCAATTGTCAATTACATAATCGCGAAATAGATATCTATAATATAATACAAATTGGAGGTTGTTTCAGTATAAAGCAATGACGTTTTCATCACGGTTTATAATTCTTCTGGTTTCTGACTGGGTATCTTAACAATCCTGTCTAAGGAACATGCCAACCTTAGTCAGTAACAAGGCTACAAGATCGCGCCACTATCATCACGATCATCACACTCTTCCTTCACTCATATTCAGGGTAACGTCCTCAATGAGGTACCTGTCTTATTAAAGTGATTAAGTGATTAAGTGATTTGTCTCTTCAAATCTGCTGTGAACGTAAAAATTACTTATCTGGTAGGTATTTCATACCTAGATCAAGTGGATTTCTTCAGCCAGAGCCTCAACTCATTCAAGAGATCCGTTCTCATGGCGGTTTGTGCTCTTCCCAAAAATGCATTATGTCATCTTGCTTGGCACTATTGTTAGTTTTTCTCTTCTCTTTGCAATAGCCTGGATTTAATAATTGCTATGTTAATGTTAAACTATTTGCAGCACTCCATTTGCATGTTTTGTATCTTCAAGCTCAAAAAGCAATGTTTGCATGTTTGGTTGATATATTATTCTCATAGTATGTTCAAATGTTGAAATTGTACTTGATTTGCTAACACTTTTTTCTTAGCATGTAGTATATTTTGCACATATCACTTATTTATTTGTACCTGCTAATGTTCTTGTTATGTCGCACTGTTATCGCACTTAACTTGTTATATGTTTTTCGTAATTTAATTTGTTTTTTCTTTTGTTATTTTTCGATTAAGTGTTGTTGTTTGCTAATTGTAAGAATTTTTGTAATGGTTTCACCGTTTATATATGAATAAATAAATAAATAGGTAGAACACACGTCATCATATCCGGATTAACACACAGACCTATTCAAGTTTCTGATTTCTCCACGGGCTACGTCCCAAGGTTGTAAAAAGTTTCAATGTTTTTTCATCCACGCTGGAAAGGAGGTTAAAAATAGCTCTTACCCGCACCGAAATGCGGGCCATTTACCCCGCTCGCCTCGAAGCTCAAGGCGGCTTTGGAGCGTAAAGAGTTGTCTATACGTCTCCCTGGGCATACCTGCTAAAAAAAACCCTCGCGTGCTGTCACCACATCATTGCGATCGACCCGAGCGTCTGCTCAATGTTTACGTTTGGTAGGGATATAATCATTAAAATAACTAGAATTTACACATCCGTTGCAACTAACATTTGAAAGTTAACTAGCAGAAGCAAGATCAGTTGCTTGAAGCGGTTATGAGGATAGATAGTATCACTCATTTAAATTCTCTCAAGGTAAACTCTATGACAAGAATTTAAAATGCAGATTAATGTGTTGCAAGCCAATAGCAACATCTTTCAAGGTAAATTTTAGAAAACAGCTGGATAGCCTACATCAAATGTTGCTTCAAAAAGATGTGATATACTTTCTCTGCAATATTCCTAATAATTGCATTTCTTTAAAAAAAACTTTTTAAATTTGGACGCCTTAAGGTTGGTTGAGAAAGTAGCACAGTCGAAACACGATCAAGTGCGGTAAATCGCCTTTTGTTTTAACATGGAATATGTAATGTATTTTGACAAGGTGAAAAATAAACAAACTAGTCCCAGGTTAGTTCCGGCTTGAAAATGGCTGTAGGTCAATCCCACAATCAAGGCCTGTATTGCCAGCCACCGAGTGGCCGACCTGTTATCTCTACTGCTCCCAGGGGAGTCCACCTCTACCGACTGCACCGGTGAACTTTAAATGTCTCCCATAAAGCTACATTGCTCCGATTAATGCGCATTCTGTATGTAAAACAAGCGTTTTATTTAGTTCTGTACTGCTAGTGTTGCCATTAAAAATTTAAATTTCAATATATATGTTTATAACCTTAAAATTTAGGTTTGGAGTCTAAATTAATGTGACATATTTAAACTCGAGAGTCGAGTTTATGTCGACTGTATTGTTATTTACAGTGGTAAATAGCAGTTAACAGAGTAAAATAGCAATACAGTCGACTCTAGCTTGCTCGAAATACCACGGGGATACGATTTTTCAGTCACTTACGTATAGTCCGATTAAGGCATGGTTCGAGTTATAGAGATAAAAATTGGTTAAATACGGCTTACAGAGGCAATTTGTGCTGAATTCGAGATATAGAGTCAAACCAAACGAAAATTGGAGTTACAGAGGTAACGATTTGTGATACTGGACCAATCATTTTAAAAATTTGGACCGTGCATTTTGGGCATTTTAAATTATCTCAAGTAAGTGTCTTCTTTACTCATTGACGCGAAGGTTGCGACCTGCACGCAGGGGTTTCGATTTACAGAGATCCGTTGAATAAACTTCGAGATATCGAAGTTAAAATTGTCTTATAGAGGTAAAGTTCAAATTTAATTCGAGGTGTCTACTGAGTAACTTTTCGGGTTGTATAATAGAGGTAACTTTTGCGTGTCATTGGCATAAAGTAAAGTAATGACCGTCAGATTATTTCAAGTTAAGCGAGGTTTTATATTTTGACTGATACAGGTTTTTCATAGTGGATCGAAAATAATTCGAACTATCAATAATTTAGAATTACTGAAGATTTCGATTTATCGGTTCAAGTAATTGAGAGTTGATTTTAATAAAAATATATAGGAATAATATTCCAGCCAAAGATTGTCTGTGAAGACTTGATAAACGACAAACAGTGGTTGACAGCTGGAAATCATTCCCTTTATTCTTGTTGTCAGGATCTTAAGGAAGAACACTTTTTTATATTGGGTTTTCGTAGAAATCTGTTGTAATGAAGAATGAATTTCACAAAGTAATTTAAAACCAGTAAGTACGTCGATAGGATTAATATTATGTACTTTTCTAGTAATTTTTGAACATTTGGCATAAATGCCCAAAAATATTTGAAACTCAGTAACCTTTGTTTCAATTGATTTACAAGAATAATCTTTGTTTAAATACAACAAAATCAGATTACTGGTCTTAATTCATTTATTCGAAGAATAAAGACCTTAAATCTCAACAATAGTAATGTATTGGCTGTAAAGGTAATTCGAAATGGGGTCTTGCAGCTTAACTTCTTACAGGATATCGAAATACTCGATCTTTCAATTGACCGAACAATTGCTATTGCTGAACGCTGGATCGAGATTAATTGACTTCCAATGAAAGCCGTATAACAGGAAACACTTTCAGTGAATAGAGCACGGTTTGCTTCGTGTGTTTCTATAACCGATAAGGCCTACATATAGTTTTCGTTTTTATAATCATTTGCTTATAAACTGTTATACTTCTCTTAAGGGCTTCATATTAAGCTAAGTGCCTTTTCTTCTTTAAATTACTTTACATGGTAATAAAAAAGGTTCTTTGTTCTTTACCTAAACGAAAATAATTGTTTATGTAATACTATTAGGTTCTTTAAAAATTGGCTATCTCAGTAATGCCAATCTGCATTCCGGGGATAAATATTTCAGTCGGTTTTCAGCATAATAATATTATGTTAAAAGATTAGGAATAATCATTTAAACTATAGGAAACTTTGCTCTTTGGCTAAAAACATAAGTTCCCTAAATATGTTAACGTGCTGATGGATAAATACATAAGCCATTAAAACATTACAATAACTATCCAAACTCAGACTATTGAAAGGAATGTCAGATGTCCAACTAACTCTTCACTTGTGATTATTTAGATCAATGTTATTTACTCCTGTACCGTATTTACGATATTTAATTTAATTTTAGTAATTCCGGCAACAGTTAATCCTGCATAATTTTGTCAAAACATTTACTCATGAGTCAGTAGATCATTATCTTAAAACGAGTTGAAACTAGTTGTGTTTAAAACGTGTTGAGACTAGTTAAACTAGAAACAAATAAGATGCTCATAATATGAAAAGTAAGTGGGGAAAGTACCCGGGGGTAAAGGAAGAGGGGTGCCGAGAGGGCATTGAGTCTACAGACGTCGCCGACACCAGAGGTCCAGCGCCACGACGCCCCAAGGGAGAAGATGCAGGCAGCCAGATTCTACGAGGGTTGCCGTTTTTCGAGATTCACAATGTCTTTTGGACACATCTGCTGAATTACCTATCTATTTCCATACCTAGCCTAAATAAAACAAAGTATGGGGAATTAAAATGTCATTAATTAAATTTAAGCATTAATGCCACGTCAGGGTAGAAAAGCATTGCATTGTTATTACCAAAGAATTGTTCTTAAAAAAGTAAAAGTAAAAGTAGGAGAAATAATGTACAATTAAAACTTATAATATATGTGTTTGTAAATAAATTTGTTCTTTTTCTTACAAGTTAACAGGTTACCCGATCACACTGTATCTAGGCACATGCACCTCCATTTAGTTTTAAGTAAATAAAATCTAACCAATTATGAACCACGCCAAGTCAATAAATTTCCTTTTTATTATATTGTGTTGTAGGCTTGGAGGTTTTTGGTAGAACTAATCATTACTAAGGGAGGAAAATTTAGTAATTAAGTAATGATTTTTTCAGTCGGTTCACTCCCATGATGCTGGGTAAATGAAGCTCGATGATTGCTTAATGAGCTTTGTAGTAAATTAAGTCTCGTAGTGCGAACATATAACGACCAGGCGTATTGCAACGATGATATGGTAACGTCCGGGAATTTAATTTGTGTAGTTGTTTTCTTTATATAAGTATGATTTGAATTAAACCATGTTTAGTGGTGCAAAAAAGGTCTGAATAGTCCATATAATTTTCACATTAGTATTAATAACTAGGATATGACTTTATTTTAATACCAACTATTATTAATATTATAATAGCTTAAATACCGACTGCTTCAGTTAAGCGGATAGTGAATTAAAAAGGTTTATTATTTTCTATGATTACCATAAGATTTACACAAAGTATAGACTGTCGATACTAAACATCTTTGTTATTTTTTGCGTCTGTGCATTTCACACATGCTTATTAATTGAAATTAATTATTAGAATGTTAGGCGAATAAGTATGATATAGCAACATATTAAATAAATATTTTGCTTTTGTTCCAAATCGTATAATTTTATTTTTACTTACAACTAGGTCGGGAAAAGTTGTGGGAATGGCCAATAACAACTAATTTTCATATATATTTGCATTTTAAATAGAGACACTTCCTTCCACTTCAGCAAAAAATGTATAAAACTCTTAAATAGGCTAATAATAAGAGACACAGATAAAGAACACAAATATTTAATCACAGATAAAGCGCAACAATTTGATAGTACACTAAAATTGTTTATGAGTATGTATAAAATATTTTAAGTAGATAAAACAAATTGTAGGAGACGGTTGAATTACCATAACAAAGAAGTAAGGGAAGTTTATTTAGTTACTAAACTTTATTTGTGCAATAGAACATCGATCGTAAAAAGGGACGCCTGAAACACAATGAGAGTACGTAACGATAAAAACGTAATTTTATCTTACCATACCGAGTCTTTGGACGAAATCAATTAAATTAAAAAAAAATTGTACTTTATAAAGAAAATCAGTTGTGCTATATAATCAAGAAACTACGACCACATTTTCCCCGAATAAATCCTTCAAACCGTAAATAGTCCATGAGGAAGGGTCGAGAAGCCTGGATGTGGCTATCAGTGGCCGTATCGGGCCGGTCGGACACGCCATAGCCACTGTTATCTGTACCGCTCTCCGGGGGGCCACAATTTCCTACTGGGCGAGACATAAACCACAAGCGACTCCATAAACTGTGGATCATAATTCGAGCACAGTTTAAAGAAGTCTTTGTTGGATTTTGCGAAGTAAACATGCCGTAGGGTGTTCTATTTTTTGCAGTGATTAAGGGAGTAATTTTTAATAAAGGAAAAATGTTAATAAAGGAAAATGTGATCTATGATTAAGTAAAATATAGTTTCCATAAGATATATTCATGATAACCATTTTTTACTCGAATTTCAAAACTTTATGATCACCCGTAATTTATAGTGCAGTTATAACCATTTTATTATGGGACATACAGGTTTTTTTTCAGAAAAGAAACTTCAGCCTTACCCTGTTTTTCTCCACATACTGTTAAATTTATGAATACTGAATTAGAGCAATAGTAGGTTTTTATACATCATTTTAAAGCTAATTAAAAGGGCAAGTTTTTATGACGTTTGACACATTCTACAGTCCAGTATAACATAGAAATACCGCTGCAAAGAATTTAAATTTTCTCAAAAAACACAAATCTAGACTTTAATTAGAAAATAAAGAGTTCATAAGGGCATTGAAACTGAATATTTGTTTGTTATTCTTATTTGAAATTTTATGAGGATTCAAAATATGGGAATGAAATCCATAAAAACACAATCTTTGAAGCACATAAAGCCATTTAATCTCAGCAAGAACAAATTTTTTGAAAACATCTTATTTTATCCATTATTCACTAATTGCAAGGTTATGAAAACTTATATTTGTGCCATTTTGTCAGAAATATCATGTAGTTTATCACATAACATTTTTTAACACCAACTTCCTTCCACTCTGTATATTCACAGTTTTAATCAGAAATGTACAAATACTAAGGATTTTTATGTTTCTGAATAAAACTGGGAAGATTAAATCCACGATAAAACATCAAGACTAATCAATTTGACTACTGTACAATGCATTAGTAGAATGCATGCCATGAACTTTATCATCGTAGGAGTAAGTCCTGGGGGACCTGTCAATGAGTTTGAATGACACAAGTAACAGCTTCTTATTGCCACCGAGAAATGATATGAATATTCATTACAGTTCATCATTTGTCTCTGTCACTGAGCGATGACACACGTTGTCTACTTGATGGAACAAGAAATATTGCCTGTTAAAATTTCGATATAAATAAAGGTTCTTAAGGTAAAATAAATCAATTCATTGGAAAATCTTCACTTATGAGCTATTCCATGTAACATTTTTGAAGAAATATAAAAAATTGCAGTTTTTCGTGATTTTTTATTTAGATTCTACTATATTATGTACACCTTCTTCGCACACTAATATAGGTTATATTGTACTAAAATAATGAATCTCTTTAGTAAAATTACGATACAGATAATTTACTTGAAACAGTAGCTCTGATTTATATGATGTTAATTTCATAATCTTTTTTTATTTTAATAGGACTTATTAACATAAAACTTTAAGGCTAACATAACATCTGAAGATGTCCATAGAGCATATGGAAATTTCATACACTTTGATATGCCTATGTTGAGAGCTATACATGCCTATAAAACACTACTGCCAACTCCGATGATTTATGCGTGACTGAAGAACTTAGATATTTCAAACTTCATTAAAACAATAACTCCCTCACAAACTTTTATAATTGTAGTACTAACTTTTCGTCAGATATTGTCAGATTTGACAATGTCGAGCTGCGAGATAATATATCGTTATCGGAAAGATGACCTTGTGATATAGGTCAATGTGTCAAGAAGCTAGTATCGATCAAAAGGTGTGAATATGACCTTGTGTTGCTAACCAAGAACTAAGGAGAAGGCTGCCTTTTATCTACAGAATTGTAGAATTAACCTTATGACAGCGATTAAGAGGTGTTAAAAGGTTAAATTATGTTTCCAGCCATGAAATCGAGATGACCTTTTTCATCGACCATCTATCCTTCACGTATGGGAGGATAACCTTGGGGTTATCGATCAAAGGGTATTTAAAGGGTGCCATTCTTCAAGCTCTCGTTACTTTGCCCTCTTTGATGGTAAAAAAGAGAGTAAAAATCATATTAAAATGCATCCCAAAAGACGTTGATGAATTTGTTTAAAGGTACATTTTAAAGTGCTCGTATTTTAATCTGAGAAAGGAAATATTTGCAGCCTCAAATTACGGAAACTTAGTTATGTCTCTTAAGTCATTTAACGTTTTATGCGCTTATATAAATTAATATTAGCCTATGAATAAAAATGCACATGCAAATTAAATTATTATTTATTAAACATTGATCTTGTTGTGATAATAGTATAGGAGAAGCGTACCTTTCAATGAATTAAAATTTGAAGGACGAAATTAATCCTGAACTCAAAAACCTCTTGACAAGTAGAACTGTTAATTTCCCCTTTGTTCTTTATTTTACAATCAGAGAACATAAAAATGCTTTAAAAATTTAATTCAATTTTCTGACGAACTTCATTCTTTTATTTTGAGGTCAACGATCTTCCAACTCAGTGATAAATTTTTTTCTGCGGGTCGGTTTCTTAAAAACGTTTTAAAAATGGCCTTTAAGTCTTGTAAATCCGATTAAAAATCCTAATTCATGAAGAATTTCTTTGCAAACATTTACATAAGCTATTATTGTGAACCACTTGTAAAGTGCTTGCACTCATATTGTTTAGCAAACGCCTACAGTATTAAGGGGCAAATCGTAATCTTCTTAGTATTTAAACTAAAGCAGATTACTTTCAACGTATTATGTATTATGTATCATTTATCATAGAAGAATGATTTTATGATGGAACCAAAAACATAAAATGTATTTAAGATGAAATACAGGCTAAAATTTAAATAGCTCTTTATGCAAAAGCTTTATACTACAAATATAATATGCGTAAATGATCTCCGGTCAATACTAATGAAACGCTTCTTATCGCTTAAAGTATCATAGGTCGTAATATTGAGCAAAGTGATAGTAGTCTATGATTTTTATTTTAAAATTCCTGTATGCTTAAGGCTTTATATAAATGAGTTAGTCATAAAGTCAATGCTCTATAACTCTTTTGAGTCAACACAACCGTCAATTTATTGTAAAATATGAAAAATATAGCATTAAAATAAAAGTCATCCTAGAAATAATAATTACTGTTTGTATTAAATATTAAGAGTTCATATGGATATAATAATTAATTTCTTGATTATTATTGCCAAATACTGTATTATACCACGACATCAACAAAAATTTCAAACCGAAATGGGGATCAGTCGTTATTTTATTAAGTTAAAATAAGTAGTTAAAGGCCCAGATAATAAAAAGTTTCCAGTTCCTAGGTCAAGCACTAGCACTACCGTTATTGAAGAAAAAGAAAGAGGTCAAGATGGGCGCAAATATTAAAGTAACAAAAGAATTACATTTTAATTTTGTATCAGTAGTAGGCATTTAGGTACTTATTCGATAGGACAAATAAATAATAAGCAGGCCATCTACATTCATATAAAGTTATCAAAAGTCTTCTAACACCCAATATTTTAAAAACCAGTTTCAATATAATTTTTATTGAACTAATTTTGGCAAAAATTTGAATATATCTTGTTGATTTTGCTAGAGGAGTAAAATTTTGGACTAGGAATTATTTAATGTCACTAAGTGCTATTTAGTGACACTAAGTACTAAGTAAGTAAGTAAGTACTAAGTACTACTTTTATAGTATATTTTAAAAATGTATTAACTGATTTAGTACAACAGGCTGTTTGATCCTGAATCACGGGATGAAAAATGTGTATTAAATTAGAACAAAGGAATCCAGACAACTTTCTAGCATTTAGAAAATAGTACTTTTAATACAACCATCCGAACATTAATTTTCTTATCACTGTTTTATCGGCATAAATTAATGACATAATTTTAGTACCGGTAAGTAATTGTACAACTGAAAATTACGAAATGTGTTTAAAGAACCAGTTTAAGTTCCTTGTCAAAGTAAACGTTTTCACCCCCATAGGCAGGCTTAAGTCTCCAGGATTTATCCATAAACAGCTGGTAGTTTAACCAAGTTTCTAAATGCCAACCAAAATAAATAAAATTGTTAATACAAATTTTATATGTAAGTCCAAATTATCAAACAAAATTTTTAAAACTACTACCACTATTGAAACTTGTGGTTAAATGTGGTTAAAACTATTTGAAAAACTAATTTTAATAAAGAAAAAAAGTAAAATAACCGCGCTAAACTTCTCCAAGGAGACTTACCGATCAGCGATGAAGGGTAAAGGAGCAAAGGAGAGACGTATCCTGGCGGAGAGAGGCAGGAGCGCGCACTCTACCGGGGAGATCTCGCACCACACTGAGCCGGGAGAGCGTGCGCGCGCACCGCCGCATTGCAGGACGGGAGACGGCTCCCTAGACGTCTCCCACACACCCACATACACGGCCGGACACCCACATGCACGGCTCGACACCCACACATAAGGCCAGACCCCCCACACACAGCTAGACACACCCACACACGGCTACACACCCACACATACACACAAAACAGCTAGACACCCACACACACGGTTAGACACCCACACACACGGCCAGACACCCACACACACACGGCGAGACACCCACACATACACCCGACACCCACACACACACAGCCAGGCACCAACACCCACAGTTAGCCACACACACCACAACATCACGCCCACACACACAGCCGGACACCCACAAGAGATTGTGGGTAAGGTCGTGGGGCCAAGGTGTTCGGCAAAGGACGAAGGACGGTGTTTCCGGTCCGGTGTGCCGGTCAATGGGGTCGTG
Organism: Flexamia atlantica; assembly: GCA_035578135.1. Lineage (NCBI taxonomy): Eukaryota > Metazoa > Arthropoda > Insecta > Hemiptera > Cicadellidae > Flexamia > Flexamia atlantica. The sequence goes on along the minus strand of JAQJVK010000030.1, from coordinate 1,370,561 downwards.
TTGAGGTCCGAAGGAAGCCTTATAATTTTATGAAAATTGGGAGTAAAGCTATATGTGATTTGAAGCAACAGAAAGGAACAAGTTTTTATTGGCAGTTTCAATCCACTAAAAATATATTAATAATTTAGAGAACTCTATTTTATATCAAACTGGTAACATCCTTAAACTCCTCGCTTTATCAAGAATATCAAGAATAAGTTGACAAAAATAAAATAAAATGAAACGAAATGTTTTGTTTACCATGTAGTTCTTTTATTTCGTTCATACCACTGCTATATACCGGTACTAACTGTTATTGCTACTACTGTTAATGAAGCTGCGCGATGAGATTGGTGCCATCACAACTCCGCTTTCTATCGTCGCTCCAGTAAGAGATCAACTGGAACTGCGTTATGTATTTTGTCCACGTCATTCTTCGGGCGAAAAGGTCGGTCTTGAATGATCGGTGCGAGATGGTCCTGGGGACATTAAACACACGGAAATCCGACACTGCTGAGAGGGCAACGAACCTTTCAATGTGTTAAAATGCATTGCACCTCTTAAAAAGAATTGGGGTTTTTACGTTTAAATTAACATATAACATGTCATTTTTTTCTGAAAACTACGCTATAAGGGCTTATTTACAAAGAACATGAGTTTGTTTCTTAACCTAAGGGCCGAGTAGTAAAATTCAAAGTACTTTTAGCTAAAAGTACCTAAAAACATCTTAAGGCCAAGGAATTACAAATCTTGTCGACGGTAACTTAATTACGACGCACCAAAGATCAACTAAACACAAACTTTTTCCCCGGTGCAGTTCAATGTTTGTGCAATTTAAAAGTTGTCTCGTTACAATCTTCCAGAAATGGCTGTTTAAATATGTAGTTTAATTAAGTGCAAACTAAGTTATATAAAATCAAACAAGAATGAATGGAGTAAATAAAAAATTCTTGTCAAAAAATAAATTATGTATTTACTTGTTTTAGTAAATAGATATACTGTAATACATTATTGTAAATATGGAATCGAAATGATATATGTCCATCGGCTTTGGAATAGAGAACAGCAGATGTATTACTGGGCGCATTCGATGGTCCGCATTCCTCGCCCTCTACCCACTCACCACTGCGTCGATATATTCAGTACTCATATAGAACATATATTAGTATCCCAAAACAACATAATATGCACATCCATCTATATGCTTAATACCATAAGAGTCTCTGTTACATCCCTTTTTCAGCCGTCCTCCTAAATCGATTTTTACGATCGAGGTTAGGTGATTTTACTTGATTTTTAAATGTACCAATAAAAATATACCTATTTAATGAAGCCATTTCATAAAAATTTATGTTATTTGCTGTGGTAAAAACTTGCCAAACATGTATTTAAGATGCAAAAAAAATCGGGTCAATTTGAAAATTTAATTCCTTGGCGATATGAGCGTTGAATAATTTGATTTACGGCGAACGGATAAGTCAAGCAATGAAGATGATGCATGTAAACTAACCACTATTTCATGCAAAATGATCGCTGTTGCATATGGGGAATTTATTACCCATATTAAAATTTAAAGTGTGAAGTAATAAGCTATTTCTAAAAGTTTGCCCCAATGAAAATTTCAAATAGCCTTCAGGTAATTTTATTCCAGTGCTATGACACAAGGAAGTCTAGAAAATTAAAAATAATCAAAAAAATTCGTACACTTCCTTATTGAAAAGTATTTTCGACTGCAAAAATTCATACATAATCAACATGAAACTAAAGCCTATTTTACTAAGTTGTTTTTAAGTCACGAAGTGACCCGGGTGCTAGTAAAACTTATTCCACTTGCATCTTAATATATTTAATCTCACACAATTGTTTTATATTTTTTTTATCAAAGAGTAATCATAACATAATGTTTTTCCCACACTTTGATTCCCAAATAAGAGTAGTTACTTGACCTTATAATTCATTTTTAACCATTAAAATAAGAATCGTTTACAAAAGTGTGGAGTAAACATTTCATACCAATCTAAAAATAGTAAGTTCTGTGATAAACGCAAGAAATATAAAGCTGAAAGAAGATGTGTTACAAAGTGTTGACGTCAAATTTAAAAGCTGAAGGTGTCTTAAACTTGACTAATGAAGAAGTGAAACTCCCCCTATGAAAAGTTGAGAGACCCCTTAACCTGCAGATGTTTAAGAGACTATTCATCCCTTAGCTAAGCGCCAGCACTCGACGCTCGGCGATGATTGTGTAGCTCTATGCAACGACTGCGTTTTATACGGCCACGTTTCAACTAAAAATGTTTCGTATTTGAGGTACACACAATTTGACTGCATAATGATTTAAAGTTTTAATATATGAATTTCTTCTCTTTGGTTTTGATGATGATAAATGCTACATTATGACTGCAAGTTTATGACACACAGACACAATCAGTACTTCATGACGTATCTTGATTGTCAATGCCTGATATCCAGACACTAGTTAGTGTACCTACAATTTATTTATTAACTAGCAATTGCCCGTGGCTTCACTCACGATAAAAATTACAGCTGATCTTACTTCTGCTCTTTGAACTGTCGAATTGTAGTATTCACAGCTGTTTACAGTTCAGTACAGTATTTGAATATTTACATCCTTATAAAATGTAAACATTGAAGGACGTTCACGGGGCGTGGCCCGAGGGGATTTTAAGGAAGTGAATAGGCTATGTCCTTTTCTGATATTCCAGCAAAATTTCTGCTCAGTTGGTCCAGTATTTTTCACGTGGTCGAAAGACAGATATTCACACGAACGTCCATTCTTTCACATTTATAATATTAAACAATAGGATGGAAATAAATCTTGATGTCTTGCAAATCGTTTTCACAATAGAAACCAAGTCTCGCCACACCAGATGTTACTTACTTCACCACCACTTCGCTCTTGGATTTTGTTTAACCCATTTACATTTCCTTTATAACTTTTGTTCCTAATTTTAATTGTGTCCAAAATTGAACTCGTATATCATATGATATTTCTCTCAGTGTTTTCATGTACTCAAGAGTAGTACCTTTAACGTTTGAAAATCTTAAGTTGTGGGGAGAGGAAGAGGTTGAGGGTATAACAATTTATTTTAAGAAATATTTGTCCAAACGGTGATTCTGCTTACCTCAATCATTACACCAAAACCTCCTTTACTTTTTTGATAAACACAAAATTAACAACGAATACAAAATCTTTAGAGAAAGTGAGATGCGATTTCAAATTTTCTTCTCCAGGAATTTTTTTATTCTTTAATGTTAAACGAAACAAAGTATATTTTGCCATTAAAGAGGGTTGCAAATTTAAGATCCCAGGTTAATTGTTCTCGATTGTAATTTAAACATGTTACCGTTCAAAATACTGATCAAGTCAAAGTTGTTTTGATTTAAAAACGAGGGATTAAAATAGAGAGAAAACTATGTACGGAGCCATGGACCAATGAGGTTAGTGATCAAAGCCATGCATAAACCACTCTCAGAACATAAACACAGGTTAACCGCAGAACACACTACCTCAAGTCTGAAGTGCCTATCCGTGCTTGCTTCTTGTGGTTTTAATACACCTGTTTATCATGCTCTCTTTGTTAAGGCTTTAGGCTCAAAATTGAAAGCACACTCTTTAACACATTGTAACTTTAATGTTGAACTAATGAACTAATAATGCAGTGTTGCGATTAAATTATTTAATTGTGGTGTGTGTTAGTTAAGAGAACTCCAACATTTTGAAACTTCACTGCTTCCTATGTTAACTATGGGAAAATAAACTGAAACTGTTATACCAATATAAAGTATAGAGTATTAAGCAATATGATTAAAATTTAGCAGAGTATCTTAAATTTAACTTATGTAATTTACACAGTTTTGACATTAGCTTACATTGTAGCACGACAGATAATAAAGAGATAAAATATTTAAGGTGGGTGAATTACGACATTTTTACATAGGTACACGGAAGAATAAATTTTGTGCCAGGTAAATATAGTCAAACAATTACGATAAAAAATGTTATTGCAGTATGCTACTTAAAGCTAGTGAAATAATACTAGAAAGCGCGGGAAAATGTTTGGCAGCTGGACTCAAAGAGGATTTGTTCACCCAAGATAGAGCACGCTGCACATCAGTTGGTTTTTTAGCTTACAAGTGATTGAAAGCTGTCGCTCAACCCCAGTAAGTGGCACAACGGTGTCAGCAAATAAAACTCACTTCTACTCTAAATCACCAGACCACAGTGAATTTATGACCTGATGTGTTGAAAGTATTTGCAAAAAACGAACAGACATAATATGTCAAGTTTTAACGTTAAAAATATATTCTGAAGGGAGAATATACTAAGCTAAATTAAATATACTAAAAAGAAAATAGGACAATGCGAAAGTTAAGTTAAAAAATCTAAATTACAGGTTAATTTTGAAATATTATTGTTCAAACAATTGTATTTCAACAATACACACACAGGTCAACAAACCGATGTTGTTTTTTTTTTTACTTTTTTTACTCCTTTGTTGTTACATGACGAACATGTGCAAAGGTGTTATGCAAACACATAAATAGTCTTAAAAATGTTTTATTTAGAATTTCAAAATATCTGAAGGTATGGTTTGACGTAAATTAAAAATTTTATTCTCGAGAACGTTTAAAAAGTGCAATAATTTATTTTTATTATTTTTAAAAAAGTATACGTTTTTAGTTTATAACTTGCGAAAAACTCACAAGAAAAAGCTTGACAACAAAACCACATCCTCGTTTTCTCCAATCTGTTCCATTTTCGAAGAATTCCATCAGACTTATTGGGTCTTTGGAAATTATTTGCAGTATTACTTTTTGATGTCATTGTGGACTTTATTTATAGACTTTATCTCTAAACTATATTTTCGGACATAACATCCCCAAGACTTGCCTGTTGACACCATCTGTGTCAGCAGGCATTATATTTGAAAATTGCTTACAGATTTAGCCTATACTTTTTATACATTTTATACCCACCTGTAAATATAAATAGGACATTGGCCTGTCCAAAAACCTAGCCTAAGGCATAATGCCTAAGTTCGTTGGGCAATTTATCAAATGAATGCATGATCTCATTTGAATGTATTAAGTGTGTAGATATAATAAATTAATAATCCTTTTGTATATTTTCTATGTGTGCCCGTGTGTGCCCAGTATGAAAAGGGAAAAAGGTGTTTCATTTAATAGGCCGTTAATAATTAATAATTACATAATATAAATTATTGCAATAACATGTAATGTACTTCTGAACATTATACAGGGTGTTTTTTTTTAACGCAACCCATTTTTAAGATTGAATAATACACATATAAAGATGAGATGAGTATTGTTTTGTTAATCTTTACATTTTACACAACCTGTTATTAGAGTTTTATCACATTTAGCTTACATTACGTGTTCAAACAGTCCACCATTGAAATTTACTCAAAGTTGTGCTCCCTCCATCAAATTTCTGAACACGTTTTGCAAAGTCCCTCTTTGAATTTCTTGTATTAAATTTGTTATGTTTGTTTTGAGGTGCTGATTATTATTTCGTAATTATTTTACGAAATAATAATAATTATTTCACGAATAATAATTATTATTTTACGATAATAATAATTATTATTATTTTATTTCGCGATTTTTTTATTATTTTTTTATTATTATTATTTTATTTTATTATTTTATTTAGTTTATTTAATTTTAATTATTATTATTATTTCGCGAATATTTATTATTTTTTTTACAAAATTTTTGTTATTATTTCGCCGTGAATTATTTTCGTAGGCCTTACTTTTTTTGTATCCCCAAAGAAAATAATATAGTGGGGTCGAATCCGGGGATCTTGTGAGGGAAGCATCCTTCACTGATAAAATAAAATTTTGGGTTGCGTTAAAAAAAACCTGTACAATCATTTTATATTTCATCATACTTTTTTTGATTGAATGATGAAAATATGGTTATAAAATGTATTAATAGCAATTTATTTTACCTTATTAAATTAGTTGATATATTCACTTGCCTTGTGGATTAAACCCCCTACCCTAATAGACATATTACGATTTTACTCCTCTACGAACGTTTTTTAACGTTAAAACATGTGTTAGACATTATCAAATTGTGGTTGCTTGTTAAAACATACTTCGATAATTTATTTTTCAAACGAACACGGATTCTTTTACATAGTGAATACAATAAACACCTGTTATGAAATATGCAGGTTAGATGTTCTTTGTAAAAATTTCGTGAAAATTCAATTGACAGAGTTTCCCTCGGGATCATATGTACGAGTAACGAATGAACCGATGACCATGTCGTAGTCCAGGCACGTTGCATTTCGAAGACTAACCGACATTAATGGTTTGGGTACTCTCCAGAGGTGTTCAACACAGCTGTGTATGTATAATTGAATTTAAGGATACAATATTCAATCTTTAATTTTAGTTATTCTTTGAATTTAATGTCCTGAATATTCAGCTAGAATCAAAGTATATTTTTTATGTTTTGATACAGTAGACCTACCTCAAGGAAAAATACCTGTAGAAAATTACTTGGAAAGTTGAGAAATCCAGAACATAGTTACTCGGGTGGAAAATTGCAGTCACATGTTGCTCTAAATGTGACAGGTAATATACGAGCAGGAGTTGTCGCACGGAGCAGTTCTGCAGTTCTTGTGACTGCGATATGGTACAGGTTGAAACAAAACAAAAACTGTTCATTTACTAAATTTCCTCAACGAAAGAGGAAATATTTTGCATTTTGCACATTTCAAATTGAATGAACACCACAAGCTAAAGCTTTACATCTAACGATATTTAGAACTAATAATAGATCTTTGATTGAAGTAATAGTAACTGTACGAGTGTAATCGAGTAACCCGGTTGGAATAATAAGATTCCCGAAATCAAAAAATAATTCTTAAATTAAAATTCATGTGCGGGAACAAGCCTTACAATATGCTTAAAATAGAGAGGAAACAATTCTTAGGGAAACCTTTATTATATTAATAAAAATGTGTAGAACCTAGATTATGCAAAACAAAGTGGTTTCTGTCATCATCTCGCACTTTGCCCCAAACAGTTTTAAGACTAAAATATTATGTGTCTAGAACCCACAGAGATCTGAACAACCAGGAAAGGCTTTTGAATATTTATGAGTGGATCTGGAATCCTAAAGTTCGGTCCCCCAAATGCAATTTGTGAGTATAATATGGGTTTTGTTCAATATTCGTTAATAACACTAATCTTCTTATTTCATTTATAAACTTAACGACTATTGAATTACTCCTATATCTTTGTACAACAGTATTTATTTGGGACTTTGATTTAGTACTAAATGGAAATATTAAGTATTATATATTTAATAAAATATGCATATATAAAAAAATATAAAGGAACTGAAATAGAGGATGAGAGGAGGTGAATTTAGAAACGCTTTAAATGTAACTAAAAATCACGCTTAGAAGTTTTATTTACATCAAAAAATCATATGTATTTTCCAAAGCAATGTCCTAAACTATTTATAAACTAAACGTGACTATTTAAACTCATGCAGTATTCCTAGTACTAATGTGAGGGTTAATTACGCTTTATTTGTTTAACTTAATGCTTACTAATTTATTTGACAGAAGAACAATAGAGTAGGCAAACAGAGGAAATCCAGGAAAATGTACATATTAAAAATGTAAACAAAATATTTCATTCGATCCTTTTGATTTTAGCGATTAGAATTCAATAAATCTAACAATGATATGGAGCGGATAAATAAGCGATGGGATCAAATACAACACCAACATCGGCTGAGGGCCGCATTGTTGTTTTTGATCTCTGTTGCTGATGTTTCAACTGAGGACAAAACACGACTGCTTTTTGTCAAATAAGAATATGATCAATGTAAACTTTGTCAATGAAAAAAAAAACAATCGTATTGCAAGATGTTTTTAAAGGAAGGATCTTGTTGCCTCCTCAATATTAAAAGTAGAGATTGCTTTGATAAAATATTTTCGTATTCAGTCAATAATAAAATAAGGAATATTAAAATTAATAAGAAAATAATACAAGCAGGCAATATGATACGTTCAAAGGGAAAAAAGACTAGTGTATATTTTATGCGGGGGATGATTTATAAAAACATAAATGTTTTTGCAACATTTTGTTGAAGAATCAATTTCCTACCGGAAATCAACATCATCAAACTTGACATGTTGCGTGCTGAACACAATGTCGATGGGTGAAATTTATTATTTGAATTGAATAGCTTTTAACCTTGTTTATCACTTGTTTAATATTTTCAAAACTGTTTGTTGTTAGACCCTGAACGAATGACGCCGTTATCCATATAGTATTCGTTCATATTATTTCAAAAATTTGGATAATTAAATATTTTATTAAATGCTTCTTTGTATTTAAGTATTATAAACACTGTTGTACTGATAATTTTTACCTCTTTGTCTTTATATGTAACATGTGTTTTATTTAATTACCTAGCAACAGTTTTGTTTAGAAGAGAGTTGTTGGTAAACAGAATGGTGGTTTTTGAAATAGATAATTTTGAGATGAGTTGGAATATTTTTATTTAGTAATAATAACAAAACATGGTGGCAGCTTTTTTATCTGAAAGTCGATCACGGGTATAATGGCGAGTAAGAGACTTAAAAAACGTAACTCACGGAGACAAACACATGAGAATGACTGGGAAGACGACAACCAAACCGAACCAGAACAAATAACAGAAAAGGAATGCACCCAGAATGATGGGGCACTTGGTAATGGAGTGGCGTACAATCCAGTTCAAACGATCAATTTGACGTTACCAACGCCGGAAGAATTTTCCTTTGCACCAAAACGAATGGGTTTCTTGGAAGAACCGATTCCAAAGATATAGAAGAGGTTGCGGTTTGGATGGCACTTCTGATACTCGTCAAATTGACGTTCTTTTGTTTACAATGGGAAGCAGGAGTGAAGATATTTTTGACTCGTTTTTGCCGAAACCTGAATCATATGACGAAGTTCTTCAGAGATTCGATGAGTACTTTGTTCCTAGAAGGAATATTATCTATGAGAGGACAAAGTTTCTGAGGCATAAGCAAGGCAGTGATCCATCCGAAAAATTAATAACTGATTTACATGGTCTTGCAAAAACGTGTAATTGGGGAGAACTGTACGATGATATGGTGCTATTAGTTCTAATTATTGGGATGAACGACGAGACTCCCAATTGATAGGCTCCAATTAGACTCTCAACTCTCTCTGGAGATGGCAACTAATGCGTTGCGATAAAATGAAGAATTACAGCGCCAAAAACGTGAACTAAGGAATAATTATGTTTCTGCTGTAAATAAAAAGTCAATGCGGGTCGGTAAATCAAATTCATCTCAAGAGAGTCGGAACGACAGGTACTCCGAGGATGACAAGGGAAGGAAGTGCAGTAAATGTGGTTTTAACTGGCACGGGACACTAGAGATGTCCTGCTATGAAGGCCAAATGTGACAAATGTTCCAAGATTGGACATTTCAACAGATGCTGTCCGTCTCGAGAAAGGTGGATGGGAAGAGCAATTGTCAAGGGAAATAAACCAGATCAAAATCAGTTTGAAGAAACCCAGAAAACTAACAAGTGCTTAGAAGATGGAAAACTAAAAAAGTGTTGTAAATGTGGGTATGACTGGCATGAAACCCTAGCCGAGTGCCCTGGTAGAAGAACTAATTGTCACGAATGTTCTGAATTAGGACATTACTTTCGATGTTGTCCTTTCCGAAGAAGGTGGCTAGGGAGGAAAACGGTAATAGAAGTGAAAAACAAGATCCAGAGATTGAAAGTGATTGTGAGCTTTTTGTGGGAAATGTGTGTAATGGTGACAAAGCTTGGATACAGGAGTTGAAGACAAGCTGTGGTGACCAACAGTTAGGACGTATAAAATTTAAACTTGACACAGCGGCTGATGTGACTATGGTCCCCGTCAGTGCTGTTGGAGAATTAATTAAGACTTCGCCTTTAGGGATGTGCAAAACGCCAGTGTTTAGCGCAAAGAAGACTGAAAGAATAAAAATTTTAGGGACCCTTAAACTGAGGCTGAAACATAAGGGTGTCTTGGTTGATGAATTAGCATACATTTCTGAGGAGGTTGCTGTTCCACTGCTCAGCAGACGTGCCTGCGAAGCGCTTTACTTGGTTAAAAGAGTTTTGTGAATTTGTATACATCTTGGGGCGGGATGTCATATTATGAAGGTGCGTAGATATCTTGGGTGAGATGTTGTATTGATAATTTTTACCTCTTTGTCTTTATATGTAACATGTGTTTTATTTAATTATCTAGCAACAGTTTTGTTTAGAAGAGAGTTGTTGGTAAACAGAATGGTGGTTTTTGAAATAGATAATTTTGAGATGAGTTGGAATATTTTTATTTAGTAATAATAACAAAACAAACACATTTTTCGTATACTTGCAATTCTAAACATATTTCATTACGTATTACTTACGTAATGACTATGACTTCCCAGGTTAATATTCACTCGGCTATTTCAATAGTTCATTACATCAAATAACAAAATACCACAATACATACATGACAAGGTACACACAAAACACACGACATGGCGACATGGTTATTTACAACAAGATGCCAATGTACACAATAATGTACAGTGGTAACCATGCAATAGCATGGTGCAGAGTGTTTTTTTAAACAACCCATTTTTATTTTTAAAAAAACCACTTACCCACCTAGGATTTCCCACCCAATTTTACCCACTTAGGATTTCCTAAAGTTCGGTAAATCCTAAGTGGGGACCGAACCTTAGGATTCCGGATCCACTCATAAATATTCAAAAGCCTTTCCTGTAGATCTATAATGTTGAACAATAGATCTACATTATGCATAAAACAATGTACATAAAAAAATCTACAATGTACATAAAAAAGATGAAATGAATATTGATTTAATAATATCTACATTTTATACAACGTCTTATTTAAGTTTGATCACATTTAGCTTACATATGTGTTCAAACAATCCCCCATTGACATTTATACAAAGTTGTGTTCTTCTCAATATTAAAACCTAACCTAACCTAACCTAACCTAACCCAACCCAACCCAACCCAATCCAACCCAACCAAACCTAACCTAACCTAACCTATTCATCAAATTCCTGAACACGTTTTGCAAAGTACCTCTTCGAATTTCTTGTATCAAATTTGTTATGTTTTTCTGAGTTGCTGAATTTCCTGTGAATTGATTTTCGTATGCCTTACTTTTTATATATTCCCAAAGAAAATAACAAAGTGGGTCAAATCCAGGGATCTTGGGGGGTGAATAATCCTTCACTCATAAAGTTTTGGGTCACGTTTTAAAAACACTCTGTATAACATAACTTTTATCTTGTCCTTGGTGCATTCCATACGATAACGAGTGCAGGAAAATTTACTGTGATTAGACAGTAAGAGAGAAACAGTCAGCTCTTCATCGTAGGATTCATCAGTACTCTAAGGGTGAATACGAATAGTTCTAAGGAGTATTGTAACTATTTGACAAACTAAAGATATGATTTATGGTTGTATCTTGTCAAGTGTTAAGCCAGGCAATAGCCAGGATGTGGGTCAGAGTGGGGCTTTGTTGGCGGCCGCCGTCCGTTGATTCCGCCAAACAATGCAATGTCAACAAAGCGTGAATGCTAATCTCCTGCTTTATCACAATTCACACTTGAAATTCACGGCCGAGTTGATTTCTCTGCAAACCAAGCTGTGTTCTTTTATGACGTTTTTTTGGTAACAGAACTGAAAAGGTTGTTATGTTTTATATAAAAGCTCACGGTTTGTATCTGTGAAGTAATTGGTTTGTTTGATTTGACTTTTAATGGACGTTTTAATACTGTGCGTTGTAAAATTCCATAACATAAAGCATCATTTTAAAATACACATTATTCTAGGAGAGGAGGTTTTCCCAAAGAATTATCCGTTCTAGTTCCAAGCAAACATTTTAATATTTTCAATTGCTTGTTTTCACATGCCATATTTACATCTGTTTACACCTGAGCAGGTTGAAAAGCTTTTTATCAAGTACACAGTTCTCCTTAGACTGAGTACAGCAAGGCATTAGACATTCATTTCGAAAGGAGTAATTTATTTTACATTAATTGATGTATATACACGTTATATACATATTATTACACCTTAAATATTTTAATTTAATTAACTTTAAGCTTAAAACAGAAAATTTAAATATAACAAATGTTTAATTAAACTTATTTTTTTATTCTAACTAGCTACACAAAACAAATTAAACAGCTGCAATTTCCAAAAAGCAGCAGCAGAATATTGTAAGAAAATGATTCTGATTTGAAATTTAAAATCAAGATTTTGAAGACGTCTTAGTAGTGTAACACAACGTCCCTCGAACCAAGAGTTAAAAGTGGATTAAAGTAAGTTTAAAAATGTATTCACCAGTTATTACATGTCAACTTAAATATACATGTTGTTAAGATAGTTAACACATGACAAAATTGACTTATTTTCAGTAAATTATAAGCACAATATTGAGATAAAATTCCAATCCCAGGCAATGAGGCCCCCGGGGCGGGGAGAAAATGACTTTCTAATCGTAACTTCGAATGAATGTTTTATACAATCAAGCGATAATTTATTGGGTTTGAACAGCGTCGATTTCATATTGCAATTTAAAAACGTTTAGTTTTATTACTCTTGGCTAGATTTAGCCTGTTTTACTTCCTAGCTTCAGCTATCTATTCGTGTTTCTGAAGTTTATTTATTTATTTATTTATATTTACAATTTTCATGCTTTATAGCAGTTGAAGAAAAAACCAAACAAAAGCAGTTCTTCTAATTTAACTTAAGGCTGAGAGCTAAGAGAATAAACTGAAACGAACTTATAGAAAATAACTTATAACTAATATATGATTAGTTATATCACTATTAATAATATGTGATAGTATATGTAATATGTAGGTGCTTTGGTATTATACGGAGACCACTATTTTTAGAGAGTTTTTTTAAATGGGTACCAAAAATAACTGCATAATTGGAGAAAACATACTTTAATTGACTCACTGTCCAAATTTGACATAATTATTATGAGCGGTCTTTATGATCTGCCTCCTAGAAGGCAGCGATGTCGGCGAGGTAAAGCGTCACCGCCGCTAGCGGCAACACCCGATGGCCACCATTAAACAGCGCGCTGCGGCGGTTATGTTAGGTTAGGTTATCATATATATGTTAGTAGGACTTTCCACGTTTCGTTGAAGATCAAATGATACCGGATGAGTCATACTTTCGCCCGCCAAATCCTGTAGGCAAGTGATGCACACACTCATCCGGTCAACAACTTGACCTAGGGAGGGACTTGGAGGGGATTCGGCGGGCGAAGGTATGAATAATCTGGTATCGTTCGATTCGTTACAAAACGAGGAAAGTCCCACTAACATATTTATGATAACCTAACCTAGCATAACCGCCGCAGTGCGCTGTATAAGGGTGGCCTCCGTATAATACCAAAGTACCAATATGTATTATGTAGTAATATGCGTACTGATATTACTATCACATAGCTAATATGTGATAGTAATACAGGACACCTATTGCTGACAACTTCAACTTTAGCAAGAATTATGTGTTATTATTCTTGCTAAGCATTATAAAGTTATTATCAATTATAAATTATAAACTAAACATTATAAACACAACTTCAACAAGCATTACAATATAAAGTGGACAATAATTATAAACTGGTAATTAATTAACAAAATTAGTTAAAAAGATTAAATAATTTTCTGTAAATTGATTTCAGCAAATTTATGCAAATTCCCTGATAATTAGATATAAAAAAGTGAAGTAAGAGTTTGACAGTTAGTTGAGAGGTTGCATATCTTTAACCCTTAGACTATGATAAAAAATGTTGAATAGCTCCTAGAATATTCCTGATAATAATGTTCATATATTTTATTGAAATACCAATCAAATTGTGTACAAATGTTTTATATTATGTCATTTCTATTTTATTAGTTAACATATAAAATATACATAAACTAGTGATTTTTTCCACAACCTATAAGACAATATTTTGAAAACATAACCGGTAATAAAAAAGAATTCAAAATGGCAAAAGATAACAGCAGCAGATTGAGTATGCTTGTATGCAGGAATGTTTCTGTTGTTTCTGTTGATACGATGATTTCTATGAATTAATAGCTTTATTAAAGAGATAAATTAACAATCCAATATTTTTTTCCCTTGGTAATTTTTAAATTTGTTTCAATCGTGTTTGCAGTAATTGCAGTAATTGTATTGAGAAACTATCGTTTAAAAATAATAATAACTTGCATTTGATTGATAAAAACTCTAGTGTTGATAACATTATCTCAATAGATAATGTTATCAACATTTGTACAATATTTGTAACACTCTAGATCTCAATATAACTAGAGTGTAATAAATGTTATTTCAACATAAGTATATACTGTAAATTTTAACAATAGTTGAGATGTAGAATCACATTTTACTTACTTTTCCTGTAAATACTACGGTATTAGTAATAAATTACTAATCATAATTAAGAAACAATTATGAGTTTATCGAGAAATGGCGAAAAGATTCATTATTTAGCAAAAAGGAACAGCTTGTACTCAGTACACGGTGGCCCACCGTAAACCACGCCAGATAAAGCCATGACGGCCGTGTAATGGTTATGGCCCTGCGCTAACGTACATCACCCCTCTGTACACCCTTCCAACATTGAACTATACAATTTTTTGCTTTTGACTTGCAATCCTGAAATTATTTCACCTCTAACTAGGCTGAAATAATGGGAACATGAAGTGAAAAACTGTTATCTATTTCACCTATGATTATGCGTCAGTGCGGAATAAACTTAATACCGTAATTTTATATCTAGATTATTGTATTAGACCTTGGAAGTTTCAAATTTAATAAAAGGACACTGGGAAACAGTTATCATAATATAAAGTAACGAAGGAGTATTTTACTGGTTATAAGCTTTCTTTGGGGGTAGATGTTGTAATTTACACGGTTGGACTGAAATTATAAGCAAGAAGACGTTTTTTAAGATATTAAAAAATAAATGGAAACACTACTCTCTTGTATTTTTAATAAATAGTAAAACGTACATTAAAATAATTTACAAATCATTATATTTGCATAATTGGCTCAGCCGTCAATATGATCGTTTTATTTTGATTATGATAATTCCAATATCCAATATTCGGTTTTCCACTAATGTAATTCTAATTTATCTTGCATAATGTGTCATGATGCACTTTTAGTAAAAATTGATTACACAAATCTGGAATCTTTTATCTTTTATCTTTTTTTATCTGGAACCTTTTATTTTTTTATTTTTTACCTTTTATCCTTAATCTTTTTATATTTACAGTTTTTTAAAATTTTAAATTTAACTATTTTTAAATTTAATAATTTTGATTTGAACTTTATTTAATTTATTTTTTAATGGGCTGATTATTCTTCTATTCAAAAATGTGATGATTTAAAATACAGCAGTACAGAATTATAATACATAATTACATTTCTTGAGACTGATTCACATTAAACTTTCAATTTTATAAATACTCAACTCAGCCAGCGCAACAATATTTATTTATAAATTAAGGACATTTACGTTGGACGAGAGAATCCTGCAAGAAATTATATGAAATACCGCTTGCACTGTCTCGGCAAAGCTAAAATAGAGTGCTTTATAATTTATCTAACCATAAGTACAGAAGGATATTTTTCTTGAGTACATATTCAATTCAAATCAGTAACGAAAAATACTCCCCAAATAAACAGAGAATTTATCCAAACCCTGTAAAGATTTACAGAAAAGTATACACTGTAAATAAAAGTAAAGGAGATGTAGCCCATACGCTTTATCCTAAAAGCCTAAACGTACTGCGTGTTTCGACTGAGTGGCAGAGACTCGGCGGATGTTTAAACCCTAATAACTTCGCCTTGAGAAGGGTCTGAATGTTTGAATTCCTTCAACTGTTCCAGTATATCTTTGTTTACAAGGTGATAACGTCTAAAAACCTCCAAACATTCAACTTTCAGTTTATTATAAGAGAATTTAACTGAAATTTTATTATTCAAATCAATTCAATGGTATTTATGTCCAACACTTAATAAAATACCTACATGTTTCATTAGGTAACATGTTTTGTCTTGTAAAAAAGTATTTAATTATAAAAGTAATTTTTACATTTAAAACTGTTTTCTTAAGAACAGGCCATTGTTTATTTGATTATATTAGTTATGACGCATTTTTGCATGTAAAATAATAAACTACAGAAGTAGTGAGAAGACTTTTTGAAATTCACGTTTTGAATTACAGTAATTAAAGTGATAGTAAAATAGTATATTACGTTACTAGGCCGGGAAGTACTGTTTTGTCGGACGAGCATGATAGTTCCCGCGCGAGGGAAAGCGAGTGCGGGATTTTCATGCGAGTACGGCAAAACTTCCCGGCCGTATAACGTACTATGCATCTAACGTACTATGCATTTTTCATCGTACTATGCATAAAAAACATACCTTCAATCATAACGTAGTCGTTGCATAAACATACGTCTCTAATCCTCTAAACCTAACCTATAATTAACTATATTCCTCTAAAAAGTAACCAATAAACAAGCATTAAACGTCGGTTTGCTGTAAGTCAGCTGATTGTTTACTTCCGTTCTTTCCGGCCTAGGTCGGATAAGAGTTTATCCGGCCTAGGCCGGCAATGGGTAACTTTCGAGCCAACAAAAAGGAACTGAAAACAGATGTTTCTGTGTTAGTATGATGAAAAAATATTATCAGTGGAGAATGAAACATAAAGTCATCGAAATTATACTTGATAATTATTTTTTTTTTAATGATAATTAAATAAAATCCTGAACCCATCACAATCACAATTATAATTACATTATTTTATAATATTGCAAACTAATTTTCTCCATTAGGTCCTCAAATGAAACATTGATGCTATTGCTAATGTTTAGTAAATATTCCATAGCCCTCTAAACCACCTCGTCAAAGTTATTGTGTAGAACACGGATGTTGTAGGTACAAACTCCAGCGACGTGTTGGCTGATGGTCGTGGTGTCAGTTACACGGTCCGGTCTAAATTACTTAGTGTTAACGCTTGCACACAGCAGACATGTTAGAGCACTACGGGTAGCAGATATTTTAAAGGTTGTTTATAAGTTGAAACATGTTGAATTATTGGTTTAAAAGGGAGGTTAAGGTTTTACCATTTGAAAAACACTGTTTTATCGGCTCAGTCAATTACTTTTCCTTAGGTACTTAATTTTCATCTGTTATACTCTCACAACAGGTTGGGTGTGAAGGAATTAATGTACGTCCTTAATTACTGTTGTCTTTAAATTATGATTTTCGCCTGTGTTTCAAACAGCAGTAAACAGCACTCGAAATCAATAAACATAAAAAAGTTTTAACCTCTATAGCTACTATTTAAATTTGCTAAAGACATCATAGCGAAAGGTCATTTAATTCGTGGCGTTAGTTGTTGGAAATGTATCAATCTACTAAAAATAAGAGTAACATGGATAAAGTAGTAACATTGATGAGATGGATAAAAATAGTAATGTACCTAAGCTGGAGATAAATCAAAGTCTCAATAACATGACGAGAAGATGAGAACCTGGAACCTGCCATTTGTCATTAGACTATGAATTAATGATGCTAAAAAAGTCGATGTAAGAGAGCAACAAGACTAACGTTTCGATGGAACCACCAATGGAAAAATTCAATTATCTTGAAACAAAATAGGGGAAAAACGATGCATTGCCGTTAGCACTTTAAGCGAGTATAAAGATTTATATACGTTAGAATTACATCATGCTATTTTGATTATTATACTTTTCATTGTACTTTATATTGAATGCCATTTCTTGACTTGTGACCCCCCCATTACTAGTGTTGTGACCGTGCGTTTTTTAAACACAGTAGACTCCCTCTTATCCGGTTCCCTTCACAAACTTTCCGGTAATCCGATGTTCCATAAAATTAATTATTAAATCCAAACATTAAAAATTATATATTTTAAGATAGTTTGTCTATTACATATTTCTCATGGGAATCGTCGATATTGTTCCTCAATCACTCACATACTAACTCATTCTACTTAAATTGAAGAGAGCATAGAGTATTCGGTAGACACATCATATTCTCTTAAATATTTTCCTACAAAAATTGTCGATTCAGTTCTGTCCATTTTTTGGCGATCACGTACGGTTAAACCGATATTTTGATAATAATTGTCCGGTTAAAAAGGAGTGACTTCCGCAGATAGCAGTCCTGTTAAGCCGATGTCCGGTTAAAAGGTGTCCAGATAAGAGGGTAAGATACTGTAATAGCATTTGCATTTGTTAAAAGCCACACAAAAATTTTATACATCGCTAAAAGACACTTCATTTGCATATGTTTGCAGCTATTTAGTGTTACATATAGTGTCAAAGTAAACACTTCATGTTCTATGACACTTGAGTGTCACCAGCAGTTGCGGAAGTAATTAAAAGTAAATGTTGATATTCCAGTGGATAAACATTGTTTGTCAGTTGTTGTCATACCAGGTCTAATACACCGTTTAGATGGTAGTCATTAATAGCGACCATTTGCAAGTATAATACAAAGTTTTAATTGGTTAAAAGGGTTTCACTATGTGTATAACATGTCCGGTCTTACTCCATTGACTCAAAATTATAACGAATTCACTATACATTTATAGAACTATTAGTTGCTATATTTCGTTTTTTGCTATATTTATTAGTTTTTTAAAGTTCTTTTGGCAGCATATAAAAACTGTTGAAAATTATCATTTAGATTATATATTATAGTTGTACAAAACTTTGTGAGTTAATAGTGGTATGGTAATGAAATTATTTGTCCTGAAAAGTTATACTGAGAGATGCATGTTGTTATTATAACGAATGAGAGCAAACCAAGTAGTATGAATACAGTAGTATGCAAACCTTTTGTTCAAACTAATAAATTTGGTAGCTTAAAAAAGCGACAATCCGCAATTCGATTTGTGTAGTCTTGTGTTGACATTTGATATTGAAAAATATTTCCTTTGAAAAAAAAAACATAAGAAATCTCACTAACTTTAATGTACCTCTTAAAAGTAAGTGACTCAGTTTGTCTAAATCCAAGAAAACTTGAATTGTTGGTTGTGTTTATCAATAAAATGGTTAAACTTTTTTTAAATGTATTTGAATGTTTAAATGTTTTCAGTTATTTATTTAAATTTTAAATTTTATGTATTGAATTGATTTCGTGTTATTAAGCAATTGATTTTGTAGATATTATTTTTTCGCCCCAACTGAAATGATTCTGTTTACGTGTTGCAATGGAATAACTCATAAATCTTTAGTTGATACATTTGAGTGACGCCAAAGTAAAAATCGGTCCGTTCTTCATGCAATTTGGTACAGACGTGTGAAGTGGTAATCACTCGAACAAGTTCTACAATCAGCATTATCGGACCACCGAAAGGTCCGATAATGAGGAATAAAATCCCCAAAATTGGGTTTTTGGGGGTTTTCTGTAGAAAATCAACAGTAATAAAATTTCTTAATTGAATTCGGCTGAAAAGAAACAGTTTTAAATAGAATCATTCTTATATGTCCAGTGGTTACCGAGATATTAATAACGGTCAACAAAGAACACCACTATCCCTATATTATCCTTAGGGGAAACAAGTAAATTTCTACTTTCACTTATTACTCAATATAACATCTTAATGCAACTTGGTTTGTAGCTTCATATATATGAGATATAATTTAAATCTAATTAATCTTTCTAAATTTCCCGATATTTAGATATTATTACAGTAAACCTGCATACTCATTCCCCATCTTGCCCTGATGGAAAAAATGTGTAGTTTGCTGATTTCTCAAAATATCTTTATATAACTTAGTATAGTAGGATTTTCCTGGATATTGGGATATTGATTTGAAACCACCCAATTTTCTCATACCTGCAGCAGCAGTCCTAAATACTCATTCCTCATATTATTCTTATAGAGGTTAAACCATGTGATTTGTATGTTGGGTTGAAATGATTCTATGTATTAAAAATTTGCTTATTATGCAGGTCTGCTGCAACGGTTTTCTTAAACATGCATTGAAATAATAACTTTTACATGTTCTTCTGCATAAAGTAGAAAAATATAAATCAAATTTCACGAGATAGGATATTATAACTCAAATAGGCCTCATGTTAAAATTTATAATTCAGGCTCCTACATGAATATGGAATTTTTTAACTGTTTATCTTAGAAATATGATTATTAAAAGCCATCCTAGGCAAGCTGGATTACAAAGATATTATATCTAAATATCATTCGTAAGCTTGATGGCAATTTAATGATTTGCACATCTCTGAGGCGCCGGCGCCGCGCCGTGATAAGTCAGAATGCAATATTGATACTGCGTTAGAGAAGTATCAGCTGATAAAACGGCGCTAACGACAGCGTGTTGTAGTTGGACGCAAAATGGATTGTATTCCAAACTATTTCTAGAAATTACCTGTGGAAAATTGCCAGCCTTCTAAGAAAATTATTGCCTTTAGTTAATTGTTGCCAGTCTAGATTTTTTTTTGATAGTGTGCATTTAATGTGACCATACCTTTAGCTAATTTATCTTTTTGGCAACTACGCTATTAATTTGTGATAAACGTCATAACAGAACAATAGTAAGCTATGTATGTTCTGTTTTTACAAAATAATTTAAATACGCACCAGAGCAATAGTGCGAAACAATTCCTGAGGTAAAAATATTTTTAACATATACTAGAATCAAGTATATTATAAAAACTGAATTCTTACCAAGAACATCAACCCATGAAACACGTAATCCTTACACATGACATGAATGTTAAACTGACATTAATTCGCATTCTAAATATTCAAGAGACGGGGTAACAACCGGTGGTTTAACACCCCGTGTAACATGTTGTCACGCTGTACCAACACCAACACCAACGCCTACCTGCGGTTGTATTTCACACGTTTTTAAGCCAGTGGCTTACCTTCATCTACATATTTATGGATTCCACTTAGCTAGTGCAAATATGCAATAAATATTACAGGGTGTTTTTTTAAACGCAATCCATTTTTAAGATTGAATAATGCACATATCAATATGAAATGAGTACTGTTTTTTATCTTTAATTTTATAAAACCAACAATTGTATCTTTACATATTATAAAATTTTGTATAGTAATATTTTGATCACATTTAATTTACATTATGTTTTCAAACACTCCCCATTGCCATTTGTATAAAGTTGTGCTCTCTCCATCAAATTCCCAAACACGTTTTGCAAGTTATGGTTAGTTTAAAGTCGTTTGCAAATTACTTTTACATTTCTTGCATTAAATTTGTTATGTTTGTTTTGAGGTAATAAATATCCTGTGAATTGTTTTCGTAGGCCTAACTGTTTATGTATCCCCAAAGAAAATAATAAAGTGGGGTGAAATCTGGGATCTTGGGGGGAAATAATCCTTCACTAATAAAATAGTTTTGGGTTGCGTAAAAAAAAACACCCTTTATCTTTTATTTTACTTGACTAAACATTTTGTTAACTCTTCAAAATAGGAGCCAATGTACAATTAATGAACAAGACTGCTCAAATGTTCAAGCTCTAACACAACAGTCATTCTAACTTTTTTAGAAATAGTCTTGATTCTGTAATAAATAGTTTGGCCTTTATTGGCCTACTTGTCTTTAGGTCGAATGAAAAAACTTGAGTTTCTTTTAGATATTTCATAAACAATAAAAATAAACCAAGACCTCAGCTAATGTAAATTCTTTCACATAAATAAAAAAAATGTGATAATGAGATGCCAATTGTTGTTCCCATACGAAAAATCACAGTACTAACCAAAGCTGGTTGAAAAAATCCTTCGTGATTTTTCCACGAATTTAGGGTTGGCAGATATAAACCCCCGTGTAATAATACAGCCGGTTTGAAGTACGGAGTGGAGTAGCCTCGCCGTCCGGTTGAACAGCTGAGGTGTCAGGTCCCCAGGGAGATTACCGCACTCGCTGGTTTCATTAAACCGAATTCCCCACCGGACGAGAGCGTATGTCATTACACATTATTGCCCACCACTGTGGTGAGAGTGGGAAATTAAATGCAAGTGTTTATTGCTGTCATTTCAAACATAATTCGAAATTTAAATAAACTGAAAACTTAATTGTAATACATTACGTTGCATTTTAGCGTATGCAGTTATGTTAGATTTTATTTATTTATTTATTTATTTATTTTATTTACATGCTTCAAAACAGGTACAACCCAATTATAAAGAAGCAGTTCACTTATAAATTAACATATATTGATTTTTGAGGATGAGTCTCTATTATTTTTGAGGATGAGGGTGAGTCTCTATTTGATCTTCCACTTCATTTCAAGAACAACTTTGAACCAGCACTGAACATATAAATGCAATATTTAAATATACCAATAATAACATTAATATAATTTCAAAACATAACAATAAATAAATACACTAATAGTTAATTGATCTAAATAACAATAATAACATTAATAAATAATTACAATAGATTTAGATAATAGATTTGGTTATGCTCTAAAAATATTTCAGGGCTTCGCCATTGGACCGATTTTTTGAAAGTGTTCAAGGTTTGATTCGCTTAAATTTACATTCAACCTTATAGTTCAAATGATTCATAACTAATCCAAAAATAAAAAGAGGAATTTTTCAAACAAAGAGGTTACAAGCTAGTTCTTAACCCTTTTAGTGCCAGGATCTCGTAGCGAGACGCGCACACTAACTACCGCTAGTGCCGGGATCTCTTAGCGAGATCCTGTCTCTAACTGCATAGTATGCCAGGATCTCGTAGCGAGACGTTTACATTTTTATACATATAAAATAAATTTTTTCGTTTTTACTGGCTGGAATTCGTGCCAAATGCCTTTCTATAATCAAATCTTTCGTTTCATGTGACTTTTCTCCTGAACTGTCTTTATGGTTAGCTGGAATGACATACTGAAATGCAAACAGCTGTTGGCAGACAAATAACCATGCATTTCATATGGTGGTGATGCAACTTCGATTGTGTAATTTTTAGGCTATGTTTTTGTTTTACCTATAGGGTTATAATTGAAATATAGTTTGTATTTTGTTATTGTGGATCTTTTTAAATGTTAAATGATGTTTCTAGTGTAAATATGGAATACGAATACTGTTTTAAGTAGGTTGCTTAGTGACGTTGTTCAACTCTGCATTGTTGCAAGGTTATCGTTTTATTTTGTTAATTCATAACCTATTACAGTAAATTGATGTTTTATACATGGTTTTTACTTGTTTTTTAACGTAGTTTCACATAAATCTAATAAAAATTGCATCAGAGTAAAACGTAAATATGTTTTTTTAGTGTAAACATAAAAAATGAATATGATGCAAATTTTTTTAAAAATTTATTAACATTTATTTTTACCAGAAACTTGAAATTTGTCTTTCTTCTTGTCATTTATAAATAATAGAAGTAATTAGAAACAAATAAAAAAAAATTTGTTAAAAAATGTTAATAAATAAATTTTTAGTGAATTTTTTCCCAAACCCTTACATTTTTGCTAAAAAAGGTCTGGCACTTCTTGCAGGTAACAATGAAAAAATGTCCGGCACTTCTTGCACGTACATTAAATTTTTTTCCGGCACTAAAAGGGTTTTAATAATATTTTTAAATTACTTTACAACTATTACAATCTATAAACGTAGCCATCAAATGTACGATCAAAATCAATCGTTTACTCATATAAAACGCATCACACAGGAAAGCAATTTAACGTACTGGCCACAAAATGCTGAGTTGAATAACAGTGAATAGAACATAATTTTAGACGTTTACCGTCTACATTCACATACCTTCAGGAAGCTATGCGAAATAAGAGCTTATCAACTGGCCATATCGACGTCTTAAGACCTACTTAACTTTCAACTGCTTTTCATTTGAACAGCGCTCTTATGAAAAAACACCCTTTTAACTCTATGAAAAAAATTAGATTCTTCTCGATGATTTATTATAAATTCACATTTTCTTGTAGTAGGCTATTTCTAATTTTCTTCCTGTACTAATGTATTTTCTCTTCTCAGCTTCCTTTTACTTAAAAGAGCATATTAACGACTTTAGTCTAGACAGTAAGTGAAGCCTGTGAAGTAAAAAATAAAAACAATAAACGAAAAAAGGTATAAAAACTTATAATTCGGCACAAGAAATGCTTAATGTAAGAATTGGAAAGTGACATATAATGAACTGAGATACAGAGGCTATCGTATACTTTATGCAAATAACGATTACACACATTGGTGAAACTGGTGTTCCTTGTTGTATAAAAACATATATTTATAGTTACAACGTTAATAGTTATTTTTTTCTCGGTATAGTACGATTTTGTATATTTTATCACATTACTTAGAAAATATGGAAAAAATCCTTGATAAAAGTTAATTGAAGCTGGATAAGAACGTCAAGACCTGGCATCCCTGGAGGCAACATTTATTAATCAGCTCCTGGTATGGTGGATATTAAATTTTTCCGACACTTTCATGTAAGTCAGAACATCCGCAATACAGTAAACCAGTTATGAGCTGGGTTATTGTACAGCAAAGATATAGAGGGAGTTTTATTTAAACGCAACCCATTTTTAAGATTGAATAATGCACATTTAAATATGAAATTAGTATTGTTTTGTAAATCTTGACATTTTGTACAATCCTTCACTGATAAAATAAAATTTTCGGTAGCGTTGAAAAAACATCTTGTATAAGTTGTTACATAATTTGTAGTTTATGTAGTTTATCTATTATCTGTTTTGCTCTTTATTTGCATCTCGAATAGCACAAAAACTTTGCTAATAGTACTACTAGGAAGAATAGCTAATAGGACCTGAACAACATTTTCCAAATGATTCACTGATAAAGACGTACAATATCTCTGCTTGTAAAAATCCTTAAAATGAAAACTAACACTTAAGTTTTCAGTCCACCACTGAAAACCCATCAGACCTTTTCAGACAAGGCCTGACAATGCTTTAAATGCAACAACATTGACGACTGAACACAACTAAGTCACAGGTGCCAATGTGGTTGCTATCAGCAATCCATATACACATCGTCTGTCATATCGACACCTTCAAGATGTTCGTGTCCTATGATTGAATGACTCAAATTTTCGTTGTTATTTAGACAAGTTTGCCACCTAACGTAGAATTCTCCAAACATATAAAAAAAGGATATTAATATGTAATTAATACCTAAAATATGTTTGAAAAATGTATATACAGAGTGTCCCGGAACTCTTTACCAATATTTTGGGTATTGTTTCTAGACCATAGACAAATCAAAATAACATATTCAAAATTTCGGAATCTCCAAAATTTACTAGTAGAGGAACATCGAGGAATTCAAACATCGAGTTATACTTTGTGCCAAGGCAGCGTTTGGCACTTCATGAAGTGACCGATTACAGCAAGTTCCTACCAAAAGTATTACTGTGACACTAGGAAAAAATTAAGATTGATTGTATTATTGGGTAATTTTACCTTATCTGAAAACAAATAAGAATCTTGATTTTGCTGTGAAGTCTAATAAAATAAAAATAAAAATAATTAACAAAAACCATGCAGTTTAGAATAAGTGTATATGCTAATATACTGGTGCATCTTAATTTTAAAAAATCTTTCCAGTTTCAAGGGGAATTTGATATTGTTGGAATCCTCATACATATGGTAATCTTTATCAACCTCTAGCCTCTGGGTCTTATGTTGATCCTCTTCAACATAAGCTTCTTTTCAAAATTGGACCAAATACGATATTCGATGAAGATTTGCGCAAAGATTTTTTAACTAGCTAAATATTTAAAAAATAAAAATAGACTGATACACCTAAAAACCATAAAGCCTTTATAAGAACTGTAGTGTTTGGTCAGGTGTTAAAAGGCGGTAGTGTCCGTTAATGGCATAGTCGCGTCTTGTTATAACAATAATTATTAAAGAATAGACAGATCTATATTCAGACATACAATTAAATACCTTTAAAAACATTTTAAGAATAATTTAAAACATCTACCCAGAAGATGAGCCTCAACTTTTACCAATTTGTCTGCCGTACTAATAAATTTATATATATTCATTAAAAAAAAGTGTAGTAATGCGTAGTTATTACAATGCGTACTTACTATAATCCATCGCTTGGTCATGTACAAAATAATGTTTAAATTATAATACAACCATAAAAATTAAATAAGAAAAAACTTTAAAACTAACTATGACATAAAAAAATAGAATAATATAAAATGTAAACAAAAAAGTTGATGCTGATAAATCATTTGGAATAATGTAATTCTTGTTGAAAGTCATGGTGAAGACACTTTATCTTATATCCATTAGGATTTCCAGGAAAAAGAACGAAAATTGTAATGGTAAAATCCTTTTCTTTGTTTCCTTGAACAGGTTCATCAGCCTAAATCAGTGCTCCCCTAATGGCTGTTTGTGGTCACGTACTTTTTCAGTTACTTAGTTGTATTAGGTAATATTTCTAGTTTTGAAATTGTACATCTAACACTACAACACATAACGTGACCGGTCAAGTTGGGGTAGGATAGCCTTCTAGTGAAGAGATTACCTGTTCGTAGACAGTCTGGTTTTTTATCGTAAGCCAAACGATAGTGAGTGTTAAATTAGCGGATTTTTTAAATGTCTTGTTTTAGTGAATGTATTTTTTAATTCTTAATGATCAATGAGTAGGAGTTTTTACAAAAAAAGCCTTGAAAATGCCACCATTAATGTCGAAACTTAAGTACAATTTTTACTTCTGCATGTGAATTTACAGCCTACAAGATACGTAGACTGTATTTCAGTTTATAGAACCATTAATGACGAAACCCATGAATAAACTGTTATTTCAGTGGACAAACATTTTATTTTTTTATATGTATGTTGTATAAACAAAACATTCACTTTCAGAGAAAATCAAATGGAAAGCAAAGACTCCATAAATATTCAAGGAAGGTTCAATAAAGAAACGAATTGAAAACACGGTCAAGAAGTTTACTGGGCCGTAAATCCTGACTTTTTATCGATTTCTCTCAAACTATGTTACAAAGAACCTCTCTTTATCACTGGGGTCGAAAAAAATAGCCAGAGGGAAGTAGTTGTACCATTGTGGAACACATATTTTAGACATGTCGAAGAGAATATACACCAATAGAAGTTTTTTTATAAATTTTTTTAATAACCATAATATTTTTCACTAATAAGTCAGGCTTTTAAAGTTATCCAACAATGATTATCTGATAACTTTCATTATCCAAGGTAGTTGTAACCAAAGGACTACACCCACAGACATATGTGAAACAAGCAGAAGTTTTGAGGCCCTTCCTCATCCAACCAATGATTTTAAATATTATTAAGGCTTAGATTTGAAATGGCTCTTGTGTAAAATGTAGTGAAAATTTGTGACAAAGAAACTTTTCACGAGTCTTAGTGTCCGAATGCCCACTACGACGATAAGTCTAGCCGAGTAAGTGTGGTTCAAATTGTCAAATAAACAACCATTTCTTTTGTTGATAAATCTACAACCTGTTTGTTTTATTAATAAGCAACATTACGGTTCACCGTGTGCTGGAATGTTTGACAATGGAAATGTTTCAGTCCTTACGAAATACTGGATTGAAAAAAAAACTCAAGCTGCAATCATATTGTTAGGCATAATTTATATTCTTTTTAATAAAATGAGAACTAAGAAGTGTCTAGATCTGTAAAATAAAAGTAAATACAATCATGTAATGAACACAGAAAATTATTCAGTATCGACCCCAAAACCATAAATGTGTTAACAAACTTGGGAAATAATTTCTCAGTGATTGTTCTTTAAGACAGAAAATGTTCTTTCATGAGTTTCAAACAAGTGTTCTAAGTAACTTGTCACGAGCATTACCGGAAGTTCTGTTCTCCGAAATGAGGATTTTCTCTTTAAGTTTTCACATTGGAATAATGTTTCACACCCATTTCAAAGTCTTAATGAACTTAGTGTATAAAAAAGATAATATGCAAATAAGCTTACCTCAGTAATTTAAATATATCTGAAAGTTCATGGCTATATATTTTACTGGGTGGTGCAAAAAAGTGCCGAAAGTAAAAATATAAACTGTATAGAAGAAAAACTATAGCAGAAGTTTGTACAGCCATTTTGCCAAGGCATGTGCAGCCATTTTTTAAATATAATGGCTTAGTTAAGTAATGTGTTTTATATGTCTACCTTCACGTATTTTATATATGTTCTGTATATATGCTGTTACATGCGGTCAGATGCAACGGCATTTTTCACTTAACTTTATTTTTAAATTTCGTTTACTTTCTCTGACCAATAAGCCTTTCCTAATAACATTCACATTTGAATCACTTATAGAATACAAAATGTTTTCCAAAAGCTATGTAATTGTAAATTACTTGTCGTTTTATGACAATAGCCTATGTTGGCCATTTAAAAGATCAATAGTTATAAATAAATCACTAATTTTCCAAATTACGACCTGGTAGGTAGTTATGTGTATGTATTTTACACCATGATGAAATTAACTGGACAGCTGTGATGGATGCAAGTTATTGTTGCTTCCAGAGTCAATGTTTCATTACATGAGCCATTAACTTTTTCCGCCCCCATCAATTATGTGGTAACGACAGTTTAATCAACTTTACAACTCCAACTTCGCCTTAACAATGGCAAAACCCACGTTAAGATTTTTAAAAGTAAAAAATAAATATGAGGATGAGATTGCATTTAACTTACTACGAGACAGTAAATGCATTTTCAAATACAAATCATAAAATATGGATGTTTATGTTGCCATTCAATCTGTACACTAGTTAGTTGTATTACATCGGTTGGTAGGAGTATAAAATGTATTTTCATCAATATCAAGTATGAAAATGGTTTTAGTACTATCTATTTGTTCATAAAGTTATCGCAAAAAAACATTATTACAAACTATATTATTTTGTAGCTAATTTTCCCTGTTATATTTTTTGCCACCGTAGCCTAAAGTGTAATATGTTAATTTAGCAATGGTGTCAACCCCGAATTCACTTACTGTAGGAAACAAAATGTAATAAAAAAATGCCGGGTGTCCAATCTTGATTCGACCTTCTTAATTTTGTTTCTAAATTTTAACGGCAGGCAATTTTCAAACGACCTTCGGGACACATTATCAGAGTAAGGCGAGGTACGTTTTGTATGGTTTTGAAATTCGCCCCCGCCACAACTAGGGGTTACTGGAGGTAAATTTATTTGTAAAATGTCAACATAAAATTATGCTGTTGATGCCTTTTTTAGGGGAGTGCGGGATTTGAACCCGCGACCCTGCGGACTATTATAGCGGGCCGCTTTTTAAAAAACAAACTGATAAAAAAACTTTTCATACGTCAGAGACAACGGGGTTGCTTGGTGAAGATGTCGGTAGGCCTAGTTGGTATTCCACATGCAGGTAATTACAGTTGTGAGGGAGACTCAACTTGATTACAATTTACTTTAATTGGCGGCCCGCCCGGCGTGTCGACGTGGCAGACTTACAACCGCACTTCGACCGAATACAGGCGATAGGTTTAATTTCACCGAAAGGTTTATTCCACAGCTCCAAATGTAAGCTTAGTATTTCGGTTTTCATCTGTTTATTTATTTTTCAATTGTGTTTTCGTGAGGTGATCATTATTTAATAAACATAGCTCTATGTGACAAAGTCTTACAACGCACATACATATACAGTATAGTATAATGCTTTTAATTTTTTGAGAGTTTTTCATTTATTCTGATGATGATGATTGGTGTGCCCAATCGAAATCGGTTACATTGGTCCGTATTTTATGTAAATTTACCTTTTAAGTGAGAATAGTAAAAGTTTAAATGTATGGATGTTTTAAGAAGGTTTTCATTTACATCAAACATTTAAACGACGTATCATGCTTCTCAAGAAGTTACTAGATAAATTTTTGAAGTGGAGGTTTAAAGGTTTTATGAATAAAGAATAGCTGTGGACCTGTACTCCAAAAAATATTTATTACTTGTTTGTGTTTAGATTATTACTTTCGCTTCTGAAAAACTTCAGAATAAAATAAATTTGACAATTTATCCAAACGAACACGTGGTTCCCTCCACATCTATGGTCAAAGTATTTTCGTTCCCCGATAAAATAGTAGCTTTATAGTAGATATTGTACTTGGTTGAGGCCTAAGATTACACATAAAAAAACTGGTCGATAATGTGCAGTGCCTTAACGATATTAGTGTTTAGTTCCCAGAACTGCTGTCTCTGGACCTACAAATGTATTTTCCAACAACCATTTACTTGTTTGAAAGTTAAAACAGACACACCAAAACCAAAATTCGGATTTAATTTCGCAAAGAGAATGTTTGGGCGTCCCTCTGCGTTAGTTGTTTGGAATTAAGTTGGGCGAGAATGCCACGGCCCGGAGATGTTTTGTGGCCACAAACACCCTCATAACTTTGCCACTCAGCGCTCTCTCCTTATTTCACTGTTTATGTGGATCCCCAGCTTAGATTTGAATACTCTCTTGAGATGCATTGTTCTTGCATAAAGTTTTACAAAGTGTATGTCATATTACAATAATTAATGTATATCAAACATATTTATAAACAAGTAATACATTCAAAGACATGATAATGATGTAGAGTGTGATTTTCATCTTAAAGGGACAAAGATAATAGAAAGAGAATCATAGTATTATTTGGGAACTAAATTTTTGGGAAGTTATTTCATGCCAGGGTTTCTAGTCGTTGTTTTTTTGTTTTTTTTTTAGAGGTTGGCAGCCTCTTTTCAGGCCTGACGAACAACAATCCAAAAACCTTTTAACTTTTCGTAACGTTGAAAAACTTTTCATTTACGATTATTTTAGTTTAAATTAATACACAGCCCTCTAGCATAATTTATAAGCATCACATCTACAATTTATTGTAGGTCATTGAGCTTTAAAACAACTTTTTAAAGCAGAAACTATTTTACAAATAATATTTTTAAGTTAAAAATAAAGAATATTTAACGAAATATCTAAACACAAAACAGAAATATAAAATTTCTATCAGCACCCCTAAGCACAATTCAGAAAATCAAAAATATTTAATATATATTCGAGGATTAACTTAACAGTGATCGATGACGGATGAAGTTGTTGCATAAGTTCATCTAAAATATATATATTTAATTCAAATTAATTGAATATTTAACCTAATGATGTATTCTGAAACAATAATTACTTTACTATACAGCTAACAGACTGTTTTTTCTGTGATTTTTCAAGCAGCCTAGTTCATGCACTCACCACAATATGATTCCAAAAGTCAACATTATGTTAAATGAAACCTAAAGTTATTTCAAAATTAGATCCACTATCATAATGGAATCAAAATATTTTTTAACTGTCACAACCACTGAAATTCAGACCACGACTGAGCTGAGATGTTAGTTTTGTTCATGAATATCTTTGGCGGGAGGAACTTGAGGATTGAACATCAACACATTCGTAACTTAGCCGAAACTATGGCTTATTTGTGGACTGCCTCTGTAAATATTTATAATTGAATGCATTTTGCACCTCGATTAATTTACTTGGCAATATGAAATAGGGGTTTTTAAGTCCAACTTCCCATTACACCTCACCTGTCATATGTGTTTACTGTACGTTTAAAAGTACTTAAACGGATTGAGACGTTGATAAAGTGTTTAAATAAAGAATGCAAAGACCTCTAGATGACCTCAATTATTTCAGTCCTCTTCTTAATAAGTAAACCATAAGTGGACATTACAATTAAACAAAAAAACCTTTATTCCATGATAATTATACTGTATGAAAAAGGTTATGATTCTCATGAGATGCTAGGTATAGTTCTTATTTATTATTATCATTATGATTTTATTGTAATGTTTTGATTACTATCGAGTACGTGACTTTTATTTAACATTCAAATACTGTGAACTGATTTAAAATTATTACATTCGGTGAATAAAAGTAAGTAAATACCTTCTTGATCAGCACATAAGTAAAGCATTTGAAATATTTTTTTCGGATTTTATTGATCTTTGGAACTGAAGAAATTTACTAGTAAAGCTATAAATGTGTAAGTTGTGTTCCATTAACGTTCGCACCGGACTCAATAATTCGTTCAGCGAGCACAACAAAGACAAACCGAGTCCTACAATGGATGGCGGCCCGAGGGTGCCACTTGCACTTACCTGCTCTCATTCTCCTTCGTGATTTAGTTTTGGTTTCGTCGATGTGATTATATTTTATTTCAGTTGGCCTTTTTTCAATAAGTTCCTTTTAAACATCTTTTTTGGGATCTCTTAACAAATTCATTAATATTTGCATCGAAGGACGATGGACGATGCAAAAATATTACTCTATTTGTTAAATAGATTTTTTAGTTGAAGTTTTTAAATATTTTTTTACAATATTTTTCGTGCTCTTGGCTCCCTATTCTCGTACGTATCAAGTATTCTAAATCGTAATATTGGAACCATTTACTTGACCGTGTAGATTTTAAGGGGCTTATTTCAATGGATGTAACTGGATGTTAATTAAAAACGTCTTACAACTCTTAAAAATATATTTACACTTATACTGTATTTACATACAAGATTGTAAATATACAATAATGGTGGTAATGGCGATCGATTTCGGTTGGTCACACCAACCATCATCAATGAGAGACTGAGACTCATTTCAATATATTTTTTAACGTTTAAAGCTCTAGTGTATTACACAAGGGTCGATACTATATTACTTGTTTTCAACCATTTTTACACATAGCAGAAGATACTTTGCAGGTAAATATGCAAACACCTTAATAATAAAACGTCACAGTATTGTGAGTAGGCCCACACACCTTTTGAGACATTCAACACCTTGCTGACCAATTTAATTTCGTTCCCTACGCGGCAGCGGACCGACTTTGACATTGATTTTATTTGGTTTAGTTTAATCTTAGAGTGTATTACAGCTAAGGTTATTTAGAAAGCACTCATAAATTTGTTTTAATTTATTTCGCCTTCGACTCATTTATTTCCCATTGTAGTATCAAATTTTTTGAACTTACTTGTAGCCTAACCAAACTATAAAATGATGTTGTGTTATATTCACTGTCTGTGATATGTCTATTTGTATTTATATCTTATAAATAATTTACTTTTTTTCAGCAATCGTGTTTTTATTGTATAACCTAAATATGGTTAACTACTTTTAGGTTGTAAAATATTATCTTAAAATTGTTTTTAATAACTGTAACGATGTCATAGTTTGTGCTAAGGAGCCTACCACGAGGGAAACCACGAATAGCTTTCACTCGATGCCGGTCAATAAAAAAGTTGACGTAGTTGGAACGGAATGTATTGGAATTCAGTAAGATATTTCTATAGGCTTCCAGCGCAGCGGTTGAGCCGACCAAGACGTGCCTTACATTGTAACGGACTCGCCTTTGTTGTTGGCTATATACAATGTAGGAGGTTGCTTCGCTATTGTGGAAAGAATAAAGGAAGGACGAAATGCAAATCGTGTACAATCATTCCGCACTTCTTACAGACTTTACAAACTACCAAACGGTTATGGGAGTGATCTAGTCGAATTCAAACGCTTTGGTTGAGTGAGACAGCTTAATAGGTTTTATTTGAAACTTTGTGATGTATGTCAAAATAGAGTTATGTATTAAAAAACTAAATTGAAAGATTTCACTGCAAAAAGGTAAGCGAGGTAACGGTGGAAAAGAAAAAGTCGTTGATGTAAAGTTTATTGGTTTAATTATAGGATGATGATAAATAACGAAAACACTAAATTAACTTGTTAACATTTTCCTTTTTCCACGCTTAGGAGCAAAAAATAGCGATTTAAATAAACAAATGATAATTGGATTTTCCATCTTTTTAAGTGGAGAAGAAACATGATATTGAAAAAATGAAATTAAAGTTTGGAGAACTTAAAGTATTTCGGTGCTATTGATTACAGAGGCAAATCTCGAAACCATAATCTAAGTAATCATGTTAAAAGTAAAGTTACGATTAAAGAAAACGTTCTTATTAACAGGTGACCATCTTGGGAATTAGATTGCCAAAATCAACAGTATATTATAAGTCTTTTTATCTTTAGGCGCCATGAAAAATGAACGATGATTTGTTATAAGGGAAAGTTTAAACGTTTGTCAACAAGACAAATACCTTCAAATGAGACGTTCAAAGAGATGACGTTAACGACTTGTACCCGCTCCAGACAAACTTCTCTCTTTTATACTACTCTAATTTATTACTGCTCATTTTTTCGTTGCAAGTTTGAATACAACTTTTGAAGTAAGTATTAGGTTAAGGAATGTAACCAAATGAACATTTTTTACTTTTATACTAAAATGTATGGCATAACCGTTTATACTTGATAGGGACGTTCCAAGATTTAATGCCAACTAAGACACAATACATTGGAAGTAATTACGGTCTACTTATTATCTTTTTATTTCCCATCCACGTACCCATCACTTTAAAATGTTGAAGTTTGCACTAGTATGAAATTCATATACCAAACCTCTAATCTGTTTTCAGGGTTGGATGTACTATTTATAATTGAGTAATTTCTGCAGTCAGTAGTCATGATATTTATTTATGTTTCGAACTTAGTTAATACTTTTTATTTTGCTTGCCCTTTCATAAAAAATAGACGGGCTGAAAAAAGAAGCTTTTTGCTGATCATAACCTACTGATATAAGTCAAAATTTTGCATGTTTGTTTGTTTGGGGCTCCATTACGCCTAAGGTACAAAACCGATTGACCTGCTATTTGGTAGATAGCTAGATAATACCCTAAAGTACACATTCTTGTACTAAGAATTCTCAGGCTGTGCCATGTGGGCTTTTCAATCATGGAGCACTATATAACCTACAAGGATACCCAATTAAGATACTCAAGTGTACTTAATAGTAAGTACACTAAAGAACTTAATAAGCGGTGGGTATTATCAAGTGTACTTTTTAGTTTAATTTTCAATAATTTTTACTTAAAATCAGTCACTTATCCAACTATTTTACGGGTACAAATAAAGGTACGTTGACTAGTAATGACATCAAAAAGTCTTATATTTTTAGTTCCGTTAAGTGTTTTTCCCTTTTGTGAAAAATTCCAAAATCAGTTAAATTTGTAAGGAACTATAAAACTCGCACTTCACGTAAAACTTCCAACACAATCAGAAGCGAATCTTTCTTCCAATCGGTTATTTAAAGAGAATAATAAGCTCTCTAATGGGGTTTTTAACAAACAAATTATCTCAGATAATCCAGTTTCTGAGTTTATCCAACACTGTTAAATAACAAAAGGAAATACGATGTTATCAGAGAGAGCAATGGAGTTTGAAATCCCCCAAAATGTTCTAGCCATCACTCCTACGTTCCGGTTGGGGAATGAAAACTTTTTGTTGTTTATTGAATCCAGTTAAATGACGCTGCATTTTTCTGTGGTACGAATGTGAGATGTAATATCAGTTCTCTGGGGATCGACCTAGGGTGTTGGTGTTGTTTAGGAAATTTAAGACGGTGGATTTTGCTTTCTGGGCCTGGGATCTGGATTTAAATCTCACCAATCACCAATCGTTTTTCTGTTGTGTGATAATGCCGTATCAAGTAAGCCTTTAGATACATTAGGTATTAGATACATTAGATACATTAGCTGAAATGGTGACCTACCCAGGTAGGTATTTTAAGCCAAGTATGAATGACAGATGAGTGAAGGATGATTGTGGCGCGATCTTGTAGTCTTGTTACTGACTAAGGCCGACATATTCCTTAGACAGGACTGTTAATTAATAGCCCAACAGCCAATGGCAACTAAGGGACCTACATTTTAACGTGGGATCCGAACCACGATTTCGCCTCGGTTAACAATTTACGAACTGGTCTAATTATGAGGATGGTCCCATGAACGAGTACTCAATAGTGCGGACGTTAATCCCCACTAGGGAACACTGCGTCCACAAGCCATCACTCATAACTATCCACAATTCGTGACTTCCAAGTAGCTGGATTACAGGACACGCCACCGTCCCAGTCGTACAATGTACAGTACATTGTATATACAGTATATACAGTACAATATACAGTACAATACACAGCCTTGCTCGATGTAGTGTGTAAAACAGTTCCAAAAAAGGTCTCATCTCCTAGGGTGTTGCCTTAAAATAAATAAAAATAAATCAAAATCGCAGGCGGGAATATATTATCAATACATCCAATTTCTGGTGTCCTTTAGTAAAAAAATAATCACCTGTTTCCTTTTCTTTTATATGATTTAAAAAATACCGCGCCTTTATAAATATACAAAGACTTGGAAAAATTTGTAGTCAAAATGATTGGTTATGATAGTCACGAACACAATTCAATGTTCAGGGTAGGAGCTATTCACCAGCTGGGTCAGTAGATCGACTGCAAAATTGGTGATATTGAATTACATTGTACACTATAAATGTTCCAGATAAATATTGGAAAACAAAAACATTGATATATGGTTGTTCTAGATATCAATGTGACAATGTGTTCTCGCCAAACAGAGAGGTGAGAAAACTATATCTTATATTGTAAACATAAATTATTATTGTTACATAAAACGAGTGAAAATATAAAAATTATATGAAATTTCTAAAGATATGCTAATGTATTTCCACAAACGTGACAACGTGATTGCTTGACCATCCTAGGTTGGTCCTGTGAAAAGTATAACGGCAGTCAAATAGCTGAAGATACAAATTATTTGTAAGGGCGAGTTTTATTTATATACTATAGTCACGGATCTTAAAACATTATAGGCCTATAAATAAATTTACTCAACAACCCATAATCCGTTATTGAAAGTTATCATGGTCTTGGGCTCAGGACTTGCACGAGACGTACGGTAATAACTTCTTCCTCACAGGGGAAAGAGCGAAATGTTAGAACGGATAATAACGGATTAGAACTGATAAAACGGACTAGAACGGATAATAATGTTAGAACTGATAATAATGTTTAATCAAGTTATTTCGCAGTCCTCTACACACAAGTAACTCAATTCTCTCGTGGCAAAACAGCTTTGCGAACTCAAACTGAGTTGATTTTGGTTTTAATAAACTCTTCTTTCAAATCTAAATGTTTTTAAAAGAAAATTCTATGTATCTTCGAGACACTTAGTAGGCAAAGTTTAAGGAGTTATGCATTCTTTTTCTCAAGGACCCTCTTTATGCATGTCCTTTGTTTTGTCCCTAGGAAAATGTCGTCTTATTTATTTATGAGTCGCATAGAATTATATGATCATTTTTCAGGATGTTGCATGATACAGAAATTTACATCACGTAAGTGTTACTTGCCGTTTTCCACACATAGTTTAATCCACGATTCACATGTTATGAAACTTAATTAGAATAGCCAGAAGAAAATTTAAAATTTTGATTGTATTCGATAACTAAAAACTATGTCAGTAGTTCGACTGCAAAATTGGTGATATTGAATTACATTGTACACTATAAATTTTCCAGATAAATATTGGAAAAATCATTGATATATGGTTGTTCATTTATGTAAAAACTATACACAAATGAATCGAAACTAAAATATTGAAACTTTAAATTTGAATGTTCTATGGTAAGGCGGTGACGGAATGACTAATGTTTGAATTTCTCAGATTTCCAGTTACTTATGTCAATTTTCCATGAATCAAAATATATATAAAACATAGAACTGAGTTTTAGGTATTTTTACTTAGCTGGTATAATCTTTCTTGACAAATGCCCTTCTGAGCAGAAAGGGTTTGAAACAGGTTTTACACGTAATATTTCCGTTCCACTCTTCACCTGAGGGTATGATCTACCTTTGTACCATGAATTGAAAATGTCGGAAAATAAATAAATTGATCTACGCCAGACAAATATACAATAACACAGTAAACCAAAAATATGACAATATACAGGGTGTCCGGAAATTATGGTAAAATATTTTAGTTTATGATAGCAGAGGTAAAAATAAGAGAAAAAAAAGTTTGTATAGACATAGGTTTCAAAGTGCTTCGTTTTCGGTCTGTGTGTCTGTTTGTGATTTTCACATATTTAATCATATTACGAACCGCTTAATGTATAAACTTCAAACTTGGTACAAGGATAACCACTATGAAGATTTTTTTTAGAAGTATCATATTTCTACTATGTACCATTTCAAAATGGCGACTTTTTTATTTTCAAAGGTAAAAATCTTAAAAACGGCAAATTTTATAAAAGTTATACAAGAAACAAAAATGTTGAAATATTTAATTTAATTAACGGTAATATCAAGATTATAATGATCGGACACTAATAATGGAGAAATTTAAAATTTTCCGAATAAAAATAGGCAAATTTTAGACCGTATCTTCTAAAGAACCACGTTTTTATTCAGAAAAGTTAAAATTTCTCCGTTATCAGTAGACCAATCGCCATAATCTTGATATCAACGTTAATTTGATTATATTTCGAAACGTTTTTGGCTCTTATAAAAGTTTCTAAAATATGCAGTTTTTATGATATTTAGCTTTGAAAATAAAAAAAAAACAGTTGCCATTTGAAATGGTATAAAGTAGAAATTTGATACTTCTCACAAAAATAGTTCTTAATAGTGGTTATCCATGTACCGAGTTTGAAGTTTATACGTTAAGAGGTTCGTGAGATATGATTAAATACGTGAAAATCACAGACACACAGACGGAAAAGAAGCATTTTAAACCTATGTTTATTTAAACTTTTTTTCTTATTTTCACCTCTACTATCGTATTCTAAAATATTTTATCATAATTTCCGGACACCCTGTAAATACTAAAAAAGTATTTGCCAAAACTTATTAAAAAATTAAACGTAATTAACAAGAGTTGTCCTCATTTGAGTAAGTAACCATTAATCAATCACCCCTGATTACAGTACAGACAGGTGGATGTGATATTGCTAATCCTCGGGTTGCGTGCAACTAAGTCTCTCGGTCAATCGGCGAACTTTACTGGACAAAACCTCTCCTCGCTCCAACACTTGCTTCGGAAGGGATCGATTATCTTTCGAAGATT
This sequence comes from Flexamia atlantica, assembly GCA_035578135.1. Lineage (NCBI taxonomy): Eukaryota > Metazoa > Arthropoda > Insecta > Hemiptera > Cicadellidae > Flexamia > Flexamia atlantica. The sequence continues at coordinate 1,331,430 of JAQJVK010000030.1, read as the reverse complement.
GTTTGGTTTGATATGAAAATAAAAAAAATATTAACCATCCCTATTATTAGAAATATGTGAAGTAATAATTATTGCAAATTTGGTATAGACTGTAAAATAAATAGTTCAAAATACATGATATTCTACATTATAAGATTTATTTTTTCTTAAAACTTTACCAGAAACCTAAAAGGAGATGGGATTGAAGATAAAATATTACCATAATCTTAGTTTTAAATATTAATCAACAATATTTGCTAAGACTATAGTACGGTTGATAGTGATGAGGTCGAATGTCCGCATCTTCGCATTCTTTTAGAAATAACAACAAAATTATCAAATGAATTACGTTCAAGTGGAGATGCATACGATTATATTATTAACATATGCAATTCGCACAGATATTTCGGGTTATTCTTTACCAAAAAGTAAAATCTGGGGACGTAATTGGGAAAACAATTGTCAGCGACATCATAATGTCAACGTTTCCCCAATCTTCCCGTCTATTTCCTTATAAGATCAGTTCCATATAAAATATAAATTTCACAGAAAGCATGCACAGGACACAGTTTTCCAGTAAAATAAGTGAACATCCGTTGTTTGTATTGATATAATAGGGAAATGAGTTCAGTGAAAATGTTAAAATAATATAATGAAATACAATAATACTAAACAACGAATAAGAAAGATAATTAATTTAATGATTAAGGGATGAAAAAGCCTCTTTAGTAACTAAAGATCACGTGGAGTATAGTAGAAAACATAGAGACGTAGAGAATGACGTAGAGTATAGTAGAAAACATAAATGGGAGAAATAAGAAAAGATAACTGTTTGGTGGCAAAATATTTATCCCAGGGCAAAGCGACGCAGTTCCTTTTAACATTTTATTTCCACTCTCCAATCTCCCATGAGAGGCCATATCTCAACTTACAGTTAATTTGCTTCGTATTTTTTTGTTTTCCATCCCTTCTTACTTATAAGATTTTGAATCCACTTTAATTTAAAAATCTAAACAATAAGAATTATTGTAGGTAATTTCAGACATCCCACATAATTTCGGACATCGTATATTTTTTATAAATATAATATTTATATAATGATCATTAAAAAAGGTAGATGTTAGCACATAAATACATTGGTAACGGACTTCAACACGTTTTCCATAAAACTTAAGACTGGTGTCATTGACTTTAAACTGGCATCATTTGATGTAAAGAACAAAAATATAGACGAACTACAAAAAACAACATCAATAAACGTAAATAGTTTAGAAAGTAAATGTTTGATACAAAAAAGGAGCAAGTTTTCTAAGTTTACGTGACAGCTTTTCTTTATAGAAACACTTCCTGGAGTGTTTGGAGAGCATCCCAAAAACCCCTGATTTAACATGTGCTATCGAATATGTACACAATGGTAAACACTGTATCGGGAAGTATGGGGAGACCTTCACAGGGCTGTAACGTACACAAATGTAGAGGAAGGGCGACCCTTTCTTCATGGCAAGAGTGACTGGGATTCTTCTGCCTTAGTAAAAACCTTACCGTCAAAACTTACGAATTTAATTAACATTTAATCTCCAAATCGATTTAAAATCACTGAACTGAGTTACATGATAATAAACCTGAATTTGTAATTATTTTTTCATCAATCACTAAATATTTTCCATTTGTTTTATTGAACAAGTTAAAAAATAACAAAACAGTTGTGAATTTGGTTGCGTACTTATATCGGACCAAGTCGAATGTAATTAAACCATTTATAAACTATTTCAAGAATCTCGAAATCATATACTACAACTATAACATGTTATTTTAACTTTCGTTTATCACTAATAATGGGACCGATACTTTAAGTGTGCCTATATCAATTCACTTCTCTATAAAATTACATTATATAATAACTAGCCATTAAATATATATCAAATTCCCAAAGAGACCTTTAGGAGGTATTGACTACTTTATATATTTAAGCACAATATCAATTAACAAAGATATCACATAAACATTTATGTAAATAAAATATACAAACTGTTTAATGCTCTGGGACATTGTTATGTACCAAAGATGCAAGTCTCGTGACACACAGTGAACAAGTGTTGTGTTTCCCATCGTTATAAAGTTAATATTAATTAAAGGGAAAGTGTTATTTAAATATCTATCTTGGTAATTTTTTGTCAGGGTATATACTATCACTGTTACAAACGGTAACTAAACCAATCTGAAAATATTTGGTCCTCAGAGCCGGGGCACCTGCGTGGCTTCATCGTAATTTACTGAGGTCGTAGCTTATGTTTTAAATTACTGCGTCCTGTGACACATGTTTCTTGGTCTACCTCTATCACAAAAGGTCTGTTTTTGTTGATCTCATTAAACCTAACTCCTGATTCAACAGTTTTGCTGGTTTATACTACAACAAAAGGTTTTATTTTAGAAATATAATAAATCAAATTGAATCATAAAATAACTTTATTTTTCTATTACATACGTAGCTTTAAAATACTTTTTTGTCACGTTACTTTTTTGCTGTCCTTATTGGCAGCAATAAGGACTGAACCAATTTATTTCAAATCGATAAATACTGCACATAATTAAATTTCCAAACCCAACATTCCTTTAAAATTTACATTTACCATTAATTAGACTTGCATCAGTAAGTTACTCGTTTATTTTTACTTTAGTGAATTCTCTCATAGGAAGGAATGGCCCAATCTTCATTAAAACTACAGAAATTTCACGTTATCATTAGTATCTGAAATTGTTACCTCCCCCCAATCATCAAAATGGAGTTTTTTGGATTCGATACAGCAAAAATTAAAATTTAGTTGTCACGATAGTATTTGTAATAATTTATCTACGATCACTTGCTTTCGGGGCAAAAAAAAGATCAGTATGTTCTCCAATTGTTTAACTAAAGATAGTAAAGGTAAATAAAACGTCACAATTTTTTCCAGCATGTACGAATGTCCGGGTATCAAAGGATTTAAATGAGTCTCTATTCAACGTTATCTTTACAAGCAACACACAATTCGAGGGAGAACCTCAAAAATTGTTTATTGCAGGTATTAAAATGATCGTCATAGCAAGCCGATAAAAAACTTGTAAACCTTAGTAAATAGCGCTATGTTAATTTGTGATGCTCTATCGTTTCGATAGACAGTGTATTTAACCAAATTGTAAACGATTTCATGTTTAAGAGCAGCGAACGTCAAACATGTTAGCAAATATTGTTTCAAATATGTTGCAAATATGTTTTCATCATGGTAGAAATTATTTCTGTTGAAAACTGAACACGCTTGTGGAGACCATAACTTATACACTTGTGACACATAAACACCATCGTGCAGTATATCAGGAAACCGCTGCCCCGTCACGATACCGTTGGTCAGATTAATGCGTGATTGGCACGATTGGAACGATTGGTTGGATTTTGAACGATTGGTAATGGTTATGGAGATCAGACCCAATGACTTAGACTAACCATCAAATAATGTATATACCAGAATATTTTCGTTTTTATGTATTTATATGAAAATAATCAATAATTATCTGTTAAGTCTATGAGACGTCCGAATAATTGAAGTTTTAAAATATAATTATCTATATGGACTAGAACATATAGTCCATAGAATATAACATATAGTAAATATAGAACATATAGTATAGAACATATAAAATGCATTGCTACAGCATTTTGATAGCAATTATAGCTCTTATAGCTCAACTTACTCCTCCTAATATTTATAATTTTTATATTTGTTATATTTCCTTTAAATCGATATGAAGCGATATAAATCGAATTTCTCTCGAGAAAGAAACGATATATAGTTGTCTTCAAAACGGGAAAAGAGAACAATCCAGTTTTCAGAGGAGATATTGAAAGTATTACTGTGAAACACCTTACAAGAAAACATAATGTTCCACGTTTCTGTTTTTATCTAAGTAAGAAACATATTTTTCAGGTTTCTCTAATGTTTTTCAAAGACTTATTTTTAATAAATCAAGTTTATATCATTGCTCAGTAAAGTGGAAAACATCATCACCTAATCACAACTAATAATAGCCTGGAATGAAATGATCTATTTTCATTTTCATAGTATGTTTAATTTTCATGAATTTAGATGAATTCTCTTCTAAATCAAATGAACTAAGGTGTGGGCACGGAAACAATTTGTTTGGTCATCTTTTATAGACGCACAGGAAAAGCTCTTAATCCTTGATTTGTTAGGGAGAAATGATAGCTAATTTCTGGAGGATAAGTAATAAAGGGATAATAGCTGATCATTGATGTTTATGTTTTCGTTTGTTGATTGTTTTGGATGTAAGTATTTTGGCTTGAGAATAAATATGTTATCTTCATCTTCCATCATATTTTCTTACATTAAACATATTTTACAATGTGTTTTAAACTGCCTGCCAGATGGAATCATTTTCTGTTCATTAAATTGATTCGTATTTACTGCATATTTATATTAATTAAACTTTTGTATATCCATTGAAAATGTCATTGACGTCATATGAACAGACTGATAACCAGCTTCGTGACAAACACACCTTCGTGCTGTTCACAATCACGATATCTCGATCAAACATGGGACGTCGTGATGGCCATCAGATAAAAACGTAGTTAAAATATATTTCTTTTTTTCTTTTTTACATGTTGATCTAGTTATCTTAGATCTTAGAACCCGGAATCTCAACCAGTTAATTGTTACGTATCGAGCAGGAAGCGTTTTGGGTCCAAAAATCAGGCAATGTGTTGAATTCCATAATAAGATTATAAACCTCTTGGCATAGTGTATTTTTATACATTCATTTTTTCTTCTGTGGATTAGATTTTGACATTGACCGGGCAAAACAAAAATTGTATGCTTAAATAAGGAATTTATTGACAACAGCTATGAAATTAGTTGTAACCTATTAAAAACTATTTGAAACCTTGAGGATATGAAACTTAACATGTACACCCCTTACATGAGAGCCCTTTCACATGTTAAAAGTACTACCCGTCAAAATCCCGGCAAATAGCTATTTTTATTACATAAATCAAAATACGAGTTCTACATATAAATTGATGTTACTGTACTTTATAAGCACATAGTTTTATACGAATAGATTACCTATTGTATACTTCTAAATATTTAAAGGAAACCCCTTATACAGTTTGTTTGATATTTATAAGTTTATTCTCACAGCCATACTAAAGCTTTACAAATTTAATTTTGCCTAAGGCTTAACATAAACTATGCATGTTAGTTTTAGTCATCTTAGTATTATTCTAACGAAGTCATAAAATTCATCAATATTTATTCATCAACACTGCATCAAGTGGTGATTGGAGGGAGAGTTAGCGAGGTAACATCCACTAATGGCCAATTAGCGATGTTCTAAATAAACGATTCCCAACCGACTAAGACAACGATACTGCTGTTAGTCTCTCGATGCATCAAGTCACAAACATTACTTTAATCTTTAATTTTCAATTTAGTTTGGGTGGGTTATTATTTCTTGAATGCCTTTTTAAGTAAGTAGAGGTTTTAACTAAGCCTACGTTTTTACTTTCTAATTTCCGTGGATAGAAAAGATTTTTAATTTTAGGTGTTCTTACTTTCTAGTTTCCGTGGATAGAAAAGAAATATCATTCCAAATATACTAATCAAAAAGTGTTTAAAAAGTCTTTGTTTAAATAAATTTGATAAATAGCGTATGATGTAACCATCATTAAAACCGTTTGATACCAAATGACTCTTTGGAGTTTAAAATTGACCCTTAAATCTTCCATTTCGGTCAGACAATAAAATTTCTTTTAGCGTAAAAGTTTGAAAAATAAATTTTAGATAGTTAATTTAAAGAATGGTTCATACTGAACTATACCTTACATAAAACGAAATAGTTTTTTTCTTTACAACCAAAACATAATATCCAAACTGTTATACTAGAGTAGACTAACATTTTTGCCTTAATAAATGGTACCATATATCTGACACATATTTTCACCAATTTTCCATAATTCAATTCTATAATTTGATAACTCAATGGAAGAACTCACATAAATTAACATACATAAAAACTAGTTAGTAAATAGGGAACAAATGGATGTTTATTTACCGTTAGGATAACATCAGATATGCCGCCAAACAAAAAAGTTTCTCCTCAATCGGTTGACAAGTGTCAATAATTCAGAAAACAAATTATTTAATGATGTTGTTAAACAGACAAAATGATTTTAGAGAATTAATTATGTTAAATTTAATGATTGAAAGAGAATTTTCATTAAATCTTTTTGAAATAGGAAAAATGGAATCATTTTAAACTAAAAGCGCTATAACTTCTGTTCATGTCGTTTAGTTTTTTGCACCTTAAAAACTTTGAAACATGAATTTTTAACGAAACCGTTAGAGGCCCAGAATGCATGTTGGATTGTGATTTTAATAGCCCCCATTAATTTTAGGTGTTATAACGAACGTGAAAGGGTTATGGCCCTGAGTGTGTTTATAACTCGAATATCTTCCTTTTTCCGCTTTCTGAAACAGTAACTGTTACTGTTCCTTTCATTATACAAACAACGAAGATTAACTAAGACCTAACAGTCTAACGTTCACTTTTATATCCATCCATACCTAATTTAAACCTAAAATAAAGACCTTTTTTTTTACTCAAATTTAACCTAGCTCAGCCGCTACAAATAATTATTATTTTTAGAACTAATTATAGATTCTACAAGACCTGACTGAAAATGGGTTATCATTAAACCTAATCCGATCCTAAGTTACATAAAATAATTGGTTGACATCTATAAGCTGTACTACGAAATTTGTTAAGTTTTAAATTTATAATGAAAGGAGTCAAGACTTCAGCAATCTATTGATGATCTGTTTGCTTCTTCTGTTGTAACTTGTTCTTTTTGTTGTAAGATTGCGTTTTGATGAACGAAAACGGCATGATGATTCCCTGTTAGTCCGTCGATTGTGGAGTGGTGTGCATCTCAACTCTCACATAAAGGAAAACTGCGGACAAAAGATCCTGTGGAATTGACTATCATAAAGTTCCAAGGCCTCATTGAATTGCATATTAGTGAAAAGAGGCCCTAAACTAAATTCTCCATTCCAACACGGCCTTTGACGAACTTGTTCACACAAACTTGATAGTTTTATTTCAATTCCCTTGAATCTTTTTTCCATAAATATTTAGTAACATGGTTTTAGCCTCAAAACTGTCTGATAAATGAATATCTAGAAACTAAGAATATCAGCTAACAGCTGATCATTGGTTGTTGCAGAAGAAATCTGCCTATCAATCATGTCTATATTTCATGAATTTCAATAAGATAGGAGCAGATAAACCCCTAATTGAAAAAGAAAGCCGGTGCAGTTGAAGATCCGATTGACTATTTTTTGCAAAAAATGTTAGGAAAGTTCCTTCTGACTTAAGGGAATACAATCTTAAGTTAGTAGCTAAGGGCTTTCAGAAAAAACTGTACTGTTTTGGTTTAAATCTCTCAAGGAGACAGTTAAGTCTATAATTTATATAATCAATTAATATTTGTACTGCACTGATAAAATCTAATAATTTTGTAACAACATTCTAAAATCCTTTCGTTGAATAATTTATTAATTATTCACACAATTCTTTTACTAATCTTAGCTGGGTTAAATGGGCCGTGATGGAATGTTTCTAAAATATAGTTTTTGCGTTTTGCCAGGAGTAAGTTCCGAAGCGAAGAACACTAATGCATATTTTACACGGAACCCTCAAGGTTTCCCTTTCCTTCGTATTCCACCTCCCCCTTTTCCTCTTCAAGCCGCAATATGCTGGTTACATTTTTCTTAGTCTTAACACCTTAAGACGTGCTTTCACTGGTACAGATTTTCTTCCTCTGGGAGGATGACGTAACAAAAACTACTTTTTAAATTTTCATTTCCAGTCAAGATATTTAGAGAAACTTCTATTGTATAAGTAAAATGTTTGTAATAATATGAAACTGTCGTAAAAATAGTTTTATGCAATTTCTTTTTATTGAGGATTAATACTAAAGCTTCACCAATATTTATTATAAGTACCTAGTGGCCCGAGCCTTGCTCGGTATTATTTCATGTTTAACAATTCATCCAATTACTATAAAATTATTTCAGTATCATAAAATTGATAAATATAAACGTTTTATTACTCCATGCAATTCCACACGCTGTATTTTTTCTAGATGGCTGTAGTTTGCAAACAGGTGTTATGATTAACAAGCGAGTGTAAATAAATGAAGATTTGTTTACTCTTTCTTGTTCATTTCGTTGCTGTAATGGCAACTCATAAAGCCAATGTTAAAATTTTACAACTTTCAAATTCATTTTATTACTTGATAAGATTTTCTATGGTAAAGTACGTAATCTGCATCGAACACGTTTTTGAGTCATAAATTACTTAATTCAAGACTTTGAAGGAAATCCTCAGTGCCGTTTTTTGAGATAATTGTGCAAACAAGATAACAATGCTCATATAAGAGTATAGGGTTTAATTTGTTGATGTACTACATGTTGTTCATGTACTACATGTATGTATATCGTTAGAATTTTGTTTTTTAGGCCACTGAGAAGTCATTTGCCCAACAAAGTAAAAAATCTAACTTTTTTAAAGATTAACTTTCTTTTACTGCTCGAGGCTTTTCAATATAGGTAAGTTCTTATATTAATCTGAAGGGAATGATAAAGCACAAAATGAAAGCTGCATTGTTTCAATTTATAACGTAAAGTAATAACATTTTTAAAAGTACCAAGATTATTCGAGCATTATTAATATTAATAAAAATATTTATCTAAAAAGAATCTATTTTAACGAACGGCACATAAAAAGTGTATAAAAGGAAGACTGCACCTCTCGTTTGCTGTAATATAAAGACAAAAGACCAGTTTGGCATACATGGCGCCATAAACTCAGTTTTATTGGTCATTAATAACACGAAGTCCTACAACACCATTATATTAGAGTTAAGAAGACTTTATTCATGATTTATATCTTAATATTCCAATTTTAAAGTCTTTTCTAAGATATGATTAAATTTCAGGTGGATGTTAACGGAAGTGTACGTTTCAACACATAAGCGGAAAAATATTAACATAGGTTTGTAATTTAAATTTCTTGACATCATGATTTTACTTAAAAATACTTCTTTCGCTAATGTAATTTGCTTCTTGCTAATGTAATTTGTTGATATTGAACATACGAGAACAACTTCCCCTGCGCAAAATTTAAAACTGAAAAATAAATCTCTTCCTTATAAATCCTGAGGTAAAATAGAACTAATCATGCAAAGATGATTGAATAAACAAAATGAATCCGCTTGAAGCCAGTTCATATTTTGAATAGGGCTATCTGAGGCAGCTATGACCGCTAATTAATTATAAAGTTTTCCGCACAACATTGACTCCTCACCAGAGTCACACTGATGATATCCATAGTTAACCTCCATTGTTCAACTCCTGTCTTGCTTTGTGCAGTTGCATTATTCCATTTATAAAACTAAAGCATAATTAATCATGTTTTATAGATTAATAAAGACAGTCAAGATTTACAGTTTGAAGTTGACATTATCATTGATCAAATAAAAAATCACTCTTAAAAATACCTTATTACTACAAGATATAAAAAAATCTATTTCACAAGGATTATGGAATAAACATTACAGTTTATGTCGGTAAACTTTATTTTCCCTTGTTTGGCAGCACGTTTTTTACCGAGTACGTGTCACAATAATTAAGTACCTTTCCTGCTTATATTAATGCTTATGTATATCTAATCTGTATCCTTATAAACAATGTAGTGATTTTTTCCGAGGTTTCCCGCAGTCATAAAGGTCGCGTTAAATATCCTGGCACAGTCCACCCGATAGACTACTGTTAATTTAATCTTTTGGCTTCTGGGGACCTGGGCCACGTGATTTAGCACGACCTGTACAGAGCTGGCCGCTAGGGGGCGGCTCGGTGGCGATAACAGGGTTAAGCCCACCCCGCGACGTGACTGGAATTGTAACCGACTTGGGTTTGTTAGAGGCTTAGTGTAAAACCGAGTCTTTTGTCTGAGAGCTGTTAATAATCTGCTTTTAATAATAATAAAGCTCTTGTAAAGCTATTATACAAACCCAGATAATAGTCAGACTTTGAAATGAACTAAATAAATCAAGAAATTAATCTTTTTTGTCGTAAACAGGAACAAGCCTTAGCTAAAACAACGAACAAAAGGTTAAACTAGATCGCATAAAAATGAACTTACATGAGTTTGGATAAGAAAGGGTAGTAGCTTAATGAGACCTACATTTTGGGTGAAAGTCTCTTAGAAAACCACTCAAGTTAAATGTAATTGGAATGTTTAACACTCAAAATTTATTGAACTATAAATTAGTTCAATATTGGAATCTAGCTAACTTTAATTATGGCAGCTAGCTGCATTTAATTGTAGACAGGTAGTAGTTTTGTAGTTTTTTTGTCACTCATGACAGTTTCTTTATAAACAAGAAAGAATTTTTTTCGATTCCTGTTTGGAGAGAAATCTATGATGACTTTGGAATTTCTAATCATTCGCTTCAATGGACCCGCACCAAGCAATCACGCCAAATTGTTTACTGCACTGCTTGGCGCTGGATTGTTATAATGAAAAGAAAATACAATAAAATAAGTCATTATTGATTTACTACAAATATAAGTCTGGAACATTTTAACTATCAAATATTTTGTCTCCATTACAAAGTGATTGTTGTATAATACGTATACAGCATTGTTTCAATACTACATTAATTTTTCCCAACTTTATTGTATAAATTGTTTCGTTATTATTGTTGAAGATAAAACTCATTGCTTATAGCAGCTTCAATTTGATATACTTAATTTTTTTTTGGAACTGTGTGTTACTTGACTGCAACAGTAATGGTCTCCAATTATTCAAAGTTATTTTTGCAGTGTTTTCACCATCGACATTTTTATAAAAGATGTACTCAAACGCTTTCAAGGGAAAGTGGTCCTACTCATACGCTCAAATATTTGTGGACATGCCGGTAATTGAACTCGTGACCTCTAGAATCGAGAGACAGGACGCAACTGTACGGTGTTAGTGAAGAGCACACACACAACTTTAGTGATAAAGATTAGTATGTAAAATGGTAACAATAGTACTATACCTTGATGTTTAACTTTTTTTATATAATTAATTTTGAGTCGAAAATTAATTAAGAGAGTAATTGAATGGAATAATATATTGTAACAAAATAAACAATTGAGTTTGTTTTGAAATCAGACGTCTCCAAGATTTACAGCGTTTATTTAACACAAAACCAACACTAATATTGTTGATGCTAATTATTGTAGTATTAAAGGTTTATTCTCTCTAATCACCATCATTGTACCCACCCGATTGATTGGTTAGAATTGCGGCAAAAACAGCGTTAACCATTGTGCTGAGCTCAAGCGCCAGAGGTTCGGCTGCTCAGTCAGGGCTGCGTCAGTCACGTATGTCCCAGTCGCAAGGGACTTGCCGCAACGCATCTCTAATTTTTTTCTCTTTTGCGTGTCTTTCCCTTTTTTCCTTTGAAAGATTTTCTTTCTATGAGTTCCCATCTTTTGATGCACCCCGGATTGTTGCTCTCGGCTTTCTATTTCTACTTAATTTATTTTTTGGGGCTTTTCCTTAAATCTTTGAATTTGTTTTACATATTCTAATAAGTATCCTAATCTGTCAGTAATATTTATTCTAATCAGTCTCCTTTCTGCCTCTTGCTATCCATTTCTCATTTTCTTACTCCAGCACCGTTCCACTTCCGGCTGCGTCGAAGCTGCCGGGGACACACGGCTCAAATGTCCTGGGTGATAATTCTGTGCCTCAATCGGGGTGTAACTTTAGAGTGTCTACGCCAGGGCCAGTGGCAATCTTTAAACGTTACTTTAACGAGCTTAAGGAAAAGTGGTCCGACCCCTCAAATTCGATGAGCATGCCGGGAATCGAACACTGCAACCGATGAGAAAACCACTCAAGGGGAGTGGGGCTCTTGGCTGTAATTGGCAAAAAAAGTTGCACCAAAAATAGTGCTAGAAAAATTATCAGTGAACACAGTATTAAATCATAATGAACACAGTATTAAATCATAACCAGATCTATTTTAATACAAGGAGTGCAAAATTACTTGACTGAATAACATATTTACCCACTAGTTAGTCAATGTTAATTTAAACTAAATGGTAAAATATCTTAGCAAAATATAAATAACTCACTTACCAACAACTTTTAAGGCTGAGGTGGACACAATCACAAATGCACTCGACGATAGATGAGTGTGATGATAGTCTGTCGTGAAATTTAAAGCGAACTCGCTACGCTATTAAATGTGTGGTTTTAACAAGATCGGCTTTTGTTATGGTTGGGCCAGAGAGGAGCCTAAAACAACAAGTCGTGAACGACAAAGCGTTTGACCGATTTAAAAAGAAACTACTAACCTTTCCTTAATATTACAGAAATATTAGCTCCAATTATAACGATTGTTGACTGTTATTTTGTAGATTAACTTGAACAAAAAAAACAGCGTGTATAAAAGATTTATTTTAAAACTTTCTATTTTACTACATCGCAAATTATTTATTTTATTATATCGTCACAAATAATTATCAAACTTAAAACATTAAAAAGTGTAAAATAAGAGTTAAAGATTATTATTTATTAAACAATTTAAGTAATAGAAAAGAACTAATATGATTACCATTATTATAACAAATGATTGTGAAGTCTTTGACGTGCTAAAGAATTTACAGTTACTTACTATTTAAAAAATAACTTCTGTCACTAAAATTAATTTTTAAGGGATGTTTCATTTGATCAACCAATCAAAACTAATAAGATTAAACTGCAAATTAAATAACATTTATTCAAACGTCTTATTTCTGAGAATATCGGAGTGGTAAAAAAGTGCATTTAATCTTGTAAGATAACATTTCATGTCAACCAAAGGTTAAAATTAAATACAGTCCTCCATTTGTGTTAGTCTCTAAAGAACACTACAATAACTATTTCAACTGTTATTACTTTGTACAGAGGAGGGTCGAGTTCTACTGTAGAGTTCTCGCCTCAGTGACAAATTCAGTCCAGTCTGAACAAAGGTTGCCCAGGGAGGCTAACCACTGAAAGTAACGTCACTCTCAGCCCGCCTCTACCTTCATCGAACGTTTCATGTGGCTTTTGACTTGGAAATGTTTTTAATTACAAAAGGAAATGTCATTAAAATTTTGCAAAACAAGAAACTAACTTGGGAGTATTTGACAGCTAAGCCAGTCAGGCAATTTTTATAACTTCAAAAACATTCAAACAACAATCTCAAACACAATTTTTTTTAATTTTAACTGTGTTTGTTATGTACTTTTTTATTTTTTAATATAAGTAAACCATTTCAGAATAATTACTGATTAAATATAAGTCAGACTAACTCGTTTAAGTTTCAAATTTTCAATTTATATTAATTTGTTACTTGTGTTGTTTGAATTTTTTGTTTGGTTAGGGAGTGATAGCGGTATTCAAATGTATTTTGCGAAGGATCCCGTGTTTGATATTTTTTAGAAAGTGTCATATACGGAACAAGATTATCAAAACTATCAAATTATCATAATTTAGAACAAGACTAAATTGTGTTGTTTAATAGAACCAAATCGTTTTTAAGGGCATGTGATTGCTAATCTCTTTCAAATACTATTATCTCGATAAACTGGTGGAGGGAAGCCACTTTGAGAGAGCGCTCTACATTATCAGATTGTATTTGAACTCCCATTAAATTTCAATACAATTTGAACAATGTGCGTTAGAATCACGTTTTACCAAAGAAGATTATCTCCAAAGAAAAAAGTAAATATATTTCCTTAAATTCAGTAAAAGGGTTTAATGTATTAAAAATAGGGGAAGGATTGTTTTTCTAGGATAAAGTGCTGATCGACAGACTGTATTTGCTAACCACTTGGCATGGTAAACATTTGCTACGGACCAGTCGTAAATAATAAATATTTGTTGTTGGAGAATGCACGGAAACTTTATCCCTATTTATGTGACGGAATACTTAGGTTAAAATGAAAGGATCCAATGCTGAATACGTGAACCCTAATACAAATAGTGTTTTATGTTTTACTTTCTGTTGATTCCTCCTTTATTTAGTAAAATGTGTGATTTTTCTCTTGAATTGGATTATTTAGGAGCTTATATGATTTTACGTAATGAGCAGCTTTATTATTACGAGTACTCAGATCGATCTCACAACAGAAAAAGAGAAAACTGCACTAACCAAATTATGCAACTGTTAGACACGTAATACGTAAAACTAAAACTGCAATTTTAACGTAAATGTTAAGGAATTATGTTTCATTAACTTTAAGAGAAGCAGTGTAAGTTCTCAAAATAAAACCGTTTACATATTACAGCTACTACCAGTTTCTTTAACCGAAAAATAACTTTAAATCTTAGCATAATTTAAAAGAATTACAATTTGATTTCTTAAACAGTGTCGTTTTTGGGAGACGAAAGCTCATGTGATGAAATTTATTAATATTTCAGAATACGAATTAATTCGAATAAATCCAGTTTATTGCCTGAAGATCTTAACGAATTAAGATTATCTTAGGTCTTAGGGTTACATCATCGCTCTGTTTCCAATTATTCCTACTGAACTACTGAAAAATCTGTCTAGTTTTATTGCTATTTACCATAATCTTTAACAAAAAAAAACCTTTTTAATACATTTGAACTATTATAATTTCAAATCATCAATATTCTAATACGATAAGGTAATGTACTATAATATAATTTCCCGTGTTGGGCCGGGACAAAATGTCCAACAGTATCCCCTGCTTGTCGTAAGAGCCGACTAAAAGGGGAGGGGGGCGCACTGGTCCTTTTTCGCGTCTCCTTTTCACAACTCCATTCTCCGAATCATTTCAATAGCCCGGCTGTTTTTCTAAATCATTCCGTCCTACTTGCCGGGGTGGCTCTGTGTTCTTCAGCCTCCACTGCGCTGGAGGTCTAGGACGAGCAGAGGGTACAGCTTAAAAACTGGGTTCTGCACCTCCCAGGCTGCCGGATAGTACAGGGGCCCGGGTCAGCCCAGCCAGCTGACCTGGCTGCCCTATCAGCCGGCGAAAATCCTCTTGGCCGTGGCGGTGCCGGTTGGCGACCGGATAGGGCCCTGCTGCGGTCACGGGGGGGCTCTGCCGAGGCCACTGCTCGTCTAGGACCGCCGGTGTTTTGGGGGCGGTCGAACACGGATATAGTTGCTCTGGCGACGGGTCGGTTTTGACAATCACATTGGGGTACTGTTTTGGGGGGTCACAACACGCCCAGTCTTGGGGGCTAATCCAGACATCATGGCAAGTTCAGAAGGAAAAACGTCTCAAAAGGTGCAAAATTCATCCCGGGGTACCCTAACCCCAAAAACGAACCAGAGGGAGCAATTTCCTCGGCTTCCCTCTCAAAGTGGGGACGTCGACGTAGAAGACCCCTTTGGCCGGAAGCCTCGGGTCGCGAGGTCGCCACAAGGCCGAGCGACGCCAACTGCCTCGGTGACAAGAACACCGGTGCTCACCGAGCAAGCACCCGTCAGTGACGTGGACTCGGTGAACACTGACCCGTCCCCCTTCCAGGCGGTAATTTCACTTGCCAGGCAGCAGGAGGAGGAGCACCTTCAAAAGTGCTTCGCCACCCTCGCTGTCATGAAGGCCGCGACTGGCAGACAGAGGAACATCAGCAGGGATGTGCAGGAAGGCATAGTCCAACTGGAGGTCAGCCTTCACCACATCCTTCAGCTGAGGAAGTCTTGGCAGTCGTGCGAGTCCGTGACCGCATCGACTCCGTCCTTGCGGGTTAAGGCCCAGCCTGCCGGATCGAAGCGGGCAGCCAGCAGCCCCGCCCAGCCGGAGGCAGAGAAAAAGAAGAGGAGCGACGGTTCATTGGAGGACAAGGACTCCGAGAAATGGACCGACGTGGTTAAGAGGAAGGGGAAGAAGAAGAAAGCCCCGCCTCAGCAGCCTGGAAGCCAGCCCGGCCCCCAGGACAACAAGAAGGCGCCGAAGAAGAGGGCACGCAAGACACGGCCAGACGCTCTTCTCATCAAGCCGTCGGAGGGGAAATCCTACGCCGACGTGCTGGGCGAGATTCGCAGCAAAGCGAAGCCCGATGAGAAGGGCGCCGTTATCAAGGCCATGAGGAAGACCCGAGCCGGCGATCTTCTGGTCGAACTCGGGGACTCCTCCGAAAGCAAGTCCGCCTTCAGCGAAGACCTGAAGAACATCTTGGGGGCGAACGCGACTGTCCGCGTTCTCGAGCCCAAGTCGACGCTGGAGGTGAGAGATCTCGACGAGCTGACGACCGAGGCGGAGGTGACCGCAGCCGTTAAATCCGCCATCGGCGACGTCGAGGTGAAGACTTTCGTCTCGAAGGCGAACGCTCGAGGCCAGAAGGTGGCTATCCTCACGCTGGGAGCCAGAGCAGCAGCGGAGCTCCTGGAGAAGGGCCACCTGAAGATCTGGTACGTGAACTGTCGGGTACGCGAGAAGCTCGTGGCCTCCAGATGTTTTAAATGTCTGGGGTTCGGTCACGTCGCTAATCGTTGCCCCGGACCCGATAGAAGCAAGGTCTGCTTCAAGTGCGGCGGCCAGGACCACAAGGCCAGCGCGTGCAGTGCCGCGTTGTCCTGTGTCCTGTGTACAGAAGCCGGCTTGAAGGGCGACCAGGTCAAGCATTCTGCTGGGTCAAGTCGCTGCGGGCAGTACCGACGGGCCATCCAGGAGCTTCGCCAAACACAAAAGAAATGATCACTGTTCTGCAACTTAATATGCAGAGGAGCAGGACAGCAAACGACTTGCTGTTCCAATTCGCCACGGAGCAGGGTGCTGACCTACTGCTTCTCAGTGAGCAGTACCAGAACCGACGCTCCGCGCAGTGGTTCTCGGATCCCTCCGGCACTGCGGCGATTTGGATCTTGGACCTCGGGAAGGTGCCTGTTCTCGATTCCGGATTGGGCAACGGCTTCGTTTGGGTGAGGAGCAGGGGTTTCACTGTCTTCTCCTGTTACCTCACGCCTAACCAACCGATCGCAGACTACCGCCACATGGTCGATTCCATCGAGGATGAGATCATGAACACCTCTGGCGGGGTCATAGTCGGTGGCGATTTTAACGCCAAAGCCGTGGAATGGGGTTCCCCGCGGACCGACACTCGAGGTCGTTACATCCTCGAGTCGGCTGCCAGGTCGGGCCTCTGTATCCTTAACACGGGCGGCATTTCCACCTTTCGCCGTCCGGGGTGCAGAGAGACGATCCCTGACATATCCCTTGCCTCTGAAGGGATTGTCCAGCGGATCTCCGACTGGCGTGTCTGCGAGGAGTATTCCTCTAGCGACCACCAGGGGATCCTCTTCAAGGTCCTTCCCGAGGGTGCGCGCTTGCGCGCTGAACCTGCTCCTCTGGCTCGACGCTGGAACACCAGTCGTCTGAGCAAAGACACTTTTAAAGAAGTAATTAAAGACCAGAGCATTGTGAATTTCACAGGTGCCGAAGATCTGGCAGCATCGACGATGCGTCTCATCGCGACCGCGTGTGAGCAGTCGATGCCCGGAGTTTTCCGCCGCCACAGGAAGAAGCCGGTTTACTGGTGGACGCCTGAAATCGCGGAACTCCGGAGGAGATGCCTTGGTCTCCGAAGAGCTGCGCAGCGAGCCAGGAACCGCCCTGATGCAAATGCCAGATCGGCTGAGCACAGAGCGGCCCGCCGAGAGCTCCGCGGTGCCATCAACCGGAGTAAAGTCAGGTGCTGGAAGCAGCTGTGTCAGGATATCGACAACGACCCCTGGGGGATGGGCTACAAACTTGTAACCCAGAAGCTAGGGGCTCGCTCACCACCTGCGGTCATGGAACCACAAGCCATGGCCGCCGTCGTCTATACACTGTTTCCCAGCCACCCAGTTCGGCCAGTCAGGGAATTCGGAGAGGTAGGCGCCTTCCCAGTTTTCCGGGAAGAGGAACTCACCGCTGCCGTCCGATCCCTACGACCCAGAAGAGCGCCCGGTCCCGATGGCATTCCGGCGGAGGTGCTCAAGCTCGCTGCGGAGGTGAATCCAAGGCTTCTGCTCGATATGTTCAACGCGTGTCTGGCGGAAGGCGTTTTCTTTTCTTCGTGGAAGGTTGCCCGCCTTGTTCTTATCCCGAAGGCGATGAGCACACCGGGGACCCCTTCTTCTTTCCGACCCCTGTGTATGCTCGACACGGCGGGGAAAGTGCTTGAGAAGCTCCTGCGCATCAGGCTGACCGAGGCCATCGTCTCTGCGGGGGACTTGTCCCCGCAGCAGTACGGCTTCAGATCCGGTCGCTCTACCATCGACGCTATTCAGGAGGTAGTTGAGGCAGTGCGGAGGGCGGAGGACCACAACCATTGGTCGCGCCGCGTGGTCCTTCTCGTCACGCTCGACGTGAAGAACGCTTTTAACTCCGCCAGGTGGAGCGATATGCTGTGGGCGCTTGAGCATACGTTCCAAGTTCCCTCCTACCTCCTGCGTATGATAGAAGCGTATTTGTCAGACCGCGTTCTGTTGTACGACACGACCGAAGGTCAGCGGCGCATTCCCATCACTTCCGGGGCTGCGCAGGGGTCCATTCTCGGACCAGATCTCTGGAACGTGTCCTACGACAGCTTGCTGAGGCTAGACATGCCCGATGAGACCCGCCTCGTTGGCTATGCTGACGACGTCGCTGCCTTGATCGCTGCGAGGAACGTCGAGCAGGCAAAACTGAGGCTCAGCGTTGTAATGGCCAAGGTCAACGGGTGGATGCGAGATCACGGCTTGTCCCTGGCTATCAGTAAGACGGAGATCGTCGTCCTCACCAAAAAAGAGGATAAACACCGTGTTCCCGGTGCAGATAGGTGACGTCACACTCGAGACTAAGCCTGCTGCAAAGTACCTGGGAGTCATGGTCGACAGCAGACTGTCTTTCGGCGAGCAGATCCAGCGCGCTGCCGACAAAGCCGCTAAGGGTTTCGCTGCCCTTGGTAGGCTTATGCCCAATGTCGGCGGTCCTCGTTCCGGCAAGCGCCATCTGCTCATGACTGCTGTCCAGTCAGTCTTGCTGTACGGGGCGGAGGTATGGGCTCACGCACTCGAGAAGCGAGTCTTCCGAGACCGGCTTGCCCGAGTCCAGCGTCGAGGAGCTCTGCGGGTCGCTTCGGCCTACCGCACAGTCTCCGAGCCTGCTGTGATGGTGATCGCCGGAGTCATCCCCGTCCTCTTCCTCGCGAGGGAGAGGCAGGCGATTTACCGGAGGAGGCCTGAAGTGGGCCGGGAAACAGCTGCCAGGGAAGAGCGCGATCGCAGCTTCGACTCCTGGCAGCGCGACTGGGAAGCCGAGCCGAGGGGACGTTGGACCTTTCAGCTCATACCTTCCGTCCGACCATGGGTGGAGCGGCAGCACGGCGAGGTCGATTACTACGTGACCCAGTTTCTTTCTGGACACGGGTACTTCCGAGCCTATCTGCACCGGATGGGCAAAGTCGCCAGCCCGGACTGTCTGTATTGCCCCGGCATCCCAGATACGTCCGAGCACACCTTCTTTCAGTGCGACCGTTGGCACGTCCGCCGAGCCTCGCTTTCATCTGAGATCGGCGTGATCGTCAGCCCAAACAACATCGTCGGAGCTATGCTCCAGGGAGAGGGCAACTGGAACTGTGTCAAGCACTACGTCCAGGCCATTCTTCGGGCGAAAAAGGTCGACCTCGATCGGCCTTAATCCTCAGCATTTCCCCACAGAGGTTGCCCTAGCGGCGTAATATCAAAGGCCTAGCCCGAAGTAATGTGTGAAACAGTTCCAGGCTAGTGTCCTCGGTGCCGAGGGAGGTGGTTTAGTCGGTAGTTCACGGGACATCGAGCTCGTGGGAGTCCGACACTACTGAGGGGACAACGAGCCCCTCAGTGTGCGTAAACGCATTCCACCTCCTACCCAAAAAAAAAGTACTATAATACATATATTGTTATGAATATACGTTTGCTCTTACGTTTAAAATCTTAAAATTATATTTACACTAAAAGTTCAGAGCTAATTCTATCATTTATCCCATCCATATTTTCCTATCATGAAAACGTTGTACAACAAATAGCCAAATATAGTACACAAAATCCAAGTCAACGCATTGAAATGCAAGCTAGCCGCGATATTTATTGGCCTATTACAAAAGTCTGATGAAAATTACAAACCAGGCACAGGTGTTAATTTTTTCACCAAATACACAATGCAATTAAATTTCTCTTCCATTTTACAGTTTCACATTTTTAGGTCCAGTGGGGTTGGCGAGCTCACTGTTAGTCCCAGCTCTGTCCAATCTAACACGTAATCTCGTACTCCTCTTTGTTTGGCTTACACACTGATTACCTGGGTAGAGTACCTTCAGCAGTGCGATGTAGATTGCATTTCTAGTCCAGTCCCCGTGCCTAGGCCACCAGCCAACTCGACATAATCTCGTTGATCAAGTTTGTCGTACACAAGGGATTATGGGAAATATTGTCATTGCCAGCGTGTATCCTAGTATCCTAACGCGTATCCAGTGCCAGCTTGTATCCTAGTCAGGTAAGTGAGTAGTCAGTCATAGGGCTCACGATCTGATTCGAAGTTTACGAGATTGATTTCAAATGGCTAAGCTTTCAGAATAACGGGTTTTCTGAATCAAGATACCAGGAATAAATTAATCTTGGAAAAATATCTTTGTCGGTAATAAAACTACTAAGTCATATACAGGTTACACTAATTTTTATTCACGTTCTGGATTAAATACGCAGCCAAGACTTCGTTTCTATCTTAATTGGCGATGTAATATAACGAGTTAACGAGTTATATAACATGGCCACTGCCCAATCAGTGGATCGAACTGTAATATATATAAACTGTTATTATGATATCAATATTCAGATGGCTGTAACAGCAATTACTATAATAGATTACATATGTTATGTTTCTGTTTTGAAATGATTCTGTTTTGTAAAAGGACTTATAGTTTTCTGAATAAAGAATGTATCCAATTATTGAGTAGATTTATACCTTCCTGCGATATTACACTGGCGCAGAAAGTAAATCCGGACCAGGGTAGTACGCTATAATTATAATTTTCTTTGTTTGTGCGGTTATAGACGAAATGGCAAGCATTGGCCGATTGAACGAGTTCGATCCGAACGAGGAGGACGTGGGTGCGTATTTGATGAGATTAAAACATTTCTTTAAAGCAAATTCTATCTCAGATGAAAATCGGGTATCCGTATTAATTACAGTTATTGGACCGAAAGTTCTTGCAATTTTATCTGATCTTGTTGCCCCAGTTGAAGTTGATAGTAGGACTTATGATGAATTAGTAAACATTTTGATGTCGCATTTTTCTCCAAAAAAGTTGGTCGTAGCTGAGCGTTACGTGTTTTATTCACGCTGCCAAAAACCAAGTGAGAGTATTGCTGATTTTTCCGTTGCTATTAAACATTTGGCAGGCTCTTGTAATTTTGGTGGGTTTTTGAAAGAGGCATTGCGTGACAAGTTGATATGTGGGATTCAAAATGAGGGTATTAGGCAAAAATTACTTTCAGAGGAAAAAGGCTGGGAAGAAACATACAGCATGGCGATTAGGCTTGAACAGGCGGAACAGAAGTCTTCTATTTTTACACATCAAGGAGAAATTGCAAAAATTAATGTCCAGGATAACAGGGAATTTAATGGTAATAATCTTTCCAAATCATGTAATATTTCAAGAAAGAATCAAGATTCTCTTGGGCAACTTTGTTGGCGATGTGGGTTGTCAGACCATGACCCTAGTAATTGTTTTTACGTTAATTTTAAATGTCACGGTTGTAAGAAAACTGGACACTTGCTCAAGATGTGTCGATCTAAGGGACGATCTAAGAGACAGGGGGTCAACAAATTTGGTAATAAATCCACGTTAAATGTTAACCAACTGGAGGATGAGGATGAGGAAGTGAGGCAATTTTCAATCTATTCTTTAGACTCGGATAAGGGCCGAAGTAAATCAATACCTCGGTCTATAAGGAGTAGTTACAAAGTAAGCATTAGGATTAACAATGTACTCGTAACAATGGATTTAGATACTGGTTGTGCGGTCTCTATATGCCCGTCTGAACTTTTTGAAGAACTCTTTGGCTATGTTGAACTAGAGAAAACTAATTTAAGGTTGGTTACGTATTCTGGTAACGAAGTGCCGGTTCTTGGTGAAGCCAAAGTCAATGTAGTTTATAACCAACAACGTTTAAGTCTTCCTTTGGTGGTTGTAAACGTGGAGAAAAGGAATCAACCAATGTTACTTGGACGTAATTGGCTTAGTGTATTAAAACTTGATTGGTCTTCTATTTTTGGTTGTGAAACTGAATCTGCCTTAGGCAGACCAAACACAGGTAAGGGCTCGATTTCTAATATTAGTGATTCATCATCTTTACGAGGTAACGATAGTGACATTGTTTTGTTAAAGAGTAAGTACGACTCTGTGTTTCGTCCTGGAATAGGAGAAGTAAAGGACATCAAAGCACATATTAAACTTAAGGAAGGAGTTGTTCCTAAGTTTTGTAAATTTAGACCAGTTCCATTCGCATTACGGGCTAAAGTTGAGGAGGAATTAGATCGCTGGGAAAAGGAAGGTATTGCATACAAGGTAACTAATTCTGATTGGAGCTCTCCACTAGTCGTAGTACCAAAGTCGAACGGTGTACGGTTATGCATAGACTTTAAAGTGACTTTAAATCAATGCATTGAAAGTGAACATTACCCCTTGCCTCAGATAGATGATATATTTACATCCTTGTCTGGATGTTCAGTATTTAGTTGTTTAGATTTGACTAACGCTTATCTTCAGCTTCCTGTGGCAGAGGAGTCACAACCTTTGTTGACCGTAACCACTCATAAGGGTTTGTATCGTCTTAGACGTTTACCTTTTGGACTATCGTCATCTCCAGCTATATTTCAGTCCGCCATTGACCAAATAATAGATGGTATACCCGGCTGTTGTGCCTATTTAGATGATTTAATAGTTGCTGGTTGCTCCAGAAAACAAGCTCTAGATCGTCTTGAGTGTGTTTTGAAACGCTTATCAGACTACGGGGTTCGAGTGAATGAATCTAAATGTAAATTTCTTCAGCCTTCTATCTCATACTTAGGTTATGTTTTGTCGGGGGAAGGTCTCAGACCACAAGAAAGTAAATTATCTGCCCTAAAAGAGGCACCTGAACCGAGTAACAAGGATGAACTTAGAGCATATTTGGGATTGATAAATTACTATGGTAAATTTATATCTAATTTGTCCTCAAGACTTAGTTGTTTTTATGATTTGTTACACAAGGATGCACATTGGAAGTGGTCTAAGGAATGCTCTCAAACATTTCAGGAAAGTAAAAGCTGGGTTCTGAATTCTAGTTTACTGGTACATTATGATGTAAAGAAACCCCTTGTTCTTACGTGTGATGCTAGCCCTCGGGGAGTAGGAGCGGTATTATCGCATTTGATTGATGGCCAAGAAAGGCCAATAGCTTTCGCCTCGAAATCCTTATCTCCCAGTGAAAGGAACTATTCACAGCTTCATCGAGAGGCTCTTGCTTTGGTTTTTGGAGTCCAAAAATTTCATAAGTACATTTATGGTAGAAAAGTTATTTTACAGACTGACCATCAACCACTTACAGCAATATTTGGATCCAAGAAAGGTGTCCCAACTCTGGCGGCAGCGCGTCTCCAGAGATGGGCCCTGATTCTGTCGACATATAATTTGGAAATCAAATATCGGAAGGCAGCTGATGTAGCACACGCGGATGCATTGTCACGTTTGCCACTTCCTGATAGTGAGTCTATTGAGCTTGACTGTAACTATTTTTCTCATGTTGAGTCTTGTGTGGAGGCTATGAACTTTTATTGTACGACTAGTGATAGACCAACAATAACAGCGTCTGATGTAGCAAGGATTACAGATAGGGATCCTCTTCTGTCGAAAGTGAAAGATTATGTCATGTGTGGTTGGAGGTTTTCGGACAAAGATCCTAATTTGGAAGTTTTCTTAAGAAAAAAAGATGAGCTGTCAGTTGACCAACACTGTTTGTTATGGGGTTCCAGAGTAGTCATTCCTCAGAAATTGCAGAATTCGGTGTTAAAGATGCTACATGATCAACATCCTGGCATTACTCGTATGAAACTTCTTGCCAGATGTTACGTATGGTGGCCAGGGATAGATCAGGCTATTGAAAAGGTAATCTCCAACTGTCAGGTTTGTCAGTTTACTAGAAATTCTACTTCTAGGATTCCACTACAGCAATGGCCCATGGCTAAGTACAGATGGCAAAGAGTGCATATTGATTTTGCCGAAGATCCTTACTCTCGACAGCAGTTACTAATCATTGTCGACAGTTATTCTAAATGGTTAGAAGTGTTTATAATGAATTCGCTTTCTTCGGCTAAGACAATTGAACGATTAAGAACCTTGTTTTCTTCCTATGGGTTTCCGGAGGAGTTAGTCAGTGATAATGGTGGCACTTTTACAAGCTATGAATTCAGAGAATTTTTGAGGAAAAACTCGGTCAAGTTTACTCTTACGCCTCCATATCATTCAGAGTCAAATGGGGCCGCTGAAAGATGTGTTCAGGAAGTCAAGAAGAATCTTATTCGCCAGATTTTGGAAGAAGATTTAGGAAAGAAGTATTCTAATTTACAGCATAAACTGGATAACTTTTTGTTTGCATACAGGAATACTCCGACTTCCGTGACAGGCATGACTCCAGCAGAGCTGTTCTTGAATTGGAAACCAAGAACTAGGTTAACTTTGTTAAAGCCTGCACTTAACGAAGTAATGTTAGAGAAGAGAATTAAGCAGAAAGAGGCCTCAGACAGATTGCGTGGGCCGAGCAAATCATTTGTTGAAGGTCAAAAGGTTTTGGTCAAAACAGTACGTCAAGAAAAGGTTTCATGGGTAATGGGAAGGATACTAGTAAAGAAAAGCCCAGTTACGTATTTGGTTAAAGTCATGGGAAGTGTAAGGTTTTGTCATGCTGACCATTTGAGATTGACCGAACTGGAAGAAGAAAAATATGATTATCTGAGACGTTGTGGACCAGAAGAGGAAAAAGGAAACATTGTAAGTTTGTCACATGGAAGTCCGTTCCAGAACACAAACGACCAAGTGGATAATTATCAATCCAATGATAAAGATGGTCCAGGAACGTCGGTTCCACAACTGGCTCCTTCTTCTCCTCAGGTGGTTGCAACGGAAAAGGAGGTCTGCCTACGAAGATCTGGTCGTACAATTAAAAGACCTCAAAAGTTAAATTTATAGTCAGAAGAGGAAGAGATATTTTCAAAAATAAAATAATTTATAATCAAACCAAATTTGTGTTGTGACGAATGTAATATATATAAACTGTTATTATGATATCAATATTCAGATGGCTGTAACAGCAATTACTATAATAGATTACATATGTTATGTTTCTGTTTTGAAATGATTCTGTTTTGTAAAAGGACTTATAGTTTTCTGAATAAAGAATGTATCCAATTATTGAGTAGATTTATACCGTTGTCCAATCTAAACTCTAATCCCGTTATCTACTCGCCTCTGTCGTACTAGGCTCTGATTATCTGAGAGGCAACTTCGTGATGAAATCCATTGTAATCCGTTAATTATATTTATTAGTGGAGTGTCTTAACAGCGTCCCCAAGTCGATATCCGATCATAGATGTAATCTCGAGGAGTGTTTTCAACAGCAGATTCACACTGCCTGGTTATGGATAAGCTTTGGTAGATCGAATCTCTTTATCTCTTTATCAAACTCTTCAGCAATCTGACATTGAATCTCAATTTTGTTTTCATCACAACAAAAAAATAATTTGCCGTTAAAACCAGTGAAGTGGTACTTTTCTATTAAAAGGATTGTGCTGCTTCAACTGTATGAATAATACAAAACATATCTTAAAACTATTACTTGATGAGGCTAGTGGTGAACCACCTGATTTTCTTCACAGGCAAAGTTTCTTGTATTTATTTTACCTATGACCATAAAACTGTAACAAACGTCTGGAGCTAATAAATTAGTTTGGTCGAAGGTTAAAATATTTTAATTACAATGCACATACATTTTCTAATTTTTGTACATACCAATTTTTTTATAATTAAAAAAAAATACTATGTCTGCTTAGTACTACAAGGCTACGCATATTAAAAACTGCTGCGCCAGATTAATGGATCGAGTTCAAGTTCTTCACTTGTGGTAATCCAACACTCAAACACTAACTGCCAATTAGCTTCAACGGTCAATTAGTGGCAAGTGTTTTGTGTTGTCTAATTATCTTCTCATCGCTGCGCCGCCCTCTATTTTTATTGATTAACTTTGAGAATAAGAAGATGAATTGGGGGCTTATATAATGAAATTTAGCGAAAGAATTTCTGTTTAAGCTAGTAATTTAACTACTTTAATACTGTTATACAAAAATGAGGAGTGGTTAAAACTTGATTTTTTATAGTATTTTGATTTTGTCTTTAGATTGTAATATTCAAGCATATTAAATGTTTAAAATCTCTCTTCATCATTATCTAATGTAATTATTTTAATTATTATTCTAAATAAAATCACCCTAAAATCACTCGGTCTTTGAAAGTAAACAAAGTATACTAGTTTGAAAATATTCTTTTTTAAATTTCTTTAGCCGATTGTCAACCAAAATATAATAATAACAATAAAATATGTTTAAAATATATAAGACAAGTTTCGGTCAAGAATAACGTCACATAAAACAAGTATACATACCTAAACAAAGAAACAAAGCGATTTGAAGCTATATTCTAATAAGTTCCTAAAATTAAATCCATCCAAGATTCAATGTCATCGGGTCATGTCCGTTATGTAGGAACATTTTACGTGATTGTATTGGTTGATTTATTGTACGAGTAAGACAATAAATAAATAAATAAATAAATAAAATATACAATATCTTATTTTGAAATGTCCTACCGTGCGGTGCCGGGATGACTGATGGTTGTTTATCAAAACTTTTCACTGACTCATTCGCCTGCACATGAAAAATGATCAACGGAAATAAATAATAAAATCGATCAAAGGTAGCTACAGAAAAAGTACATTTCCTTAAAAAGTTACACATGAATAAAACATCAAATTCTGCATCGTTTTTGTCCTTTACTGTAATAAAAAAACAAATTTGTTTTTTAATTGCAGACTTTTGAAACTAAAATTGATACTCCGACCTAAATATTCGTATTATTTTTCAATGATGTACTAAGTATGAAGGTGATACACGAATGGTTTTAAAAACTATGTTAAGCTTTTAAAACAATACCTACAGGAAGACAAGTGAAAATACATTTGATTTAGAATCGGTATAAACTTAAAAAATGTTGTTACAAAACCATCCAAACCCCTTGTATAAGCCACTCAAATATCTTTCTGTTAACCTGATATTTTGTCTAGGGTAGGAGGGGGATTTTGAGGTAAAACAACGAAATACTGAATTTACCAGAAATTATTTAGCTTTTTTATATAAGTTGACGATTCAAATTGAAAAGAAAATTCTATCAAATCAGACAGATTAGTATTTAATTTTACCCATACAATACGTTAATATTGGTGTAAAGATGGATGTGACATTTTTATTCCTCATATTACGTGCGAAACATCATCTGCAAAATGTGGCACCTTTATTGGACTGAAATTCCCTTTTCTGCGTTTCAACTACGCATTCTGCAATTGTCAAAAAACGATTACCTTGTATGGCTTAGCTCAGTTGAAAAAATATCCTGTAATATCTTTTGTAGTTGTAATTAATTACTTTTAGAAGTTATTGTACTAAGGAGATTATAGAAAATTACATGTTAGCAAACTGCTAAGGGCTATGGTAATTTTGTCTCATTTTATTAACCTATATCCTATTACTTTGCAGCTCCACTCGCGTAATTCCATAGAATCTATAGGTAGTTGCTGACGCCCTCCCTCTTTTCCCCCTCTTTTTCTTTCTTGACGTCTTGCTCATAATAATTATCCTAAAAATAATTCTTAGTATAATTTAAAACCATTTATACTACTTGATTCCCAGATTCAGCTGATTGGTGCTTGTACAAAACTTCAACTAAAACTAATGATAGTGCACTTTAAAAAAGCCCGAGTCTTGTTTTCAGCAGAACACGGCAGTAAAAGCTTCCATTACCGAGTTGTTTGGGGCTCAGTTTGTTATCATAATGAGAAAATGCCATCTGACAAGCTTTGAGTTTCTGGTCCTCGTTTTAGGAAATATTAGGGCATTATTTTAATTTATGTAAATATTTTTAATAGGTTTGATGCATTGTGCAGGTGAATGTAAAAGAAAAGTTTAAATTTGTTTAATGTTTAATTTAACATTAAGTATGTTCAATTCAGAGTTACAATTACTTTTCAAGTAAATTGACCCGTAATGTGGCATGCCAAAAAATATTTAAAGCCAAAAAATTTAATTATTGAATTTTTTGCTCT
Organism: Flexamia atlantica; assembly: GCA_035578135.1. Taxonomy (NCBI): domain Eukaryota; kingdom Metazoa; phylum Arthropoda; class Insecta; order Hemiptera; family Cicadellidae; genus Flexamia; species Flexamia atlantica. The sequence goes on along the minus strand of JAQJVK010000030.1, from coordinate 1,302,929 downwards.
ACATGCTAGCAACATATGTAACAAGATTTTCAGTATTGCGAGCTGTATTATTAAAAAAGGTATTTATTAGGTTTTTAAAAATTTAAATCTACTATCAATAAGGAACTGTCGCAAAACACAAATCTAAAAAGGAATGATTTATTTTAACATCGCGAACACAAATAACTCATTCCACATAATAATAGTTCTATAATTCAAATAATTCAAATAAAATATTCAATAGTTCATTTGAGTCACTTGAATATCAATAAATAATTCAATCCACTCACATGTAGTTAAGACTTCATTTGTCATGGAAATATTATAATTATTTGGTTACTCTATCATTCTAATAATTCCTGATGTGCCAAAAAACAAAGTGTGATTAAGAGAAAACCCAATGCGAGAGCCAATGTGGTAATCCCCCCGACACACAAAACCCAATCATCTGACACAATGTGCCTTTATCGGCCGGAGTTGGCAATAAAATAACTCATTTACGTGATGTTTTTGTTAGATTCTACCAATAAAGTTTGCCGGCCTCCAATAAATCGTTTACACCTTCCAACACGAGCTTGTAAGTTAATTAAATGTTGAGAAAGCCATGTCGCTCATGTTACGTGGATTAATAGTTTTAAATTCTTCTTAGTTTTACGTTAGCCCGTTGAAAGGATCTGGTTATAACATGAAACATAAATATAATCTCTGAGTTACTGGTTCTACCCACAGGTGAGTGAACTGCTACTGTCGCCTGACACTCGGTGCGGCGGAGAAACTGGCCTACTTTGAAGAACGCTAAATATGAAATATATCGACATATTTTACTTAAAATATATTTTTCAGTTTATAAAAAGAAAATTGTAAGTATCACCAATCACCTTGTAATCGTCGCTTTGTCTGTTTACCTGAAAACTGTAAAAGGAAGTAAATTGTTAATAAACATGGAAAATATTGCGAAAATAAATTAATGCGATTCATAATGAAAAATAAACCGAAAAATATAAAGTAAAAATGACAAAAAAATTAAGGGTTGAATAAAAATAAATGCTTTAGGACTTCAGGTAGCACTTATCTCAGGCGCAACGCAATAGTCCCTTCAACATTTTATTTCGCCTCTAAGATCTCCCAAGAGCGAACTTCAACTTGTAGTTAATTTGGTTTTTATTTTTTTCGCTGCGTTTCCCTTCCTCTCTAACAAGTTTTACTGCCCAATTTTAAAATACATTTGTTTTAAATAGATTAATCCATTCTATTTAAAAATTAGGCTACATTGTCCGAATAACAATCGCGCTACTCATTTACAACTATAGTAATTCATTGATAGTAATGAGAAGATTGTGAGAAAACTGGTATTTTAAAATAACAAACCTGGGACAAACAAAAGTGCTGCTTTTATATTCCGTCCTCGTCGTTAACATGAAAAAATTAGGAACAAACTGGATTCATACATAACTTAACTGTAAAATATTATTAGATACCATATAGCTACTGTATAAAGTAAAAGATCTTGAACTTTACTTTTTGATACATAACATTTTTATCAACAGGCTTCAATGTCACAGAATAGTATATTTTGATAACACGATTGACCGCTTTACAGTCCTAATAACTACCATAATTGGCCTACAGAGTTTGAAATTAACGCAGCTTCGAATTCAATTTTACAATATTCCAATAATCCTTACAGCCCAATAAATGAAAGAACTTAATCCTCAACATTTTTTTGTTGAGGCGTATAACAAACTAGTTAATTGTATTCGTAATGAGTGTTAGGGAGAACAAATCTGTTTGCCGAATCCTGGAAATGTATGATGAAGAGGTCTTCAGAGTTAGTTAAAGTGTTTTATCTTGATATCAGTGAGAAATGGATCTCAAGATTGTTCTCAACAAGTATTTAGCATCAATTCAAAGTTGTAGGAACGAAACTATTATTAAATTACAATGTTTACAACTAAATAAATTTACAAAAAGCACACTAAACTTATAGATAGCTAGGCCAAAAACATTACTAATTAAGGCGAACATAGCATGAAAGGATAAGTACACCATGACTAGCCCAAACTATTAAAAATGCATGAATATCAACTCAGGTTTTCAACAGCGATAACTTATAAAATATGGTAAATTAACCTTGTTTAAATTAAAAAACAAATCCCTCTGTGAGGATAGTATTTCAAATATGAAAATTAAATGTAGGAAAATTTGATGAAAGTAAAAAAAGAGAAAGCTTCTGAAGGTTTTAATTGGGAGTATAAACCGTACCGTAAATACCGTTTTATTTTGACAAATATTTTGTTTTAATCTGATTAAAATAATGCTCATCAATCTTTATTTAATGCAAAAAAAACTAAAATATAGCTATAGGCCTACTTAATTTCTGCTATTAAATAACAGGTATTATAATATTTTTGTTGATTTTTCCTAGTCCCCTGATTATTCCGTACCTGATTATTCTGAGCACAAATTGGTCCACTTCCTTCCTTCTAAAAACGGAAGATAAAACGGGCTATCCTGGAGGGTGAGTCTTAATTTTCCGGTGCCCAAATTATAAAAGTAGAGTTTTGGAGTTTGAATATAAAAATCAGAGTTAATTGTTATCTTACAATTATTATGCATTTTTTTAAATTCTGAAATGTTAATGAATAAACAAATTCTATACGCATACTTTTACGTCCTCAAACCATAGATTGACTTGTAAACACGCAGTATCGTATAATTTTCTATGGACAAAACATTATCATTTAACTAATAATGTAATATTTAAGTAATATTTTTTTATATTCTTAATATTTTGATTATTATAATCGGTATTTTAAGCTATGTTAATTTTTAAATTTTCCACCCGGTTAGATCTTGCATGTATTAAATCGATATATGAATAATTTTAAGTAAGTGAAATTAGTGTAATGCCATTTCATTTCATTTCATTTCATAGCTTAACAGCCCGAAGCTATTGCTCGAAGAAAAAATATCGGATTAATATAGATTGTATTTAAACCGACCCAGAATCCATGTTTGTGACGGTAACAGACCTCAGCAGCAGTTCAATAAAACGTAGTCTCACAGGTGGGGCACTACTTTGCTCAGACAGTTTGTATGACTTTATATCCCTTCCTGCAGAAAACATTAATCTGCCAGAGTCGCGCTGTTTACCTCTATACCGACTTCAATGTGTCTATGTCACTGGATAGGCTAATGTTATTACTGACTCAGTAGTTCGTAAATTTTCATTATTAACAACATTAAAGGGGACAGGGCATACAATGTTGCTGTAGGCCTAAAATTTCCCTTTTATTCAAAAACAGCCTTGACACCTTTTAAATATTTTCCAACGTAATTTACTCACTTAAACTGCCTGGAGATGTCAAAATATAGTCTCTTTACGCTGTACGCGTTTCGGGTGTCTTACCACCCATCTTCAGCAGCGGAGAACGTATAAAAATCTGCACATAATTGAACGTTTGTCACACGCAATAACAGTTAACAGTAAATAGAACGAACAATTTACACGCACGCACAAAATTATGTGCAGATTTTTAGAAGTTCTCCGCTGCTGAAGATGGGTGGTAAGACACCCGAAACGCGTACAGCGTAAAGAGACTATATTTTGACATCTCCAGGCAGTTTAAGTAAGTAAATTACGTTGGAAAAAATTTTCCTGTTTTTATCTAGGTTGCATTACAAAGTAACTCTCGTCAAACAAAAATAAAAAACGTGGGTTTCTAGATTTGAGTCTGAGATATAAAGTCCTCTGAGATAAACCATTGGTAAATGCACCACTCTGTCAATACAGTATTTCTTCCTCAGAGCCGGGGCACCTGCGTGGCTTTATTGTAATTTACTGAGGTCGTAGCTTATGTTTAAAATTACTGCGTCCTGTGACATGTAGTTGGCGGCCTCCCTTTATCACTAAAGGTATTTTTCTCTTCCGATTAATAAACCACATAACATGTTTTAAATTAGTAAAGGTATGCGTGGAAACCCCTTTTGCTGTAAAAAATTATACATAATACCATTTATTTTCGATTATTTTTTTATGAAATGTTATTATAAGTACCATACAGGTAAATAACTAGGAGTTTAAATGTTTTTAAAATTCCTTCGTTCGAAAATTATTTTTTTCATTTAATATATTTTTACAAATTGTTAGAAGCACGACCGTCACATTATTAAAATACGACGATTATTATAAGAGAAAATTTCAAATATATACTTATAACAGGCTCTTTTTTAAGTTTAATTAATTAATTTATGATGATTTTTTCTACAAGAAAAACCCACCCCTCTATTAGAGCGTTTCATCAATGGCGTGGAGTGAGGTGGGGTACTACCTATTCGCCTACGCCGCTCCGTGCCGCTCAGGTATTCACTCAGAATAATTTATTTAGGAATGTTCACCAGATCCATATAAATTTACTAGACGTTTTAAACTAGTTTAGTAAATTTACATGTCATATCATTTATATTATTTTTTGTTTGATTATGTTTTTAGCAGTGGTACCATACCGGACGTTATTTATTTTTAACACTAAACAAATTTTAATTTTCACAACATTGTGGTAGATTATAATTTTTATGCACGATGAAACAACAATATGACCGACTTTTTCTGTAATAAAAAGGGGGTTTATAAGTACATTGTTGGTCTTTGTATTACGAATTATTACTTTATCTTTATGGAGGACCAAGAGGAAATGTTACGTGATTGAAAAATTTAATTTGTCCTAATATTTTTGACATGACATCACTTTACTTTGAACACAACCTGAATATAAATAAGTATTGTGTGACTATTCACAATTCGCTCAGTTATCATCTGTTATTATATTTAATTCTGTTCTGTCCATTTTTATTTGGATTGCATGCTAGTACTATTTATTGTCTTCAACTATGTTAATTATGGTAATGTATGATTAATATAACAAGGTGCAACCCTACAATAATTAACAAATAAATTGAATTGTGTCTTTGTGATTGGATAAAACTTGTAAATATTTTATGTAAACTTAAATAATTACGGGACACGACTAAAAACATAGTAACTTTTATTATTAAGTAGCCAAACTCGATGGATGTTTTTTGTGAACACACCCTTCCACTAGCTTGGCCCGAGCTCTCGATCGTTATAACAGAGTTATTACTTTTATCTAGATTTAATTTCCTGGAGCGTACTGCTTATTGTATTTCATTACAAACTCAGGAAGTGGCACGTGATACTTCTGAAATAGCTTACCCTCTGAATAAGACTTGATTAATTTTTTAGATGAACCAACATCACTTTATAGAGACTAGCTGACGGTGTCCCGCTTCGCCAGGAAAAAGTAAACAAAAGTATATAAAACATTTGAGAGGCTGTTCAGCCCTTTCTTTAAATGTGTGCCCTTAAGGAAAATTTTATCATAAAAGTTAAAATTTTCCTGGGATTTTTTACTGAGACCTTTTATAATAGTGTGGGGTTGATGGGTGTTGGACTTTATTTACGGGTAGTTTGGGCTTTAATATAGGTTTATATACAGTTGAGGTAAATAATTATACAGGGTGTTTTTTTTAAACTTGCTTCTTAATTTATTCAGAAACAAAAATAAATTTTAGTATTCTGTTTTCTGGAAACGTCTACTAACGCAGGGGGAAGTCAATTTCACAGGAAAACTTTATCCCCCCAACTACCCCCTTCTCACCCCAACCCCTAACTTAAAATTTTCAAATGGCAACATACCCTTTGTGACAAATCAAATTAAAGAGTCCAAAAAAAGAAAAATTTTGGTGGAAGAAAAATTAAAATTGCCTCATGCGTTCTCGAGATATTCAGTTTTTAAGGGTGTTTTTCGTTTAACTTCAAATTTTTATTATTCAAAAATTAACACAGACATAAATATGATGTTAGCGGGAAACATGTAATTAATGACAGGGGAATGTGTGGTGAACTCAAAATCAACCCTTATTTCACCCCCTTCCCCCAAATCCTATGTTGAAGATAGAGACTTACCCCAAGTGATATATCAAATTAAAGGGTATGGAAAAATAGTTATTTATGTATTAAGAGCGTAAAGTAGGTCTTTCTCGCTTGAGCTAAACAGTTATCGCGCGACGCGTAGCGGAGCGCGATATTTTTAGCGAAAGCGAGAAAGACGCTATACACGAGAAATACATACTAATTTTTTCCTACAACTGCAGTTTTAATTTCCCACACGATGAATACAATCACAGTTACTCACGTCCATTTGTAGCTGAATGCGCCATTATGATTGCATTAATTCTTCATATTCCTTTTCGTAAATAATTTTAGATTTACGAGGTAATAAGTTTAATGAAACTTCTTTTGCTAATTCACTTCTTTCAGGTGGAGTAAGTCCGTATTCAACATCACTCATTTCATCCATTATTGTTGCTGAATGCGCCAGTTTGAGGTTATAAACAAGTCGAGCTCAATCGGAAGCGGAAGGGATCGCTGTGGCGCGTCGAGTAACAATGCGATCAGCTGGCGAGCGTAAAAGTAATTACGTGGTGAGCGTAAAATACTTTACGCTCGCTCCAAAGACTTTCAAATAAATTATCGCTCGCTCCTCAGTAAACAGCTGTTTTACGATTGGGTTTCGGTGCGTAAACTGACACTTTACGCGCGCTTGTAGGTAAACTATGTTTATTGCAAAAACTAAACTGAGATCAAATAGAATTTTTATATTCTCGTATTTTACAATCTGACAATCAATTTAAGTGCAAATTATTTTAAATTCATTCTTCCTGCAAAAAGATTATTGCTGGCTAGATAAATCTCTTCGATACCGGATGGCTACAGAATTTAAAATAATTTGCAATTAAATTGATTGTCAGATTGTAAAATACGAGGATATAAAAATTCTGTATTGGATCTCAGTTTAGTTTTTGCAATAAATCTAGTTTTTTCATACCCTTTAATTTGATATATCACTTGGGGTAAGTCTCTATCTTCAACATAGGATTTGGGGGAAGGGGGTGAAATAAGGGTTGATTTTGAGTTCACCACACATTCCCCTGTCATTAATTACATGTTTCCCGCTAACATCATATTTATGTCTGTGTTAATCTTTGAATAATAAAAATTTGAAGTTAAACGAAAAACACCCTTAAAAACTGAATATCTCGAGAACGCATGGGGCAATTTTAATTTTTCTTCCACCAAAATGTTTCTTTTTTTGTGCTCTTTAATTTTATATGTCACAAAGGGTATGTTGCCATTTGAAAATTTTAAGTTAGGGGTTGGGGTGAGAAGGGGTAGTTGGGGGGATAAAGGTTTCCTGCGAAATTGACTTCCCCCTGCGTTAGTAGACGTTTCCAGAAAACAGAATACTAAAATTTATTTTTGCTTCTGAATAAATTAAGAAGCAAGTTTTTTTTAAAAACACCCTGTATAAGTTATGAGTATAAAATAAATTTAAATCATCCACTCCCCATGCTGCTCGTTCCCGCCAAACTGCTTCGACGAGACTATGGCACACATGCCAATTCCCTCACCAGTATCCTTAGGGCAGCCCTAATGAACGGAATGGGATTTCGTCCCACCTGGAAAACGTTTCCGTTGTTTTGCGCAGACGCCATACTTGCTAGTCGCTTTTTAGCCACCTTTTACGGCAAGCTGAGGATGCTATTGAAACATTCCGCTCTGGCCCAACACGGATTAGAAGAATGCATGAAAAGACACCCAGTTGGGTTCGAAGAAAAGAAGAAGGTGAGCAAGATTAGCTCAGGAAAGAAGAAAGATGACGAGCTGAATCCCAAGGAAAAGAAGAAAGGCCTTAACTCTAGAAGAGATATGAGAAAGAGTCTCACAGCTTGGCTTTACCCTGGGTCGCCAGACACCCGTGCAGTCGAAAGCCGACTGCCCCTGGAGAAATCTTGAATTGAGTATAGGAATTATATTGATCATAACATTAAAACTGTTACTTACACAATAATTATAAAGAATATATATTTAAAATACTTATAATTTGATGTTTGTTTTATTTATTTTTTATTTTGTTCAATCGATTTTTTAAATGAGATTATATAGATGTTTAATGAAATGTGGTATTTCAATTTAGGACAATGTCAGTATCGGAGACTGGCTGCAGCTGGTTTATATTGATTTGGCTTTGTTAAGCCCTGAGTTCAGCATGTTATTTGGCTTGCAGCTCTAAAAGCATTGGAGATTAACGATAATCTCCACCCAAAAGCAATGTACAATACAAACACTAATGTTAGTTGTTTGTGTTAAATTAATTTGATCACCAAAATAAATAATTGTATAACTCTGTCACCCAGCGTTGTTATGGTTGAAAGGAAGTCTTAGGATGGTTTAGGAAGTACAGAAAGTGTCTCCTTTGACTCGTAAGTCGATAATATTATTTTTACAGTCAGTTTATATAATGTGATAGGTATTTATAGCATTGGCATAAACTATAGATTTACTGCTACTTTAAAAATTATAGTTTATTGTGCAATTCTAAGCCAATACTGAAAAAGTTCGATTAAGAAAACGTGAGATTTAATTTTCAATTTTCAACCCGATGGTTTTAAAAGTTTAGAGAAACGTTGTAGTTAATTAACAGAAATCCTCTTCAAGGTGCTTAACAGAGGATTGCAAGGGTTAATGCTCAGTTAGATGGTTGAAAAACACCGTCTAGTAAATTGGCCGCTGGCGATTTTAGTTTTATAATTAAAAGAAGAGAATTTTTTCAGATGAGCCCTATTAATTTTTCTTTACTTATAAAAATGCAATAATTTGATCTGAAATATGAATTAGAAGGTGTTGTTCAATTTAATTCATCGCTTAATAGGCTAAACGTATGTTACCGTTAAGATGGTATTTTAGCTATTGAAACTGCATTAAGATTACTCACGCAGTATTACTGAAACAACAAAATATAATCGTTTTTTAATATAAGACCCGTGCTTCTCTGAAACAACATATCGTCCGTCATACCATATTTTTGCACAAAATATACAGTATTTGTATTAGAAGAGTAATGTTATTGGAGGTAATTTTTAGACAAGAATAAATCTCAATACCTCATGTTTAAATTGTCCGGTTTGAATAAACAATAGCTCAGTTTAATGCCGGTAGTAAGAATATTTTTTTGAGAGCAGAACATATATGATAATTTTAATGAAACTCGTGATATAGATAAATGTTTAAAGGCAAATAATTTAAAAATTCACATTTCTGTTGTTTGGAGATCAAAAGTTACATATATGCTCGACAGAGTTTCATGATAAATTGTTCAAATGTTCAAATGAAATCCGTGACCCGTCGAATGCCTGTGACCCGTAGAATGACCGCTACATATAAATCAACATTGGAGATCAATAACATTGGAGTTATTGATCTTTGACTGAAAATAAATGTTGGAAAAATTCAAGTTTATGATGGTTGTTCACCTCGTGAAACTAGTTCGATTAAAAAACAAAAAAAGTTTTAGCTTGAATGAAAGCCAGCTTTCCACTAGAAGTTCTGCGACCAAAACTACTAGTACAGAATGATTACAAATGGGGGCAAAGATCTTAATTTAAAGTCAAATTTTATGAAATTTTCTAAATTAATTTTAATTGGAGGTTTAAATTCACCGTACAATTTCCCAGTTTGAATTATGATAGGCTCAAGTAAAAGCTCCTAACTTAAATAAGTATCAAAATTGGAACTTAGATTTGATTATCAATATTTCATATGAAAGCCCGTAATTTAATGAGTATTTTCAGATTAAAACTAAGATTTATGAAAAACAATCATAAAAAAATGTTGCGATTTCGAAGGCCGTGAAAAATTAACAGGGAGGAAAATTTGATTGTGTTTTATAAGCCAGGTGAGGCTGTAGATAAATTTAGATATTTTATAGATAGAAGATAAACCTTTATCTGAATTTTACAATACACAATTGAAATTTTCCAAAAAAAAAATTATGAAACTGTAAATGCCAATCGTATTTTGCTTTGATGTCTCTGACAAAACCAATTGGCAACTGTAAATGGACAGTTTGATTACAATCTGAACGAATCGTTTTATTAACATTGTCTTAGATTAGAGCGAAAATTAAAGTAAAGTTTGGATTTTAATAATGATTTCAATGGACATTGTACGGTGCAATTGAGGCGTCCAACACATTTCTGTTTTAGGATTTATGTAAGTATTAGGAGATTAACTCCAAGAAAAGATTATCCGTACTCAAAAATTTACCATTTACCTGATGTGTTCTACGATTCTAGAAAATCACATCTTTAAACTTAATACAACTTCATTTATAATGAACTAACATATTAAAAAGAAAAGGTAAAATCAGCCCACCAAACCTAAAACTGTCTGAAGTGTCATGACTAATTGTGTTGATACGCCAATTTAAATTAGTTATTTACCTTATGATCATTGACGACCTTGAAGTAAGCTCAGTCTTCTAGTAAGAAAACTAGATTATCGGAGTGACTTCGTCATTTGCGGGAGAGGTTTTGGGCTACGAAACAGTGATTGTTTAAACGTTTAGTACACCTCGGTTTCGTTCGTACCCGAACATCCGGACCCCGATGTGACTACAGTTAATTATTTTTTTATAATAAGCATAAAATGTTTATTTGTCTAAGCAGTTTAGATATTTTTTTTATTTATCTGATTAAACGTAATCATGATCACCATCATGAGAACTAAGGACAAATAAATATAGCCTACATTTCCTGATACAATCTCGCTTGGCCGAATGTCAATTTTATCTTGACACAAAGACACAAATGAAGCCAGGCACGCCGCATATCTCTGTCACCGCAGCTAAGTGGAACACTTTGCGTGCCAGCAACGCGAACCGTTCGCACAACTACCTTTGTTCTAACTGACATCGAACTAACCACACGGACACCGCCGTTCTCCCGCCCCCTCTGGGTAAACCTCTCAGGAATGTTGATGGTTGTAGCGGTAATCATTCAAGTTTCACATGTTTTAAGTCGATGCTGAGACATTATCATTGTGATATGTTTTTGTAATAGCTGTAAAATAGTTAATGCATATGCTATAGCATCATTCATACGTGCAGTTTGGAGTGTTACTGTCATGATTTACGTTGGTTAAGTACATCTGAAGTCATGTAGAAGGAACGTAAAAAAATTCATTATTCTATTTTATTTATCTACTTAATAAGAAAAGTTAACTACACATTTTTATAAAAGGCAATTGAGAAATTATATCGCAATAAACATAAGAAATCATGTTACGATCCCTGGTATTTTCTTTCAATTAATACTATACTGCATTCATAAAAGTAACCAATTTTAACAGATGTGTCCCGATGTTCAGTCAGTTATTGAATCCTTATCAATTCTACGAATTAAGCGAAATACATTTTTTAAAGTGCTTTAGGTACGAAGACATTTTATTTTAATCAAAGTTACTTTTATCATTTAAATATTTATACATTTAATTTGATTAATTTATAGGCAATGCGACGGTGGAAGATATTCTGGGGAATGTTTGTCTAATTTCTGAATCGTAAGAGTTTTTATAATGAAGGGATTTGAAAGTTTAATAAGCCATCAATTATTTATGCCAGTCATTTTTGACTAGATGCGAGTGCCCTTACAATAGACAAACTGAGGAAATTCTTCATGAGAAAGTTATGGACGCAGCTTCATTGTTAGTATTGGATTTTCATTTCATGCACGCTGCAATCATTTCACGTAATAACACAGTTCAGTGCACTTAGGCACGGTTTCCATAAAACTCCAATCCATCAGTAATAATTCTTGTTATGTGTAAGAACCCTGCACGTATACTATTTTATTTCCCATGCTGTTAATCATTACAATAGGTTGAAATCTTTTTTTTAAAGCTGTATCAATATTAATAAGCTAACATATTAGTTGGAAATAATAATTACAAGTAAGCGAAATTATTATTGTTATTAAAATAGCCGTATTGCATCTTATTCACTCCTATTAATTGGTAGACGTCCGATGCGAGTTCATATATAAGTACTAGTATTTGCTCATTTAATCTGGATCTCTATAGTTCCTTAAACATTTTAAACAATAATAACGGTTCAGTGCTTCTGAGTTATCTTTTCGTACAGTAAAGTAAAAACAGCTTTGACTTTGATTCACCACTGTTGAATGAGACAAGGAAATACGATGTTATCTGTGAAAGCAATGGGGTTTGAGATCCCCCAAATGTTTCGGTCATCAGTCGTTGGTTCTGAAGGGACGAGCCTTTTACGTTGTTTTGGATTTTAAGACAATTTACTGTTTCGTTTTAGAAACAATTATTAAATTTTTTAAGTATAAATCCATCAAGCATGAATATTTTTAATCTGTAGGAGACAGTGTATTACTGTTACTTTAATATTTATTGCTGATTGATCTGAAAATAATGAATTGTGGTTGTTAAATATTTAGATTGTACGCCAGAAAATGTACAGTGTACACGAGTGTCGTGTAGCGACGACCTCTATCTAGTTTCGTGACGAAAACAAGTTTGTAGCACTCTCTAAACACGGGCCCCATCGGGGTATCAGGTTCTCTATTGCACGTTGTCTGCTAGTTAATGCGTTGTCTGGTCTAAGAAACCATAAGAAATACGTCGCATACTACTCACAGCAGCTCACAGCAGCTAAAAACTCTTAAAAATGGATTTTGTGACAAGTCACAATGAAACGGAGAAGCCATGTTGGTTGAGAAGCAATAAGAAACTTTCACTAAACTTTTATAAAGCATCTCACCTTTATATATTTAGAATAAAAAGCTACACCTTATACAACATTCACATTTGGACCGTTCACGAACGCAAAAACATTCTACTGGCGTTGGTGCACAGACATAAGAAAACGCAATGTAAGAAATACTAAGAAATATAATTTTCTGATTGGTTTAAAATAATATGACATTTGTAGGTTTACGTTTTATAGGTTTAGAATGAGATATGAGAAAACTATAACTTCTGTTATCCTTTACATTCATGGAAGGTTACAACACTAAAGCTGATTATTGAGTGATGACTGATTATTGGACCGACCCCTTTAAAATTTCAAATTTGGTTCTGGAATATGTCTAAAGGACTTAACGCAGTGAGTCTCCTAACAATAGTTCGTCTTAAATAATAAAAATTTACAAAAACATTATGAAAACCTTTCCTATGTTTTAACCCAAGGCGTCGAGAAATGAAGTTTTATGATTTTCAGACATTAACGAAGGAGTTTACCACCTCTTTGGAGGTAATATGTTACATAAAAGTTGCTCCATCAAAGGAAATTAGAACATTGATGTTCGTTACCTAACGGAAATTGGCTTTACCGACGAAATCGGTCAAGTTTGATTGATTTATTTGTTACCTCAACCATCTTAGGTTCATGTTTTTAATTCATGGTGAATGTATGAATAACTATTTTTATAGGCTCATTTCTTTTTATAATCTGTTTTATCACTAAAAACTCCCTGGCCATTTTACGAGTTTATTTATATTATTAAAAATTTCGTATAAATTGCTGTTGTATAATTATTATTTTTAAGGCAGATATTATGTGCCAAACATAGCTAGTAAATAAAGACTAAACGCTTATTTAAGATGTTTAAGAGGTTTTTTGAAAATTTTTTTTTCTTAATAACAACTTAAGTAATTTGTTATGTTTACTTTATATCAGAAAACGGCACTTCGTGGTGGCCATAGATTCAAGCGTGTCTGACAAACAATCGGTTTTACGTTATTTTATTGAGCAAAATCAAGTAAGAGCCAAACGTATCTTCAATATCGGATGCCATATTTAAAAGGAATCATGGAACTTTCAAGTCTGGTTAACATTTTTTACAAAGCCTCAATAACACGTGGAGAGCGTAGTTATTTAATAACAGTGATAGAGCTACAGACTGTTAAATAAACTACCAATTAAAACTTCAAATAAACCCTGAAAACCGTGTTTATCAGAGTTAGAAACTTAATTCCAGAGTCACTACTCATTTCGTCTATAAAGCAAAACTTAGGGAAGTAAGCAAACTACTGATTGAATCTTTGTTCATCTTTAAAACAGGTTTTGAGATGTATGAGATTCCAGTTAACCCAACATCAATATTGAAGGTACGCCTTTTGAAGCACGGAATTGAAATATTTAATTGAACTAATGATCATTCCATTGAGAATCATTTCGAGTTTAATCTGTTCTCATCGCTATAATCGTCTCAGCCAATAGTCATTAGTCACTCATTAGTCAGATCAGAAGATCAAACTCGGACTACGAGATTAATCTGTAACTAGCTCTGTCAGTATTCAGGATAGACCTAATAAATAACCGGGCAATGTCATTCACACACTTCATGAATAAGTAATTCTTCATAAATTAATGAGGAGTTTTAGGAGAAATAACTATCAATATTAATATGTGAAGGTAATAAAATAAAAAAATATTTTGTGATAACCTAGAGATTTAATAATTAGTATTGATTATGTAACTGAAATGTATAAGTTATGCAGGAAAATATTTAGGCTACAACTCTTTTTTCCATCCTCGATTTACAAGCTTAGTTTAAAAATGCAGTTTTAAAAAGGCCCTTTTTACCCTAGATGAAAAGTAAATACTTCAGAATCCTGTAAGTACTCTTCGGTAAGTCAAGTTGTACCGTCATTACCCAAGTTTTTGTCTGAGATTCGGGTTGGTGGTTAAATTCGACAGCACATTTATCGTTACCGAATACTTGGCTTGAAGTACAATACCTACCTAAAATTTGCTGTTCATAGCAAAGACAGAGTAAATGGTATTAGAAAAGTAAAATCATTGCACTATACCTACAAAGTCTACTATAAACACGAAATTCCAGATTTAATCTTTAACAGCTTTAACAGATTTAGTCAAAATCGTGTAGATTAGGTCTTCAAATTTATGTGCTTGGATATTTTTTTAAGCTCTACAAGAAATATACATTACTTTATGTAAAGTCAATCTTCATTGAAATAAATTAGTAAGTAAAAAACTCTTCTGAGGTAAATATGGTTAAATTGTTGAATCCTCAACCAACAATTTAAAGCGTAAAACCTATGAACAACATAATTGTCAATGTAAATTTAAAACATTTATTAATAAATAGCTAAGCTCTAAGACGAACAACTGGACCTGAAAAAAGTAAAGGTAAATTCAACTAAAAGAACATTAATTTCGGCCGTCAACATTTGCTATTTCAGTCAAAACTTCGTCAGAGATGGTTCTATCCTTCAGCGAAAAACAATTAAGAGGGTAAATGAAGGGGTTGGGAGGGAGGAGCCAGCGTTATCGAGGCCATAACAGCCCCAACCCTCCGCTCGGACCCTTGAGACCTCATCGCATCGTGGCGATTAATTTACCAAGCAGAAAGAGCCATGAAAAACAAATTATATAAACAAAATCAACAATGTAGTAATCTTACAAAAGATGCCTTTCAAAAGACTTTCAGTACCGGATGGAGTAACTTAAAACCAGTAGTAAAAGTAACATTAGACATTCATCAACAAAGATTCGTTATTTACACCGTTTTATTTAAGTGAAACAAGGAAAATAATAAATTGAGTATTTCGAGGATAAGAATATTGTTTTACATAGTATAATTATGGGTGATCAAAATAAAATTTTGTTTGGCATTAAGATGAAAAGACGGTGCAGGTTAAAGAAGTCCATCATTCATCTCGACTGCAATATTTAGAACAATTTTTAACCTAGGATTTCAACCATAGAAATTTTCGTTTGTGAAAATTTGATTTATTCAAATTTTTAAGAACTGTTAAGCAACCAGAAAACTTAGAATTCAAGAGGGTTTTTGTTTTATATTAAAGCATGTAATGTCATTGTCACAACAATAATAGTCTTTAATGTTTAAGAACTCTTGGTTAATCTCCTAAATTTGAACAACTTCACAAGTGTTACAAGTAAAATAAATACTGTTAAAACTAATTTTTACATGTAAATTAATTTGTAATCAAATAAAAAATAACATCTAATATATAGATCAATTCAAACTGAATTATGGGTTGAAATAGTGCAAGTACTGTACTGTTACGATGATGCTAGAATATAAATATAAACACCAGAACAAACATTAGAAAGGTGTGACCACCCAAAGACTTTTAACAGCTCAAGCACCAAAGCACTTAGTTGTCAAAGCTGAAAGCCACTCCTGTCTAAGCTTATGATAATAGGCGTTGTCCAAAGCAGTCATAGTTTTTACAATGGTTAGTTTGACCACATTGAAAATGTAAATTTCCAGTATCTTAAAGAATCTAAATAGATTCCCAGCAACATAGATCCCCGAAGGCCTTCGAGAGTCATCGCATTGAATTTGAAAGTTGCAGCATGGTTTTATTCGCTTATTTTGCTGCTCTGCTGAAATAAAATCCCTTAGGGCTGATATGAATCCTGAGTAAATAATGGCATTTTTGATACACTTTTCACCAACACAAACCCCATTTTCAATGACATAAATATTATAATTATAGATCTGTACTGTATAAAAATAAAGTTTTAATTGCTGTTTGGAAATATTTTTACTATTTGACCATCATATAATGTTAAAATGCAAATGTGAATAGTTGTGAAAGGAATTAACAACGAATCTTACCCAAAGTATCCTCTAACTTATGGAATTTTAAAACAAATGCTGGTTCCCTAGTAGCAAACTATGTATAATTAAAGCAACGATGCTGTCATAAAGCGGCAATAAAAGAGAGATGAAACTTTATAATCACAGTTAGTGGTCATGTTGCCCCCAGAGATTACTCACTCAGATAGAGTGTGATGATATTAGAATCATCATTGGTGTTACCACATGCATTTAAATAGTTGTTTGTTGAGTATATTTCTTTGACTATTCCTCGAATCTACTCATCGATTTAATTAATATCACTCACTAGGGTAAAAATCCCCATCTGGCGTATTTGTGACAATAAAAAAATAGTTAAACATATATTCTAAATGCTTAGTTTTTTATGTATATTTTGGTCGAAATTTCATTTATTTTTGTGTTTACCACTTTAAACATATAGATTGTTTTATTTTTGTTTTTATTATTATTTCGCACAGATATTTCTTGTGATGAATAATATGTATACATATAATTTTTTCGAGGATATTACCAGGAGTTTTCAAAGCTAGCAATGCATAGTTTTAAGTCGGAGGGCCGGTCGTTAATAAATCATTTACGTAATCATTTACGTGTTTTTGTTTGCTCACCTTTTAATATTTGTATCTTTGAGATCAATTTATTCTATTTTTGTAAACAACGTAGTGTACGGTATATTAGAAGATGAGCTTCATAAACTGGGCTCGTCTTTGTCATTACCTGTGTATGCGGAAGACCTTGTTACGGGTGGAGTGTTTATCTTCTGGATTAGCCAGCTAAGTAGAAGGGTCGGGTAAGGGTAGAAGAAAGAAGACAAGTGGGTAGGGGGTGGGGGTGTAAACTACAACAATGACCAGTTAGGCCCTTCTTCTCAGGATATTGTCTCTCCGTCTTCTCCTTCGATCGTTTTGTTTGAAAAAAAATTTTATGTTTGTTGTTTAATGTAAATTAAACAGCAATAAACATTTAGTATACAGTTTAAAGACAAACACGTAACATGATTAAAAAATCTAAAATATATTTTGATTTCTTATTTATCATAAAACTTCTTACGGAATACAAAAGAATGATTTTAATGACAAGGCTGTGTTTTTTGACTCTAGAAATAAATGTAACTATAGGCAATGGTTTAAGAAACAACCAAAATCGACATATGCTAACGACAAAATATTACTGTTATTTTGCTCTAATAGTGTTTCCTAGAAATATACATGTGTTTTTACCCACTTCGTGAAGATTTTGAGTTATGATTACATTTCTTATTTAATTAGAATATCAGAGTATTTTTGTTGAATCTTTGTTGAGTATTTTTTTGACTGTTTTTGTTGTGATATTATTGAATTATTGGATATCAATACATTTTAATGCTCCAGTGGCGGTTGTAAATTGAATACCTAATTATACACTTGAAGGGGTCCCTCCAGTAACGTTGTAAACGACAACTTTTTCAAAATTGAGATTTCTATGCAGTAAGGTTGTAAACGACATCCTGCATCAGTGCAGGGCATTTTTTCGTTGATATCTCTTGTGTTGGCAGCACTACCACAGGTTGAAAACCAAGTGCTGTTGGTCCCACAGTTGCAACAACGTTGTAACCGCCAAAAATTGCATTATCACCGCGCACCGTTCTGTCGCCGTCCCGATGTTAATCGGCTAAATCGTAGTAAAAAACGCCCTGTTAAGTATAAAAAAAGAATAAGAATAAGAAACCAAAAGAAACATTGTTGCATAGGCCAAGCCGGCAACAACGTTGCAAACGACTGTCATTTACAACGTTATTGCAATTTTAAAATCACTTTTTTTGTAATAACTTTTTCATTACGTGCGATAATATTGTAATACTTCATAGTTTGGCTAGATTTATGATATTACAATTATATATAACAAATAAAACATATTTAAATCATTACATTACCAATTATATGTTTTTTTCCATTTCGTGAAAAATTTACTTTATTTCGCTTACAACGTTACTGGAGGGACCCCTTCACTTGGGAAAATGAAAATACATTGCCAAACACTTATTATTTTTGTTTCCATTGATTTTCATATTTAAGAAAATGTGGTTGAATTCGGGTTGAAAAATGTATTGACAATCTATGGGCTGTTTTAGAGTTCATTCGTCATTTAATGTTTTTTATTTATTTATTTATCATTCTCAATGGAACACCAGAAAGGTTCAGGTAATATTTTTACTAAAGTGACTTTATGAGGTGAAGTTTAAATTTACCCCCCGGAATCATAAATTATTGAACACAGAAGCGTAAGAAATCTAAGCAAACTTTAACTATAAAAAGTTTTAATAGACACAGAATAGCTAGTCATAGATAAGATTACACTTTAAAACTATTTCAATCATTTTCAATATTAAGTAAAGAAGGAAATTTGTGTGGATCAAAATTGAAAGGTCTGAGGTAACATAATCAATGCTTTGACACACTATATCTCATGTAAACATATTGAACTGGTTCCTTCCTTGACAGACGCTGGACATTGACATTACTGGTTTGACTGCAGTATTTGCATATTCCACAACATCACTGCAAGTTCCAATTAAAATGGACAAAAACAAATTTTATTGACTGTAATTTTAAAACAAATTCTAGTGAAGTTATTTTGTGTATTGTACAGTTTTGCTCAATTATTGCCAATATTGAACCTGGCCGACATATTCGTGATTGAACATGATTTATTTTAAATAATATAAATATCGTATTTCCGCCAACACCTTAAAATTAGTGACCGGAGCTTAGCTACTCTGAGGTGTCCAGGGTTCGTCGTCATCGGATTTAGATAGGAAAGCATAAATAAAAATGAGAAGCGATGCGAGATAACACAAGACAACCAAAGCACAAGCAATGAGTGAAATACTTAAAAAAGAATCAATCACAATATAAACAATGCCCCGAAAATGAAAATTAATACCTTATACCTAATACAATATACTGGAGCGACAGGCACTAAATTCGGTCTTTGCGCTGAAAATTCCTTCGGGCCTCACGCGGAATATTTCTTCAGTAGTCACGTAAACTGAAGTACTGAGTGGTGTGACTACTCACTCATTTTAAACCAATTTCTGAAAAGTATGTTTTCGAAGCTTGATATTAAAAGTTTTATAATTTAGACCGCTTCAGAACCTTTAGTTAATTACAAATTTAACAAAAGAAAGAAGATGCACACAGTCAGTTAAAGAATAATCTTAAGTCAAATAAACCGAAATATAATTAATTCGATTTTATTCTATTTTGCTTTGTTAAATTGTGGGAAAAGCTATAAGCGTGTGTAATTAAAAAGAAAATAATGCTACAGTTAGCGTAAGCTTAGTTTAATGTAGTATAACAAATTAATAATTGCAAGTCCTATCGTGATCGTAATTCGGGAATTAATAATCAAAATTGTAATATAATTTTAAATTGACTTACCTTTATTTTAATCGTATTCGCACCTCTTAAAACTATCTTAATGAGTCGTAAGAATATATCCAGTCCAGACACACTCACTAAATATTTTTCTTGGCGTTCATATCTCACTATAACTGACCGGCGCCGCCGGCGGCGCGGCACGGTGCACTCCGAAACAAGTCAAGACTGGGAGGCGAAGGCTACACTAGCGCGGAGAGCCGCCTACGGCCACCGGTCTGACACTTAAATAGAGCCAAGTGGTAAGCTTGATTGGAGCGGGTTAGTTCGATGCAATTTATTCAGATGGCGTTGTAAAAACATTACTTTCTTCTTCTTCACTGATTCAGCCAATCAGAACGACGATAACGATCTGCTTCCCGTTCCGTTTCCCCTGATTTTCTGTCACGACGCGACGTGTACACAACCATAACGAGTTGGAATTAATTTGAGTGTGGGAAAATACCTAAAGTACGTTTGCAGAAAGTTGTTCTAGTGTAAGTCGTTTCGTGAAATACTGTACTGCGTGATTCATGTTGTGCTTGAAGCTATTGATGGGAAATAAATACGTAGATGTTTACATAAAAGCACTTAATAAAAATCAACTAAGTTAATTTTTATTAAGTGCTTTTATGTAAAGATCTACGTATTTATTTTCTAACAATCGCTTTAATCACAATAAGAATCACTCAGTACAGTATTTTGCGAAACAATTTGCACTAGCGGCAAACGCACTTAATCTAAACAAACCGGTAAAGTCATTAAAATTGAAAGTCTAGCAAACAAAACAAGAAAACGAAAATATAAGCAAAGCAGACGACGACGATCGATATGTCGCATCGACGACGATCTATATGTCGCATCGATGACCATCGATATATCGCATCGATCTTTTTAGTTCGTTGCACATTATTCAGATAGCGCTGCTGTTTCCTTACCACCGAGTTAATATGGGAGTGCCATCTCTTTACGAAGTTCATTATTACTCTATGGTACGGCGCGGCGGTTTGGAGGAGCCTTTCCCTGACTTCTACAGCTGTTTCATTCAAATAAACGCGGCCGCTTGGCCGGAAACAATAGACGCTTATCGCACGGATAAAATACAAATACAGAACAACCTCAACCACTCAACGAAAATCGTTCCATTTGAAAAAATATAGGGAATATATAATAAAAGTATAAATATCTAATATCTAGCGATATTGGTAAGCAGAATGTTTATACCACAATCATTACAGAAACAAAATGGTAGTTTAGTCCAAAGAACAATTTATTATTATGTCAAATTAACTATTACGGTTTGTGAAATCATCTTCCTGGTCGCCAACGCAGACACAACTTCCGTGCCTTCCTACAGATTTCGTCGAGCAGATATCCATTTCCATCCATGACCGAACCCCATGTTTATGGATGACCTTCGCCCACATCGATGGGCCCACCCAAAAGGGTTTGTTCGGTTGGTATTTATTTATTTTACCTGCAATTGATTAATATGTTAAGTTTTGGAATGCTCCAAATCAATTAGATATAGTAATGAGTAGGGTTCACGATTTTGAAGCAAAGAATCGCCTTACGAAATTTAATATATGATGATGATATTAACATGACTATTATAAAATACAAAACAAAGAAAATAACCTTTTATTGAAGTCAATGTGATGTTATAAGCCAATTATGTATTGAAAATAACAGCTAAATAAACGATCCAACGTAGCTAATGCCTGAAGCAATCAACCAACGTCGCAATAATCCGAAAAGAAATTCAATAACCACCGACCGATTATGAGACATCTAAACTCAGTAATGGCTCCGACTCAGTACATTACGTGTTAACGACGTCCAAGGAACTGGGTTAATCTCCACCTGGTCTTACCTCCTCTGTCACTCTGGCAGTTTACAGACTGCAGGACAAAACCAATGGAATCGTGTTTAATTAGGTTAAAAACTAATTGTTTTAATTTGCTTTAAAAGGTTTTTCTTTTCTTATTTTAAAAAGTACACTTTGTTAACGAATAATGAACCGAGATCCTGGTGGACCGAGAGTTGTTTGCTAAAAAATATAATTGTCTTTATCTTTATACACTCATTCCCTGTTCGCTGTTTAGGCGTATTTAGTTACACATGATACTCAATATCAAATTTTTCGTACTTGAACATTCATTAAGTAGAACCTCAATAAGAAGACACTCGATAACATAAAATCCTTGATAAAAAGTGCACTTTTAAAGTCTCCTTAAAAATTTAATGAAAATGTCTTGTTAACAGAACCTCAATAAGAAGACTCCCTTAATAATGAGACTCTTTCCAGAATCCCCTTGAGAGTCTTCTTATCAAGGTTCTACTGAACGTACCTAAAAAAGGAAATACGTAAGAAAAATGCTCGCACACGTTTCTTAAAGTTTACGTTTACGCATGCAGATAAGGAAATCTGAATAAAGCCGCTAAGACCAGGTTTTGAGTTGAACCAAAAATAAGTTATTTCTAATATTCCAAATAAATCCTCAGAGCCATTTTTAGCCGGTCATCAAAGGAATATGGGATGTTTTGTAGGACCGTTTTATTACAAAGATAGAAAAGTAGGGAGTCGGTATTCCAGTTAGAAATATGTATCTAAAAAATCAGAAACACACGTGAAATTGTGTAAACAAATCATAAAATTGACATGTTAATTCTGCGAATATAATTTTTATATGGACAGACACTAATCAAAGAGTAGTTAGACTAATCAACGACACTAACTAATCAAACTAATCAAAGACACTAATCATTTACGTGAGGTTATATTCATTGACATTTTTTGGTGACTTGCTGGTTTCAAACTGATTAAAGCTTTCATGAAGTCTTCGTTGATTCATAAACCCCGGACAGACATTTTGTATTACTGTAGGTGAAATATAAAAGCAAATCTTTAGAATTTATAACATTTACCTTTGTGTTTACAGCTGTAAACGCAAAAATACGAAATTTAAAATGCACTTATAAAGGAGCTTACGCTGACCGACTAAAATGTGAAAGACAAATCGCCTAAAAACTTAAGCCGACATTGTTAAACGAGTAAGGGATACACGATGTTATCTGTGAAAGCAATGGGGTTTGAAATCCCCCAAATGTTCCGGCCATCAGTCGCCCGTCCGTCCAAGGGATGAGCCTTTTATGTTGTTTATCGTACTTCTTAGGTTTTGGTGTAATTTATTTCTGGCTTACCAATCTGAACATCCCTCAGTATTTCTATTCACCACTTTTCCACCATTAATTGCAGTTATGGGTTTAAGTTATTGGTCTTTTATGACCGTATGAAACGTAATTGAAAATTTTAAAGGGACGTAGTTTATTTAGAGAGAATCTCAAAAATATAGCCACGCTCTTAAAGTCATTGGGAGGAAAAGTAATATGTTCTGAATCGGATTGATCGAGGAACATCTTTCCATCTATGTTTTAGGGAATCTAATAAAGATCCTTCTGGATACTGGAAATGTCTCTCTCAGCAAGGTTTGCAGTTTACAATAGAAGTCAATAAAATATGTAAGTGCGTATATAAAAATGACTCGTTATTTTAATTGTTTCATTTAACAACAGTTATCTTAATCAAACATTTAATTTAATCGAAATAGTCTATTTATAACATAACAGGAGATATATCTATCCTTAAAATGTAGAATCTACTTCCGACATTTTAATAAGATCTTGTGCAACTGTGTTAGCTAAAGGGAATTTGTAAAAAAAGATTATATTTTTAATAAAATTTGCAAAACATTGTTGTTTGTCTCAAGAAAATCGAGTTTCAAATGGGTCACGTGTCAGAAAACCATTTTTGCGTCATGTTATATATCAGATGATAAACTCAAAAATACTACAAAAACCCTATAGAGAAATCCAAAATGTATGCTTAATCTTGTGAGAGTCTGTAGAAGAATGCCACGGTAAGTTGTGGTAAAGTGCTTTTGTTAACCTTGGGATTATTGGGCTAAACAAGAGAGAGTGGGGCTTTCTCGGATAGGTGGGATGGAGCTAGTGAGGGTGGACGGTACTTTACAATGACCAGTTAGGTTCTCTTACCCGCTAATTTGTTGTTGTTTCCTTTATTTTACCGTGTTTTTACTTTTGAAATTTTAATATACAATGCAGGTTTAAATTTTCTTATGAAGGCGGCGAATTGACAATTTTCAATATTTCAGTTGTAATTTTCGATATTTTTGTTTAAATTATATTTTAAACTTTCAAAAGCTTTTTTATTGTAAAACTCTGCAAAAGCCTTATAGTTGGTGATTATATTGTTAATTTACACAAATCCTCTTTTAATCCCATACTCTTACACGAGCAATGTTTGTAATCATGCTTTTATGATGATTGTTTATACTCTTTTATAAGCAAAGTTTGTAAGCCGGCTTATATGTTTGCTTGCATATGCTTGACAATTATCTCATATACGGCTTTAAGATTTTTTTATTTATTTTGGAAAATAACTTATACTATAACTTATTAGACTCAAAGTGAGTTACATGGTGTACTTGAGCATAAAACTCGAATTACATATAAAATTAATTTTGAAGTAACATTGGACTTATGATTTGCCATTCTGATAACGAAATAAAAAAGAAAACGTAAGCAATAATCATTACAGATATTTGTAAACTACAGCAAAGATATATTTCATATCACATTTTGGGATAAAGATTACATGAAATATCTAATGAATGTAGCCTAAATATTAGGACGATGATTTTTTTATTGTAGGCTAATTGGATGGAGTCGATATAACCAAGCACTCTTTCCGCACTTATAAAGAGCTACATTTTATGGCTTAAATGTTTAGACGCGAACCTAGTGAGGGAACAGGCTTGACCACGTGAATAATAGTATCTAATTACATAAAGCCCGGTCATTAATATGGGGAGCCTTGTGAATGGGTCTGCTTAGGGAAGCGCGTCGTCCCTAAGTAGGAACAACGATATCGCTTTAGTATCGCCCCGCCCTAAGTGTTGATATTGTTGGCTAGTAAAGCTCGAAATTGTTGATATTAATTATCAGAACTCCGAAACAGTGCAGCGATGTAGAGGGAGTGTTTTTAAGTCACGAATATGTTTATTTGTTTATCGTCTTTAACCATCCTTTAAAGATTGGGACCAGGGTTTATTTAACAATATAGGTGAAATATGAGACGTATGATCAAAAGTTTCATGTTGAATAATCAAACATTGTTAAAACTTGACTAAATATGGCGGGTTTTGAAACTGATTTTAAACAAGCCCATGAAAATGTAATTAACTTTTTATTCCTCCATTAAAATTTATAGTAATAGGAGTACACCGAAGGCTTTTAAAAGGTATTCGATATTTTGATTCGATTAAAAGTTGAGGTGTCAAACGTCTATCTCGCTTCATAGTGGACTAGGGTTAATAAAATAAAAGAGTTTTCAATTTTTAAACAAATATGGAAACCTGATTAACTTTAATTGCATTAAGTTAATTTTTGCATTGAACAGAAATGTTTTTCTTACGTATTATAAAGCATTAAATATTTTATACACAGAATGACAACCTTATTTTTAATTTTTTTAAGTAAAGGAATTGTAGACAGGTGAAGTGTTTTAACCTGTGTAAATAATATTTTTCTATTATATCAAAACAAATCCTATTTCAAATATTAGTAAATAATAAATTCGTATTTTGAAATGTTTTGAGTTAAATTTTCTTTAAATTAGCTTATAAATATAGTGCACATTGTAATGTTTTCAGCCTTAACCATAAAAAACAAGGGAACCTTTTTTGTAAAGCGGAAACTTATTCAAATTATCAATTCATCATAACTTATTCTTTGCCCTAATACTTTTACAACTCATACAATTCTTATTTCATATTTTGCGTGTATTCCATACTTTTTGTTTAAGGTGTTTTCCATTGTGGGTTTCTCGTGTGAATAAAAAATTAAATTCTATTATGTTCAAGGAAATACCAAGCAAGACAGTAAATCCAATGTTATGGTCCTGATTAAGATTGCTAATCTTATTTAATGAACATAATGTTTGTAGTAGAAGGAATTAATTTAAACATTAACACAATTGAACGGATGATTTCGAGTAAATTTTTTATATTTTAGAAGAACATAATACAAAGCTAACTTCAAACCATAAGTTCAGAGAGAGAGAGAGAGAGAGAGAGAGAGAGAGAGAGAGAGAGAGAGAGAGAGAGAGAGAGAGAGAGAGAGAGAGAGAGAGGAAGAGACATATTATGTGGAATCAGACGTGCTCGAACTGAAAGCAAACTTTTAACTTTTAATCTACTTCCACATAATTGTCGTATTTATGTTCTTTCTGTTCCTTGATTCTACACTTTGAATCTATCTATTTTGTATGAGAGTGTGACACTTCCAGCCATTCACTTTAATTTAGTCATTATTTACTGTGGTTACATTAATGTTTATTTTACATTACTTTAAGAACCTGAGAACACTTCATTCTTACGAATCGCCAATAATCAGACAATTGATTACAGAAAAGTGCTCATTATCTCACAATTTCCTCCCCTCTTGTCCGTCTCACTGTTTATGCTTCATCTTCGAAGTCTAGCACTAAGAAATAAGTTTTTCTTTTGGACAAGACCAATTATTTTTTATTTCATTCAGTAATGATATATATTAAAATTGTCATTCGAATTACGGAATGAACTACTAAAAAAAATCTTAGTTCTTATTAACTTTCAATCAACTACTTGATTCACAGATTATTTATTTTATTTAATGTTTTAAACATATTGCTTAGTCCCTAGACTTAAATTCTGCAGCCTACAAGTTTACACTTGAAGCTTTTACACTTCTTCCTGCTGATAAGATCTATGAATCGCGAACATATATGATACTCGATCAATCGAAAGAGGTTTTTGATTTTGTATGCAAAACAGCGGCTTTGTTGAAGCTATAAGCTATAATAATTTGTCATGACTGTATATGCAGTCTTTCAACACAGCCTCCTATACTAACAATACCTTATCTAACAACAAAGGGCTTACCTAACACAATGTGAGGAAAATCTTGGTCGGCTCAACCGATTGAAGTCTACGTAAAATCTTTATCTTTCTATTATAAACATTTTATAAAATTTATTATGATTAACTATAACAAGGGAGTCTTAAGTTAACAAAGGGAGTCTTAAAACCAAATAAAATTGTAGTTATTGGCACGAGTGGCACAAAGTTCTAATAGTGGACTTTTTTCCTATCCAAAGAAATTTTAACTTGAATCGACTTAACTTTCTAGCTATTATTCTGCCTTATTTGGATACCAAGGAAAATAAAAATATGTATACATATTACAACATATTGTGTTGAAACAATTGATTAAGCTTTAGGTTAATGTCCAAAATAAATCATTTCAGTGATACGATATTTGAACAGTTTTGAACAACAATTTCAATCAAATGTTGTTATTGCTATAACGAATAGACCCTTGGCAAGGAATTCATTAGATCATGATATTATGAACCGTTCGAAACAAGTTACTATAGTTAATTTTGTTAAAAGTTTTAATATGTAGACTCTCGAATAAAGTATACTTTCGTTTTAGCGAAACCAAGTAAAAAGATAGAATTAAATACAACAAACAAGTGATTGTGGCTCCCTCTGGCCCACCATACATTGTAAAGCTCGTTTGTCTGTGTGTTGTTTGTTTTAAACAAGTTACTAAGTTGCAAGTTAAAGTTAGTGGATTAGAACTAACTTTCACATCTATAGCCCCTCGATCTAAATTACTCTTCCAATCATGTAATTACAGCATAGGATTTCTTGACTTCATACAAATGATTCGGAAAAGAATTTATGGTGAATGTAAAGACGACAGAATCAGCCATTTAGCTGTAATAGCACGCATTTGTAACACTGACCAAATATTCAGGCCTCAAAATACAGGTATGAGGGGAGAGAGCATAAAACATGTTGTTGTCTCGATATAGGCAGGAACTACTCTCGACTTAAAAGTGCAGAGCTATTACTGACAGTCGAATCTTATCTGATTTATTGACATAGAGCTCTAAAAGATTTCCCTCGATCAATTTGGTTCGCGAACGGATTACTTCTCGAACTAAATTGCTTTAAGACTCTAAATACATTTTAAAATGTTTCCTTGCATACTTAAATGCTAGTATTGCATTTTGGCATATGTATTTTTTACAATAAATTCAGTGCTTCAATATTGTAGTCAATTGTTAATACATTTTGTAACTTAACTATTTTTACCAGTATAAAACTGCACAAGCATTCAAAAGCTTTTTTTCAATAGTCTACGTTACTTTATGAGACCAGGAGAATCACATCAATTCAGCTCAACATCGACGGAAAATTAATCAGACAAGATCCGGAAAACAACATAAAAGGCTTATCCTTCTTGTCCGGGGACCGGGGACTGATGACCGGAACAACTGGGGATTTCAAACTCCATTGCTTTCGCAGATAACATCGTATTTTATATCCTTTTTTAACCGTGTCGGATCAAAATTTATTCCTTTGCTGATTTTTCTTTCAAATTCAAATTTTCAAAATTAAAAAAAAACTATTTTCCTTTCAAAAGACGGAAAAGCATACTGGAATGTTATTAAAACTGTCGTGTTTTAAACTTCGACAAAAACGGTATGATTTCAATCAGAATTACATTCATTTAAGTTTTCGTTTTATTGTTTTTATTAGTGCTGTAGAGATTTGAATTTAACTGATTAGTTTGACGTAATTAATGAATCTGTCCCATTTCAGATATCAATTCCCATTGTCAATCAGAAACATCAAAGCTAATGTGATCCGTTTTTTCATTAGATAAAGTGAAAATACATGTGTATAAACATTGTTACAGCTCTTGTAAATACCACTTTCGTTCTGATAAATTTGGAAATATGTCATACAGAATTTTTATTAATTATATGTCAACCGTTTTATGGGACTATCCTATCGAATACCTTACCATTTGAATCATATTCAACCAACGGAAAATAGTTAATTATGGTTTATCTTTGATAATCTCAGTTGAAATGGTTTAGTTTTAATAATAAAAAGTTAAATAATTTCCACATTTACCAAAATACTTCTCTAAGACTCTTTGTTAAAACTCAATAAATTATATATTACAAATAAAAGGCATTATCAATACATATTAATTCATTTTCGTTTGTTTAGGTATCATTAAAAACTTTAAGTCTTTTGGTATGAAAATTAACTTTATTCTTAGCTTTAACTATACTAAAGCTCATGCCTTTCGACAGATTTTAACATTAAACCTTACAGTCGCTGTTATGCTCTTTATTAGCTAGGATTTCCTCTAATTGGAGTCAATGATTTGTCAATGGACCTTTGGTAATAAATAAATATTCCAAACAAAAACTCTACTGCACCCCTCCTTTAAGAAACTGACTCCGAAAGACCAGGACCAGGTAATTACAAAAATAAACGGGTTTTTCCACTTGGTTTTTTCACCTATTTTTTGTCTTCATGCAGTTAGAGGCTTGAAATATTAGGTTTCATAAACTATAATAAATACATAGTTTTTGCATTTCTAAAATCCATTGTTGTTCCGTCACAATGAAATACAAATCCTTATTATTTAAACTTACTTTGCACGTCACTCATAAATAAAACAAACGCATTAAAAACTACGTAAGAGAACTTTAACCATGTACTTTCCCCGAACAATAATGATTAATCATGACTTTGAGAACAAATTATAAATGATAAACTTTATTGCTTTGACCATGCATCTAGTCAAATAACATGCTGAGATCAGGGGCTTAACACAGCCGAATCAATATGAACCAGCTGCAGCCAGTCTCCGCTCCGATACTGACATTGTCCCATATTGAAAACTCGGTCAGTTTGACCTCAAAAAACTAATATAATAATTTTCTCACCGGGACCTTTTATGCAAGTATAGGGTTGATGGGTGTCACACTTTCTTCTGTTTTCTTAAAAGTAACCAGTAGATTGGGATATATACCGGGTGTCCCATAATAGTCCCCCCCCCTAACTTTTTCCTACATTTTTTCAAATATCAATTCCACACCACCCCCAGACATTATTGGGTAGTTATTACTTTATTTTGAGGGGTACCCAATTTTGGCCGCCATCTTGGATCCGCCATATTGGATCCAAAATAATTTTTTCAAATGTAAAAGTGGTGTTGTGACCCATCATTTCGAACTAGATTTTTTCACTGATTACAATGCCGCAATCAGTTTTTAATATCTCAATTGGTTCTCAAGATATGGGTACTTTAAATTTATTTATTTTCAACCAATTTAAACATTACAAATTGAAAAAATAGGCCCATAACCACGAAATAATGCTTGATAGTGACGAATAACCACCATCAGTCATTGTTGAGCGATTTACACTTAACTTTCACCAATGTAAATTTTTTGGCCACCGTCTTGGATTCGCCATTTTGAAATGAGGTAAGTTATTTCAAATACGAAGTTGGTATTGTGACCCATCATTTCAAACTAGTTTTTTACACCGAATTCAATTCCGCAACCCGTTTTCAGCAATAAAACTTATTTTTTGAAACATTCATATTTTTTGAGATTTTTATCAGAAATATGTCAATATCTTGAAAACTATACAATATAATTAAAAACGGGTTGCGGCATTGAATTTGGCGTAAAAAACTAGTTTGAAGTGATGGGTCACAATACCAACCTCGTATTTGAAATAACTTACTTCATTTCAAAATGGCGGATCCAAGATGGCGGCCAACAAATTTACATTGGTGAAAGTTAAGTGTAAATCGCTCAACAATGACTGATAGTGGTTATTTGTCACTATCTAGCATTATTTTGTGGTTAAAGGCCTATTTTTTCAATTTGTAATGTTTAAATTGGTTGAAAATAAATAAAATTCAAAGTACCCATATCTTGAGAACCAATTGAGATATTAAAGAACGGATTGCGGCATTGTAATCAGTGAAAAAATCTAGTTCGAAATGATGGGTCACAACACCACTTTTACATTTGAAAAAATTATTTTGGATCCAATATGGCGGATCCAAGATGGCGGCCAAAATTGGTTACCCCCTCAAAATGAAGTATTAACTACCCAATAATGTTTGGGGGTGGTGTGGAATTGATATTTGAAAAAATGTAGGAAAAAGTTAGGGGGGGGGACTATTATGGGACACCCGGTAGATGGTTCATTGCCAGTAAAATACTTCACAATGAAGCCCAATCGACACCCACCATTCCCTGATGATTACGATTACGAAAATGAAATAGTATGTGGTGTGATAAAACAGTTTTTTGTTTGGCCTACTTTATGAATATGTATCTATTGAAAGATGTGGGTTTTTGTAAATATTCTTGGGCGGCAACCGAGACATGTTACTATCAATGGTACTACAGCAAGTAAATCTTTAAAAAACATTAATAAAATTTGTATTATATAAACCAAATGTTATTATTCAAACTTATATCACATTTGTAAATTTTCAATCCCAAATAAAACTAACATAACGGACTTAAAATCAATCCAGATTTGGTTAAAAAATACTTTTTCAATTTGAATGAAATATCTGATGATAGTGCGAACTAAAACAAGGTAAAGACTAACTTCTTTTAACAAATCAAATGGAAATAATTTGAAGTTCTCATCCATACGCCTATAGTAAATGCATTGGGCTGCAGGCAGAAAGTAATCATGGATAAACTTATGACGTGTTTTGTGACGTATACAAACCTTCTATGACGTCACTTTAATGTTTTTTCCTTAATATCACGGTAAATTCCCTGATTATTTGCAAATACGGCAGTTCGAGCGTAATTGCAGAGAAAAAGTTCTTAAAGAAGGACTGCGAGTCCTGCGTCTGTACTAATGCCCAAAACTCTGCCGAGTCATTGAGCTGGGTCCAGACACAACACTCCTGTACGTGAGCCAAGTCCTTATTTACGTATCGCGAGTTCAGATTCTAGACTTGGGGCAAAAACTCTGCTTTTCCGCTAAGATATTTTTCTCAGTGCATTAAAATCAATACTTCGGCTTAGTTAACTCTATTTGCATTTTGCAAGCACTTTATTTATTGTGAACTGAGAAAAGGTCTTGCAGACCTCTTTCTCGTCGTCACTCTTCGTGTTAAGTTTAAATGCGATTCTTTAAATTTAAATTTCTATTTTATACAACTTTTTTAAGTACATATGAGACAGTTTTACGTATTTAATTACTACAACCTGATTGTTATTTTTAACGGTTGATTGTATTTATCTTAAATGGACAAAAGCTTTTCATGTAATCAGTTGTTTCCTTAAATTATTGACGTCACAATACTGCACTAAACTTTGAGTTTTACGTAATAATACAACTTAATAAAATGTAATATGTTTTAAACAAAAATAATATTTAAAAACGTTTATAAGACCTTAGATAACGAAAAAGAAAGCTAAATATAGTTTACTGTATTGAAATTCACAGTTAATAATTTTTATATAATTATAAGTTTTCATTTTTTTCAATTAAATTAAGTTTACTTTGATAACAAAATTAAATTTGCTTACTATTATGAAAAGTTGGAATGTACACATTCCCTTCCCCGAGTTTGTTATGAAAAAGTGAACAATCTACTCCAGGAAATTAAATTTCTATAAAAGTAATAACTGCGTTGTAGCGGGCTCTGCTCTTCCAACACTCGCTTCTGTAATCTACGTTCCGTGTAATATATCTGAAACACGCCGTTAAAAACATAAACAAACAATTAATTACTCTTTTGGTTGAACTAAATGTTTATTATCGTATTGACCTTTAAATGTGAATACGATCGATGCGACAGCTAAAAACTTACTCGGTTTTAAACTTGGAACAATTAATACTAGGCAAGAAGAAATAAGGTTTCATATTATTGATCTAATAGTTAATTAAGTTTGTTTAAATTAATAGTTATTCACAGATTGACTTTAAATAAATGTGTTCTTTATTTATTTAATCTTCTCTCCTAGGTATAAGCACTTGTACAGGTAGACCTTTTGAGGAATGAGAATAATTGTTTTTACGAAACATAGCCAATTCCTTACGAGGAATATTGGGGCTTTTTATGCGGGAAATGATGTTTTATTTTTAACTGTATCAAGTGGAACTGTTCAAAAACATAATTTCCTCCTTTAGCTAAAACAAGATGACGATGTTGAAACTTAAGTTTAAATATTACGAAACGTCATAAAATTGTCGGCTTGAAAAGTATATTTTTGACCTTTTAATGAGGAAAGGTTTCCATTTTAGAGAATCGGAATAACGACTATGTCAACACACACGCCAAATAGGACAGAGCAAATGGTTTAAAAAGCTAATCCTTGAGTTTAGACAAGCCAACTGGCAAAGTTGTCCTTTATTATATCTTGCCAGAATTATCTGGCTGGCCTAGGTTTTCCGATAAGCTTTACATCAATGTCTTCCATAAAATAATATTGTTAAATAAAATTAAAAACCTACTAATAATATCTTAAACGGGTTTCATTGACATCTAGCTACTTTTCCACGCAACTTCTGGAATAAAACTTGTTCTCAAACATGGATTGCAACAAGGGTACACAATAGTTCTAAAGTTAATTTTTACCACGTTGATATTTTACCAATTTTTCACTATTTTTGAAATTCATTATAGCGAAGGATTTGATAGTCCTTTTTAATAGGACTTTTCCATTCGCTTCTAGTGTTAAAACTAAACTACGTTTTGGGAGGTAAGGTAACTTCTCCCGTTATCAAGTAACCCTACTTAAAATTGCATTAATTCACAGAGAAGAATCAAACAGGAGTCGCTTTTAAATGGGTTTTCCGTTACACCAAAGAACTAGTTATAGTCAAATCCAGTTACAGTCACAGTTCTAGTTCAGTTACTAGTTACATCCAGTTTCTAGTTATAGTTAAGTTAAATTAGGAGAGAGCAGCGATTTTAAGTAGGGTCACCTTTTACTTTCTACTATTCTAATTTGCTGTAATTGCAAATGCTTTGTACGGTTTTCATGTATTAAATTTTTA
Organism: Flexamia atlantica; assembly: GCA_035578135.1. Taxonomy (NCBI): domain Eukaryota; kingdom Metazoa; phylum Arthropoda; class Insecta; order Hemiptera; family Cicadellidae; genus Flexamia; species Flexamia atlantica. The sequence continues at coordinate 1,269,010 of JAQJVK010000030.1, read as the reverse complement.
ACATGTTATCAATTAAACACAATAAGAAATTAACAAAAAATTACTAGTCAAAAATATTACACTAAAACAAATATCAATATGACAACTTATCCAGTCTATATAAATGTCGTGAAGCACCTTAACGCTTCACGACATAAAATAAAATTAACTGCCTCAAGTGTTGATATGTACTTTTTAAATTGCTGCCTTGACTGCTCATCGTACACACTGCTCATATTACATACAAATGTCATGATTGTGGCTCACAAATCAATCAAATAAAAAAGATAATTTTTAAAGTGAACAGTATACAAACTAAATAAGTTTCTTAAGATTGGAAATGTTAGCGAATTTCCCCTATAGGGAAGAAGCTATTACCGTAGGTCTCATGGTAAGACTTAAGCCCGGGACCATGATAACTTTTCGTTTTGGGGCCACCAGAAGCAGAAAACACTATTCGTTCGAATTTTTATATATATATAAATATCTATATATATATATATATATATATATATATATATATATATATATGTGTCTGTGAGCACGATAGCGGCCGCAAAAATGGTCCGATCTTAATGAAATTTGGTACAGACATGTAAAGTGGTAATCCCTCGGACGAGTTCGTAAACCAGCCCGATCGGACCACCGGAAGGGGGGGGTAAAGGGGGATAAACCCCCCCAAAATGGGTTTTTTGGGTTTTTTACATAGGAAAATAAAATTTATCGAATTTTGGTTGGCACCATTGAATTCAGCTCAAAAAAACAAACAATTTAGCATTTTGAATCACTGCTCTATGTCCAATGGTTACCGAGATATTGAAAGTGGTAAACACAGTACGTTGTCCCAATGTTAACCTTATGGGAAATAAGTAAAATTCTAGGGGACAAGACAAATGACCAACTCGGCATTTGACCAACTGGGTTCCCCATCACGTAGGGACGGCTAGCTCCATAGACGCCGTTTGATCACAGCTGTCAGACAGGCTCCGGCACACGGGAGACTTATGGATCGCTATGATGACCCGCTGGGCACATGGGAGACTTATGGACTGAACAGCAGCAGGTGTGCCAACCTCTTCAGAATATTCATGAGTAATAATTATTGTAATTTCTGAATGATAATGTTATGGTTTAAGCGGTTTGATGTTAATATTTAATTCGAAAAAGATACAATTACAGTAATAAAAAACGATAATCTTATCTGATTTTTTACGATCGTTATTTAGGGCCTAATGATTATTTTAAAATTTAAAGTTGTGTAGACAAAGGGGGAAAAAAGGAATTAATGATCACAAAAAAGAAGATAGCGACGGAAAAAACAAAATATTACAAACTTTGCATTCCATATTTATTTTATACGAGAATTATTTATTTCTATCGAAGGTGGTGAAGTGGCAGTTTTGTTGTTGTCAGCTGAGGGGCAATTTTAGATGTGTTCTTATGGTCAAGGAACAAATTTGATTGCAATGTTTCACTGGAAACAGTTATTGTTTTTGGTTAAAGAGAAAATTTAATGAACAAAAGGTTACTCTACCAAGAAATACTATAAACAACATCCTATGATATACTTTTATATTTTCCCCCAGGTCATAACACACAATGCAATGGTCCCATAAGGGCAGTTCAATAGGCCTAAAGATAATTGGAACTGTTGGAAACCCTCATAGAAGTCCCTCGCATTTTAGTTATAAAAATAGATCCAGAAAGATTATTGTAAAGTGTTAGCTTTAAGTAGGCTATTTTTATCGCAAATAATTGCCTCAGGGTAATTAAGGTGTTAGGTACTAGCAAAAGTACTTCTGCTTTTCAATTAATTTTAAGTCTAACCAACAGTATATTATCAACTTATGATCACAGAAGGCCTAGTTATAAAAATACAGTGACCAGACCTCAGTAACTTTTCGATGGTTTTAATACAAAGTAAATTTTCCTTTCTACGGGTAGATTAACCATACGGTAGCAAATTGAAGCTGTGAAGATTCAAAAATCTTGTTCCCGCACTGAAGTTGAAATCTGTGCCTTATCACACATGAATACGCGATGGCTCAGTGGACAACGCCTTGGGCCACTTGTTTCGATGTCCCGGGATCGAATCCCGCCATACCACGAAATTTTTACATAGTAATCGGCACAAAGAATTTTTTTGGGTGTAAGTAAATGACTCCACAATAAATTAAATTGAACTTTAATTTCAACTTTATTTAGATTCGTTGAAGCCTCTATAATTTTTACTTTCCTTCTTTCAATTCATTTATCAACTAATTATTACATTAAAATTCCATAAATGAATTTCAAACCTACATTATTGAAGTCATACGATTTGAGTAAGTGAACGCTGAAAAGCCGGTAGGCCTACTTAAGAATTTAAAACATCCATTAACTTCAGGCATCAAGAAAAACTGTAGGCCTTATATTACCTTATTAATTCAGTAAACCCTTGTACATAAAACAACTAAATCTAAGTAATATTTTGGTGATTTTATTAACAAAGAAATATTTTTCAAGAGAATATATTGATGATTATGTAACCGTTAACTTAACCGAATACAGATTCCTTATTGCCTTCGAAAATCTCAATTACCCTAATTCAAAACATTTATCTATTGATTATAACGTTAATAATTATAGGCCTAAGTCAAAATGTTATCATTCACCGCCAAAAACCCGGTGAGCCTAACTTAATTGGATTGATAGTATTAAGGCATTCATTAATCCATTAATATCATTCCTCAAAACCAAAGTCTACATGGCTTATTCGTTCAGAGTGCCTACAAATGCCTTTAAAATCGAGACGAAGCTCGGGGATGCGTATTTAAACAGAACTACTACAGCAAGATACAAAATACCAGAATTATAAGTTTATAGATACGCCGACTATTTCAATAATTAGCTATCTTTTCTAACGATTCTCCGAATTTTATCACATTTTATTAAACAAAAAACTTGGATTACGAAACATAACATTTTATTACAATTAAACTTGGATTTATGTAAGCCGAATCGAAGGTTTCCATCGTGTCAATTCTATTATGTCATCGAGTTGGCAACAACAACGTCGTGAGTGAGTTCGTTTATCGTTTAGATGTTGATGAATGAATGAAATAAACAACAACCAATAGCGTTCGACGTTCGACGATAGTGTCGAGCGGTGTGCTCTGATTGGTCAAGCGCTGCGTCACAGTGATGGAGAGAGCCTGTTGGCCAAACGCTCTATACTAGCGTCTAAGGGCAAGAGATAACGCCGTGATGGGGAACCCCAGTCGGCCCAGTTGGTCAAACGCCAAATCGGTCAAATGCATGGATCCCAAATTCTACCTCTCGGTTATTTCTCAACATATCTTGATAAAACTTGGTAAATGGCTTTTTCTAGTTCATATCTACTAAATATTGAATTAAAACCACCCAGTTTTAATATACCCGTAGCAGCAAACCTGCATACTCATTCCCCATGTTAATTCTTATGGAGCTTACCAAAACATGTCAAATCTCGCTATGTTGGATTGAAATGTTGTTTTGCATTTGAAATTCGCTGAGTATGCAGGTCTGCTGCAACGGGGATATTGGTTTTATGTTTATAATATTGGACGTTTCTCAAGAATTGTGACTGGAATTCAATTAGTTTTCCCGCCGCAGACGCTGTTGAACGTTGAACAAGTTCCAAGTTGTCCAATTGAACTCCGTTTAGTGGCTAATAAGCCGACCGTCGAAAGATGACAAAACTTTTCAATGGTTCGAGATGTTTATTTCTTATTTTGGATTTTTCAAAGTAAATTTGTCATTTGTTTGAATCTAGCAAATTTTCATTCCTAGAAATATAATACTGATTGTAGATTTACAAGATTTCGTCAATATTAAATAAAAACCAGAATGAAATATTTACTAAATTGCACATGTTTTATCCACTGTGGAAAATATATACAAGCTTAAAAACACACTTCATTTATATACTTAGTACGTGTGATCTAAACTTTAAAGAGGGGCTGTATTGTTTAAGTTATAAAACTTTATCACAAGTGACAGACGGGGTCCTTGGTTGGGAGACGTTTACTCCCCGATACTGGTTATCTCCACACGCGATCGCGGCCGTCGCCACGAGGCTGGGGGAGCGAGGATAACTAATGTAACTGTATAATTATTCTTCTCTAGAGGACTTATCTAAGTGAAACGAAGTTTTCAAATATCTCATTAAAAATTTTCAAATTTAAAAAATACTTTTAAGTTTTTTTAATCTTTAGCGTTTGTTTGTGAACTTTATTGTTTTTAAAATATAACGCTTAAAAATTGTAACAGTTTCAAATGAAATCAAACAAATTTTTTATTCATTGTCGTACATTTACAGCTAATTACAAAGATGTAAATAAAAATCACATGGGTCGAATTATCTGTGCGTGATTGAGTCGATATCTGGCTGCGTATTAGTTTTAAAACTAAAATAGAAGCACTCTTTCTCACAGTGAAAAAAAGCAAACGAATTACAGTTAAAGAAAGACTAAATAAAAAATAACTAAATACTACTACTAAAATAAATAAATAATAGAATTTAAAAAAAGGATTTGGAAAACATTTTATAAACAACAAAATACAAACATGTTATCAATTAAACACAATAAGAAATAAACAAAAAATTACAAGTTAAACATATTAAACTAAAACTAATATCAATATGACAATTTATCCCGTCTACAAACAAGAAACAACAACAAAACAACAAACAACAACAACAAAACAAAATATAGTTTTCTTCTTTGTTTGAAATTCATTGTTGGTGATGGTGATTTTATATTTTGATTTTGATTTTTGCGGACATTTGCCATCACTGATTAGTAAAACATAAGTTTCACGACGATTCGGGATCTTAGTTGAAAAAATAAAGTTTGTTGGAATGGTAAAAGTAAAAACATAATACCTTATCCTGTACTTGATCTTATATCGTACACCAAACATGCACGAAGAACTTTCAATGGCTGCAAATTTGTGCTAAATTATATACAAATACATAACTGAGCACTAAGTAACTGAGGAACTAAATTACTGTAAAAGGAACATTTTAATGAAAACACCTGATTCGTGAGGTTTGGTGCTTACTTACGGGACAACATGTAGGGCTTGTAAGTCTCGGTTAAAATTGGTAACACTTAATTTTTTCAAATCGAAGGGCTCATGCCGCTGTGATATCAATATTTCTGGAATGGATGGTTCTTTAATTTGGAATAAATCGATACAATATCAATTTAACGCTCTACAGCGGTCAAAGCAGCAATGGTCGTGTTTCGCAATGCCTGCAGCACGTTATTAATGTCATATGGAAGTCCAAATCTATTTAAACCAGTGGTTTTTTTTAAACAAACTAATAATTGATATTGATTTTTATTCAAAAAATATATATAACAGTCTCAACCAGCTTTTAAATTTTTTTTAAAGTTCTGTACTGTATTGTTTGGTAGAGACGATTGCAAGTTTTACAGTAAAGTGATTACAGTATTTTATATGGGAATTGTGCGGATCCAATATTGGAGGATTTTGCAGTGTCAGAAATGATTTTTTTCATACACCTGATTTCTATTTTCAGAAGGAATTTCACCTGGCAGGGGTAATAATGAGAAAATAATGTCCCTTACTTATCACTAAGAGATAGTGAGTCGGTGGCACAGTTGGTAGCGCACTCGGCCCCGGTTCTATGGCGGCAGCGTCGCAAGATCGAGTCCCGGTGATGCCGCATACTTTTAGCAGTACTGTTCATCCTTGTACTGTACCGGCTCACACCTTGGATTTGCTTAATAACTTCCACGCACAGGCCTGACGCCCATGTGGGGGACAAATGCAAGGTAAAAAGAGGCCATCACCCTCTTAAAAATAAAAAATAAAATACCTGTGTAGTATACAGTATTGGTAAGAGGTAATTGAGGGGTATGATGATCGGTACGAGATACTTGTGTAGTAAAATGATCAGTAGCAGATACGTGTGTAATGTAATGATCGGTAGGAGATACTTGTTTTATATAATGATCAGTAGCAGATACTTGTGTAATATAATGATCGGTAGGAGATACTTGTGTAGTATAATGATCAGTAGCAGATACGTGTGTAATGTAATGATCGGTAGGAGATACTTGTTTTATATAATGATCAGTAGCAGATACTTGTGTAATATAATGATCGGTAGGAGATACTTGTGTAGTATAATGATCAGTATCAGATACGTGTGTAATGTAATGATCGGTAGGAGATACTTGTTTTATATAATGATCAGTACCAGATACTTGTGTAATATAATGATCGGTAGGAGATACTTGTGTAGTATAATGATCAGTAGCAGATACGTGTGTAATGTAATGATCGGTAGGAGATACTTGTTTTATATAATGATCAGTAGCAGATACTTGTGTAATATAATGATCGGTAGGAGATACTTGTGTAGTATAATGATCAGTAGGAGATAATTGTGCAATATACAGTATCATTGTGAGAAATCTGTGTATGGATGTAAAGAACCTGCGTATGGAGGTAAAGGAACCTATGGGATATTGAAGCAACCTGCACAATTAAGCCTGATTGACCAACTAGGCCCGTGGTTTCAACTAGTATTCACAAACCGAAGTCGATTTGTATTTCATACATCTCAACCAATTTATTTATTGAATCAAAGGTAACGTGTTGAACTGAACATTTGTGAACATTACGTTGCGTTGGATGTTTATTTAATTACCTTATTCAATTCATGTTAAGCGTCTGACGACATATGTTTCATTCCCAAACACTTCATCAGAGTGACAATACTTGCCTCCATAATATTTAAAAGGATTGGATAGAGTAATGTGTTTATTATTATTTATGTATTCCAATCCATCAGGGTCGCAATGAATACGATCATCCATTACTGGGATTACACATCAGAAATTAATATTTTAAAGTCCATCCATGATTATCAGATTAATTATGATTTGACCATTTAAATAAACTTGATTTAATTGATCGGATCATAATTAGTGTGATATTTTAATAATCATTTCTAATTGTGTTGAATCGGATTCATTACGATACCTGAGCTGTGTGGGCGGATTGTGAGGCTGCCTCCGCTCTTCATCATCAATCAATTGATCTCAGTCAAACCAATTTGAGCTATAAATTATAACAAAGCAAACTACGTGGCTTTCCTATATTAAACCTGATTTAGTAAAAAGTTTGTCTGCTAAAAAATAAAATGTTATTCGATGCATACTCATTACGCTAGTAGACAAAATGTACAACGTACCTAACTAGCCGAGGAGGTTGGATGATTTACGAACTGTATGTAATTAGGAAAATCATATTTTTATATGAGGAGGGATAATACATTTTTGAGTAACATGCGCAAGATTGGCTTTGCCGCCCTCGAAATAAGTATATATTCAGATTCGTTGCGAAAGTCATTTTCCTCACGTCCAATGAGTAGGTTTTCTCCTTTAAAGAAATCATAATTAACCAAATAACTTATAAACAAACATTAAGATACCATTGTTTTGACCAAATATTGCACTATTTCAATTTCTATATCAAAACGGAATCGTTACTTTTTTAGGATTTTAGTTTACTTAAAAGCACAGTTGAAAATTGTTTTATTGCAATTTGGTTTTTTATTAAATTTTAGTAGATTTTTTTTAATTACTTAACATATTTTCAAAACATCATTTGCATTTTTAAACATACAAACACCTCCAGTTTTGACTCGTTTGACCAATTTAGTTATCTCATTTGAAGCCTAAAAGCATTCTTCCTTAAATGTTTTTATTTTTAATAATCCATGCAGGCGGCATATGCCAATTTTATTATAAATATTCCTTTTAACTTCTTAATTTTATAGTTTGCTTATTTGAATCAACAGTATTAATTGTCTTACAAAGGTCAAATTAGAGTACAAATTAGTTAAAACACAATAACTCTTTAGCTTTGAAAAGAGGGCGGAATTCCTTTGTAATAAACCAATGAAAGGGAAGCCAGAGGTGATAAGAACTGTTACAGTCGGCTGAAGGAGGATGAAGTCTATCGTCTGCTGTTATTAGTGCCCCTTGATGTGTCTCTTGGCCATCTGTAATTATTGAGTTGTTTGGGTACATTTTTATTGCCTTGAAATAACTAACATTTTACCTTGTTTTTAGCTGTTTGGGTACCAGTAATTATTCTGTTACGTTTTTATTCGCAAACCTTTTCACCGTATTGATTATGTCTACCGCACAAATACTATGTTACAAGTCTTTACGACTATTTAAAAATTGCATGGTTCTGTGATGGATCATAATTTTTAATTTACACTTTGGTAAGTGTGAGTACCAAAACATTACATACACAAGTGTAAGTGAAGTTGAAAATTTCCACAACTTTGTGGCAACGATTGTGTAAGCGATTGTATTACATGACATGTTTTCAAATACAAATAATTTGCAATTCGTTAGATTGAAGAACGCTGCAGAGCACACAGCCAGTTAAAAAAAAATTGAAAAAAACCAGTCAGATAAGGATCTTATAATCTATAAAAAAGCTACTAGATTTGAGGACAATGTAAGCCAATCAAGGAACCATGTTTGTAAAACTAACGGGTCTCGGCCTCCGTTGAAGTAGTTTATTTGAAGTCTCAGCAGCTGTTCAATAATTGTATTCTCGTAGGTAGAACATAACTTTGTCCAGAAAGTTGTAGGTCTTCCTGAAGAAAACTTAAAGTTGGTTGTGTGCTCTGAAGTGTTCTTCAATCTACCGAATTGCCAACGGTATTGGTATTGGAAAACATGTTATGTATACAATACTCATACGGCTTACACAATCGTTGCCACAAAGTTGTGGGAATTTTCAACTTAACCTACACTTATGTATGTAATATTTTGGTACTCACTCGGACCAAAGTGTAAGGTAAAAATTATAATCTATTTCAGAACCGTGCAGTTTTTAAATAGTTGTAAAGACTTGTTACATAGTAATTGTACGGTAGACGTAATCAATATGGTAAAAAGGTTTGCCAATAAAAACTTAACAGAATAATTACAGGTACTCAAACAGCTGAAAACGAGGTAAAAAAGTTAAGAGGTTTTAAAGCAATAAAAAGGTACCAAAACAACACAATAATTGCAGATAGGCCAGAGATACAACAAGGACACTAATAACCAGTTTTAAATTAATTATATTTGAGTACTCAGATTGACTTGATTTATGTATTAATATAGATAACAAATGTATTTATAGGCAGTAAATATGGGGAGGATCTGATATGCACCGTATTTTAAAGCATAGGTTTTACACCTGCCCAGTCGTTTTTTTCGCAACCCGACAATAAATTAAGCTTAACAATATAATTTGATAGTGATTTCCCACTTTGCCGAGTCTGCGAGAAAATTAAGTTTAAAAAATTTAGTTAGACATCATATTTTAGTTTGGTTATGTTTAGTTATATTGACGTAATATTTCAATATTGGTCTGTAATTTGACATGGAACATTATTAACTAAGTATTAAACGAGTTGACATAGAAAAAATGAAATGTATCACTGCAGTTAAATAAAAAACTGTGAAACTGTAAACCTTTTATTGATTTACAAAAACCGAATAAAGTTTAACTGAAAAATATTTTCGGTGGAGTTGTTCAGAGGGCAGGAAAATTAAACCCTACCCTCCAGCTGGACCAGCTGGATTCCGGTCTCCTCCAATAGAGAAGAAAGGAATCCTCCTAATTGTGCTTGTCAATTTCAGACAAACATTTTATACTCTTAATTAGCATTTTATGTGTTGGAAATTGGGTGAAAACTATATTATTTTATTGTTGGTTATTTTAACAGAAAACAGCGCATAGTTTTATTTAAATTATAAAGCTGGAGATGTGTTATTATTTACTTTTACTATAATAATAATAATGTAAAATAATAATGTAAAATTTGAACTAAAACTAATCAAGCAATATTCCATATTTTACATTACTTCGCCCTTTAAAACAAAAAATATATTCCATTCTATAGTTTTATCAATCTTTCCTGAAAATTTATAATTATTTATTATAACTAAAGAGAACCTAACAAGTTATCCAAAAAATGCCATATCATCTCTTGTATTTTAAAGCCCAACATAGGGTAGTGCTGCACGTTAACAGGAAGGAATGTAGACACAAGATATTTGAGTTTTTAATTAAAATGTAGGGGCTTTTTGTGTCGTTACATGTTTTTTCCCACCCTTAATAAAGGGCATAAAAACTAAACAAACAAACTTGTATTTTACATTAATTATTTACGTATATAAGGCAATCAACAATAAAAGTTCACAAGAAATGTACATCGTTTCTTACAATTCACCGGAGGTCTAGCTTTAGTTTGAAGAATTACACGAAATATCACATAAATGAGTTTTAAAGGCGCTTCCGGCCGATAAAAGCCTCATATTGTGTCCGATGATTGGGTTTTGTGTGGCGTGAGGATTCACTCCATCGTGGCTTGACTGGCATTGCCCTTTTCTGTATTAAATTTATGTTTATTTTATCTATCAATAAACGACCAATTGATAATTTTTAACTATTCGAAATGTGAACGCGTTAAAAATACATTAGCATATTCCCTAAACAAAATTGTAAAAAAAACTCATTGTTATTTCCAAAGTGGAACGCCTAAGTTTAATGTTTTATTTGTTTTTATGTTAGTTGTTTGATCGGCAGATGATTCTGTTCTTTTTGGTTTGGATTAGAAAGTGCATTGGATTCTGGAAAAATTGCATGCAATTTTCCAGAAATTTTCTAGTTTTCTTTCTGGAAACTAGAAAGTGCATTGGATGCATTGGATTCTAATGCTGAGCATTGAATGTATGTAATAACTTATACATTATTAATTGGATTGTTCTCACAACCCAAAGCGATCTAGGATTGTTGAGCTAGCCAGTTGTATCGCTCTGTGGTAGTTTTTAATAGCGTGGCTAAATTGTTATGGTGCGTCCCGATACAATAACCGTGTACAATCACTAGAAAAATTTAACACATAGTCATTTTATCAAACTAGTAAATATAGTATTTCGTTTGTGGTTAATTTACTTGAATCTTCAACCAAAACAACCGATTCAACATAAACCTTCAAAGATTCAAAAACATTTACACCGCAAAATTAATCTCGTCAAATACATTAAGAAAGGGGGGAGTTAACAGAAGTAATTAGTCCGATGAGTCGTGAAATCAACCCCCATCTCGCTCTGATACATCACTGTCCACACCCGGGCGCTGTGAAATATTTTGTAGGATGTTTAAAAGGTTAAATACCTGTAATCAGCCTCGTGATTCTGAAATCCACGTCAAGAGAACTACAGGTATTTAAACTTTTAAACATTGATCAACGTGATTCAGAAAACTACTAAAAATGAAATTTTCTAGGAGTATTTTGAAACAATAAACGATTATAACCCGGGTTCAACTGAGCACATCTTTATCACTCAGGGTATTATCATCATATTCGTTAGAAATAACCCGTTTGACTTAAAACTTTCGTTTTTACTGACATTGCAGATGAATTGTTTTGTGCTTCTTCCAGAAGTGCCATGTATCAATATTCCGAAATTATATTCGTTAATGTCTAAAAAACTAAGATTTTTCGACTTAAGCTGTTGTTTTTTTTTTTTTTTGGAAATAAATTTATAACCGTCATGACAACTCTTCAAACTTATAACTTCATAAAAAGTTGTATTTTTATACTTTGGAATTTATTTCAATAACATAATCTAGTACACTAATTATACCATGAAAAAATATTCCACCTACTTTTTACTATAATAAAGACTAGAAGAACGACTAGAAAGCCAAAGCATGTCAGTGGACATTTTCTCATTATGATAACAAACTGAGCCCAAACAACTCGGTAATGGAAGCTTTTACTGCCGTGTTCAGCTGAAAACAAGACTCGGGCTTGGTTTTATTAAAATATACTCTCAATCTTCATACTCTTGAGATTTAATTTATGATCTTCCTAATCGCGAAATTTATATATTAATCACAACTGGTGTTTTCTTAAGGAGTCTCAATCTATTCACGTAGAAGAAATAAGCAGCCACAATCATTTTTTATATGGCGCCTGCAAACTTCTACCTACGCAATATGGACACAGCGATCATATTACATCACGGCAATGAAAGCGTTCTGCATTTTAATTATGCGCCATCTAATCTGTATTTATTTTACTTTTAATTGTTAATGTACCGTACTTTAATCTTGTTGCTCCTGTCACAGCAGACATGCACTTACCGAATTTAAAATACTTGAAACATATATCAACCATAAAAAACTATATTCGACAAAACTAAAATTTCCCTCTGAGAATAACATTAGGATTAAGTAAGCCCATGCACGCCATTGAATACTGGTTGGTTTAAATTCAATATAAAGAATAAATTGACTTGAATAAGCCATATATCCACCTTCATAACATTTCATAACATGTGAAAAAGTAAGATTTTTTACACCCGAATGTATTATTGATTTCTTCAACTAGAATTAGATATTAGCTTTCATACCTTTAAATTTTTCGTTCAAGTTTAAAGAGATAACAATTCCTCTTTTTAAACTTTTTTCTCAGTAACAATAAATTTTCTTGTAGAATTCATTACGAAATTAAAAATAAAAATTGTACTTTTCTTATTAAAAGTATCGCTTTTGGTTTTTAAATCCGTTGTATTTTTACTAATGTCTTACAGTTATCAAAGCGTTTAATCTAAGTGAAGCCATTCCGTCCTAAGGCAAACGTCCGCTAAACTCTCAAGATTATTTGATTTCCTCCAAGGAAAGTGTGAGAGCGAGAGGAGGTTTTGTGGAGGTTTTCTCCAATAAAGGTCGCATATTGTGGGGATGATTGTATCGTGTAAAACATGGGGATTAACAATGTCGCTGCTGCTTTCATGTTTACCTTCACATTGACGTAAAGGTATTACATCGGGGAAATATTATCTACCTCATCTATTACATGTGGTCCCTTTGGCATCGACAAACTTGAATACGTTAGGATTTTTTAAATATTCCACATATTTATAAGTGCAGGTTTCTTATTTAATTTGAAATCCCTGCTGTTTAACATTTTAATGTCAGCAAGGAAATTGAAATAAAAACATTCCAGGGCGGTGAAAAATACATTCAGCTTTGTTATTTATTTCCGTTTGTCATTTTTCAAAAATGGATGAATGACGGAAATGTGTCGCGTTGAAAAGTCGCGATCAACAACTATCAGTCATCCCTGATGGCTCTGGGGTGGAACCTTTCAAAATAAAGGCTGATATATTAATTTATTTTATTTACTGACCCGTTGACGGTCAATTTGGATAGGACTAACAATATTAAAGGGTCGTAAGATAAAATATCCAAATTACGGAGAGGTTAATAGTATATAAGGACATACAATCATACTTTTGATGACTAATTTATGACTAAAGTACTTTTTCAATTTCTTAACAGTTGGAAATCATACCGGTACAATTTTACTAATGTCGGCTTAACATGACAAAATGTTTTTATTAAGGGTTGAGTTTGAAGTGGACGTAGTCTAACTCGGTCACCGACAGAGTATTGATGTCAAATATTAATTAGGCTTGAAGGAGTGTATAAAACAACATAAGGCATCATATGAATTGTAATTTGCAGTCTGATTTAGAGGTCAATTGATAAAAATTAAACAGTTTACAGCAGCACACTCTGTTGGTGCTCAATCCAAGTCAGGTACAATTCAGGGAAAAAAGAGAGGTGTGTGCACAGTCAGCTGGTATGATGTAGTTGGGCTCACGCAACTAGCACCTATGACGATTACAATGCAAACTAGGTTACACAACTCAATAAAAATATTTATGTGTTCGGTCTTAGTTCAGCTTTCATACCGCAAGGTCCACTAGTTGCATGAGACCAACCACGTCATACCAGCTGACTGTAAGTGTACACACCTTTCTTTTTTCTTTACACCATGCAATTTAGCTATATTGCTGTAAGGCTGTAAAGTGTGGGCACTGAAAGGTCTTCAAAACCTGACACACAAAATTTGGCACAATTTTTACAAGGACCTTAAAAAGGCTCCTTCTGGATCAATAATTTCATACATTTGTTTGAAAAATTCACTTGAAATTTAAAAGTTCGAGATTAATTTTAATATGTTCAAACTCTGTGCATTGTCCATTATTTATTTACTAATTTATGTTTGGGTTTAATCAAATCACAAACATGAGTGAATTCATTGAAAAGCAGATTAAATAGTTATGTGAACATAACTGTCAATTTTTTAAGTGTGTAAAATATAGTAAATTTTTCAGGAATCCTCGTGAAGCTTTAGAGACACCTACTTGGAACATAGTTTTTTAAATGAATTACTTGGAAATACTGCACATCTATTTCAAGCTATTGTTACTGTGCTACAACGCTACTATTGGAAGAATAGATACTCAACTACACTTACCTTTATGATCTGCTGCCTCCAAACATAATTTTCAACTTCAAAGAGAATCTTAAATCTTCTAGCATTAATCACTATAGAGATGCAGGAAGGCGGTGATGGGAAGATAATTGGACAACACTAAACACTTATCACTAATTTGCTGTTGGAGCTAATAGGCAATTAGTGTTGGAGTGTTAAATTACCTCGAGACAAGAGCCTTTATAAAACACGATCCATTAATCTAGTGTAACGTTTTCTTACATGGTTGTGGCTGGCCAAAGTATTGTAAAAAGTATTCATTAGTTTTTTATGCTGAAAAATTCAGATTATAATAATTATGATTTTTTTTATAAAACATGTTTTTATACAGAGGGCGTTTATTATACTGTATAACTTAATACCACAAGTGGAAAATATGAAAATCAAAACGTCACTAAATTCGAAACTAAATTATTGAAGTAAAAGATTTTCGGCGAATATGGATTAATGTTTTTAATTCAGGCCACAGGAGTAAATTTTCATCAGTTTGAAACTATTTTTAGATATGTATACGTTCTTTCACTACACGCTTTGTTGAAAAACAAAATCTAAACTGAGATTCTGAATGTTATACACATTGTACGATTGTAACGAACGTCTTATAACTGTTATTTTTTACGTCACTCTATAGTCGTGAGTCTTTATTTCAAAATACGTTTCTATAAATAAATCAATGTTTTGAAGGGTCAAGAGTTGGGATTACAAGCCCCATCCAAAGGAAAACAATGAAAAAACGTTGAGGAATCATAGACGGAGCTCGTTAACTTCACAATGTCAGTTACAAATAGCTTCCAACGTCTTAGGAATTCGTCCCCTCATAATTATTTGTTTTTATTTTTTGCTGCAGATAAACTGACAGTTTAAGCGTAAAAATCATTGACCTAAACGAATCAGTAAAATAAATACGTAATAATCTTTAGCAATGAATCCCTAATCCTACATCTTAATTTTCTTAATTTGTTTCTTACAAAAAAATTATTTCATCAAAGATTTGATCAGGGTTCATTTAATTAGAACTTTTAACTTAGGAAACGAATACATCCTGCTTAATACAGGGCTTCTCAACCTTTTTGCTGATACTGATATTGTTTATCTATAAATTATATCTTCACATCAGTTTTGTTTTTGAACAATCCAAATTATTTGCTAAGCAAAATCCAAAGTGTCTACAATAAAAGACAATACTGTAGACAGCAAGTAATCGTATCATTTTTGTCAATCTGATATTTTGGTAAATTGAAAACAGTGTAACCAATACAAAACAAAATTCAGAGTT
Source organism: Flexamia atlantica (assembly GCA_035578135.1). Classification (NCBI taxonomy): domain Eukaryota; kingdom Metazoa; phylum Arthropoda; class Insecta; order Hemiptera; family Cicadellidae; genus Flexamia; species Flexamia atlantica. The sequence goes on along the minus strand of JAQJVK010000030.1, from coordinate 1,253,324 downwards.
AAGATCGATCCCGTAAAGAAAGCTGAAAGATGTGCCAAGCCACTCGAGTGCTGCAATCCCTGCACTACCAGACAGAATTGTGACGTCATATACAATTGTGTGCGGTCATCTCGCTGAGTGGGCGAGATTGACCGAGTCGACAACGAGTGTCGACTTATCACGTGAACATCCGGTCAAAGTTCTTATCTTCCGCTCTTCGATAGCTAAATTCACGATCACCTGACCAATTAAAGCACCCGATTATGATGAATTCGTTTATTTGTAAATGTTAGCTCGTTTCATAGTCTATCTGTTATACAAATCATAAAGTTTGTCTTATTTAATTTAAAGTAAATCTCTTAAAAAAGTACAGATTCGTCTCTAAAAATATAAAAATGTCGTGAAAATCACCCCACGCCTTATAATATGTGTTTATTCACTTTAAAGCTTAAAAGGCAGTGTTCTGAATTGTTGACATGCACTATAATGCCCCATAAAGCAAGTAATGTGTGGATAATTATTACCATGTTCGATATAATTACCGAGGTAATATTCCTCTCAGATAATCAGTGTAAGCCTGACAAAGGGAGGAACGAGATTACGTGTTAGATTGGACAACGGCCCGAGTGCCCTGATTGGACTGGGGGCGCTCCACGTCCAAACTGTGACAAATGCAGATCCTACTTCTTACAGGGCGGAAAATAAGTTTTCATTATGTTTATTATGAAGCACAAAATCGTATTTCTTTAATTTTTATTATAATTAAGTTGATTAGCTTAATGTTTAAATGAAAACTCGTATATAGACTGTTACTTGACTGTTTCTATTGTCGTAATGAATTATCAATTATAAGCCTGTAAAGATTATCTGAAGTAAAAAAGCAGCTAAAATTGTTACCAGACTGGAAGTTGGGAAGGACTCTACAGATGTATGGAAAGGATGTCCGAGCACTGAAGGTAAGGAGTCCATGGGGAAGCATCGTTGATCTGTCATCTTGAGTTCGCTTAGGACAAGTTGATTAAATTAGTAAATTACCTTGGACCTAGTGCCAAATGCATTTACTAATTTAATAGACTTTCTAATAAGCTTTAATTTCTTTCCAAAATTTGTTTGGTAATTTATGTGCTATGTCAATCGTGTGAAATTAAAACCATACTAAACCTTTATAATGTTGTTACTTAGCAACAAAACAACATTTTAACCGGTAAATTTAAATTAAGTTGAATGTGAATAAAGAAATAGGATCTTTATAGTCAGATATGATTGGATTGTATAGTCCGACGGCTTAAATTTTTATAAATCCTTCCAAAAAAATATGTTTTGTTGTTTGATAGCGGAAACAAACTACAGCTGAATAACGGAGGATCGGATACAATTAATAATGGCAGTTAATGAAGCAGTTAATTAATACCTGCCTAGTTAGTAGTGAAAAATAAAATTAATTATTTGGTTACTGTTTTACTTAGCCCTGGAAAGAGGTTTCTAAAAGAAAAATATATAGTTTGGTTTTTATTAAAATAAAATTAACTTTGTAAATCTACAACCGAGTCCACAAATTTTAAAACCATTGTCACAAATATTTTATTTCATATTTAAGTTTTTAAGTTTCTCCAAACGTCAAAATAAACTTAGCGAACAGTTATTTGACTTTCCGAGTAATTTCGTTGCTACCTTTGCTAAAGATTATTTACTTCAGTCAGGTTTTGAACCACCGGGTTCTACTCATTTAACATTCAATCATTTCGTTGAGTTTTCAAAATTTTAAACCGAAACACAACATTGAACACAATATAAAAATTCCATAAAATCCATGTATTTTTAATATTAACGTTAATTCTAATTTTTTACCGAAAAGAAAAATATTAAACACCAGAACAATATCCCAACATGTATAGGAACACACATCAATCGAACATATACAACTAAAAGTGGAAAAATAAAAATAAAATAGAGTTAAATTTTAAAGGTAGACGTGTACTAGTATTGTTGAGCAGTGTATTGTAGTCAGTTTTGTGCTATCAACAAAATAAACAAACCACTTCATATATTCTCGTATCTCTTTGTTGTTGTCATTGCCACCGTGTGTTTGTAGATAGTTTTGTATTCTGATTAGATCGCAGTGCTACTGCTTGTCTGCAATGTACTAATTTAATATTAGTGCATTGAAAATAAATTTATTACTGGCAACAAACAATACTCTAAATAATGTCCCATAGTTATGGGGTGCCGGGAAATCCTGCAATATGGAGTAAGCAATTTACCATTAATGTATTCAGACATTCAAAGATAACGTCCTTTAGTATAACCCACCATAAAATATCGATTATTTAGCATTAGACAAACGCAATTTTTTAATATGCCAGACGGTTGTCAGTAATTATGGTCTATATTGTGATTTTTTCGAATCTGGACCAAAATACCCCCCTTTATTCCTACTGAAAGGGAAACATGTGTTTAACTTTTGTATCGATTGTTTTCTGCAACACAGATTAGTAATAAAATGTTTCTATAACAAGTTACTTACCAAATGCCGTTAACGATTCTTTGTAATCCAAATTTTGGTTACTCAAGTTTCAACCTATTCATAGGTCATTTTCAAACCATACATTATATCTTCATTATGAAGATTGTCACAACACTAAAAGCACTTCACAAACATTAACTTTACATAGAAGCACATTTAAAAACATTTTTAAAAACTTAAAAATCATAGAGACGCAAGGGGTTACCGGCCGGCCGTACATTACCAAAAGTTAGTTTTAAAAAATGTGTTTAAAATGTTTTTAATTGTGCTTCTATGTAAAGTTAATGTTTGTGGACTGTTTTTAGTGTTGTGACAATATTCTTGATGAAGATATATTGTGTGGTTTGAAAATGACCTATGAATAGGTTGAAACTCGAGTAACCAAAATTTGGATTACAATGAATCGTTGATGGCATTAGGTAAGTAACCTGTTATATTTGGTCAAAAACGATTCTGGAGGCATCTTGATGTTTAAAAAGGCCTAGAGACATAAAAGGTAATTTGTGAAATAATATATATTTACAGCGTAATTTCTAAACCCAAATCGTCTGTTTATTATGAGAACTTTATGTAATGTGATCATCATGGGCTTTATACAGCGTATATTGACCTGCGAAGGTATTCCGATAACGTAAAGTGCTCCCTCAAAGTGGGTTACATGCGCCAGTTGATCGAGTTAAACGCTGTATATGCTAATTTGATTGCTTATGGAACAACTTTATACATCAACTTTATAAAGTTATATTTGGAGTATCTAATGTTTATGATTATATTTGTTTAATGCAGGATGGAAAGAGATCTGGAAACAGCCAAATATTCTGTAACAAAATTTGTTAAAAGATTTAAACCTTCCATATCAACTTATATGTATAAACACCAATTCTTTCAAGTATTATTATTTCTTCCCCTCATCGGGAGACGGCCCATGAGGAGTAAGAAAGTTGTCTCACAGATTAATTACAATTATAAACCTTACGATGGTCTCGAAGGTTGTTTAGGTAATTTAAAAGCACTTTAAAACCTAGTCAAAAGAACGTTTTATACTTAAGAGAGTATACTTATTAATTTACTAATTATATTGTTATTTATCCATTATTTTATGCTTGAGCTTATTTTATTTGAACTCATCAGGGAACTTACTTATTTCTTTATCATTCGTGTTTATTACACAATTGTAAAGTAAGTCGCTGAACCTATTTTTAATAACAATGCTAACTATTACACTAAACTAAATAAGATGAACTGTTGCACCACTAAACATTAACTCTCTTTATTTTATTCAATATAAATTAAACTAGAATTCGTTAGCTTACAGAATTAAACATTAAACTTATTAGTATTTTATAATTATGCAACACAGAAACCAAAGTCTAATCAATTATTCTTCTTTACATTATGTATGCTATCATCAATAAGACTATATTATGTAGCCATATTTAAGATAAGTCCCCATTCCATTGTGCAATTCCTTTTTTATGCCTATTGTAAAAATTGTAACTTTTCAATTTTATTTAAAAAATATGCAAATCTTTTTTAAGCAACTGGTAACAAAGTAATCACTGCGCATGTTCACCTGTTGTTCTTAGACATATTATTTTTTTAATATGAGTAAGAGGTCAATTCTCAGTGTCGAGGCACTGTTGTGTGCTCTCCCGGTGTTAGGTCAGCCATAACGGGCCAATCTTGCTAAAACTACACTGTTAATATCGAAACGTGTTTACTTTTAATTTTCCCAGAATGAGAATCGAGGGTATTGGTGATTCTGCTTTGATAACCACTACATGTAGACTGAATTTTATTGTTTGCTTTATATTTTTTATAATTCAATGATCAACTTTAAACCTGCGTTTTTATTTACTTTACTCTACAATTATTTTGCATGGTTATACAGTGGAGATAATCCTAAATCAGACTCTGCAATTTAATATATGGCGTGAGTACAAAATAGGCACTTCGAAAAATGTCTAGTAACAAAAACGATAATTGGGGAAGAGGTGCAAACTTAACCTGAGCACACCGAAAATCCGAGAATCAGCCTGCTAATCTTAAAACGAAGCCCAAGTCAATAGTTATAAGGATGGCTACCTCTAGTTATAAGGCTTGATACACAACTTAACACTTTATGGTTACAAACTTGGATATAAGATCAGTACCACTGTTACTGTTATCTATCTTATTCCTCCCCAGGTACAGTCACGTACAAAGAATAAAGTCATTGCGGTTGCTAGCCACCTTATACTGGGACTCAACTGTGCATGACTTTACGGGACTGACTTCCAGCTTGGAAATTACGTAACCTCTTCACAAGATAGAATTACATTTAGAATGATTTAATTTCGTCAAGTTTAAATTATATTCCTTAAAACTGTGTTTTTTTGATACTGCAATGATATTTAAGGATTTGAAATTACAATTACGATAGGTAAGTTTTAGTTTTAACTTTTACTTTACTTATTTTACTTACTTTACTTCTTTTTACTTTTTTTATTTTACTTATGTATTACATCTTGGAAACTGTGCTATACTATTGCATAACACATCAGAGCAAAAATAGGATGTGTTTTAAGAGGTTTTATGGTGAAAAACTTCGAATGCTTTTGCTGGTAGACAAATTAATCAGCCCACCAACGTTCACTAAAAGCATTCGTATATTAAAATAATCAAAACCAGAATTGCCGCTTAAATGAAATCAACATCGTAGCACACACTACATTATACTCATTTAAACAATAAATCACTGACGATATTCTTTATTAACGTTACATCTCGAAATATGCTCTGAATGCCAAGCAGCGCAGTAAACAACGTGACGTGATTGCTTGGTGCGGGTCCATTGAAGCGAATGATCAGAAATTCCAAAGGCATCATCGACTTTCTTCACAACAAGATTAAAACCAAATAAACTCTTACTGTATTTAGAGAAAAAATATATATACATTGATCAATATGTGCAAATAAACCGGTTTTATATCAAAATCTAAATAAATTAACAACTCGCCGTCTATTTTAATTCTCAATATTATAATTACTGGTTTCCGACTGCTTTGTAAAACGGTTTATCGTTTCCACTGAAGTAAATTAATTTTGTAGTTTTCAGTCATTAAATCAGCATTAATGTTAGTAGATGGAATTTCTGACACATAATTTTAGCACTTTGATGGTCTTTAAGGTTGCAAGAGCAAAGTATCAAAATATATTTAAAAAAAAACGAAAGTGGCATGCTAATAGCAAATTGGCATACCCTAACCCTTCTGCGGAAGTTGCACCTATAGTGGTTCAATAAGCAACTAAGTTAATTTAGTGATCATGAAATTCATCGAAAGGCAATACATACCTAATTAGTGATTTGTAGCAGATATTCAACTTACGTTTTCAATCCTGTTTTTGTTCATAGATGAAAGCGTTTCTAAGTAGCGTTAGGCTAACTTCGGCATCCTTCTTGTGCACTAAATTAACATGATATTCTACGCTGCTTGACTCTTGAAGCAAGATGGGTAAAGTTGTTAAAATAACACTTAACATTTAACACGGACACGTACGAAAACATCTTAACACAGGTTGTAACAACGTGCGCACGTATTCGGGAGCGGGCCTGAGCTGAGTTCCGAAGGATTTCGAAGATGGAACGCATTCATCTATGGACAAAACAGAATTGAAGATGTAAGTTAAATATCTGCTAAATAACCCTGTTTGAACAGTAGACTACACATGAGGGAGAAATGTACATAGTTTCATATAATCAGTATACCGAGAGAATCCTCATTATCGCGAGTTATGTGCCAAACAAAATTTACACAAATCCCTTTCCTCGTTCAAGCCTTTGACAATGAAATTCCTTGTATTTGAATGAAAGCTCGGCGAAATTAAGCTTCCTACACCGAGTTGTCTGTTTACATTGAACAACAAGTTGGTTGGGTGATTTAACTGATTTTCTCAGAAACACTCCTTTGTAATGAACACGTGAACTTTAAAAGCATAAAGCGTTAACTCGAGAGGACGTCAAGCATAAGCGACACGTAATTCATCAAAGCACGAATAATTCGAATACCTCGGGACTAAATTAATTATTAACCAGTTCTGTGAATGATTTCCTGTCATACATCACTGCGTGTAATATTCAAAACATTAATTATTCATGCTCCAATGTTAACTGATGGAATGATGATTAACCAATAAGATTATTGAACATTACGAGCACCACATAATTGACATATTTGTTTTTTAACTAAAAATTCAAGGCGTAACAATATACACTACGCTTATCAACTGTGTTTCACCCGTGGAAAAACGTTCCACGTGGTAGGTCACCTACCATGTCAACCGAATAAGCTTCCCTGTAGTTTAACATTGAAACTGTGGAGTAGGCCTACCTTAGGACATAAACCCATGGGAAATTTGTAACACCGGTTCTTTTTACCTATCCATAGGCCAAGGGAGTATAATTACCAAATTTCAGCTATTTAGATACTCTGGTAATAATATCGCTAATTCCCAGTTCAGCAAACAGAGATTCTCGGCAGTAAAAAGTCTGGAAGACTTCACAGATGTATGTTTAAAGGCTGGAGCTGGGATCGATATCAGCCGTTGAACCGAGCTCTGAGCCAGGGACGCGGCGAGAGCTGAGACAAGTTGGCATTTGTAAGGAGTGTTTTTACTGGATACGAGTGTTTTTAATATTTCAGGAATTTTCTCATATTGCCTTATGTGCTTTTACAACACATAAGCACCTTATGTATTGCCTTAATGTGTTTTTTGGCACTAATATATATAATATGCGCATTCACTGTAAACTATTTTTATTCTTAATATATTAACAACAACATACATTAAATGAACACATAATGGGGAATAGTATAGTAAATTTGGTAATAGGTTTGCTTGGAGGAGTATGCTTGTAGTTTTCCTTGCTTATGGCAGTTATGAAATACAGTATTATAATGTTTTCGTCTCTGCTAAGTCTATATTTCTTGCTTAACACCAGAAAAATAGTTGTATATCTTTTAGAAAAATTGTTGAATGATTCAAGTAATTATGGCATTTTAAAAGATCCGTGTTAGTGTTGATTATAAAAAACTAATTCTTTACTCTTATTTTTAAAGTATATAATCTTTAACATTTCCTATCGTTACAATAAAATAGTATCACCGTTGTCCTTTTCATCCCTTTTGTTGATTTTCATTAGAGTATGAAAGCCGGGCAACTGTAGATAATAAAAGGAGAGTGTTTGATTTATTAAATATAACATTTTAAATTGTCCTAGCTACGTAGCTCACTTAATAATGTAGTCAGTTGATCGTACTAGGCAAGAAATAGCATTATTTATAGTTTAATACAGTTTTTTCTAAAAATGTGATTAATGTTGGAAGAGTTATTATTAATATAAAAAACTAATGAGCAGTATTAATATATATCGTGTGTATTATCCTGTAGACATTTAATGAAGAGATAAAAAAAATAAAATTTTACTATTTAATAGAGTTATTAATACTTACAATAAAAAAATTTTGAAAAATCATTTAATAAAATATATTTTTACTACACATCAGGGGTATGATAATACAAAATTATAAACAGAACAATATTTGTTTTTAAAATAACATATTACATTTTTTGACATAGATCGTGAGGGACTGATTTCCAACAGAATCACAATTAGTCACGAAGGTAGATAATTACAAAATGCGAAGCAAAAATTAAACCTATCATCAATATTCAAACAGATTAAACAATCGCCATCTAGGTCTTAAAACAGAAACCATACTTCGCTTACCAATACTTTATAGAATTTTTAATTCATAAAAAAAACTGTGTCAAAACCATTCCCAGATTAAAATTATTTTACTTATAAATACTAAGCAATTTTGTATTTTAGTTCAATCTATCTTTAAAAATTTATTTTTTGCCAAGTAAAATTAGATAAAATAATTACATCTTGAATGCTTAGTGTTGGGTATACTGTAGTTAGTTTATTTTCGATTATATAACAGCCACAGGATTCAGGTTTATCTACCAACGAATGTCAAGGAAATGAGCACACTGCTGTTGCTCATTATAAGTCTTAAAAATGGAATAATTATATTCGTAGAAATAAATATAATGAAACCAGTAGGATTCTGAAGAAAGCAAAGTCATCAGAAAGAAATGTTTGCCTCTGGGGTCGGTGACTCTCCTTTGCCGATCTTTTATTAGCGTTTGTTAAGTTTGCTCTTTCAAAGGGTTTGCAGAATGAATCGTGGAAATGTATATCTATTCTTACTTCATTATAATTTGTACGATTTTTACTTATTCTGTTTATAAAATATTCTCAGCTGACAGTAAACATAGCATACATACGATTTCATAATTTTAGGGGTATTACCATTATTGGTTAGGTAATCATTGGTATTGCTGATATGACGCATTAAATCTCAGCAGTATTCGGTCTTATAAAATACTAGCAGTTCCCGTGGCTTCGCTCACGATAAAAATTTCAGCTGATCTTACTTCTGCTCTTTGAAATGACAAATTATAGTATTCATTACACAAACAGTGTAAGAATACTACACACACACACTGTGAACACACTGTGTGTGAACAGTGTAGTGTTCAGTGGTAGCTGTTTACATTTCGGTATTTGAATGTTTACATCCTTATAAAATGTAAACATTGAAGCTAAGGACGTTCACGGGGCGTAGCCCGAGGGAATTTCAAGGAAGTGAATAGGCTTATATGTTTCCCAGGTTCAAGATCTACCTCTGTGTAAAATTTCAACCCAGTCGGTTCGGTATTTTTCGAGTGTACTTATCCCATACATACATAGACACAATAATTTACCTACCGAAAAAAAAATATGGAAAAATCTATTTTAAAATAAAAGTTTTATGGCAGCTAGTCTAATCAAAACGGAGATTATAAATCAATGAACGAAAGTTGCATTAGGATGCTCATGTAAATAAAATACTTCTGATGGGACATTAACTACTCTGAAGAACACTATTAGTGACAGAATTGGTTTTTGAATAAGTAAAAATATTAAGTCTTAATAAAGTAATTATGTCCAACATTGCCCATCAGTGACTATTAAGAAGCCTTATCTACCAAATGATATCTGAACAATTTGGGACGTGAGAGTAACCTTTTTTGGAGTACATATTATACTTGGAAAAAACAATTTGCACATGTTAAACTGGTTAAATCACAAATCTTATTCAAAATATTTACTCCCATGTTCCTTAATCGAGATCAAAGCTATTACAGGCCTACCTGGCACAGTATATAAAATAATCCCATACTGTTCTCTTATATGAACGATAATCATCCTGGTTTTTAAGATAATAATTTCCATCCAAGTGTGGAAATAAGATATTTTTGGCAAGTGTTCCATGCAAGTTACTTTGTCAGATAAAATCTAATTACGTAAAAAAGTAAAATTACTTACTCGCATGAAAATCCCGCACTCGCTTTCGCTCGCGCGGGAACTATCATGCTCATCCGGCAAAACGGTACTTCCCGACCTTGTAACGCAATATACTATTTCCAACCTTAAGCTGCGTGCTGCCAAAAAACTTTCAAAAACTCCAAGTGTTCCCTCGATGCATCCATAGAAAATTCTTAATCAAACGACTGCGCGGGTGTGAAAGAGGTTTATAATAAAACCAAAATTAACTTAATTTGAGACGCCGAGCTATTTTGCCGCGGGGAATTTGCGGTGTTAGTTGTTAGAGCCTCGCGAACTGACTTGATTATACCTACTTCCGAAGCGATTCATTTTAATCTTTCTCAATTTTATCTACTTTTGAACAATAATTGCACACCTAACTGTGATTAAAAAATTAATTATTCCTAATCGTAATTGGTAATTTTAATATCATATTTGGTTGTCATAAAACTAATGAGCAAAATCATATTTTATAGATATAAACGATAGGTATTTTATATATCTGTATATTTAGAATTATTCCTTTAGGACTTTGTATGTATTGTGTATGTATTTGTATTGTTTGTTAATTACCTAACCTTTCCATGGTAGTTTGAACATTTTTATTACTGATTCAAGTAGTTTGAAATTGAACTATGATCAAAAGAAATTTTTTTAGCATAGATTGCTATTCTGGGGATGCTCGCTGCCTAGTAGGAACAACCAAACCCATACACAATAATTATTAATTACAAACAATTTATTTATATTATTTCAATGATAAATGCAGCACAACGTTCGATAAAGAAACATGAGTGTTTATACTAAAGGTTTTAAAACATTCGTCTATTGCTAATTTATCAATGAATACATTAATCAGCTTATTTTTATTTTAACTTCCAGCTTACTCTTTATTATCTGTTTAATAAAGTACCAAGTTGTGCATAACAAATGTATTGCCTGATAACTGATACGACTAATAATTATGCTTTGCAGATCGAATATACTCAAAATTCGGCAAGAAAATTAGTTTGAACAATTTTATAGCGACAATTCAGTGGTAAACATGAGTCTTACAAATCTGTTTGTGAAAACAATTTACAAAAATCATTTGTACAAAACATTTACAAAAATAAGAGGTGAAACCATGTTTACATCAGATCTTTAAAACATTTCTGGTGCGTGCCTTTACGTTTACTTTTCTCACATTCAAAACCAAGAATTCTTTATAATGGCCTGTTAGTGACTTTGAGAAAACACTTTTCTACGGAACTATGAGTTGTTCCCCGATAATGTAGTGTTTTTCGTCCCGACAGAAAAAAAACAGTTTGGAGAATTTATTTTTACGTTATTGTGAATTTTATATTTTGCTGTCGCTTTAAATGTTTTTGATATTTATTGTTTTATGTAACTGTTTGCAAACAAAAGGGGTTATTCGAAATCAACTTTCAACAAAGCTACTATGAGTTTAAGGTACTTTTAAAAAATCAATGAATTTAACTCATTGATATCAAATATAACAGTGAGTAACCAGAAACTTAAGCAATTAGAGGCAGAATGGAGAAGCCTTTATAAATCCTTAGTGGTAGAAGAAAGTTGTCGAAAAAACTTGAGGGGGATTTGGAAAATTGGGAACATTAAAAGGACATAAGGACGGGATGTTTAGGAAGAAACACCAAAAAGAGAGAGAGAAAAGGAGGATCAAGAGACCCTTTTAGGCGATTGGATAGGTAATATTGCCTTTGCACAGGGTCAGGGGCACACCGTGGAACTAAAAATTTTATCACAATAATAAATTAGACGACAGTTTAGTGAAATTAACTAAATAAATAAATCTTTATTTTTCTGTACATTACATATTTCATATTATACATAACAACAAAATAATATTATTTCTAAATATTAAAGAAACCAGGCTGACCATACTCCTAAATTTGCACAGAAAAAATAGGGCCCCTAGGACGTAATGTCCGTTTAGGGGTTCCACCACAGAATAAAATTTACAAAAGTTAAGAGTTCTGAGCAAAAGAAAACAGACATGGTTTAAGTAAAAAAATAAACACATATACATTTGATAAATATTTATCCTGCACTCCCAACACCATAGGTTCAAAACAAAAAAGAACAATAAAGGCTCAAATTACAATGAATTACAATTCTACTACCATCACCACTACTCCTGCTACTACTACTACTACTATTACTACTACCAATACAAATAATATAAAAAACAACACAAACAACCAAAGGAATATATACATATATACAATTATTATATATACATATATACAATATATACAATTATTAATGAATATTTGAATATTAAAAATATGGATGTAAATATACAAAATATACAAATGTAAAGATACATTTAATCTCGTTTAGTTTTGTACGTTTAGATTAGATAAATTAACATGATGAACAATTAAACTACAGAGTAATGCATTTTGGACGAAAATATGTTTAAAGTGTAGTGAAAACTGTGCATTCTTTTGCAATAGCTTTTTTTCCAATAGAGTACTTGTACGGAGGAATTAGAAGGGTTGGAAGGGTTTTAGTTTTTTTAGGGTTTTTCAACCAAAATCATCTTGAAAATACAATTAGTACTGAAGCAATGAAGTGTATAAACAGTAAAAATAAAAGATCGGAAGTATTTCCGTTAAGAAAAGTCAAATGCTTCCAGGCAGGAAACATTAAACAAGGATAAATAATGTACAAGACTCCCTGCTTGTATTTATATACTTCGGAAAACATTTGATACTGTCTACTGTATCTTTCAGTTTTGTAAACTGAATCAAAATTATTATATTTAAAAGTAAATGTAAAAAAAACATTGTAGGACTTGCTTTTTTATCATTACTATTTCATAATAAGTTTTCGTCGTCAATAGTCGCGTGTGTTTGAAATAACATTCCATATTACAGGGTAATAAAAGTCAACCAAGTTTATAACTATATGTATCGCTAGAGACTCTGGAGAACTAAACACGCATGTCGTGGAGAGGCAATGATTAGTTTTGTGACACAAAATCACCTCCAAGCATTACATAACTGATGGGTTGTCAAGAACTCAGTGGTTATGTATCTGAAGTCGAAATCAGTGACTTTTATTAACCATCAAAAAGGAAAACATTGCAGTTTATTAATGAAAACCAAATTGTAATTGTAACTCTATCATGTATAGTAATAGTTGTATGGATTCAGATAATGACTGAGCCCTTTTGGTTTTCAAGAGAGTGAGATCAAGGCGTTTGATAGGAGTTATGATTAATGATGAGACAAACGATTACAAAATATCAGACTGAATTACGATCTCTGTGATGATTCGAGTGAAAGAGTAGTTTGTAATTCATAGTATTCGTAAAAATATAACAAATTTGACTTAATTCGCAGCAAAATTTACAATTATTTTCTAGAAAAATAACGTAGCTGGTAACATCTGCCAAACCAATAAGACGTAAGTGAATTTCCACTGCAATTTTTACTGGTGCTGACCTTTCGGTCAGCGGTTTTTCTCGTCGCCGTCTTTATAGATCGTGTCAAATGACATGGTCTTACGAGCAATATTAATTTTAGCTTTGGGCTTACGACGGCCCGGGTCACGTCGTTTGACTCCGGCTGTATCTTATTTGCACTCCCAACAGACACTTGAAAAATGATCACTAGGTCGCTATTTCACAGTTCCTGCTAATGCAGACAAACCATTTTAAATCCATTAATTTAACGAATCTGCGTGATAAAATCGTCACATTTGAAAACTGTCTATGATTTACAAGTGCGTGTGCAGTAAATGTGACTGAAGAATTACTACACTCATTAGAAAAGTTAGTAGACCTCACACGAGCAGACTGATAACTACTTCGTGACAACAACACCTTCGTGCTGTTCGCAATCACGGTAATCTCGAAGATCAAACATGGGATTTTTTGATGACCCCCTTTCGTTGTTATAATGACTTTTTATCATTAGATAATTTTTATCATTAGATCATTTTTATCATTAGATGACTTTTTATCATTATATTGTAGAATGTTTTTGATGTTTATCTTAAAACTTAATGTTTTATATTGATAATATTCAACGACCCAAACCGCAAGCGGATACTGGAAGCATCCAATTGCATAACAACAGGCTACTGTAAGTTTTATAAAGCGAGTTTTTGCAAGAGCGACAGCGACCCCCTACGAGCACTAGAAATAATACTAAGTTCTTATCCTGTGCTCACTGGAAAAATAACCTCATCCACGTTTTTAAATAATATTATAAATGTATAACATTAGTTGATTGTAAATAGCGTATACCATATATATTTGTAAAAATAGCTCGTTTGTAAGACTTGAGCTCGTAAGAAAAGCGTTACTTGTGGCCGCTAGTGATATAACGCATGTTAAACCTTCATGAAAATAAAAAAATATTTCAAAGAATGAAGGAGTACATTTTTAATTCAAATTTAGAAACTGACCTCATAATTTAGTTGTGTTCTATTAACAACATACAAAAATCCAGTCCAAATGTTTGATATTCTAACTCATCTTATGGGGTAAGATTATTTGATTTTTATTCTATTTGTTTTAATTAATAATAAGTAAAGAAAGCAGAAGTAGTAAGTATTTCGCATTAGGATGTAGGATTTTCAAATGGTTCCCAATAGAGGTGGAAGGAAGTAGTGATTTAAGAGAAGAATGTTGAAGCTATCATATCCAGTAATGGCCAATTAAGGTTGTTCTAAATAAACGATTCCCAACTGACGTTAACTACGACGACGATGCTGTTAGTCTCTGGTTGGGTAAAGTTTGTTTGCAAACTAACTAACATCACATATCAACTCGAGGTTTTACTAATAGTTTTGCTTTTAAATTTCTCCGCCAACGAGGAAGTTACCTATGGTAAATTAAGATCTGTGAATAAATTTGACAAAATATATAACCAAAAACGTTAGTTTATTTTGTTCAAATATTTACTCAAATGTTAAAATACTTAGTTCAGAATTTGATCATTTCATCTTCTAAGGCGTTTGTGATTTAAATCCAATAACATTATAATTTTAAATCTTTATGTAATGCACATTTTTAATCACTGATTATGATGCTTTTTAATTTAACCAACTACAAACCTTTTTATATGTGTTACACTTTATTCTACAATTACAAACGTGATAGTAAATCCCTCATTTGGAGGTTTCATAGTTAAAATTTGAGGTTGTACTTCAAAGAAAACGTAATTTTTGAGCTCATAATTTAAGAAAATACCATAATATAATTTCTTTTTGGTAAAAAAAACAACCGACTTCAAACGCTCTAAAAAGTATGAAATAATTTTATTTTATAATTCAAATTTTGTAATATCCAAGCTCACGTATTTCAAGTCGGCGCGGCGCCATATTGCATCTTAGCTATGTATGTTCTTGGCAGAATAGCTCAAGTTTGAATAACATTTGAAGAATGTATTTGTTGAATGGCTTACATGAATGTAACATTAAAATAAAATTTGTGTGCTAATTTAATATAAATAGAGAGAGGAGAGTTTTAAATTCGTACTAGACAATTTATTTGTGGTCTATAATAGTTTAGAATTTGAATTTTAAAGAAAAATGTTCGAGTTGACGATTGAAAGTTTAGCCCGCAAATATAATTGAGATCAAACTGAGATATTTAACACTCACAGTTTAGTGTTTCATATATTGGTAGAGCCGCGCCGACTTGAAATACGTGAGCTTGGATATTACAAAATTTGAATTATAAAATAAAATTATTTCGTACGTTTGAAGTCGGTTGTTTTTTTTACCAAAAAGAAATTATTTCATACTTTTTAGTGGAAAGTTTTGTATTTTATGTTTGTACTACATTGCTGGAATAAATCATTATTCATTATTCATTCATTTCGATTGAATCAATAACAGTTGTAGAATATCATTAATACTCTACTCCAGTTTACTTTGCTGATGACCGAATCACTTAATAGATTACTAAACTGTACTTCTGTTATTGGTTAACTAATTTTTCGGACAGGTCAGGCTATTGTACCACGAAGTCCCAGGAAATTTACAGTGTATATAGTACACATTATAATTGGTTATAGTCTAAAGGTATTACTCATGCGCTATATGAATATGGCCACCTGTTTGAAAAAATCTCATTTTATAAGGGATTTTTGAAAGCAAATCAGGTCTATATACGGGCCAAATACATTACTGGCAAAGTCTAGGCTCAATCGTTTCGTAATTTTTACATTTTACATACATTCATATTCATTTTACCTTATAAAACAATAATATACACGGTAATTCACTATTGGGATTGTAGAAATCACTTAAACAGTTGCTCTCTAACATAGAAAAGTTACTAGATTTTTGAGAGTGTAATTGTTTGACACCGAATATGTACCGGTTTTTCTACGTTAACCGTTTTAGAGATATTAACCTATAATAGTCAATTACATTTTTTGGTTAGCTTTAAACAGCTAGCTGCTCTTGATCCAGCACCATGAAAAACATCAGTTTGTTACACATATCTGCTTCTAACTTATTTTTCGATCAGCTTTCATGTTAAAAACATACGAGGTTTATTTTAAGAACTAGGATAGATTGCCTCTATGCCTAGCCAAATCTATTTATTATTTGCGCGTTTATATCCTAAAGACTCGAACAGATATATCAGGCAAAGTTTACAATTTCATATCTTTACGCTTTTTTACAAATTTACGATCGTATTGTTACTTTGGGAAACTTAAAACAACTTTGAAATCGGATCAACTAATCATCAAAACCTTATCTCCTCAGCATAGCCATAAAACATTTCAAAATTTCTGCCACAGCGTTCATATTATGAATACATCGTGTAAAAAGTTATAATATACTATTCTAAACCCTCGAGTGCTCGGCACCTGACAAATGGCAAATCGGTTTGTTTAAGTACATTTACAAAACTGTTCAGGGATTTAGTCATAAGATAGATTCGATTTCAAATTGCGATGCTTGCACGTTAGTACTATAAGTTGTCTAGTAAGACGTATAAAAATCATTTTTAGCATGTTTCAACCTGTGAAATACAAACTGGAAATCATAAACGTCCATGTTGAAATTTAAACTCTACTTACAAATAAGCCTGTTGGGGATTTTTTTCAGTGGAAACTGCAAGAATGCTCACACATCACAAGTCACAAAAACACTTGATGCATGTGGCTTCAAATGCATCACCTAGGCACACTACAACGTTAAGACTTCATTACCTGATCGTAATAAGTAAATTTTTCACTGACTATTGATAATCGAAATTTATCATAACCTGTTTTTTTATAACACGGTAGAGAACCCTACATATTAGTTTTTCATAAATAAGTCATGCTTTTTGGTTTACACTTTTTAAAATTATATAATAATCACAAGTTTTTTTTATGGAATTGAGTGTGGTTGAATCTGTAAACATGATGACAAACCGTTTTGACATTATATCATTGTGAAGCAGCTGATCATATGCCATATAGTTACAGATTTATTTAAAAGTATGTGACAGCTGAAGTTGTTTTGTTCACCTTTGTTTTGCCAACAAAAAATTGTTCAAAATATTGAATTTGTTTAAGGTTTTTTGCATTTTTCTCCTGAATAAATATTTCAGTGAAACAAAATGTTATATATGGGACCTACGGGAAATCATCCCGGTTATTTTGGTGGTAGAATCACGTTGATTGTAAAAGTATCGCAGAGAAATCGGTGAACATCCCTAGAAAAAAAAACATATCCCAAGACGAATTGAGAACCTCCTCCTTTTGTTGGGGGAAGTCGGTTAAAAATGATCTCGATGAGTCCATGGATTTACCAGTACTGCTACATACAAAAATAGCAAGATAAAGATGAAATTGAAACTGATGTATTTTGTGTTTAATAAACAAAAGTGAACCCATCCATGTCAACAACTCGCTGGAAGGCCCTTGATCAACAATGTATGCGATCTAATGGCTTGTGAGTAATGAAACACAAACACATTTCATGACTGCTAGCATAGTACTCTAATGTTTGGAGATCGTTACTTGAGTAATAACACAAATTTTATGTGCTGCACATAGTTGACACATTTGATAGTTACTTAAATGAGATATTTCCAGCTGCGAGAAAATAGTATAGAAAGGTAGAGAACTTAGTCTGGAAGGTTGAGAGATGCTATAAATAAGGTTTTTGATTCGGTGGAAAGAAAGAGATGATATTCAAAGATGTCTGGGAAATTATATTCTACTGTTCAGTGGTCATTTTTCATTTTTATATATTTTCTAAAGTAGTAGTTGAACTCTAGGGGAAATACGGGAACCATAATTTACGTTTTTATTAAAGTGAGTGGAAATTCTGCTAAAACTAAAGTGGTCATCACAAGTTAGCTTACTAGGTGTTTGAACGTAATCAGTTTTAATCTGAATTAAGTAGGATATTTCATAGCTCTCGGACAATGGCCTCGACATTGCGCTGAGCCTACAACAAACCCAAGTCGGTTACCATTTCCGTCACGTCGCGGGGTGAGGCTTACCCGTGTTATCGCTTGCGGAGTGTGGAGACTGGCCACATTGTTGTGGTGAGATGTGGCAGACTATGTAAACGCGAACCATGAAAAGAAGAGATCATTGTAACACCAGTGCAGATAAAATGATTTATTTAGCGTGGGGGGTGTCCTAATATCTCAAAACCTCTCTCGAAAGGCACAAGACAGGTGGGGGAGTGTTTGCACTAGATATCACAATAAGGGCTCAAGTGCTGTTCATGAACACTAAATATCACAATGGTGACTTTCATAACGACTTGATATCACAATACGGGCTGTTTATCTTGATATTAAGATAAAGGCTTTCCGAAAACACAGAAAATAAGAAATGTCACGAGGTGAAAATAATAAAACCAGAAAAAAATGTAAAACCAAATGATTTCACGGTTGACAATTAATAAGGCTACCACCTCGTGACCTCACCTGGTGTACATGTAGGTCCATGTAGGTTTAATATGTGTTCCCATTATTATTTTGAAATAAGTAAGTTCCTCTCTCGTTGTGGATGGAGATAAAGTTTATAATTAATGTTAGTGGTCATACCTGCGACAGGCGGCCTCATTTAAAATATGAACTGACTTCAAGCGGATTCATTTTGGTTTATTAATGAGACCGCGATTCAAAGCTTATTGCATGACTTTACACATGTATTACACAAACTTTAGTCTGTATTTTTTGTGGGCAGTAATTTTTTAACTTTTAATGTTTCATCCTTCAAATCTGAGGCCATTAAAAACATAGAGATAGGATGTATACGATAATACATTTACTGGACTGAAAACCTTACAACATTTATTTACTTCAGTGGAAACGATAAACTGTTATACTAAGCAATCAAAATTAACCAGGTTTTAATTTATTATATCAAAATCGGTTTATTTGCTCATGATTATTGTATCTATCTTTTTTCTCTAAATACGGTAAGAGATTGTTTGGTTTTAATCTTGTTGTTTAAGAAAGTCGATGATGCCTTTGGAATTTCTAATCATTCGCTTCAATGGACCCGCACCAAGTAGTCACGTCACGTTGTTTACTGCGCTGTTCGGCATTCGGAGCATATTTTGAAATATAACGTTAATAAAGAAAATCTTGATTGATTTTTTGATTAAATTAGTAAAATGTAGTTTTTACTACTATGTTTATTTCGTTCAAGCGGTAACTCTATTGTAATATACTAATACTTTCAGTAAACGACATTTGGTATAAATATTTGTACCAGCAAAAACATTTGAGTTTTTACAAAACTCTTAAAAAACGTCCTAGTTATGCTCTATAAAATGTTATACAATTAGTGTAGCATAGTTTCCAAGTTGTAAAATATTAATTAAATAAAAAGTTAAACTTACCCAACGTGATTATAATTTAAAATCCTTAAATATAAAAAAACTCAGTTGTAAAGAATGTAATTCGAACTTGACGACGTAATAAAATAATTCCTAATGACTAATTGTAGTATGTGAGGTGGTTAAGTCATTTGCAAGCTGGAAGTCAGTCACGTAAAGTCATGCACAGTTGAGTCCCAGTATAAGGTGGCCAGCAACCGCATGACTTTATTCTTTGTACGTGACTGTACCTGGGGAGGAATAAGGTAGATAACAGTAACAGTGGTACTGATCTTATATCCACGTTTTTAACCATATAATGTTAAGTTGTATATCAAGCCTTATAACTAGAGGTAGCCATCCTTATAAATATTGACTTGGGCTTTGTTTTAAGATTAGCAAGCTGATACTCGGATTTTCAGTGTGCTCAGTTTAAGTTTGCACCTCTTCCCCAATTATCGTTTTTGTTACTAGACATTTTCCGAAGTGCCTATTTTGTACTCACGCCATATATTAAATTGCAGAGTCTGAGTTACGATTAGCTCCACTGTATAACCATGCAAAATAATTGTAAAGTAAATAAAAACGCAGGTTTAAATTTGAACATTGAATTATAAAAAATATGGAGCAAACAATAAAATTCAGTCTACATGTAGTGGTTATCAAAGCAGAACCACCAATACCCTCGATTCTAATTCTAGGAAAATTAAAAGTAAACACGTTTCGATATTGAAGGTGTAGTTTTAGCTAGATTGACCCTCGTTATGGCTGACCTATACCGAGAGAGCATATAAAAAAAGTGCCTCGACACTGAGACCACTTTTGACCTCTTCCTCATGTTAAAAAATATTATCTCTAAGAACTACGCTAACACGTGTAGTGATTATTTTATTGTCAGTTGTTTAAAATATTGAATCTAAAATAAAATTTTCAAAAAAAATTTCAAAATAAATTGGAAAGTTACGACTTTTACAACGGGCATAAAAAAGCAACAATATTGCACAATAGTGTAGGGATTTCAATTGAATATGTAAACCCTAGTATTGATGATTTAATACACAATGTAGGGTAGATTATCTTTTTAGTCTTTGTTGTATATAAATATAAAATAGCTTACGAAACCGAACTGAATAAAAAAAACAGAATTAGTAGTGCAACAGTTTTCTTGCTTAGTTTAGCATAATAATTAGCTCTGTTACTAAAGATAGATTCAGCGACTTACTTTAAAATTGTGTTCAATAAACTGTAATAATAAGAAATAAGTAAGTTCTCTAATGAGTTCAAATAAAAAAAGAAGGAGTATAAAGTAATGTATAAATAAAACAGTAGAACCTCGATAAAAAGACATTCGATAACACAAAAACCTTGATAAAACGTGCATTTTTCAAGTTCTCTCGATACTGTAATGACACTTAATGTCTTGTTAACACGAACCTCAATAAGACTACTCCCTTTATAACGAGACTCTTTCCAAAATTCCCTTGAGAGTCTTCTTATCAAGGTTCTACTGTAATATAAATAATAAAGTAATATATAAATAAGTTCTCTAAAGTGTCAAAAGTCCTTTTGAATAGATTTTAAAGTGTTCAAAATTACCTAAACGACCATCAATACTATCGCAAGATTCATAAATTATAATAATCAACGAGACGACTTTCTTACTCCTCATGGGCTGTCTCCGAATAGCGTAAAAAGTAACACTTGCAAGAATATGCAAAGTTTAAAACTTCTAACCAATTTTGTTACAACGTATTTAGCCATTTCCAGATCTCTTTCTATCCTGTATCAAACAAATATAATCAAAAACAATAAATACTGTACTTCAAATATAACTTTATGCAGTGAATGTGTAAAGTTGTTCCATAAGCAATCAAATTAGCATATACAGTATTTAACTCCGTCAACTGGCGCATGTAACCCACTTTGAGGGAGCACTTTACGTTATCGGAATACCATCGCAGGTCAATATACGCTGTATAAAGCCCATGATGATCACATTATATTAAGTTCTCATAATAAACAGACGATTTAGGTTTTTAAATTACGCTATAAAGAAATATTACTTCACAAATTAATTTTGTGATGTCCCCAGGCAAACATTTTATAAACTAATCTGTGTTGTATAGATAACAATCGAGACAAAAGTTAAACGCATAATTCACTTTTAGTAGGAATAAAGAAAAATATTTTGGTCCAGATTTGAAAAAATCACAATATAGACCATAATTACTGACGACTGGCTGGCATATTAAAAATTCGCATTCGTCTTATGCAAAATAATCGATATTTTATGGTGGAAAATATGCTAAGACGTTTTCTTTAAACGTCTGAATACATTGATGGTAAATTGCTTACTCCGTTGCAGGATTTACCGGCACTCCATAAATATGAGTACGTATTTACAGTATTGTTAGTGCCAGTGATAAATTTATTTTCATACTGCCTCAAAAACAGCTGCTTTTGACACATGCGTTGGGATTCAAAAGTTGTTCTTTTTAGTCCTTGGATAATAACATATGATTTGATGATTATTATTTTCCTTGGACCAAAAAAATCATCGTTGATGATACTTTTGATTCGAGGTAAATAATCGAACAATCTTCATTCGATTACAAATAATCGAAACATCTTCGTTATTGAACGTCAGCGTCGATGGTGAGCTATCGATTGCATCGGGAGTGGTTATCTGTTTTTATATTCAATTGCAATTCATTGTTGCATTGTTGTCGGTTTAATCAATTTGTGAAACTCGCTTATTTCACCAATCGATTATTGCATGCGTTCGATACATCGATTGTTGTTCATTGCTGTCAGTCTAACCTAACACAAATTATTCTATCTGCTGATTGCTTAAAATAGCAAGAACAAGATGGAAGCTTATTTTGGAGGTATCTTTAAAGGAAAACAAGTTGTAACATTTTGGTTTTCTTAAGTAGTTTACGTGTTATATTGAGCGATATAACGAAAAATATAGTTCATCACACAGACCTAAAACAATTCCTTACTCGGTCATTTCTCAAAAACGAGCTCGGTAAAACTTGACATTGTACGAAAAGCGTCACTTTAGGACCTAGTAATGAAATATACTATTTCAACGCATTAATATTAAATTACTAGAGTACATTTTAGACCAGCAATAGCACTGCAATCTAGTCTGAATATAAAACTATCAGCAAACACACGTTGACAATGTCAACAACGACATCCGAGAATGTATGAAGTGTTTTTGTTTATTTTGTTGATAGCACAACAACACTGACGACATGGGTAGAAGGTATCATCAATTCCAATCCCAACAATACCAGTCTACGTCAATACAACAATACCACCTTTTAAATCTTATTATATTTGATTTTGCTTTTTCCAATTTTAGTTGTTTGTATTCTTTTCATGTGCGTTCCTGTATTTTAGGATATAGTCTGTTATCTAATACCTTTACCTTTCGGTAAAAGATTATAATTAACGTTAAGACTAAAAAAATGGCTTTTATGGTATTTATATTGTTTTTGATGTTGCATTTCGGTTTACAATTTTGAAAATTCAACGAAATGACGGAATGTTAAATAACTAGAAGATGGTTCAAAACCTTACTGAAGTAAACAAGCTTTAGCAAAGGTAGCAGCAAAATTACTCGGAAAGTCAAATAACTGTTCGCTAACTTTATTTCGTCGTTCGGAGAAAGTTGAAAACTTAAATATGAAATAAAATATTTGTGACAATTAATTATTTTAAAATTTGTGGACTCCGAGGTAGATTTACTTTTATTAGAAAGTTAATTTAATTTAAAGAAATACTAAAATATATATTTCGCTCTTATAAACCTTTTTCCAGTGCTAGATGTCACCGACATCGGCATAAGTCGGTGTCTACTGCTGGCCAGCTCAAGTCTAATGTGTTAAGTGTAATGTGTTTTTTTTTTATTTAAATGTTAAACAAATTTGTGTGATGCACAAATTTGTGTAAAAATGTATAGACATTGAATGAATGAATGAATGAATGAATAGTTTATTTCCAAATAGAAAATAATATACATTAATAATAATAATACGAAAATACAATTGGAAATTAGTCCCCAAATGGGCTTTCGCCTGTGGTTGGGGACGAGTCGAACAGTCCATGATTCAGTTCTAAATAAACTATTTTAAATACAATAAAAACTAAAGAAAATAAGAAAAAAAGTAGAGAAGTAGATGCATGCATATGATAAAAATTTGTTAATTATAAAATTAAATTCTATGTCCCTGAAAATTTATGCTTGATAGATCAACTGAAACTTGGCCCAGTCGCTCACACATGCAGATCAGTCGCACAAGGAATCAACCGTCATACACACACACACACACACACACACACACACACTCTCTCTCTCTCTCTCTCTCTCTCTCTCTCTCTCTCTCTCTCTCTCTCTCCCTCTCTCTCTCTCTCCCTCTCTCACGCGCACGCACACAGCCACACACTCACTCACTCCCCTCCCCACCCCCACTCACAACGCTCAAGTAATGTACTTCCTTGACATTGTCAAGGAATTCAAACGTATCGGGAAGTGATGTAATCTCGAATTCTAAGTCGACCTATTTCCAACAACCATTTGTCAATAATTTTTTTGTAAGTACGCAGACTGCAAATAGGCGGCGATTTAATAATAGTTGGAAGTTGTGGATAAACAATATTTGCAAGATAAAAAGGCGACGTGGTATTTATTGTTTTTGTTAACCTAGGAGTAACAATTCCAAAATTAACCGATGATCTAGTTGAGTATGAATGCGTAATATGTTGAAAAATGCTTTCTTTATTTTTGAAAATATACAGAATTAAGGTTTTTATAAACAACTGAGAAATATTCAATACTTTAAAATCATCAAACAAAATCTCAGATGGGTAGCGACGATTTTTTTGGAGTGCAACTTTTATTATGGATTTTTGAACAGTTTCAAGAGGTGATAAAACAGTTTGGAAACAACCGCCCCATGCTAAAATTCCATACTGCAACAACGATTGGACATATGCATAATAAACAGTTTTTAATAAATCTGGAGGAAGTAATTTATTTATACGTGAAAAAATAAAACAGAACTTACGCAACTTGTTCCTAAGATACATAATGTGACTATTCCATTTCAGACGGTTATCAAAAAAAACACCCAAATATTTATATTCCATCACTCTCTCGATACACTCACACAACTCACAGTCATTCAAGTTCACACCCGCACACGTGTGCAAACGTAGATGCAGGTTCATCGGATCGTGGTCGGCCCTCAAGGAAACAGCCATATATTTAGTTTTAGAAATGTTTACAGAGAGCCGACTTTGATCGAACCACTGCTTGACGGTGCGAAGGCCTCGCTCCGCCACACGGTACACTTCCTCCCAGCTGTCACCCTCAAAAAGCAAAGCAGAGTCATCGGCGTATAAAAATAAGTTACCGTTGTCCAAATTTACCCTTCCCAAATTATTGATATAGATAAGGAAAAGAAGAGGCCCTAACGTGCTGCCCTGTAAAACCCCGTATTCAATATTTAATGGGACACTGGATTGCCCCAAAATCGATACCATCTGGGAACGATCACTAAAATAGCTCTCAAACCAGTCCAGCGCTATCCCTTTGACTCCAATTAAATTTAATTTATTTAAAAGAATTCCTCTGTCGACAGTGTCAAAAGCTTTAGCAAGATCTATAAAAACCAAAAGAGGTTTTTTATTACGTCCAATTACATCATGAATATTTTTAGTGAGAAGGAAAAGATCGTCGTTAAGGTTTTTATCTTTTCTAAATCCAAATTGATTTTCAAATAGAATATTATGCATTAAAAGATAATTTTCAAGTTGAAATCTTACACATTTTTCTAATAATTTTGACAACACACTTGCTAACGTAATAGGTCTAAAGCTTACACATTGGCCCTTTTCCCCACCTTTATAGATTGGAATTACTTTCCCCATTTTAAATGAATTTGGAAAAACACCGGAAGTCAAGCTTAAATTGATTATATGAAGAAGAGGATATTTAAGAAAATGAAAGTTATCCTTAATCAACCTAGCAGGAATACCATCTACCCCGGGTGCCGACCCTCCTTTAATTTTATTCACTAAATTCGCTAGGTGTTCCTCAGAAATTGGCTCCAGCTGGAGGTTGGAGTCCACCATAAAGTCTTCATCCCTCACAATAATCTCAGTCACAGGGGGGACGGCACTGGCTAAGTTGGCTCCAACATTGACATAGTATTCGTTCAGTTTATTAGCTACAGCTCTAATATCCTCAACCTCTACGCAATCCTTATTATCTAAAAACTGATTTAAAGGGAAATCATCTTTTACTTTTTTCGTCCCCATCACCTCAACAATATTTTTCCATAATTTACGACTATCATTCCTGGAATCTAAAATTTTGTTACGATAGTATTTATTTTTTGCTGTGCTAATTACTTTACTTAATATATTTCTGTACCGTTTGAAGCGTAACTTAAGAGAAACATTAAATGGCTCGGTTTTCAGTCGCCTGCTCATCTCATCCCTGACACGGATTGACCGGACAATACCTCCAGATATCCATGGCTTTATTTTAAAATGCTTTGAAGAATAGGTTTTTAATTGAGAAGAATCCTCTATTATATTTTGTAACTTAAGTATAAATAATTCACATGCTACGTTAGTGTCAGATGAATTTGTAACCTCCGACCAATCCGTGTGAGAGACAAGACGACCAGCCATTGCTAGGTCTAAAACTATATTTTCTTTAGATACAGGAACTGAATTAATACAAGATTTGCTAACGTCACTTTGAATTTGTGCAATAGTAAAAAAGTGATCTGTTAATCCACATTTTATAATAGCAGATTTAATCAAATTTGTATATTTACAATCTGTAAAAATGTGATCAATACAACTTTCAGTGTTTTCCGTAACTCTGGTGGGGACGTTAATGCAACTAATAAAACCTGATCCATATAAAACATCAAGGTACCGTTGAGATAAAGCGTCTAATGTCTGAGGTAAAATGCAGCAATTAATATCTCCAATCAGCCAGTACGTCCTGCCCCTGGGCCTGCTATCTAAAAAGGATTCCAGGTCATCGATAAAGAGCGATAAGTCACATGACGGACTCCTGTATACCGATAACAAAGAAAGCCCCACACCGCCAAACGTTACATCCACCCTTACACACGTCGCACCATACATTCTCACTTCCTCAGAACAAACAACAAAACACTTCCTCACAAACACAATCACACCATCATTCTGATTTTGACTTGCTTTATTCAAAAACACATTGTACCCATTCATACTCACATTCGCACTAGATTCATCCATCCAAGTCTCAGTTAAAACTATAATATCAAACTGTTTCTCAAAACTATCTAAAATAACTAACAACTCATCAAAATTTTTATTACAGCTACGGATATTTAAACTAAGGATATTTAAATTATTTTCAGAAACATTATACTCCCTAAAAAAATTAAAATCTGTGAAATCATTATATATGCATGCATTAACATCTTGGTAAGTGATTATCTCGTCCAAAACTGCATCCATTATAACTAGAAACAGCCCTGCCTAATCAACCCATAAAATATAATCAAACAAACGAAAAAAGCATTCATCACGTTTAGGAAATGTAAATCTTAGTATACATGCATTATTTTCTGATTAATTCTATCTCATTTAACTATGTCTAATTGAAACAAAAATTACCTTGCCTGACATTGTATACCAAAATATATTATAATATACATCAGTAGGATACTGTAGTATACCTAAAACAAAATTAATAAATAAATTGCCAGGCAGATGGCCTGTTTGAAATAATCTGGAAACTATAATACATGCTACCCTAAAAGTGTAGTAAATCTAAATATAAATGCATTAATTTCTGATTAGTAAATGTTATCTCTTTTTAACTATGACAAATTATGAACACAAAAAACAGCCTTGCCTAACATAGCTTCAAAAAATGATATACATTTGTTTCAGTGTATAATACTGTTCGTACTAAACGAGGAACTGTTCATACAGAAAGAAACTGAAATTAAAATGAAAATCAAAATCAAAATTAAGCCCTGTTATTAAATAATAATAATCAATATGCCTAAAAACATATAACTTAGCCAGGTAAATGGCCCGTTAGACGTAGATCTTGGAATTACTAAATAACAAAACAATTTCTACTTCTTTCAAATATTAAGGTTCATACGAAGCATGCATTACGAATGATACATGCAAACTAAAAGAGAGAGAAAAAAAACAAGGGTAAGACATATCACTGACTAAGCTTACTGACGAACTAACTACCAAAGTAAAACTGATGCCAGACTAACAAACAATCATACTGTTTTAAATAAAAAAAAAAAATAAAAAAAATACTGGGTACAAATGATTTTACAAGTAGATTCTATTTAGCGCACCCTACATGCAATTTAAGTGTAGGCCTACTCTATAGAGAACTGTAAAAATGACAAATTGACGAAATAGATAAATAAAAACTCGAGAAATAAAAAAGTAATGCACAAAAACAAAATTGATAAAAATTCCGTACTATTATTGTATGCTGCATGCTTTAATTGTCAAAATGTGAAATAAAACAAAAAAAAATTAGAATGCAATCAATGACATTTAGGCATATATTTAAGCATAATCAGCTAAATTATGGATTGACAACTTAATTAATAATGCATTTTTGTAACCTGTGTCTATTTATTTTAAGAAACTTCCTATATAGCATGCTGTAATAAATAAAGCTCATAAAAATTGAGCAGGCTATTCAGATATTAAAAAAAAATAAATAAATAAATAAAAAGTAATTTAGAAAGTAAAAAATTAATTTAAGGTACAAATGCATGAAACTATTTTTTTTAATGAATGATAGAATATACATGCTATGCTACCTAAAGTGTGCAGCCTCCTGGAAGATACTCAGTCGCCCCCCGCTGTCGACGCCGCCGCCACCGTCGCACCCGTCGACCCGTCGCCTCCCACACCGCCGGTACGCACGACGTTATCAGCATCCTCCGTAGTTCTTATCCGCGTAACTGGTCCATCCGCAGTCTTCCTCACCAGAATTTTCCCTTCTCTCGTCCATGCGTAGGCCAAACGACCATTCTTGGCGAGGGATTTGGCGTAGCCCAGAAGGCGGCGATTTTGAGGCGTGAGGTGGTCCACGAGAAGCACGGGGGCCGGGGGAAGCGACGCCGCCAGATCCGACGTCTTTATCTTCTGTTGTCTCGCTGCCATCATCCACTCAGCTCTAGTTGAGCGAGATACGAACTGGGCGACGATTGAAGGGTGATATTTTTTATCTTTGGGCGCGGGCAAACGATGGGCGATTGAGATGTCGTTTCTATTATAGTTTATACCAATTGCTTTGGCGACAAGTTCGAGGATGTAATACACATTTTCATTCTTCGTCAGTGGTATTCCTTTAATTTCAATATTTCGGTTTCGGGAGTATTGTTGAATATCATCAATTTCCATCTCAAGATGGGATACCTTATTATGAAGTGAAATATTCTCATCCCTAAGCTTTTCACATTTAGCCCTCAGGTCCACATTGTCCCTTTCCACTGCGGACAGTTTTTCTGACAATTCGATGAGGGTTATTTGCATAGAATTTAATTTGTCGTTTACCTCAGTAAATCCTTGGGCACTTGATGTCTGACCCGCAGATATATCACGTTGAATAGCTTGAAGGATATCCAATAATTTTGGGTCATCTGAGTCCGATTTGACGCTGGAAACCGACGCGGATTCATTCGCACAACTGTCGCACTTCCATGCGGCCAAGGCTTGCGCCGACATCGATGCAAACTTGGCGTTCGTACGTATCCGGGAACATGTCGCGTGATACGACGATCCGCACTCGACACATTTCGAGATATTTCTTGCACCTGTGATGTCGCGGCTACACCTCGCACAGTTCATTGTCATAAAAATAGGCACCAAAAATCACGTTTGATAAACCATAAAACACACTTGACGAAAATAAGTCACTTCACACTAATAGCGCCGCACACACTGGAGGAAAAACGTAAAACGTTTAAATAATGAAATGGGAAATTTAT
This sequence comes from Flexamia atlantica, assembly GCA_035578135.1. Classification (NCBI taxonomy): domain Eukaryota; kingdom Metazoa; phylum Arthropoda; class Insecta; order Hemiptera; family Cicadellidae; genus Flexamia; species Flexamia atlantica. Next base: position 1,223,521 of record JAQJVK010000030.1, on the reverse strand, counting down.
ACAGTTATTCAATACTAAACACGTGGGCAGAATAGGCAGGTTTACACGAGCACGCGCGGTTCACCGCATGACCTTCCTCCTCGGCGGACTGATAACGACTGAAATAACACACACATTTTTAAATCCCATCAGATGATGAAGCTTTCATGCTTTGAAACATATGTAGGATGATTACTAAATTATAAAACTGTTGACTGAAGGTATGTAAACCTAAATATTATAGTCATATCACAGATTTGGGAGGCAAAGAACTATGAATAGGTGTCTTAATGTTAACATTGAGCTAATCTACTCAATTGCATTTTGACCAAAGATTAAATAAAACTCATTTTGTGCGTCATCAGAAACATAATGAACATTTATTTCCACCCTGTAAGAATTACAATCTGCATTTGTCACATTTTGAACGTAGAGCGCCCCCAGTCCAATCAGAGCACTCGGGCCCTTGTCCAATCTAACAGGTAATCTCGTTCCTCCCTTTGTCAGGCTTACACTGATTATCTGGGAGGAATATTACGTCGGTAATTATATTGAACATGGTAACAATTATCCATACATTAGATATGTCATCACATTACTTGCTTTATAGGGCATTATAGCGCATGTCAACAATTCAGACCTCTGCCTTTTAAGCAGAATCAGAATCAGAATCAGAATCAGAATATTTATTTCCATAAAAACATACAATCTTCGAGTCCCAACAAACCACATGATTTGTCGTTGGGTGCTCATAATTACATAGAGATACAGAAACGTAAAACTAAAAATATACAAAAATTAACACAGTGCTCAGGTGGCGGTGCACAAACGAACTATATATTTCTACCTACTGGTTAAACTCAAAACATTGCAACGTATTTAAACTAGGAAGCGATTATCTCAAGGAGAACCAATAATTTTAATCAATATATGGTATGATATTAAAAAAAAAAATATATATATATAATAATGAACTCAGCATAAGTTTACGTAAAAGGTCGTATGATGCACTAAGTTTGAAAATAAAAAGAACACAAAAGAAACCATACACAGCTACCCACAAATACAGATTACTACTTAGTAATTAAGAGTACAAGATCAACTTCAAGCTTTAAAGTGAATCAACACACATTTTAAGGCGTGGGGTGATTTTCACGACATTTTTATATTTTTAGAGACGAATCTGTACTATTTTAAGAAATTTATAATAAATTAAATAAGACAAACTTTATGATTTATATAGCGGAGAGGCTATGAAACGAGATTAAGTTTACAAACAAACGGATTTACTATAATTGTGTGCTTTAAATTGGTCAGGTGATCGAGAATGTAGCTATCGAAGACCGGAAGATAAGAACTTTGACCGGATGTTCACGTGATAAGTCGACACTCGACGACTCGGTCAATCTCGCCCACTCTGTCTGGTAGTGCAGGGATTGCAGCACTCGAGTGGCTTGGCACATCTTTCAGCTTTCTTTACGGGAGCGATCTTAACTCTGAACTTTGTTTTGTTTTGGTTACACTTTTTTCAATTTACCAAAATATCAGATTGACAAATATGATACGATTACTATCTATTTCCTTGAAGTATTGTTATTTTAGATTTTGCTCAGCAAATAATTTGGATTGTTCAAAAACAAAACTGTTTTGAAGATATTATTTCTAGATAAACGATATTAGTATCAGTAAAAAGGTTGAGAAGCCCTGTACTTGCAAACAGATTGTATTAGTTTTCTAAGTTAAAAGTTATAATTAAATGGACCCTGATAAAATGTTTGATGAAATAACATTTTTTGGTAAGAAATGAATTAAGAGAAAATTGAGATGTGTTTAATATGTATACATTGCAGCAGATTATTACGTATTTATTTTACCGATTCGTTTAGGTTAATGTTGTTTATGCTTTAACTGTCAGTTTTTCTGCGGCAAAAAATAAAAACAAATAATTATGAGGGGACGAATTCCTAAGACGTTGGAAGCTATTTGTAACTGACATTGTGACGTTAACGAGTTCCGTCCATGATTCCTCAACCTTTTTTCATTGTTTTTCTTTGGATGTGGTTTGTAATCACAATTCTTTACCCTTCAAAACATTGATTTGTTTAAAGAAAAGTCTTTTGAAACAAAGACTCGCCACAATAGTGTGAGTAAAAAATAACCGTTATGATAAGACAATCGTAACAATCGTGCAATGCGTATAAAATTCAGAATTTCCAGTTTAGATTTTGTTTTTCAACAAAGCCTGTAGTGAAAGAAGAGTATACATATCTAAAAAAAGAACGTTTTAAAGCTGATGAAAGTTTACTCTTGTGGCCTCAATTGGAAAAAAATCATTAATCCATTTTCGCCGAAATCCTTTTACTTCAATAATTATTTAATGTTCGAATTTACTGACGTTTTGATTTACATCTTTTCCACTTGTGGTACTAAGTTGAAGAGTACAAAATTGATCTCTATGTACAAATACGTTTACAGCATTTTTTTTAGTTTCACAAAAAAATTTTAAAAATTATTGCAATCTAATGTTTTAGCCTAAAAAACTAATGATTACTTTTTACAAAACATTCGCCAGCCACAACCATGTAAGAAAACGTTACACTAGATTAATGGGTCGTGTTTTATAAAGGCCCTTATCTCGAGGTAATTTAACACTCCAACACTAATTGCCAATTAGCTCCAACAGCCAATTAGTGGTGAGTGTTTAGTGTTGTCTAATTATCTTCCCATCGCCGCCGCCTTCCTGCATCTTTAGTGATTAATGTTAGAAGATTTAAGATTCTCTTTAAAGTTGGATATGACGTTGGAAGACAGCAGATCTTTGAATATATTTGAGGGTATATTCTTTCAATAATATCATTATAGCACAATAATAATAGCCAGAAGTAGATTGGCAACCTCAAGTAGTTGGACAGTACTTACAAGAAATTAAATTACTAATAGCATATCCTTGATTTTTATCATTAAAAATAGTACATGGTATACCGACCCTACTTATTTCACCGAACCCATGGTGGAGTATGGGTTGACGTTTAATATTCCTTGCAATCTGTACTCTGCATGTTCTCTGTATATACTTGTTTTATATTTTCCTTGTTTATTTTTTGCTAACATGGAACCCTTATTAACCGATTGTTACATTTTTCGGTTATCCTAAACTCTTATATGAGCAATGTTATCTTGTATGCTTGTATGCTTGTATGCTTGTATGCTTGTATGCTTGCTTGCTTGCACAATTATCTCTAAAACGGCTCCGAGGATTTCCTTCAAAGTCTGGAAATAAGTAATTTATGACTAAAAAACGTCTTTTATGCAGATTACTTGGCCAGAGAAAATCTAATAACGTAATAAATCGAATTTTAAAGTTGTATAATTTTAACATTGCCCTTATGGGTTGCCGTGATAGCAACGAAAATAAACAAGGAAAGTGTAAACAAATGAAGTAATCATAACAGCTGTTTGGAATTTACAGTCATCAAGGGAAAGACAGCAAATGGGATGAAGAGTCCATGGAGCAATAAAAAAGGTTTCTATTTATCAATTTTATGACATTGAAATATTTTATAGTAACTGGATGAACTGGTAAACATGAAATAACACCGAGCAAGGCTCGGTCCACCAGGTACTAAAATTTATTTTCTTACGTTATTAGATTATTTCAGGCCAAGTAACCATCATAAAACTTGTATTTTAATCTGAGATTTGTTATTTTTAGACTTTAAAGGAAATCCTCGGGGCTGTTTTGAAACTGTGCAGCCAAGCAAACAATCACGTAAGCTCACCTTGTGTATAGTCTAATGAAAGAATAAAATTCAAGGATTCGAGGACGTGAGCCCCAACAGAGTGCGTTACTGTAAACTGTTTATTCCACTTATGTTACATAAATCAGTTAGCAAATTATAATAAAAGTAATACAAACTTTTTATGGTGTAAATTTAGTTTATATAACCCTTAAAGCCTAATTAATAGTTGACATCAATACACTCTGTTGGTGACCTAGTTAAACTACGTGCACTTCAAACTCGTCCCTAATTAAAACCCTTTCGCCATGTGAAGCCGACTTCAGTAAAACCGTACATACTGCAGCTGCTGTGTATGTTGTAGCTGTATCTGCTAAATGATTTTCAACTTTTAAGAAATTAAACCGTATTTTAGTCATAAATTGATAATAAAAAGTATAATTGAATGTGTTTATATTCTTTTAACCTCTCTATGGTTAAGATATTTTATTTTACGACCCTTTGATAAAATGAATTTCGTCCTATCTAAATTGCCCGTCAACAGGTCATCAGCTTTTATTTAGAAACGTTCCACCCCGGAGCCATCGGGGAACGACTGATAGTTGTTGATAGCGACTTTTCAACGCGACACATTTCCGTCATTCGTCCATGAATGAAAAATGACAAACGGAAATAAATAACATTGCTGAAGATATTTTTAACCGCCCTGGACTATTTCTATTTAAATTTTCTTGCCGACATTAAAATGTTAAACAACAGGGATTTTAAATTAAATAAGAAACCTGCACCTCTAAAGCTGTAAAATATTGAAAAAATCCTAACTTAATAAATCGAGTTTTTCGAGGCTAAAGAGACAACCTGTAAAAGATAAGGTGGATAATATTTCACCGATGTAATACCTTTACGTCAATGTGAAGGTGAACATGAAAGCAGCAGCGACATTGTTAATCCCCACGTTGTGTGCGACACAATCATCCCCACAATATGAGACCTTTATTTGAGAAAACCTCCACAAAACCTCCTCTCGTTCTCACACTTTCCTTGGAGGAAATTAAATAACTCGTGAGAGATTACCGAACGATTGTCTAAGGATGAGATGGCTTCACTTGAATTGAAAGCTAAGATAACAAATCGGAATAATAAAAACACATCCGATTGTAAGGCCAATGTATTTAATAAGTAAACTGCCATTTAATTTTCTATTTTGTAATGCAGTTAGACAAAAATTTATTGCTACTGGGAACAGTGTGAAAGAAGAGTAATTTTTAGTTTTTTTTTTAAATGGTATTATAAATTTAAAAGAAAACTCTAACTGTATGAAGCTAATATCTATTTACAATAGGAGAAATATACATTTTGGGGCAGGAATTCTATTTTTTAAATCTTCCTTATATTTAACGTCTTCAAAGAAAATTATAAATCACTTATTCTATTCAAATTATAATTCATATTTATTGTTAACCACCCAATATTCACCAACCTGCATGCGCAAAATTAAACCTAATGTTACCCTCAAAGACAAATTCAAATCATAACATTCATCGCTATTTCGGTTGAAATAAGTTCACAAGCTTTGTAATTCAGAGAGTATGCAAACCCACTACAACGGGGATATTACGATTAAGGTATGCTATATTAATTATTAAAATTTAAATAAATAGAGATTAGATGGCGCATGAGTAAAATGCAGATCGTCTCTGTTGCCGTGATGCAACATGATCGCTGTATTCATATTGCATAGTTAGAACTTTGCAGGCATCACATGAAGATTGTCTCTTGCTGCTGATTTCCTCCAAGTGAACGGATTACGACTGCCTCTGAAAACATCAGTTTTGATTAGCACATACGAATTTTACAATTAGAAAGAGCATCAATACTATAAAAATTGAGAGTGTATTTTGTTGTTACAAAGCTAGAGTCTTGTTTTTAGCAGAACACAGCAGTAAAAGCTTCCATTACCCAGTTGTTTGAGGCTCAGTTTGTTATCATAATGAGAAAATGTCAACTGACATGCTTTGGCTTTTGAGTCGTTCTTATAGTATTTAGTATAGCGAACAGTAAAGTGCAGTGCTTTTTTTCAGATTTCCTATTGTTGTAGAAGTTTATTTCATTCAAATAAATTCCAAAGTATTTAATTATAAAACCGTTTTATAAAGGTTAATATGTTTGAAGGATTGTCAAGACAGTCAAAGAAATGGATATACCCAAAGAATGACAGCTCAAGAGTCTGCAGTACTTCCCGCTATCTTGAGTCTTAGTCCCATAAGAACAATGCTAATTTCCTCTCTAATTATTAAACCAGAGTTACAATAGTTTATGGCTCTCTTTCGAAATAATCTTACATTATATCTCACAGCGCCTGACTGCGGACAGTGATGTATCAGAGCGAGATGAGAGTTGATTTCACGACTCATCGGACTAATTAAATCTGTTAATTCCTCCCTTTCTAATGTATTTGACGAGATTAATTTTGCCGTGTAAATGTTTTTGAATCATTAAAGGTTAATATCGAATCGGTTGCCTTTGTTGAAGACTTAAGTAAATTAAGCACAATAAAGTTTAAGCCTACCAAATTTAATGGTTTGGTAGAATGACCATTTGTTAAATGTTTCTAGTAATTAAACACGGTTATTGTATCGGGACGCATCATAACAATTTAGCCAAGCTATTAAAAACGTACCACAGAGCGATATGGCAAGTCTAATTCTGTGAGATCGCTTTGCGTTGTGAAACCAATCAGAATAACAATGTATTATAACTTCGGGCGTTCCACTTTGGATCTTCGGTATAAGGAATTAATGGTAAAAATTAGTCCTTCTTTGTGTGGGGAATGTGTAAAGGTATTTTCAACGACTTCAAATTTTGGAAAATCTAATAGTACAGATCGTTTAGTGATAGCTAAAATAAATAAATTTCAATACAGAAAAAGGACAATGCCAGCCAAGCCGCGATGGAGGGAATCCTCACGCCGCACAAAACGCAATCATAGGATACAATATGAGGCTTTTATCGGCCGGAAGCGCTTTAAAACTCATTTATGTGTTATCTATTTTTGTTTAATTTCCACAAATAAAAGCCAGACCTCCAGTAAATTGCAGAAAACTATGTGAATTTCTTATGAAGCTTATGAGAAGTGTGAGACATGCTATCGTTGCCTAAGATACGAAAAATACCCCCGTCGCAGCAAACCTGCGTACTCAGCGAATTTCCAAGTACAAAATATCCAGTAATTAATCCATTATTACGAAAACAAACAATACTAAACAAGTGAAATATTTATATATTACAGCTTAGAGAGTAAATAGGAAATTGGATAAGCCAACATTCTGCTGCCCTGATACTAAAAACACGGGGGAAAAAATGCGAAATGGCAATCTGGCTAGTTTACGAACTTGTCCAAGAGAACCTAGTTTTACATGTCTGTACCAAATTTTATTACGATCGGAGGATATTTACGAGAGTTATCGTGCTAACAAAACTCAAAAAATGAAAATTCTATTTCCCATATAAGCCCATGTTAAATTTTGAAACAAATCGTGATTTTTGCAGGTAAAAATGCGTTTTCACAATAAACTCACTTCATATCCAGAAAGTACACATAAAAAGCTCTCAATTAATATAAATATTAATATGATTGCTGAGGTTACCCTGAACGGATATTTTTTGTCCATTCTGTTCTGTTAAAACGACGGTAATAGCTTTATTTCTAAGGAAATTCGCTAATAACTTAGAGACCAATGGACCTAGAACAATGATTGAAGCTACCAAATTGTTTGTTTTTTCGAGCTGAATCCAAAGAAGAAAGGTATAATTTGATAACTTTGATATTTCAATTTGAAAATCTCAAAAAACCCATTTTTTGGTTGGCAAAAAGGGGCCTTCCAGAGGTATTTTTGCTTATATCTCGGAGACCAATGAACTTAGAGAAATGGTTTAAGATACCAAATTGTTTGTTTTTTTGAGCTAAATCCAATGGTGTAAACAATAATTGGATAAACATAATTTTTCAATTTGAAAAACTCAAAAAACCCATTTTTGGGGGGTAAAATGGGGCCTTTACCCCACTTTAAGTATGTCGATCTGGCTAGTTTACGAACTTGTCCAAGAGAACCTAGTTTTACATGTCTGTACCAAATTTTATTACGATCGGAGGATATTTACGAGAGTTATCGTGCTAACAAAACTCAAAAAATGAAAATTCTATTTCCCATATAAGCCCATGTTAAATTTTGAAACAAATCGTGATTTTTGCAGGTAAAAATGCGTTTTCACAATAAACTCACTTCATATCCAGAAAGTACACATAAAAAGCTCTCAATTAATATAAATATTAATATGATTGCTGAGGTTACCCTGAACGGATATTTTTTGTCCATTCTGTTCTGTTAAAACGACGGTAATAGCTTTATTTCTAAGGAAATTCGCTAATAACTTAGAGACCAATGGACCTAGAGCAATGATTGAAGCTACCAAATTGTTTGTTTTTTCGAGCTGAATCCAAAGGTGAAAGGTATAATTTGATAACTTTGATATTTCAATTTGAAAATCTCAAAAAACCCATTTTTTGGTTGGCAAAAAGGGGCCTTCCAGAGGTATTTTTGCTTATATCTCGGAGACCAATGGACTTAGAGAAATGGTTTAAGATACCAAATTGTTTGTTTTTTTGAGCTAAATCCAATGGTGTAAACAATAATTGGATAAACATAATTTTTCAATTTGAAAAACTCAAAAAACCCATTTTTGGGGGGTAAAATGGGGCCTTTACCCCACTTTAAGTATGTCGATCTGGCTAGTTTACGAACTTGTCCAAGAGAACCTAGTTTTACATGTCTGTACCAAATTTTATTACGATCGGAGGATATTTACGAGAGTTATCGTGCTAACAAAACTCAAAAAATGAAAATTCTATTTCCCATATAAGCCCATGTTAAATTTTGAAACAAATCGTGATTTTTGCAGGTAAAAATGCGTTTTCACAATAAACTCACTTCATATCCAGAAAGTACACATAAAAAGCTGTCAATTAATATAAATATTAATATGATTGCTGAGGTTACCCTGAACGGATATTTTTTGTCCATTCTGTTCTGTTAAAACGACGGTAATAGCTTTATTTCTAAGGAAATTCGCTAAAAAAGTTAAAAATGTTACACTTTATTTACTTTTCTATTCCTCTAAATGCGGGTTGATAGAAAAACACCCCCCGTTGCAGCAGACCTGCATACTCAGCGAATTTAAAGTGCAAACAAACATATTTTAATCCATCATAACGAGATAAGATATGTTTTTGTAGGCTCCTAAGAATAACATGAGGATAGAATATTCAGGTTTGCTGCAACAGGTATGTTAAAACTGGGTGGATTTATTTCAACATTTAATAGATCTGATCCAGAAGAAGCCATATACCAAATTTTAACAAGATATGTGAAGAAATAAGGAAAATATAGTATTTTTTAATTTCCCCTAATGATAACATAGGGAATGAGTATGCAGGTTTGCTGCTACAAAAATGGAAATATCGGGGATTTTAGACTATTGTACATCAGATCTCCTCTAGTTGAATCCAAAAACCACTTGAAGGGAGAAAGTATGTGTCAGTTTCCTGATACCGTTTATTAAAATCGTAATCACAATAATCAGCAACGTTAGACATATATAGTTCTGTGTGTATCCGCTTGAGCTGTATTAACCAATCAGTGTGGGTAAGGCAGATCATCAGTGATGTCGGTCAAACAGTGTGGAGAACATTTCGGCTCGGCACCGCCAGGCTGAGCCACTGTTCCCTCACTACAATAACTAAAATTTAAATATTATATTTTGTGAATTTTAAGATGTTTATGAATATTTATTATTGATAAATATCAGTTAAAACAGTTTATTGTTCATTTAATCAATACATTTGCAATGACTGTTTATAAAGCCTAAAAGAACTACAAGTTCTCGAGGGAATGAACTTATTACAATAGTTATCCTTGCTCATTCAAGATCACCTACGGTAATAGCTTTTAAATGTGGAAGAGTGGAGATTAAACTAGAACTGAAGTTCGATTTCTCTGAAAAGTCGCGAGTCGTTTCTCTCACTTGAGATCGATTAGCGGCTTAGTAATATACAAAGAATAGATGAGTATAAACGCGTGAGTAAAATAACGTACCGTGCTCTTGATATCACGCTTTCGTCTGTTGGCTTGATAGCGAGTTTTATTAAGATATGTTGAGAAATAAGCAATGTATAGAATTTTACTTATTTCCCTTAAGGTTAACATTAAAAATACTAAAGTGTTTATTCGAGCCGCATTCAATGGTGCTAACAAAAATTGGATCATTTTTATTTTTCTATGTTAAAAACTCAAAAAACCCCATTTTTGGGTTTATCCCCCTTTACCCCCCCCCCCCCTTCCGGTAGTACGATTGGGCTAGTTTACGAACTCGTCCAAGTGACTACCACTTTTAACGTCTGTACCTTTCATAAAAATCTTATCATATTTACGGCAGCTATCGTGTTAACAGACATATATAAATATATTTAAAAATTTGAACGAATGGTGTTTTACTCTTCTGGGGCCCCTAAACGAAAAGTTATCATGGTCTTGGGCTTAGGTCTCACCATGAGTACTACGGCAACAGCTTCTTTCGCTAAATATTAGAATAGGGGAAATTCGCTAAATATTAGAAACATCACATAACGATAAAAATGGACTCTCATTTTTAAAATTAAATATACACATTTCTTGGTTTTTACGCTCCGTGTTTACTCGCAGCACTACTCGAGGTCGGGCTAAACCTTCTTATCGCTGTCATACTCTGCTCTGGTGACAATATTCACTCTAATAACTTGAAGTTTTTTTATTATTTTTTAATGTTCTCATTGTTTAAAACTAATATCCCAGTTATTGTAAAATATTTGGGGTCATAGGATAATTGTTAAAAAATTTCGAACTACATGTACAAAAATGTTTTGAGTATCTTGTTATGTTTTAACTGTTTATTTATGATATAAAGTTATAAATTTTCACAAAAGTTACATAAAACCATAAAAAAAGAATAATTTTTATGTCGTCCTAAACGGTGAAATACTGTAAAATGTGCACTAAGTACGCACATGATAAAAAATAACGAAAAAAATTAAAATTTCAACATTAAATGAAAATTAAAAAGGAAGTTTTATTTATAAATATGTGTAGTAACAGATAATAATAATGCATATGTAGCTTTATGATCTAAATAAAATATTACGCTTTTTCGCTATCATCTTACAACGCTTTCGTGAAAATATTGGAAAATCTCATTTTGACTTCCAAAAAAACTGTGCCAAAACCATCCCTAGATAAAATGCTATTAATGATAAATTTTGAGTGTAGGCTAGTCTTTAGTTCAAACTGCCTTCATAAATTTATTTGCTTAACCCGACCTTGTCGGGACCTTGTCTTAGTTATGACCTACATGTTGAGTATTTAGTGTTGTGATGGTTATAAGCCACTGGAGTTCAGGTTTATCAACCCTAGATCTTAAAATCTAATTTATATTCTAAAATAAAACTAATTTTTTACTTAAAAGGAATATAATACTGCATATTATAGGAGCACTCTGAAATTTTCTTAGAAATGGAATAATTATATTCGTGGAATGAAATATAATAAAACCAGTAGAAGTCATCAGTAGTAGAAAGCAAAGTCATCAGATAGAAATGTTTGCTTCTGGGGTGGGTGACTCTCCTTTTAATAGCGTTTGTCGAGTTCGCTCTTTCAAAGGTTTTGCACAATGATTCGTAGATTCCGGTGTTTATTTTATTGATTTTTTTACGGTTTGTTCTTATTCTGTTTGTATTTATTTTCAACTTAAAATAAGCAATGCAAACATACGACTTCTAGACTACATGGAAGTTTAACAAACGCATAAAGGATCAGAATTAGACATAAAGTAAAACTGGTAAAATTGATGAACTACCTGACTGTAATGAACGATATCGGTTTTGCATAGGTAATACGTTCCAGTTAATAGAACTATATCCTTAACAGGTGTCCCCTTTCCAAGATGGGACCCATGGAAATAGGAGTTAATATTATCTAACCTTAAGAGATGAAAGTGTTTTCCAATCTCATTTAGCTTCACAGGTTAAATAGTTTAATTCCTTTTTACTATAATAATAAAGTTCATCTTGTGTAGAAAAATGTTTACTCTGCAAACCAACTTAGTCAGAAATAGTTTTCCAACAGTTATCTGCATTCTGCGAACAAACTTCCCTGAACAAAGTGTTCCCTTGATGCATCTGTAGGACATTCTTAATTAAATAGCTGTGGGAGTGAAAGAGGTTTATAAAACCAAAATAAACTTAACTTGAGACCGCAGAGTTGTTTTGCCGCGGGGAATCCGTGGTGTTAGTTGTAGTTGCAGAAGCCTCGCGAACTAACTTGATTGTTCCTACTTCGAAGCGATTCGTATCTATCTTTCACTATTTCCTCTACATTTGAACATTAATTGCACACCAAATTGTAATTAAAACTAAATTATGCCTAATCGTGATTGCTGGTTTTTATATCACTTTTGATTGTCATGAAACTAATTAAAAAGGTAATATTTTACAAATATAAACGAATGGAGGTAGGTTTTTTATTTTTCTTTGTAATTAGAATTATTCCTTTGGGATTTGTGTGTACCGTATACTTGTATTCTTTGTTAATGACCCAACCTTTCCAAGGTAAGTTGAACATTTTTATTACTGACTCAAGTATATTGAAATTGAACTATGATTAAAAGACTTTTTTTTAGCATAGATTGCTATTAAATAAACTGAGTCATCAGGGATGCTTGCTGCCTAACCAGACTGCTGCACAAATTATTATAAACAATATACTGTGTATTAATTCAGTGAAAATTTCAGAAAAACGGTCGATGAAGAATCATAAGTACTACACTAGACATAAATGACTAATTTGTTAATGAATACATTAATAAGCTTATTTTTAATTTCACTTAATACTCTCCAAATCATTTGTTTGATAAAATACCAAGTTGCGCATAAAAAATTATTGTTCGATATTTGATGCGCATTAATAGCCTAATACAATTGGTATTATCTTGAAAAAAAACCCAAGCACTAAAGTGTCCAAACGGTAAAAATAAAAGAATGGAACGATTTACGATTAGAAAAGTCAAAATTTTCCAGGTAGGAAACATCAAAGGAGGATAAATAATGTACAAGACTCCCTACTTTGTATTTATATACTTGAGGAAACATCTTGCACTGCCCTACTGTACCTTATAGCCTTATAAACAGACTCAAAAAATTATAATTATAATGTTTAGTTGGTATGTTTGGAAGTGAATATTTAAATGTCTGATTTAAATGTGTTAATCAAGTCGATTTTAAATGTTTTATATTGGGTTCTCAATTTTTTTAATAGACGAGAATAATTGAATTTCTGGCCTAATTACTTATTATACTGACAGCATTAAATTACCACACTGCGTGCAAGTACTGGAATCATACTATTGCGCAAAAAGAGAGTAGTCAAAGAAGATTTTTCAAGAGATCCGGGAAAATCCCAAAAGCCCAAATTAAGAATAATGTAAGTTTTTATTCTGATCTCACTGGGGAACCTCTTAGGTTATCGTTTTTATCCAATATATTGGTATGATTGGTTTGTTTATATGATTTTGAGCTCGAAAGAAAAGAGTTACTTTTGGCCCCTAGTAAAAAAAATCTAATACAATACATTCAAACCTACATGCAATTTATTAAACATAAAAAACGGGGAAGGAGTAAAGGTTTACTCAATCTAAATGGTTAAAATCAAACCAGTTGTCGTAAGTTTGTTTGTACCTATTTACAACGTCACTGAATTCCAGTCCAAATGAGTCAAAAGTCTGATCTTCTAACTTATCTTACGAGGTGTATTATTTTATGTTTTATTTTTATTTGATACGTTATTTTACAATAATTTAAGAAAATTAGTAACATTTTCCATTAGGTTTTCGATTTTATAATGGTTCCCAATAGAGGAGGAAGGAAGAAGTGATTTAAGGGAAAATTGTTGAAGCTATCAAATCCAGTAATGGCCAATTAGGGGTGTTCTAAATAAACGATTCCCAACTGACGTTAACTACGACGGCAACGATACTGTAGTTAGTCTCAGGTTGGATAAAGTTTGTTTCCAACAACTAGGATCACATGCCAATTTAAGGTTTTACCAATAGTTATCCATTGCTTTTAAATTGCCCTGCCAACGAGGAAGTTGCCTGTAGAATACTATATATAAGAAATATATTTGCGAATAAAATTTGTTTAGCTTATTTTGTTCAAGTATTTACGTATTACTTATTAAGTATTAACATATTTCATTCGGTATTAAAAACATTTCATATTTTGCGACATTTGTGATTCAAATCTAGTAATATAACAATTTAAAATCTCTATGTGTGCATCTTTTAATTTATTTTAATGTTGTTCAAGTAAACTGACTGTTTCCTTATATACACGTATTATACGCGATCCTGTAGAATTATAAATGTTATTGTAAAACCCTTACTTGAAGGTTTCGTAAAGACTTAAGACCAGTTTGCATATATGAGGCCATAACCCCTATTTATATGTTCATAAATACAGTATTAATTAATGAAGATTTGTAACAACTAAACTATAACTAAAATACCAACCACCTAGTTTCATTTGTTGAAACTAGTTGTGTTTTTGTACTATGTACAAAAATAACGAAACTTAGCTATCTACGTGGTTTGTGATCTAGTTGTTGTTTACTTTAAACCCTTTAAAATTGGTAAGTAAGGTTTCAGGCAAAATCTATATATATAATTCCGTAAGTCAAATTTTTGTAAAGAAATTGTGAGTGACTGGATGGCCGTAGAAGGATGGGAGGGGTCTCATTTTAAAGGTCTTGACGTGAATTTTGAGGGAAAACTATTCATTTTTCTTATTTTTTTACCATAAATTCGCAACAGAATAAAACTTTTCCCATTAAAACAACATGGGGTTTAATTTGTTTACATCTTTTGAAATTAAAACAGCTGTGCCACAGAGTTGTATCATCTATATTATTAATTCTGTAAGCGATTTTTTTCAATCAAAATTGTGAGAGTTTGACAGCTCGCAGGATGATGGGAGATGGCTCAAATGAAAGGTCTCGGTCCCTGGGGGTCGGGAAAAATATCAGATTATGTCCAAATATACCAGAAAATGAGAAATAACTAAAAATATCTTCCATTTAAAATGCATTGGGATTGAAAAACGTCTGCTTTGTTTACATTAAACATGTGGTGCTAATGCTTGATTCAAAGCCATATGGTAGATGTTGATTTTTTTCAAAATGCAGCTAACTACGCACGTTCAATGCACTATAACAAAAAATATTTTAAATTTAAGATTTTCGGATTTTATAATAATTAAGGGTTTGAGTTTTTTCATAATTTAAAATTATAAAAAGTTAAGTACGTTTGATTAGTTTATGTTATAACGATGCAGATTTAATACCAAATGATCATATATAATTACGTAAGGGAAATTTTTGCGCCGAAATTATGGGCATTTGGAAGGTCGCAGGATGATGGGAGGGGGCTGAAATTGAAGGTCTCCATCCCAGGGGCTCGGGGAAAATACATAAATTGCTTTAAGCTCACTATAAAATGAGAAATGGCGTAAAATAGCTGTCATTTAAAAAACCATTGGGATGTAAAAAGGCAGGCTTTGTTTACTTAAAACCAAATGCTAAATATAATCATAATTTTGTGGATCCAAAAACCTACTTTCTAAGAAGGAGTTTTGTACTATAGTAAAGAAGGATTATGCTTAGGGGCTATTAGCCCCTTCAAGCCTCTAGTTTATTTTATAATTTGGTTATGATTATGAGTCAATGATTCCCCTCCTGACATTCCACTGACTTCCTCAATTAGGTGTAACTATTCTGCGGAAGTACAACCCCCCTATATCTTAATGACGTAAAATAGCATGTAGTGTCCTAAGGTTTGTAAAGGGAATCGTTTTATGTGACCGTCTCTTCCTTTTTTACTTACGATTTTACCAATGTTTTACAATTGTTTTTACTTGAAAGGTTTTATTGACGCTTTTCGGATTACAACACATCAAGCTGCAAAGTGATGTGTACAATCTTTGATACAAAATCAATTTACAATAGCATTTATAGGATGATAATTAATTAATTAAGATAAATAAACCATTAGAACATCAATTGAATAAAGTATTAAGTATGAGAAAATATTTTTATGGTCGCTAAGGTAGAGTATAGATTCGTATACGTGTTTGAGTTTCTCTTTACATAGAGGACATAAGCGATGAAATTTTAAGAATGGAAAATAACAAACTACGTTTAATGCAAAGAACTTTGTTAGTATAAGTCAATGGTTTTACTTTTTGACTATACCAACTTGCTATCACTTAAAGTAAATATTTTTCTGTTGATACAAACTGAGTACTGAAAATCAAAAGTATCCGTTAAACCCACAGCTAAAAAATCTCTTTAGCACAAGTCATAGAACCATTCCGCTGATTATAAAACATTTGTGAAAACTTTAACAGCGTTCCCACGATCAGATTTCGATTTCGGTTCGCCTACATCATTAATTTTAGGGCGCGCCGCGCCGTTTGCCGATAAGTCAAGCTTGAAAACAAATCATTATAAATGGTAAAGAGTTAAACCCAGAATTATGCTGTTTAACCGTTTTTAAATTAATCATTGCTTCCGTTTTCCACTATCGAGGGAAACGTTTTATTAATTCTTATATTATTAGTTTAAACAAAAATATGCACCGGCTTGAATGAAACTTATTATAATGTCAAGATTGTAAATAATTAGAAATGAAATTAAATGAAATGAAATAGCGCTTTATTCCATAAAAACAATCTATACAAATAAATGTTGTTTCACACAGGAAACTGGCCTAGTCTACGGCGCGTACAACAATGACCGAAATGGCCGTCTGTCGGGTTGGCTGTAACGTGAAACATCTGTTATGTTTAAAATCAAAATGAAAAATAACAAAACACTCTCATTGCGCAAAAAAACGCTAAGTAAAAAAACATAGCAATCATAATAATAATCAAGACAATATCTTTTTTTTATACATTTTTGTTAAATAAAACGGCAGGAGATAAGTAAGTAAATTGTATATGTTGAAAATTGTGCCCTGCTTAACTAACTGAGCTATAATTATCTATAATTACTACTAAGCGGTAATTAAAATTATAAATACATTGAGACTTAACTTAATGAGATCTTTTAAGAAATTTTGAATAATACCATGTAATAAAAATTAACAACGTATCGCAGAAAATGCGAAAATAGAAAAATTTCAGTCCAAGCATTGCAGAAAGTATTATCAATAAACCTAATAAAGAACACAGCTTCATAAAATAAATTTACAAACACCTTAGGCCTATGATTTGAAGTTCCAGACAATATTTTAAAAAAAGTTCTGTAAAATAATCTAGTTATCTACGATGCCTCAAAATATGAAATTATTCCAATTTACTTACATGACTTAATGGTGACAAGAAAGGATATAGCTGGATGAGGGCATTGTTGACGACGCGACGCGCAGACAAGCGCGAATTTAATCAAACAAACATTACGAACAGCTGATTACCTCAGGCAGTGGTACGAGGACAGTGTTGCGGCCCGCCGCCGCTAGGAGCGCGAACGCCGCCATCAAACTGTCATGTCATGTTCATTTTCATGTGTGCGACCAATCGGCATAATTAAGTTTTGAAAAAAATTAGTGGGTAGCGTTCAAGTGGGTTTGCTAAAATTACTGTTCAGGTATTGAAGGATTGTGACAAGCCTTTGGCAACGTCATTATAACATTACATTGTTATTACTTTTCAAACAGTCTGGATACCTTTTAATTTAATTGAAATGAATGTCACTCACGTAAACATCTTTAGGTATCAAAATCTGTATAATTTGTAGGACTAGTTTAAAGAATTTTTAACCTCTCATCCTCAGAGGAATTTCACACTTCATAAACTAAGCCCACATTTCTGCAGTTGTCGATAAACAATAAAAAGAGACACACAGTTCACACAGTACATTAACACGGCACGAAACAAACATGAAACACGACACAATTAAAGCGGACATCACTCCCGGCCGGGTGTCGCAGGCCTGCTCAGAAATGTGGGCTTAGTTTATCAAGTGTGAAATGCCGCTGAGGATGAGAGGTCAAACTTTTGAAACTAGTCCGACATTGTACAAATTTTGATACCTACAGGTGTTTACGTAAGTAACATTCATATCAATTACATTATTATTGTTAATGTTAGCTTTGTAAACTAATTTGATCAAATTTCCTAAAAATAAGTATATATTTGCAAGTACTTATAATATTGATCGGACTAAACATAAAACTTCAAACTAACGTAAAATAACAAAACAGAACAATCCAATAAAATGTGGAAAGTACTAGTAATTTTTACAAAATGTTCACTAGAGGACCTAAATGTAAATACCAGAGGTAAAACAATGGATGCTCTGTGTACATTCTTGGGTGATTGTGACAATAGAATTCGAAACACGGTCAGTTGTGTATTAGGTTCCATCAATATAATTCAAGTAGCTTTATTCCACAGGGAAAACGAAAACGTACTTACAACTTAAAACGTAGAGAATATTTAAGAGCCAACAAATATTTAAGTGTTACCAAGGGGTCTCACCTATAAAGATCTCTTTTAAAACCCATCTCTAATCATGGACATAATTATTAGACATACTATACCATGAGATTCAAGAAAATACTGTTTTTAATTAAGTATGCACCAATAGCTGTGACCAAGCCTGGTGATCATTATCATCCCAAATAAAGTTAAATGACGTTTTGTGTTCGGGATGGTAAAAAACACCGGCTATGAAAACTACTTTAATGTTTTATTAAAATGTTTAACATTAACAATACCCAAGAGTTAAAAAAGTACTAGTTAGTTAATTTTTCTTTATTTTTGAAATTCTAAAGGTTTTAAAGAAGTTATTTATTGGATGAAGTAGTTTTTAAATTAAATCAATAAAAGAATAATGTTCTTACATTAAGTTTTCTTGCATGAATATGTAATAAACTGAATAAAACTCAATTTTAATGTATTAAAGAACAGTCACATATTAATGATAAAACTGAAGCTAATGTTACGAAAAGGACTATTCTTGTAAGATGAATATCTAAGCTGAACCCTGATTTCAGTTTACAAACAATAGTTACTGTTCATAAATAACGTCCCTGGAATATTTTAATGATTGCACTTTACTTTTGAAATATCAAATCAGGTTTGAATCAAGTTTCACAAAGGTGTGCTACATATAATAAGGATCTGTTGTTCTCTTGTCAGCTGAAGGAGTGAGAGTGAGTCAGTTTTGTTTTGTTGATAACAAACGCTTCCCAACTTACATATCGAATAACGTTTAAGCTGCTCCACAAACGTTTACAAATATAGTCTGCCAGCGTCTAATGTGTTTACAATACAATTAAATATATGATATTATGTTCATTGTCTTAAGAAAACTAACACTCAATTTAAAATTCTATATGGCATGCACTTTGCAATAGTTGGATGCACTTCAAATATTTTATTTCCTGACATATAATTTTTCAGTTGAAGGAATGGTAAGTGCACAAAATCATTCTTTGTTTCCCTTAGTCAATTTAGATTACCATAATGCTAATATTATTTTGCAACTTGGAATTCTGGCCTTTATCAAAGTTACCTATGAATAGAAAATAATTAATAGACAAGATTTAGAAAAATAATAATAAAAGAAATTTTTTTCCGATGGTTACATTTTGACTTGGTCAAATTTCTGTTTGGAAAATTGCTAAACCTTGTTAATTACTAAACCCTTTTAATATTGTCCATGTACTTTTATGACGCTTTATGTTGATTCTCCTCCTGATTTGCATGACTTAAAAGTTACGTGGAAAATGACATATTTTTAATCTTTTAGAATATTTGACAGTGATTTAAGATATTTTATTTAATAAAAACTTTACCTCAGTTTGACCTTAAATTAAAAGAGGCTTATCCATGAGAACAATTAAAAAATGGTTTGAGCTTTTTGTCTGCTTGATTGTGCAAAACAATAAGTCTTCGTCTGCTTGCCTCCTGGCTCAAAGCAATGTATTACTGCGCTGCACTTAGGCATAATGCCTCCAAGCATCATAAGATAATTAACTAAACAAAGACACAAAGACTTTTGATCCTATTCATCTTTTAAGTGGCTCTGTTGATGGTTACCTCCCTTCGTTGAGAAACAACAAGTTTTGTGGGTTAAAAAAGCATTGGTTGTATGGGACGTATTTCTGGTTGATTCCAGATATAACTTAATAAGTACGTTAATAATTTTACGAATAATATTTTTTCAGAAGTTGTATTTAGCCACCTTAATATATTGATTATATTATTTTCTGTCCCCTATAAAACTCTCGATAAAATGTACATATGAATTCTTTATCAATTTTGCTCAACCAATCAACTATAAGCTAATTTTTGCTTGTCTTGTAATCCTAATTGGAATTACATTTACCAACTATATAGACTATCTAGTTCTTGTACCACATTTTACATGTATTGCAGATGAACTACACGTAACAATTTAATTAGCCCATCAAGAATCTGTTAGTGTGTTACAGTATTCTAAATTAATTAATCAATTTAAACTATCGAAATACACATATTTTATGATTTAAGTATGGTTTATATGTGGTTAGTGTAAAAATCATTGGTTGATAAAAATTTATGCTAACCACACATACTATTACTTGAAACAAATGAATAAAATAAACAAATGGTTTTTCTACATATTCTTAACATAAAAATACCGTAAGTTATTTTGTGCCGTCTGGATTGGAACCAATTAATTTTACCATAAAGGAGGCAGGAATTTATCTACTTTCACAAAATGTTATATTTTTACTATTTATTTAATTTAAGTAATAAAATAACTGGATGTAAATTAAAATGTATAATTAATTGTTTTTATTTGTAACTTGGCATTTACAAATATGTTTTATCTTAAGCCATTAAGTAGATTTATTTTTAGTTGGCAACCATGACTGGTGGAAAATTAACGGCCACCAAATAGGCTTCACTTCATCCCGGATAAACGTAGGATTAAACTAAACTCGTTGTTTGTGATTAATCCTGTGGTAAACCTTTGGAGGTATTTAAAATAAAACTGGTACAAAAGTGTTATCAACTCGTGAAATTGAATGAGCAAGAGATTTAACTTATTAAATTGCGAGTATTAAAAAAGAATCATCTGATTTTAAATTAATATATGAAGTGGAAAATATTCTCGTACACTGAAAAACTTTGTGACGTTTTTCTTAAAATATCCCACTATTTTAGATGCCCAGATGAGTTCTAATCAATACTGATACTGATACATCACTTACCCTAATGGCGAGGGATTTCTACCATTATTTTTTTGAACGGGAAATAAGAATAAAAAAATTAATCCCATTATTTTCATTAATTATTGGTTGTAGTTCACTAATTTTATTTATTAGTGCTGAAATCGCTGTCTTGATGCGGCTCTGGGACTGCTATTTCAAATCAAATTAAGTAAAATTAGAATTTATTTCTGAAACTTAATAGATTACAAAAATTAACAGAGAGGAGCATCAATAAACAATAGAAACATTTTTAAGGGGTTAAAAAAATTAATTCTTAAGTTAAAGCTCTTAGTTTATAAAGAAAAAAATATCCTCACATAGGTGACAGAGCACCTTTGTATGAGAATGAGCTCATTTCAAGTTTCAAGTTAAAAAAGATCGTGAGAAATTGTATTTGTTTTTGTTTTGTGTTCCCGTTTTAGCCAATTTCCCCTTTAGGAAAGAAGTTATTACGTTAGGTCTCATAGAAAAACTTAAGCCCAAGATCATAATAATTTTTCGTTTTGGGGTCCCCAGATGACAAAAAAAACTTCATTAAAATTTATATATATATATATATATATATATATATATATATATATATATATATAGATGTATCCGTAAACACGATAACTGTCATAAACATTTTCCAATCCTAATGAAATTTGGCACCTACGTGTAAAGTGGTAATTATTCGGACAAGTTCGAAAACCAGTCCAATCAGACCATCAAAGGGGGGGGGGGAGGGTAAATATGTATAAACACTCCAAAAATCAGCTTTTGGATTTTTAAAACACAGAAAAGTAATCAAATTTACGTTCAAACAGTTGAATTCAACAAACAAAATTTGTCCCTTGAATCATTGCTCTATGTCCACTGCTGAGCAAGATATCACTAGTGGTAAACACAGTATGTTGAGTTAATTTTGTCAATCGAAGAAATAATGAAAAAAATTTGATATCTCACTTATTTCTCAACATATTTGAATAAAACATGGTATATGGCTTCATCTAGTTGATATCTCCTGGATTATTGCTAAAATCTCAATTTTACATTTCCATGGCAGCAAACCTGCAGACTCATTTCCCTTATTATTCTAATGCAGAAAATTGTTGTCTGTTCATTTTAGGATTTTAGTTGAGTTAACCTTATTTGAGGTTCCGTCTAAATTATTTATTTAAAATTTGAATTTTTCTAACTATGCAGGGCAGCTGTAACAGGATATTTGTTTATTTCTTTTGTAACTGCTGAATACAGCTTTTGTTTATTTCCCAAAGGAAGATTGATCCTACTTTTTAGGGAAACTCGGTGATCATACAAAAGAGCTCATTTGCGATTTGGCCATATTCACTCATTTCTTTTGTGAGTATTTTAAGGCTAAGTTAGATTTTACACCCCAATATACGATCATTCAAAAATGGAACATTCTTTTGGCATATTCTCATACATTCATATTCTATGAGACAAGGAGATAATCAGCTAAAACGCTAGACATTGTCTGGCAGTCTGGTAATTACCAATTAGACTAAGTAATGTAATTAACTTTCCCCGTAATTGTATCAGCGAGCTATTTCGCCAGCAATGTTACATCTACTCTTGATGCAATTTGATGCGTTCTGGTACTGTACATTCTACATGGAGGTGCGGTGGTGGAGTAAAGGAATGGATTAAGGTTATCTTCTGATGATAAATAATGTTTCACCGCTTTTCTAGACCGACAACGCTAATGGGAATTAAATGTCCTTTATCGAAAGCAGTGGCAATGACTTTGCATCACCTGATTGTTGCTTTTATAGCTGGATTACTCAAAATTATCTCTTGGTTTACAAGATAGTTTTTAGAAAATTTTAAAGTGAACGAAATGAATAGATCATTAAGACATTAATCTGTAGTAAGCATAATTATTAGAAAGCGTCTGTTTTCAGAATTTGAGATCATGCTTTAGGAATACAAAATATCATTTTAAAGGTTTTAAAACTCTGCGAGTCAAGTACTGGCTGTTTCATAGCATTAATGTCAGCAATGGTAATATTATTGCCCCCTTCCACTGTTTATATCTAGAATGTTATTATTTTTATGGACTACATGCAGAAATTGCAGTTATGTAAATATTATATCCTTCATTTGAATTGTATATTCATGTTTCATTAGTTTTGTAGCATCAAGACGACAACGCCACCAAAGCTATACTGTATCATTTTGTAATTAGGGTTTTAAGTATCACTATAATAGAGGCCTCCCTCACTTTAAAAATTCCTTACTCGACATAATAATTTCGGGGCTTGCGCTTGGTTTCACAATTTTGTAAGTTGGTGAGTTCATATTAAGTAGTGAATAAATTAGTTGACCTGTTGTGAAAGTATCCCGGAACTCCTGAACTAGAAACAATCTCTCTCTTAGTGCTCTTTGTGCTTGAAAGTGATCCCATAGCAGTAAAAGCAAATGATAATTTTTTATTTATTCATAAGGTAAGAGCAGTTGAGTTTTTTCTACAGTTGTAAAACATTTTCATCCCTTAAGTAAAACTTCAAAATGCCTACATGCAACGCGATCCACACTTTGGGAACCACTGCTCTAGAGCATTGGAGTAATGTTACTGAAAAATCGGGCTAATATTTACATAGAAATAAACTTGAAATTAAAATTACAGTAAATTCTCTTCTCTGTATTATATAGTAGTGTTTAAAAAATCAACCAGCAGAGAAATTACAAAAAAAATAATAATCCAGTTGAGAATAAAGTCATGCAATCTGTGATTCTCAGTGAAGCAAAGTAGTTTTACAACCAGAGCATATTTTCTTTCAAAGCCCTGACTTTAATTTACCCGTTGTACTTCTAAAGCCCCTTATCTGATTAGTTAGTGCAGTAGTTACTTCTCTTTAAATACGACTTGGACTCGATAATGTGTGCTTTATTCTTTTATCCAGTACAAGAAAAACCCCAATTGAAATAACAACGTACTTTTTAATACAGTTTTATCTGAACTTAAACAGATAAAATAATGCAGAGTTTGATCAGTAGTTAATAACAGTGTCATTAATAATTCCTTTGTATTTTAGATGCCAATTTTATGTTTTGACTAGCAGTTACCCGTGGCTTTGCTCACGATAAAAACTGTAACTCCCGCTGCCTAAATGAAGATAGGGCCACATACTGAGTTTATGACAAAAAAGAATGACGACTTTAAGGTAACTAACTAAACTAAATTTAATTTAACTTTTATAGGATTTAACATAGTACATATCACCTAAAAAATCAACAAAACAACTATAAAACCATTATGAAAGTAACCAAATTATAAATCAGCTGTAAAACCGTATCCATATGTGAAGCTGAACCACCTGCTTGTTAAATGAACATTGAAAATTAAACAAAAGATCATCCATTCCTCTTGCGTAGGAAAATTTATAAACCTCAACTATGCCAAGACCAAGGCCACACTACAGGCCGGAGTCCTTTTTTGGTGACGTCACATTATCAGACGGAATCGCAGACGCTTTTATAATGTACTCTTATGGCGATTCACTGTCGCACTCTTAAAACTATCGTGCCCTAAGTAATTCGTGTCAGTTTTCGTTTAGAAACCATTATTTTTTCGAATCTGCATTAATTAATGAATAACCAAATGCGGTCGAAAACATTTTTAAAGAAAACATGACTTTATTTTATAATCTTAAAAACCGGTAAGCATTACACGCAAGTAATTTGTTTACTTTTCATCAGATGATTTATTGGAAATTTGAGTTTTGTTTCTTATTGTTTACATTTCAATGTTCTAATGTCATAATTTTTTGGTAAATGTTTACGTTTTTCGTATGATTTTAGTTGTTATTTCCAACACAGCGCTAGTAGTTCGGCCGGTGTAGTGACGTGGCATCAGGGAGGAGGGGGGGAGACTCCGGCCTGTAGTGTAGGGTGGCCTTGCCAAGACCCTTAAAACTTTGAATTAAAAAACCCGTTCTTAGGAGATGCTTACGCCCTTAAGATCGTCCATGCAAAGGTCCAAGGTTCTAAGTCTTGTAGTTTGGGCTGAGCAATGATAGGTAAGTGGTATTGGACAAATATCAAGAAGATGGACTTTCATTAACCAGAAAGATGTTTTCAGGAATCCTCAAAGTCCGCAGGTCTGCTGCGACTGGAGTTATTCTACTGCTGCTCCCCGCAGGAGGTATTTCTATTTGGCCTTCCTGTACCATACATATGAGCAGATTCAGCGCCCCACCGATAAAGGCCTCAAGGGTGCAACTGCCCTGGGAAGGCTTATGCCCAATATCGTTGAATCTGCTCGCACGCATGGTATACTGTATAGTGGCCCTTAATCAGGAATATAAAATTTCGGTCGCAGCAGACCTTGCGTACTTAGAGAATCCTAAAGCAGTTTTCTGTTTCATGAAAGTTTATGTACGTAAAACGTAGAAATTGCCTTGATTTAATGTCAAAAAATTCTAAGGTTTTTAGGGTCTATCTTAAACATAAAAATACCCCCGTTGCAGCAGAACTCCAGGATACGTGCATGACCTTATTTAATTTCTTCCATAACAATAAAATGGGGAATGTGTATGCAGGTCTATTGCAACAGTGATTCAAAAATTTGGTGGTTTTAAAACAATATCAGGTGAATCTGAACCAAAAATAAAAAAATCACATACCAAGTTTTATCAAGATATGTTGAGTAATAACCGAGATATATAATTTTTCTGGGTGCGTTTCATTTGTCCCAGGTTTCAAATGTCCCAGGTCGTTAAAAAATTATAAATAATAAGTAAATCAAATGTCCCAGGTGTCAAATGTCCCAGGTTGGTTTAAATAATTATTCAAAGTTTGTCAAATCATTTGTCCCAGGTTTCAAATGTCCCAGGTCTTTAAAATATTACTCAAATTAATATAAAATAAAATGTCCCAGGTGTCAAATGTCCCGGGTTTGTTAAATTAAATAATAAATATAAGTTACATCATTTGTCCCAGGTTTCAAATGTCCCAGGTGCTTTATTTTTAATAAAAACGCATCGCTTCAAATGTCCCAGGTGTCAAATGTCCCAGGTATCAACGGCGCCAAAAGTGACTCTGCCGCCGTGCAGCGCCGCGAACGCTTGTACAGTCCGCACAAGAAGTAGCCTGAACCGCCCGCGTCGTGTCGTTCTCTATCATCGGCTTCGCGCGATTCTCCGCGCCGCATTTTCTTGTAGATGTTTTTAGTCTAATTTTATTGTATTCCTTGACTAGTTTAATTTATTTTAGCATTATAAGTGTTGTTTTTTTAAGTAGGTTTTAATAGTAAATTTATCTATATATATGTATGCTAAAACCTTATGAGTAAAAATCCTAGCCGGTCAGTTGTTTTTTACTATGGAATTCAACTTATAGTTGAATTATTTACAGAATAGGACTGAGTTCGGGCGACCTGGAGTGGGAAAAGCGGCAGCATCGTTGCCACATTGGTCTCGGGAGGGGCGGCACGGCGGCAGCGAGCCTCGCACCCTCAGTTCCATTAAAACATAAACTGAATACATCTCTTGTTTAGTAGTTTAGATTTCTAAAGTGAAAAAATTGAGTTACATTGGGCAATAAGACAAAATGTCCTTACCCATTATTTTATTGTGACCATAATAACAATGAAATTAATACAACCATTATAGTCAATACTTTAAGCCTACATTGTAAATTACATTCAAACCATTTTAAGAGCATTAAAGTAAATTATATAAAAAAATTACGCTTATGAAACCACTAAAAATATATTTATACAACCAATACAGTCACTGCCTAAACCTTGTAAATTTTACTTTAAAAATCGTCACCTAATATTCAGCTCAACAATGAACTGGTTCAACTAGAAAACCTGCGATTGACGAATGAATAAGAAAATTGTCACAAGCAATTCACGAAATTATTGTAACCTACGATGTAAATTACATTTAAACGGTTTTAAGAGTATTAAAGAGCACTAAACCATCACCAATATCGCTCCACTGCGACTGTTTTCAGCCCGGAATCGAAGTGCTCGCGCCGAGTGCCAAGCGGTGAATGAGCCCGTTCGGATGAAGTGGCAACACCGGACCGTTTTCTTAGCGCTGATTGGATGCTTTACGCTGCCACCCTCGCCCCCACCCTCTCGACTCAAACCGGTCTCAGTCCTATTCTGTAAATAATTCAACTATGGTATTAAAATGCTGTTAAATTATAAAAAGTGCATGTTTTATTGTGGTTAAACCCCAATATAAAGTTCGGCTCTCGTCATCATAAAATCAAAAAATTATTTAAAAAACGTAAGTGGCTATTGAGTTTAATTCCGCAAGTCGTTTTATTTGATTTTTATTTTACAAAATAACAATACTGTTATAATATGAAAAATAGGTCTACATTATTAGCTAGGCTATTTAACATACCAAAGTGAACATACATTAGTTAAGTTATTTTATACATGAGTATGATGTTCTCTTTTAATTAGTTGTATACAATTTTACGAATTATTTTTCGGCAATTTTAAAAATTATAAAAGTTTGTATTTGTACGACAATTAACATTACACTCAAAGAATAAAAAACTATTAAAATATAATACCCCCGTTGCAGCAGACCTGCATACTCAGCGAATTTCAAATGCAAAACAACATATTTTAATCCAACATAGCGAGATTTGACATGTTTTTGTAAGCTCCATAAGAATAACATGGGGAATGAGTATGCAGGTTTGCTGCTACAGGTATGTTAAAACTGGCTGGTTTTAATTCAATATTTAGTAGATCTGAACTAGAAGAAGCTATTTACCAAGTTTTATCAAGATATGTTGAGAAATAAGCGAAATATAGAATTTTACTTATTTCCCATAAGGTTAACATAGAGACAACGTACTGTGTTTACCACTTTCAATATCTCGGTAACCAATGGACATAGAGCACTAATTCAAAAAACTAAATTGTTTGTTTTTTTGAGCTGAATTCAATGGTGCTAACAAAAATTTGATAACCTTTATTTTTCTATGTGAAAAACTCAAAAACCCATTTTTGGGGGGGTTTATCCCCCTTAACCCCCCCTTCCGGTGGTCCAATTGGGCTGGTTCACGAACTCGTCCGAGTGATTACCACTTTACACGTCTGTACCAAATTTCACTAAGATCGGATCATATTTACGGCCGCTATCGTGTTAACATACATATATATATATATATATATATATATATATAGATATATATAGATATATATATATATCAGGGTGAGTCTCTACTGACTACATTAATTTTAACAGTTGATTCTACTTATTAAATGGAACACAAAAATGTATATAACTCCTTATCTGACAATAACCGTTTCGGTGTAATGGCGTATTTTGTGATTTTTTTAAATTACACGACTTGACAGTATTAGTTCGACGTTAAAAACCAAACTAATTGACGTATGAAATATAAATTAACACCATTTTAAAGAGAATTAAATTTCCTTCAAATTAAACATAGTACTTAAGTAATAACTCCTTATAAAACGTTTATAAAATTGCATTTAAGTTAAAAATTGTTGTTTTCACAATTTTTCTTTTAAACTTCAAGGCTCAATTAAACCAGTTAAATTTGCCGTTTTCTTATGTCCAATTACATAACAAACTTCCTTATTTATTTATCTTTCAAGTCATGTATAAATATTGAGGGGTCATAAGGGGAAAAATTTTGGAATTTCATGAAAATGTTGTTAAAGTACGTCATCAGGATTCATCGTATTGGCTCTAAAGACCAAATTTAAAACTGTATTTATCTGCAGTTTCTTTACCAGCTGAATCTGTTGGCTAAATCAGCTGACTGGGAAATGCAATAATTGTAATCATAAGATTTTATATTAAAAATAAACACAACATTTATCGCATATTTTACATATATTTACATTGTATTTTCATTATATTTACATTGTTATCTCATCCCTCAACCGGTTTTATCATTTTAACAGGTTTTCAAAGTGTCCGCCGTTCACCCTGATACACATGCGTAGTCTTTTCCTAAATTCTCTCACAGTCGCCTTCAAGTTTAGTTCATCACGAAGAAGTTCGCAAGCTGCCAAAATCCTGTTTCTCAATTCTTCTACATTTCGAACTGGTGTGCGATAAACTTGTTGCTTGAGGTGCCCCCAAACGTAGTAGTCAAGGGGTGTGAGGTCTGGAGACCGTGGGGGCCAAGCAATTGTTCCTCCTCTTCCGATCCACATGTCAAACGTGTTACTGATGTGCTGACGGACCTCAACGCTGAAGTGTGGGGGTGCTCCGTCTCCTTGGAAGACGATGCGCTGTCGTAAATCCAACGGCAAGTCTTCAAGTAGCAATGGTAGTGTTTCAGTAAGAAAATCCAAGTACTGAATGCCATTTAAGGCTGTTGGAAGGTCGAGGTAGGGTCCTATGAGCCGGCTTCCAATGAGTCCAATCCAGACATTTAATTTAAACCTTTCTTGATTCGAAGATTCATGTACCAAGTGAGGATTTTCTGTAGCATAGTAATGCTCGTTGTGTATGTTAAAAACACCATCACGAGTGAATGTTGACTCATCAGTCCACAGAATAGTCTTGAGGAAATCACGACGATCACACTGACGAATCAAGCGGCAGGACTGAACTCTTAGGGGAGGATCTCTTGGTTCTAGGGCTTGCACTCGAATAAAATGATAAGGGTGTAGCTTTTCTTTACGTAAAATCCTACTTACGTATGATTGGGAAACCCCAAACTCACGAGAAACTGTTCTTGTACTTGTTCGTGGATCTGTTGCAAAGCGATTAAGTATAGCTTCTTCAACTCCTACATCTTGAATAATATTCCCAACCAAACGAGTATTGGTAGGAAACTTTCCACCTTCACGCAAACAGCGATGAACATTAACAAATGTGCGTTCATTTGGAAGCCTTCTGTTTGGATAGCGGCGACGGTACTCGCGACGGCTTTCCGCTGCATTATACTCACAGAACCCATAAACTAAAATAATGTCCACATATTCTTCATTGGTAAACGACATGACAAATCGAAACAACAATAATATCTATCACTAACAGCATCAGTTACATTTTACTCGTAGTGCACATTTGAAAAGAACATAAATAACAGTTTTGCAATAAAACAATGACAAATCAGCTGATCATTACTATTGTAATTCCCAGTCAGCTGATTTAGTCAACAGATTCAGCTGGTAAAGAAACTGCAGATAAATACAGTTTTAAATTTGGTGTTTAGAGCCAATACGATGAATCCTGATGATGTACTTTAACAACATTTTCATGAAATTCCAAAATTTTTCCCCTTATGACCCCTCAATATTTATACATGACTTGAAAGATAAATAAATAAGGAAGTTTTTTATGTAATTGGACATAAGAAAACGGCAAATTTAACTGGTTTAATTGAGCCTTGAAGTTTAAAAGAAAAATTGTGAAAACAACAATTTTTAACTTTAATGCAATTTTATAAACGTTTTATAAGGAGTTATTACTTAAGTACTATGTTTAATTTGAAGGAAATTTAATTCTCTTTAAAATGGTGTTAATTTATATTTCATACGTCAATTAGTTTGGTTTTTAACGTCGAACTAATACTGTCAAGTCGTGTAATTTAAAAAAATCACAAAATACGCCATTACACCGAAACGGTTATTGTCAGATGAGGGGTTATATACATTTTTGTGTTCCATTTAATAAGTAGAATCAACTGTTAAAATTAATGTAGTCAGTAGAGACTCACCCTGTATATATATATATATATATATATATATATATATATATATATATATAAATTCGAACGAATGGTGTTTTTTGCTTCTGGGGACCCCAAAATGAAAAGTTAACATGGTCTCGGACTTAGGTCTTACCATGAGTACTACCGTAATAGCTTATTCCTTTAAGGAAATTCGCTAAAAAGCGTTGGTCTTATAACTCCGAGTACCCGGTGGACCGAGCATTGCTCGGTGTTATTTCATGTTTAGCAGTTCATCCAGTTACTATAAAATATTTAAATGTCATAAAATTGATAAATAGAAACCTTTTTTATTGCTCCATGGACTCTTCATCCCACTTGCTGTATTTTCCCTTAATGGATGTAGACTCCAAACAGCTGTTATGATTACTTCATTTGTTTACACTTTCCTTGTTTATTTTCGTTGCTATCACGGCAACCCATAAGGCCAATGTTAAAATTTTACAACTTTAAAATTCGATTTATTACGTTATTAGATTTTCTCTGGCCAAGTAATCTGCATAAAATACGTTTTTGAGTCATAAATTACTTATTTCCAGACTTTGAAGGAAATCCTCGGAGCCGTTTTTGAGATCGTTGTGCAAGCAAGCAAGCAAGCAAGCATACATACAAACACTGCTCGTATAAGAGTATAGGATTCCATCTTTTTAAACGAATCAGCCGTTAGTCTGCTATATAAATAAATATAGATGTTAAGTAACATGTTCACGCTTTTAAGTCTTAAGTTTTGGCAAAGGAGGGGAGAAAATCATCGATGACGTGGAAGTAAAGAGAGCCATATGTGGTTACGCTACTGTTAAAAAATACTAAACCAAAACCAAGTGTGGGTTAATATTGGAGACAATTTTTTGCTTTTTGAATAACAATCAATAAGTAGGTGTAAGAGTTTTTTTTGTTTAGGAAGATATAACTTATGATTGTCAAGAAATTCATAGTTGAATGAATTTATCTCCTGTTATTATTATTTCCCTTCCTTTGTATTTGATTCCACAATCACATTTTAGTACAGGTCATATGGGAGATAGCTATTCTATTATATTACTAGCTGATCAATGTTTCACCCGCGGAAAATCATAAAAACCTCCCCTGTCTTTTTTTAGGATTTAACTAGAGGACCCACGCTGCTCCGCAGCAGTAAATTTTGGTACTAAGACACAAAATCAACACAAATCAAATAATTCTTCATTTACAAAATTAATGTTACATGCAATGGATCTTTACAACTTCAATGTGACTTGCCCTACACTTGCCTAAGTTGAAAAAGAGGTGCATGTAGCTGGGCCCGGTTATTTTGGAATTTCAGAAAACCAATTAAACCACGATTTATTACCAAGTTGGTAAAAATTTGTTCCACAAAGGAAAACGTACGACTTTCATGAGATATTCTGTACTTAAGTTTTCGGGACAGCGGCGTGTCAGCCCGGCACATACGACTTTACAAACTAACTATATACCATGCTAAAATACTCTCGTTGCAGACCTGCATACTCAGCGAATTTCATATGCAAAAGAACATAGTTCAAGCCAACACAGCGAGATTTGATGTGTTTTTGTAAGCTCCATAACATTAACATAGGGAATGAGTATACATCAGGTTTGCTGCCATGAAAATGGAAATATCGGGGATTTTAGACTATTATACATTAGATCTCATCTAGATGAAGACATAAACCAATTTTTATCAAGATGAATATGTTGACAAATAAGCAAGATAAAGAATTTTACTTATTACCCATAAGGTTAACATTGGGACAACGTACTGTGTTTACCACTTTCAATATCTCGGTAACCAATGGACATAGACCAGTGATTCAAAATCCTAAATTGTTCTTTTTTTATCTGAATTCAATGGTGCCAACACAAATTGGATAAATTTTGTTTTTCTATGTAAATATTCAAAAACCCACTTTTGGCGGGGGGTTATCCCCCTGTACCCCCCTTCCAGTGGTCCGATCGGGCTGGTTCACAAATTCGTCCAATTGATTACCACTTTACACGTCTGTACCAAATTTCATTACGATCAGACCATAAACGGACTCAGAAAAAGAAAACCTAATTTATATATATAAAAGATTTGTGTTGTTCGGAATTCAGCAGAGTGCTCCAGGTACATCCGATCATAATAATCAATAGCTCAAATGAAAGCTGGTATTTCACTGAAGGTTCTTAGCAAATAGAAGGTTCTAAAACATATAGAATTACTTAATTAGAACTGGGGAAATATATCTTCAATTGAACTCATAATTCGGGAAATAATCAAATTTATGTTTTTTGGTCGAGTAATACAGTATATTAATGAATGCCGATCCTTGATGGCAAATCTTTGCGTGCATACCTTTAATTTAAGATCTTATTTATGAAAATCTGTCGAGTAGAAGAGCCAAACAGACTCGGAATAGAAAAACAAAACTTTTTTGTGTTGTTCGGAATTTAGCAGCGTGCTTCAGGTACGTCCGATCTTAACAATCAATAGCTGAAATGAAAGGTGGTGTTTCGCTGAAGGTTCTTAGACCAAAACATACAGATTTACGTAATTGGAATTGGGGAAATATAACTTAAATTGAATTCAAAATCCCGGAAATAATAAAATTAATGTTTTTTGGTCGTTTAATACAGTAGATAAACGAATGCCGATGCCTGATGGCAAATCTGTGCGTGCATACCTTTAATTTAAGACCTAAATTATGAAGATCGGTCAAGTAGAAGAGCCAAACGAACTTGGAAAAGGAAAACCATATTTAACTCCCATAAGAAATGTACAGGGAGGAAGTTGCTTTTGTGCATAACTCGAGTAATACGGCAGATAAATGAATGCGGATGCTTGATGGCAAATCTGCGCTTGCATACCTTTAATTTAATACCTCAATTACGAAAATCGGTTGAGTAGAAGAGCCGGACGGACTCGGAAAAGAAAAACCAAATTTTTTAAATATATAGATATGGTTAAACTTTGCCCAATCGAAGTTCCCGTTAGAATTTCACAGTCTATTGGGTTGTGGTACAGGTTCTTCACTCGCATTCTTCTTCCATTAATAATTGCTTTAGAGGTATTCTAATTTGTAATTAGCATCACTATAGCATTTTTTTCAAGGTCAGTTTATGAGGTTTACAATATATTGGGTTTCCAAATACAAATTTATCTTTAACAAAAACAGTATTAAAAAATATATTAAATCATTAAATAGTTTATCCTTATTTTAATGTTCTAATATTTTTTACTTTACTACTCAAAACAAATACACACGTTTTTTAATTCACCCACATAATAATTTCTGGTCGAATATCAATCATAATTTGATAAACATATCGTAAGACATCATATATTTAATTTCGTAAGGCGATTCTTTGCGTCAAAATTGTGGGCGTCAGACAAGTCGTAGAAAGATGGGAGAGGGCTCAAATTAAAGGTCTCTATTCCGTGATGGCGGGAAAAATAATGAAATTGCTCGAAATTCACCAGAAAACTAGAAATAACGTAAAATATTTGCCATTTAAAAAGCATTGGGATCCAAACACGTATGTTTTGTTTACATTAAACATGTGATGCTGATTCTTGATTGAAAACCATTTGGTAGGCTAGATATCAATATAAAGTAGATTCAGTTTGTTATGAAGGTATTTTGTACTATAATAAATAAGGATTGTTTGAATTTTCCTTCATTAGGGGCTTTTAGCCCCTTCAAGCCACTAGTTTTAAGTTTATATATCTTACTTCAATATTAAGGGATATACAGAATTGTAAGTAGTTGGATTTGGAATTCATAAATATAAAAATTTTTCTGCTCAAAATTATAAACTTGTTACATAAACAACCATTTAAATATTCAAACGGTTACATTGTGTTATAATGTAGTGCGACCGCCAGCGAAACGACGGGCGCTCGAGTTTGAACTTCACCGCTGTTCAACCTAATTTTATGAGGAAACTATACCAGCTAGGAAAAAATGTTAAAGGTAAAGTGCATAGCTCATTTCAATAGCTACAACTTTCTCACAGATGAAACAATTCTGACCAAAAAACAAAAAAAGTAGTAGCCGACTAACTTTTTCATTACAGAAAAATTATAATGCTTTTAAGTTGTTGTTATTACAATTTATTCACATAATTGTATTAAACAATATTTACACAGTTATGTTCGCCAATTTATGCAGATTAATAATATATTAGGTTTGACCAAGTTATATTTTTTAATTAAAGTTCAGGACGGTGTAAACAAAGAAGATATCGGCGCGCGGCGCGGCGCGGCCGCCACAGCCAGATTCACTAGACGCTGCTTGTGCGGACTGTACAAGCGTTCGCGGCGCTGCACGGCGGCAGAGTCACTTTTGGCGCCGTTGATACCTGGGACATTTGACACCTGGGACATTTGACGCGATGCGTTTTTATTAAAAATAATGCACCTGGGACATTTGAAACCTGGGACAAATGATGTAACTTATATTTATTATTTAATTTAACAAACCTGGGACATTTGACACCTGAGACATTTGATTTCATATTAATTTGTGTAATATTTTAAAGACCTGGGACATTTGACACCTGGGACAAATGATTTGACAAACTTTGAATAATTATTTAAACCAACCTGGGACATTTGACACCTGGGACATTTGATTTACTTATTATTTATAATTTTTTAACGACCTGGGACATTTGAAACCTGGGACAAATGATGTGCTCCCATTTTTCTATAGGGACAATGTACTGTGTTTTCAGCTTTAAATATAGTTTGAATAGTGTTTTTTGCTTCTGGGAGCTCCAAAATGAAAAGTTATCATGGTCTCGCGCTTAGGTCTTGCCGTGAGACCTATATGGTAATAATTCCATCAATGAAATTTTATAAAAGACAAACGCAAAGTATTTTTTTCTAATTATGTAGATAAAATAAATGGTTTAAATTAGCTCTTTCATTAACAGCTGTTACGGGGAAGAAAGGTCTTATAAGTATCTCTAGTCAGTGATTTATTTTATGTTCTATTCCTGACAGCTGGTTTGACATTCCACTAAATTTCTTGCATTTTACATCTGTTTGAATATAAACATTTCACCAATTTGTATTCTGCCATAAGGATAATATGGGATCTTTGAGAGGGTCCATGGCGGAGTCCGAGGGTCAGATCAGAATGTAAACTACTTAGTTTTCCTATTTAATGCCTAAAGAAACAGTGTACCAAATTTCAGCCTTCTGGGTTATTGGGAAGTTGGAGAATTAGTGATGAGTGAGTCACTGAGTCAGTGAGGGCTTTGCCTTTTATAGGTATAGAAAAGAAGAAGATGAACAGAACTTTTTAATTTGAAAAAATAGAAGTTTTGCTTGTAATAAATCATTATGTATTATCCATTTAATAATTTTTATTTATCAGTTATCTATCTCTCCATCTATGTTTATTTGAATTAAATAGCAGATATTAAAAGATTTGATTAAAGTTATCTGGAAGAATTGACTCCCCTAACGTGTCATGGTTATTTTATGACAATTAAAACAGTTGTTTTATAAACAAACGACCAAATTATCCTTAATAGTCCTATATATTTTACTTTTTGGCGCTGTATTTTATTTATAATTTTTAGCTGCCCTTTTACTTTTTAAATGTAACTACTATCTTATATATTTTCACTGTCGTTCATTACTACTTAAACACTGTTTTAACCTCTTTTTAAATAAAATGTATAATTTGTTCACCTAAGTGTATGATTGAAAATACTGTGATATGAAAATATCTATAGCCTAGGGTAGACCGGGGCACATTTACGCGGATTTTTTAAAATATTTTTTTTCAATTCGTGGTCGTTCTTTTGAAGTTTTAAACATGACAGTTTTATTAAGTGGTTAATAAGGTTTAATTTTATATATAGAATGTTAATTTTTTTATTTTTATTACAGCACAAGAAATTATTATTCATGTTAATGTCGGGTGCGTAAACCTACCCCGGGTTCGGGGCAGGTTTACGTATACTACAAAATGGGAAATAACATACAATTAGTTAATAATCTATAATTGATTTATTAGTCTTTTAGCTTTTATCTTATTTTTCTTCTTTTTCTGGTTTTCGAAACGTAATTTATCACCATCTTTAGAAAATCAGAACATAATTTTAAAAAATAAATATTTAACTTTACTATTTAAAGTATAAATTAGTTCTAGTTGGCTAAATACAAGTATATTAGGCTTAAATGATGACACGCATGATTAAACAGCATACAAAAGGGAAAATGAAAATGAAAATTATTTTTAGGGGCAGGTTTAGGCAGTCAAAGTATGCGCAAACGTGCCCCGATTCAACTGCGTAAACGTGCCCCTACGCCATGTTTGATTTTATATTAAATGTGCAACGTAATCCGTTAACTTTTCTTTGCTTGCAAATTAATTAAGAAGAAACTGCTGTTTATTACTGTATAATTGTTTATGATATATTCTGCACTCTTTACTAACAATAAGCATCAAAAGATATATAGCAAGAATTACTCTCCTTGTAAGAAAACAGATTTCATCCACCATCTACAACACCACAGCTCCACTAACGCTCAAATTGTTGTGGAAGCGCCCGTTAGGTAGCAGCATCGACCTGACATGACTGGTGGCGCGCCCGCTATGACCGGTTTTGAAATAATGTCACGGCGTAAACGTGCCCCATGCGTAAATGTGCCCCGGTCTACCCTACTTATGAAACCTCTCTTTTAATTATAAAATATACGATACAACTTTTAGCGAATTTCCCCTATTGGGAAGAAGCTATTACCGTGGGTCTCATGGTAAGATCTAAGGGCGGGACTAGGGGTGGGCGAGTACTCGACAGTCGAGTAATTACTCGAGTAGTTGCTACTACTCAAGGTCGAGTCGAGTAGTTAGTTACTCCCGCCGTTTACGCGGCGACCGAATTTACGTTCGATTTACGTTTGTGCGATCAAATTTTACAGCCGATCGTGAGTTACGCAAAACTACATCTGCCGTTTATCCACAATCGGCAGATTGTTTATCGTGGCTCCTCGATAGTTTCACAATAAGCAGCATTTTCTGTTCATTTGTGGCCGGCAAATACGCACGACTGGTTTTTTACGGCCGTTCGCTAGTTCCCAAAAGTTGCATTTCATTTATTTACAATCGGCAAATACACGCGATCGTTTTTCGCGGCTGACCACGACTTTTGCAAGGCTACATTTGCCGATTTTCGGCGATCGGCAAATACGCGCGATCGTATTTCGCGCCAGATCGCGAGTTTTGAAAAGCTACATCTGCCTTTTTTCCGCGACCGACAGAAATGCGCTATCGTTTTTTGCAGCCGTCCACGAAGTTTTCATAACAATAACCTCGACAATATTTCATTAACTCATAGAAGAATTGAAATCCACAATTTGTAATTGATTACAAATTAATTGCAAATCAACAGTAATTCATTTTACTCCAAGATCTATCTCAGTTGAAACTAATTGCAACTGATATGAGATCTAAATTGTCAATAACAGCCTGTTCGGAGTTTGTACTAAATTACATTAGTATGAAACTCAATTAATAAGTTAAAGTTCTACGATGAATGATTGCACCAAAGGGTTGTATCTTCTTGGTTAAGGGAGATAATCAAACTTTGTATTTAAACTTTGAGTTCTGTTTCCTGTTTCAAGAGGCGTAACAATGATAATTGTTCGAGTTTCATTCAAATTTACTTCTAGCTTCTTGCCTTTAAATTAGAATTAAATTAATATTTGAAAGTTTAATACAAAAGTTTAAACAACGTTCGTCTTACTTCAGTGAAAATTACGGTTTTCAGTTCATGTATTGTGGTAAAAAAATAAACTCTATTCTGCCCTAGGGAGGAAAACTCTCAGCTCATGGCAAAGACATTGCACAACAGTCAAAACTTGTTGATAGTAAAAACTAACTATATTGAAAGTAGTATGGACTGAAAATTATTTTTCATTGTTTTGTTTCAATAATCTATAGTAGACAATGTTCAATAGATCTATAAAGGTTCATGAAGACACGTTTTGCTGAAATTAAATTTAAAATTAAAAGCACATCACCCTCATGATATTGCTGGCTAAACAAGTTTTCCTAAGGTATTTTTTAAATCAACCAATACCACCAGAACCTGCTGCATTATTTCAAATTTTCCTCCAGCAGAATTTTCCTCTTTTCATTGATTTGATAAGTTTTTATAAGTCTAATAGGCAACTTTAGCATTAAAAATTACCAGTTTATAGTGGGGGAGTGGGAGAGAAGGGGGTAGGTGCGGGTATAAAATGTTCATTTGAAAAATACTTTATCCATTGGTAAAAGACGTTTCCAGCAAACTGAATTCTCAAGTTCATTTTAGTTTTTAAATAAAGAAGGAAATTTAAAAAAAACCCGTTGCAAAGAGTGTAAATAAACAAACGACATCATGAAAAATAACTTCAACTTAACCAATTACTTTAACAACATAACCAATACCATCCAAAGTAAACCACACTATCTAGATTAACTCAGTTCTTCCTAATTGTCATTGAGCCTAAATTCTGCTACTATTCACATGAAATTGTCATTAATACTGTCACAATTTTTCTTTTTCTGTCACAGCAGACATGCTCCAAAAATCAAACAATCAGTCAAGTCACAGTCGAATAATCTTTTATGTCAGAAAAGTAGTCTAAGTAGAACTGGAG
Organism: Flexamia atlantica; assembly: GCA_035578135.1. NCBI lineage: Eukaryota > Metazoa > Arthropoda > Insecta > Hemiptera > Cicadellidae > Flexamia > Flexamia atlantica. Next base: position 1,184,068 of record JAQJVK010000030.1, on the reverse strand, counting down.
ATAGCTATGTTTAATGGTGGTCTCAGTTAAACAAGTACCATATTAATCTCTAAACTAAATATAAGTTACATGTTTTTTTGTTTCAAGGAAAGTTTAACCATTTCTTGGTCCAAGAAAAAGTGCTAAATGAAATAGTTATTTGACAATGATATTTGAATTAACATTAAGTCAGAGAGTGGAAGCAATATTGAAATAATAATTTAGTTTTTACTTAATATAATTAAAAACATGAGCTTAAATAGTATTACTTAGATGTATATGAATACTTTAAAGGATAATTTTAAGCTAAAAGGAAATAAAATAAATCAATTAAACAGGCAAACCTGCTCTACCATGTACAGTTTTTGCCATGCTGTTATTAAACTTGTATTTTAAAGTTCTTTAACAAGGGGCCATGGCCTTTATTACAAAACTTTATGATACCCAAGCGAGGGATCCAAAGTTTTAATTGATGGATCAACCCCACACATAGGGGATGGTCGTTCAATAAAACAATAATTACATCAGTAACAAGGTAAAACAGGTTTATGTCAGAAAGTAATTTTTTCTTTAGGTAGTAAAATACCTTTATTAAAACAAGTTGTAAGTTTTAGATTACAAAATAGTAATGCTCTTACAGCATTTACAATTATGAGAGTAATATAATTAGTGAGTACAATAGATCATTAAAATCTACAATACGTCGAGGAAAATTAAGAAATTGATGATACAGGAATTTTTTAAAACATAGATAAATTTCTCTAATTGGTAAACCCATTATTGCTGAGAAAACGCAACAGCCATTGTAAGCGCCTGATGGTAAATGTATATGTTCTGAACAGCAAACACGGTCAGATAATTCTCCATTTCTCTAAATTTGAATACAGTTGTTGCTGGTTGCTTTATATTGTTTTCATCTACAGTAACCACCATGTCATTCAGCAACAGATAGGACTAAGGTTTGGACGGCTTCTTATCATTAAACATACCCTTAGACGTTTCATGCAACCCAAACTGACAGGAATCCTATTGTTTGTGTATGTCTGGCCAGTAAAACAAATCAGCAAACAAAGTAGGATTATTTGCGGTATTTGTTGATTTATTATTAAAGATAGTTTATTTAAGTCACAAAGGGTATAAATAATATTTGAAAATATTTCATTATTTCTTATGCTAATGCCTGAGGAAATGGTTTTATATTATACTTATTTTGGTGAATACTTTACCAAGTAAACTACTGATACCCTTAAAACGTTTTGGTAGAAAGTTCCTTCGAAGAACAATCTACTTCCTGAGCTCAATTTATATTTATTGTCATTTGTTAGGAAGAGCCTCTCAGAAGTTATCGTTCGGCTTAAACTTTTGGGTCACTTTCGATGCTTAAAGTTTGTGAGAGATTTATGGACCGACATTTTGGGTCTTCACAGAAGAAAATTTAATTAGAACTCATGAATTTTTTCTTACTGTCCAATTCTGGCAATTTTTGTTTACTGTTTGATGTGTAAATGTAGGCCTAATTGCTGCTTTTACAAGTTGGTGTAACAAGTAAACACAAACAAGCATTACCTCGATCGGTTAGGTCATGACACAAAATTGTAGCACAATTAAAGTTCATTAAAGTGTGTAATTAGAAATTCCAGCTGTATTCGGAGACTTAATCAATGCCTTTGAAGGTCAGTTCACTACCTCTCATGTTCTGACGCACCACTAGATGTTCAAAACACACTACCTATCAAAATATTTCCTAGCATTATAGGTTTTTTAGTAAAAAATAAGTAACATAAAATACATTTTAAAATTAATTGTTTTACTCCTTTTTATTTATTAGGCCTAATCAGATTTATAGTTTGAAATATATAAAATAAGAAAGATTAGTTTTCTGGTCAATTATTCCTTTTTTCTCTTCTCTCCATTTCCTGACAAAATCGCTCCAACTCCTGGAATCGAAAGGCAAAAATTAATATTTATTTAGATTTAATAACCATACTTATTATTAAAACCTTGTAATAATGCACTGATTAACAATAAGGGTGTCTAAACTTCCTAACCGAAAAATCATTTTGCCCAAAACATCAAACTTTTAAATTAACGGATAATTTTTAATTTAATACCAACAAAACATAAGTAAAACCCTATATGCACCAAAATCAATCTGAGATCAAGCCTCGTTTAAGAATTAATATTTACATGCAGGAAAATCATAAATTCAAACAGTTACAGATTTTGAAGGGCTGATTAATTTTTACTTTACATAAACTGTGGCAATATACCTACAGTCAATCATTACCTGATCTTTCTGCCTCCTCAGAGAATCAATCAGAGGTTCTCTAAAACTAGAATCATTGGCAGGATCATCAGATGTAGATAGCGTACTCTTTACCTCATCTTGAGGAAAGTGAGTGGTAAAAATGTGACGAATTTTATCCAGAGAACTCTTTGTCGTTCCGACCCCTTCGATACTTTCCAACAAGTCCGAACCACTCGGGATACAGATGGGCTTATTGTAGTCCTGGCAAACAGTTTTCAATGGAGAAGAACCGAAGGCATGATGGTTCAAAGTGTCCTTCACTCTTTTTACGAGAGCAGCATCTTTACTGCTGTAAAATATCAGTGTCCCACACAGTATGTGGGCAACGTAACGCAAACAGCGGCAAACAATCTTTTTCTTCTCAGGTTCTTTCTCTTGAAATAAATCGTACTTTCCACCTATAATAACTAGAGGAACAGGAAAGGGTTCAAACATTGCAGCATCAGGGTGATCACTGATCTCTTTCGATTCTTTCTCGGTAGGAGAAATATTTTTCTTGATGCTAGTAAGCAGAGTCTCCAGAGTTACCCAGAGTTTGCCTAGTTCAGACAAATCCAGCATCACCACAACAGTCAACGGACCATGAGCTGTCAAGGAGTTGGCGTTCTCAAACACCGACGTGAACAATGTGCCTCCTCCCAACTCCCAAATGTGACAAACGTCTTTGGCCTGAAAAAAATTAACTTTGTTATTAATCTAATTATTTCCTACTTAGTTACTTAGTTGTTCGAGAGAACAACTATATTTCACCTACTTACTACACTGTACCAAATTTCGAATTTTGAATTTTGCCTGAAGTTTCCTAAAAACGTATTTTACATGATTGATCGAGGTCCCACACATTTCATGCTAGACAAATTCTGAACAAATATGTGGATATTCTGTTAGAGGCTAATCTATAGAAAGTAAATTCTTTCTTTGAAAGACATGTTTTGGTCCGATCCTATAATTGAAAAAATATTAATGGGCAACTACCTACCTCCAGGCTATGGCGTTAGTCCTACAACGATGAATTCCTGGTTGAATCCTCTTGTCAATAAATACAGACACGAATACAATACATAAAAAACACATATAATGGCATGTTTATGTGTTTTGTGTTTTATGTAATGTATTCGTGTGTATATTTATTGACAAGAGGATTATACCAGGAACAAATGCCATAGTTTGGAGGTAGGTAGTTGCCCGCTAATGGGTAAAGTGAATAAAAACCTAGCAACTACTCCTTAGCAACTAACCCCTAACTCTTGCTCCAAACGATGTGAATAAAGTTTACTTAGCAAGAGCTAGGTGATCCTGTACCACTGTAGCACTTACTAGGCTTAGCATATGCTAAGTCTGGTAAGAACTAAGGTTAGCAAGACCTAGCCTCAAGTTGTCACCTGTCCATGCGCTCATCCTGTCACCGCCGTCAGTCGTAGTTAATGTTCTTGTGTATGTGAAGTTTTGAAAATCAACAAAATAAAGATGAACAAGGAAAAATAATTAAAATTAGAACAGTTATTAAAAAAAACAAAGTATGATTTTTTAAATGAAACATATTTGGATAAATTTTTGGTCAATCAGAATTTGTAAATAAATATCTTTCCTTATCCTTTCTTTCGTCCGTATGTAAAAATAAATAAAATAAAAAAAGAAACATGAGTTTGAATGTGTGCATGCAGGTATGTATATACATACCCGTTAATATGAGAGTGTTTCGAGTGTGAGTGCACATGATCGGGGGTTGTATCATTGGTTATATAATGGGTGTGTGAACAAATTCGTCTGTGTGTTGTGAGAAAGTTTGAAGCATGCATGTATGTTGATAGATACTAGCTGATGATGTCCCACGCTTCACTGGGCAAAAGTTAACGAAATAAAATTATGAAATAAAAACACATGTATCAGCTGTTCAGCCATGTTCCTTATATTCGTACTGTTAAGGAAAATGTTATAAAACTATTAATAATTTTTCCTGAGATTTTCTCACCAAGACCTTTTATTCAGGTATAGGGTTGATGGATGTCAGGTTTATGTTTTTTTCTCAAAAGATGTGGCTGATTTGGGCTTTATACCTCTGTGTTCTAGTATTGGTGGGTAAGGGGGAGGGCTGCGCGCATGTGTGTAATTAAAATATAGATTTCTGAGAAATTGTACTTGGTGTCCTTGATACAAGTACTACAGTTGTTGGGAATTATTTAAGACTTTGCTTTTGCTGGCTACTGTGTACAAGATCATGTGTCAAATACCATATATGATCATATTTGTTTATAGTTCTGATTTAAAGTAAATAATGAGTTAGAAAAATTTTAGGAAACCATCTTTGTATGAAAAATTATTAGGAAATAAAATAGGTTTAATAAACACTTGTCAAATACGAACCTTATTTAAGGGAAATTAAAATAACTACTTAAGATTAATTCTCCCTATTTCGAAAAACAGTTAAAAACTACTCTGTTCCCTAAAGAAAACCCGACGACTTTTTAGACACATATTAAGGTCATTTAGTAGCCCCAATCATAACCCCACATTAAAAAATTCCACCATGGATGAACACTTCCTCACCAATAACCCAAAGTTAGCTCGTATTATGTTTCAATTATTAATAGTAAAGAATATTGGTAAAACTATTTCAATAAATTGTAATTTTCATATGCTCTTATATTAATTTTTTTAAAAACATAATGATTACTAAAAATTAAACGATTTTGAAAGAATATTGAATTCAAAGTCCTTACTTATCTGTAATTATGAATTACTAGTCGTCACACACTGCTCAGCAGCTATTAAGTATGAAAAAAATTGCAAATAAAAACAAATGCATTAGCTGTTTAGCGCTTTTATTTATATCTGTGCCCTTAGAGAAAATTTTATCAAAAAACTACTATTTTCGCCAAGACTTTTTATTCGAGTAAGTATTCAAGTATGGGGTTTGTTGGGTGTCTTTTTGGTGACTTACAGTTTCCTCTAAAGCTCTGGGTAATGTGGGCTTTGTAAGGAATCATGGCATCCCCCCCCCCCCCCCCCCAATCAATAAATGATCCCTAATGCACCCCTTTACAAGATCTGAAAACTTACAAGGCTATGGCTGCTTGTTTTTCTGGCAAATGTGTACTCCAAACTAAGTGTTTTCTTAGCTGGTTCATTCCTGTCCAAGAAGCGGTTGATCAAAGTTGTCTTGCCCTGAAAAAAAAACACAAGAACATAAAATTAATAAATGTCTTCCCCATTTTTGGACTAATGAAATTGTGAAACTTAGAATTAAGGAATTGTGATGTTTAATAGCAAAAGTGACACTCACCACCTTACATAGCTGTTGTGACAATAAACCTTTTTGTTTATCTTGATCAAGTAAATTCGACCAATCATATTACAGATGTAAAAATTGCTCATCAAGACTGACACACTCTTATTTTCCAGTTAAAAATTATCATGCAAACTTTTGAACTCCTCTAAAAAATTATTTACTTAGTAAACACAAAACGCTCGAAAAATGTGCATTTTATAGTATATATAAGCCAACTATTATGAATGAAAGTAGAAAAGGCCAGTGCTATGTATACATTTACTAGCAGATATACCCGCAGCTTCGCCCGCTGAAAGGATAGCTCATTTTAATTCAATTATATTATGCCTTGTGCAATCTTTAGGAATAATTAACAAAATGGACTGATTTATTTGGGTCATGTGCGTGCAATTAAACCCTTAAGATGCAACTGATAATTCCACTCTAGATGAAAATGAGAAAGTGTAACGCTTCCTCTAAACATGTTCCCCTCATGATTAGCAAATGGTATAAATTAACTTCCTCCAATTTCCCAATACAGAGAATGAGGATAACCCGGAATATAAAACAAAGAAGACACTAAGGATGGATTTCCGACTTGACATCAATCTGAATTCAGCACGCTTTTGAAAATAAACCGAAAACTGTAAGAAAAAGTAGGAGGTAAATATCTTGGCCAAAAACCTATTTCCCCAAAAAGTTTCTCATTAAATTTTTAATATTTATTCTTTCAATAGATTAGTTCTCGCACCTTTTCTGTTCCCTGAAAATATTCTACAGGACTCCCATCCTTAGTCAGAAAAAACTAAAATGGTCGCCATTTTTACTTTTTTCAATTAATCTACTTTAGCCGTCTGAGAAAGAATATTTTTAAAACCTTTCTTTTTTCGCATCTAAAGCCTATAAAGAATAATTGTGCCAAGTTTCATGGCCCACAGTATTGTGGTTTTTGAGAAGTTAAGCTTTGAAAGCTAAAAGTGGCCGCCATATTGTATTTTACAATATACCATATTTAGGCCTTTAGAGACAAAATATTGCAAAATCCTTTCTTAGTACGCATCTAGAGCCTGTAAGGAATATTTTTGCCGAGTTTCATGGCTCTAAGCCTTATAGTTTTTGAGAAACTGTGATCAGTCAGTCAGTCAGTCAGTCAGTCAATGGGTTTTGGATTTTATATATGTAGATGAAAACCACTGGTCCTACTCAAAGAGATGTTGTTTTACATCCCACGTAATTGTATCTCATCTTTGACGTTTCCTTCAAGGGGTAAAGTATGAGTTCTTTGATTCAGACTTCATACTAAAGCCTTTATTACTCTGTTGAAATATGGCTTTTGTTTATATGTTCTCAAGAATTTTGTTAACAGTTATAAAATCAATTTCCTTCACTACAATATGATAACAATAATAATTGTTACAATATGGTACTTGGATGGCATTGAGAAAATATAAAATATTACTTACAGCATTACTTGAACCAACAAACAATAAAGTTTTCTGAAGTTGACTCTTCAAAGAGATGTTTTGAAGAGCTTCTTTAGCCAATAAAGTTGCAGATTCTTTCAAGTTCCTGCATTCAAATAAAAAATAATTATTCTTCTCAACATAACAAGCAAAGAGCTTTCCTTTTTTCAATTAAAAATAAAGAATATTTTGAAACAAACTTAATCTGTGACTTCTTTATCCATTGTGAAAAGAATTTCTGATGACCACTTTTAACTGAAACCAGAATGTAAATAAAAAAAAACAAAATCTATTGATAATTTTTTAAATAAGAACCATTTAAAGTAATTAATGTATTATACAACTTTGAATCATCAATTAATTATGATGAAGGCACTTTATCAAATATTGAAATTTACTCTCAAAAATCTCTTTCGTTCTAATACAGTACCCAAACATGAATATAATCAATAGATCTGTAAGTTTGAATTGTCATAGTATCTGGCTTACTTACATCATGCATAAAAAAATGTAAAAATGCAAAAATATAATTTACATTATTGTATATTTTATAATGAATCAAAAATGTGGTTTTAATAATAATAAAGCATTTTAAACAGATTAGTGGTCCAATAAATATGTTCAATAAATCAATAATAAATTCATATTATAATAAATGTATAAATAATAATATTCTATATTTATTATTACATATTATTATTATAAATAATAAATAAATAATAAAAAATTAAATGTCCAATAAATAAACATGATTAAGTATTCCCTTTAAAACATTCTTTCAAAAAGTATAAAGTATATTTTTAGAGCTAAACAAGAGTGGTATGACCCTCGTGAACATAACAACATAAGACCCTCACAAAAATTAACTAGTAATTAAAATAGCCCTTCACATAAAATGCTAAGTCCTAGTACAAAATTAGAATCATTGCAAGAAGAACTAAGAGAAAATCAAGAAGTGGTGGCCTATTATCTAGAAAAAATGAAATAATAAATTAAAATACCTATATAATTAACAATACCTACATTCTTAGCAAACACTATTTCCTTAAATATTGTAGGTTAAATCAATCTTAACCTCAATGTGTCACAAAAGGAAAGTACTCGCCTTCTCTCCACACTTGTGTTTACAGGTAACCATGGCAACCATAGCCACCACCAGTGCTGCCACTACTGCAGTTTGAATAATCCCTGCTTGATATTCCATAGGTAACTGCTTATTCCAAATATCCTTCGGTCACTCTTCACGACTAAAAATGTTATTCAAATAAATGGGCTTTAATGTGTATTTTGTGTATGAATTTAAATTTTATAAAATTGGCAAAGGTATTGGTGTTAAAAAAATAAAAACGGGATGGAACCTTTACTTATTGCTCAAAATATTGTACAATACAAAAATATGGGCTACAGATCTCCCACTGGTCAAAATTCAACCAGAAATGGTTTAGTTTTTGACTTCATTTGTTTACATTTTGTTACTTACATGACTCAAAATTATGCATCAGCGACAAAACCAAAAAATTGTAGACCTAATGATATTAAAAAAAATATCTTACCTTTACAAGAATCCTTTCTTTCTTCTTCAAGATAAAACTCAAACTCAACAAAACAAGCGATACTGAATAGAATATTAAAATACTGAAGCATCTGAAATGGCGTACCCAGCAGAACACAGAGTTTAGCCAAGAGGGGGAGGGGGAGGTAAGAAAATAACAAAGAATATCAGACAGAGCACAGGACAACCAGAACAAATGTGCGCACAGGAGCTGGCAATGCCACATCATTGCACAGTTCACTTTTGACTGGTTTAGTGCACTCACACAAATTCTCTTCACAGGATTGCAATGTCACGCACCTGATCGGTTACATGGGTGCTCTTTTAAACTGTGGCCATATACCTGATGGGATGTGCGCAGTGCATTACTAAAGCGCGTTGTGTGCCCAATCGGATACATTGGTACTCTTTTAAAACTGTACCCAAATAACCCAAATAAATTATGATAAAAAATCCCCGCATGATCTTGTTTGTAAGTTACACACCACAGTTTCACTTCTTCCAATGCATTGAGGAAAGGAATGGTTCTTCTTCTTTTGTGCAATTACAGGCATTAATGACAAATCAACTGTGACACAGATTCTTCCAAGTTGTATATTTATGATATAAAATTAACAAAAATAAATAAATAATAACAAATGTAAATAAATAATATGTAACGACAAAAAGATAAACAATAACAAAATAGATAAAAGTTAGAAGTGTATGAGATCAGTCAGTGTTGAGGACGAGACACACGCCCTGCAGTATCCAGAGACTGGAGTGTTCTGTGGTGCTGAGGTCTGCCTCGAACACCAGTCCCACACCCATGGCGTTCCTCCGCAGTGACGTCGTGTACACTGGCGTTCTCAGTGTGTTCTGGACAGACAACAGGTTTTCATATTCATTTTGTCACACAATCGTCATCACAAAAATCATCTTATGTTTCATGGGGGATTGAAGCTCTAAATCCAAAAATGCATTTTATTGTTCAATAGACTCTTAATAGTTCAACATTTAGAGGTATTTTGGGAGTGTCAAATTATCAAAATGTTGAGCTATAAGGAGTATATGAGAGTTTACACTAAATGAATCATTAAAAATAAAGGTTGCATATGCACATATTACAAATGTACTAAATATCACCATCCTATACCATTTCACATCTAATTTATTAATTTTTATTGTAATAAAGATTCCAGAAAATATCACAGAGCAAAATATTTTGTAGTCTTTGAATGTTTGTTGAGTGTCAGACTGTGTCGAACTATACATAGTGTCGAATTATCGAGTTTCACTAACGAAAAACTAGTACCTTTCCAGATTTAAACTCTGAAACCTTTAACAATGGAAATGTTAAAGTTTATAAATAATTTACATTAATTAGCATGCACATATATTTTTTCTTCAGTCCAATGTATAAAAAAATGTTGTATTAAAAAATAATGGATGCAATAAACGTGTTTAAGAAATAACCTGCTTTTGCTATTAGTTTTTTGCGTGAAAAAATATAAAAAAAATTAATCCAATCCTTAAAAAATCCACTGCAATAAGCCAGGGTAATAGGGGGCTGGGTTAAAAAACAGTACTTATTTCATTATGTAACCAGCATTGCAAACCAACAACCTCATCAAAAAGTGTGCAGCTTATAAATCTAAATAACTTGAACACTTCATGCAAGATATAATACCTTGTAATCAAGCACACTAAAAGATTAAATGCATCCTTAACAACAATAATCACAATCACAACACACAACATGCGACTGTTTACACTTAGATCTGTGTACAGACGAAGTGAAGAAAAGTAAGCCTTACTCAGGTTAGCCTTTGCAAATTTTTAACTAGGGGTGTGCAAGTATTCGACCAGTCGAGCTTTTTGGTCGAGCTTTTCAGTATTCGTTCGGCTCGACTTTTTTCGAAAAAGCTCGACACTCGAACCGAGCTTTTGATAAGAGAGTTCTTATCAGAAAGATAATTATTGCGGTCTATTTTTGGACACGTTAAGACGGAAGAGCGTTTCCCTCGCACGAAAAACAAACAAAAAATATTCCTTAGTGACAAGGAAAGGAAATTGACAGGTAACAAGAAATATTATCTCCATTTAGACGAAAATCGGAGCTATATTTAGTTGACCTTGGAGAACACGAAACACGGCATTTAAGTCTATTGTTTTATCAAGGCTTATCTTTTAAATGGTATATCGTACAAGTTTCATTTTGGTCTCATTTCATTTATAAAAATAATACAAAAAATATGAGCCTTAATTTATAGTTGTATGACAAGTAGTTTGTATTTTTGCATTTTATAATTAGGATTCCTTAACTAATAATAAACTCACGCTCTCTGGCATACGCACGCACGCACTGAGTCCAGTGACAAAAAACAGGGACAGGGGCTTGGAGTAAACAACCTCCACACCCCCCCCCCCTCCTGGCCACTGATAAGGAGAGTGAGAGAGGTAGCTGTTTCTTTCTTTCTCTCTATTCCGTCCTTATTCATGATCTTTCTTCTTCCTAATTTTATTAAACTGAGCATCATTTTCTTCACAAAAGTTTTGAAATGCAACTAATTTTTGGATTACAATAAATTATTGTTGTTATTTCATTTGTATATTACACTCTGAAATAATAAGTTTAGCCATGAATAGTATGCCACAATTGGGACTGCAATTTAATTTTTAATCATCTTTACTTTGTGAACATAAAAAAATCAATCTTGCGTTTGAATAAGTGTAAATATGTAATTTTTTTACTAGATATAACTATTTTAAAACCTTTCCATCTACTCCTTTCAACTCTTGAAATTAATGTTGTAGTACCTATATATAAGTAGTCTAATTATGTAATTTTAACTATTTATTTTAAAGTAAAGCATTGTGGGATTGGGGAATCAAATAATAAATGTAGATTTTAAATTTGGTATTTTTATTCATGAATTATTTTTTGAAACAGTTTTATTAATTTTATGTGACATAATACAAAACATTGATGAACCTATCAGATCATTAATTTGTTTTGGATATAAGCTTTCTAGTTTTGAGCTGGCGTTCACTTAAGGTATGCAAACATTAGTCTATTGTATCTTTTAAAATTAAAATCAAGCTTCATAATTACTTTTAATAATTTGGTGATAGTAAAAAAGCTCGGCTCGAAAAAGCTCGAGCTCGAAAACTTTTGAAAAAGCTCGGCTCGGCTCGGCTCGAGGTCAAAAATCACTATTCGCACACCCCTATTTTTAACTAACTTGATGAGTCATTTGTTCATGTAATTATCTGTCCAAATATAAATGTTGCTCTAGTCTTCAATACAGGTAGATCAAACTCATTAACAAACAGAACACTAATCACCTGCAACTTAGCTCTATGGGTTTCCACCGGGATGATGTACAAGACCGGGAGTTCCTCGACCAGGACTTTGGGCAGAGATCTCGCCAGGCAGTTGTTGGTGACGTCCCACCTCGCCCCCTCCAGGTACAGTCCGCACACGTAGCAGCCCTGCGGTACAGTCACATCAATGATTAGACACAAAACTTCCATGATAACCTCTCAAAAGTCTCGTCAAATTCTATTCTGATTGTTTTTATGGGAGAAAGCTACCAATATCTTTTTAATGTCAGTTTTTGAATTAATTTTTTTTATGAAGTCAACCTGCAGTTCTGTTTTGCACGCAGACGGACTTATGTGACCTCCAAACTCAGGCAGAACTGACTGATTCGGTTTTGGTTCAATAGTTTAACTTAAAAATAGAGGAATATAACCCAAAACTATTAACACTGAACTATGGCATTGCCTACTCATTTTTAGCAATTAAAACCATTAAAACAAATAAACGTAAAATAAATTACTTAGTTTCAACAAATTACGACTCAAAGTTCTTCAGCTATCCAGTGTGAAAAGCATCTCTGCCTCTCCTCCCTGTACCCTTATTTTAGAACTTGGGACTCCCAGTCTAGTCCTGTACTTGTGGAAGAGGGATTGCTGGATAATTTATGCTTGTCCAAGATCCTCTCCCCTCAGGCATGACACGATTTGGAGCTAGAAACCTTTCCCTCAAGGATAAGCTAACTGTCCATTCCTACCTTTCTTATACCAACAGAAACCCTTCTTTCCAGTGGTTTTAAAAATATTTCAAACAATGGAAGCTAGTGTGTCAATTTTCTGAAGTCACCCAAACCAAGCTGTCCTTTAATACAAACACAATATCTAGACGGATTATACAATGAGTGGCTTAGGCACTCTTTAATTACTTCTCACGTTTAAGCAAAACTGAGATTGAGACAGCTGTTTCTGTCAATCAGAACTGAGATGCAGCTGTAAAATCATTTAGGAGACTTTTTTTCTGATTGGTTGGTCTATAGTTCATCTACCTACTGTTCAGATGTTCTAGTTATTGTGCAGAAACATTTCTTCTTGTCTCTTCTTCTGTGCCTTCCATAGACTCTTTGGTCGCTGAACAGGTAAAGATGCCACACCAGGTGGTCATCAGACAAAGAATCATTTTTAAAATAGCCATTTTGCACAGTGCAAAAGTTGGTCCCTAGGCCTTACAAATTATTTTGATACTGGGTGAATTCATCCACTTAAAAAAACAACCTAACACCAGGAAAAGAATCACTTAATGTATGAATAATATTTATTGATTTAATAGACGATAAATGACATGGACAGTTACCATCTCGGGCCTAGCCTCGACCTGGTCCTCATGGGTGAAGTTGGTGACGGAGGTGTAGAGTGTCGAGCGGTCGAGCGGCCAACCCATCTTGCGACAGGCCGTCTGCACCAGCGCTGTCAGGTACGACTCCGGGATGTGCAGTCCCGACAGCCACATCACCAGCGGGTCCCGCCTCTGGGCCTGCCGACGACAGACACAACCAGTGTTATGCAGTAGGGGGTGGAGGGTCCATCTTGCGACAGGTCGTCTGCACCAGCGCCATCAGGTACGACTCCGGGATGTGCAGTCCCGACAGCCACATCACCAGCGGGTCCCGCCTCTGGGCCTGCCGACAACAGACATAACCAGTGTTATGCAGTAGGGGGTGGAGGGTCCATCTTGCGACAGGTCGTCTGCACCAGCGCTGTCAGGTACGACTCCGGGATGTGCAGTCCCGACAGCCACATCACCAGCGGGTCCCGCCTCTGGGCCTGCCGACAACAGACACAACCAGTGTTATGCAGTAGGGGGTAGAGGGTCCATCTTGCGACAGGTCGTCTGCACCAGCGCTGTCAGGTACGACTCCGGGATGTGCAGTCCCGACAGCCACATCACCAGCGGGTCCCGCCTCTGGGCCTGCCGACAACAGACACAACCAGTGTTATGCAGTAGGGGGTGGAGGGTCCATCTTGCGACAGGTCGTCTGCACCAGCGCCATCAGGTACGACTCCGGGATGTGCAGTCCCGACAGCCACATCACCAGCGGGTCCCGCCTCTGGGCCTGCCGACAACAGACACAACCAGTGTTATGCAGTAGGGGGTGGAGGGTCCATCTTGCGACAGGTCGTCTGCACCAGCGCCATCAGGTACGACTCCGGGATGTGCAGTCCCGACAGCCACATCACCAGCGGGTCCCGCCTCTGGGCCTGCCGACAACAGACACAACCAGTGTTATGCAGTAGGGGGTGGAGGGTCCATCTTGCGACAGGTCGTCTGCACCAGCGCCATCAGGTACGACTCCGGGATGTGCAGTCCCGACAGCCACATCACCAGCGGGTCCCGCCTCTGGGCCTGCCGACAACAGACACAACCAGTGTTATGCAGTAGGGGGTGGAGGGTCCATCTTGCGACAGGTCGTCTGCACCAGCGCTGTCACATACGACTCCGGGATGTGCAGTCCCGAAAGCCACATCACCAGCGGGTCCCGCCTCTGGGCCTGCCGACCACAGACATAACCAGTGTTATACAGTAGAGGGTGGAGGGTCCATCTTGCGACAGGCAGTCTGCACCAGCGCCGTCAGGTACGACTCCAGGATGTGCAGCCCCGACAGCCACATCACCAGTGGGTCTCGCCTCTGGGCCTGCCGACGACAGACACAACCAGTGTTATACAGTAGAGGGTGGAGGGTCCAGCGGCCAGCCCATCTTGCGACAGGCCGTCTGCACCAGCGCCGTCAGGTACGACTCCAGGATGTGCAGTCCCGACAGCCACATCACAAGCGGGTCCCGCCTCTGGGCCTGCCGACGACAGACACAACCAGTGTTATACAGTAGAGGGTGGAGGGTCCAGCCCATCTTGTGACAGGCAGTCTGCACCAGCGCCGTCAGGTACGATACCAGGATATGCAGTCCCGACAGCCACATCACAAGCGGGTCCCGCCTCTGAGCCTGCCGACGGTGAAAACAGGATAAGTGCAAACCACAGGATAAATAGGTACCTAGTGGCATGCCCAGGATTTTGCCCTGGGGGGGGGGGGGATCATACCAGAGGCCTAGGGTATTTTTGGGACAGCTGGAATTTCCAGCCATGCGGAGGGGCTGGAGGTCCTCCCCCCAAAAACTGTGAAAAATAAGGCACCTTACACACCAGTGTCGCAGACACGATGTTGCTGACATTTTTCTTCTTATCAAAACGGAGCTTTACACACTGGAGTCGCGGGCACGATGTCATGGCCAAGATTTGCCATTGAAAAAACACGAAAAATAACACGATATTTCTTGCTGTAAAAACAATGAACGGTTCCCTGCATCCCTTTAGATTGCAATCCGCGGATACGATTAATACCAAAATCATACCATAATTTTTGTTCGTAAAGACAACAGCCAATTGCCTGAATAGAATAAAATATATCTAGCCGAATTCGGAAGGAATTGAGCAGAAATTCCATTAAATATGCATAAATAAAGCATTAAATAATAAATATTGTACAACATATTTATGGATTTTTATTTTTTAAATAATAAAACAGCTCTGGGTGGGAGGGTCTGGTTCCGCTCATCCCCCCCCCATCCCCCTGTAAATAGCATATCCATCTCTAATAACAAGGCTATGGTGCTAGTGAATAGCATCATCGCACCTCACGGTTAAGATAACATACTTTCTCTTAAGGCCTCACCTGTTATTCAGATTAATTCAGCAGACTTTTTACAGAACGGCTACAAAGACCACAATGGATAAAGATGATGAGATATAAGAATAATAATTAATAATTCTGTGTAACCTTCTGGCCAAGTCTGGTGTCAAGAGTTTTCAGGTCAGAGGCAACTAGTGCCTCTGATCAGTTAAGTAGCCAGGAACAACGGCTTAAAGTTCTGACAGCAGATATACAGACATAGCAGATATCTGACAGCCGTTCAGACAGTGGCAGTCTGAGAATCTGTGATACATAAGAACGAATTGACCAGTAACTAGGCTTTTTCCTCATCCGTTGTACTTGGCCGATGCTCACCCAGGTGTTGTACTGCATGACCCGCCGCTGGAAGTGCTCCATCCAGCCACCCAGGTTCTTGCAGGTGGCGGGCGCCAGCTTCCGCCACTCGTTGGGCAGCAGGCCGTTGAACAGCGACACTGAAACGTTGTCCAACACCGAGTCCATCCCGATCTCTCCGGCCAGCGCCTGCCACGACAAAGAACATTATGACACCAGACTATTTGTCTTTGTGAAGGATTTTCTTTATGACTTTCTTACGCTTCTTTCATAACTTTATGAGGTGATGAGAAAACCAAATTCTGTGTTAAAGCGAAACAGAACTTCAAATGAATTTAACATTCTGGTAAACTTCAAATTTTGGACAATTTTTTGCATTTTTGCATGTAGAAACTATCTGAAAATGCAAAATTTTTCAGTGACTTACAATTCAACCCAAACAAAGTTGATGTTGAGAACCAATCAATGGTGGCCCATGATGATGGGCAGTTGATGTTTTTTTAAAAACAAAAAACTATGAATGTTTCTACTTTACGCACCAAAATTTTATATAGCTGGCACTTATTACCTATAGTCCACGATACCACCTGGCGATTGGCCTTATAGTCCACGACAAAGTGCATAGCCCAAGCTGACTGAAAGCCTGGTGTTAACATTAAACCTTTGCCATCGAATTTGATATTTGCCGCTATTCCTCAGCAATTTTGCAGCCAGCCATTAGTGTGCAGAAGTCAAATTTTGTTTTTTTCAGAGCAGTTGTCCTATGCGACTGGACAGCCAGTAGTGCTGGCCAACATCAAAGCCAACGAACGCTTGGGTGTCCAGTGAAACTGTCCAATAACATTTTTTTTGTTTTTACTAAATATTTGCTTGGTGCCTGTAGAGTTCTGCAACCTAGTTAGGAGTCATTCAACTAAATAATCAGCAGGCTTGCAACACTGCACTGTAAAAATCACCTATACTAATATTGTAGGTTTTTAATGAAAACAATTCCGAGCTGCCAGGAGTGAGCCGCCAAGATGAAAGCTGAAGTGACGCAGAGTGGGGTGTGGCCAGTACAGCTGGCCGTGTAACCATCGGAATTAAGTCACAAGGAGATAATTCAGGCTGCTTGCTGGCTGCATTGTGGCCACTCCTGCTGGCCTTGCGATCACAAAGGGTTAACATTAGTTTTACAGGTTGACTGGGCCATGTCATTCAGTGCAACCTGTACTTTCTGAGCCAGAATATAGGATGCAGTGTTACAGTGTTGGACGTTGCTACGTTACCTTCCGCAGCTGACCCAGGGTGAAGTTCATCTTGTTGATGAGCACGTTGAAGCGCTCCAGCTCCTGCAGCAGCACTATGATGGTCGGCGTGATGTTCATCTCGAAGTTCTTCCTGATGCGGCCGACGTCGAACACGGCCGGCAGCTTGTGCAGAATGTCGCTGGCCACGTTGTCGATCACCTCCTCCCGGCTGACTCCTCCCCCCGCGGCCCCTGCGGCAAACAACAATCTCATCATGTCACCGTAAACGGTTTATTGTTTAAGTGGTGCGGATTGAATCTTTATTATTTTACAGAGGAAAACTAATTATATCATTCAACAATATCGTTTGTTCTCCTTCCCACTGAAATTTTGATAAAAATATTTTTTTTTTCAAAAAGAAAAGAACAAAAAATTTTGTTTCTTTTCTCTGAAACGACAGAGTGGTCACATTTAGTTTACAGTATGTGCTCAAACAATCTGCCACTGGCATTTATATGAAGTTATGCTCTCTCCATCAAATTCCCGAACACGTGTTGCTAGGTTCTTCTTTGAATTTCTTACATTAAATTTGTTATGTTTGTTTTGAGGTGCTGAATATCCTGTGAATCGTTTTTGTAGGCCTTACTTTTTATGTATCCCCTAAGAAAATAATATAGTGGGGTCAAATCCGGGGATCTTGGGGAGAAATAATCCTTCACTGATAAAATAAAGTTTTGGGTTGCGTTAAAAAAAAACACCTTGTATAACTATGAAGAGCAAGAGGAAGGGAAATTGAATGGACGTTTCACTGTTTCCTGACACCCAGCAGTTCTTCTCGCTATAAAAACCTCATCAACTGTTTATAAGATGTGATATGAACAAATAGCTAGTGAGGCAAACAGTTGGCACATAATGGATGGCCAATTCCATTGTACTTTGCACTACCCCTCTTACGCTTAAAAGTTTCATTAATTCTATTATAGAACAAACAAGATCAAGGAAAAAATTCATAATTCAAAAAAAGATGACATACAGATCAGAAAACTGTGGTGTTGGAATGAACAAAAAAAATACAAGGCTCAATTTTAATAATATATTCCACTTAAAGGTCAAGTGGTGTGAAGTCTATGGGGGACAAATCAATTCACACACATTGTACAACCCATATGAGATAATACCAAAATCTTTTGACAGGGAGGGTTTTGCTTAAAAATCATTCTTATTCACTTTTGAAGTCTGTTAAAATGGTAGTGCCTTAATAAAAACATTTCAAGGCACTAACAAAAATGTAAAGATAGCTCCTATCCCTGAGATGAGAAAAGGCAACACATGCAAAATAAACAGTCTGATATAGATTTTTAAAACTGCATATTACCTGTGCTAGTACAACATGATAATATGCCATCTACAGTGCCAAAATACTTTTGCTATTAAGTGACACATAAATTAAATGAATTAAAACTTCGGTGCATTTATGGCAATCAGTGAGTATGTAGGAAAAAATAAGAGATTTAATAATCAAAATTATAATAAAAACCACAGCACAAAATGATCAGACAAAAAAGGTATAAGAAATTACACTGATAATTCATACAAAACCTTATGACACAATACAAACCAATATGTTTTCCTAGAGCAGCTAAAACAAAGAGTTCCATATAAAAGAATTTTCAAGATAATGTCAAAAACTTGTTAGTCCTATAAACCAAGTTCAGTTAGTTACAAAACCCAATCATTTTTAACACAAACAATACACACACTACTTTTTTAATTTTTTTATGTTGTAATAAATTTTACGTTTACAGAGATATTTTCTGAAACAGAGCAGTCAGAGTTTGTGAAATAAGTGAAATATTCATGTGAAACAATTCAACTAAACCACGACTAAACAAAATTACTGTATAGTAAAATAACAAGGAGCTCCATGAGACCAAGTTCAGTTCATCAGTTTTTTTTTGCTTTATTAAAATAAATAGTACACATTCTACCTGTTTATTATTTTTTTCATTTTTGATAGATATTAGTTCAACAGAAATTTCCCCCAAAATAGAAAACCTCAAGTTCTTGAAAACAGATATATGTGAAACAAGGCAACTCTATTGTGATTAAATAAAACTACTTTAAAATAAGTTTCAACAAGGAAACCCAAAGCAAAATATATTTTCATCATACTGACACAGAAACATCTATTTTCAGTTCCTTTTTATTGGCTCCAAAGTTACCCACTGCCGGTCCTAGGCCAGCAAAAACTTTTGGCCGTCGTAGGATGAAAAAACGGAAGTAAACAATCAACTGATTTGCAGCAAACCGACGTTTGATGCTTGTTTATTGGTTACTTTTTAAAGGAATGTAGTGGCAGCACTGGCAGGAGAAGCAAATGTTTGTTATAGGTTAGGTTTGTAGGATTGAGAAACGTATGTTTATGCAAGGACTACGTTATGATTGAAAGTATGTTTTTTTCTGAGTAGTATAATGAAAAGTATCGTACGTTACACGGCCGGAAAGTTTTACTGTACTCACATGAAAATCTCTCACTCACTTTCGCTCGCGCAGGAACTATCATGCTCGTCTGGCAAAACAGTACTTTCCGGCCTAGTAACGTAATATACTATTCTCGACTACTTGAGCGAAGACGGGTTACCCGTGTGAGGCTGCAGCTCGATCAGGTGCAGCCACATCTCGCGAGCGGCGTGCGTGTAGTAGCCGATCTCTGCGTTGGGGTGGAGCCCGAAGACCCCGGGCACGTTGATCAGTGGCAGCTCCTCTATAGCAGCTGCAACAACCAGACGTTACAGATAGTTACAGTTTAGTGTAGAAAAAGAATTTAAGTCATAGGGTGGATGCAGTATCTTCCCCCACAAAACTTTTTCTTTCTATATAGCTGGTTTTTACCAGACACCACTACCCATTCTTGCTCTTGCCTTCACTGTATTAACATGCAACTCTTATTCTGTCCCTCATTTTTCATAAAATAGTTTGTTTTCTTGTATTATTTTGAATTGTATGAATTTAGTGACTATGTTCCTTCATTTAAAAAGAATTATAATCCTTTTTTCCAACAAATTAAGTAAATATTCCCCAGACAGAGAAACTAAAAATGAACTAAGTGTAAAGTGATTCTCAAAATCAAGTGTTTTGTAAAGAATTCTTAAAGCTATTTAAGAAGGACCGCTACTGTGAAAATCCCGCTCTATTTGTGTATTCTTCGCCTCCTGAGAAGAAATGCTACCCCAAAGACTTTACGCCTGTGGTGATTGCTCCTGGTCCTACCCTTCAGTGGACAAAGTGAAAATAAACTAAGCAGCCCTCTCTAATCACCAAGTAACTCTGTTTCTTTCTTTAGTACTAGTTTTTTCTCTGACAATTTTTGTAAAATAGCCAAATATTTTAATGTATAATTAAATCGTAAATTTCTATGTAGTTT
Source organism: Flexamia atlantica (assembly GCA_035578135.1). NCBI lineage: Eukaryota > Metazoa > Arthropoda > Insecta > Hemiptera > Cicadellidae > Flexamia > Flexamia atlantica. The sequence goes on along the minus strand of JAQJVK010000030.1, from coordinate 1,163,507 downwards.
ATAGTTCTCTTTTCTCACACTCTCCTTTGAAACCGCCCCCTAACAGTTACAAAATACAGAATACAGAAATTTTATTCATAAACCTCAAGTTTAGAACAAGCGTCATACAACAAAAAAGTTCAGAAGTTCAAAAGTACAGAAGTTGAATTTTCAGGGCTGTTGGTAAAGAAGACAATGATTTGGTTTACAGAAAAATTTAAATTGGATATACTTTAGTGAGCATGATTGCAGGACTGGGAATTGCAGGCACTAGGTTGCTCCCCTCTCAAAACAGCAGCACTAGCCGTAGAACTATTTCGGGAACTGCCACCCTCTCACCCCCTTCCTGCCTTCTTGAAAATACTGACTGTTAATAAGCACCTGAAGTTGGTCTATATTTTAATCAGTTACTGTTCACTCCTTGAATTAACTCAATTATAGATTTCTTATGGAAAAAGAGAGTAAGAGTGGATGTTTTTGGAAAAGCATCAGAAATGAGTGACACAGGGATGTTGTTCTGCGGGTTGCATCACACCCAGTCTAACACCAGATAATAAATTTGTCCCTGCGTAATAAGGGTCTCACGCTCTTATTCTTATAGGTCATCACTCCCAGAATATCCTACTGCTAATTAATTGTTATTTGTGCTTCTTGGAGAGGATAACACAGTGACATATTTCATTTCTGTTGATGTGACATAAAGTGAATATTATTTGATTATCGCTTTCATTCTGGGTTCTAGATAATTTTTAAAGTCAACACTTGGTGTCTAAGTGTGACCATATTCTCTTTCAATCATGGTCAATCATGAAAAAGTGACTAACCCTAGAGAGCTCGCGCATACCGCCGTAACGTGAGAGCTCGCGCGGGGTAAATATTTACCCTATTATGTTTTATTGTATTTCTTTAATGAAACAACAAGCAATTAATTCGAAACATATTACAGACTTTAATGTCAACTATATTTAACTTATATACACTCCATCATATAGAAAGTCTTAACAGAAAAGCATACTGTTCACACTTAAAACAGTCAACACAAGTTTCTACTGTATGGTCTTTGCAGATGCTTTTACCGCAATTAGCATAGCACTTGGTAGTTTTTTGGTCCAAATTTCTAAATTTCTTGATCAGAAATCACATCTGGCATTTTTTTCGAGTTAGTTGTTGCATTGGTTCTCGATGCGGTATTCCTAAAGCCAGCTTTATGCACGTTTTTAGGTCTCTTGGTAATGTTACAATTTCAGTTCAGCGTGGACGTAACACGAGATTTGCCGTTACAAATTTGGTGTTACATCAACCTAGACTACAGGTCAGCCACTAGATGAGTCGACTGGAAGGTACTGAGGGGGAGAAAGCACTCGGGTGCGTCTTCGCATACTTTTTCTTGTGTTAAAAACGTGCCTGGAGAAAATTTACCCCGTGCGAGCTCTCTAGGGCTAATAATGAAATATACTTATCCTTTAAGTAGGGAAACTTTATTGAAAACTTAGTTTGAGTTTTGGTCTAGTTTTTTATGTCTCTATTTTCTCTAATAACACCAAGATTTCAGTTCTGAGTCAATTTGAACTCTCTAAGCAATTGAGAAATTCAACGAGAGATTCGACAACGATATATCAAACCTCACCGATATAGTCCTCCCTGGTGCCGTCGGGGGGGATTGTGTAGTCCACCACGTCATCCTGGTAGAAGTGGAATGGCTGGAAAGTGTCGAACAGGAAGTCTCCCATGTACTCGTTCATGAAGGTCTTGACGATGCGGCGGTCAAAGTCGTCTATCACTCGGCCCCCATACATCACCTGGCGCAACACAAGACAACGCTGAAAACATCCTACATTCTCTCTTAGCCTAAGACTAGGCAATAAAAACATAATCCTTTGGTTTCTAATGACTGCTTTTTGGTTCCTTAAAGATCAATAAATATCAAAATAAACTTTCAAAATGACAATGTACATGGTGTTTTTTTTAAACGCAACCCATTTTTAAGATTGAATAATGCACATGTAAACATGAAATGAGAATTGTTTTATTGATTTTTATGTCTTTTACAACCTATTATTAAAGTTTGATCACATTTAGTTTACATTACGTGCTCAAACAATCCGCCACTGGCATTTTTTGGCATTTTTATAAAGTTGTGCTCTCTCCATCAAATTCCTGAACACGTGTTGCAAGTTACATCATTGAATTTCTCACATTAAATTTGTTGTTTTTGTTTTTAGGTGCTGAATATCCTGTGAATTGTTTTCTTAGGCCTTACTTTTTATGTATCCCCAAAGAAAATAATATACCTAGTGGGATCGAATCCGGGGATCTTGGGAGGAAATAATTCTTCACTGATAAAATAAAGTTTTAGGTTGTGTTAAAAAAACACCCTAAAATGTCGTGATAAAAAAATAAACATGATTATCTTAGCAGTCTTTAGTATTAGGGTTTAGAAAAATTAAAATTATGTTATTTTCTTCTGTTTGGGAAACTCAGAAAAACTAAATAGTTTAGTTGCTTTCTATCATCCAGTTCAAAGAATTGATGGAATATGTGATAGTTGCTTCAATGGCTGGTTGTATGGTTTTTTATTGAACTATTTCGGTAAATGTTTTAAGAAATAGTGACTTGTAGCAGACTACATGTATCATTCAACTGAAATGTCTGATGATGGTGTAAAAACCTATTGATAAAACTAAAAGATGGACGATAAATTAAAACCAATAGTTCTTCACTTACCTTCACCTTTTCTAAAACTGTAACTAGGAAATTTTATTACTTTTGAATAAGGTAGAAACACAATTGACTTACCTCCCCAATCAAATACTTCAAACTTGCCCAAGGGATTCGGGCATCTGGAACGTCTTTGATCTTGTTCAAATATGTTTCCAAAATTTGGGTACATACAACAAAATCACACTCTCCAAAGTCGTAGGTTATATTCCATCCAATTTTATCGTACTTTCTTCTTTCCTGGAATCAATAGTATTTTACAAATTTTACCAAGCAACAATTTGAAACAAATTTGGTTTTGAAAAAAACTTGTTTGACTTATGGTTGATTGTTTAATTAATTGAGAATAACAAAGGCTTCTGTTGCTCCTGATATCACAGCACAGTTATAAGTATTTAATAAAGTTATACTTTTAAATACAACAGGGTCGGCCCTAAACCTTTATCTGGAGGAAATTTCAAAATATAATGTACCTGAACTACAGCATGGAAAAAAGCTAACACATAAACAAGACTCTTGAATGCAGGGTGATCACACAGGTCCAGCGTATTTGCAGGCATCTTGAAGTAAGTATTTCTGAGATTCAGTTTTAGGCCATTGGGGGGCTCTGTGACAACTGAAACAAACAAGGTTTGGATCTGAGAAATCCAGTTTGAAAGATATTTTAAGCAGCAAGCTTACAAATTTTTACGTAATTTTTAACTCCCTGTGTCAAAGTAAATTCCTACTATTTGTAATTGTTTAACAAATTAATATTATTTTTTTAACACTGTATTTATCAAAGTGTTCATCTCACTCAATAGAATAATGCAAAAAAAACTTCAATGAAAGCTACCCAGCTACTAAAGGAGAAAGGCCTAAAAAAGTTATAGGCCCAAAGTTATAGGCCTAATCACTCAAAATTTTCTACTTCAATACCTGTTCTGATTAAAATTTAAATCAAAATACCCACCAGAGTTTGAAGTTATTATGAATTAATTAAGAAATTATATGCCTAAGAAAATCAGGTCTCTAAACCGAAAAATTTCTTTCTTCATGATGTTTGGAAAACATTCTGTTCTTAATCAATGTTCATCCTTCAAAGCTTGAAATTACACTAAAAAAACTATAGTTTGATATAAACTCTAGGAGGACCAGAGGACCAGAGTTTGAAGTTATTATGAATTAATTAAGAAATTATATGCCTAATAAAACCAGGTCTCTAAACCGAAAAATTTCTTTCTTCATGATGTTTGGAAAACATTCTGTTCTTAATGGATGTTCATCCTTCAAAGCTTGAAATTTCACTAAAAAAAACTATAGTTTGATATAAATTTATTTGATGATAGCCAAGAAAGGACATTTTTTAAGTATAAGTAATAAGTAACTAACTAAGTGATTATTGGTTACTTCATGTTAGGTAAATCTCATATCTCCAAGTTTCCATAACTTTGATATGTAAAGTAAGTTAGGCTTTCTGTAAGTCTTGTTTAATATTGATCGCCTAAAGCCTATGTTCAGGCATACAACATTAAAAAAAAACAAGTACAAGACAACAACAAAAAAAGTAAGACTAAGTAAGATAAAAAAGTTCCATGAAGTTATAATAAACCAGGGTAGGATAGGGTAATCAGCAGGCTAACCTGGTTGTAAAAGCTGCTGAAGAGCACAAAAAAATGAATTTTCAAAGCCACTGGCTCCTTCTTCAGATAGTAGGGTGTTCATTGCATACTAGGAAGGAAGGAGAAGGACAGTTCTAGAATCCAAAGAGCACTAATTTGTCTATGATTGACTTTATTACACTATATACACTCCTACAGAGCCTACTGATAGGATAGGGAGGGGAAAGTTATCTGAGGTTGACGTTTGGGGGTTCCCTGGATTTTGTCACCCACTGATGGGCCAGCTCCCATTTCCTAAGTTCAAAGGGATTGTAGGTAGGGGGGAGGGCTTTAAGAATTTTGGCGGTGACAAAATCCAGGAATTTTAATTTAGGTTTAATATAGGTTTGCAAATACACATTGCTAAAAATGTTTTGTCGAGCTTTTTTACATATACATGGAATGTATTGGACACAAATATTTTTAACGATTTTCATCACTTGTGTTTCAACAAAATTCCAGTACCAAATCTGAAATTCCCATATAATTCCAGTATTTCCAGAATCAAAATAAAATTCCGGTATAATTCCAGTATTTCTAGGATTTCCAGTATCAGTAGACACCCTGTGTATGCTCTTCAGCAGCCTTAACTACCAGGTAAGCCTGCTGATTTCCATATCCTACCCTGATTTCTTACAACTCAGGCCTAGAGCCTATACTTCACCAAAATGATATAACCGTTCCATGAAGTGTTTTTATCAACAAAACACACAGTCCAGCCAAGGCGGTGGGGGGGGGGGGGGGGGGTACCTTTGAGCGAGCGCTGCAGGATGCCGATGGGGAAGGAGTTGGTGGGGTCCGTGGTGAGCCACAGCCGGAAGTCCGGGTGCGGCTTGGTCATCTTCTCCAGCTCCTTCTCCAGGTCGCGCAGGAACGAGATGAGCAGGTGGCAGTTCTGGTACATGAGCCAGTGGCCGCGTGATATGGCCGTCTCCAGCAGTGACAGCGCCGTCTACCACAAAACAAAGTGACAAGTTTAGATCTACGATTATTCTTGCCTACCTATTACTTTCATCAGCCAAAATGTTTTTGAGCATCAAAGTGTGAAATTGTTTGAAGCTGAAAGTTCATCACACCTTAAAAAAACACTGTTCTTCAAATCAAATCAAATATTCCAAAATCTTAAAGGTAAGTTAACACCTAAACCAAAACCCGCACTGTGGGATGTTAACCGAAACCCTCGGTCTGTGAGACTCCCATTTAAAATAAAGGATGGCAAATAAATAATCAGTAACCGAAACCCTTGGTCTGTGAGACTCCCGCATAAGAAATAATGGACAACAGACTAACAGGAACTGAAACCTGCGGTCTCTGAGACCGGCACGTAATTGAACATTGAGAAGTCAAATACGGGAGGACCACTCAAACTGAAGAAAAAAAATGTGCGAAGGTCAAGGGGAAGGGGAGGGAGGAAGGTACTGGGAGGGGTAACGCCAACGCTTGCTGGCAGTGTTGCCAATATCAACGAGTGAAATTTCCCTAAGGTCTGTAAGACCAGGGATTTCGGTATAGGTGTTAAGCTCATTAGTAGTATGATCAAAGGCAGACTGCCCTTGAAATGAGTTTTCTGCCCATTTGGTGAAATTTTGTCAAACCAATCCTTCCTACATTACCCACCTTAATTTCTCTTTCTTTCTAATAATTATAAGACTTTCATGGCACTCAATATTAACACAAGGGAAAATCTAATCCTTCCTTGTGGCTTTCTAAATTGCAAAATACTTTCTGAAAACCTGAGGATAATTGTTGTGATAGCGATCCCAGTACAGTTTTTCTTTAGGGATCCCTATATTTGTTTTTCATTCAAAGATGCACCCTATTTAGTAAGTTTTCCTCATAACCTTGAAGTTCCTAATGTTTCTATTTATATTCAATTTTATTATTAGGTCTACACATTCTTGCATTTACACTGTTAATTCATCTAATTGTGTCTGTGGAGCTGAACGGTATGCATTTTTGTAAAAACCTTGTAATTCATTGTAACAAAATAACAAAATAAGGATTTATTCTATTCTAGAATCCTAGCTTCCTAGTTACAAAAAAAACCTTTGAATTGATCAAGAACAATCAGTGTAGCTGTTTACGATGTGAGTCAAATGATGTGGCCCGATCCGTACATAAGACTAATGTTAATTTCAGCATCAGGCTTACAGACGGCCGGGCCACTATTGGTTGAGGTCCACACCAAGTTCTTAGGCATTACTATTGATGGACAAATATCATGTACCCAACACATTGACACTCTGTCCAGCAGACTCAACACCAGCCTCTATGTTCTCAAACGAATTAATAAACATGCCAGCGATGAAGCCACCACGAGGACTGCTTACCACGCTCTATTCGAGTCACACTTGATTTATGGCCTTGCAGTTTGAGGAGGAACTACGGCAGGCAATCTGAAACGCATCCTTCTCCTCCAGAAAAGAGCTGTTCGCCTTATTAAAGGTCTTGATTGGAGGGAGAGCTGCAGACAAACCTTCAAAAAACTTAACATCCTGACTAAGCCGCACTATATATCAGGGAGGTGATTCCTTATGTGGACGGAAAATACAATCAAAAGGGGTTACACATCCACGCCCATAACACCAGGCATGCAGATAAAAACCAGCTACCACTTCACCACATCGCACTCTATGAAAGAACACCTTCCTACAAAGGCAGAAAATTCTGCAACCTGCTCCCGGAAGACATCAGAAGTCAAACAGGGAAGAAACTAAAGACTGCCCCCACCAGCTGGCTAGCAGAGAACCCCTTCTACTCCCTGGACGAGTTTCTGCAGTGGAGAGACCCCATTCCACAACCCAAATGAAGACTACTTAAACTGTACAATTTTGATGCCATTGCAAATCTTAGTGTTTTGTGAATAAAGAGATTTTTATTTGATTGATTTGATACCTTCTCCTGGCCCTGGCCGAGAGAGAGGTACTTGAACTGCGTGCCACCGGCGCCCTGCAGGTCGGCCAGTTTCATGAGGTCGGCTGTCGGGTCGGAGCCGGGACTCAGGATGAACACCACCGGCGTCGTTGGGCTGCTCTGCTCAAATATCGCATCCAGGCTGCAACATCCGACGGCAGTTGGGGTTTTAAAGATCCGTAAAAACATTAATAGGAATTAATTTTGAATTTAAAATATGGGCGTGTTTAAATTGGTGTATTTTAAATCATGGTACACTAGTTTTAGGTACTTTAGCTGTGTACCAAGTCATTACGTTTTGTGTAAAGACACAAAAACGTTTGAGTCTAAGGTACTGTAATGAACTGGCTCTGTTAAACCTGTTTTACTCTTTACAAGAGTTTTGGGATATTCCCTCCCAGAATATCATTATTTAGGAACATTAAGTCCTCCCTGATCTCTCAAATTAATGGCTTATGCTTGAAATTTAATGTTTTTGTATTTGTTTTTGCTTTTTAGAATCACAACCTGACTTATGTTTCCAACGTGCAAATTTTGTGACCACACCATATTAATGTCCATTTCTTTCTGGTAATAAAACATTGAATCATGATTCTTGATTAAAATAAGCTAAAAATAAATAAAAATATATAGTTTATGTCATTACTGATCATTATATTTTTCACCCAGGTGTGATCAGCCTCTTGAAAGCATGCTCTTGGAAATAGAGATTAACTGGAAGTTATTTTAATTAGCCATAAGAAATGCTGGTTAAAAGGCCCGACACAAAAATGTACAGCTTATTTTTGTAGTCACTAGTGTAGTCAATAAGAAGTCTATCCTGTTAAAGCAGTTTCAGTGTTCATTTGAGGATTGATCATCTCCACAAACTATTTTCCAGAAGCTACTTTGTTCAAGGGCATTCTAACTAGTATAACGTTAGAATGAAGTTTTTCATGAAAACCTACAACTTTTACTAACTGAACATAACACAAGCTTTGGACAACGATACGCCAAAAAAAATTCAATTATTTGGCAGCAAGTAGCTTATATGAAATGAAATAAGGTTGGGTTTGTAAATTGTTTTGTTAGTTTACCACTAAATTCAACTCAAGAACTGAATCTGAAGTCAGTTGTGGTGATTTCAGTGCATTTGCTGTACTGTTGTTGGATGACTGGCGTAGTCCAACAAACGCACTGTCTGTTGGAACGGTGGATCTAGGTTTCAGCTAGTTGCCATCTACAGAAGCTGAAGATCTAGGTCCAAAATTCCAACAGACAGTGCGTGTGATGGATTATGCCAGTCATGGAGATCAACAAAGCATTAAAAATTAACAAAAAATGAAAAAAGGTTAGGTATGTAAATGTTTTCTATAGCTTATCACTAAACACAACCCAAGAACTTAACAAAATTCAAGAGCGAATTAAAGACAATCTATGTCAAGCGGCCTTCTATAGCATATAAGAATTGTTGGATAAGACCCAACACCCTTCCCCTGGGGGAAACTGAAGACCACATCGCATTCAGGCGATCCCACAGAGACTAAGCCAAGCAATCAAGTACAGTGGACTCCCTCACGTTTGGTATCGGGTGGTTCAGACAAAAGATGGTTTGGACAGCTTCTCGGAAATCAGTCACCATCAGTTTCTCATGGCAGAAATAGACAGGAAACACATTTTTTGTTTACGTCTACCTCAAAAAAAAGTAAATAATAAAAATAACATTGTTTTTGCGTGAGATTACTTTTTACATATTTTATTTTATAAATCTTTTCAGTTCAGTTAATAATTGTGTTCAAAACAAAACTGGCCCTGCCTACCTATGAGGCTCCTAATTTGTTAATTACAAAACTGTTTATCATATTTTTATTTTTAAATTATCTAAATGCAAAGGAATATTTTTTGTTTTTTGAAAAATACTTGTTTGTTTTGAGTTTATTTTGTTTTGTTTTTTTTGTATGTACTGCAGTTTTAAGTTAATTTATTTAGCAAATTGTTATTAAGTTGTAATAGTATTTGTTTATTCTATGTTTATTTTTGGGTTTTTTTTTGGGTATGTACTGTAATTGTAAGAGAATTTGTTTGAAACTGTAAAAAATGTTATATGTATTGTGATGAATAAAGCTTTATTTCATTCATTCATTCATTCAAAACAGGTAGATGTCTTCGCCTTGCTTTTTTTAAACAAATAAAATAAAAGGTTAGCTGGAGGATATAACCATCTATGGATAAGTCTAAGTTAAAACACACTTCGAGTAGGTTTCTAAATAAAGACTTGCTATTTTAGTTTACTTTTGGAACTTTTAATAGACCTCCGGATGGTTCGGACTTTTTTTTAGTCCAGACAAGGGTCTGGTCCCGAGGAGTCTCAACTAGAGAGAGGTCCAATGTAAGTCTCCATCGTCTCCGCTACCTGATGAACGGCGGGGTGATGAAGAACTCGCCCATGGTGTTGGAAATGTAGTTGGTGACGGCCTGGTAGACGCGGTCCACGCGGAAGCAGCGGATCAACATCAGCTTGTGGAAGTCGGTGATCTCCTTGGACACACCCCCAGGTGGCGGCACTGCCTCTGGTGTGTCCAGGTCGTACCACTGCCGATCAAACATATGTTAGCATTCAAATATATAAAATATTTTGATTGGTAATACATTTTGAAGTTTGAATTCAAGTCAAAATAATCAATCGTCATATGAAGTTTATTTGACGGCCTCTTTTTACCTTACATTTGCCCCCCCACATGGGCCACAAGTGGAAGTTTCAAACATGGAAGTTATCAAGCAAAGCAAGGTGTGAGTCGTAACAGTTCTAGGGTGAACAGTACTGCTAAAAGTATGCGTCCAAAGGGAGACTTAAACCTAAGATATTTCTATCTTAGTTCCGAGGCTCAGTGCGCTATCAAGGCACCAACGACTCTCTTGTGTACCAGACTCACTAGCTGACTAATTATTAGAGTCATTAGTTGTATCTCAGTTGCAGATATTTTACATCAATACCAAACACTTTTAGCCAACTTTTGGAAATTTACACTGTAAGGAAAATTAACCTAAAATCAAAAGCTGTCAAAACTAAATAATTTCTTGTTTGAATAACGTTTTGTGAGAAATTATTTTATTTTAATCAATTGTGCGTTACTTACTGCCTTCCACTTTTCAATGTTTCTTTCAACATGATCAGCAAGTTCCCCAAATTGTTCAGGGAAATCGGCGGACAGTTTGATGATATCTTCCCACCCCTGAAAGTGTACTTAGAATTACGAAAGGCTCAACACTTTAAAAAATTAAAGGTGATATGTTTTAAAGGTAAACCAAAAATAAAACTCAACTTTCTTTCATAAATTTAATCAGCCTGAATTGACAAGAACCATATATCAAGTTTCTTTGACTAAAGATGATTCATGAAGTTTGGTCAAAGCCACATTCATGCAGATTGTCAGACATCACATTAATGGAATACAAGTAAACAGAAATTACTTTTTGTTAGGGGTACCCGTTAAGGATATTTGTAGTGACTTTCAAAAACTTTACTCTGTGAATTAAAGAAAAATAAATTAAACAAAGATTTTCTCCAAATGAGCTATGAATGTATTACCTGTGGAGGAAACAGATTGCATGTTTTCCTGTTTCATGCTTCCCCGTAAGTATCAATAGTAAAAATGTCTAAATAAAGCCTAAAACAGAGGAAGAGAGCAAACCAACTCTGATCGGCCAAGAGTGTTTGAGTTGGGCTCTGTTTGGCAAAGAGATTAACACATCCTAACCTTGGCCGGAGGCCTGAGTAGCAAACAAATTAGTGGGGGGTATCCTTGGGATCAGATGATGACATCATACCCAACTGCTCTTAGTCAACTGCTTCAAGTGTGTACCTGTGAGGATATCCACTTGGCAGGACAAAGCCGCGGGGACTTCTCTAGCGACACGCTGCCCTTGATGAAGAACTCGAGCTGCAGTTGACTGACCCGATTCTCGCTCTGTTCCAGCTTCATCGTCATTTGGAACGAGTACAGCAGCTTGTGCTTTTCAAATATACCTGCACACGAATAAATCGTAATACAGTACACCTCGGATTATCCGGACCCCACAATATCCCGACCCGGATTATCCTCATTGGCCAATCTGTGAAATGATAAAATTAAAATCAAAATAAAAACGTGATCTTAATGAGTTTTACATATGAAGAGTGCCTTCTAAAAGATACAAATGTAATACAGCATTGAACACATTTTAAATCCGTGAAAATTTATGTCCTCGCATTACTTATACAGTGAATGACAGCATTTTTGTTAGAGGGTTTTTTTTTGCTGCTATGAGCGCTACCAGAAATAAACACATGCGTAACCTATGGAAATTTTGCAGATTATTTTGTTACAATTCTTTGCTATATTTTTTTCAGTTGTGAACGTTTGTATGAATTGACATTTAACTTTTGAAATGAGTGAGTGCAAAACAAACATATTGTTCAGTCTTTATATGCTGTAGTATTGATAGGTTCACGATTGCTTTTTGGGCAATACTATAATGATCTCGGACTAGCCATTTTCCCACTGTGCCACCAAAACAATTTTAGCTAGATATTTCAAATAGAAACATTCGTTCATCCTTACGTTTATTTTGTTACTTGTATCATCCTACGTTTACCAATCGTAAAAACTCTCTATTACAGTACTTTAATTTCTAAATATAACAGGTTACTCACCTAATGCCGTCAACGATTCTTTGTAATCCAAAATTGGTTACTCGAGTTTCAACCTATTCATAAGTCATTTTCAAACCTTAATACAATATACCTTCATCAAGAAGATTGTCACAACACTAAGACAGTCCACAAACATTGATGTTACACTAAAGTACATTTAAAAACATATTTTTAAACTTTTAAAAAATCACAGAGACCCAGACACGGGTTATCAGCCGGCGGGTTTTCAATAGCATTATTTCTCTTTCAAATAATAAGGAAATCACTTGTACTGATAGTGGTGGCGGACCTGGAGAGGAAGACAAGTCAAAAACATCTGATAACACAGGCTGTATGTAGTTCCAGACCAGTTCAGGCAGTTCGGTAATGCACGGCCGGCCGGTAACCCGTGTCTGCGTCTCTGTGATTTTTTAAAAGTTTAAAAAAATGTTTTTAAATGTATTTCAATGTAACGTCAATGTTTGTGGACTGTTTTAGTGTTGTGACAATCTTCTTGATGAAGATATATTGTATTAAGGTTTGAAAATGACCTATGAATAGGTTGAAACTCGAGTAACCAATTCTGGATTACAAAGAATCGTTGATGGCATTTCGTGAGTAACCTGTTATATTTGGTCAAAAACGATTCTGAAGGCATCATGATGTTTTAATTTCTACAACATCTTTTAACAGATAAGATGAAAAAAATCCACAGCTGACATCAGCTTTAAAAAAAACCTCAAAAATAAATAAAAAAACCAACAACTCGGACCTGTACAGCCATACTCGTAGACGCTCCTGGTCAGTGTGGTGATGATGTTGCGCAGGCGGGTCTTGACGATGACGTCGGGCAGGGCCTTGCGCAGGGAGTAGCCGAACACGACGAGGTAGGAGCCGAGGCTGTACTGGTACATGGGGTTGACAGCCGCCATGTCCGACATGAGGAAGAAGAGCAGCGCGCCACGCTTGGCCACTGGCCGGTACACGTTACGCAGCGTGTCGATCTCTATTGCCGTCTTGGCCGCTTGCTCTAGCTTTTGTGTGACCTGGCAAACAATAAAAACTATTAGTAATCGAGTTAAAACATTTTTAATTCTTTACATTAAAAAAGCGATTACTCAAAGCAAAATTATTTTGATCTAAAAAAATAAATAAATACAATAAATGGTACTTTGGTATTATACGGAGGCCACCCTTATACAGCGTGCTGCGACGGTTATGTTAGGTTGAGTTTTCATAAATATGTTAGTAGGACTTTCCTCGTTCTTTTACAAATCAAACGATACCAGATGAGTCATACTTTTGCCTGCCAAATCCCGCTGAAATGTGATGCATGCGCTCCGGTCAACGACCTGACCTTAGCATACTTGAAGGTTATGTGGCGGGCAAAAGTATGACTCATCTGGTATTGTTTGATTCATAACGAAACGAGGAAAGTCATACTAACATATTTATGATAACTGAACCTAACATAACAGCCGTAGCACACTGTATAAGGGTGGTGATCGGGTGAATTCACTAGCGGCAGTGGTGACGCGTTCAACTCAATCCTCGCCAATATTGCTGCCTTCTGGGAAGCATAAAACAAAGACCGCTCATCATAATTATGTCCAATTTGGACAGTAACTCAATTAAAGTATATTCTTCCCAAATAACAAGTCATTTTGGGTACCCAGTAAAAGAACAAAAAATTTAAATAGTGGCCTCCGTATAATACCAAAGTACCCAATAATTATTGAAACCAGATTGTTTTAAATATATGTTCTTACACTCGTCATTCACTTATGTTCATCAATCACTCCCAAGTAGTCAATAGTGGTTAGTGCCTCAGCTACTAAATAGAATTGAGGGAATTGATGCTTGAGAGGGATAGCGCACAACAAGATGGGATTGGCTGATTTTATGGTTGCCCACTATCTGCCTCACCAGCTGTTGTCATGAACCACATCATGTAAAAAACTGACAACGCTTATAGTGTGTTAACTTTGCCAGCTGCCGCGGCAATAGTGAGACACTCTATCAATATTCCTCCCTCTCATTTTTCACAGTTCCATTAATTTAACTATACATAACTGAATCTTGTTCGAAGTGAATTGGTCTACTTGATAGATGACGGGGTATGTAAGAGTCACATAAATCAGCGACACTGACTTAGAACCATGAGCAACATCAAAGAATGGGCTGAACTCCACATCTCAGAAAGTGTCAGCAACACGGGGAATTTTCTAGAGGAAACCTGCCTGAAGGAAATGTAGGCAGACTGAGAAGAGAGTAGATAACTTTCTGTTTGAATGCAGCGACTCTCAGAACTTTGGCAAGAGGGAGACTCCTAACTCTGAAGGAGGTAGTGGGCAGGGTCACACAGAACGTCAGGAACATGAGTCTTGAATGTTTCACACTTTCAACTCGGGGCATGATCAGCTCAAGTAGCTACAGCACGTTACCTCGGAGGCCTTGGTCTTGGTCTCCTCCAGGGTCTCTATCAGCTCCGTGTTGTCCAGCATGTTGCCGGTGCTGGAGGCCAGTTCTCGCAGCAGGGAGTCCTCCAGTTGCTGCAGCAGGTTCTTGTTGCTGCTGGTCTCCTGTATCAGCGACTCGCGTCTCTCCTCCAGGTCCGGCCGCTCGTTGCGCACCACCACACTCAGAAGCTGGTCCTCCAGGCCCTGCGCATCACCCGCATCTGTCATTTATCATGTTCAATAATGTTCAATATAATGTTCAATTTTAAAAATTAAAATTTGTTTGCATGGGGATAAGCTATATTATCCCATGACATTAAAAATCCTGTTAGGGCACTTCAACCTCAACCAGATGTTGAAGTTAAGATTTTCTTCTTAACTGATTCTTTTAAACAAACAAACCTCCTTATTGTAGGGAAATTATTTAGCTACGGTTATGGCCTACAATTTCCAAATGTAGGCAATAGGTCCAAATGTAGGTTAATTTTCAAATGACCAATCAGAACCTCAATAACGTATAATGGATTAAAGATAATCATCAAAAATGTTGATGGTAAACCAAGATAAGATTATAAATCTTAACCAAATTTTATCAAGGTGGTAGTCAAACATTATAACAAAAAAATGCACAAAGATGAACATCTTAAAAATTTAACTAAATGAACATGCACAACACATTACACCCTTTAACTCTAATATATCACCATCAATAAATCACATCATTAAAAAAATTAATGTGACTTTCTTCTAATGTTTTTCAAGACATCTACTTTTATCAAAGCTGAATTTGAGGAGTGCTGCTGAAGATGAGGGGTAAAGCCCTCAAAACATGTCCAGCACAGTAAAGAAAAAATAAGTGTGACATCTACAGGTGTTACATAACTAATAGTTTGAATATAAATCAACTAATTGAAATTCTGTCATATGAGCATTCTAGAGGTCATTCATTCATATAAAATTTATTTCTGCATCAATACTTTGTTGTAGAATTTAATTAATTTTAGATCTCATAAGAAAAACGATATACAGCCATAGTAATTTTCCTTTGAATTGGATTTTTTGCCTAAAAAATTTGGCTTTCACAAATAAAAATGTATAACTTACGGATAAAGTGACAGCGTAATTAATCACAACAGCCTTGGCGTAGACAGCAGGATCAAATGTTGGATTCGACAGTTTAGTGGTCAAGTACATGCGGAAGTTAGGGTCATAATCCACTTCTTTATCTCCAAGTATCATGAATGTTCTTCCACTCTGCACTGTAATCAACGAGATGTTGGAGCTAAAATCTTACTTTAATAATATTTTTCAGTTAACAAGTAGAAATTTTTGCTGTAGACACATTATTTAGAGATGGCCCTAAAACTTGAATACCCTAGCTGCCATGAAAATAACATCGCCTGGAAGTCAATAAAGCTCTAATTGACTTTAAAATTTAAGTAAAATAATTAAATATAATAATATAATTTATTTAACCATTTTAAAATACCCTGAAAAAAGACTTCCATTTCTGAGGAATTTTTCAGGCATGTGCCCTATCAATTAATTTTCAGATTTAGCACAATAATTAGTCATTAATAGTATACAATTTAAATTTAATTCAAATGTTATGTAGGTGGCAATTTTGTCTGGTTTAGATCAAATTACAAATAAGTCATTCTATAAAGGACAAATAGTCATAAAAGAATTGAGGAAGTTGTCGGAAAAACTGTTGTTCACTGTTAGAATTCACAATTGGTGGTTGGAAGACATTGGTATAATTTACTTATAAAGTCTTGATTGATTAGTTTACTGATTATTATAAGTTGGAAACCAATTTCAACAAACATATTTCAGAAATCCTTTCTTAATTCTAAGTGCTCTAGAAAAAGACACAATAACTCGATTATCTACAACCACAATCTTTAACCAACCTTAATTTATTTTGCTCACCTTTGATCATTTTCTCCAACACATTATCGATGACCGGATCGATAAAGTCCACGTCTTGAAACAAGATCGGAAACCCGTACTTAATAGCCATTTCCAGATGCTTGAGAAAGTCTGCATCGTTAAACGTCACAATCTTTAAATTATACGGCTCCTCCTTCTTCTTGATCCAGTTGAGCGCTTGCTCCTGCGGGTCGATGCAGAGGGGGAAGCGGCTGGCGCGAGTCGTCAGTATCCCGTTCTGCACGGACAGTTCGTCAGGCGGCAGTCCCTCCGAGTTCCACTTGCTCACGGTGACGTCGTTGGTCAACTCGGCCTCCAGGCGGAACGGCGTCACCAGCGGGATCTCCTTCCGCTTGAGGCTGTCGATCCAGTCGTGGTAGACCATCTCAGAGCGGAACTCCCAGCTGAAGGGCCCCGTGTAGGCCAGGAAGGCGGCGCACAGTAGGCAGTTGCCAATCAGGCAGGACTTGTCTTCGTGTAGCCGCTGCAGCTCTATCTCCCACCTGGCGACGGAGAAACTCACTTCAAAAACCATTACAGATTTTTTAGCTATCCTATTCAACTCTACTTGACCACAGCAAACTGTCCTATTCAGCTCTACTTGACCAAAGCAAAAAGGTTGGAGCCTAAGCTCTAGTTCTGAGCTGTAAGGTATCAGGGTTGGTGTTTTTTAATGCCCTTTTTTTTGGGTGATGTTCAGAAGTTTTAAGCACCATGTAAAGTCTGTTGATTCTCCTATCCATCCTGATACCCTACAACCGCAACAAAATAAATATAAGCTGAAAAGATAATAGTGAATAAATATTTCCAAGCCATTTCACAAATCAATATCATGGCAAACAGGGCTGGTTAGCTTTTTCCACTTTTAACAGCAATCTTAAGTTAGTAGTATCTCAGATGGATAGTAATGCTTAATCTACTCTTTTTCTCAGAACACCAAGAAAAAGTTACAAACATTTACAGTCGAATCTTCACTAACTTGAAATCTTACAACACTGTGATTTTTTGTTGAGTTACATGTAGTTTGACTTGCACAGTTTTTTGAGTTATAGAAGTTATTATTGATTAATTTCTATAAGCCTCGCAAAACAACTTGGCGGATGAAATTTCACAACTATTTAGCTTGAATAATCATCTGATTTATAAAACTTATGACACTCGTTAACAGAACGTAAACAATGTTTTTAGAAAAGTGATCTAGCTCCCATCTGGTACTTGTTAAACAACTCATCCAGCTGCTTTACAGCCATCCGCCAAGTTATTTTGTACGCCAAGGTATCAAATTATTTAATTTGACATATTTATGTCTATTAAGAAAACTTCAATATATAGGGATTAAATTTAGCTTGTGGAGATAAAGTGCAGATTGAATTTGAACTATCAACTGAAATTCAAGTATTAAATATATTTATTTCATTTCTTTGTCTTATAGGGGGAAATATCGTAAAATCATTTTGAGTTACATACATTTATTTTTTTGAACTATGTAGGTTTTTCCAAGTGGCTAAAAATAATTAAAAACATCAAAGATTTCAAGTTGTCAAGATTTGAATTAGCAAGTCAACAGTCGACAGTAGTATACATCACCTCTGGCTCTCGGAGCTGAGGCCGGAGATGAGTTTGTCGGCGGCGATGAGTCGTCGCTGCATGATGTCCGTCTCCTCCTGGATCTCCTGTCGCTCCTTCATTGCCACCATGTACTGCTCGTTGAGTCCCGCCAGCGTCTCCTCTGTGGACAGTGTATCAGTGTGTTACACAGTATACAACACCTCTGGCTCTCGTAGCTGAGGCCGGAGATGAGTTTGTCGGCGGCGATGAGTCGTCGCTGCATGATGTCCGTCTCCTCCTGGATCTCCTGTCGCTCCTTCATTGCCACCATGTACTGCTCGTTGAGTCCCGCCAGCGTCTCCTCTGTGGACAGTGTATCAGTGTGTTACACAGTATACAACACCTCTGGCTCTCGTAGCTGAGGCCGGAGATGAGTTTGTCGGCGGCGATGAGTCGTCGCTGCATGATGTCCGTCTCCTCCTGGATCTCCTGTCTAGTGCAGGAAAATAGTGACGGATTCTGGAATTTTAATTTAGCAGGCTGAAAATTGGTGGAAAGGTCACACATATAGCTGGGATCATCATACTAAAATTCCCAAAAAATCCCACTTGGGCAACATGCCGCCATCTTGAAAAAATGGCTGCCATCACAGATCTGGCCCTTGTGTTAGATATTAAAGCATAAAATCACTCCTAAATTAGATAAAACCTTCCAGTTTGCTCCAAAATATTTTTCAGGATGTAAACCAAATATTTGAAGTCATCACATGTACTTTTAAATGGAAACTAAACATTTTTATGCAAAAACTGAACAAAAATCAACCATCAAATAATACTAGTCTTGCATTCAAAGTAGATTTTGGACCCTTTATCCTCATCGGGAAAACATTTACCTGTATAAACATTGAAGAGCAATTCAAGACGCAAAAGAATATGTAATTAGATTTTTGTTTCGTTTATAAATGCGCCTTCAGGCTGCCGCTGAACATATGCTTGCAGCGTAAGCTCTAGGCCGCCCGCCGCGCGCGTCGTAGACCTGTCTGAAAGACAATGCCGCAAATGGAACTGATTAAGAGATACAAAGAAGTTGTGTTTATATTATTTTTATTCTGTCTTTATAAAGTAATATAACTCACAAAATAGTAGAGAACACGATAAAACTTTGAATTTACAGTTAAAACTATGCTTAAATATTAAATTCTAACTTTTTTGGTTTGTCACCTTAAAGCTACTGCTGTTTAGAAGGAGTAGCCTATGTGGAAAACTAGATTAAGTGCCGGGTTAAAATTAGAATTAATCAGGTAAATAAATTCCAAAATCATAGTCCCTTTTACTCAAGACATACTACCCCTAATAGTTGGAACCTTTGCTTTAAAGCTCGCAATTACTTCTTTATTCGTATGTGAAATTGTGACACAATTTGAGAAGTGAAATACAGTAGAGCGCCGATTATCCGAACGTCGGTCATCCGAACCGTCGGTTAACCGAACGCCGTAATAATTCATATTTTGAACATGATTCTCAAGCAATTCAAATTCGCGCGCCAACCGAAACTCCCGTTGCGCCTGGATATCAATGTATTCTGATAGATTTCATAATAAAATTACGTGAATAATTTTTGTTTGATAATTTTTTAGCCTTTTTACTACCAAGAATTACGTTACATATATAATTTTAAAATGTTGTCTTTCCATGTTCGATTATCCGAATATTCAGTTATCCGAACACCCCTTGTCCCCAATTAGTTCGGATAATCGGCGCTCTACTGTAGCTCCAAATTATGAAGCAATAAAATTATATCACTCATTATTACTATTACTTTCCTTTAATTACTAATAGTAATATTATTATAATTTTTATTATCACCAGGGATATATATTATATTTTACAACTGCGTTGAAATTATCCGTTTTATTTAAGTATGATTTATTGGTGATATATAAGTTGGCAGCACTGTACAGTAATTGGCCAGCCTCAGAGTATACCACCAAGTTCAAGAATGGCGAGGGGTTTCTCTTCAACCTACAGAGTGGGGTTGGAAGAAGAATGAGGTAGGAAATTTTGTCCCAATCCCTACTTCATTGCCTCCTGTACCGGATAATCTCCTCAACTTAATAAGTTGTACATGTAAGACCGGATGTAACAGATATTGTGGACGCCTGAAAAATGGGTCATCTTGTTCACGTTTGTGCATCTGTTGCGCCGACGGTCGTGGGAACAAAATAACAGTTTCGACAATACTGAATGAAGAAGAGGACGTCGATGAAGCAAATACGCCTATCCAGTCCCGTACCAACACTACGCAAAAGAGGCCCCTTCGAAACAAGAGCAAAACATCAAATTGAAGCGGTGTTGTAATTTTAACCGATGTTTTGAAGTAAAGGTACCAACTATTAAATATTAGTAGAATGTCGTGAGGGAGAAACTAACATTGTTGATAAGTAGTATAAAAATTGTATCCGTTTTATCAGATTAAAAGAACATACTATTGTACAACGTAGCATTCTAAGCGAAGCGAGTGAAGATCCTGTATTAAACCTAATTTAATTTAAATTCATTTACCTAATTAATTCTATTTTAAACTAGACTATTTATTTGCTTTACATCATACACCTCCAGAACAGCTGAGGCTTTAAGGTGACAAGCCATAAATATAGTTTTTAACATTTAAGTACAGTATTAAGTCTTTATTTTGTAATTTTAGTTTTTAAGTAATTTTGGGTAAGCTTATTTAACTATAGTTTTAATGGAAACTGCAGGAACTGCAAATTTGAAATATGTTATCGTGTTCTCTACTATTGTCTGAGCTATATTACTTTATAAAGACAGAATAAAAATAATATAAACACGACTTCTTTGTATCTCTTAATCAGTTCCATTTGCGGCATTGTCTTTCAGACAGGTCTACGACGCGCGCGGCGGGCGGCCTAGAGCTTACGCTGCAAGCATATGTTCAGCGGCAGCCTGAAGGCGCATTTATAAACGCAACAAAAATCTAATTACATATTCTTTTGCGTCTTGAATTGCTCTTCAATATTTATACAGGTAATTGTTTTCCCGATGAGGATAAAGGGTCCAAAATCTACTTTGAATGCAAGACTAGTATTATTTGGTGGTTGATTTTTGTTCAATTTTTGCATAAAAATGTTTAATTTCCATTCAAAAGTACATATGATGACTTCAAATATTTGGTTTACATCCTGAAAAAATATTTTGGGGCAAACTAGAAGGTTTTATCTCATTTAGGAGTGATTTTATGCTTTAATATCTAACACAAGGGCCAGATCTATGATGGCGGCCATTTTTTCAAGATGGCAGCATGTTGCCCAAGTGGGATTTTTTGGGAATTTTAGTTTGATGATCCCAGCTATATGTGCGACCTTTCCACCAATTTTCAGCCTGCTAAATTAAAATTCCGCAGTCACGTTAAATTTGGCGTTATTTTCCTGCACTAGTCGCTCCTTCATCGCCACCATGTACTGCTCGTTGAGTCCCGCCAGCGTCTCCTCTGCAGGTCAAAAAGTTTGTTCCAAGATATACTTGTTAATATAGATTTTTTTTTTAAATACAATACAATTTCCACTGGGCTGAAAGTGCCACTTTAAAGTTTGGGCTCATAAAAAATGTAGGCCTTGCCAAATGGAAGTGTAATAAAGTGTTATCATGTAGTTAACTGGCGAGCGTAAAGTAGTTGATTTGCACCCTCCTCAGTAAACAGCTGTTTTACAGTTAGTTTTCAGGTTGTAAACTTACACTCAACATACTTTCATAGGAAAATAAATTTTATGATCATAAACAGTTGATCGGCTATTTCTATTGTGAATGAAAATAAATAAACTAATTTGGAAATGGAAAAAGGATATTTTAATACAACGAAGATATACTCAAATAAGTTCCATCAAACTGGCTTGCTGGCCTTTACCAGCAAGAACATTTCATGGGATAGCCAATGGCTTTAAGTTCCCTTTATACCTCCTGAATCCTCTGGTGAGAGACTCCGCACACTAATGCTCGGTTTGCTTTGTTATGAGTTGTTATGCATGTTTGTTATGAGAAGTGTTGTCAGAAGTCATCAATAAAAGAAATGAAATGTTGTTAGATAAAGGGCTGGGAATGTAGAAAATAAGTTAACATTGAACTCTTAGAAAAAGATAACTACTGTACTTAAATGATAAATTGCATTTGTAGGCTATATATTGTTTTGTCAAATATATTCATAAAAAGTAATATTCCATGAATATTCTTAAAAATTAAACAGCCATTTTGATAAATTCCTCGTTTAATGATTCTTTCTCAATTTTGTTGACCATTTTCTAACTAGACCGACCTATAGCATTGATCTCCCGGTTGAGGTTGTCCAGGTAGCGCTTGGCATGGTTGAACTCCTTCTCCAGCTGGGCCACCCGCTCTATCTTGGGCTTGACCTCCTTGTACACGGCGCAGAACCCCAGCACGGCCTTCA
The DNA here is from genome assembly GCA_035578135.1 of Flexamia atlantica. Lineage (NCBI taxonomy): Eukaryota > Metazoa > Arthropoda > Insecta > Hemiptera > Cicadellidae > Flexamia > Flexamia atlantica. The sequence continues at coordinate 1,141,206 of JAQJVK010000030.1, read as the reverse complement.
CGAACGTCAGCAGTCCGAACCCGGCCTTGCTGATGCTCTCCATGTCGTCCAGCTTCTTGCAGCCCTGTCATAACAGAAAAAGTTGCAAACCGTTTAACCCTTTAACGTACCAATTTTTTTTTATATTTCTAAATTTTTTATTGTAATATGCTTATTTTCTCTATATTTGATCTAACATTTTTGTTATATCCTTTTTGATTGTCCATATGTATTGACAATATGCTGAATTAATTAATAAAAAATAAAAAAAACATGCCCTCCTCTATACAAGGGTAAAAAGAAGCAAAACAAGTGTCCACTGCAATCCCTATTAAACGTACAAATGCTGTCAACTTCCATCCAAGCTGGTCACTGTTAATTTTAGGTGGGCCCTCCCACCTACTTTACTAATAGGGATTGCCAGACTAATAGGGATTGCTCTTGGGTGGGAATCGAACCCGCGCCACGGCATATGTCTTCAACATTGACTCAACACCTTAGACCACACGGCCGTGTAGTAACGTCAGACGATTGCTCGTTTGACTCCTAAAGCCTACGGCTCTAGCGAACCCTGGCAGCGATGAAATTAAATGAAATGAAATATATCTTTGTTGTCACTGAACATCACTTATGTCCAGTGCAGCTGGTGAAATAGGTAACATTGCTATATTCTTAGCCTAGCAAAATAAAAAAAAACACAATAAAAACCAAACTAGCAAAGATTAAAATACAAAACTTACAATTCGTTCAACAACTCATTCAATGAACAACTTGAGTAACCGATCTGGTGACAATTCATTAAACTAGGTATAAGTCCCTTAAGCACCACTAGAGGCTGCTGATGCGCCGGCGCGCCCGTGGGATTAAAGAAGTTGAAGGACCATCTAATACTTTACATGGAATTTTAATATTATCACCACACATTGATCCCATTTTGGTTAGACAGACAAGCACATGTGTACCTAAACTGGGTGAAGTCCTCAATATATCTTATAAAACCAAAAAATTTGCGTAGATTCTAAATTATTTGCAGCTTTGAAATTAAAGTAGCAAAGAAGGTTAAGACATAATATAAATGTATCACTCCAACATCAATTTAAAATTATATTGAATTTTAAATATTATTTTATCCATCAATTTTTCCAGTGTATAGAATTCCCATTTTGTCAAATTCACCTTCTTAACATTTCTTCAAAAAGAAGCGAGCCTTGTTTTGAAAATTCAATTTGTGTCTTACAGTTCAAATAATTTTCTTAAAGTTTAACTTTCACTATTTTGGAGCACAGTATCTGAAAATTCTTGGAGTAAATGTCATCCACAATACTCCAACCGGAAATCTAATGGCAAATAAACGAGATTGAAAACACTGCCTCCTGCAGAATAATTCAATCATGACCAATAAAACACCCTTTATACATTAGTGATCACTTAGATCACCTTGATGAGAGCCTTGACGGCCTGCTGCTGTTTCTGAGTGACGTTCTCGCACTTCATCTCGCGCAGACGGGGGAGGAAGTTGGGGTCCGTCATCATCCCCTTGGCCGCCTTCCAGCTGGTGTCCTTCAGCCCTCGGATGATGGCCACACACTCGCACACCACCATCACCGCCTCGGGCGGCGTTGCAAACGACCTGTGTACGATAAACTGTTATCTGACAGCCTGTATGTGACAGTCATCAATTATCACACATCAAATTAGGAGAAATAAATAACAGGGTGTCTATAAAAGAATGACATGGTTTTGAACAAGTGGTAAGTTTTTTTACCGCGTAAAATGGAGTGAGAGTTTGATGGGCTTTCCCTTATCTGTAAGAACGTGTGTGACGCCAATCACCAAATTTCCTCCAAGGAGTCCTGATTTGACCCCATTAGAATTTTGTTCTGCAACTATTAAAAGAACATTGTATATGAGTAAAAAAAATTAGCAATTTGAGATGTCTATGTGCAAATTTTGACACATTCATGACTATAACACCTGATACTACAAAACACAGTGAAATATCAAACAACGCTCTGAAATCAGCATGGATCTGATATGGAGCTCCTATTAAAGTTATTAATTTATATAAAACTTTACTTTTAATTTAAGAATTTTGATATTTCTGCTTTGATACTTTGATCGCTTAAATATCTTTTAAAATTTTCCAGTAGCACTTGTTCGAAAACCTAGTATTCTTTTATAATCACGCTTTATTTATCTTAGTAACTTTTGGTATTCTAATGATTAGTTTATCAACCCTTTTTGCTGATTAACATATTCAAGAATGTGTTTGTTCATTAACATATTCATACATTTAAAAATGATGAACGGCTTGGAAATAACTATTAGCAGATTCAAAATTTGATTGGCTAAACAAGAAAAATTATCACTTTGATATTTATAACAACAATTTACATTTTTAGTTGACATAATCAATATATTTATGTCAATCTCACTATAGATGATGAGTCATGCCTCTAGCGCATCAACTGATCTCAGTGACATCAGCCTTCTCCAGTTTGATCTCCTTCCTCTGTATCTCTATCTCGCGTGACACAGTTGCCTCACCTGATCTCAGTGACATCAGCCTTCTCCAGTTTGATCTCCGCGTGACACGGTTGCCTCACCTGATCTCGGTGATGTCAGCCTTCTCCAGTTTGATCTCCTTCCTCTATATCTCTATCTCGCGTGACACGGTTGCCTCACCTGATCTCGGTGATGTCAGCCTTCTCCAGTTTGATCTCCTTCCTCTGTATCTCTATCTCGCGTGACACAGTTGCCTCACCTGATCTCAGTGACATCAGCCTTCTCCAGTTTGATCTCCGCGTGACACGGTTGCCTCACCTGATCTCGGTGATGTCAGCCTTCTCCAGTTTGATCTCCTTCCTCTATATCTCTATCTCGCGTGACACGGTTGCTTCACCTGATCTCGGTGATGTCAGCCTTCTCCAGTTTGATCTCCTTCCTCTATATCTCTATCTCGCGTGACACGGTTGCCTCACCTGATCTCGGTGATGTCAGCCTTCTCCAGTTTGATCTCCTTCCTCTATATCTCTATCTCGCGTGACACGGTTGCCTCACCTGATCTCGGTGAAGGCTGACAGCCTTCTCCAGTTTGATCTCCTTCCTCTATATCTCTATCTCGCGTGACACGGTTGCCTCACCTGATCTCGGTGATGTCGGCCTTCTCCAGTTTGCTGAGAGCGTCGCGGGCGGCCTCCAGTGCCGGCAGAGCCTCGGCCAGCTCTGCGTCCGCGTCCGCCTTCTCCACCGCGATCTCCTTGCTCTGTATCTCTATCTCGCGGGACTTGGTCGTTGCCGTCTCCTTCTTGCTGTTGGCCTCCGTCGTCGCTGAAAGACAAAATCCACTAGATTACTCAGTTGCAGTTTCGTTTGCAAATTTTTTTGATTTTGTAACATAAAAATGCTGCAATCTGTAGTTAACTTTTAAAACTATTTGAAACCATTTCCATATGATTAGTTGTAGAGAAAAAATAATTGAGTTTGGTCTAGTGTCGACAGATAGCTCTACTATTGCAAAACTTCAGTCCTACACTGTACTTGGGGCAAGCCCTGACTTAAAATTCTGAGACATACTAGCAAATCTACATAGAAATTGACACCTCAAACAATTCCTTCCAGTCGTTCTTGAGTTTTGACTGTGAAAATAAATCTCCTCGCACATCAATGTAGCCCCTGAACTGTATTGTAAGAGTAAAATAGGCATGCAACTAAATGTCACATTGTTCAAATGAGAGTGAGTAATCCACTTCATGTCATAAATCAGTCAGACACACGAGTTGAAGCAAATATTCAACACACAGTAAAAAAATCAAAATTTTGCAGCTCTACTCTTTCTGTTTCCTGTCAGTAACGTGATCAGGTAGGAAAAAAGTAAGTGTTTAAGTGTTTTTCATTCGTATCGTATGAGTTAAATGTTAGTTTATATCATCTTGTGCATCTGGCTGTTCTGTGGAGCATCATTGCTGGAGTTTTTGTATTAGAAATCACCAATATAGCAAAACATGTAGTCAATTGTTCACTCACATTTCAACTGCTCCAACAATGTCAAAGTCCTAACAAGTAAACTTCTCAAACATTAACTTTAGTAAAAGCAAAACATTTATAAAATCTGAAGAACAACAAAAACAGTTCTACCTAACTTTACAAAAAGTTTAAGATAAATATTATTTTAAGATAACTGAATATTGTAACTTCCAGTAATGTATCATTAAACGGTATAGAAGTGGTTACAACTTTTACTAATTTGACAAACATTTCTAGACCAATTACTGTCACATTCATCAGTACAATCCTGACATTTTTGTAATTAAAAGGAAAACATAGAAAGACTAAATGGAAATTAATGAAATATGAGCAAGTTTCACAGATAAAGGTCATCAGAGCGCACCAAGCCCTCCCGGCTGAAGTGCCTTTTGGCTGTTCTCGGTCCTCCCCTCCAAATTTATAAAGGTCATCGAAAAACACAGCCTTTCAATAATCTCAGAATAACCTTTTTCCTAACATTTTTAATGCTGAAAACAAATTGGGGATGCAACAAACACAAAACTTAACTAACAGGTACTGCAGTTACAAAGGACCTGGTACCCACCCACGGATATTTTAGCGAGCAGTTTTTCGCAAGCCTCGGTTTTCTGCGCGACCACCACCTTCTGTATCGCCAGCTTGGCGTTGAGCTCGTCAAGCTGCACCGAGGCCTCGGCAATCTTCTGCATGCCTCCCTCCAGCCGCTCGCACTGCCCACACAAGCATCACATTCTAAACTGTTCTTGTAATACAGGCTCGTTGAAAAAGACTGTCTTGATTTCAAAATAATCATAACTAGGTAACTAATAGTCATATAACTATAAATTAATCGTTAAGGAGATTTCAATCTTTTTTTACAAACCCAACAAGTTCCAATGTGTGCTTCATTAGCAGCCGTGCATGTCAAATCAAAGCCTACTTCCTACCAAAAATATTCAGTTATTGCCAGTATGACTATTGCTTTATATATTCTTGTCCAGCAGATGGTTTAAGTCTCAGATTTTAACAATGTACACATTTTTTTCAAAAACATTAACCAAAATTTAAAATATTGAAACAAATTTAAACATGTTTAATCAGTGATCGCTATCAGCTACTGAAAGGCAACTTGGTTGCCAGAACACATCATGCATTGTACAAGTTCATGGATGGCCCAGACGTTACAACAGCGCTTTAACTCAGGACTTTACCACACAGAATAATCCATAATTCATAGTTTTTGGTCAACGTATATGAAGTTATGATTTTTATCAACCGCAACAACCTTTGCTGTCCGCAACAACGATCCTATATCTGTCTGTTACTAATAATTGAAATGTTGCCTTTGTTAATAAATAGTTCTTAAGATAAATGTTTTTTGTCCTAAAGATATAACCCAATTAGAAACTCGAGATGTGAACCTTGATTCAAAACAAAATTTGTAAATTTTAGAGACTTATTTAAAAAGTTTACAAATTTTTAATTACATCAAACTTAATCTACTAACAAGAATATTTATGTAAATAAAAGCACACATTCAAAATTGGATGAACTGAAATCCATCCAAGACTAACCGACCTACATAACAAAATTTTTAAAAACCTAAATCCCACCAAATTTTCAAGGAAAAAATACACATTCTTAGCTTAAATCCTAACACCTTTGTAAACCAAAAAATACCTTCCAAACATAGCAAAACAGCCCTGGAAACATACCTGGGCTAAAATGAAGCTATTCTTTTCTTCCAAGAGGACTAGGTAGACGGAGATAAAGTCCAGGTAGTGCTTGGGCGTGAGGTAGTTCTTCCGGCGCAGTTTGACGAGGAAGTCGACCGTGTAAGCAGCGACGCCCGTGTGCACCTCCACCACATGGTCCACAATCTGGCCCAGGTACTGCTCAGGGATCTTGGGCACCTGCCGCACACAACCGGCCGTTTTGGTGGTGCACGTGTAAAATATTCTTTGTTTGAAATTCATTGTTGGTGATGGTGTTTTTATATTTTGATTTTGATTTTTGCAGAAACTTGACATCACCGATTTGTAAAAAACAACAAGATTAGTAACAACTAATCTTGTTATGTTCTAGGTTCTTTTCTATCTGAAGAGAGGATCAGATTCCAGATCCCGAAACGTCGTGATAATTTTTTTTTTACTAATCAGAATCAGTGATGGCAAATGTCCGCAAAAATCTAAATCAAATAGAATGTTTTAAAAAGGATAACAGGTGAGATTTTTCCTCAATATTGAGATGATATTGTTTCACTACTTGGGTTCAAACAGTAACCAGATATCACCACAAAGTATTTCCAGGGGGATTCATGTTCCACAAAACTATTTATTTCTGCCATTAGATTTAATTTTTACAGAAGAATAAATTTGTCATCATTATTGTAAGGATTGCATGAAGTGGGAAAACTGGGGAGGGTGGAGGTAGTGAAAAAGTTGAGGTTTTCATGACCAATTTTTTTTATAAAAGCTTTGTATAATTTAACCTTAAAATCTTCTTTAAAATTAAACTTAAAACTTCACAACAGGCAACTGATTTGACATGTATGAACTACAGCTGCCCGGATCGCAGGTGCAAGGGTTGCAGTAAAAACAAATTGCTGAAATAGATGATTGTTGATTGGGTATTTATTTATTACTGCAGGAGGTGGGCAAATGTTGTCTGTATCACAGGAGCAAAGCGGATTTTCTCGCTTGGTAAAATTGTCAACGATTGACAACCTTTTCCCTCGGTAGACAAATATTGCACTTTTTACTCCCTTAATACACAAATAACTACAGTACACCTCAGATTATCCAGATTAATGTGGCGGAACACCGATCCGGATAGCAAAAAATCTGGATAATCCGAGGACATTAAAATATCACCTAAACAGCGATCGCGTACCTTAACCCCTGCTCCCCCCTGCTGCACCTACTGGGACTGATGCTGCAGACAGCATGTGAAGTCTGTACATGTTAGTCTTTCAAATTTTACAGGGGTTACAGGGGTTAATTTGGAAACAAATTTAAGGACTAAACTTGATTATTAATCATTCGAATGAAATGATAACTTTTACCGTACTTACGATTTAGGTTTGGAATGAAACGTCAGATTAAAATATTTAATTTATCAAGATAAAAATCATAACTCGAATTAAATCAGACTTAAAATAATCATGGTGAAACCGACCCAAATCTCAAAACTTATTACAGTAACTCTTCTTAAGAAATAACGTATCACATCAAATGACAGCAATAAACAAACTCCCAAAAGTAGCACCCCAGAAAACTACATTCACGAAAATGCTGTAATGTACTGTTTAAGCAATGTGAATCCTTCAATTATTGTGATTCCAAATTCATACAGTAATGTATTACATTTGCATTTTACTTTTAGAAGGGCGCATTTCACCTGTAAACTCGCTAAAATCATGTTTTTGCCGTGATTTTAAATTTTTAATTTCTCGGATGGACCGATCCGGTTAGTCTGAGATCCAGATAATGGGGGCTCCAGATAATCCGAGGTGTACTGTATTATCCAGAGACTGATAGCAAACACTGACATCCTTGAGGAAGCGCGAGGCGACGGCGTAAAGGGCCTGGGGCGGCCAGGAGAACATCCAGTCGATGCAGGTGTTGTTGACGAGGCCAGGGAAGCTGCGGCAGCGAGTGCGGAGGATGTCCCCAGCCGGAGACATGGACAGCACCACGTGCAGGTTGTCTATGCACTTGGCCGTGAAGTAGCTCCACACTGCCTCCCTGTGGGCGAGTAATTACCATAATATTTGGTCAACAATAGACCAAAATGTCTCTAATTCCTACTACTTCTACTCTCACCTACCTTTTAAGTTTGCGTAGACCAGTCGCTCAGTCAATCCTTTTTGTTGAAATCCAAATTTCAAACACGTCACACTATTTTCTAAATACACTTACACACAATCACATTTTTCGGTTCAAATCCGGCACTCGCAGCAGATACGCGACCGACAACAACAACGGCAAGTTAGGGAAAATCCCCCTGAAGACGCGGGACGTTTTTGAGGTTCCACGAAATATCGGGAATGCGAAGACTATGTTTGTGTATATGTTAAAAAAAGTGACTGTGTGAAAGTGTATTTTTAAAATAGTGTGACTTGTTTGAAATTTGGATTTTAACAAAAAGGATTGACTGAGCGAGTGGTCTACACAACTTAAAATAAAAGGTGAGAGCAGCCCAAGAAGTGGTAGGCATTAAGAATAATTGCCTTACCTAAAACAAAAATAATGTTATTTTAAACTACACCAAAATGTGTTATGACATGTTTATTTTATATCTAAGATTTTTTATATGGTAATTAAATAAATTAAGGGGTATTCCAGACCAATGGCTTAGTCACCCTGTGATGGACAGCATCCAAAAACGATACACAACTAAAATAAGCAGTAGGTGCAACACCTGGTCTCACACACCATGAATGAAATTCAATTAAACACATATCACATTATGATTGTTTGAGATATGTTTCACATAAACATATGACATGTAATTTTGAATTCTTCCTTGGACAAAAAAAATGGTGGTAATATTGTATGAAAATATAAAGGGTATCAACAGAATAATTAATTTCTTAAATTATAAAACATTCTAAAGTAGTAGTATCAGGACAAAAGATCAACCTAGTATAAAGTAGAAGTATTCATGGATAAAAGAACATCAGTACAGTATCCATACTTTGTGATGCCGTAACCCTCCGCTTTGGCTTGGTTGCGCACTTGCCCGATGATCCCATCTTTGTCATCATCAGAGAAGAGAGCAGGGATCATCCCTATCATCAGAATGTTGTTGATCATCTCCAGAAAACCTGAAAGATTAAGAAAATTGTATCTAAAATATAGGGAAATTATCGCAATTAAATCTTAAGAGACTAAAAATGTATCAACTAAGAACTTGATTTAAGTGAGATGGTCAAAAGGAAATTGTTAAAAATTGACGATAACAAAATTATATTAACTTGAAAAGTATAACAGATTTTTTCTACAACCATGTGTAACAAATTGTAAAACAAATTGTAAAACGAATGCTTACTGAGGAATGATAAAAGATTTTTTTCTTTTTTCCACTTACCAGCTGATTGCATTGCTACTCTATGCACTCCAGCCAATCACGTCATCGGCTCCAATGCTTTCGTTTTTGTTATGATTAGACTGAGCTCAACTTGTTTATAACCTCAAACTGGCACAATCAGCTACGATGGATGTAACTATGATTGTATTACTAATTTGGGATCCAAAAACTGTGGCTGTAAAAAAATTTGGTATGGATTTCGCGTGTTAAGTGTCTTTCTCGCTTTCGCTACTTAAACTAGCTTTCTCGCTTTCACTTATTTTACTAGCCTACTTAAATACTTTCTGGACTGGTTCTTTCACCGCGCATTTCATTTCATTACATACATTTCCTGTGTATTATTTGCAATTTGTCATTTGCTTTTTCAGTCAATAGTTATATAATGTATATTATACTGTGTCATTATTTATTATTTATTTATTATTCATTTTTCCTTACTTGCCTTTTGTTTGTAGCTAAAATTTGAATAGGTTTTTTTATTTTTTTTTATCTTTTTCTTTGTTTTACGTCATAGAATGGATTCAGTTATAAAGAGTATATACTTATTATTAATAACGAGCACGCTCTCACGCACAGGCCATTGGTGCAGTTAGGCATTCTTCATCATCGTTTGGTGAGGGCAGAGCGATAACACCTGGCGGCAGCGGATAATCGCATCGTTGTGACTACACAACAATTGATTATTTGTACAACTAATGTTAATAGACGGCTCTGCAGTCTTATAACTACCCATTACCTCGGAGTCTTATAAATTCGAGTGTGGTCGGTATAATATGAAAGCACTCTGATTCCAATATTTAAATGTAAGGGGCACAATGAACCGAGCCACATCGGCAGACGGATAGTTACCTTCCTCGGCGATCTGTGCGGCCGTGAACAGAAACACGGTGGGCTTGCGCGCGACGCCGAGCTGCGTGAACAGCTTGCGCATGTCCTCCTTGAACGCGGCCTCGTTGTAGCCTCGGCTCAGCGCAATGCTGAACATCGAGCAGCCTGCGCGGGGGGACAAAGCGATTGATTAACAATGCATAGTAGTGTACAGATCTTGTTCTATTTGTAATACTCAGAAGGAAGGTAGAGTGAAAAGATAGGAAATATCTCTCCTTGATTATTTCTGATAGTTGGGAGCGAGGAAATATTTATAAAATTCAAATCAAGATATTTAACAAAATAATCTTAATAACTGCATAAGTAGAGTAACCTCGCCAAATTATCGGTAATTCAGCCTTTAGATGTAATCATTGGGAGGAGATGTTGCAAGCCTAACAGTTTGTGTCTTGTACTTGGTTCAAGAGGTCAAGGATAGCTTCTCAAGTTACAGGATTTGTTCTCAGTTTGAGGGATTTGTTCTGCTTTCCCTTCTCCTGTTTGTGTACCTAAATTCTGTCTAAATTATGTTGGCATAGACACAAACAAAGAAAATCAGATTGTTTATGAACTTTAAGACTGGTTTTAGATCATTTACGATTTACCTTCAGACAAATTCTTCAAGAGTAGATCTACAGAGTTCACATGGAAAGGACAAAAAAATGTGAGTGTGCAAACTGTTGGTGTGTTGTAAAGTTTTTTGCAGCCTGTTATTCGGCCATCAAATGAACTGTGAAGTGAGATAATCTACAGAAGCCACCTACCCGCGGTGAAGGCGGCCAGGCGGGTGAGGCTGTTCTTGCCGCAGCCACCCACACCCACCACCATGGCGTGGCCCCGGTGCATCCTCATTACCCGGTGCAGTCTGGTAAGGTGCTCCAACGCGTCGTCAAACAGCACCAGGTTCATCTTGGAGAACCTCTCGTTGTACTCCTCTACCACCTGAAAAAAATCAATATCATCTTTATGTTACTGAATAGGCAATTTTTTACATCATGGAAAAAAATCATTAAAAAATCATCAAAGTTCATTATCCGTTTGCTGCAGGCAGCACCATATTGCACTCAGCAAGACTTCACCAGAATCGGAAGAGCGCTAAATGGCACTGCATTGAAGACAATTTCATTCATTTGCTGTGAGGCATGATTAGATGGAAACTATTTTGTCCCATTTTAGTAAACCTGTTGCACTTGTACCCTGGCAAACTGACATTGAAATTCTCTGTGCTTTACCCCGTAAAATAGGGTTCCTAAACGCCTCTTTGTCAATCATTTTCCCCAAATTGGCAAAACTGATGGCCTGAATTGTCTGATTGTGTCTGCAACCGACCAGCGATTTGTGTAAGTTGAACTTGTTCCAAAGCCACACAACGCCAATGTCGCTTTTTTGCATGAGGTCGAAATTTCAATATTTTGCCATGCTTTGCCCAACTTCGTAACAACCTGCCTTGTATTTGCCACAATGAACAGGTTGATATAAGGCTGTTTTTAAATGATGTACCGTTAAAATCCGCCTTTAAGGATCCCTTCCACTTTATAACAAACTTGTAGACTAGCTTCCCTTCAAAAATTATGTAACACTGAGCTATCACCCCCCCCCCTCCCCCGCCAAAAAAACAAGAAAAACTTTGTTTATTAGGGAAACTTCAAATTTTTTATGGAATGAAGCTATAAATTATTTAGGTTTGATAGTTTCATAGTATGACTATTGATAAAGCGAGCAGAAAAAATTTTCAAAAATTGCTTTAAACCCCCCCCCCATCCCTCCCCAGTAACAGTGCATAACTGTATCAAAAAACCCCTACCCCACTATGGGCATTAGTAAATTAGGTTTGGCCATAATGAAGATATGGTAAATAGAATTTTGTTATATCAAGGTTCACAAAAATACTGTAGGAAAAACCTCACAGGATCAAAGTAAACCGAATTTTGTCCAGACCTATTCAGATTCTATACAAGAAATACCTTTCAACTTGTAGTAAATCTGTTTGCATGTCTTCCTTTGAACAAACCTGTGTTAAGATGTTAATTACTGATCCCCATGTTTCTAGACATTCAATATTTCCACCGACAACAAACGCCCTTACCTCTTGGAACAGGTGGAACACGGCGTCGTAGTCGAGCAGATCTTCATAGTCACGCTGCTCGCCCTCCTGCATGGCGTTGCGATAGTCTCCAAACAGCAGCGGGTTCCTCATTACGTACTCCGTGTACTCCTCGAAGCAGTTCGTAACCGTCTCTTCAATATGTTTATCCATCAGATCTTGATCCTGGCAAGAAATCATTTCATTTAGGGATGTAATAATAGTACACTGATTGGCAAGAAATGTCTGTGGCTAATTTTGCATAACTTGTGAAAATGCTTTTTTCTGCATCCATTTATTGTTTAAAAAAATGTCCACACACTTAAGTTATAAAAAAAAACTCTATAATAGTTGCAGTTTATTAGCAGCTAGATATATTAAATATTGGTTTAAAACAGGGCTAAAATCTTGTTCACTGTTGCATAATTCAAATAAGGCCTTCCAGGTTTTTTGAAAGTGAACCGTTTCACTAAACAAGATGCATTTTCAAATCTGAATTTATGCAAATCAAAACCTAATAGAAACTTAAAATGATTAACTTAGATTCCACATACTGTATAGCTTTGTTGATCCAAACTATTTGGACCGAGTCTGGTTCAGTTAACCATTCGAAATGTTCAAATTATCTATACAGCATAGTTGTGCCCAGGGAACACGCTTGATTGTCTTTTTAAGGTAAAATTAGTCCAGCCAATCTTGAGTGATTGTCTTATATAATGGTGTTTCCTTCATTTCTTCAAGCTTTCTTAGTTAGTTCCTAACTTGTTTTTTACTAATTATTTTTTTTTATTTCATACCTTAACTTGTCAACCACCATCTGGGGTTCTACTGTACATTCTATTTCTCAACAACAATTTTTATAACAGAATGCACAAGTTATTTGGTTGAATTTTGTTACATCCCTTCTAGTTGTTAACCAAAAAAACATCTTACCTCTTTGTTGATGAGCCTGTCACATATGACTCGAGTAAACTCGTTCCTCCAGACTCGAACAATGTGTTCGGGTGCGGTGAAAATATTGGGGGAAGTGAGACAAATACCGGCCACAATACGAGACAGGTCTCGCAGGTTGAATATGTAATGAAACTTGGACGGGGTTGGGGGCAACTGCACGATTATAATCTGTAAAGATATCAAAATGTTTAATAAGCATTTATACATTTGCTTAGAAATTGTGCATTTCTGTCAGATATTTGGATACTAATAACTACATATTAGGATATTATGTGAAGTACATAAATATATACAAAAGGGTAAACTCATTTTTAGGAAAACTAAATGAAAGTTCGAAATGTCACACAAGTCATCTTATGTTGACTTGAAATAATTAAATAGTTTTTAATCTAAATAACTTTTTCCCTAGTATAAACCTAAACATAATTTTGAATATTTTTAGAATCATAGTTTAAACTATTTGTTTTATAAAATAAATAAATAAATAAATAAGAATTTTATTGTCATTAAGCTTTAAAGCAATAGACAAAGTCAAGACTACATACTAAATTAAAACTAAGAACTTGGTTAACCCTATACTAAAATAAATTTTACAATATGTACAGATATAACGAAAATAACCAAAATCATCCCTTACGAAACAACTAAACAAAAAAATTAGACAAAATGGAATACAATTAACTGATAAAGTAATATGTTGCAAACAGAGACTTCGAAGAAAATACAAAATACTTAACAAAAATACTTAACAAGATAACCTATATACATAATTAACACTAACTTTAACACAACTCAGTAAAAATTCAGAGGTGGAAATAAATTTCAGATAAGTACAAACAAATAACTTAACAGGCCAGGTAACATATCACATACAAAAATCTTCACACTCAAAAAATTCTTTAATGGAATAAAAAGGTAAATTTAACAAAAGGTTGTACAGTTTACTTTTGAACGTCTTTAAAGGTAAATCTGAAATGTTTGTAGGCAGTTTGTTGAACATTTTCAAACCAAGAATTTCATAACTGTTGTGACATTTTGACAGCCTATTGTATGGTATGTCTATGTGCTTACTATGTCTAGTGTTATAACCATGTATATCCTGTCTAAGATGATGTTCTGAGAGGTTATTTTTTGTATACATTAATACATTAAAAATATACAAGTTTATCACTGTTAAGCATCGTAATTTCACAAAGAGTGGTTTACAATGATCTAATTTATGAGCATCAGACATAATTCTAACAACTTTCTTTTGAAGAACTAATATATTTCCAATATGGCTACTGTTACCCCATAGCAAAATACCATATGAAATTATGCTTTGAAAGAATGCAAAATAAGCAGATCTAATGTAATTACAGGGTACATGATTTTTCAAACTTCTTATTAAAAATATAACTCTTGAAAGTTTGGCTGAAATATATGTAATGTGGGGTACCCATGATAATTTTTGGTCCATATGTACTCCTAAGAAATTAATACTGTATACATTATCAGTTACTGGTAAATCTCTGAGACTAAAAAATATTTCCTGAGTTTTACTTTCGTTCATTAAAAATCCATTGGCTCTAAACCATTTAGATGCAACAAAAAGAGTGTCTCGAGTTAAATTTTGAAGGTTTTTAAAATCTGGGCTTGCATTGAGAAAAGTAGTGTCATCTGCATAAAGTATTGTGTGACCATTCAAGTTTGAAGGAAGATCATTTATCATCAAGGTGAACAGCAGAGGGCCTAATACAGAGCCCTGAGGGACTCCATGACAAATATTGGCTATATCAGATGTTTCCCTACCAACACATACAACCTGTTTCCTATCTTTCAGAAATGAATTCATTAGCTCAACACTTGAACCACTAAAGCCATAAAACACTAACTTGAGAAGTAATTTTGAGTGGTCAACAATATCAAATGCTTTACTCAAGTCACAAAATGTAGCTTGAGCAAAACCCCCTGACTCAAAAACAGTATTTATACTTTTAACCAAGCACTCTATTGCATTTGTAGTGGATCGATGTTTTCTAAATCCAAATTGCTGACTACAAATTAAATTATTACTTTCTAGGTAGTGAGATATCTGATTATACATTACAGTTTCTAAAACTTTGGAAAAAATTGGAGTTATTGAAATTGGTCTATAGCTAGAGGGTGAACTTTTCTCCCCTTTTTTGAAAATGGGTACCACCCTTGAGATTTTGAGATTAACTGGAAAAACATTTTCTCTTAAACACTTATTAATACAGAAAGTTAATGGATCAATTATACTAAAAATAACATTTTTTAGTAAGTTGCTAGAAAACTCATAAATATCAGTACTGTCAGAGGGTTTGAACTTTTTTACAATACCTAAAATTACATCGGGTGAAACTTCTCTGAAATAGAACTTAGGCCTATCCGTTTTTCCTACAAAACTACTTTTACTTAAAAAATATGATACGGTTTCATTTGGTTTACAAATATTCCTCGATATTTCCTCAACAGATTGTACACAAAAATCGTTAAATTCATTTGGAGAGACACCTATAACAGTTTTCGACTTACTTTTTACTACTGTGTTAATAACTTTCCAAGCACTTTTACACCTTTGTTTAGAATTTTCAATACACTGTATGTTATGTGATTGTTTTGCATTATTAATAGCGGATTGATATTCTTTTCTTGCCTTAATACATAATAATCTGGATGAATCAGTCTTTAGGCACTTGTATATATCATAGTAAAACATTAAATTGTTCTTCATTTTAGCCAATTCAGGAGTGTACCATTTATTTTTAGATTTTTGTCTACCATAATTACCCTTACCTCTATTTAGCTTAAAACTAACATGACATTTTCTTTTTGATATGTACATATTATAATTCATTGAGAAAATATGAACAAACCTTTCAAAAGTTTCACTAGCTGAAAAGTGGTTACTTTCGTCATAAAATATTTCCCAGTTTTCATTTATAAGTGCAGTCATGAAATTATTCAATTTATATTCATCAAATGGTCGAGAGACTACTATATTATTTTCAACTGAACTAGTGGTATTGCAATCAGGATCAGGAATTTCCAGGTATAGTAAGTCATGGTCTGAATATGGAAATACAGTTACAATAGAAGAGACAATTGATAAGTCCATATTTGTTATAATGTTATCTAAACAGGCATTAGCCCTTGTTGGCAATGAGTTTGTGAAATTGAAATCAAACTGTCTAAGAAGATTTTTTAGTTCGACTGCACTTTTCTTATTACTTGTCATGTCAAAATCTGCGTTAAAATCACCACCAATAACGATATTGAATTTTTTCCATTGAGGCCTAGAAAAGTATAAAAACAAGTCTTCCATTCTATCTATAAAAATATTAACCAAACCGTCAGGGGATCTATAAATAGTTACAATTATCAATTTTAGCTTAGTTGAAAATATTCCTGTTACTTCAAAATGGAGTTCATTACATAAGTGATTCAGATCAAGTGTACAGAAAGTCTCAGCTATAGCCTTAGAGGCATATGTAGATACACCTCCATGGATATGGTTTTCCCTACAAAAACTGTTAATTAAACAATAATCATCTAATTTTTCAAATTGGATTTCCCCCTGTTTTAACCAATGTTCATTTAGACTTATGACATCTAGTGCATAATCATTAGCAAACTCATTTAAAATTAAACTTTTATCCTTCATACCTTGAATATTTAGAAAAGAAATGCGAAATTTTTTAAGAACATTACAGGAATTATTGTTTACGTTACTTTCAAAACAATTCGCATGTGAGTTGCTAGGCCTATTTAACACTGGTAAGGTGGGTATTAGGCCTACACTAAAAAATTTTCTTTGTTGTTTAAGGGGCCCTCATTTACAGGATAGTCTAGAGGTATGGGTTTTACTTTCTCAGCTTGGCTTTGTACAAATGTATCAACAATGTTCAAGATCCTATCGCTAACATACTTCTTACCTATACGGTTCAAATGCAATCCCTGAGCAGTATGGAATTTCCTACCAATAGAACTAATATCAACAAAAGTCACATTCCTAAAATGTTTGCACACTTTGTCCATTTCTTCGTTTACCTTCGTCACCTCTGTGTTGACGACGGACCATGTTGGAAGATCATGCCTCCTCGGAACAGAGAACACGCAGACTAGCTTGCTACTCCGCAGATCATGAAGTCGTTGTTTCAGTGAAGAGATAAGCTTACTTCTTTCGTTCTTCGACACGTCATTAACTGTCAAAGATTCCCCAGCATATTGAAGGCATATGACAATGACAAAAACGATGTCCCTCCTTCCAGGAACAGGTCAAGAAAAACCAAACTGTTCAAGTTCTTCATTAAATATAACAAGAAATTTTACTTTTTTTTAAATAGAAGTAATTTTGCTTTAACAAAAAACAATATTGGGGCATTTTTGTTATCTACATGGGAGGAAGTTATTAAAATAACAAACAATTCAAAACAGCTTGCCTTAAGAAAATAAGTTAATTTTAAGAAAATTCCTGTCCCAAAATTTATTAGTTATTTATTAATAAATTAATATTAATAATAATATTAATATTAATAATCTGATTAAAGACATGAAGTTTTTTGTTGTATTTTAAACAAGGGACGTCACAAAATAAATCAAAATTAATATTTATATGCTTTAATTTTCATATTGCAAAATCACCTCAGCAATCATGTATTATGAAGTAACAGTTGTACACTTAAACAAGAGACTTAGAAGAACAAGTTTTTTGAACCATTACCTTATAAAGATCCAGAGTAGCTTTGACAATAGTAGGTATGATCTCCTGAATTTCAGGAGTGAATGGCTGTGTGTGACCCGCCAGGATGCTCTGATAAATGTGTTTCACCTGCAGACAAATAAAGCAATTAGAAACCATTCAAGTAACAGATCACAAAGAAATCACATTGATAATTTAAATTCCTTGAACTATCTTAATAGTGGTAGAGAGGATTTGAGTGACAAATAATTTTTTTTTATTTTACCTAATTTTGTTAGAAAAGTGATATTATTTTCAAAAACTCACCGTGCTGTCAGAGGGAAACGTCATGTTATACACTGAGAACATGGACATGAAACGTGGGTCTACTTGGTTGCGCCCACCTCCTGCCTTCCCCATTGCAGCGAAGAAACCTGCAAACAGTCTACGGGTTATCAATGGAGTAAAAAATCCATATGCTAATTTGGGCTTACTCACCAATTAAATATCTGGCATTGCCTTTTCTATGGATGGATCTGTAATAAGCCTTGCTTTCTTTAGTCCCGCAATATTTCAATAAATATATTGAAATATTTGAAATATTTATTGTAATACAAGGAGTAATCTCAAACAGCTGCTACGTCATTAAAATTTTTCATTAATCAAATAAATTACATTCACAGGTTACATGTTTATTATGGAAGAGCAAGAAAACTTGTATTAAAAACTTATAAGAGTTATTATGGAAGAGCAAAAGATACTAATTTTTCTAAATCTTTCCAATGAGTTATTTTTGTATTAAAGCTATTACTTCCACTTCTGTAGATAGTTTGATTACTAGTCTGTGGCCCACTATAGATGTAGTCTGATTACTAGGAGGATATGGCTCAAAGTATGTTAGTTTTTACTCTCTGAATAAGAAGATTCAAATTGTCTACTTACAAATATCTTTGAGTTGTTTCCAGTTGAGGTCTTTTCCTCTATCGTACAATCCTCCCTTTTCGAATAAAAGTTTCAGCAATGCAATAGGCTGTTGGGTGCCGTAATTGTCAACCTTAAAGAAAATTGTGTTTACTAATCAATAAATGTACAGAGCAGTATATATTTGCTTTTTAGTAAAATCTCTGTGTGTAAATAAAGAAAAAGTTATTTTTTCATGAGACATTATAATGAGAAGAAAACATATTACTTTGACTCATATTACCTTATGTAAGACAGAATGGGAGTAGGGTTTTTTAATTAAAAAAAATTATTTTCATTAAAAAGACAATAAGACAATAGGAGAAAAAATTGGCCGCTGTGATTTAGGTTATATCAAGGGGTTGATACAACACAGTCTAAGACATTTATTGGATCCTTACAAGCGTTCAGAACTTTATCTCTAAAAACATTGCTTTTACATGAAGCATTAAATAAAACATTCTATAGGATTTGAATCTGAAACTTAGATTACCTGTGGCATGTTAAGATCATCAATAAAGCATATGAGTTTTTTGCCGATGGGTGGACCATAAACATCCTTGGTCCTCTTCTCCACTGAAGCTTCAAGGTTACGTTGAACATCCAGAGACGTTGTGCGTGAGGAGAAGTTGACATTCACTTGCATCTGGAGCAGACCGTTTTAATATTACTTAATGGTATTCAATTCCTATATTCAATTCAATTCAATTCAATTCAATATTTCTTTATTCATAAAATACATATAGAAGTACCTCAATAGTTTAACACTCTGTATTGTTCAACACAAGCTCACACTCGACATAAAAGAGACAAAATTGAAATGTCAAAAGATTTAAGATTACAAAATATTTTGTTCAGTGATACTAAATCTTTTGGGACCTATTTTGCGATATAAGTTGAAAAATTCCCTGTACAATGGTTTAGCTTTATAATTAATACATTTTGGCAAGTACATTTTGGCTGTGTTTTTAATTTTTGTGTTAATGTAAAATTCCATATCCTCCCTAAAGGAAGACATTTCAAATTTTTTGCTGTTAAATTTTACATAATTTTAAACATGAAATCATTGAAATAAACAGATTAAAATTAATTTCCTTTAAAAAAACTTACATATTGTTCTGAGCTCAGGTGGCGCAGAAACTCCATCATTGTTGCTGTTTTGGAGGTTCCGGTCTCTCCCACCAACACAACCGGTCGCTTAACCTGTTGATAAAACAATGAAAACACTACTCTCATGAATGTAACTATCATCACACTACAATCCTAATAGTTAGTTAATAGATATAAACCCTAATAGATATAGTTAATTAATAATGCTGCATTTTCTTGAATGCATTCGTCTGTTGAACATAAACAATTTGTCTTCAATTGCCTTTGCCTTTTGCTCGATTAGTCGTCTGTCCACAAAGGTGTTCAAAGCCATTCACTTTAAAGCATTTGCAATTTCAAATACTTAAATACAATACAGGCTCAAAATAAATTTTCTTGATTATGCCCAACACTAAAAGATACTTTCCATGCAATTTCTTAAACCACCTAACAATATGGTAATTTTTCAACCAAATCTATCATGAAAAAATTTTATTGAATCTTTTTATTGGATCAACATAAAAAAGAAGCAAAAAATAGAACAAACATGCAGAAGAGCCAAGAATGATGAAGCAAAATTAACGTCACTACAAAGAGGCCCAAATTGGTGGTGGCTGATTAAAATATTACTCAATACAGCACAAACTAACATGCAATGATCTGTCTTACATGCCAGAGGTGATCACGTTAATAGAATTGTGCAACAAAATGTTATAGATCTTACAACATTTACCTTCTTGAAAACCCTTTCCCTGAAGTAATACTGGGAGAGACATGAAAAACATTTTAAAATTGTGACAAGAATGGAGTACAATGAAACTCATAAGGTTATGAAAACCAGCCTTTAAATAATCACCTTCTTGAAATTTAAAAAATGGGTTACATTTATAAAAACAGATAAATACACAGCAGCCACCAAATGACATGTAACAAAACTAATTAAAAACCATTCCTTATGTAAAAGGATTATGTAAGTGGCTTGAGAAAACCACTTAGAATGTCATTTATTTGCATACAGGTACAGAAATGTATCTGTTGTACAGTTTTATACATGTGTATTTCAGCACCTGGTGGCAAACACAAGTAAACTTGCTGATTTCTTTGACCAACTTTAACAGTTTGTGGTTGTGTTGCACAGTGCCTCTGTTCATAAGTTCAATCCTAATCCTCGTAGCAAAATTTAAACCATTCAGGGGCATTGTAAAATTTATTGTATTGAGGTTGGGATTAGAGTTGGATCACAGCTGCTTTAAAACACAGAAATGGATATTTCTTGCACTCACTTTAAATGTTAATATACACTGAGCAATGACTTGTCTGTTCAGGATGGGAAAAGCAGATATAAAAAATATCCTCAATCAGGAAGTCAGGAATGTTTTTAAGCTTTTTACAGGTTTGAAGCCCAATCTTAACAATATTTCAAAAATAATACTGACATTATGAATTCTCTGCTTTAAAATCTCTATCCCATAATCTGTAATTTCCATTGCTTCTTTTCTGACAAATGAAATACATATAAGACCCTGTTCATACACACAGTCTGGTTGCAGGCCGAGAGCCAGACCGTAACTGGAGAGAAAATTGTGAATGTGGTTGCAGATAGGGCCGGTTAGTGGTGAAGGAGAGATGGAAAAGTCATGTCAGCCTCTATTACTGTGAGCACGTGTGCATAGATAGGTTGGTCAGGCTGGCAATCCGGACCAGTCGCAACAGCAACTGGAGTGTGTAAGTTGCGACTGGATGTGCATAAATGTAGTTGCTTTGGGTTTCAATTTTGAACTATATGCAGGCAGAGTTGAAAATTCAACCGAAAAAAACCACTCAAGTTGACAGCCATAAACACTCCAATTTCTCCTGATAGGGTTCAAAACCATTCTTGCTCCCAACCTGCAACCGGACTGCATGCATAAACAGGGCCTAAGTGGCAAATATTTTCTAAACCGCGACCTGTTCCTCTCGTTGTGTACCTCGTTCATGAGCGTGAGCAGCCACGTGATGCGTGTGGAGTCTTCGGTCGGAACCAAGATGTCGCTGAACTTTTTGGTCGGGTCGTGGGTGTAGGGCTCGACCAGCAGTCGCCACGGCACCCACACCTGCTGCTTGCGGTCCAGGTAGTACTCGTACATGGTCGGCTCTTTGATGGGGATGTACCCTGCCAACCAGATGTTCCTCATGTTTTACTTTCAATGTCGAAGGTTACAACGTCTGGTGGCCGACCCAGCAGGGACATAAGAGTCCCATATGTTGATCAAGAGGAATGAATGAATGAATGAATGAATTGTTTATTCCAATAAATTGTACAGCTTTTTACATTGGGTTTCTTAAATAAATAAAACTATAATAATTTATAAATATAAATAAAAATAAATTATAGAATTGCATGAATAAATGCTGTTAAAAGAAAAAAGAAATTGGTCTAAGAAATCAGCAGACATAGACTAAAGCCTGTGCGTCTGCTGTGTTGCATTTACAAAAATAATAATTTATGACCAGTTAATTTGGAAAATAATAGTTAATTTATGTATAAAAGTATTTAGATAATTAATTTTTTAATAAGTGAAGGAAAAAATGAATAAATCAAAAATAATAAATAAGAGAATGAATAATGGAGCATGAATTGTGTTGGAAGAAATAGTTTTCAGCTTGTGCCAGGTTGGAGACAAATTACAGGAAAATCGAGTGGCTGGGACGAGCGGAGCGCCGCCGACCGGCCGGCCGGAGGGTGGTCAAAGTTCACGTCAAGTCATGGGTCGGGTCTGACACGCCGGTAAACTGCCGTGATAATTCGGTCCGCTTCATCAATGCTTAAATTAAGTAACCATTTTTTGACGCGAATTTTAAAAATGTTAAGAGAGGGCGAATCAAATAAATTTAATTCTGGAAAATATATACAAATATTACGATAAATAATGTGAGAGATATAAAAAGAATTTGTCGAGGAAAAAGTATAGTTTAGTTGCAAAGTAGCAATTCTGACTCTAGACGAATACCGCGTATCGTGCGAGTGCGAAATTTCTTGAAAAATGCTATTAAAGTCCTTATATATGTTAATCAGAATATGTTTAATATAAAGTTGCCGGATGGAAAGAACGGATGTTTGCTGAAATAGAGCGTCAGTCGGGAATCGTTTGCCTTTACCATATCCCATTTTCAAAATTGATTTTTGCACCACGTTGAGAGGTTCAAGAACACTTCTCAGACAACCTCCCCAAGCTACAATCCCAAAAGACAACAAAGACTGGATGTAAGCAAAATAAGCCAATTTAATTTCCCCATTTGATAAAATTCCATTCATTTGTCTAAAAGCAAAAATATATTTCCTGACCTTGTTTCGAAGAAACTGGATATGATTTGACCATTTTAGTCGAAAATCGAAAATTACACCCAAGTATTTATAAGAAGTGACTTTATCAATATTTTCACAAAAACAGTTAACGTTTTGAAAATTATTACAAGTATGAATTTTTAGATTTTGAAGACTGTAATCCGTGATTTTACTAATAGAAATTGGCAAAAATTTAGTTTTTGATATATTTAGGGATAGAATATTTTGATCCAACCACTTTTTAAGAACCATGAGATCATGTTCTGCTTTTTCCCGCACCTCAGGCCAAGTCTTTCCCTGAAGGAAAATGAGCGTGTCATCTGCAAATAAAAATAATTTACCAAAAATATTTAGTTTCGACATATTATTTATATAAATTAAGAATAGGACAGGCTCGAGATTACTTCCTTGAACCACCCCATAGTCCACTGGCATAACATCACTATTAATACCGCAAATAGAAACAAACTGAAGTCTATTAGAGAAATAACTTTTAAACCACGCGAGGCTGTTTCCACAGACACCAATTGCTTCTAGCTTCTTAAATAATTTTGAGCGATCCACTGAATCAAAAGCTTTTTTAAGGTCAAGAAATAATAACATAGGATGTTGTTTATCTGATATAGCATCGTTTAATTCTTTATTTATGTCAAGCAGCACATCGGAAATATTCTTATCTTTTCGAAAACCGTACTGACGCTCACTTAGAATATTGTTCGATTGAAGGTAAAAAACTAATTGATCTTTAACTATTTTCTCCATTATCTTAGTAAATACGCTCAACAAAGAGATAGGCCGGAAATTGTTTTTTGTTAGTAATGGAAAAACTTTAGCTAATTTATAACAGTCCGGAAAAATGCCTGATGTGATACTTAGATTGACGATATGAAGAAGTGGTTTGCATAAAAGTTCAAAATTGTCTTTAAGAATATCAGCTGAAACTCCGTCATGTCCCGGCGCCGACCCTCCCCGCAAGCTGTCAACGTAACGTCGCAGGTCAGGTCGGGTAATTGGTCGAAGTGTAAAAGTGCAGTCCAGTCGATAGTCTGAGTCATTCACAACTGGGTCCCCGCCCGAGTCAATAGCGTTTGCCAATAGTTTACCGACATTAGAAAAAAAATCATTGAAATCATTAGCTACTTGTTTACAAAGAGTATTTGATACTGGCGCATTGGACGTAAATTTGTGTATTGGAAATGAGTCTTTCTTATTTACTCTACCGGCTAATTCATTAATTGTAACAAAAAATATTGTATTGTGTTGTATTGTCAGATTGGGGTTAGGAGGCCCCAGAAAATCTGGTGCACTGTGTCCATTATTTTAAAATATAGCATGGTCACTGGAAAGAAGAGATGTATAGGAATGGACAGTCAGGCCTACCTCTAAGGGAAATGTTTTTAACTTTAAATCTGTTCAGCCAACCCAAGTTACATGCTCAAGGGGAGGGGAGTAACTGAACAATTAATTATAAAGGTTCTACCAATGCCTCTTCTATAAGTACAAGTCCACACTGGGTATCCAAGTTCACGGATAACATGAGACCCCAAAGAGACAAAGAGGAACCAAGGTTCAAGTAAGCTGTTCACAGTGACTACCCATAAGACTTACCAATACTGTGATGACTTAATTTTTTATGAACCCAATACTATTGTACTATTATAAACAAGTACCATTATCCTTTGTACTATTATAAACAAGTAGGAGAGCCTTCTAGGGCCTTGCAGAAGATAGGACACTGTAATGGTGTGAATGTAACTGACATGAAAATGTACGCCTTTCTAAAATGAATTTAACAAATATAGGAGGACATTAGAAATCCACTATTTGTTATGAAACAACTATTGAAAATATCCCTTCATCAAAAATACTTTTTTACTGAAAACACAAAAAGAATGTCTTCAAAGAGGAGCAAGAGGAAAGAGTCCCTCAAACACCTGGCACATCTTGTAAACCTATATCAGTGCCGTGCCGCTGAAACTTAACTTCAGTGGTTGTGTCATAAAATTAGCAAAAAACTCACGATATCCAGCGAACTTAGTGTCGGTATCGTCGACAGTCATAAAGCCCGCGGTCTTCTTCATGAGGCCGTCGAACTCCTTGCGGTCTTCGGCGATGATGGCGGCGCCGAGGGAGCCGTATACCGACTGGATAAACACGCACTCCAGTTCGTCCGGACTGATCGGCTCCGGGTCCGTCCCCAGCAGCGCGTCCAGCATGAAACACATCTGCGTGATCTGCGACATACCACACGTTTCATATTATAAGTAAACACAGTGCTTGATTTGCGGCGGAACGCAGAAATCTTTCTGCCACTAGAGTCGATGATTTGTAATCGGCCAGGGTTTATTTTTGTAAGAGGCGATCGCATTTAATCAATCGGACGGATAATATGCTGCAAAATACAATTGCGTTTAATCGGCTGGAGACTTTGCCACACAACACAATCACGTGTAAACGGCCGAAGAATTTGCCACACAAGACAATTGCGTGTAATCGGCCGGAGTATTTGTCGTAAGAGACGATTGCGTGTAATTGGTTGGAGATTTTGCTGCACAAGACAATCGCGTTTAATCGACCTGAGTATTTGTCGTAAGAGACAATCGCGTGTTATTGGACGAAGACTTTGCCGCAAAACACAATCATGTATAATCGACTGGAGAATTCGCCATAAGAGAGGATCATGTGTAACCAGGCAGAGTATTTATTGTAAAAGAAGATTGCGTGGTATAAACCGGATTAATTTTACCAAAAATAATGATCACTTAAAATGTACGAAAATGACGTGTGGAGTTTCGACCTAAAATTCAAAAGAAAAAAAAGTTTTGACGCTTGCAATGCAATTTTATATTGAAAGGTAATAAAAATGTTATTTATTTATATATATGTATAGTCAAAGACAAATTGAAGAATATTGAGCCAATTTTGTCACATGTTTTAAGAAATTGCCAGAATGAGGATGATACTGCTTGAATGAGATTAAACGAGAAACGAAACATCCAAGAGCATAGGGGTATAAGCGTAGCTATCTGGAATATAAAATAATATTACATGAAAAATTGTTTATTTCCAAAAATAATTAAAAAACAAATAATTTATGAATTCACATTATCATATCCATTATCTGTGTGTCACGAGTTCTAAACTGATTTTAAAATTGATTCCATCTATATATTAAGCCTGGAGGCAGCCTGGTAGTAGTAGACTGAACACAATAAAGATGTCACAAATGGTCTTCCGCACTGCAACACTGTCTGTCACTCTCTCACCAATACTTCATCTTTGACCATGAAAGCCTCGCCAGCACCATCACTAATGTACTGCAAATTTAGAATCACACTGGTAAAATTACATGAAAAATGTCATCCAACAAGCAACTACTATGTTTTTTTTATGGGATACAACAGTTGATTTTACATCAAAAACCAATTGGCCCTTAAAAGTCATAGATGTTAAGCATGTTGTGAGAGTCAAGGCTAATTGATAGATTGAAGCTTATGCTGATTACCATGTTGAGAGCAGTCTGAGGGATCACAGTGCGCAGTGGAGCCATCTGCTGCATGCCACTCAAACCCTCCAGGATCAGAGCCAAGCAGGTGGGAACGTACGTCTCGAAAAACCTGCACACAGAAAAACACCAGAGAATACACTCTTCAAGATAATTAAAGAACTCCTCACTTATCCTTTTTAGATTTTCAATGTTTAGTTTGTCTAACACAACGTTTACTACCAAGCCAAAAATTTAAGATTAATAATAAAACTAATTTGTATCTTACAACTTGGTTTTTCGAGTCCTGCAAACTCAGAGTTAAGTGCCAAGGGTTAAAGGATTGCAAATTCCTTCCTCGAAGGGTGCAAATTGGTGCAAATTGGTAATAGCCAAAGGTATGGAATTATAAAGACCACAAGTGAGAATAGAGTATTATTCAAGATCTGAAATAGTTTGTGCGCTTCTATCCCATATTGTAATTGAACAAGGAAAATTAAAAAGTAGAGAAAGTTAATCCATTATAGTTTAAAAGCGTAAATGGTGACTACCGAAGGAAAAAATTGAAATAAATAAATATCTACAGTACTCACTTAGCCAGGTTTTCTTTATCGTCCTCGGGCCTGGGGAGTTGGTTGAGCCAGCGCTCCCAGTAAGGTTCGTAGCCGAGGTTCTTGGGGTCCACGTAGACCATGCCTGCACGGGAGACCGTGGCTGGCGACGCGTACTGCAAGTCTCCCACCTATGCAGGTAACAGTCAAGACGCTACTGTAGCTAAGCTGGTATAATTGTTTCATTATGAATTTGTTTTTAATTTTAAATTTAATTCACATTTAATAAAATTACTGGAATCTTTTTCATTTGATTTAAAATAGAACTGAAACATTGTTCGTTTGTTTCGTTAATGTTTGAGGGGTAGCAGCCTCTTTTTACCTTGCATTTGAGCAAGTAACTATTAAATCCATGGGCCTCAGGCCTGTGCATGAAAGTTATCAAGCAAAGTAAGGAGTGAGCCAATGCAGTATAAGGGTGAACAGCACTGCTTAAAGTATTTGACCACTTGAATCTACGATATCGGTATCCTAATCCTAGTTTCGAAGCCCAGTGTGCAACCAACAGCGCCACTGACACACCATAATGGTGATTCCTTTTAGTAAATAGTTACATGGTTAATAGTTTTTAATAAACATTTAATTTGTTTGAAATACAAAAATTGCCCACAAACAATGCAAAAGATACATATGCTGATTTAATTGACTGACTTAGTTAGTTGGTGGCGCAGTCAGTGGCACCCCGGATTTCGGAATCTTGGCAGCAGTGTCTTGTTTTTGAGTTCAATCTGCTGCCAGAACCTTTAAACAGTACTGTTCATTCTTGTAATATACCGGCTCACTCCTTGCTTTGCTTGTTATCATCCAAACACTAATATATGGTTTTGCGTCTATGTGGGCGGGGCAAAGGTCCTTACTAAAAAAAGGCCGCTAACCTCTTTCATTAAAGAAAAAGATTCCAAAAATGCAATGACAACACTTTTACAGGAGAAATCATTTCATACACACTCAAACAGTTACTGAGCAAAATTCTGATTTGCCATCCACTAGGCTCTTACATTGTTTTCAGATCTTAGGCATCAAACCTGGGTTTACAATTTCCTCAAAGCAATTGGTCCTGCTCAAAACAGGCATGCACAAAATATGCCCAAATAGTCATCAGCTAAAAACACATCATTCTACAAGTATTACTTATTATGCCTACTTCTACTCTGATCATATTTATGGCACAGAATTCTGGGGCGACTCTTCAGACATACACAAAATATTTTATATTCAGAAAAAAAATTATTAGAGATATTGCAAATGTAAAGCCAAAAACATCTTGTAGGAATTTTTTTTACTGTACATAAAATCTTAACTGTACCATGTGTATACATATACAGATCATTACTTTTTGTTTGGAAAAATTTTGATAAATTTGAAAATAGATTTAACTGTACTTACAATTTTCGAAATACTGACACGCTGCATTACCCGATCCACAATACAAGTATTTTGGCAAATAAATAACTTAAACTATATGGGGAGGAAGATCATAGACCACATAGTACAATAGACGGAGCACAAGAAACCATCAAGTGAAGCCTAAATTTGCTTCTAGACCCTATGCATGGAAAAAACAAAGTACGTAAAAAATTACAAATATGGTATCAAATTATATGTCTGAATCTCAGAATCACTATAGTACCATATATAAATGGCTTACAGGTAGTTTACACATCGTAAACACTGATAACCTAGAAGCTTGTCCTGACATTTTTTGAAAGAAGCTGCCGTCACGGAATACACCTGTAACGT
Organism: Flexamia atlantica; assembly: GCA_035578135.1. Classification (NCBI taxonomy): domain Eukaryota; kingdom Metazoa; phylum Arthropoda; class Insecta; order Hemiptera; family Cicadellidae; genus Flexamia; species Flexamia atlantica. Next base: position 1,112,334 of record JAQJVK010000030.1, on the reverse strand, counting down.
TCCTGTGATATGTAAACTGCTTCTAAACTATTTATAATTGGTACCATAGTAAATGTGAGATTCAGACCTTTAGTTTGATACCAAATTTGTATTTTTTTAGTCGACTATATTTTTATAAATAACAGTTTAGGATTGACTTTGTTTTTATACAGGCGCCGCACGGATAAACTCTCCCTCAGTAACTAAGTTATCAACCAAACTACGTCAACTAATTTTTTCAAAAAATATGATTTGAAAAATTCAACTCTTGAGCAACAATTTCCACCGTTTTTTATTTTGCCTGACCAAAAAATAAAAAAAGTAGTAGCCGGCTACTTTTTTCATGTCATGTTTTAAAGTTGAATAAAACCATGTGATTTTATATCATTTTTTAAAATATAAAACAAAAATATTTTTGAAATATGATTGATACTATTATGGTTTCAAACTAAAGGAATCCATCTTCACGTGCAAAATTTCAACCTTAAGCCGCAACGCTAAATGGTTTAAACTACGAGTTATTTGAAACATGAGCACTGTCAGATTACGCGGTTTTAAACGCGTATTTTGTGTATTTTGTGTTTCTATACCCAGACAATATGGCGGCCCAGGCCTCACTTGCTGTAACGCAACTAAGATAGCTATGCTCCGTCTATTTCTACTATGTGGTCGCTGAGGAAGATGTACAATAACTTACCTAATTATATAAAAGAAACTAGGGATGTGTCGGTACCTAAGTCGGTTCTCGGTACCACCGGTTCTTGGCAAAAGAACCGGTACCGAGAACCGACGTCAAAATTTCGGTACCGGTACTTCGGTACCCATGGTAAACGGCGGGAGCAACTACCAGTCACGAAAGACGATCGATCCGCGCATTGCCGCGGGCGTTGCGCCGATGGCAAATGCCACCGTGTCCTATTATTGAAGGTCGATAATGTTTCTCAAATTAATTTTGATTTGAAATTTATCTTAAATTTTTTGACTCTTGCTTGATTTTTTTACTGTAATACGTAAAATTAATGGGAATGGGGTTATTTTCTTTGGGAATTGTAAGATTATCTATGGAAACTCATTTGGAAACTGTTATTTTTCACCTTAGCACTTTTTCTTGATTGATTTTTACTGAAATTTTAAGAATTAATTGGAATGGGGTTATTTTCTATGGAAATTGTAAAATATGAATAGAAACAAATTTGTTAACTGTTATTTTCCATCTTGGAATTTGATCTTTTGTTCACATAGTATATATTTTTTATATTGTCTGTTAACAGAAGGATAAACAATTAAATTAAGAAGTGAGTTAGTATTTTATGTCTTGGTGAAACTTACACTTGAAAAATAAAACATTTTTAAAAGAGTAACATACAACAGATTGTCTGTAGGTTTGAGGGTTCATTACGTTATGTAACACGTTGTGACAAACACTTGGTGCCGATGGTACCGGTACCGAGAACCGAGAACCGATCTTGTCAAGAACCGGTACCGGTACCGACTTTGAAAAAAGTGGTACCGACACATCCCTAAAAGAAACCATGACTGATAAATTGTTTGCAAAGAATGCTCAATCCTTTTTAATTCAAAGATGTTTCTACAGTGTAGAAGGTTATTTAAATGATAAGAATCTTACACTATGATAATCTCATAATGTTTGATTTTTTATAGTATTTTTTATAATTTTGTGATATAAATTCATCCCAGAACTGACTAATCACCAGCCAATGTGAGTGTATTACTCTTGTATATCTTGGTGTAATGTGATCATTGTACAAATAAATAAATAAAGTATCCAAAGCACGTTGGAGCAGTGACCTCGAACAGCAGGGCGCAGTGCTCGAGCAGCCGGATGCGCTCCCCGTTGGCCAGCGTTAGCAGCTTGTTGTCGTCCATGACGGAGTTCATGTTTTCGATCCACAGCGCGTCCACGTCGCCGTCGAACAGGATGTACCGCCGCTCCGGCTTGTCCGTCGGCTTGTTGATCTCCCGGTAGATGTTGGACAGGAGTCCGTCTGTCCAGTCTCGGGTGTCTGGGTCCAGTACGCCATACAGCTCGATCACTGAGCACGCCTGAAAACACAAGAGACATGTGGATGTTTTTTTGGTAACTTTACAAAACATAAATCTTGTATCACAATAATGCAACAAATAATTATGAAGTAATAGTTAGTTTTGGTTTCATACAGTTTAAAAGACACAATTTTACACTACATAAAGCACTAACATTTTGGCTTAAATTAGGATGTAAAATGTTGAATAGTTATAGAAAAACTGGCAATCTTCAAAGTCAAAAACCTTCAGCTCATTAACCTGAGAGTATGAATATAATTTCACTGTACAGTTAAGACAGTAACTTTAAATCATTTCTCAATAAGTGTAGGTAATAATAATTAATGGATATTTTAATTTAAAAAGGCAAAAAAGTCAAGTAATATTTATATGTGATGTCCTACCTCATAAATAATGTTAGAATAAAAATTCCAGCAAAAATATATTCACAGTATATTCAATACAAACCTACACTATCTATAACCAACCGAAGGGCAAATAACAATTCAGTAAAATCTCATAATCTCGTCTATTTGTGGACCCAGAGGTTGGCTAGTTTGGGGGTTGTCAAGCTACCCAGAACATTGGAAATGTTGATGAATATTAATATAAAAACACAACATATTTGTGTTTTACATATACATTTCTTATTTACATAATTATTGGTTACATATTGAGTAAACGATCTTTAAAGATGTGTTAAAACTAAATGTACTAGAAAAAATTATAAGTTAAAGATTCCCAGTAAGCTGTCTGAGTGTCGCGTTACACTGAATGTTGAGTTATCGAGTGTCGAGTTAGTAAGGTTTCACTGTAGTAACAAAACATTTACATTTGAAGAGAAAAAATCATTTAGATCAGACAGTAAAGTTAGTCATTAATTGACAGTATATTTTAGATGATCAGTACTGTGCTTCTACGCAGAGGTATAACGCTGAGCCCTACATATGAAACAATGCTGGTTCGATCCCAGTCGCAGGCGATTCCTATTCATCATGACTGGTCACCTTTAGTTTGTCTATGTCACTATTGCTTTTACAGGACCTCACTGTCTAGATATTTTTATGTAGGAGGAATGCTATTCACAAACCCAAAGGGTAAAATATGGTTCTTCCTTTCAGATTTTGTTGGGGGTATATCCACTAAACCACCTACAGAGTCATGGGAAAACCACGCTGGAACTCTTATTGGACGACTTCAGCACTGGTCGTGTGCCTTGCACCCCGGCGGATCATGTCACCGTTCCATGAAACTTAGTGGTCACCTAACCATCCCTCATCTTGCTTTTGCCGAAGAAAGGATTGCTCGAAGAGCGCAACTGCTCTTCAAGAGTCTTTGTTCCGGAGTATCGTCCCCACAATGATATCTAGGGACAGTTCTTGATCGAAATGACATGACTTTCTTTGGTGAGGAAGATCTATTATTTTTTTTATTTTTTTTTTAATTAATCTTGGGACAGATCACTGGTGATCTGTCTTTAGATTACTGGTCAGGCCTATTGACGTATAGCAACAAGCAGTTGAGGTTTTTATTTTAAATATAAAAAATTGTCACCCCGACCGCACTTACTTTAGGGTTGAGGGTGAAGAGCTTGGTGGGCAGCCCCAGGGAGGTCTGGGCTGCAGCCAGGGTCTGTATGACGACCGTCTTGCCGCCGCCCGTCGGGCCCACGATCATTGTGGAGTGACGCGTCATCATAGTCTCGTACATCTGCACCACTTTGTCCACCTGCACAACAGCGGAGGAGAAACACAATCAGTCTGTCAGGCCAAACAACTCGGCCAATTGCTAGAAGCAACTGATTCCCCATTTGAGTTTTGCCAGTTGACTCACCCGTTCTTCTGTTAACACTGGGCGAGTTGTCAATCCACTACCGACTCACCTTTCTAATTGCCCTCCCGCCCGACCGATGTAAACTGGATAGGTTTACATGTAAACTGGATGTAAACTGGACACAGGCAAGATAGGTTAGCAGAGAACACTGGGTTGAAAAACTCCAGCATCAATATAGCTAAGCAAACACTCTTAATAAAATGAGTTGGTTTTAAGAAAACATAATTTAAATTTATTAAATTAATAAATTTAACATTTAAATTTAAATTATTTAAATGTTGCAAGTTAAGGGTATCTAAGGAGTTATTGCTACTTTAACACCACAAAAATTAATCATGACCAAGTAAACCTAGTAATTCTTACAATGCAATAATAACCGTTTTGCTTTTGTAGAAACTAAATATATCAATAAAACTTTTGCTTTTGTAAAAAACTAAATATATAAATAAAACTTGTAATTGGCCAAAGACCAGCAAAGATAAGGTAAAATTTGCAAATCCACTTTAAGTAAATTTCAAATGTTTTGTATTTTTGAATTTAGAAACCAGCTTATAAATGCACTACTTAATATTGACTAAACTCAAACCTGAAGCTTAAAGCAATTACTTTCTACATGATATTTACAACATGAATTGTATTTCAGTACAATAACATAAAATTTATTTTATTTTTCTGAAACCTAGTTTTTTAACATTTCTCTCCAGAGGTTTTAAGTTATGCAAAGAACATTATTTTATTTACTAAACTAGATATTCCACTACAATAAAAAAAACATCAAAGCACTTATCGATCAAACACCTGTTTATCGACGGATCAATACCTGGTTGGGCAGAAGTATGTAGCCGTTGCCCGTCAGAGCCTTCTCGACGGCGGCGTTGAAGTCCGGGTAGGAGACCCGCGGACACTCCAGGCCCGGGAACAGGTCCTTGATGAGCCCCAGGAACAGCGGCACGTCGTCAAACACAAACTTGGGCAGGTTCATGTCCCTGCAGCGGCAAAAGATTTATGTCAATGATTTATTTAATTTGACTTAAACTATTTACAAATATCTCTTAATATCAACATTTTTTTCATAACACCAAAAAACACTATATTCTCAAACTTTGGGTATTTTACCCAATCCACTAATGTCACTAATTTAAACGTTTTATTTGTCATTCCCAGGGAAAACTGGCTTAGTTACCAACATAATAATCTCTAGGCAATTATGGTATAATTGATGGAACTATGAGCCAAGAGAGGGGGATGTTATACTTTATTGTTCGCCAGTACCAGGCATGTTCCTCATGAAAACAAAAACCAAAGAAGATAGTACCATAAGATCCCACCAAGTATTTAATTGGCTGGAGCATTTTTTTGGCACAATCCTGTTTTCTACTGGACAAATCATTTGGTTTGTTGTTTTTATTTTGTTTTAAAAGTTGGTTGATTGTCCACAAGATAGTGACACTTAGACTTTAAAATTTGAGATTTTGGGATTCCTCGTGTGTTTTCATATCTATCACCTACCTATGTGGTCAGCCTGCTCTTGGCAAATGATAAATTGCCCCTCCTCTCTTGCTTCAAAGTTTAATTAACAACCATGGATCAATGTTTAAACACTTACAACATAATGATTTTTCCAAGTTAGATCACAAAATAAGAATTTGATTCTCCATTGTGATGGTTGGAACACCACTAAGAACAATTTTTAATAATGCTTCTGGTAACATATTTTAAATCAAATCAAGTGGTTCTAATGGTCTACTTGATCAAATCAAAACATTATTTATTTGTGCATGTATAAAATATACATAAATAGTGTCACATTTTTATCATATAAATACATATATATATAAATAAAGATTTAACTAAAATTAAATGAAAGATAGATCATATAAAAAAAACCAAGGCCAACAGATATTTATTGGTAGGTATAATACAAATAAAATGCGCAGAAGAAGACACTCTCACCTGATAGGTCATGTTTTGGATTTGAAATGTCAATCCGCTTTGATTCTCCTATTGTGGTCACACCACACTTCTCACCTGAGAGCCCTCATGAGCACCACGTTCTCAGGCAGGTCGGGCGAGCCTCGCTTGAGCTCCCCGGCCATCACCAGCACTGACTTGAGCGCCCGCAGCCCGAAGTCGTAGTGGTTCTGCTTGGACAGCTGCTCCCGAGCCAGCTTGTACAGCACCGTCATCTTCTTCGCCAAAACCTGCGTGACACGTTTAACTTTGTGTGAATAAAAATTAATAAAAAAGGATAAAATAAAATTAGAACAGAACAATGAAGAAAAAGTATACTTTGAGCTACCACATTATTTAATCAGTGATCAAAAATTGTTCCATCTCTTCCAAAGCATAGTTTTATACAAACCAAAAATATTTTTAAATTGTTTCAAGCTGTTTTCTGTTAGTGTGTAATGGTATATTAACAGACACAATCTCACCCAAAAACACAGAATCACTAAAAGGAAACAAAAAAACCAAGACCAACAGATGTATTGAAATGCACATAAAACACTTCCACCTGGTAGATCATGTTATGAATTTGAAATGTCAATACGCTTTGAATTTCATGACGCATTTAATGGTAAGCACTCTTGCATGCCTAGGGTGGGTGCATCAGTGAATGACCAACCCCCGGTGAATGACCGTTTTGCTTAAAAAGCCCAGTATTAAACATTATCTTTGGGCTAGCTAATTAAAAATAAGCGTAAAACCAGCCTTGGAATATTATTGAACAATAATCTTTCATTGGTTAAAATTGTTGGAGTCAAAAATACTTTTTAAACATATTAAGTGTAATATTAAGTGTCCGACTACCTTCGATTTTGATGTTCCTGCTAAAGTAACTGTCCGTGCAAGGCTTGCTTGGATTTCAATTCATTCTGTATTTGATGATTATTTCGAAAATGTGCTGCAATTAAATAATATTTAACATGCTATCCTATAATTTAAAATAAATATTATTTCCAGTCATAAATTGGAACGTAACTAAGGCAAAAACCAGTAAATGACAGGTGAAAAACTTAGTGGTCATTCCCTGGAACAAGATCGGTCATTTACTAGCTTTGATCCATATTCCTAGCTGAACTAATCTTATTCATCGTTGTCAGCTGATTTTTCAATTTTTTGACAGTTATCCAGCCAAAAGAGACCGGTCATTCACTGGTGCAAGATAGGTCATTCACTGGTGCAGTCCTGGTTATTTATTGGAGAATTAAGTAACATATTTAACTAATATTGCTTAATCCATAAAGAATAAATGAACTTTCTATAGTATAATGTATAACTGTGCCTATGAAATAAGGGAGTAATGTCAAATTAACATGAGACATTGTCCTTAACCGGTCATTCACTGGTGCACTCACCCTACCTCCATTTCTGAAGATCGTTTGATCCTGGCAAAAACATTAAGCTTTTGATGGTTTGTTTCTGGATCCTTCCTTTTTGTCAATCGGACCATTAATTAACAAGTGTGACAAAAGAATCTGTGGCCTTTGATCTGTAACAAAATCATCTCAACCCCTCTAAAATCCTCATCCTTGTATTCACCTTGAAATTTGCATTGAGATGCAAAGCCATAGAAAGGAAAAGTTTTTGGTGGGGATTGGATTCCGCAGTTACAAAAAGAGAAACAAAATAACTTTCTGACCTATTACTTTTAAAGTTTTAAATTGAAAATTTAAATTTTAAATTTTACATTTCAACTTTTTTTGGTCCTTTTGATCCCTGACCCCCTCCCCCCCCATTGGCTACGGACTTGTCGAGGTGCATTGATGGTACAAGTGAAAGTTTAAATTTTTTTGGTACGCCAGGGGCATTTTACAAGTTACTTTTCTTTAAAAGACATGTGTTAAGTGGGATTTTTTAAATTTCAAATACCTTTAATTGGGCACTTCCCACCTCCAAGTTGATGGCGTGGTCCAATTATTTAGCGAAGTCTGAGGTCGAATCAGTCTTCGCCAAATAATTAGACCAACACCGTCAACCTGGAAGTGGGAAGTGCACTAAAATACTCAAGGTATTTGAAATGAACTTCAAATTTGTGTGGCATGCCATGAATTGAACCTGTGACCTGTTGCACCGCAGTACAAGACATTAACCACAGACACTCATCCCCACCTTGGCCTGCAGGAAGCCCTCGGAGAAGAGCATGATGAGGCAGATGAGCTCGAGGTCGGGGACGATGCAGACGACGGGTCGGAACAGAGCCTTGATGGACTCCGGCAACTCCGTGCGGCCCGCGTAGCCGGGGTTCATCGTGATGAAGATCCCGACCTTGTTGTCCAGCGCGATTTGTTGCCCTTCAAACTGCAACCAGGGTATGTTGATGTTATGGTCGAACACAGAATCCAGAGAACAAGGGAGGTGAATGAAACCTGCCAACTTTTAGCTGAACTGACTTTTTTAATTGAATATTTTCTGCACCAGTGCTGTTTGGAGAAATTATTTAATGTCTCAAGATAAAATATGGCATCTTATTGATATTTACTAAACATTTGAAGATAGTGTCTAAGAAACAAATATGTAAAATCTATAGGTGACTTCATATTTTTGTCATACATTATTCCTTCTCCTACATTTTACACTCTATCATAAATTTCCATGTTTCATAACATTGTGCAATCTGCTACGACAGAAAATTTGCTACTTCAACTTAATAAATTAGTATGTAGCCCTATGAGAGATTTTCAAGCTACTCTCAATTGTTCAGTGAATCACAAAATTAAAAAATTAAAAATTAAATTCCAAACAGCTAAAATTTATTCTTTATGACCAAGTTAAGTTGGTTATCAAACATTTTTTCTTCAGACCATCATAAAAAGTTGGATATTTCAAAACGAATCACTGCTCCAGAATATAAAAAAAACTAATCACAGTCAATACTCAGAAATTCCATATTTTACTCGCCAATGGCAGTTACTCTTGATTACAAACTCTATGAGGATGTAATTAAATTAAACCATTACCTATTACCTATTACTCGAGGAAAACAAACACTCACCACAAACTTCTTCACCCGCAGCAGCAGAGCGGACCGGATGGTCTGCAGTTGTGTCGAGATGACGCTGAGCACCGAGATGTCGATACGGTTGAACTCGTCAAAGCAGCCCCACGCGCCGCACTGACACAGGCCGCTCAGTATCTTGCCGAACGCCAGGTAGTCCATGCCCTCGCCGCAGTTGGTCACCATGCACAGCAGTCCCATCGCCTTGGCCAGGTCCTTGGTCGTCTCCGTCTTACCCGTTCCCGCCGGACCTGTATAAGCGAGACACAACATTATGGCTGAAACAATGAAACTATGAAGAGGGAGAGGGAGGGAAATCAAAGGTAAATTGTGGGGGCACTTCACTGTTGCCACGGCAGCTGTCAGTCTTACAACACTATAAACGTTGACAGCTGTTGACAGGATGTGATGTGAGTGAATGGCTTATGAGGCAGACAGTTGGCAACAGCAAAAACAACCGATCTCATCATACTCTGCATTTCTCCTCTTGCGCTCAGTTTCGCTAATTCTTTTAAGGGAAGATATGTTTGTATTTAGTATTATTTTACAGTGAAAGAGCTTAAAACTACTTAAGCATCACAATAAAACCTCATTCTTTATTCCCACTCTTATCCATCGTCCACCACACTTTTATCATCATCACAGGGGTTTTCTGAAGCTTAACCAGCTGTAACTTAAATTATAGGAATTCGAGCCTCTTGAAAATCATATTAGAACATTAAACTTGATGCAATCAAATCACATTTTTATTTTTCAATAAAAATAGTTGATCAAAGAAGGAGTTTGTTCGATAAAAATGTAACGGCCACAAATTGATGGGGGTATAGTTTTGCAATAAATCGAATTTAGAAAATAAATAAGCGTCGGATTTGAAGCTGTGAATTGTTAACATTGAGCAGACGACGCGAGTTGGAAATAGAAACAGCGGTCAGCTGGTCTCGGTAGTTGCAGTAGCGGCCGCGCCTTGCGGAGAGCGCTGGCGTCGCCAGCAGTGGTGGGAGGCGAGACAGGAGTGGGGATGGATTCCCACTGGACAAATTAGCTTCGGTCGAGTGTCATTCTGTGGCTGCGCGCTGTGCGAGCCAGACCTCCTCTCCCGACGCTCTCGCATTGGTACGACTTTGAAAATTTTCGCCGATCTTGGGACTTAGAAAATTTCGCCATTGAGGGACTTAGAATATTTCGCTATAGTTGTGTTGGGTAGTAATAAACTTGATAATCTACTTGAGGTGGTATCAAGCGTTTTATTACTATAATTGCTCTGGCTATTGAAGCGGTTTGGAATATTGGCATTTTATTTGAGATCTAATGAAATAATAGACACTCCTCTGACTTAGCGTGATTTTGTGAAATTAGTTGTTTTTTGTAGGAGCTGACCAGGAAGTGGATCAGCATATTCAATTCAATTCAATTCAATATTTCTTTATTCATATATAATACATATACATTAGGGGTGTGCGAATAGTGATTTTTGAACTCGAGCCGAGCTTTTTCAAAAGTTTTCGAGCTCGAGCTTTTTCGAGCCGAGCTTTTTAACAATCACCAAATTATTAAAAGAAATTATGAAGCTTGATTTTAATTTTTAAAGATACAATAGACTAATGTTTGCATACCTTAAGTGACCGCCAGCTCAAAAATAGAAAGCTTATCCCCAAAACAAGTGAATTATCTCATAGGTTCATCATTATTTTGTTACATAAAATTAATCAAACTGGCTCAACAAATAATTTATGAAGAAAAATACCAAATTTAAAATCTACATTTATCTACATTATATTTAAGTAATAAACAATCCCAAAATACTTTACTTTAAAATAAATAGTTAAAATTACATAATTAGACTAGTTACATATAGGTACTACAAAATTTAATTTCAAGAGTAGAAAGAAGTAGTTGAAAGGTTTTAAAATTATATCTAGTAAAAAAATCACACATATACACTTAGTCAAACAAAAGATTGATTTTTTTTATGTTCACTAAGTAAAGATATTAAAAAATTAAATAGCAGTCCCAATTGTGGCATAATATTCAAGGCTAAACTTATTATTTCAGAATATCTATATCTATAAAAGACGAAGTATGTGTGTGTGTGTGTGTGGGTATGGTCCCTATAGACGCCCAAACCGCCCAACGGATTTTTATGAAATTTGCAGGGATTGTTTACCATGTTCCCAGGATGGTTTTTGTCAAGTTTGGTGTAAATCCATCCACAGGGATCTGCCCCACGGGCTCCTAAAGATACCATGTTATTCAAATGAGCTTTTGGTTTGTTTACAAAAAAACATATGATTATACTTAAAACTCCAATACATATTTAATTATCATGGGCGCAGCAACGCGCGCCGGGTAACGCTAGTAATATATAAATGGAATAATATTTAATAACAACAATAATTTATTGTAATCCTAAAATTAGTTACATTTCTAAACTTTTGTGAAGAAAATAATTTACAATTAAGAAGAAGAAATATCATAAGTAAATAAGGACGGAATAGAGAGAAAGAAAGAAACAGCTAACCCTCTCTCTTTCCTTATCAGTTGCCAGGGTGATGGGGGGGGGGGGTGGAGGTTGTTTACTTCAAGCCCCTTCCCTGTTTTTTGCTCTTGTCTGATTCAGTGCGTGAGTTAATAGGAGATAAGGAATCCTTACTACAAAATGCAAAAATACAAACTACTTGTCATACAACTATAAATGACGGCTCATATTTTTTGTCTTATTTTTATAAATCAAATGAGACCAAAATGAAACTTGTACGATATACCGTTTAATAGATAAGCCTTGATAAAGCAATAGACTTAAATGCTGTATTTCATGTTCCTCAAGGTCAACTAAATATAGCTCCGATTTCCGTCTAAATGGAGATAATATTTCTTGTTACCTGTCAATGTCCTTTCCTTATCACTAAGGAATGTTTTTTGCTTGTTTTTCGTGGGAGGGAAACGCTCTTCCGGTTTAACGTGTCCAAAAATAGATTGCAATAATTATCTTTCCGATAAGAACTCTCTTATCAAAAGCTCGGCTCGAGTGTCGAGCTTTTTAGAAAAAAGTCGAGCCGAGCCGAATACTGAAAAGCTCGACCTAAAAGCTCGACCGGTCAAATACTCGCACACCCCTAATATACATATATACATGAATGGTGTCAATGTTAATTAGTACCTCAGCTTCATATGCACAACGCAAGTGTCTTACAACTAACTTATCAACTAAACAACTAATCAACTCATAGGAGCATTCAAAGTTCCCGCAGAGAATAAAGGGCCTTTTGAATGAGGAAAGCTTTTAATTTCTTCCTAAATAGTGATTGACCACCTGCAACTGCAGACCGCACATCTTTTGGAAGTTTATTGTAAAATTTTGAGCCTATATATGATGGTTTCTTTTCAAATAAATCCAATCTATGAAAATCCAAAGAAATTTCTCCACGACTTCTTGTGTTATAATTATGGCAATCCCCTACCAATTTTAAATTGTTTGATTTAAATTGCAATGACTGAATTGTCTCGAAAACATACATTCCATATACAGTCATTATATTTAAGGATGCAAAGTGTTCTTTTACTGAAGTTTGCGGTTTTTAGATTTAAAATCACTCTAATGGCTTTTTTTTGCAATTTTAAAATGGTATCTAAATTGCTAAATTGAAATAACTTTTTCAGCGTGCAAATTCCACGATAGGTTTTTATCTATTTCTAACCCTAAAAATTTAATACGGTCAACTTCATTTATTACCTCCCCACAAATTTCAATTGTAGGATTGATGGGTGTTTTTGTTTGACGTGTCATGAATGTAATGAAATTGGTTTTATTGGGATTAAGCAGAAGTTGCCTATCATTAAAATATTGTTTCAGTAGGGTCAAATCAATTTTGGATGCTGATTCTAATTCCTTTTCCGAGGAACCTGAAACTTTAAGAGTAGCATCATCTGCATAGAAGTACAATTGGTTGCAAGTGGTTAATTTTGGAAGATTTCCTAAATAACAAATATACAATAAAGGGCCAAGGAAAAAGCATAGAAGAAATCTAAGAGATTTTATTTGTAGTTATAAATTAGGCGTTGCCCAGGAATTGGGGCGACAAAACTTTTAGTTTTTGGAATTTAATTTGACTTTTTATTTTAATAGTTCCGTAGGCGGGACTTAGGCTTTGATAGGCGCCGACAAGCAGTTTTTGTTGGCTAACAATTGAATATATTTTTGAATTGAATTAAAGGATTAGGTGTTAACCCGGAGTGGGTTAACTGAAGGATTTTAGGCTTTTAGAGATTGCTTTAATTCGACTTATACTAAAGCCAGAGGATTTGTATTAGTGTTGGACTTAGTGAATATCTTGAAGAGATAGATAAAATGTGTATTAGATCATTGTAAGTGTACTAATTAGTGGTGACTGCTCTTTTTCAGATTTATATTTTAAATATCAACGTTATCGCCCCAGGTGAGGGACACTTGCTTGTGTTTTTGTTATTGTGGTCCAGTGAGGCCGAAGACTTTTGGAGTTGCGGTGAGTACCCAAATTTATTATTTAGCATAAGCTTGCAAATATTTCTTATGCACCTTTGATTAATTTCGCTTGTGCTTGTATGAGCCCACACTTGTGCATTGTTTAGAATTAGTGATTGGGAAAGTAACAATGATTAATGAGCCTGCTGCTTGAGTATTAATATACAGTAGGCTTGAGCTAGGTGCCGACCAGTAGTTGGGTCGAGTAAAGTTTGGTTTTATTTAGGCATCGGCCAGTAGTTGGGTCGAGTAAAGTTTGGTTTTATTTAGGCATCGGCCAGAAGTTGGGCTGACTAGGAGATTTTATTTAGTTTTGGGCATAGGCTCGACCAGTAGTTGGGTCAAGTTGGGTGTTAGGCATCGGCCAGAAGTTGGGCAGAGTAGGAGATTTTATTTAGTTTTGGGTGTAGGTGCCGACCAGTAGTTGGGTCGAGTTGGGTGTAAGGCGTCGGCCAGAAGTAGGGCCGACTAGGATTTTTGGTTTTTAGTGGTGGGAGTAGGTTCGGCCAGGAGTTTGGTCGAGTGGGGTTAGGCGTTGACCAGGAGTTGGTCAACACAGGGTCTTTGATTTTGATAATCGCGAGCCCCCTTTGTCCCCGATACCCGTGTGTGCGATGATGAGTGGATTCCCATTGTGTTGAGGCAGATGTGCCATAAAAGGGCCCACTGAGCGCACACGGAATAAATATAGATTGGTATAAAACGTACATTTAAATCCCTGGGTATTGAGCTATCCGAGGCGTAACCCAGAGTGAACCCGCGTTCGGTACCCCAACCCCGTGGTCACCCTTACAAAAATCCTGCAAACAAACTCCTTCCATGACACTGAAAATTAATGATTTCATTATTTCGCTCCGCTACCACTTACATCTTATCAGCTGACTCATTCGACTTCTATATTAGGCTAGATGTAATTTTTGTTTACATTTAGTATTATATCATTATTTTTCCTGCATTCAACCTGCAAACTTGCAGACGATAATGACAGCAACAGTAATGAAACAGCTAGGAAAATAGTAAAGTAGGGGGAATGAGGATAACATACGTCGTTCTTTGACCAGCTTTGTTTGTGGAAAAAGACTAATCAGTATAGCATGATTGAAAACCAATTTACTGTTATCAGATGTAGCAAATTTATTTTTTATTTTAACAATAAGACTGCTGTAGATACATACCGGCCGGAGCGCCGCCCAGTTGCATGGACAAGGCCTGGGTGATGGTCAGGTAGATTCTGTCAGTCAGTGGAGTGATCACGAGTCGACCGTTTAACCCCATGTACTCGTAGCCGTACTCAAACTGACCTGCACAACAACATGCCATTGTACTGACTTATTCAACTTGTTCTGGCTACCCTGATCTTTTTATAAACAGGTTAATAAAGTACATTATATTAATAAATTGGTTTCAGCTGGTTCAAGGCTATTCGAGAAATATTATCCATCATTTGCATCAAAATCTCTCCATCAAAGGAGGTTGGTGTCTTATCTTCTGAATAGCTAAATAATGAACCATTAACTAACAAAAATATAAAATAAGTTTAATCAAAATTTAAAATATTACGGTACTTTAACAGTATCCTATTCCTTTTAAAGTAATCTAGAATGAAATATTTTGGGGCAAATGCCACATCTTCAGGTTGTTAAATCTTTTGTAGATTTGTGGTCACAAGACAAAAACACTAATTTGGCTTACTCTTGATAAATTTACCAGTGCCGGTAAAGTAGTTTTCAAGTGGTTAAGGTTGTTCCGGTAAATTTTGTGAGCACTGAAAAGACTGTATTCTCGAGTAACTTAATTAAGATCAAACTTGAGAATTAATTTAACACATACCTGAGCATTGCTTAACCATCAGATTATCAACACTCTTAACCCAGTAGAACCTCAACTGGCTCTCCCACTCAAATTCGGATGCATCCATGACACTGAAAATTAATAATTTCGTTAAACTTTACAGCAACAAGAAAAAAACAAAGATATAAATAAAATGGGAAAACAGACAACAGTTGTCTGAATCAAAAGGAATATAATATCTAATAAAATAAAATCTCATGACTTACAACTTATGAATGGCTCTAATTTTGCACCTACCTGTCTCTAACAAATCCTTCAATAATGTCTCTGGCATGGACATCGATCGTCAGAACAGTGATGAACTTCCTGCGGTCGTTCTTGCTCAAGTAGCCCCTAACTCTGACCACCAGCTCGTCCAGCTGATTGTTCATCTGTATCAGGTAATCCTTCATCGCCCTCTTGTGTCCCTGACAAAAACATAGGAATAGTAAACAAAACAGTATTGAATACAAATGTATGTTTTACAGTTTAGAGTTTCAACAATAAACATTTTCAGTGAAACTTAAAAAAATAACAATTTTATTTTGTGAGACAAAAGACCATCAGCTTAAAGTCATTTTCAAACATAAGAGTATGATTTATCTTTATGCTTAGAGCTGATTGCTAGGGCTAGGCCTACAGGATGGTTACTCAGAACACTACAGCTTCAACATCTACATTAATGCTACAAGTGACATGAAATTATACAACACCACTGATTTTAAATTAATTTACCTGTTTTATTTTCACAAACACATTTTCAGCCTCGGCAGTCCACCACACTTGGTTCGCTGCCAGTACTACCATTCCTATATAGTCCAACATCCAGTCCGTCCTAGGAACATTCAACTGATTTGAATCAATAATTTTTAATAAAAGGTCTACTTCATTCTATTTTTTACAAAAGAACTACTTTTTACTTATATATTTTTAAAATAATTGATACTTTTAAAACTACATCATAAAAATATTCTTTTAATGTGAACATTTACAGAGGAAAAAATTTTTTATTAACCCTTTGACTGCCAAAAGCTGACTAGGTTGGCTTTGTTTTACATCATGAGAAATGACAGCTATTACTGTGATTGGCATCACTGTTCATTGCGAGAACTGCAAGCGGCCGGCCAGATTGGCTCGCAGCTGTTGAGATAATCGAATCAATTCCTTGTTTGGCTACTGTTATGGTTTTTTCCCATTGTAAAACCTGAAAGATAATCAATTAATCTTTGATTCAATATATCGATTGCTGCAAAATTTGATTATTCGGTTTTTTAACAGAATTTTACTCCAAAATCAGCTGATTCATCCTGGCAATTCTCAGACTGACTTAGCATTTTCACCAGGGCAGTTTAAAACTGAAATCATGAGTTTTTCATGGCAGTATGAAAACAAAATCTAAAATTTTTCTCGGGAGCTGAAGGGTTAAAAAATAAATTACAGGTGAACCTTGTACAGATATACCGTGATCTGGAGCCTGTCTATTTAGTTTAGACCAACCTTCAGGGACTTGGTCTATTTATATATCAGTGCACTTTCAGTTGAGCCATAGAGATTCAAAGTTGTACTTTCACAATTTCTTTTGGCAATCAAATTACATGGTCACTGTATTATAATGTTATATCTAACTAAAATAGTTTTTATTAATTTTGTAGACTTAACGTTAAATTCCTCTGTAGTCTAGACATTTCAATAGTTAAAATGTCTTAAGCAAAAAAAAATCAAGTTCATGATGTTTGCCTGTAAATATTTTTGTGATCTATCAGTACAGGACTACATTTACTGGGACTACATTTAGGCTGGGGTTCCTAAACCTAATACACTCAAATCAATCCTTCTGCCGCCATTCCGCATTTCTATTTATCATTCAAAAGTGCCTAATAGTCAAAAATTGCAAGATACAAAAACAATACACCACCCGGTCACCTGGGTCTCCTGACTTTGCCGTAGTCGAAGATGGCCTTCTTGGTGATGTATCGGTTGGTGACGCGCATTTCCGCCAGCACCAGACTCATCCAGTTCTCAACCTTCCCGTCGGCGTACTGGATGTTGCGGAACTCCATCACCTCCCGCTCGCACGACACCATCGCCGACACCGCCCAGTGGTTCTGGTGGTCCAGCCCCATCCGCAGGCTCCCCACGTTGTCGAACATCTGGCGAGAGAAATAGGAGGATGTTGAATTTCAGTTAAGGTATTTAGGTCAGGTAAAAAGAAGGGGGATGGACAGCTAGCTAGCTTACCCCATAAAGATGAAAACAGGGTAAAGCACAGAATAAAACCAAAAGAGCACACAAAATTCTTGACATTTCGTCCCTTTTGAACTTCATTACAAAGAAGAGAATGTGAAAGCTCTGGTACAGAACAATGCTTGCCTTTGTCCCCTTCCTTTTTACAAGACCGACAAACAAATATTACAAGACCGACTGTAACAAGGGAGACTGTTGGCTGCCCCATCTCCTATGAATTGTCAGAGTGTATAAATTAAGATTTCCTTTAGGACTTTTTCACATGAATATTTTCAATAAACCTTTGTCATCATGTTTAGAAGTGCTTAAGGCTTCTTATTTTTCAGAAAACAAATGGTCAAAGTTTGACAAAGTTGTAGAGATTAACAAAAGGATATAACATTGCACAAAAGGATATATCCAGCAGTCAAGAATGTATCACGGTAAAACTGGGAGCTTGAACATAATGTAAACCATCTGACAAATGCCTAGGCCGGATTATCAAGAGTCAACAGTCGATGCATTACATCTTGAGCAATGGGAACCATTATCACCTAAAGTAGTTGGAGAGGAGTGATAGTCATCAGAACACCAAAGCTGACCTCTGAAATCATACTACCCTGACACATTAACATATTCTAACAGCTGTGTTTGCACAATTATCTCAAAAACAGCTCTAAGGATTTCCATCAAAATCTAGAAATAATTAATTTATGACTAAAAAACGTCTTTTATGCAGATTATTTGGCCAGAGAAAATCTAATAGTGTAATAAAACAAATTTTAAAGTTGTAAAATTTTAACATTAGCCTTATGAGTTGCCATGATAGCAACAAAAATAAACAAGGTAAATGTACACAAATAAAGTAATCATAACAGCTGTTTGCAATCTACAGCCATCAAGGAAAAATACAGAGAGTGGGATGAAGAGTACATGGAGCAATAAAAAAGATTTCTATTTATCAATTTTATGACAAACTGGTAAATATGAAATAACACCGAGCAAGGCTCGGTCCACCAGGTACTCTTAATAATTTGTAAACAATCACAGTTGATGTTCATTGAAGTGTGCCACTTTATTGAGAATAAACAATGTCTGACTACTCCATCCTTAAAGGAGACCACAGTTCAAGATATAGTGCACCAACTGTACAAGTGCAATTGCTTACCTTGACAATGTGCTCCTGCACACACTCGGGGTCGCTGCTGCCGAGGATGGACAGCAGCTCGTCGTCGGAGATGAAGAAGAAGCGGGGGAAGGCGCAGCGCTTGGTGTCCAGGTAGTCGTTGAGTGACTTCTGGCAGTTGTCCAGGCCCAGAGCCAGACCCTGCAGGTCCAGCAGTCTCCCGGGCACCAGGCACTGCTCCAACACCAGGGGCTTCTTGGCCGTCTCCAGCATTATCTGTGTGAGAAATTTATAAAATTTAATTTGTTGACAAATAATTAATGACGACAAGAGTAATAATTACCTATTTAAAATCCAACAAACTAAAGAAGTGATCTTCATTCAACATATGTATATAATTTTTACTTTCATTCAAGGTAAGCAAGTAATGTTTACTTTCCTTCAACTTTGGCTGCCAAGAAAAATGTTAGATTTTGTTTTCATTGCGCCAAGAAAAACTCATAATTTTGGTTTTAAAATGTCATGGGAAAAATTTTGTCAGTCCTAGAACTGCAAGGATGAATCAGCTGATTTTGCAGTAAAAATCTGTAAAAAACCTTATAATCGAATATTACAACAATTAATTTATTGAATCAAAAAGAGTGATCAATGATATTTAAGGTTTTGAATTCAAAAAAACTAGGGGTGTGCGAATAGTGATTTTTGAACTCGAGCCGAGCCGAGCCGAGCTTTTTCAAAAGTTTTCGAGCTCGAGCTTTTTCGAGCCGAGCTTTTTAACAACCACAAAATTATGAAGCTTGATTTTAATTTTAAAAGATACAATAGACTAATGTTTGCATCCCTTAAGTTAACGTCAGTTCAAAACTAGAAAGCTTATCTCCGAAACAAGTTAATGATCTGATAGGTTCATCAATATTTTGTATTATGTTATATAAAATTGATCAAACTGGCCCAAAAAATAATTTATGTAGAAAAATAACCAATTTAAAATCTAAATTTATAATTTAACTCCCCAATTATTCCACAATAGTTTCACTTTAAAATAAATAGTTAAACTTACATAATCATTCTAGTTACATATACTACAACATTTCTTTCAAGAGTAGAAAGGAGTTAATTGGAAAGGTTTTAAAATGGTTGTATCTCAAAAAAATACCATATTTACATTTAGTCAAACTCAAACACAAGATTGATTTTCTTAATGTTCACAAAAGAAAGATGATTACAAATAGCAGTCCCAATTGTAGCATAATATTGATGGTTAAATTATTTCAGAATATGAATGAAATAATATAAAAATAAATTATTGTCATCCTAAAATTGATTGCATTCCTAAGCTTTTGTGGAGAAAATAACGTGGGTTAAGATAATCAGGAAGAAGAAAGAATCAGAAATTAGGACGGAGTAGAGAGAAAGAAAGAAACAGCTACCTCTCTCACTCTCCTTATCAGTGGCCAGAGTGGGAAGGGGGGTGGAGGTTGTTTACGACAACTCTGTCCCGGTTTTTGTCTGACTCAGTGCGAGCTGCGTGAGTTAATTAAGAGATAAGGAATCCCTGCTACAAAATCCGAAAATACAAACTACATGTCATACAATTATAAATTGGGCTTATATTTTTTGTCTAATTTTTATAAATAAAATGAAACCAAAATGAAGCTTGTACGATATACCGTTAAAGAGATAAGCCATGATAAAACAATAGACTTTCTTGCTGTATTTTGCTCTCCAAGGTCAACTAAATATAGCTCCGATTTCCGTCTAAATGGAGATGATATTTCTTGTTACCTGTCAATGTCCTTTCCTTATCACTAGAGAATATTTTTTGTTTGTATTTTTTGTGGGAGGGAAACGCTCTTCCTTTTGCCGTGTCCAAAAATAGCAATAATTGTCTTTCTGATAAGAACTCTCTTATCAAAAGCTCGGCTCGAGTGTCGAGCTTTTTTGAAAGAAGTCGAGCCGAGCCGAATACTGAAAAGCTCGACCTAAAAGCTCGACCGGTCGAATACTCGCACACCCCTAAAAAAAACCCAACACCCATGTCTCACCTCTTCTATGAAGATGTAATTTATAGTTTTGTCTTTACACACTTGATGCTGAGGATGCAGATATATATCTTTCACCCCTCACATATAATGTGGAAACACATCCTTCTATTAATATAATTATAGTCGACTCTCGCTAACTCAAAATATAAAGGAAATACGATTTTTCTTAAGTTATGTATAGCATGACATAGGTAAAGTCAAGTTAGAGGTCCTAGTTAACTTCAATTTATAGAGGTAAATTGACTTATTCATGTTGTTAAGCCTCCGAAGCTGATAAGACAATTATAAATAGGTTACGTACCTCCGTCTTCAGCTTCAAAAAAATCCAATTAAATCTGGACTACCATGGTTTCGACAAAAATATTGTCATCATCAGGTCCGTTTTCAATAATCCATACATCCGTTGTTCATTGTCAAAAAGATAGAATTCACAACACGTAACACATAAACGAATAAGTTAAACATTTAAAACAAGTAAGTGCACTACAACGTGTACCGGCCGGTAGGTGAACACCGACTGCAGACACAAGCTGGATGGAAGGTGTCATGAAGAATGGTCTGTTGTACTTTGGACTTCTTTATCTCTATCCCTGTCCCTACTCCTGCCTTTTATCAAATCAATTCTATTAAATAAGCTGTTGCATCCATATTTTAGTTTTTCATTTAAAACGTTCTCAGGATTATTTTTAAAACTATTGTAGATTTCTAATTCTTCCAAAGTGTTGAGGAGGGGGGATTTCTTACAAATGTGTAATATTTCCATATTTAAATCCATGTTGATAATGTTATGTCCACTAGTCACAAGGTGTTCGCTAAATTTTGATTTTTGGGGGACAGAACTAGCCTTGGGGATATGCTCTTTAAATCTGGTTCCAAATGACCGCCCAGTCTGACCAATGTATTGCTTGGGACAATCTGAGCAAATTAGCTTGTAAACCCCAGTTTTATGGCAAGAGTCTTGGTTATCAACAGGAGGTTTTAATTTAAGTTCCAACTTATTTGACGTTTTACAGGCTAAAGTGATATTATGCTTTTTTAATTCGTTCTTCAGGGTGTAGTGTAAATTTTGGCCGTATTCTACAGATACAAATTGTTTTGGTTCTTGGCTGATAGGGGAATCATTTTTGCGTTTTTGTTTACAAATAATCTTATCTATGATATTGGCACTGTAACCGTTAACAACTGCAATATGTTTTATGATGTTGAGCTCAATGTCATAATCAGCTTTGTCCATTGGCACTGTTAATAATCGGTGGACTAGGCTATTGTAAGCTGCCATTTTATGCGCCATAGGATGGTAAGAAGTGGCGTGAATAGTGTGATCAGTGGCTGTGGGCTTTCTGTAAATTGAATACTTGAGCTTGTTATCTATTTTTCTTATGTGGATAAATTAAAATTTACTCTGGAAGTTGAGCAGAATGACTCAATAAATTTTCTGGACCTCCACATAAGAAAAATAGATAACAAGCTCAAGTATTCAATTTACAGAAAGCCCACAGCCACTGATCACACTATTCACGCCACTTCTTACCATCCTATGGCGCATAAAATGGCAGCTTACAATAGCCTAGTCCACCGATTATTAACAGTGCCAATGGACAAAGCTGATTATGACATTGAGCTCAACATCATAAAACATATTGCAGTTGTTAACGGTTACAGTGCCAATATCATAGATAAGATTATTTGTAAACAAAAACGCAAAAATGATTCCCCTATCAGCCAAGAACCAAAACAATTTGTATCTGTAGAATACGGCCAAAATTTACACTACACCCTGAAGAACGAATTAAAAAAGCATAATATCACTTTAGCCTGTAAAACGTCAAATAAGTTGGAACTTAAATTAAAACCTCCTGTTGATAACCAAGACTCTTGCCATAAAACTGGGGTTTACAAGCTAATTTGCTCAGATTGTCCCAAGCAATACATTGGTCAGACTGGGCGGTCATTTGGAACCAGATTTAAAGAGCATATCCCCAAGGCTAGTTCTGTCCCCCAAAAATCAAAATTTAGCGAACACCTTGTGACTAGTGGACATAACATTATCAACATGGATTTAAATATGGAAATATTACACATTTGTAAGAAATCCCCCCTCCTCAACACTTTGGAAGAATTAGAAATCTACAATAGTTTTAAAAATAATCCTGAGAACGTTTTAAATGAAAAACTAAAATATGGATGCAACAGCTTATTTAATAGAATTGATTTGATAAAAGGCAGGAGTAGGGACAGGGATAGAGATAAAGAAGTCCAAAGTACAACAGACCATTCTTCATGACACCTTCCATCCAGCTTGTGTCTGCAGTCGGTGTTCACCTACCGGCCGGTACACGTTGTAGTGCACTTACTTGTTTTAAATGTTTAACTTATTCGTTTATGTGTTACGTGTTGTGAATTCTATCTTTTTGACAATGAACAACGGATGTATGGATTATTGAAAACGGACCTGATGATGACAATATTTTTGTCGAAACCATGGTAGTCCAGATTTAATTGGATTTTTTTGAAGCTGAAGACGGAGGTACGTAACCTATTTATAAGGTAAATTGAGCTGAATTTGAGGTAAAGAATAGTGACTTTGGGCCGGACATGACTCATTAACACGTTACACCCTGTACGACAGGGTTTCAACATGGGGAATTCTAACTTTTATAAATAAAACCAAGAGGTTCGTTGAGTAAACTTTGAAATATAGAGGTAAACTTTGACATATATAGAGGTAAAGTCCAAGATTTATTAGAGTTATACAGGTAATTATTGCATTGCTTCGACTTACAGAGGTAAGTATTACTGAAAAAATTGTTTTCAGCTACCCATGGTTTTTGTTTCGTCTTAGGTAAATTTTTTCTAGGGTAATCGACAATAATTTGTGTTATTGAGGATTTCGAGTTATCGAGAGTCGACTGTACATTTCCTCTCTTAAGCTCGGCAGTTTTTGTATGCTTGTTTTGGCTGGTTCCTCCATTTAACCTGACTGCATTCACTTCTTGCTCAATCAAGGTCCTCGCAAGTAAAATGAGATTTCACACTATAAGGGTAAATTCTTTGGCAGTTCTCCATTGTAGTTATGAGCATTCCAAGTGATAAAGGTGTCAAAAATGTAAGATATAAACATAATTTACCAGCCAGTTTTCAAAAGAAAAAAAATCAACAATATCACAACCAATCAACACCCTCACCTTCCTGAATATCCTATCGATGTCATCAAACTTCCTGGCCTCGTCGGGCAGCTGAGTACGGATGTCGCCGCCCACGAAGATGCCCTCCAGGTAGAGCCAGCGGCGTTGCACCCCTTGCCACTCCTCCAGCACTTCGCTCACTGTCGACAGCTGCTTCTCCCACTTCTGTACCGTCGGCAGGAACGGACCCACGAACCTGTCGTCAGGTCACTCATCAGTCAGGAAATTGATCCTTTACGCAGACCTTGTTGGGCTGGGCATTCAAATAATGCAGTACACCTCAGGTTATCCGGACTTCAAATCACCTTTATTCTGGATCATGCAGATCTCCCTATCTGTGAAATAAAATTATTAGTCCAGCACAATTATAAGTGATAGTGTCTTCTAAAGTAATATTCAATTGCAAAATATCACTGTACACATCTCATATTAAACAAATTGAAGTTGCCGCATTACCTACACATTAAAATGCAGCATTTTTGTAAGACGAGTGTTTTGGTTTGCCGCTATGAGCGCTAGCATTAATCAACACATGCATAACCTGAGGAAATTTGGTGGTTTAGTTTTTTACTGCCCTTCATTGTGTTTATAATTGACAGCTTTGTTACAAAATGAGCTTCGTAACTGACATTCAAGTTACAAAATGAGTAGGTCACATGTTGCACAACCTTGAAACACACGTTACAGCATCAATATAGCAGGGGCTAGCTTCATGACCCCTTTTTGGGTGATATTAATATGACCTCAGATTTCTAGGATTTTTTGTTATCCAGATCGCAATCCTACTACATTAATCAGGATAATCTCAGGGTACTATACATGGAAGGCTGTTTCCTCCTCCTTTACTGTCCTTCCTACACCAGAGGCTTTCAACAGGAATTCCCATCTTATGGGTGGAACATGAAAAAATTTCAAGAGAAGATGTAGTTGGATGGGAAGGAAAAAAGTAAGTGAATGGGGAAAAATTGAATAAATAATCATTAACTAAAATACTATTTCTGTATTCGGTTCAAATGGTTAAATTTTTGTTAATAACATGTCGCAAAACTATCCTCATATTATGTTTCCTGATTCAATAATTATCCTGGACTAGTATGTGTTATGCACAGCATAAATTAGGATAATGATTTGGGAACATAGATTATTTAAACCTAGATGTATAATTTGCAGACAAAAAAAAACAATTCAAAGTTTAAATGATGAAAAATTTTAGTGTATTGCAGATCCTTAACCGAGACAGTAATAAGAAATTAAATATAATACAGAACTTGAGACTTACTGAGAAGCTGCCATGCTTTGTAAGTTCATGCAGTTATCATCGAGCGCAAGCATTATTTCACCGATCTCACCCAGAATATAGCCTCGATCTTCAGTTCCTTTAGTGTGATGGACAACAGATAGAGTCATGGTGGTCCAAACCTAAACATAGATCCATTCAGATTAATTGATTTTTGCCTTTTTACATTGTTAAGATGATTCGTGATTTAGTAAAAATTTACATTAAATACATGAATTTACTGTTTTAAAGTACTAATGGAAAGAAAACGTCATTTAAATAATATTAATAACAATAGTTTAACTTGAGAGATACTTACATTGGATATCTCTTTCACTCCTTTCTCAATACTCAATTCCTTGACGGCGTTGGCAATAATTTCTTCACAAATGTCTTGGTAACGATGCAGTTCCATGGCAAACATTGCTTCCAAGGTGAAACGATCGGCTGACATGTCAAAGTGCTGACCTGTGTACATTGTTATAATTACTTTTTTTGCTTTTTTTTTGCGATCTCAGAATTATTGCCTGAGATATGTATATGGTCTGAGACGCGATGAGCGTATAACGCCATGCTATATTGAGGCATACATTTTGAAACTGCACGATCAAAGAGAAATTAAAATTCTTTCATTACTTTTCTCAATTTTGAAAACGAATTTTCCGAAATATTTTAAAACCGATTTTAAATTTGTGTCTCAAGATAGCTTTCGTATTTCACGTTCTTCCTCAATCACTTTGCGTATACCTCATCATGCAGTGGCGGATCCAGAGGGGGGGCGAGGGGGGCGACCGCCCCCCCCTCAGGCCCAGAGTTTGTTTTACGTTTTAATAGTTGGGGCCTGAAATGGGATTCACTTACACAAAAATTCATAGGGCTTGCACTTATTCAGATTGATGTATTAGAGTTATTTCTTAATATACAATCCAAACATCCCATTTCAACATTGTCTAATTGAGGTAATATATTTTAACTAAATAACTGTCTGCATTCCTACTAAATTGTGGAGCTAAACGTGATAGTGCGCGGAGGGGTAATTTCGTTCTGGCATCGTGTTCTACCTTTAATCGGCAATTTGACGAAGTTTTTACTTCAAGTTTTTCGTTGTAAAAGAATATTGTCTAAGTCCGAGTATACATTGTCGAAAATCACCGTCTTGATATTGTATTTCTCTTTTATTCCTCGGTATTCTGCCTTCCGAGTTGAGGTCCCTTTTCTAACTTCTCACTTTTTTGTTTTTTAAACAATGAAATTGTAAGTGTATCACGTCTCTTTTTATTCAGTTTTAAAGAACTAGTTTTCAGCTTTTTTTTGATACCTAATTCATTTCTTAAATACTAGACTAATAATAAGTATTCTGTGAACGTTTGAAGTTCCGGGCTCTTATTACCTAAAATACCCGTTTTAACTAGTTAAAATTAAAATGCCAACAACTCAAAGGCGAAAAATTATAGCACTATAAATTATATGTCAAATTGTTTGTAATTTGATGCTGAATTTCAGGATGTTAATAACTCAAAACCGGAAAATTTCGACTTGATGTCTCTTTTCACTTTCCGCATCACATACAATGAACCTCACTAACCCCCGCGATCGCGATGAACTAAAACGTTTCTAATACTGTAAGCTGAAGAAAATAACGTACTGTATTATGATTAACTAAACTCTAAATTTAGTGCCTTAAATGCTTAAAAACCCATATCATTTAAATCTAAATTTTAAAATTTTCCCGGGGGAGGACCCCCGGACCCCCCTTTTGTCTGGGGGGTATTCCATACCCCCCATACCCCCCAGGCCCCCCGGAATGCGCCTCCCCCTGAACAACTTCCTAGATCCGCCCCTGTCATCATGTGACCACAGCTTATGACAGGGGTTTTGTTGTTACCGCCTGCCGTCTGTGGAATACCCTTCCTTTGGAAATCAGATCCTTTGATAAGCGTTCCCAGTTTGTGGCGGCACTGAAAGCACTTTATCTTGAGCGGATGGTCATGGCTGGCGCGTCTTAGGGTTTCCGTGTTTGCGCGATTGCTGATGCATGTGTGCTTGAGTGTGTGATTGGAAAAATATTTTTTTTATTTTTACCGATTTTGTATATATTTTCTGTAAATATTCAGATAAGTTTATTTTTTAGTTATATTTTTTATGTAAATATTTCAAGTTATTCAGTAGCTCATCCTTCTGTTGTTATCTTGTATTTATTTATTTCATCCATGTTAAGTGTAAGAAAGGGCCATGTGGCCCTAACTTTGCATGGTTAAATAAAGGATTTTCATTTCATTTCATTTACATTAATAAACTATACACTATACATGAACTACATAAATGAGTGGTGTCACATTATGGATTGACGTGGAGTGATAACTTATCAATATCTAACCAGTCAAGGCAGTTTTTGAGAAAACACTTTTGATATTGAATTTTGGAACACTTTAGAGATTAAATTTTGGACTGTCAAAAACTTACCTGTCTTTTCCATCAATTCTTGCCAGTGACGCTCTCGAAGAGCCTCATTTTTCAATTCAATGAATAGAGGTATCGAATTCTTGAACTCTTTCATTCGAATGTCCAACAAATGTCCGGGCCGGAGTTGACGGACTAGTTTAGGTAGCCTCTTGAATTCTTTTATGAATGCCTCCATCCCGTCTAACAACACTTGAGGATTTAAGTTTGCCCACAGTGTTTTACCCCACTGCTCCCGTGCTGCCTGTAAATTTGATGTTCATGCAAACTATGCAACAACGACCTAAGTCATTACTGCTACAGAACCTCTCTCGTAAAAAGACTCAAGGTTTCCAAAACTTATCATAAAAATAAAAGTGTGGACACAATAGTATAGTTTTTTTCTGATGAAATCTATTATATCTCAATGATTTTAAATCAGAAAAAAGTTACAGCATTGATTTTAGAAAAGAATAAATTTTACTACTAGTTGCGCTACAGCTCAGAGGAGAATCAAACAGCGATATCTTCTAATGTTGCGCTCAGTGTGTGTCAAGCGCTGCCCAGCGTGTGTCGAGGACTTAGTTTACCATTAACTCTGCAAAAGAGCAGCACCGTCGCTTTCCTCTCCTAATTTAACTTAACTGTAACTAGTAACTAATAATTTAACTGTAACAGTAATTGGATTTAACTGTAAATACAGTACTTGGGCACAACAGAAGACCCTTTTAAAAGCGACCTCTGTTTGATTCTTCTCTGTGGCTAAAGATAAATTTTAATTATTTTTACTTGAATTAGGCATCAATTCAGTGGGTCTCAGGTGTATGAGACTTGCCAGTGAGTGTGTGATAAAAATATTATCTGGTGTTACATACCTGCTGATTTTGATAGATTTGGAATATTTGCTGCATCCCCTCAAAGTCCTTGCAAGCAGTATCGTACAGAGTGTAATCGGACATCGGGATGTCAAAAAGCTTTTCAGCCTGAAGCATATCTTTCTTCTTCTCATTCATTTCAATAAACTCTTCTTTGTACTCCTAATGACAAAAAGTGTCAGCCAATACCAAATAATCTGGCTTAATAATAAAACATAAATCATCAATTAATTAGCTAGGCTTTTCAAATGATTCCTGAACAAAAACAAAATTTATGATGGAGAGTCTAGTTCATAGCAGATTAACTATACTATACTGTAAGTCCAATTATAAACCTTTTTAAAAGTAAATTGTAATGTTTAGGATGTTTGAACAACTTTTTAGTCTGAGAAAGTGTTCATACCATATGTGCTCAATCCCATAATATCCAAACATTAGTCTGATTATTGCTATTGTGTCAGGGAACTAGCCTTATAGGCCAGTAAAATTAGATCAAAAATTTGTCATGCCTGGAAAAAATTCCCGGAAAGCTGGAAATCGTCTTAATCTTTTCGTTTTACATCCAAGTATATGAATTTGAAATTTGTCCCATTTTTCCTAGTGTGTTTTCAACCTGGGACCACAAAAATATCAGAGTTTTGGGCCATTTTTTATTCTTTTGCAAATAAGTAAAAAAAACATTTATTCTACATAAAAAGTTTAAATACAAAAATTGTAGAGGACAAAATTCTACATTTATTGAGTACCCTCTGATAAAGATACTTTGATTTGTAATTGATTTATGGTAAGTTAAATAAAGGGTTTTGGCGAATTTCTCTTTTAGGGAAAGAGCTATTGCTGTAGGTCTCATGGTAATCCCTAATCCCGAGACCATGATAACTTTTAGTTTTGAGGCCCTCAGAAGCCAAAAAACCCATACGTTCAAATCTATATAAATATTAAATATATATGTTTCAATATATATGTATATAAATATATATTCTTATGTATTTGTTTCCTCAATATCCCTCGCAAAAATGGTCCGATCTTAATAAAATTTGGCATGGACGTGTAAAGTAGTAATTATTCACTTATGATTGGAAACCAGCCCGATCGGACCATTGGAAAGGGGGGTGAGGGGGGGTAAACCCCAAAAAATGGGGTTTATTGAATTTTTCATGTAGAAAAATTAAAATATTCTAATTTTGGTTTGTACAGTTGAATTCAGCTCAAAAAAACAAATAATTTAGTATCTTGAAACATTGTTCTATGTACCACCAATAGCACTTTGCTATGTTCCAAATGTTCAGTTTAGAGTTTTTCATGTACTGACGTGACAAATCATTTCTGTCCAGTGTTCGAAATATTGACTCTATGTAATTAATAGAGTTTTTTTTTTCATGCAACTACATAACTTTTACATAATTAATTTGACATTTCACAAAAAGATCTCTTGGCTTTAATTTTCAATCACCAAAATAATCACTTCATAAAAAGATTATTTAGCTGAACACAATAAATTCCTTGGGGAGTTAGTGTATAGGATTTCCCCTCTAACCAGTGTCTGGACAGGGAAACAGCCTAGATTCACTGACGGAACGGCTGAATATGGAGCAAGCCTTGAGGGTGTAAGCCAAATTTAGTCCTAGCCTGATGAAATGTCATAAACAATCCCAGGTTAGAATATTAAATAGTATAGGAGTTTTTTTAGCGGGCAACCCCATCGTTTAGGGAAGGCCAAAACCACATGTGTGCATAAATCATTTTTCTCGCCTTTACCTTAAAAAAACTAGTGGGTGTTCGCTGTAAGAACTTACCGGCATGAGGGCGTAGCCCTGCTCCAAGTCGTGTTTCTCGGCGCCCGGACCCTCCTCGTTGAACCGCTTGGCGAACAGTTCACAGAGGTTGACAAACTCACGGATCAGGTCTTCGGTGGTCTTGGCGAACACAGCCTTGGCCGGCTCCATGGTCAGCTTGCGGTAGAGCGAGGCGTCGTAAAGCGCCTGCCACTCCGCCTTCAGCTGCTCCAGGAGCTGCAGATCCTCCGGCGGGATCTGCGCAGGAAACAAGGAATGACGTTCTCATTAAATTTAACCCTTTGCGATCGTAAGGCCAGCAGGAGTGGTCACAACGCAGTCAGCAGCCAGTCGGAATTAATTTCCATTTGGCTTGGTTCCGACAGTCGGTCAGCCACCTCTACTGGCCCAAGCCCCACTCCACATCAGCTCGGCATTCATCATGGTAATTCACTCATGTCAGGTCTGAATTGTTTTCACGCCCAGCAGCTTGGAATTGTTTTTATTGAAAACCTGCAATGTTATCGTAGGGTATTTTTACAATTCAACGTTGTAAGCCTGCTGATCATTTAGTTAAATAACTCCTAACTAGGTTGCAGCACTCTACAGGCATTGAGCAAAATTTAGTGAAACAAACAAAAAAATATATTATCGACTTATCAGCCAGTCCTGCTGGACACCTGAGTGTTTTTTGGATTTTATGTTGGCCAGCCCTGTTGGACGTCCCATCGCATATGACAACTGCTGTGAATAAATCCGACCTCTGCGTGCTAATGGTGGTGGCCAGAAGAGCTAGCCTCGCGATCGCTAAGGAATAGCAGCAAATATCCAATCCAATCATTTAAAGGGTTAAGAATAATGGGGCTCAGAACATTATGTATATTCTGGGGCGTCACTCTGGGAGGGGTGAAGAGGGAGCTTTCCCCATAGAATTTAAAAATTGAAAAGACAGGAATTTTCATTGTCCTAGTTGGAAAATTCAACTGAAATTGAGCGTAAATTGCAAGAACTTGATCAGTTGAAACTAAAACTTTCTTTGTATATTTTGCTGTAATTTAAAACCAAATCAAAATGTGTGATTTTAAAACAAGCCAAAGGCGTAGTCTCACCTCGATGCGCTGGAGCCTCAGCGTGTGGTGTCGCTCCTCCACGTCGCGGAATGTGAGCTCGGCGTCCACCAGTGTGTTGCCGATGTCCGTGATGGCCTGCAGCACTCGCTTGAACGCATCCAGCTCGTTCACTCCGAGCTCCAACTCGTCCCTCAGCTCCTGCAGGAGGGGCAAGAAATCCGTGAACTCAAGATATTATTTAGATTGTCACATGAAATCCGTAGTTGAATCAATTGATCATCTACTGTTATTATTTCTTTCTCCTCCTCTAAAAATCCAAATTCATCCAGTTTTGTTTGTAAAGATGGGCTTGGGAGCTTTAACATATCCCTCACTACCTATACTTGATGGAAGAAAGTAAAATAATCCATTTTTTACTAATCCTCAAGCGGGCGCAAGCAGAGTTTTCCCCTGCACTCGTTTTTTTTTTTTTTTTTTTTTTTTTTAATAAACAGACATAGTAGGTATTGGCAGTTGTGTCCGGCTCTATACCTCACACGCCTAATTCCAGGGATCCCCTGAAGCTCTTTATACCCCACACCCCCCCCCCTTGGTACCTTGTAATTTGCAATTCAGTGATGCCGTGTCAGTTCACGGAGCACCCTCTCCCATAACGCATACAGAAATAGGACCTATTTTATACTAGAAAATTAGTTCAATTGAAATATTATACCTACCAAGTTGAACAATTAATTGCATCAATGATGAAATGTGATTCCTAATGAAGTTTGTCGACATCTGTCGTTATAAAACGAGTAAAATGGGTTAAATTTGTGCGATTCAGTGTTGCGGGGTAAAACTCCGAATGCGCCCTCTGCCGTTTTACTGGTGAAGCTCCCGCTCAAGGGATAAAACTCAAGATAAAACTTCTAAGCCTGGCCCTCGTCTGGAAAAAAGGGATCAAAAGTAAAAAGTAATCAAGATATGTATATTAACTCACACTCATCCGGTTCTGAAACGTGACCATGATGTCGCGGGTACTGGCGGCCAGCCGGGCGCCCAGCTCCGTCTTCCACTCCGTCGCGTGTTTCTTCACTTCTTCCAAAAACGGGGTGAGGTTCAACCTTTAACAGGAGTGTTGTAATTGTAAAATTAAAGATTGAGCTTAAATCCACTATCGATCCACTGATCTCTCTTTTTTACTGGTGTGTTGAGTCCCTACGCTATTTTCAAGACCAATAAGTTATGAAAAATAAGTCGTTTAATCTGCTTGTGTAGACCAATTAAAAATAAAATAATAACACTACTTTACTTGTTAAGTGTGAAATAGAAATAAGTATTCGACATTTTTGATGTGATGGTTTCCTGCGAAGGAAAAGTTAAAAAAAATCATAAACAGGTAAAAATCATTATTACGGAAGGTACTTGAACAAAAAACTTACCTGACACAATAAATATCCACATAGGGCCTCATAGATTCCATTTCTTCAATAACATTTGAATATATTGTAAAATTGTCATCATATTGAAGCAGGGTGGGGTTTTTTGCAGCAAATTTCTCAATTTTAGCACATTTATCAGAGAGCCAGATGTACTTGTATTTTCGCCATCTACAAAACATTTCCACATTAGATAATTAAAATTATGAAATTTATATAACACAAAACTAAAAGTCAAATTTTACAATGAATAAAATTAACTAGGCCAAAAATATTAACAACCAAATACTATTAGTTTTTTATGTAATATTTAAAATCTAAAACAAAAAAAAATTTATATTAAGTAAATAATCACATTATTTGCTCATCACATGCTTTCTGTGGCCCAATATAACATCAGTTTTTTATTACCAACCCACAGTAGTTTTTTTTCAACCCTGTGACAACACTCGACTTTCCTATATGAGGTTGCTTAAAAAGCAAAGACAAGGAAAAACAACCTTGATTTTATCAATAAACTCTAGAGCGCTCCAAGTGCAAGCACAATAAATGGCGAAGAATTTTAAATTTCGACAAATTGTTAGGTGGTTTCATCCAAAGAGTTTTGTTAAAAGTGTTTGAAATCCATATTATGTGTTACGGCATACCTGGAAAGAACTTTTCTAATATCTGCGCCTATGGTTTGGGCGAAATCGACAGTCTGTGACACGAGATCATTGACCTTCTGGACTCTGACCAGGTCGTCGTAGAATGAATACAAGTGTTCCCCGATGGGAGTTCTGACTGAAGGACACTTCACACACGTCCCGTCCATCCACCGAGGTATCTTCTTGAATCTGAGGGTAAAAAAGCCAGTAAAAAATTATTAAATAGAAAAATGAAAAATTTCATGAGCAGTGATCTGATATGATTACTCTTATAAATAGATTACAGTCATACTTTAAAGATACCTTGGCACCCCGTGTTTAACCACCTTGCATATTCAGGAAGTATGATTCCTCAGTATGAATAGTTTTTCTAGCAAAGCAAAAATTCTACCTATTCATTGTTCTCCTATTTGCCATGATACAAACGAAAAATTTTTCTTACTGAATGATCAATCCAATAATAATTTTAGTGAATTTCACCGGTAGGAAAGAATCTATTACTGTTTGTCTCTTGATGGTACCTAAGCCCAGGACCATCATGTATTTAATTTTTGGGTGCCCAGATACCAAAAAAAACACCATTTGTTCATTTTCACACTTGTATATATGCATATTGTATATCGCCGCTCAATGCTAACCTTTTGGAAAATAAATAAAATGCTGTATTATCTTTATTACTTCTTAACTAATCTTCATAAAACATTGTAAATAGTTTCTTCTAGTTAAGGTCTACAAGACATCGATTTTAAAGAGTACAATTTTAATAAACCTGTAGCAGAAAATCTGAATACTACTAGTTCCCAAAGTTATTTTAACAGAGAATGCAAAGAAAAAATATGTCGCTTATGACAGGTTTAAATATGTTTAAAAGCAGTTAAAATTCTCTGAGAACGCAGGTCTGCTGCAATGGGCATATTTCTTGATAAGGGAGGATGATGGCCTCTGCTTCCTTTTATTTGCCTGCCCACATGGGCTTTCGGCCTGTGCATGGAACGCTATCAAGCAGAGCAAGAATGACCGTACCGCCTAAAGTTTGCGGTAGTACAGTACACTCCCGATTATCCGAGGTCGTCGGGACCAAGGCTGCCTCAGATACTGAGAATCTCCGATGATGCGGAGGCTGCTTATATTTTGAGGACAAGAGTGTTACGAGATCACAATACATGTAGCAAGTGTAAATTTTCATCAATATATATTAGAGTGTATCCGTTATTAAAACAATTGTCATCACTTTATTTGAACATAATTTCATTTAAAAAATAACCATCAGTTACAACATACTCCGTCAAGGATAATCGCAAGTCGTCATTTAACATCTGTTTACATTCGCACGAACTTTTGTTAATTGTGGGAGTTCACTACCATAAAGGAAGGGTCAATCTAAGCCGTGCTGGTGTATTGGTGCGATTGGCATGACTCATATCTACGTCACTCTCATAAGGCCTCGTGCGGCAAACAGTTTGCCGAACATTTGGGCAAGAAGAGCAAGTCAAAGTCGCCATTGTTCGACAATACTGAACTCCCCCCTCACATCCAGCAGGTCAGTTTTTCCAATTGTGATTTTGATTCTAAACACAAATCTAGGTTAGGTTATTGTGACACATCATTAAATAGTTCTTTGAATGCTTATTAAAATTATTAATTTGAATAAACTAAAAAAACTAATAAATAACCAATCATTTTGTATTTACTTCAAAAGAAATGCATGTTTATCACATTATTATTATTATTATATTCCAACCGAAAAAAAAATTAGCTTAGAACGACCTTGGATAACCCGGAGTCTCGGGTAATCGGGGCTCAGATAATCGGGAGTGTGCTGTACAAGATTCTCACCGACACCAGATCTTGTAGTAACAAGACTACAAGATCATCCTTCACTCATCTGTCATTCATACTTGACTTAAAATACCTGCCTGGGTGGGTCGCCATGTCAAAAAAAGTATCAAAAAGTAAAGTATCAAAAGTACACTGCTGCCACTACCTGTCCATGAAGTCGCGGGAGGAGCTGATGATCATGTTGTAGACCTGGTAGGCCGTGGGCCGGGTGACGACGTCGGGCGGCGCCAGCTGACACTCGATGGAGAACAGCGCCGACTTGGAGCTCAGGTTCTTGTTGAACTTCTCCAGGTTGTTGATCATCAGTCTGGCGATAGAACGACATTATCATTTTTACGGTAAAGGCT
The DNA here is from genome assembly GCA_035578135.1 of Flexamia atlantica. Lineage (NCBI taxonomy): Eukaryota > Metazoa > Arthropoda > Insecta > Hemiptera > Cicadellidae > Flexamia > Flexamia atlantica. Next base: position 1,076,887 of record JAQJVK010000030.1, on the reverse strand, counting down.
TTTTTTTCGGTCTCAATGACTGTTACAACTATTTAGTATCTAGTAATTATTTAGTATCTAGTGGACCGAGCCTTGCTCAGTAATATTTTATGTTTACCAGGTCATCCAATAATTATAAAACAATTCGATAATATTGATGTATAAGTACACTTTTTTATTCCTCCATGCAATCTTTATTCCACATGCTGTATTTTACTATAAATGGCAGTAGTTTGCAAACAGCTGATATGATTACTTGATTTGTTAACAGTTTCATTGTTTATTTCATTGCTATCATGACAACTCCATAGCCAATGTTAAAATTTTACAAATTTAAAAATCATTTTATTACATTATTACATTTTCTCTGGCCAAGTAATCTGCATGGAACATGTTTTTTAGCCATAAAGTACTTATTTCCAAAACCTGAAGAAAATCCTTGGAGCTGGTTTTGAGATAGTTGTTCAAACATACAAGCATGCACGCATTACTCATATAAGCGTATAGGACAGTCAAAGCTAATGTACAGACTTGATGAGCACGTTGAACGTCTTCTTCTCGCAGCTGGTGTAGAGGAAGGCCATCATGGGCGACTTGCCCGAGCTGGTCTGCAGCACGAGGCCCTCCAGCTTGCGCAGGATCGGGCCGACCATGTTGTACGTCATCAGCAGCTTGGCCATGCTCTCCGCCCGCTGCTGCTCCACGTGCGCGAAGAAATCCTAAGACAAAAATAGTATATTACCTTACTAGGCTTGTCGTTTTGCTGGACGAGAATGATAGTACCCAAGTGAGCGAAAGCAAGTGTGAGATTTTCATGCAAGTACGGAAAAACTTCCCGGTCATGTAACATACAATAATTTTCATCATACTACTCAGAAAAAAACATATTTTCAATCATAACATAGTTCTTTCATAAACCAATACATATCTCAATCCTTCAAACCTAACCTATAACATTTTGATTTGGGTTTTTGCGGACATTTGCCATCACTGATTAGTAAAAAAAAAGTTTCACGACGTTTCACTTGTGATTAGTAAGAAACATCGTGAAACTTGTTTTTTACTAATCAGTGATGGCAAATGTCCGCAAAAACCCAAATCAAAATATAAAATCACCATCACCAACAATGAATTTCAAACAAATAACCTATAACAAACAGAACAAACATTTGCTACTGCTGCCACTACATTCCTCTATAAAGTAACCATTAAACAAGCAGTAAACGTTGTATGCTGCAAATCAGCTGATTTTTTACTTCCGTTTTGCCAGCCTATTACGGCAAAAAGTTTTTGCTGGATTTGTAAGGCAATGGGTAACTTTCGAGCCAACAAAAAGGAACAGAAAACAATAAAGCCTGGACAACAAACAGGATACAATTATTAGCAAATTTCCTACGGAATCGAGAGCTGTTGGTATCACCCATACAATGGCTCTGAGGCATTGAAAAAGATTGACCCCCAGATGCCAACACCATCCGTTCAAAACTTGTATTTAAGTACGTAGTTGTATTTTGGCACTCAGCACTCACAATTTGTCCAATTTTTTTCAAATTTGGTAAGAACATTCCTTTCTAAGACATCTAGTTCAAGTTTGTTGGGCAGAGAAATCAAAGTACCTTTACCCTTATTTTTGAGTAATAAATAACCCAAATTTGGGGGGTTTGGGCGCAAAAAGAGTAATATATAGGCTCCAAAAGTAAAAGTAAAGTGTATTTTATTAAAGGGTATAAAAATACAAAAACTAAAAGCGCTTTCCCAAAGGCAAAGAACTAAAAATATCTGATTCATGATTGATTTCCTTCAAATTTGGTAAGAACATTCCTTTCTTACCAAATTTGACATTCCTTTCTTACCAAATTTGACATTCCTTTCTTACCAAAATACCATCAACAAGTATTTTTAAAAAGCGTGTCAATGACTTGTTGCTAAGTTTGTATAGGGACGAGGCCGAGATTATCATCGCGCCAGATTACAGGCGAGACTGACTCTGACGACGGCCCCCGCTATGACTTGACCGTTGCACTGTCCGACTCCCGCTCGCCTCTCCTCTCCGCCCTCCTCCCCCCCGCGCCTGCCGAATTTCATGTCGTAGTGTTGCCATCAATCCATCACGTTTTTCACATCGCAAATTTTTTAAGTTTTTTTTTCAATTACATTTTGATTTTACTAAGTTTTACAGGTATAATAAATTTTATTCCAGTTCTCCCTCATTACAATTTTTTTTTCTCTTCAATCTAAAATAAGGTAATTTTATTAAGGACGCATCTCGAAGCTGACGCACAGGCATTTGTGCCCATGTTGGCTTATTCCATAGACCTTCTTAAAGTTTGTATTTTTTTACATCATATATTTTATAAGGTACTTTATAAGGTATATTTTATAAGGTATTCATTGCATGTAACTTATTCATTTATTTACTTTAATAATACATCAAGAAGCATCAAGGACTTTTTTTGTTATTTCAATGCAAGTACAGATAATTTTATTTTTTGCAATGTAATATTTTTGTAATTTTCTGGAATAAATCTCTATATTCATTCATTCATTCATTCATTCTACAGTATCTAGTTCAAGTTCGTTGGGTAAAAAAAATCAGAGCACCTCCAACTCCAGTTTTGGAGGATAAATATCCAAATTGGAGGTTTTTGGGCCCAAAAAAGAGAAATATAGGCCCTGAAAAAGGGTGTATATTTTATTAAAGGAAATAAAAATACAAAAACTAAAAACCCTCTTCCAAAGTCAAAGAACAAAAAAAATAATAATTGACTTATGACTGAAAATAAGAATTCAACACACTACAGCAGGATGTCTTCAGAGGATTTTGCTCTCTAACAGCTGCTTTTGTCATTTTTTTTACTGTAAATTTGGCAGAGATATTATTTCCTATTTTTTTATTTGCCGGTAAGTTGGGGGAATAGCTCGGAAGCCCCCTAACCCAATTACACGGGGGCATACAGCCCGAAATTCTGGGGTTTTTGGTAAATAAGCAATTTCAGCCCTGAACACTTTACTCTATTTGTGTGTTGCGTGGGTGCTTGTTACGAATACAATAACAGTTACTTTGAAAAAATCAAACACGTCTTGCAGTGGCAAAATCTTCATGAAATTGAGGCACGTAAATTAGAAACAAAAATCAGAGCTGAGGAAATTATAGGAAAAACTATTCCTAAAAAAGTTTTTAAAACTGTTAGCCTACGAAAAAACAATACGTGAAATCTAAAACAACTGCTCTCGCAATATATATCTATATAATAGTTTTCTGATCAGTCACAAAATAAACACAAACCTTACAAGGGGGATTTTGTTCAGGAAAGGGACAAAACTCAGCTAGCTTACCTGAAGAAATAATTTTCAAGTCAGCACAGAGAAACACTTAGATGCTCACATTGTTTTTCACTGATATTTCGTCCTCTAGGGGACTTCTTCGGAGAGAAGAGACTGAAAAGAGTCTCTCAGCAGGACGAAATATCAGTGAAAACTATGTGTGCATCTTAGTGTTTCTCTGTGCTGACTTGAAAATTATTTTTTCAGGTAATCTAGCTGAATTCTGTCCCTTTCCTGAACAAAATCCCACTCAGCCCATGGCTTTTCACCAAAAATACAAACCTTACAAGGCAGCCTGTAGTTGGGGTCCGTTATCGGCGGGAAGGAGAACAAATCAAACTGTCCGAGACTGAGTATCTTCTTGTCGACGTTGAACGAGACGTCGCCCATCTGGTTGACCCGGGACGTGACGTTGCGCAGCTTGTTCAGCGCGTCCTTGGCGTACTCCTCGATGCCCAGAGAGAGCCAAGTGTAGCGCGTCAGCCCCGGCTGGATGTGCTTCTCCACCTCCCGCAGGTGTTCCTTCATGAACAGCAGCTGCGGAGCAAACAACATTCATTCACTCATTTATTGCTGAACAATTACTCCTAACAAGTCCTTGGTGGCTTGTAAAAAAAAGACAAATACCCCAGTTGCAGCATACCTGCATACTCAGCAAATTTCAAATGCAAATAAACATATTAATCCAACATAACCATGTGAAATGAGTATACAGGTTTGCTGCAACAGGTATATTAAACCTGGGTGGTGGTTTTAATAAAATATTTAGTAGATCTAAGCTAGAAAAAGCCATTTACAGTACACCTCGGATTATCCGGATTAATGTGGCGGAACACCGATCCGGATAGCAAAAAATCCGGATTATCCGATGTCATTACAATATCGCCTAAATAGTGATCGCGTACCTTAGCCACTACTATATTTATGCTACAAACAGCGTATCAAGACTGTACATGTTAGTTTTCAAAATTTTATGAGAGTTTAATTTTGAAACAAATTTAAGAACTAAACTTCATTATTTATCATAATGAATATAATGTTAACTTTTACTGGACTTACGGTTTAGATTTGGAATAAAATGACAGATTAAAATAGTTAATTTATAAAGATTAAGTAAACATAACTCAAAATAACTCAAACTTGAAAATCATGACGAAACTTGAATTCACTCTAAACTTATTACAGTAACTCTTCTTAAGAAATTACGTATCAAATGATAGCAATAAACAAACTTGCCAAATTACCGTAGGCCTTTGTTGATTACTGCCAGCGCCCAGAATACCAGCGCAATCCAGAATACTACGTTCACGAAAATGCTGTAATAACTGTTTAGGCCATGTAGTTATTGTGATTACAAATGCGTACAATAATATATAACATTTGCATTTTACTTTTCAGAAGTCGCATGTCACCCATAAACTCGCTAAAATCATGTTTTTGCCGTGATTTTATTATTTTTTATTTCTCGGATGGACTGGTCCGGATAATCCGGGATCCGGATAATGTGCGGTCCGGATAATCCGAGGTGTACTGTACCAATGTTTTATCAAGAAATGTTAGGAAACAATGAAGATATAGAATTGTTTTTTATTTCCCATAAGGATGACATGGGGAATGAATATACAGGTTTGATGCCATCCCAGATAGCATGGAAGTATTCTGGAAATATGCTTTTGGTTTGCTTTTGGCATGCACATGCAAATGTGCATTGTTTATTATCCGATAATATGGTTGAATTATTCCATGCAAACCTTCAAAATAAGGTTCCAAAACACATTAGAAAAAATTCTTTCTAAATATGCCTTAGTTTCAATATCATTCGGCTTGAATATTTTCACTGTTTGTTATATGATAATATGTTTTAACTATTCCATGCAAACATTCAAAGTAAGATTCCAAAACACATTAGAAAAAATTCTTTCAAAATATGCATTAGTGTGCATATAATTCGGCTTGAATATTTTCACTGTTTGTTATTTGATAATATGTTTTAACTATTCCATGCAAACATTCAAAGTAAGATTCCAAAACACATTAGAAAAAATTCTTTCAAAATATGTATTAGTGTGCATATAATTCGGCTTGAATATTTTCACTGTTTGTTATTTGATAATATGTTTTAACTACTCCATGCAAACATTCAAAGTAAGATTCCAAAACACATTACAAAAAAATTCTTTTAAAATATGCATTAGTATGCGTATCACTTGGCTTGAATATTTTCACTGTTTGTTATTCGATAATGTATTTTAATTATTCCATGTAAACATTCAAAGTAAGATTCCAAGTCACATTAGAAAAAAATCTTTATAAATATGCATTAGTGTGCGTATCATTCGCCTTGAATATTTTCACTGTTTGTTATTCGATGATGTATTTTAATCATTGCATGCAAACGTTCAAGTTCAAGTTCCAAAGTACATTAGAAATGTTTATATTATATCATATGTTTTTATTTCATTGCATTACGGGAACATTGAAGAAAATTGAATACCAAATTAATGACAAAGTTGCAATAATTTTTGAAAGAAATAAATATTCTTCTCGGTAAGTATTTGTCATGATGGTATCTATTATTAAATTTAATTGGCTACACATCATTAAAATTAAATATTTTTTTAAAGGTATATTTCGGACCATGTTCTAGGTCCATCGTCAGCCTTTTAACTGGAACAGGTTATGTAAATTTACTTTGTGTGTCTTGAGAATCATATTTGAATATTCTTCCGAAGACATCGAAATAATTATAGGTATGATATTTTCTAATGTATGTAAATGGGATATCTGTCTTCTGACCGGTCGCATATGAGCACGTGACTTTGGTAGAGGGGTAATGCACGTGAATACACAGAAGGCCGTTTGTTGTCGTAGCGTCGGCGTTCTTATTGTAAAGGTACCACGCGGGAGCTGTTGACCACGGGAAAACCACCTCTACCGTCGAGATTCTCGGAATGGTCCGTGCATCCAACAATAAAGGAACGAGTTGACGGGTAAACTGGAAAGTTGGCTCGCCCGCAGACAATTTAAGTGACCATTTAGTCCATTTTACTAATTCTAAACTAAGTACAAATCAATGTATATCATGTGTTACAGGGTTAATGCACTTCAACCCTTAAAGACTCATGAACATTCACACCCTACACAATTTCATAATTCGCAATTATGCAATTGCAATAATTCATTTTCGCAATTTTTTTTCCTACTCACAACATACACTATACAACTTTTTTTATAAACTTTTGTTTGCAAAACATATTTATTACAACTTTACTTTTAAAAACTCGATCTTGTGTTTTAAAACATGTTGTACAACAAAAGTGTATGAAACAAAAATTTCTTTTGATCTTTCCATCACGGCTTGGGAAACCTGCATCCTGTTCTGAAACACGATTCTTCGGTTTTAAAACACGCTTGTTGTTTAAGTTGTTTAATAATTTTCAATGCTTTCTTCAACAAGTTCAAAACAATTAATATAATTGGTTGTACAACACAAGTTTATAAAACAAATTGTATAGTATAAACGCGGCTTAAGCTGTCTGATTACATGTGTTATTCCAAATGTTCTATGTAAAATACGACTATCCTCCTAAAGACGAGTTAAGATTCTTTGAAAATAAGTTTTCTCGATGCTTTTAATTCTACTCTTACTTTTAATCGCACAGTTCAGGGGCTAATTACTATATGGATAGTGAGTTTTAATTCTGTAACAAAAATTAAAAATATACAGGATGAGTCAGACCACCCATCCACCTCTTGTAACGGGAGAACGGTTTAACGTAGAAACTAATTTGCTTTTGGAGAATTCACTAAAAATATTTTCATGGTGATTTATCTTTAGGGTGTTCCAAAAATGAAGGTCATGAGTTTGAATCTCATAATTTTCTTTCCAATTCACCAAGTTGTAGGATTTTTGAAGGCCTTCAAAATGGTATGCTTTTTGGCGTATGTTGCTATTTGAATTTTTTTATTTTCTGGGCTACCAATATTTTCAAAGAAAATTCCCGAAAATTTGATATTATCAAAACATTGACATGTGACATATCGTTGGTAATTAGGCTGAGTTACCAAGGATTAAGGGTTTTGAATCAGAACTGAAAAATATTTAATGGTTTGGCGTATGTTGCTATTTGAATTTTTTTATTTTCTGGGCTACCAATATTTTACAACTCAGCCTTTTTGGTTTGTAAATATAAATAAATAAATAAATATCTTTAATTATAAGTACAGGTAGGTGACTCTTATATTTTCTTCTTAATTCTAATTAATTATTATTGTTCAAGATGGCGTCATTATAATTAGTGTGATACTAGCCTATTTAATACTTAAATTTGAAATAAAAGAATGGTAATCTGTTACAAAACTATTATTTATTCAACAATAACAATAAATATGAATATCAAAATTGAACTCTAGGGGGAAGTACAAGGATTATTACAGTGGATGGGGTTAGATAAAATTATTTATGCTAATTGGATTAATATGGTACAATTTAAGGGCATTAGCTCAGTTCTTGAGAAGCATGATCTCTTCACATAGGGTTCTGGGAATCGTGCGGGCATGACATTGAAAAATTAATTTGTTTGAATATCACAATCATAAATACTTTTAAATAGAATAAATAATTTTGATAATAATATAAATTGCCAATTCTGATCTCTTTTTATATTTAATTAAATCAAGTCTTTGTTTGAAAGTCTGTTCCTCTTCAACAATGGTTGGTGAAGTAAATTTTGGATTGGTCTTACCAAGAGTTTATCTCTTCACCCTGATCTTTTCTTCAGATAGATAAATTTGGCCACTTAAAGGGGAATCAACTAAGATCAGGTTTACCGCTGGCTAACCAAAAAAAAAAATCTACTAATTAAGGGGGATGAAATTTAAAATTGGAACGAGGTCCAGGTACAATGAAGTTAACACTTGGCCATCTCTCTCTGGAAAAAGAAGCTGGAGTCCTTTACAATGGTTCCACTTTTCACTTTAACAATGTAACACATGGTTCACTAACTTGGTCTTTGGTAAACACTTCACTGAATTATTAGAGATCAAATTTTGAAAAACATGCTATATAAAATAGATAATTTGAGATAGCGTTCCCTGACCCATAAATATAAATTATATTAAATTATGAATACAGCTGATCTAACTTAACTTATCTAAAATTTTTATGGTAGATGGTAATAAATTAATGAATGATTTTAGGAAAATAACATTATCAAATAATTTATATTAACTGAGTGATATACTAGGTTGACATATTATATACAAATAATTATTAAGCTGTGTGTTTGTTTATTTATATGGGTGTTCATTTATGAAATTTAAATGTAAATGTTTGTGAACTATTACAATATCCCCTCAGAGTTGAATTAATTTAAAGAATTGAAATTAATGAAAACTCGATAATAATAGGAACAAATATTTACAAAACTATACTAAATGATAAAATATTTATTTATAATTTAAAATGATGATTTCTTAAAACTAAATGGATTATATGACCTAATATTTACAATCATAACTTCAGGTCCTAATACTGTCCACGCGCACTTCACTTATTTCAAATTTTGTTTCACTGTTCAACATTTATTACACTATTGTTTATATTTACTGGAGTCTTTTATCCCCTCAATCCATAAATAAACAAATTAATCTACAACTTTTAATTAGTTGTCCGTGTATTGTCCAAATGTTTATATAACTGTTAATAACACTATTTACACTGTATTTATTGTTGATCTCGGTTTGGCGTTATATATTTTCTAAGAGCAGTTACATGGTAGGGTCCAAACTCTTGTTCTTCATTTAACTTTTGTACAAAATAAGTCGAATGTCCCAGATACTTGAGATGCGGTACGGTCCTTCGTATATGGCGAATAGTTTGGCTGTTTCTCCAAATGCTGCATTTGATAGTTGATGATTTTTGACCAATACCAAATCGTTTAAATTGAATAATGTTGGTAATACACCGCGGTTAGCTCTTCTTGCTCGTGTTCCCTTCTTTTCTCGGATCCGTTGGGAGGCGAGGAATATCTTCTGTTCTAGTGGGACATCTTCTGAAAATGGGTTTTCCACATATCGTTCCCAGAACCTGAAATCTTTTCTTCCTAACTGTAGTTCATTCGGACTGAATCCTGTAGTTTCGTGAGGAATTTCGTTCAAGTATTCATTAATTTCTGTTATACACTGAGCCCATTTTCTGTGTTGTCTTGAGCAGTATGTTCTTAAGCAGCGCTTCACTTCTTTAATAGGTCTTTCGGCCATATTAAATTGGGGATGGTACACAGGGTTAAATATTGGAATAATATTGTTTTCTTCTAACTTTCTTATCCATTTGTGGCTCTTAAATTGCGTACCGTTATCACTTTGGATCCTCTGGGGTATTCCATGTTCTATAAAGTGTTGGTTAAACAATTTATTTAGTATGGTTTGTGTGGTGGCACGCTGCATTGGGTATAATTTGATAAATTTAGTGAAAATGTCCAGGACAATTAACATGAATTTCACATTTCCTCGGCCAGGCGGCAAAGGACCTATAATGTCGATAGCTAACTGTTCGTTCTTCTGATTACAACTGATACCTTGAGCGAAACCTCTTGGTGGATGAGTATCATTTTTGCACCGTTGGCACGAGTCACAGGATGCCAGGTATTGCCGGATTCTTCGATTCATGTTCTTGAAAATGAAACATTCTCTGAGTAAATCAAAACATTTCTTAGACCCGCAATGGAGGTAGTAGCAATGACACTCCCAAATAAGGCGATTTATGATGGTTTCTGGTACTACTATGAGCCATTTATTAAGGTGTTTTTGGTATAGTATTTCCTGGTGTAATTTATATGATTGTTTGATTTTTGTGTGTTCAGGTGTATCTTGGGGTATTAATAATATTTGACGAATCTCTTGAAGGCGGGGATCTTGTGACTGTAATTTCCCAATGTTTCGGAGATCTTCTTGTAGTCTAGGGTCTGGAATTCTTCTAATATAATTGATAATTAATTCTCTCTGAGATGTTTCCTGGTTCTCTTCAACTGGGTAACTTATTCTGCTCAGGGCGTCGGCTGTCGAATTATCGGCTCCTTTACAGTGATGGATCGTGAAATTGTACTCTTGAATCGCCAATGCCCACCTTGTTAATCTATTATTCAAGAGTTTACAGGTTTTTAGAAATGTTAATGCATGATGGTCAGTTATGATGTTTAATTTTGAGCCCAATATTATATACCGTGTTTTCTGTAAACAATAGATGATGGCGAGTAATTCTTTTTCAGTGGTCGTATATCTTTGCTCTGCTGGCTGCAGTGTCCGTGATAAAAACATAATTGCTGCTTTGTCTCCATTATCTCGGTATTGAAATAAATGTCCGCCTATCGAAAAATCTGATGCATCCGTTTGTAGGTAGAAGGGCTTCGTATGGTCTGGATGGTGAAGAACATTCATTTTTAGAAATAGGTTCTTAACTCTTTGAAAAGTTTTATCATCTTCTTCGGTCCAGATAAATTTTTGTTTCTTTGAGGTGAGGCGTAGTAAGGGTTGGATTGATTCTGAATACTTGTCAATAAATTTATTATAATAGTTAATGCATCCCAAAAATGATTTTAACTGTGTCCTATTTTTAGGTGTGGGGAAATCGAGGATTGGTTTGACCCGCTCCTGGTCCATTTCCAAACCGGTTTCTGTTAATGTGTACCCCAAGAACGGAACTGAACTTTGACAAAATTTTGATTTTAAAAACTTTATCGTCATATTTGCTTCAGCTAATTTATTGAAAATATACCTCAAATGTTTTAAGTGTGTTTGGAAGTCGGGTGAAACTATACAAATGTCGTCTACATAAATTAAGGTGAATTTTTCTACTTCCTCATCGAAAACTTTGTCCAATGCCCTTACTAATGCTGCCTGAGATGTGTTGATTCCAAATGGTGTAACTTTGTAGTGGTAGGTCTTTCCTCGGAACTGGAATGCTGTGTATTTTCTCGATTCTTCAGATAGTGGAACTTGCCAATATGATGAAGTTAGATCGATACTACTGATAAATTTTGCACCTTGACATTTTGCTAATAATTCATTGACACTTCTATTACATTCGTAATCTGGAATAATAATTTCGTTCGCTTTTCTAGCATCCAAACAAAGTCTTATTTCACCAGTTTTCTTGACGACCGGGATAATTGGGTTTATAAAAGTGCTGTTGCTTCGCTCTATGATCCCTAGGCGTTCCATTTCCCTTATTTCTCGCATGACTGCGTCTTGGTGTGCTAATGGTACTGGGTAAGTATGACATTTAAAATTTTGAGGATTTTCGACTCTTAATACATGCTGGTATTTGTTACATAACCCAGGTTGGTCGGAGAATACATCTTGAAAGTCCAATAACAAATCAGTTAATTGTTGTTTTTGAATACTATTTAGATTTAAATTATTTTTGAGGGATTCTGTAATTATTTCAGGGGATAATTCACATGATGTTCTGGGGTTTGTTTCTTCAATATAATAACACTCTTCGTATGGATCTTCATTGCAGCAGTAATCTTCTAAATTATCCACATTTTTATCATTAGTGATTATATGGCATAAAATTCCAGCTCGATTTGTGTTATTGAATTGAATTACTAAATCTGTATCATTAATATTCATATGCATTTCACCCTTTTCAAAATTTATCTTCATCTTCCAGGCACTAAGTGTATCTATCCCGATAATTACTGATTGTATTAGTTTTGGTACTACGAGCATTTGTGTTAATATAGTTTGTTGACCAATGGTAATAGGAATCATTACGATTTTTGAAATTTTCCGGGATTTTTCATTGGTTGCTGTTCTAATGTGCATATTATTTACTGGTAATTCTTCTATTTTTCCTAATTCACTCCGATTTGATATGTACCAATCTTCTGCTAGACATGTAATGTTAGAACCTGTATCAATGAGAGCTGTAACTTCTTTGCTTTTGATCTTTATTCTTATTTCGGGGCATTTTTGCGATATAGTCGTATGAGTATTTTGTTCTGTTTCTTCTTCAAATAAAAACTCCCGATCACAATAAATATTGCTCAAAGTTAAACTATTGGTATCTGATTCATTATGCATGTTATTTACATTATTTACAATTTCAATTGACCTCTTATGTCCGATTTTTTTCTTATTTTGCACTGAAGATGTGTTCTTCTGATTTGAGCTATTTACATGGAGAATGAGGTCACCACCATCATCAGTGCCTCTCAGTTTAAATCCTGATTATTTTCCTCTGGCACTAGGTTTGCGTTCTCCTCAATAATGGCAGCGCACACCTGGTTTTGTTCTTGTGTCGGGTGGTATCTAGGCAGTGGTCTTCTCTCTTCAGACGGCGGTTGGTTTGATGGTAGATTGGGAAACTGTCTTAGGTCACGGTAATCGTTTCCAAATCGATGGCGTCGGTCGTCTCTTTGGTACCGATTATCGTGGTGGAGGTGATTCTCATGTCTCCGATTGTACGGGTGGTACTTAGGTGTGTACGCTCGATTGTCCGTGTTTCTTTCATTGTAGTGTTGGTTATGACCTTTTCTACCGTGTTGGTGGTGGTTTCTATTTACATGATTTTCCTCAGGTGTATTTTCCTTTTTATGTTTATGGTTTTCGTTCCTTTGATGGTTAGGTGACCTTGCTTGTTCTCGCAGATCTTCTCTCTGGAGTAGAGCTTCAAAATCGCAGACCGTCTGAATATTTTGAACTCTATAGGCATCTTGGATTATGTCTCCAAAGTGGTTTGATAGGCAATCGAGGATTTCTTTTTCGTCCAGGGGAGGGTTTAGCGATTTAAGGGTCAACACCCGCTCTATAAAATACTCTGATCGGTTCAGATAACCATTTGGCCGATATCGTTCATTTTCGATCCGTTGTTTGACGCCTCTTTGGATATCTCGGTTCCAATATTTCGATTCAAACATATGTTGAAAATCATCCCATGTGTGAATATCAGTTTTGATTAAATTGAACCACTTAGAGGCATGTCCTCCTAGGCACATTTCAATGAGATCAACTAGGCTTTCCGCACTATTATTTTCTGGATTTAACTGTAGGTTTTTCTCATAATATTTCTTAAGTTTGTTTAGAAATTCCTGGGAATTATGTGTCTTTCCATTAAATTTTGGGTGGGTCATTTCCGGTGTTAATGTCGATCTGCCGTTACACACAATATTAATAGGGACGGGCGCTTGTGTTGTTTGAATGTTGGGTGTAGTAGGTATTTCTAATATTTTCTTATGACACGCCTCCACGGACTCAGCCAATTTCGCAATTTGGTATTCATTGGATTTAATGTTTGGGTTCAGTTCTAATTTGACTTGGTTGATTTCAGCTGTTACTTGTTCTTTGATTTGTGTATAATTTTCCTTACAAATGTTTTCTACCTCCCTGTGTGTCTCTAATTGAATCTGTTTAATTTGTTCAGTGATTTTTAATTGGGTTTTACAATTTTCTGATACGATGATTTGACTAACCTCCTGTTTATGTTGAATGAGGTCTTGTATTAAATTTTCTCTGATTTTGTATTCCCCTTGTTCTAATTTAGTATCAATTTGATCGACTTCCTTAGCCAAATTTTCCTGAAGAATTTTAAGTTGATTTATGTCAGTTTTAAGATTTGACTGTTCATTGTGAATTTGCTGAATTTGATTTTCGACCCGGGCAGAGTGATTTTGAAATTCAGATCTTAAGTTTGCATGTTGTATTTTAATATCAGATTTGATTGCGTTCATATCGGCTTTAATTTCATTTCTTAACTCGGTTTTAAGCGCATTCATGTCAGTTTTAATCGCAGCATTGCTCGATTTAATTTCATTCATGTCGGTTCTAAGTGCATTGATCGCCGCTGCTATTTGTACGAGTGGGTCGACACTGTCGACAGCTGATTCAGTACGAGTATGGTCTGGAATCAGCACAGGAGGGACGGTACTTGTGTCGCTCGTCAAAGAAACTAGCGTTCTGATTGGTTGTTCCGTTCGGTATATTTCGCTCAATGACGATGTAGCGGGGGAAATCGCCGCGGAAGTAGTGGTAGCACTGATTGAGGTTGGCGTTGGTGTTGAAGTGGGAGACGCCGGCTGGGACAAAATGGCGGAACGTTCTGACATTTCACTCACGGCCGAAATTGTTGTCTCATTATTAGAATCACTCGCGTTGTCGGAATTATTTGAGTCGCCTACCGAAACAATGTTTTCTTTGTTCACTGACGGGTCACTGTCCGATTCGCGGTGTACATTTATTGGTTCCGTGTTATTGCCGAATAAAACAAAACTTGTCTGCTCGGACTGCGTCGTTGAAACTTTAGGTTTGTCGGTTGATCTTAAATGGTATTTATGTTCGTCGCCCATATTGAGGTAGTAAGCACGCAATTAGGATTATTATACAATAAATTGGATATTATACTTATATCTAAATGAGGTGAGATGAGTCTTAATCTAGGCTATCTCCTACAAAATTATCTTCTTGCTATCTCAAATAATGTCTGCGATCATTAACTTTTCATTGTCAATGCCCTTACGTTGCGGCGCCAATTACAACTCAGCCTTTTTGGTTTGTAAATATAAATAAATAAATAAATATCTTTAATTATAAGTACAGGTAGGTGACTCTTATATTTTCTTCTTAATTCTAATTAATTATTATTGTTCAAGATGGCGTCATTATAATTAGTGTGATACTAGCCTATTTAATACTTAAATTTGAAATAAAAGAATGGTAATCTGTTACAAAACTATTATTTATTCAACAATAACAATAAATATGAATATCAAAATTGAACTCTAGGGGGACGTACAAGGATTATTACAGTGGATGGGGTTAGATAAAATTATTTATGCTAATTGGATTAATATGGTACAATTTAAGGGCATTAGCTCAGTTCTTGAGAAGCATGATCTCTTCACATAGGGTTCTGGGAATCGTGCGGGCATGACATTGAAAAATTAATTTGTTTGAATATCACAATCATAAATACTTTTAAATAGAATAAATAATTTTGATAATAATATAAATTGCCAATTCTGATCTCTTTTTATATTTAATTAAATCAAGTCTTTGTTTGAAAGTCTGTTCCTCTTCAACAATGGTTGGTGAAGTAAATTTTGGATTGGTCTTACCAAGAGTTTATCTCTTCACCCTGATCTTTTCTTCAGATAGATAAATTTGGCCACTTAAAGGGGAATCAACTAAGATCAGGTTTACCGCTGGCTAACCAAAAAAAAAAATCTACTAATTAAGGGGGATGAAATTTAAAATTGGAACGAGGTCCAGGTACAATGAAGTTAACACTTGGCCATCTCTCTCTGGAAAAAGAAGCTGGAGTCCTTTACAATGGTTCCACTTTTCACTTTAACAATGTAACACATGGTTCACTAACTTGGTCTTTGGTAAACACTTCACTGAATTATTAGAGATCAAATTTTGAAAAACATGCTATATAAAATAGATAATTTGAGATAGCGTTCCCTGACCCATAAATATAAATTATATTAAATTATGAATACAGCTGATCTAACTTAACTTATCTAAAATTTTTATGGTAGATGGTAATAAATTAATGAATGATTTTAGGAAAATAACATTATCAAATAATTTATATTAACTGAGTGATATACTAGGTTGACATATTATATACAAATAATTATTAAGCTGTGTGTTTGTTTATTTATATGGGTGTTCATTTATGAAATTTAAATGTAAATGTTTGTGAACTATTACAATTTTCAAAAAAAAAATTCCCGAAAATTCGATATTATCAAAACATTGACATGTGACATATCGTTGGTAATTAAGCTGAGTTACCAAGGATTAAGGATTTTGAATCAGAACTGAAAAACATTTAATGGTTTAGAAAATACAGGGGTTTTCGTAAATATCTTAAATTTTCATAAGAATGGCAGCTATTTTAAAACGAGATGAGGTAATTTAGTTCTGTTTTCACCATAATGTTCCTTTTAAGAAGACCTTTTGCTATTAATTCACAAAAATTCGGAGATTCAAATTCTTGACATTGATTTTTAACACCCCCTGTAGATAAATCCTCATGAAAATATGTTTAGAATTCTTCATATTTATGCAAATTAGTGGAGAATAATTTTATTTGGCGTTTTTATGTTAAATCGTTCGCCCGTTCAATAGGTGGACGGGTAGTCTGACTCACTCTGTATATATTAACTTATAGACAAACCAACTTACGAGAAAATTTTGAATAATCCAGGTTATTTGTATTTTGGTGCTTTAGGTCTAAAGGTAAGTACATTGCTCGGTAATAGAACTGGAGGATTGTTTATGATAAATTCATTAATATTTTTATTGTTTATGATGAAGGAAAAGTTTTAGTTTGTTTAAGCCTATAAGCTTATGAGCATCTTGATAAACAGCTAAAAATATGATTTTATCTACGATCTATATAGTGGCGTACCCAGGAGAACAGCTGCCCCTATAAAACCAAATACATTGAAGCAATAAGCAACGTGGCCCAGCCCCTTAGCGTAATAGCGGCCTAATTAAAACTAGAATTTACTTTTACACCTTCAGAAAATTGTCAAGACGGAATCGTTTTACCGATACCAGGTAAGAAGCAAGAGCTCTGGTGGCTTTGGGCCTATGATTTAATTTGTAAAACTAGAATATGGGATTTCAACAGTAGGGCTAATATACATAAATTGGTGAAATAGGTAGCACGAATTAACCGACCACGGGTAACAGTGGCAATAACTCTATAATGAATTTCTGTTACCCTTGGCGGCCACCAAATGCATAGTAATTGAGGTCATCCCACTATTCCCAAATCAAACCCCACTGTCACTGTTATCTTCAGGTATAGGATATATTTTCATTAATATTCGAGAGTAAATCTGAGTGAATTTAAACACTAAGGTTGGCACTGTAGTTAAATGCATTGAACGATAATCAGAAAAAATTGAACAAGAGAAGGAGTGAGCTAAGTCAGTCAACGTATTGACTAAGCCTAGTAATTAAAGAACCTGACAGTTACGTTCTAATTCATTTTTCATAAGTCTGAATTTTCTTTTGAAAGATTCTTCTATGTCAGGCAAAATCTATGTTTAGTCGTTTCAAAATAATAGGAAATCATACTTAAACTTCAGAAAATATCCCCAGTCTACAAAATAAATAAATATGCTAATGACCTATTAGTTTAACTTCTGTAGTCAACATTATTTGTCATTCTAAGAGCAAAAACTTCACATTACAGTATACTTATGCTGATTATATTTGTGATTTTATGTTTGGCTATCATGGTGCCAGTTTATCAGAACAATTATCATTATACTATACTCAACTATAAAGGACCGATTGGTGATTTGGATAACCCGAGTACTAGTCATGAATAGTGACAATAGAAAAGAAGACCATAACATATTTATGTTTGTTGGTCATTGACATATTTATTTTATGACTTTATTTTTTATCTTGGAATAATAGGTTTTTAGGACAGTTATTTTTAATTTAAAACAACATATTAAAAAATCATTTACGATGCAGTAAACCATTATCGGAAAAAATGGCTTAGATTGTTTCTGAAGGGTGAGACCGGCGGCGGCGACCGCGGGTTCAGTGCACTCACTCAGGCCACGTGATGCGGCGCGCTAGTCCCTTTGTGTCTACCGGAAGGGATTTTTGCCTAACGAGATTGCAAAGTCCCCTTGCATATTTGGGCATCAAGAGGGGTTAGTTTTCCCACTTTCAACTAAACTGCTGAGGGGTTAGTTTTTCAACTGTTCTCTGAAGGACTGCTCATTTGTCATATGTAATGACAAAATTAAAAAGCGTTTATCTACAAATATCTCTTTTTCTTAGGATAAAGAGTTGAACTTCACATAAAAAGTTCATAGATATTAAAAATCTCGGGTTTTTAACTAGTAACATTGAAACATTTAACAAAGTAAGTAATTTATGACAACCTGTTTACCCTATACTCTTATATGAGCAATGTTATTTTGCGTACTTGCTCGGTTGGTTGGTTGGCTACACAGTTATCTCAAAAACGGCTACACGATGATTTCCTTCAAAGTCTGGAAATAAGTTATTTATGACTCAAAACGTCTTTTAAGCAGATTCCTTGGCCAAAGAAAATCTTATAACGTAATAAAATTAAAGTTTAGTAAATAATGTTAAAATTTTAACGTTGGCATTATGTGTTGCCATGATAGCAACGAAAATAAAGAAGGAAAGTGTAAACAAATGAAGTAATCATAACTGCTGCTTGCAATCTACAGCCATCAAGGAAAAATACAGTGAGTGGGATGAAGAGTTCATGGAGCAATAATAGTATATTTCACTACTAGTCACGAAAGTAGCCCATTTCGGGGCAAGATAGTGTTTTACTTGCGAGGCGTAAGCCGAGCAAGTAAAACACTATCGAGCCCCGAAATGGACCTTTTGTGACGAGTTGTAAACAGTACTTTTCACACGATGCATATAAGTGACCAAACTTATAAAAAATGATCCAACGTTTCATAATTTAGTCATTTTTCTATAAGTAAACACAATACGGCTGAACTGTCTATTTTAGTTTATAAAGTCAGCTGGTTGAACTGTCAGATTAAGGAATTCGTTTGTTTGGGTACGGCAATATTTTGTTTTGGTACGGAAATGTTTTGTTTGGGTACGGGAATGAAATGTTTAGGTACCGAAAAAGCAGCTGATCGTATCTTGTTTTGACGTAAGGAAATCGAGAGTTTTCGTAGATCTCAGCTGTACGGTAACGGGCAATTTTCGTATACAGAGTGCATGATGAAAAACAGTTTTCTATTTATCAATTTTATGACATTGACATATTTTATAAACTGGATGAACTGGTAAACATGAAATAACACCGAGCGAGGCTTGGTCCACCAGGTATTATTCCCATGATAATTGATTTTTGCAAGTCATAGTTGAGAGGGCCAATTTTGTACATAGCACCCGATACTTCCGTATTTCGTTACATCCATCGGGCGAACTCCGAATAAAGAAGCGCGACGAAGTATAGTAGTAAGCCTAATACAATTTATACGGGCATCACAATCCTTAAGTCAGCATTTAAAACACTACATCCTATTACTTTATTTCCGTATCCGAAATATAATAGAGGACGATTTAGCTTAGAGTCGTTGATGATCAGGAGCACCCCGACGATGAGTGTCAAGCCGCATTTTCACTATCCTATATGTACTTAATACAATAAGGGTTTTCTCTATTAGATCCCTTTTTCAGCTGTCCTACTTAACCGAATTTGATGATTGAAGTGTCATTTTAAAGCTTATAGTGTAGTGCACCGGCGACTGACAATTAAAATGGGCATTTCTTTTACGGTTTCGACCCCCAAGCCTTTGATTTATTTCTAGAGGGCGCTTTCAACGCTCCAGTGCTGACCAACTTGCATTAGGTTTAACGGTTTTAAATGTGATTTAACGGTGTAATTTAACAGCTGATTACCTTGAAATGAAGTTTTCTCAAGTCACATTGTAAACAAATATTGACCTCGTGAGGAACATGTTGAAGCTTGAAGGGTTCAAACAAAAGGTATTTTGAACCGGATGTTTTCGTTTTGGGAAGATCGAAAGCCATTAATTCGTTGATTTAATGACACCACTGAATTATGCCATTAATCCTTCCAAACTTAAACTAACTTATACAGTTCTTAGAAAATTAATTAGGGCTACTTTTATTGGTAATTGTAGCCAAATTGAGGCAGGTAAATAATTATTTATAGTAAATATCCACGGTCGACAGATTTCAAATATATTGTAAATTTTAACCCTCTAACAAAAAGAAGAAGGAGGCACATATAAAAACGAGTCGACGAGATAAGGAAAAATATGCGAAACCTTCGGCAAGAACAAGAGAACTGCTGAGAGACAGGACTAATTGAAAATCAGAAAAATATTAAAATGCGCAATTCGCGCATGGGCCCCCAAGAACTGTACTTCCGCCATTTTATACTGTTGTGCGAGAAGACAACCGAATTCAAAAACATAGTGCTTGGGCGATGAATAATTTGTGTTTTGTTCAGTTGGGCCTTTATTTATTTTGTGAGATCTTTAAATTTCAAGGTTAATTTGATTAATAAAGGTGAGTTTTAAGCCATGGCATTTATTGTACTGAAGGTGAGTTTCATACAAACCGTGATAATCTTTGAATGCGTAATTTGCGCATGGACCCCCTATTACAACTTGTTTTCCAAACTTGTGTTGTACGACCCATGATTTGAACATGTTTAAGAACGTAATGAAAAATGTTTAACAAAGGTGTACAACTAGCTTGTTTTACAACTATAAATCGTGTTTTACAACAGGTTGCGGCTTTCCCGACCCGTGTCGGAAAGATAAAAGGAAATGTGTGTTGTATAACCCTTTTTTGTGCAACATGTTTAATATTTACTTCAAACGTTAAACTTGTTTACCAAAAATCGTTTATACTTAAGGTCAGTTCGCTTCCTGATATCAGGTAGACAAGTGCTGATTTTGACTAGGTTGTAATGCCTCTCTAAGTGACCGAGTACAATTTATCTCGAATAACCAATTTTCAATTTTCTTACAAAATACATTTAAAGGGTTACATTTTCAAAAATTAAATAATGAAATTAAATAGGTATTTTAATTATTGTTCAGTAAGTTATGAAAGTTCGTAAAATATGATTGTGTTTAAAAATTATTAAACAAGTTTTACAACAAGCGTGTTTTAAAACCAAAAAATCGTGTTTTACAACAGGTTGCACGTTTCCCGAGCCCTGTCGGAAAGATCAAAGGCAATTTTTGTCTCATAAACATTTGTTATTGTCTACAACATGTTTTAAAACACAAGATCGAGTTTTAAACAAAAGTATTGATTTATTTTATCATCAGTGGCAAAAGTATAATAAAATAGTTGATTGGATTTATGTGTTCCACATAATTGAACATAACCTTTGAAATATTTGAGGTATGAAATTAAAACTTGATAAATAAGAAATTAATTAATTTGGAATTCGTGGGTCATCAAATCACTCTTTTGTCGCAGTTAAAATCGCAAGCGATGTTAAAACCGGTCCGGAAGGCGCGGTGGTGGCGGCGCACGGCAGCCGGCGAGCGCAGCGTGGTGGTGAGAGGGTGGGAGTGGGGGATGGAAGCCATTTTGCCACGTTCGTTGCTTCGTTTTCTTCTGGGGTATGGTCCAGCTGAGGTGTTATTTCCTTATTTTTGTGCTCTGACTGTCGTTCCGAACGCTTGCCATCGCGCGAGTTTACCATTTGGCTTTGCAGTTATTTTGCAGCTAGTACCAAGCTTCTCAACCAACCACTGACCAGGTGAGAGAAATTTCTTCATTTTAACTGTGACATCAACATTACTCATTAGGGGAGAGTGGGGAAGGTTCATACAAAATCGCATCGCTCAACTTTAAGTAATTTTAGCTGCCTTATTTGCAAATGAATTTGCTGAAATTTGATTCTAATATTGCATAGCATCTAACCATTATCATGACATATAAATGAACGAAATATTTTTTACCCAAAACAATGCACTTAGTATGAAACTATCCCAAATTCATACCATTGGGACAGTTTCATACTTCTCTGGGGTAGATTCATATAATGGGAAAATAAAATAATAATAATAATAATAATAAAATAAATAAATAAAATGCATTAAAACTTATTTTGTTGATTTAAAGCCATTTAAAAACTTAATACTAACAATAATTTGGCTTAAAAGTAGGCTTTTACAATGTTTTGTTAAAGTGTCAACAGTAAAATTGAACCTAAGTCTTGCTCCACAATTTAAGTTGAGGAAGTTTTTGTACAATTTCTTGCAAATAAACTTACTATCAATAACAATTAGACCTGACAACATTACCTGTGACAACATTTTTATCTATGTCAGCTCTTTTAGTTAATTTCCTGTAATTTCTCACCATTTGTCACCCAAAAGAAATTTAAAAAAATAATGTTTTGGGTTTTACTGTAGGCTGACACTTCAATCAAGTATTTTTATATTTTTACAAAGATAAATAATTCAGTTTTGATAAATAGTAAGTAGTAAAGACAAATAATGTTGAAAACTTCCCCATTAGGCATACTGTATAAAACTGCAGTGCTACTGAATGAAAGTGCCCCAGGTGAAGTTATGTTATAAATCCCCTTGTGACTTTTTTATAAGTTAGAATTGGATATCTACAGTTTCTGTACATGTAGACCAAACATTGAGCTGTCTAATAATGCTTTAATAATAGGCTAGCAAAATTATTTAAAGAATTTAACCATATTTATACCTTTTACTCTTTTTCTTTAAAGTTGTAAAAAAAACTTTTCTCTTGGATTCCAGTAGGCTAAATGTTAAATATTTCTCTACATATTTAAAATGTGAAAAACATTGGGGAATTGAAACTTTTATAGGAAGTAGTACATGATGAGGCCGAGACCTAAAGGTGGTATGAATGATTGTTTCTTGCTCTTCTGTAAGGCGAGAAATTAATATGAAAGTGCCCCTATATGAAACTGCCCCACTCTCCCCTACAAATTAGGGTACAATCTTCTTGTTTGGAATGTCTTGTTTGTATTCGTACAATGATGCAAAATGAAAAAGAACTTATCTAGTAACTTAAGATTTTTCCTCTTAATTATAGGTACCGTACCTATCTAAACGAAAATTGAATCATGTAAGTTAATAGGATTGAGAAAATTAATCATACTAAGTTGCGGCAAACCCTTTTTTCTGTTGACTTCTCAAGCCATCTCAACCACAACGATTCACCATAGTCTTTGAAGAGTTTATTAATTTTCATTTTGAAATTTGGTGATAATTTGACATACCGTAGTTATGTAATTTGCAAGGAAAGGAACAGTGCAACACCTTACTGGAATATAATAATGAGGATACCATATTTAACGATTATGCCTATATTAGTTTTTTCCTGTATTATTTTGTTGCTGCTGGCTGATGAAGCATCTGTATGAACATCTCTTTTCTGAAAAGAACCGCTTGATATTTCTATAATTAGCCTATCTCATTAAATTTAATTTTAAAAAAGTGGATGTTTTATGTTGTAATGAGTGGAGAGAGTTCTGTGTGAGTAGTTTTATATTTTAGGTTAAATTATTTCTTTTTTTCCAAGCAACTTTTTTGTTTACAACTGACAAGACATTTGATAACTTTGAGGATCTGAGCACCACCTTTCACTGTATCAGACTCAAATTCATTGCCAGATTAAAATTATAGGCATCTCTAGGCCCAATAGCTTTTACCGCCCTGTCTATATGATGATGCTTTGTATAACGTATATACAAAGGTGAACAGAGATTGAGAAAACTAATTAACTGTAAAAAATGTGATGAATTTCCTTAGCTCATATTATATAAACATAGTTTTTTACTTTGCTAACATTGTTCCCTGGCGCCTTGCCCCCCTAAGCCCTGTCCTAGTGGTAAATCCAGCCCTGCTCTAATTATATAAGTCAAAGTAAAAACACAATAATTTTAGTATTAAAGTTCGAAATAATGTTATTTGTTGCTGTGAAAATATTAATTACTGCAATATGTTTAAAAAATCTTTCACGGCATATAAAGGTAGAAGTCAAAATGTGGCATAATTTCTCTTGATTAATTCTGCTTGGAACTCCATCCATTTTATCATTTTATTGTAAATTTGGGAGTGGTCTCAACATTTCTTCCCTTTAAGATATACAATGCCTCCTCAATTACTAAAAGTTTAACGAATGCAGGGCCGGCCCTAGCCGTTGCGGGGCCCTGGGCCAATCTGATGAGTTGCGGGGCCCCTACCCCGACTCAACCCAGGACTCAACCTACCTGATCCATTAAATCATTCTTAACAGACTTTTAATAAGAGAAAATTACAATTATACTGGACACTCATTGTAGCTTTTGTATAAAAACATTACGTCGTCAAGACAAAACAAATCAGCGTGCACGTCCGACTTATTGATAGTCAAATTAAAACAGACAATGACAACATCGCACACAGGCGCAAACCACCCGCCGCTCAGCGCTCAGCCGTAGCAGACTACTGAAGTTGTTTCCTGAGATTTCCACAGCCCATCGTCTACCGAAGTGCTAACGTAAGAAAGGACCCACTATTACTAATCCATTTATATGCGTATATCTGAATTTGCACTTGTCATGTTATCAACTTTTTTAATCAAGTTTTGAAAAAGATAAAATACCATCCATAATTTTAATTGGATTGTGAAGATTTTTTGTGCGGGGTTCTTGAAAGCGCGGGGCCCCCAAAAGCGCAGGGCCCTGGGCAGCTGCCC
Organism: Flexamia atlantica; assembly: GCA_035578135.1. NCBI lineage: Eukaryota > Metazoa > Arthropoda > Insecta > Hemiptera > Cicadellidae > Flexamia > Flexamia atlantica. Next base: position 1,052,332 of record JAQJVK010000030.1, on the reverse strand, counting down.
CGCCTGTTCCTGCCTGGGGCCGGCCCTGAACGAATGCTTCCATCCTTTTTGGGGTAGTCATGTAAATCAACTTCTACCGTGGCTCCAGCTTAAGTTTTGCCGTGCGGGCACTGTGAATAGTTCACCCACCATAGTTAATTCTCTAAATACACACTTTTTGTACCAAGCCCATGTACAGCTGTTAAGCTCACCAAAGTACACCAGGGTATTATTAAAAAGGTTCTGCTGGTCCTCCAAAAGTCCTCCTTTTGACCTCAAGATCTTCCTTTTTTATATTCAATAAAAAATCTCGCAAATCTTTTTTGGTGCCTCAAATTTATCCCTACAGTTTCAGGCTTTAGTCTGGCGAAATTGCTTAATATTTTTTGATTTCTTGTTGCAGCTGCTGTAATGAAAGTTTACCCTGAAACAACAGAGGTGGCTGTGAAAAGCAGGATATGGTTTTTTTGAACCAGGCAAAAACTCGGGTTCAACGAAAGTAAGTTGGTTGAAGTTTTTTTATACTTATACCTAAAAAAGCCTCTAGTTGGAATTCTGACTGGTCAATACTGGTGCACAGGTCAAAATGAAGCCGTCACATTATTATTGTTATGTCTTTTGGCGGTCCAATGTGACGAATGTCCCTTGCACCTTGGATCCTCCTTGGCTTTCAGGGGCCTTAAGTCTCGGTTGACCTCAGATACCCAGTATCATCTGAGCCCTTGGGAGGAGTAGAGGACCTTCCTCATGTGCTGGGGATATTCGCCCGGGTGGGGACCCTATTCTGGCCTCTGGTCTGCAGGGCTTGAGGATGAACCTTCGAAATCCCTCTAACTTTGGGTACCGGACATTTAGTGGGGGTGCTCCTTGTCTGATGGACGAGGCTTTTCCACTTCCGCTTATCCCCTTTTACAGGGGGGTGGGGGGGCAATATCACCACAGACAAGAGAATAACTCAGCAAGGATGACTGGACACTGACAAGGCCGTACTTTCAAAAACCGGTTATGGCGGAAGAAATTCCCTGCAACTGATACGGCTGCAGTTAGAGATTTCACACGCTATTGCGCCTTCATATTGCTTCAGTTATTCACTATTTGCAATTTGTGAAGAACCATGCAATTGATTTGTCGCTTAATTTTGAAATAGCATAGAAGAATACCATGGGATTTGTGACTGCTTAATTTAATTTAATGATTCTAAATACGTATTATTTTTAAGCTCTTTGACGGTTAGAGTTAAAAGAGTGTAATTAATGGTGGTGTGAAATTATTATTGTGAAAAATAGAAAAAAACGGATTTTCACCCCTTTGAAACCCCCTTAATACAGTAAAGCCTCAATTCATCGAAAAGCTTTTCTATTATTATTAAAATATTTTCTAAATTTACCTAAGGTCTGAGAAACACCAAAAGCATTACCTTTTTTCACTCAACCCGTTGAAAAACCAAGTTGAAATCAAACTAATCATTTTAACTGACATGATTAAACGCAGAATTAAATTTATACAAATTTGATGTAACTTGTTTTTTTCTAGGTCTACTGGCTTCTTTGCAGTAAAATCTCAAACCTCAAAAACCTCTGCTTTTGCTTAGATAGTTAACGTTAAATTTTACAAATATAGAGGCTGACAAGGTTTTTTCCAGGAGAGCTGTAATGTGTCATCATCTTAAGAAAACTCTTAGGAAACTTGTTTTCCTTTTTAGCGAATTTCCCCAAGAGGGAAGAAGCTATTACCGTAGGTCTCGATCATGGTAAGACCTAAGCGCGGGATCATCGTAACTTTTTGTTTCGGTGTCCCCACATACCAAAAACACCATTCGTTCAAATTTGTGTATGTATATATGTATGTGTGCGTGGGTGTGTAAGCCTTGATAGCGGGCTTGCAAAAATGGTCCGATCGGAATGAGATTTGGCTTAGGTGTGTAAGGTAGTAATTGTTCAGATGAGTTCGAAAACCAGCTTGATCGGACCCTTAGAAGGGGGGGGGGGGGGGTAAAAGGGGATAAACCCCCCAAAAATGGGGTTTTTAGGGTTTTCACTTAGAAAAATAAAAATAATCCAACTTTAGTCATTACCATTAAATTCAGATCGAAAAAACGAACAATTTAGTATTTGAATCATTGCTCTGTGCCCATTGGTTACCGAGATATTGTAAGTGGTAAACACGGTACGTTGTCTCGATGTTAATCTTATGGGAAATAAGTAAAATATATTTCACCTATTTCCTGACATATCTTGATACAACTTGGTACATGGCTTCTTCTACTTAAGATCTGCTAAATATCTATTTAAAACCAACCACTTTTAACATACCTGTATCAGCAAACCTGCATACTCATTCCCCATGTTATTCTTACAGAGATTACAAAAACATGTTATCTTGCTATGTTTTTGCACATGTGAAATAATGCTTTGAAACCTGCTGAGTATGCAGGTCTGCTGCAACAGGGGTATTTTAAACTCAACAGGCTATTAAATAAGTTTGGTTTTTGTTTCAGAGAAGCAAGCAGAGGGGCCTGAATGGAAATGACGGGGATTGCATTTTATTGAGTTAATGTATAAAAAGATGTCAAAAGATAAAGATGTAATAAGATAATGTAATAAGATGTAATAAGATAAAGTATTGTCTAAAAGAAAATGTGTTCCAATTATTTTACCACTTATCTAAAAAGTTCACTAACTTTCCTTTTTTTTACAAAGAAATTAAAATTTAATAAAATATAAAATACTTATATGCATTTATCCATTAAAATTATTACTACCAGTACATTTGATCACATTGTATCTATTGCCTTTTGAAACTAAGATTTTTATTAAATTTTAAATCACAAGGGAAATAGTAGTATCACTTAAAGCTTTTTTCTTCTTTTACTGTATCTAAACCAGGGGCATTTAATGGAATGTAACTTTTAATCAACTGTTTAAATGTATATTTTCATTATCTATTTATTCAATACCTTTACTCTTGTTCCTTTTGAAATGTCATATTGATCTCTTGATTCACCGAAAAAACTTTTCTTTTAATATAAAATAATTTCTACATATGTAAAAAATTGATCTGATATAAAAGTGCGGCAGTGCCATTAATCTTATCTTGGATTAATTATAGACTACATGTATTACGGGTATTGATCTATTTTGTGCCAATTTATTTGCTGTTGAAAATTAATATTGTGATTTTTAAAATAAATTAAGAGAGAAAAATAACATAATATTTAAAAAAGTTATATCTTTAAAATATTATTGGTATATTAAAGTGAATTATTGATTGAAAGTGCTTGCTTAAGCTTAGTTATTTTTTATTTGCATTATGTCTACACAAAATATTTCTAGAATGTAAAAATCAGCTGAATATGTGTAAGTAATATTTACAGGCACTGTGCAATGAGTAATGTTTGTAGGACCTGTTGATTCTTGTTAAAATATATACCTATATATTTGGTTTTTGTCTGTATGATTCAGACAAGAACCTGTACGGAGTCAGTTTTTGAACGCTACATACATATTATTCGTGGCACAATGTCTAAAAGCATTGATTTCAAATATTCTGTTGGTTTGTATTACAACAACACTTCAAATATTCCCTATATTATCATGATGAAAAATCCGTTGTAATTATTTTACAAATATTTCTCAAACGCATGCAAAAACTATTCATGCACACATCCTGCAACAATTCATTACAAATATTTTACAAATGTTATTGCAAACTTTCTTTAAGTAATCAATGCACCAATTCTGCAAACATTCATTGTGCTCCTTCCACAAATATCTATCACACTTTTACTTTAAATCATTATTGCATATATGCTAAAATATTCAATGCATACATTCTGAAAACATTCTTTATGCACTTTTAACAAATATTTATCATAAATTATCTTCAAATATTTCTCACACACATGCAACAACTATTCATACACACATCCTGCAACCATTCATAACACATATTCTACAAATATTATTGCAAACTTCCTTTAAGTAATCAATGCATCGATTCTGCAAACATTCATTGTGCTCCTTCCACAAATATCTACCACACTTTTACTTTAAATTATCATTGCATATATGCTAAAATTTTCAATGCATACATTCTGAAAACATTATTTGTGTGCTTTTAACAAACATTTATCATATATTATCTTCAAATTATTATACCACACTCAATGTACACATTCAATGTACACATTATGCAACCATACATTGCACCTTTTTCACAAACATTTGTCACACAGTTTCTACAAGTAATAATTGGGCCACATCCTGGAAATCTTCGTTGCATACATCTTTTTAACATTCACTGTACATATTCAGAAAGTGTGTTGAGGGGTGACTTTGATATATGCATAATATTTAGAAAACACTTTCATGTTCGCTATGAATACTTGCAGCAAATGTTTTAATTTGCAGTTGAAAATTTGTTGTAAACTCTCAGATCACTTTCTGTGCTATCTGGGATAAAATAGAAAATTCGGGGATTTTAGATTAAAATAAATTAGAACTCATCTAGATGAAGCCACAAACCAATTTTTATTAAGATATGTTGAAAAATAACCAAGATATAGAATGTTACTTATTTCCCATAAGGTTAACATTGGAACAACGTACTGTGTTTACCACTTTCAATATCTTGGTAACCAATGGACATAGACCAATGATTCAAGATACTAAATTGTTTGTTTTTTCGAGATAAATTCAATGGTGCTAACAAAAATTTGATAATTTTCATTTTTCTTTGTAAAAAACTCAAAAACCCCATTTTTGGGGGTTTATCCTCCCTTACCCCCCCTTCCGATGGTCCGATCGGGCTAGTTTTCGAACTCGTCTGAATAATGACTACTTTACACGTCTGTGCCAAATTTCATCCCAATCAGACTATTTTTGTGAGCACTATCGTGCTCACAGCCACATAGACATATACATAAAAATTCCAACAATTTTTTTTTTGCTTCTGGTGGCCAAAAAACAAAAAGTCATCATGGTCTTGAGCTTAGGTCTTACCATGAGACCTACGGTAATAGCTTCTTCCCTATGAAGGAAATTTGCTAAAAGATGACAAGACCAGATTCTAAACATATTTTGCACTCCAATTTAATCCAAAATTGTTACATTTTACAAAAATTGTCTAAAGTAGACTCTCTCCTATCCGAACTCCTCGGTACCGAGGTGTGTCCGGATAACGAGTTTTCTAGTCAAACCGACGTTTCCCAAAATTAATAAATATATCCAAACATCATACATAAGATATTTTATGATAGTTTGTCTATTATTATGTATTTCCTATGGAATCGTCAAAATCTTTCCTCAATAACTCAAAGACTAACTCATCCTACTTAAATTGAAGACAGCATAATATCTAGACACATCATACAGGTCTCAAGATTTTTCCCAAAAGAATCGTCGATGTGGTACAGTTCATATCCTGCTGATAGCATCCGTTTAAACTGATATTTTGACAAAAATTCTCCAGTTAAAAAAGTGTAACTTCCGCTGAGTAGTTCGGTTAAACAAATAATTATCCAATTAAAAAGTTTTCGGATAAGAGGGTGTCTACTGTATCTAATTATTCCTCCATAATTCAGTTTTTGAGAGTGGGTTGTAATATTCAAAAACCTATAATTGAGCATTTACACCTACCTCCCCCCCTAAATAGCCCTCCAAATTGCTGTGTTATTACAATATTTATAGCCTTTACATAACAGCCCACACAACTGTACAGTTAGCAATCACATAACAGGCTTTTAATAGTCATATAAACTTTTTATCTGGTTAAAAAGCAGACTTTTAACCAGCCCACCTAAGTGTACAGCTAGCAATCATCTACCAGTATAAACTTTTCCATAAACTTGTCCATATAAACTTTTCATTGCTAACCTTTTTTTAAATATCACACAAATACAGTTATCAAGTAGCGAGACGAGGTCGGGTCACCTGAGGGGTGTCCAGACTGTCGATCAGTTTGGTGTACTCCTTGACCATCTTGTTGAGAGCGTCCAGCTTGGCGTGTATCCTCTCCTTCTGTGTCGTCACAGTCAGGATGGTGTTGGGCAGGGAGAAGCCTAGCGTCTCTAGCAGCTCTGCCTCCGCTATGATCTCCAGCATCTCCGGGTCAAAGTTCACCTGGCACAAACAAAATATTTTTACTCGTCTCCGAGTCAAAGTTCACCAAAAACAACAAATATTATTTTCATCATACTAACACAGAAACGTCTGTTTTCAGTTCCTTTTTGTTGGCTCGAAAGTTACCCATTGCCGGCCTAGGCCGGATAAACTTTTTCTGGCCTAGGCCGGATAAAATGATAGTAAACAATCAGCTGATTTGCAGCAAACCGACGTTTAATGCTTGTTTATTGGTTTCTTTTTAGCGGAATGTATTGGCAGCTCTGCATCCGTAGCAAATGTTTGTTCTGTTTGTTATAGGTTAGGTTTGAATGTTTCAGAAGTATGTTTATGCAAGGACTACATTATGACTGAAAGTATGTTTTTTTTCTGCGTAGTATGATGAAAAATATTGTACGTTACACGGCCAGAAAGTTTTGCCGTACTCGCATGAAAATCCTCACTCGATTCGCTTGCGCGGGAACTATCATGCTTGTCCGGCTAAACAGTACTTCCCGGCCTAGTAATGTAATATACTATACTCATCTCTGAGTCAAAGTTCACCTGAAACAAATATTATTATAATCTTTATTTTTATCAAATAAGATTGGCAGCCCCTTCCACCAGTCCTAGGCCTTTGCAAAATAAGTTATTAAGCATCATAAAAGGCAAGGAATGAAATAATTATACAGTATACTTGCTGTTAATCATTGAAGATTCTAAACTTTTTTAATACGTTAGGGGTTTTTTTGTGATCGTAACTTCTTCTATAGTTCTAAACAAATGTCAACAATTTAAGTATCATTGGAAAGAGCTTGATGTGAAGTTTAGCAGTAAACAATTTATGAAGGTCAGACTTAAGGGAAGAACCCTAGATGTTCTTAAAGTTCTGTATTTGTCCATAAGATTTAACATGAGAGTATAAAGTCAAACAGCTGATTGGAGGAAACACAGTTTTCCAGCAAAATCAGATATGTTAGTATTTGAACTCCTACCGTTAAATTTGAGTATACTTCAAAACAGCATATATTTACTTGTTTCAAAATAACTCAATATTTTTATTAATTGGCTCTATGTTACAAACCTTGATACCAAGCTTCTTCTCAGCTAGCATGGAAGGTCCCACAAACTCTGCCCAAGGCTTGACAAAAACCTCGTGGATTGGGTCATGCTTCATAGCTAAAGGGTCCACTGGAATTCACAACATACATAACAATATTACACTTTTGGGAAAAAATTATGATACAAGTACTAAAGCTGCTTCAACGTTAATAATATGAAGTTGTTACCTTACGACAGGTAACGGGAAATATTATCTCTCTGATGATGGAAATAATTGGAGAATTAGTATTGCCGCTACATTAGTATTACCACATTGTATTACCACATTGTAGAATTAGTATTGCCACATTGTCTTTAGATTGCTGGTTACACACAGCCTGTTAGCCTATGAAAATGGGCATTTGAGTCAAAAAACGTATTACTTATAAGTGAGGGTATTACTGATAAACTTGACTGTTCAATACAAAAAACATTTACATAGAAGCTTGGTTTTGCATAAAACTGTAGACTTGGCTACTGGTACTTACTTTTAATTCAGTTTATTAAGGTTTGTTAACACTATGATTTATTAAATTAAAGGAGTTATAAAATATTTTCTTTTGTACCAAGATCGAGCTATTTTAGTACAACAGTACTCTTGTCGTCAGTGATTATGCTTCCTGTATGTAATATTAAGAATTAAACTGATATCAGCCAATGATGTCTACATGGTTAGTCTAGTGGCAAGAGTTGGCTAAAGGAACACTTTGACTGGTCAAGCAGTTTTCTATGCCAGGTCTGGGCTAGTCAACCAAAGCTATTCGATCAAATGCCAAGTTGTCCCAACGTTAGGATCCTACCTACGCAATCCCTGATGATAAAACATACAATAATCATGTTTGAGTTAACAAAAAACAGTAAAAGTGATACTTACGGGGCGGGAGCGACTTCTGCCTGTGTTTACCGACCCACTTCATAGTCATGGCCAGAGCGCCCATACCGAGTCCCTCCTTGTTGGACATCTCGCTGGCGCTGTATTGGCTGGTGATGGTCGGGGAGGACGCTCCTCCCTTCCTCTCTCTGGCCAGACTCATCATCGACGTCATTGCTGAGATCGTGCCTTTCTTCCCCGGGTCTTTCTGACTCGACTTCCCCTTCCCTCTGCTTCCCACTCTTGATTTCTTTGATGCGACACTCCCCTTGGGCATCTTCTGACCCTCCATTTCTAAAATATAATTTGTAAACAAATTTTTTTTATTTTATTAGTGAACTGAGTTTAAATCTTTTTGAAGTTTCTAGCTTTTAATAACAAAATAAAATTACACTCGACTCTTGCTAACTCAGGACTAGATTTTTCTTCAAAATAACATATAGTTTTAATTGAGGGGGGCAGAGGTCATTCTAAATTAAATTTTACTTATAGAAATAACTTGAGCTGATTTTGAGATATTGAGGAAAACCAAATGAAAACTTGATTTGCAGAGGTAAAGAATAGTGACACGGGACCAGGTATGACTCTTTTATATGTTGCGACCTGTATACCGGGGTTTCGAATCACAGAAGTATGTTGAGAAAACTTGAAGATTAGAAATAAACTTCCACTTTTGTAGATTTAAAGTGCAAATTTAATTCATCTTATTTAAAGAATTTTTAGTTAAAGAGGTAATTTTCATATCTTTTGACTTATAAAGGCAAAATATAACAAAAAAATTATTATGAGTATATATAGTTATTTTTTGACATTGAAAAGTTTTCCAAAGGGATTGAAAACAATTTTAAACATCGAAGATTTCGAGCTATGAGGTTCGTGTTGGCAAGAGTCGATTGTAGATTGGTGTCTTAAGTATTTTTAAACGTTCACAATATATAAGTTTACTTCTATTCAAAGTACTTTTGTCGCAGTTCACTCAGAAGCATTATTTATTTTGTTTGAAACATCAAAGATTCCTTTTTCATTGTTGGTGATCGTGAGTTTTTTCATCTTGATTTTCCCATCAATTTGCCCTTACTGATTGGTAAAAACAAGTATGACGTTACAGGATCTAGAATTTAATCCTGTTTTCAGATGGAAACGAATCTAAACCATAACAAAATTAATAGTGGCCAGGAGGACCTGTACAAAAACATAGCATAAGCAAAGAACTGCAAAAGCTGTCAAATCATAGTATTTTTACTTATCAGTGATGACAAATATCTCTGGAAATCAACATCAAAACATATTAAACATTTTTAACACCTATACCGAAACCCTCACTGTGGGATGTTAACCGGAACCCTCGGTCTGTGAGAACCCTATATAAAATAATGGACGGCAAATAAAAAATCAGAAACTGAAACACTCGGTCTGTGAGACTCCCTTATAAGAAACAATGGACAACAGTCTAACGGAAACCGAAACCAGCCCAGGTCTCTGAGACCAGCACGTAATTGAAAATCGAGAAGTCGAGTACAGAAGAACCACTCAAACTGAAAAAAAACTGTGCTCTTCCCCTGAGTGAAGTTTCCCTAAGGTCTGTAAGACCGGGGGTCAGTGGCGGCCGGCCCATAAGGACTCTCGGACGCCGCCCCCCCCAGAAGATTTTCAAATATACTGAATTAAATTAATTTACATATGTATCCGACAAAGAGTGTAAAACCACTAATTTTCATTATACTGACCATTAATGATGAATTCATTTCAAATATAAGCATCGAAATATTTCGCAAAAGTATTTAGGAGTCAACTGCTGTTGCGCGTTTATCTCGCGGACGCTGCCCGGAGCGTCCCAATCCTAACGCATGCTATCTTATGGCAAATCGAGCAGACAGTGGAGAGGGTGCTCTGACGTCATTGCCGTGTTGTGTTATACGCAGTCTGGGGCAGCGTCCGAAAATGCGCGCGCACATCAGTAATCAGTGCCGCCACCACAATCTGTTTAGGGTATTAAGAAGCTGAACCTTTGCTGCCGTTATGATTGCACGATTCATGTTGGTGCAACTGTTGTTTATTCGTTTTAGTAACCATAGCAACCTACCAATCTCTCTAACCTCTAAACCGTAACCTAAACGTTGAGGGATGGGAGCTTAAGTGAGGTTATTTGTTTACATTCTGTGTTTCATGTGTCTCTTTTACTCCAATGAGTCGGTAACCAGGCTTGGTGATAAGTGATTATATTTTTAATAGTGAATTCAGCGGATATTGGTAGACCATGAAATTGTGAATAGCAATCAAAGGTAAGTGTAATACACAAAATCCTTAATGCTCTTTTATTAGCTAGTAGTAAGTGAGTCCTCCTGTTCATTTAACCCACCAGCCGCCACTGCCGGGAGTTTCGGTATAGGTGTTAAATTATTTTTAGAAGTAGTCGTGGCAGAAGTCTCACCCAGCTCCTTCTCCAGCGGGACGAGACAGATGACGTTCTCCTTGAGAGTGGCGGCCACGAGCGGCACCGACCGGTCGATCCACTGGTTGTACTTGAGGTTCTCGTACGCTCGCATCTGCTTGGCCAGCGTCAGGTACTCGTCAAATGCCTGCAAACATTCTTGTCATTCAATAGTTAACCCTTTTTTTTGGGTAGGCGTTTTCGCACACTGAGGGACTTGTTGTCCCCTCAGTAGTGTCGGACTCCCACGAGCTCATAGTCCCGTGAACTACCGACTAAACCACCCCCCTCGACACCGAGGACACAAGGACTGTTTCGCACATTACTTCAGGCTCGGCCTTTGATGTTACGCCACTAGGGCAACCTCCGTGGGTAAAATCTGAAAATTAAAGTCGATCGAGGCCGACCTTTTTCGCCCGAAGAATGGCCTGAACATAGTACTGGACACAGTTCCAGTTGCCCTCTCCCTGGAGCATAGCTCCGACAATGTTATTTGGGCTGACAACCATGCCATGAAAGCGAGACTCGGCGGGCGTGCCAACGGTCGCACTGAAAGAAGGTGTGCTCGGACGTGTCTAGGATGCCGTGGCAATACAGACAGTCCGGGCTGGCGACTTTACCCATCCGGTGCAGACAGGCTCGGAAGTACCCGTGACCAGAAAGAAACTATTAACCCAGTGACAAGGCCAGTATTTGTAACAATTCATCTACCTTAGTTTGCCTTTTCTGTTTTTTTTAATTTGCCTTAAAGTGATAGTGATAATTCCATCAATCCCCAATTGCAAGTAGAAATGTCAAGAAACAGCTGATTTTAATAAACACTCATTTATTAGCACCCTAAACAACAACTTAAAAGCTGCTGAGCAGCACGTATCCACTAGTTAGTTTAAAATACTTACATTTTGTTTTAGGTCCGAATCATCAAATTCCTGTACATTTTGAAATATCAGCACAGGTTTCTTGAGCCGGTGGTAAAGCTGCCTTTCCCAAGTAATAGCTCCAGCTACCGGTGGATAATCTCTCAACAGCGGTGGATGCCTTTTTCCTTTCTGTTTATTAAAATTTTATATTAGGATCTAGAAGACTTTAAAAATTACTTAAGTGTTCGTTCATGTTATCCTTAAAAAACTTAATTTAATTTCTTCTAATTGTTAAGATTATATTGCAAAAAAATTACCAGATCAAGTTTAAATTAGAGTAGACTTCCTTTAAATAGCCACCTTTTGACCAGCCACCCATTTAAGTCCTTCAGCCAGAGGGCTGAAAAAATAGGTTGTTTAGTGAGAAATCACCTCTGCAGAAGTAGAGTCTTCTGCGGAGGTGACTTCTTATTAACCAACTATTTTTTCAAAACATCAGATCAATTGGCCATGATCAGGAATTGCGCGGTATTGACCATTCCTGAGGGAAATATTAGAGGCAAAGTATTGTTTAAGTGTCTAATTAGTATTGACCCATACATAGGTATGAGATGCACATACCTATTACGATAGTTAACAAATGAATGTAACTATTTGTTACATTCATTGTTATTTAAATGTAACAAATTCAGGGCATGTCAGTTTAACCGGCCAAATCGTTATTCAACCACATTGCGGTCCTGAAGTGGCCGGTTTAAGAGGGTGTCAAACTCTACATATTTAAACTATCTATTAGATATCATTCATAAGAAGCAATTTTTTACTAGGATTCCTTTACTTACAGTGAAGATTCTTTCAACAGTTGCTACTTCTTTGGTAAACTGGTCCAAGATTGGGTCAAATTTCTTCATAAGCTGTTTTTGAATTGCCTCCCTTGTCTTTATATGTTTGAACTTCAGTAGAATGTCAAGTGCTTCTTCTGATGACCTGTACAACATTTATTGTTATGCATATTTATAAAAATAACTGTGGTTGTCGTTTGTAAGAAGAGAGTGATCTCAATCGTTTCTTATTCAAATTATGACAAATTAAGTTGACTCTCAAGAGAATTCAAAAAACAGTGTTGCTATTAAGAGACTCTTCTAATTGAGAGTCGTGTTACCAAGACATCAAAAGTTGTGGTAACTAAGAGGGGATTTGAAAAGTAGATATTTTAAAGACGATTTGAGTGAAAGTTTTCTTGTGAAGTGACATGAGGTTTCAGTAAAGTGTAATGAAATTAATTGTAAAATAGCAGAGTTGCGGTAAAGAGTGATAAAGAACACACATGACATGTTTCAGTCATAATCATTATGTTGATCAATTAGATAACTTACAACAAAACAACAAAAGGAGCTATAACAAAAATTAATAATAGTATAAAACATAATGACAGATGATATTAACATTGCAACATATGACTTATACAATAGACTAGGATGCAAGATTGTTTGTTGGGAAATATAGCATTTTACCAGAATACCTGAGCAGGAATTACCATTGCTCATTTTATACGTAACGCCTAAGAGTGGGAAGGTAGTTTCCCTCGCTCATTCATTTCATCAGATAAAGTTAAGTGGGATATGCAGTTTTGATAACTTTGCTATTTATCTACAAAGAGCTAGATTTAATTTAAAAGGATAATATCACCGACACCTCAGAAATTGAGTGTTGGAGATCCCAATTTCTTTTCCATTACAAAAATATTTTTTGAGCTAAAATGAATTCAGAGCAGATAGAAACACATACACACTCAAAAGCAACAACTTTCTAAATCCATTACCTCAATAAAGTGAATGAATCATTTATAAAATATTTGGCTTCATTTTCCAACAAAACCACTTCTTGGTTGAATCCCGCCATGATGGCTTCCCAGTGCTCCTTGAACTCGGGAGAGAAGACGTCAAAGTCGGCCTCCTCGATGGGCTGTGTGAGGGCCTCCACTCGCTTTATCACCGCGTCTATCTGCCCCGGGTCACTGATAATGGACTTGAGCTCCGGCCCGAAGATGTTGTAGAACTCTTGAATCACCTGCGACATGGTATGTCCAGTTGAAATACTTACCAACTTGGTTGAAAAGCAAAGGAATTTTTTTTACATAATCACTAAACATGATGTAATTAAAAATCTGTTTTGAGAATACAAATATAAATTACAGGCACACATAGATAGCCTTAAGGCAATGTGTGCATTGATAAACCGCATTTAAATTTCAGGCAATATGTATGTAATCTGATGAAATATCTTTAGAATACTACCAGTTGGCCTATTAGATGACATTACTTATGTTTCGACAACACAACCAGCTAGGTCAGTGTACTTATTTTCACTTAGATAGATGTAGTTTTGTTGCAAGCGCATGGAATAATTTTAACCGTTTCACACGTTTTGATGAACTTTATCTGTCGTGATACTAGCAAGATTTTTCTACACTTTGGGAAGGGGTGTGCGAGTATTTGAACGGTCGAGCTTTCCAGTATTCGGCTCGGCTCGACTTTTTTCAAAAAAGCTCGACATTGAGCCAAGCTTTTGGTAAGAGAGTTCTTATCGGAAAGATAATTGTTGCGATCTATTTTTGGACACGTCAAACCGGAAGAGCGTTTCCCTCCCACGAAAAACAAACAAAAAATATTCCCTAGTGATAAGGAAGGACATTGGCAGATAACAAGAAATATTTTCTCCATTTTAGACGGAAATCTGAGCTATATTTAGTTGACCTTGGAAAACCACGAATTACAGCATTTAAGTCTATTGTTTATCATGGCTTTTCTCTTAAACCGTATATAGTACAAGTTTCATTTTGAACTCATTTGATTTATAAAAATAAGACAAAAAAAATAAACCGTCAATTATAGTTGGATGACAAGTAGTTTGTGTTTTTGCATTTTGTAGTAAGGATTCCTTATCTCCTAATTAACTCAGCTCTCTGACATACACACGCATGCACGAGTCAGACAGTGACAAAAACAGGGACAGAAGCTTAGTTGAAGTAAACAACCTCTACCCCCCCCCCCCTGCCCTCCCTGGCCACTGATAAGGAGAGTGAGAGAGGTAGCTGTTTCTTTCTTTCTCATTATTCCGTCTTAATTTCTGATCTTCCTTCAAATTTTCTTAAACTTTACATTGTTTTCTTTAGTAAAGTTTAGAAATTCAACTCATCTTAGGATTGCAATAAATTATTGTTGTTACAGTATTAAATATTATTTAATTAATATATTATATTCTAAAATAATAAGTTTAGCCATGAATATTACCCACAATTGGGACTGCTATTTAATTTGTAATCATCTTTCTTTACTTTGTAAACATTCAAAAAATCAATCTTGTGTTTGACTAAGTGTTAATATGTTATTTTTCTACTAGATATAACCATTTTAAAACCTTTCCATCTACTCCTTTCAACGCTTGAAATTAATGTTGTAGTACCTATATGTAACAAGTCTAATTATTCAATTTTAACTATTTATTAAAGTAAAGTATTGTGGAGTTGGAGAGTCAACTAATAAATGTAGATTTTAAATTTGTTATTTTTCTTCATAAATCATTTTTTGAGCCAGTTTGATTAATTTAATGTAACAATACAAAATAGTGATGAACCTATCAGATAATTAACTTGTTTTGGAGAGAAGCTTTCTAGTTTTTAGCTGGCATTCACTTACGGTATACAAACATTTTTGTCTATTGCATCTTTTAAAATTAAAATCAAGCTTCATAATTCCTTAATAATTTGTGATTGTTAAAAAGCTCGGCTCGAAAAAGCTCGAGCTCGAAAACTATTGAAAAAGCTCGGCTCAGCTCGGCTCGAGTTCAAAAATCACTATTCGCACACCCCTAGGAATTAACTATGGTGACCAGCTTGGCTGGCATCTGTATGTTGATAACAAATTCCACTGACACCGGTTTTGCATTTTTGTACTATTTTTAATCACGAGGGAACGCTTTTTTAAATTAATTTGGCATATTGTTGATAATTTTGTACATCTAAAATGGGACATAACTGCAAAATAAAACCAAAGACGGATTGGACAAAATAAAAGTATAAAAAGTAAAAACTTAGAATATGACAAAAAAAATTGCCCACCCCCCTTAACTATTTAAACCCCACTAATCCACTTTCCACACTAAACTATCTTTTCCCACCCTATCCTATCAGCAGGCTCTGCAGGAGTGTATATACAGGGTGTTTTTTTTTTCAAACGCAACCCAAAACTTTATTTTATCAGTGAAGGATTATTTCTCCCCAAGATAATATAGTGGGGATTTGACCCTACTATATTATTTTCTTTGGGGATACATAAAAAGTAAGGGCCTACGAAAACAATTCACAGGATTTTCAGCACCTTAAAACAAATATAACAAATTTAATGAAGAAATTCAAAGAGGTACCTAGCAACAAGTGTTCGGGAATTTGATGGTGAGAGTGTAACTGAATACAAATGCCAGTGGCGGAATGTTTGAGCATATAATGTTAACTAAATGTTATCAAACTTAAATAATAGGTTGTATAAAATGTAAAGATCCATAAAACAATACTCATTTCACATTTATTTATATGTGCATTATTCAATCTTAAAAATGGGTTGCATTTAAAAAAAACACCCTGTAGTATATATAAACAATATTCATAGTGTTCTTTGGTTTCCAGAAAGAAAATTATGTTCTTTTTCCTTCCTAGCAAACTATGAACTACCCCTGAAGAAGGAATGAGTAGCTCTGAAAATTCATATTTTGTGTTGTGCGTCTTTTTGTGTGCTGTTCACCAGTTTTTTAACCACCAGGTAGGCTGCTGAGTCTCCTATCCAACCCTGATATCTTTAAACTGCCAATGGGTTAACCAAGTGTTTGCCCATTATTTTAAACATTTCCAAAGACTCACATTGGCGACCTCGTTGAGATCCCTGGCGACGGAGGCCATGTAGTCTGTCTCGGAGAAGAGCTTGCGCTTGTCGAACTCCCAGCGGTGGCTCTTGGCGGAGGCCTCGATCCGCATGCGTGTCTCCAGGTACGACGTCTTCCACTGCTGCAGCAGCCGCACGGCTCCATCCGTCTTGGACATCACGAGACTCAGCGGCTGCCTGCGACCGTCGGCACATTGGGATTTTATCTCTTTTTTTTTATTAAATTGAGGGTAGTGGCCTCTTTTTTACCTTGCAATTGCAGGGACTCAGGCATGTGTGGATGTTATGTACCAAGCAAAGCAAAGAGTGAGCCAGTGCAGTACAAGGGTGAACAGTATTGTTAACAGTATGAGACAATGTCAGGACTCGAATCTTCAACAATCACTGTTGGACAACCATTGACGATCATTGTAAGATTGGGGAGGCTCCAGAAAGATCTGGTGCACTGCTTCCATTATTTTGAACTTTAGTAAAGGCCAACTGAAAGAAGGGATTTAAAGGAATGGAAAAGGTAGGAATGGACAGTCAGGCCTATCCTTGAGGGAAATGTTTCTTACTCCAAATCTGTCCAGCCAACCCCGATTACATTCGCAGGGGGAAGGGGAGTAACAGGACAGGCATGAGGGTTCCCCGATCCCTTTCCCATTAGTACATGACCAAACTGGGTGTCCAAGTTCACAGGAAAGTTTCTTGTTCCAAAGAGACAAGGAGGAACCGAGGTGCAAGGAAGCTGTTCACTGAGGATAGCCAAAGTACTTAACAATACAGCCCAATGACTCTGTACTATAGTAAATATGTCAGAGAGCCATCTAGGGACTGCCTCCAACCATACAACTCTCAAGGCTACATTCAACAGATTCAATATGTTGAAATGGGATAGGTTGGAACTTAAAATTATTTTTTGGAAGTGGTTAAAATACACTTTGTAAACATTCCAGAAATCTAATTCTAGAGCATAAGTTAAATGCCGATTGTTCACTGTGTTTCCTCAAAGTTTTTCATGCTCCACCTTATTCCACACCATCAACACACAATAAACCTATAATGCAGATAGTTGCAAATACATATAGATTACAAAACCATTTAACGTTTTCTTCAGTTTTTAATACCATAAAAATATATCTATTACAAATTAAAGTAAAACTTGACAATCAACATACTTGAAGAGCGAGCTGACAGCCAGGGTGTCGGTGACTTGTTGACACAGCACAAACTTGATCCGCTGCAGCAGGGGCACCATGGTGTTGTCGTTGCTGTAGTACCTGGACAGTATCCAGATCATCTGCAGTCCCTCGAACAGCGCCGGCAGACACTCTGCCATCTCCTCAAAGTTGTCTGACTCTGTCAGGATCTGCGATTGACACAAATTATGAAGTGTATGGTTTCCAAGTTTCCACTTTTTGAATCAAATCAATGTAAAAAAAATTAGAGATAAAACAAAAAAACGGGAAAAACTTTAGTTTTGTAACAGCTAAAACTTTTAAAGTAGTACACCTTCAGTTTCAAAAATTAAAAATATACAAGTAATTAGTAAAGTAAGGACATCATTGTTTTGACAGTAGAAATCTTTAGTTCTGTAATTAGTACATCTTAGTGTTCTGTAATTAATATCAAAATACTTGCCATGACTGGAACGTTTTATAGCGTCAACAGATATCCCAGACTGATTGAATAGCATTACTTGAAAAATTGCATCAAATATAATAGTCTGTCATTTTTTTACTTTACGTTGAACTGAAACTTGTGCGTTGGATTTTAATCTTTTTAGCGAATTTCCCCTATAGGGAAGAAGCTATTACCGTAGGTCTCATGGTGAGACCTAAGCCCGAGACCATGATAACTTTTCGTTTTAGGGCCACCAGAAACAAAAAACACCATTCGTTCGAATTTTTATCTATCTATCTATCTATCTATCTGTATATATATATATATATATATATATGTGTCTGTCAGCACGATAGCGGCCGTAAATATGGTCCAATCTTAATGAAATTTGGAACAGACATGTAAAGTGGTAATCGAATGGACGAGTTCGTGAACCAGCCCGATCGGACCACCGGAAGGGGGGGTAAAGGGGGATAAACACCCCCAAAAATGGGTTTTTTGAGTTTTTTTACATATAAAAATAAAATTTATCGAATTTTTGTTGGCACCATTGAATTCAGCTCAAAAAAACAAACAATTTAGTGTTTTGAATCATTGCTCTATGTCCATTGGTTACCGAGATATTGAAAGTGGTAAACACAGTACGTTGTCCCTATGTTAACCTTATGGGGAATAAGTAAAATTCTATATCTCGCTTATTTCTCAACATATCTGGATAAAACTTGGTTTGTGGCTTCATCTAGATGTGATCTAATGTATTTAGTCTAAAATCCCCGAAATTTCAGTTTTTGTGGCAGCAAACCTGCATAATCATTCCCCATGTTATCCTTATGGGAAATAAAAAAATTCTATATCTTACTTATTTTTTAACATTTCTTGACAAAACTTGGTATATGGCTTCTTCTAGTTAAGATCTACTAAATAATGAATTAAAACCAACCAGTTTTAACATAGCTGTTGCAGCAAACCTGCATAATCATTCCCCATGTTATTCTTATGGAGATTACAAAACATGTAAAATCTCGCTAAGTTGGATTGAAATACCGTTTGTTGTGTTGCATCTGAAATTCGCTGAGTATGCAGGTCTGCTGCAACGGGGGTATTTTTTGCAGTATCTGTTTTCTAGTATATCACACAAATGACAACAGATTTGATATATGAAACGATACCAAAAAGATCGCCGTGCAGTATACAGGAATTTCATTAAAGCCAATTGCAGTTGCCTTCAGCAGTGCGGCTTAAGTGACAGCAAAATGAAAAAAACTCTCCTATACAACATAAGAATCAATCCTAAACCATCTGATCCAGGCATACTCTAACAGAAAATCGTAAAAATGAGAACCTCCCCACTGAATTTACTCATATCATCAATTGTAAATATAAAGAAGAGGTGTTTTTTGTATGTATGAGTGAACTCAATAATACTGAACCGACTGGGTTGAAATTTCACACAGAGGTAGATCTTGAACCTGGGAAACACGTAGGCCTATTCACTTCCTTAAAATTCCCTCGGGCTACGCCCCGTGAACGTCCTTAGCTTCAATATTTACATTTTATAGGGATGTAAACATTCAAATTCTGAATTGTAAACAGCTGTGAATTCTAAAATTTGACAGTTCAAAGAGCAGAAGTAAGATTAGCTGTAATTTTTATCGTGAGTGAAGCCACAGGCAACTGCTAGTACAACAATAAAGCTCAATCTAACACTGCAGCAATCTCCACCCACCTTGAAGTACCTGAGCACCGTGTAGAGGAACTTGTCGTTGTCCCTGGCCTCGATGTAGGAGCGCAGCACGTCGCCGCGTATCTCGCTGAACGCCACGCCCTTGTCGCTCTTGGCCGCGTTGAGCACATTGATCACGGCCACCACCTTGCTGTTCTTCAGCTGCTCCACCAGCACCCCCAGCCCGATCTCCCGCTCGTGCCAGTACAGGTACTCCGCTATTGGTCCCTCGTCCTCTGGTTTCTGCATCAAATAAATGGTACTTAACCCTAGACTGTTAATGCGCAAAAAAAAACATAAATGGTAACGCTTCGTCTGGGAAACTACTTTCTAAAAAAATTGTATTACACAAAGGTTTTTTACAAAGAATTATTTTATTACTCACAATACTTAAAGGAGGTGTTGAACTTACAATCTTAAACATATCAAAGTCATTCAGCACATTCTTGGCAAACATTTTCCTGGTGTTCTCCACACAACGCCCGGGAACATCGGTCACAGAAGGATGCTTTCATCCGTCGCTTTCATCCGTCGCTTTTTTGAAGGATATAATCCGCAAATCTTGCGTCCTTTATTTTGATTTAGGGTGTTTGGAGTCACAGGAACTTCAACCTTGAGAACAGTGGCGGCCGGCCCATAAGGACTCTCGGACGCCGCCCCCCAGAAGATTTTCAAACATACTGAGTTAAATTAGTTTACATATGTATCCGATAAATGTGTAAAAACTACTAATTACACTGTTCATTAATAATAAATTCATTTCAACTATATGCATAGAAATATGTTGCGAAAGTATTTAGGTATGATCTGCTATTGCGCGTACTATATCCCGCGGACGCTAGCCGAAGCGTCCCAATCCTAACGCATGCTATCTTATGGCAAATCGAGCAGTCACTGGTGAGGGTGCTCTGACGTCACTACCATGTTTTGATATAGGGCGGATCGGGCAGAGTCCGAAGATGCGCGCGCACATCAGCAATCAGTGCAGCCACCACAATCTCTTTAGGGCAATAAGAAACTGAACCTTTCCTGCCGTTATGATTGCACGATTCATGTTGGCTCACCTGTTGTTTGCTCGTTTTAGTAACCATAGCAACCAAACTCTCTAACCTCCAAACCGTAACGTAACCTAAACGATGGGAGCTGAAGTGAGGTTTTATTTACATTCTGTGTTTCATGTATCTATTTTACTCCAATGAGACGGTAATCAGGGATGGTGACAAGTGATTAATATTATTTTAATAGTGAATCCAGCGGATATTGGTAATATTACAGACCATGAAATGTGAATAGCAATCGAAGGTAGGTGAAATGCACAAAATCCGTAATACTCTTTTGGTAGTTAGTAGTAAGTCCTCCTGTTCATTTAACCCACCAGCCGCCACTGCTTGAGAATACTGGCAATTATTTGTCTGAGGGGCCTGTTCAAGTTTGTTAACTGTAGACGGTGTTCCAACCAT
Source organism: Flexamia atlantica (assembly GCA_035578135.1). Lineage (NCBI taxonomy): Eukaryota > Metazoa > Arthropoda > Insecta > Hemiptera > Cicadellidae > Flexamia > Flexamia atlantica. The sequence goes on along the minus strand of JAQJVK010000030.1, from coordinate 1,031,267 downwards.
GTAAACGGTGACGCTTTGACTGTCAGACTACTCGCGCACGCACAGACTGAAATATGAGCCAGAGCACGTAACCTCTCCACACGGACCGCCGGGTGGTGGCGAACTGAGTTTGCAAGAGCGGGGAAGCAAATGGACGGACAAATGGATGGACAAATGGACGGTTTGCACGTGAAATTCAAAAATGTGTTTTGCATCGTCTGTGAGATGTCGCCTTACCAATCTAGGGTTAAGATTACCTCCAGGCAGGGGTTAATTTCAGCCAGAGCACACCTTTTTGGACACCGGAGCACAGCTCCGGCAATTTTTTAGAACACCTGTGTAGCTCCTAACCTTTTTTTCTAGCCACATCATTTATACATACTGTTCAGAAAAAGATTTTTGTACAAATGTACAACTTGTTGCAATTTGGAAATTACCTAAGTCAACTTTACAACACTATTTTCCTTTTTATCGTTGCTCATACGTTGCATGCATGGCAATAAACAACAGCTTTTCAAACCTCTATTCTGGATACTGATCATAAAACAAACTTGAGATCGGCTTTAATGAGTGATGACGAGAGTTAATTATCATCGATCAAGGGCAAATCCAATCCAGGCCAATAGAAGCGTGTACTGGGTGAGTTCGGCATCACTCATTTCCAATTTTCCACGTCATTCTTATAAGGCCTAATGCGGCCCAATGCATTTTGAAATAGTTCATAAAATGTTTGGACAAGTCAGATGCACCCTTGTTTGACGATAGGAAATTTCCATTATGAGTTGTCAGTGGTGTTAACGCATGTATGGCTGGAGATCACAACCTACACGATTACTATGGCGCAAGTACGCTTTGGCCGTTGCAGGGCAAAACCTAGCTAGCGCGAAAGTGTACATGACCTAAACATGGCCAAAACATAGTGGTCAAAAACGTTAAAAAGGTACTAAATTGAATTGCAATTTGTACAAATTTTCCGGGGGAGAACCACACCCCCATAGGTACTTTTTCCGTTAGAAATTAAGCCCTGCCTCCAGGTCTAAATTCAACCAGAAGCTACTTAGGTCGTTTTTACTCCTTGATACAATAAAATATGTGACTAGAATTGTTTACATTTTGTTGTTATTCCACGCATTGTTTAAATTTTTCCTTTAATTTTTTTTTTTTTTTTTTGCTTTGTCAAAGATAGCCAGTGCTGGATTTCTCACTAGGCCCACCAAGCTCGGACTTTGGACCGCAATCTGATACTATGCAGCAAACGGTAAAAAAATTTGTTGTTTTGAGTCCAAGGGGATAAATAGGCTCCATAACATAATTTTGAAAAAACTCACCACTTTTGATGAGACCATCAGCCAGATAATCTGGCTGAGGAATCTGGGCTCAGGGCTGTGGCGAGCCTAAAGCTGGCACTGGTTGGAGCGCTGAACATAACCCAGATGAACATAAACAAACAAGAAAAAAATGCAAAGAAGCCCTCGAAATTATTAATAGCTATATTCACCTTTGCCGTGAAGATCCGTAAGGAGTCAAACAGCTGCTGCTCCCACTCAGTGACGAGCCGCTCGTAAGTCTGCACAATGTCCCCGTCCTCGGCCAGGAGGTGGCTGGAGTAGCCGGGGGCCAGCTCCGGCAGCTGGGGTATAGTCAGCATGTTGCTGCCGACAATGTGTTCCATCGTCCTGGAACAGAACTGGCTTCTTAAACTGACCTGAAACCATTAAAAACTCAATCTCTTTATTTGGACGAACAAAGTTAGTAAGTACATGAAGGCTCATTATTCAAGGTTTTCATGGCTCAGGCCACTAAGGATACTGAGAATATCTGATAATACAGGAGCTCACTCTTTTTTAGGTTAGGCTCTAAGGTATCCAGTTTACGAAACGTAATTTGCTTAGTGACGACAGCAAAGGAACGTTGTTGACACTTAGAGCAAATGAACATTTCCGTTGCATCATAGAAAAAACTTGGCTCAAAAGTATAGCTTTTTGGTAGAAAAAGAAATTCTTAAGCCAAACCAAATACTGAAAAGATTGAAAAACTTGAATACGGCTTATAAAATTCCAAAAAAATATTGTTAGCACACATTACCAACCAGTAGCAGCCTGGTTAGATCATTGAACTTTGGTCTCAAGGGCCCAGGTTCAAATCCTGCCAATCACCAATCTTTTTTTACCATGTAATATTGCCAAGACTCACTTGCCCTAGCCCAAAGTGATAGGCAAAAACAGCTTCCATAGGATCCTATCAGCTTCAACAGGTTTGAACTAGGATCCTGCTATGTAAAGATCGGACGGTAAACAAACAATAAAAAATACCCCTGTTGCAGCAGATCTGCATACTCAGCGAATTTCAAATGTGAGAGAGAATATTTCAATCCAAAATAGCAAGATTCAACATCTTTTTATAAGCTCCATAAGAATAACATGGCGAATGAGTCCGATCGGGCTGGTTTACGAACTCGTCCGAATACAACCTTACACGTCCATGCCAAATTTCATTACGATTGGACCATTTTTACATGAGTTATCGTGCTTAAAGGCATATAGATATATATTAATGAAAATGAACGAATGGTGTTTTCTGCTTCTGGGGGCCCCAAAACGAAAAGTTATCACGGTCTTGGGCTTAGTTCTTACCATGAGATAGGTCTCATAAGAAGCTATTACTGTAGGGTAATAGCTTCTTCCCTATAGGGGAAATTCCCTAAAAAAAGCCCACCAGTAGCAGGTGTCGACCATTTTCTGCAGCCCGCTGATCAGCCCCTGCTTGATGACTTCGTTGTCGCTGGTGCCGATAGTTCTGATGGTGGAGCTGGAACTCTGCATGGTCGGCAGCGAGGACGTCGGATACACCATCAGGTCCGCCATTCCCACCGACGACTCCCGCGACAGGTGTTCCCTCTGTCGCAGCAGCATGTCCAGGTCGATCTGTCGGACAGGGACATGGATAGTACACAATGTTTAGACAGGCAGCGAGGACGTCGGGTACACCATCAGGTCCGCCATTCCCACCGACGACTCCCACGACAGGTGTTCCCTCTGTCGCAGCAGCATGTCCAGGTCGATCTGTCGGACAGGGACATGGATAGTACACAATGTTCAGACAGGCAGCGAGGACATCGGGTACACCATCAGGTCCGCCATTCCCACCGACGACTCCCGCGACAGGTGTTCCCTCTGTCGCAGCAGCATGTCCAGGTCGATCTGTCGGACAGGTACATGGATAGTAACACAATGTTCAGACAGGCAGCTAGGACGTCGGGTACACCATCAGGTCCGCTATTCCCACCGACGACTCCCACGACAGGTGTTCCCTCTGTCGCAGCAGCATGTACAGGTCGATCTGTCGGACAGGGACATAGATAGTACACAATGTTCAGACAGGCAGCGAGAACGTCGGGTCCGCCATTCCCTCTGACGACTCCCGCAACAGGTGTTCCCTCTGTCGCAGCAGCATGTCCAGGTCGATCTGTTGGACAGGGACATGGATAGTACACAATGTTCAGACACACAATATACAGTCTTTCAAAATATTTCACTTGAATGGTACAAAATGTACCATCACCATTTCTGATATATCGTGCAGAATCAGTTAGATACAGTCACAAACTGTTTCAAGGACATTTGTGGAAATTTGCTCTCCACTGTTCAGAGGCCAGTAAAAATAGATGCATGGTATGGCAAAGTGTGAGAAAATTCTATTTATTGGAATGAGCAAATTAGGATGGAATGGAGTTTCCTTGAACTATGAGCTTTCACCAATGCTTCAAAAAAATATCAATGACACAAACTTTTTTGAGTTCTTGTCATAAAAACAAACCTTTCATTGAAATTTGTTGACTATTCAGGAAAATGTGAAACTTGTAAATATCATTTAGATAACATTTACCAATTATACAATTATTTGAATCCAAATGAAAAGTTTCAGCGTCAAACTTTATTATGCCAGCACAGACTCCTTACAAAAATATTTATATACTTTCATGCTTAGGATTGTTAGTATATGTTACTAACACTAACTGGTAATTAAAATGTTTTAGGCCTACTTACTAACAGTTTTTACTTGAACTTCCTAGTATAACAATTTTTAGACTGCTGACACACCCATCATTTACAATGTAAGGGAACCCTGCATGTTAGCAGTCTGCATGTTCCCTGCAGGGAACCCTGATCGAGGATTCTGCCCATTCCCTTACACATCACAGGGGAGAAAAAAAGGACACCATTTTCTCACCTGCGGTTATACAGAACATTCACCTCTTGAAGGATCAAGGCTAACGATTTTAATAGGTCTAGCAAATTTTATATGGCTCGGTTTGCCCAAAAGACTAATGTTAACTTTAGCATTGAGGCTGTGGACCGTCGTCCGCCGCTGGCCTCTCCTTGCGCTCCAGCTCGCGTCGGATGTCCAGCGCCATCTGCCGGTAGTCGCTGGGCGTGTTGTACACTTATCCCGGTGTCATCGTCACCGTCGTCCGCCACCGGCCCCTCCTCACACTCCAGCTCACGCCGGATGTGCAGCGCCATCTGCCGGTAGTCGCTGGGTGTGTTCTACACTTACCCCGGTGTCGTCGTCGCTGTCGTCTGCTGCCGGCCCCTCCTCGCACTCCAGCTCGCGCCAGGTGTCCAGCGCCATCTACCGCTAGTCGCTGGGTGTGTTCTACACTTACCCCGGTGTCGTCATCGCTGTCGTCTGCTGCCGGCCCCTCCTCGCACTCCAGCTCGCGCCAGGTGTCCAGCGCCATCTACCGGTAGTCGCTGGGTGTGTTCTACACTTACCCCGCTGTCGTCTGCTGCCGGCCCCTCCTCGCGCTCCAGCTCGCGCCAGGTGTCCAGCACCATCTACCAGAAGTCGCTGGGTGTGTTCTACACTTACCCCGGTGTCGTCATCGCTGTCGTCTGCTGCCGGCCCCTCCTCGCGCTCCAGCTCGCGCCGGATGTCCAGCGCCATCTGCCGGTAGTCGCTGGGCGTGTTGAACACCGTCTGCACGGGCGGCCCCTTGCGCTCGGCCTCCTGCATGTCCCGCGTGTCCTGCCCCGCCCCCTCCTCGTCCACGTGCGGCTCCATGAACTGATGCATGATCAGCGGCTGGAACACCTGCGCACGGCCAAAGTTAAAATCTACCAGTAGAAAACATTAAAAAATAACCATTAACGTGTCCGACTCTCATTACGTGTATTTAGACTTTATAACGGCCCCTTCAAAGTGATTTTAAGTTTCTTTGGTGCCTGATGATGACCCCATCAATGGGTGGAAACTAGTCGCCACTCATCGGTAATAAGGTATTTTAACCTCTTGTATTAATGTTAATTGTGATCAGGAGGCAAAAACAACAAAATGAAAAAAATAACCTCCAGTTGCAATGTTGACCTGGTTCTCATTAGGCTAATAATATTTCCTACCACTTTGCGAAAAGTCAGTTTACACACTGAAAACTAATCGTAAAATACCTGTTTACTGAGAAATGAGCGAGAAAGTATTATTGCTCGCCAGCTGATTACTTTTACCAGCTGATTGCATTGTTATTCTATGCGCTTCAGCGAAGAGGTAAAATACTGTGGCAATCATTATAAATTGAATACCCCGAGGAGCAAATGACTCAACTTCTTTATCGTTTAACTATTGTCACAAGGCATTTTCAAAGTACAGCAAGGCTAATCTAAATTACATTCTATGATAGTAAATTATTTAGAATAGAGTGCTGTCATTGGAATAATCGTTAACATGGTAGGTTTTTGAACTGAGGTAAGATTTTAATGAGGATTTAAATTTGATGCGTACATAGATGTCTTTCATTTGGTATGAAAATTATTCTGAAGTCTTAGGCCACTGAGGAGATTTTCCTAACAAAGGTAACAACTTGGGTTTAGAAAAATATTTTTGAGATGAGATACCAATGGTTAATCTTGTTTAGCCATAAGAGTTAATTGTTTAAAAAAAAATAAAGGCTAAGCATAGTTAATACAGTAGAGTTTTAAAATTGAGATTTACACTATGTTTTATTTACCCCGGTAATAAGAATTGTGAGTGTAGAGAGCATGTCGCTAGTGGTGGCCCCTATTTGGAAGTAACCGGGCATTTCAGAGAAGGCTTCTTCCAGCATGTCGGGGCATGGGATTCCTTCACCTGTTTTTCTGATAAAATAAACAAATCGGTGTTTCTTGCTAATGTCGTAATGAGACATCGTTCCAAAATGACCATGGAGCTGCGGGGTTTTCACAACTTTCTCAATAATTTTCTGGAATCACATTGAAATTGCTTTAGTAACATAAAATTATGGATACAAATAACATATTAGGCAACAATGTAAATAATCACAATCCTGAAATATTCTGGGATTACTTATAAAAAAAGTTATGATAAAACAAAGTTACACTAATTATGCACATAAAGTTTTAGATCCCTAAAGTCGACATACAAATAAGTCTATAGCAGTCTATAAACTAACCATTTAGAATGTTGGATTGTTGACATAATCACTGATTTACACCCACACGGTGGCACTACAAAAATATCTTGCGGGGTTGCGAAATTAATAGTTTGAAGTAATTGAATGCAACTCACCTGGACATAGATGATTTCTGGCTCTGGAGGAGGAGCTTCTTCTTCTGTGGTTGGTAAAGTTTCCATTACTGGGAAAAAACCATACAAGAAAACATGTCAAATATAGTAACAGAAAAATATGGGGTTTAGAGGAGAAAAGTTAAACTTTAATATTTCTGATAATGCTTGAAGGTCTAAGTCTACCACATTCTGGAACCCATAAAAATAATATGATTCAACTCACTTCATCTTCACACGTTATCTTGGTAAATGGTTTTTTCTCGTAGTCAGTCCTTGTGGAGTAATGTAGGGTTTAGAACCAAACTCGGCAAAAACTTTTAGTAAAAGCTTTCCCAACACAAAACTATTCTGGCACTGGCACTGGCTGTTGTTAAAAAGATATTCTTCCTTTACAAAACCTTAGCCTATTATGCTTTTACTTTGCAACGCCCTTCGTCCAAAAAGACATTGATGCTTTTGTTGACGATATCAGCAAATTGAATTCTTAACTACCAACATGAACTGGAGGACAGTCGTAAGCTATGTAACCTTATTTTAATTTACAATAAGTTGAAAATTAAGTAAATCATTTACATCATGCTGTGATTCTCACTCACAATATTTACATTACTAAAAAAATACCTTTGAAAATCAATTCTATTTTTAATTTTTCAGTAGTTTGTATTTACAAGCTAAACTGCTTTAACAACCACCCTTTTGGAGGGGTGAAAAGTTAACCCTCGAACGTACGCGGAGTTTTCCTCCGCACGTCTTTTTTATATTAAAATAAACAGACACAATGGGTGTCGGCGGTCGTGTCCGGCCCCGTATGTTATGCCCCTCATTCCAGGAATTTCCTAAAGCTATTTATACCCCACACCCCCCCCTTGGTACCTTGTTATATGCAATTCAGAGATGCCGTCTCAATTTGCAGAGCGCCCTCTCCCATTACACAGACACTGATACCTATTTTAAAAACTCATAATAGCAATGGATTTGTAATTATTATTAATTTTTTGGACTTTTCCTTTTACTTTCGAAAAAAAGAAGCGAAAGGAAAAGTCCAAAAATGTAAGTAATAATTAATACATAATTTAATACTAGAAAATTACCTACTATGTTTAATTGAAATATTACACCTCTTAAATTGAACAATTAATTGAATCGACGATGAAATGTAATTCCTAATGAAGTTTGTCAACATTAAAATACAATATTTCGTTATAAAACAAGTAAAATGGGTTAAATTTGTGCAATCTAGTGTTGCGAAGTAAAACTCCGCATGCGCCCGCTCGTGTTTTGCCGGTGAAGCGCCCGCTCAAGGGTTAAGAAGTGAGAAGATGCTTTGTCAATTGAATTTTTATATGAAGTGGGACATTAAATTCAATTGACTTTTCTGTTACCTGTTGGAGGGCTCTTTCTTCCCTTTTTCTTCTTGTCCTTTTTCCCTTTTTTACCAGGTTTCTTTTCCTCCAACTCAGGCTTGTCATCAACTATAGTCACCATTTTCTCTTGCCCTTCCACTTTCTCTTGGGTCTCTTCTCCTTCCGTCATTGGTTCTTCGTCTGCCGTCTCTTCAGCTTTTTGTTCCCCTTCGTCAGCACTAGCGCTAGCCTTCTTCTCTTCATCTTCAACAGGTGACTGTGAATCTTTAGATGATTTCCTCTTCTTCCCTTTTGCTGACCCTTTCCTTCCTTTCTTACCCTTCTTCTTCCCACCCTTGGGAGATGGAGGGGGTGATGGCTCAGGTTCAGGTTCGGGTGGAGGGGGAGGGGCTCGCACCACTGTGAAAAAAGTGTCAACTTGTAAAATTGGCGCTACAGTTGTAATATAAAATTAAAAATAATTACTGAATTACTTATTTTTACAGAGTGTACATGTTTTAACTAATCAGAGATGGAAAATGTCAGCAAAAATCAAAACCAAAAGATAAATTTAACACCACCAACAATGATCAAGTGTCGAACACAGAAGATGCCGATTGAATTGTTTGTAGCTTTGTAGGATTTTTAAGATGTTGTAACCAGGGCCGGCGACAGGGGGGGAAAATGCATAGGGGCCCGGACTCGCAGGGGGCCCGGAAGCACCAAAAACGGGGCCTGAAACGGAAGCACCAAACACGGGGCCCGAAACGGCAGAAAAGGGGCCCAAAAGCATGCAAAACAAGTAAAAAAAGGTCGTAGGACCCGGAGTTGTAGATTGCACAGGGGCCCGAAAATCTTGTCACCGGCCCTGGTTGTAACTATAAATATGAACTTTGCTCTTGGATATTTTAAATAGATATATAACATTTGGTGTAAAAAAGACCAAGACTGATACCAGTTCTATCGACTCTATGGTAGATTGAAATTAAAAATAATAAAATTTTAAATCACATCTATAGACAGTCATCTTTGACAATGATAAAGTTATGTTTATTCTAAGGCTGATCCAACCAAATTTATCTAAGTAAAGTATGGTGTGTTCAACTGTTTTTTTTCAGTTTAAGATAAACAATATAAAATGGAACAATGAAATCTTTCAGATGTTTTTAACTTAGTTTGAAATGCCTATTCAAGGTAGAAGATTGGTAAAGAGCGCATTTCAACGTAACAGGCTTTTTTATTGTTTAATCACATTTTGATGATAGTTCTTTAAAACTAGAAGGGAATTTTAAGGGCACTTATCAACAGAGACTGGTTCAAGCACAAGCCCCAAGTAAAAGGTACAACCGTACCTTTGAAGGGTTAAGTACTTTCATATAAAAAGAGTACTCTGTTAATAATTACCTTGCTCAGGAACAAGAACCTCTTCGTGAATAACTTTATCATAATATGTTTTATAGACGAGAAATAGTCTTCTCTCTAGATCATGTGTGCCTACAATGGTGTCCTCCAGGTAGTCAGTGAGTGCTCGTCCTAATTTATTGCCATGTCTAGCACACATCTGGTCAAAAAGAGTCTCATCTTCTTCCCCCAAAAAAGTCAATACTCTATTTTTGATCCACTGCTTTCTATAATCAACCATATTTCAGAATGGTCTCTTTTATTTGTAGGTATCTGAAAAACATTTAAAAATTTATACCTAAACTTCATTAGATAGTCTTTTTCTATTAAATCAAAAGAAAATTAATCTAGCCAAATGTGAAAATTTATTTTCATTTATTTTCTTCAAAAAGAGTTTTTTACTTGGTTAAAATATATTTTGAAGAGCTCTAAAGTAAAAATAACACTTTTTATCCCCTCAAGTTTGTTTCTTCAGTTTTAGTTACATAAGCAATTTTTTTAATTAATCCTAGATCATTAATAATAGGCCTCATCAGTTTAATATTTGAAGAATGCAGTTGGCAAAAAGGTATATATGAGGGGACTGAGAGAAGAATATATGGTTATGAGAGGTGGAAGGGGGGCATGATTAAATGTATCTATTTAAGGGCCTGAAAAAATTAAAAATGTGGCAATAGCCTACCTGGGAATATATCTGTTACCTGTTACCTCCTGTGTACGCCTCTTTGACCAAAATATGGCATGAGACCCGTCATCTATAACTAGCAGTCATCTTAAATCTCTTGAGCTAATGTTCTATTAAATCTTGTATCAGTCTTCAAGATGTTGTCAATCAGGTAAAATGGTAAAAAGGGTAGGCCTAGGTGATGGTATTTGGTAAAGAAAATTGAGGATGGAGTAAAAATGGAAGTAAGATTATGGAAGATTTTTATGGATGCTGTGGCCGATCATAGTAGCATTTGTCAATAAGATATTCTTTTAACTTGTTCTTAAAGCTATTAAGATTTACTATTTCTTTTATGGTTGAAGGAAGTTGTGAAAAAAAATTGTCTACCACCATGACAAGGTTTGGTTCCAAAAAGTTTTAAACTATGTTGAGCAGATGGGTTAATAAGTAGGGTATATTGACTGATCTTGCTAGGAATAATTTTATATAAAATTTGGCAGTAGGCCTATATAAAAGCCGACCCTTACAGCTGCAGCAGGCTGCTTTTGTCTAACTGGAATAGTCCAGTTGGGAATTTAAGACATGTCAGAAAAAATTAATTAATGAAGAATGGTGTCGGGTTGCCATGAAAAGCCAAGATATAAAGTTAGCCTAACTCTTCATTTAAGAAATTTGTATTTAAAAAAATACTTTTTTCCATCAGACTGTTCAAAAGTCATTAACTTTATAAGTGTTTCATAATTAAAACACAGCAGAAAAAATCGATGTCTAACATAATCAAATCTTTAGGTCAAATCACCGTAAAATAATCTGAGTTGTTTTGCGCCATCATTTTATACTTATATTATAGTCTGCATATCTGTCCTCAGACAGCCAAAAAATATATCGGTTACACTGCTGCAGACTGAATTGAGGCAGGCTGGGAGCCGCCATCAGATGGACTAGGCAAAGAAGGTTGTGTGAACACAATCTCCTTAACTTAAACATCACAAACTGATTTCCTTCAAGAAAGTTAAATTAAAGGGTGAAAATATGATATCCGACTCCATCATTATTATTGATTGTTTTTATCGATTTTACAGTGTCGATTATCAAATGCCGATAGTGAAGAATCGATTCTAATCGTCAGAACAATTTATTTTAACATTCTATCTATTTTCTAATACCTTCTAAAACCTATTTTAGCCAGCGGTTCTACAGGACTGGGCCTAGTCTACCAAGTGCTAACAGTATCTGAAGGGGTCCCTCCAGTAACATTGTAAGCGACATAAATTTTTCAGGAAATGGAATAAACATATAATTGGGAATGTAATGATTTAAATATGTTTTATTTGTTATATATAATTATAATATCATAAAACTAGCCAAACTATGAAGTATTACAATATTATAGCACGTAATAAAAAAGTTTTTACAAAAAAAGTGATTTTAAAATTGCAATAACGTTGTAAATGACAGTCGTTTGCAACGTTGTTGCCGGCTTGGCGCTTGCAACAATGTTTCTTTTGGTTTCTTCTTTTCATTTATGTACGGTTTCCCAGCATTTCTTCTCTGCTTACGTACATTTCTGGTCCAACTATCGAACTTAACAGGACGTTTTTTACTACGATTTAGCCGATTAACATCGGGACGGCGACAGAACGGCACGCGGTGATATTGCAATTTTTGGCAGTTACAACGTTGCTGCAACTGTGGGACCAACAGCACTTGGTTTTCAACCTGTGGTAGTGCTGCCAACACAAGAGATATCATCGAAAAAATACCCTGCACTGATGCAGGATGTCGTTTACAACCTTACTGCATAGAAATCTCAATTTTGAAAAAGTTGTCGTTTACAACGTTACTGGAGGGACCCCTTCATCTAGTTAAAGAAAATCCTGCTTTAAACCTGTTCTGTTACCAAAGACCAATTTTGTAGCCTACAAGCAATCTGAGATATCTAAACGACTCTCAAGCTGGCTAATAATGATTTGAGTCTTACCGTACTTGTAACAGCTTACCAGTAGGCCTTATTTGTTGATAGGTCTATCACTAACACATTCATTTTTTTCTATTGATTTGGGCTTTAAGATAATAAAAAACAGTCGAAACGTAAAATAATTCGATATTAGCTTAATACTTTTACTGATTAAATTAATATTTGTGAACACTATTACTATTAATATCAGTTAGTATTTGTAAGAAACAAATTTTTGACAATACTGCGACGAACTATCACAAATCTTGTTGCTATTTGCAACCAAACTTAGGAAAAGGAAGTAGCCTTTAGAAACATAGAGTATGACAAGTATTGCTGGACAGACGTTGAGACAAACATGAGAAAATATTATACACCTGACATTATTATTTTGCTCATTTTATTAAAATATGCCGTGATATTTTTCATGAGTTATATTTATGCTATAGACTATGCACACACTCGTATCCCTCTTAAAAAACTCTTACATTAATTATTATTATTAATAATTGTTGCTTCTTTGTATCCAGCTTCTAGGACTCCATGTTTATCATCACCAGCTGATTTATGTTGTCTTGTCGTCTGAGGCGGAGAAAGTCGAAAACAAAAACAGTCAGTCCGTCAGTAGTTTTTATCTGACGGTCTTAACCTAAATGTTGCAGAAGAAATAATTACGTAGGAAAAATTATTCCCATTGTTCATTATTTCAAAAACCATTAATTACTGTTGCAAATAAATTAGGCGAACAATTGGTGAACTGAAATTTTTAATCCCAACAACTTTGTAATTGCATCAATCATGTTATCTAACTTCAGCCTACTTTCATTGTACTTTAATTCAATTAGTTTATAAACTGGCAGCATTCGAAGAGAATTATTAAATAAAAGCATTGATTATAAAAGTCAGATCATAAAAGGTTTTGTAGTTTGTAATAAATCGAACAATTTAATTCATAACAATGGATTGCAAGCAAAAAGTGGCAAGAGATGAGGAAATCAAACAAGAACTGGATAGTGATATTTCTTGTAAAGCTAAAGAAGCTGTGTTCGTAGAAAGCTGTGGACTTCCAGCTGAAACACCGACAGTTAAAGGTATTTCTTTCTTTATACTTTGTTGAGGCCAACAGAAGCTATGCCATATTATGAGATCAGAACGTCTTGTCTCCTTAAACATTTCTGTTCTAGGGGATAGGTGCATAGGGCGTAAGTGGTATGAGTTATTTATCTTAACTTCTGCTGCTGGTTTTAATAGAAGACGATTTAATTAATCATATTTTCAATATCATCCCTCTCTATCAGGTGTGGAACTGGAGCTTTATATTGATTGATTGTAAACTTTGATTAGGCCTAACTGTTTGCTGTTGATAATTTATTTCTTCATTTTTGATATAATTGGTTGTCGGAACGATGTATCGAATCAATGAGCCAGAAAAGGTGATGGATCCAATCAGATCACTACTGAATGTTAAGTCTTGTCGTTTTTGAACAAACCTTTGCAGAGTACCCTTACACAGGAATGTTCTCGTAAATCCATTAATATTATGAAGACCATTTGCAATACACAAACCTGACCCCATTGCAAAACACAGACCAAAGTTCAATGAGAGAACTTGTACCTCAGAATTAGGTCTAGACCTTCATTAGGCTACTTCAAACATTTACAAACAAAAGAAAAACTTTGTATTAAGAGTATTTTTTTACATAGTAAACAATACCTCCTAGTTGTAATCCCCAAAATGTTCTTTTGTTTTCACCTTTGGCCCATTATGTTATGTACTGAATTGCAGATCAGACCTATGTCATCGCCATTGTTCTGGTCCTTCAAGTAAAATATAAGATCTGGAATTCATATCCACTTTTGGCCTTAGAATATTGCAGTGCATATTTAAAGATGATTTAGTATGTAGGCTATGCTGATACAATGGACTCTAGAAGAATGGTGATTTGCTTGCAGGTTATGACTGGAATAATGGCGTTGATTACAAAGCTCTTTTGGAGACATACCGCTATTGTGGTTTTCAAGCCACAAATCTGGGTTTGGCAATAGAAGAAATTAACAACATGGTAAGTTGTTTTAAATACACAACCATATAAAATGGTCTGGAATGAAACTCTTAATATATGTAGGCTAAAACCTATACGAACACAAAATTGATTAGGCTGACTAACTTTCAAGGAGAAAACTACTTTTTTCCATATATGATAAGGTAAAGTTGCTTGGAACCTGGATGCCTTTGGCTCACCTATGTGGCTACTGCTGCTATGGTACCTCCCTTTTAAACCTTTTACACGGTATTTAATAACATCTAAAACCTGATATGCGTCTTGAGAGAGACATTATATTTTTGTTTTGATTTTGTTTTTTGTGGACATTAGCTATTGATTGATTTCAAACAAAGAATTATATTTTTTTTGTCTTAGCACCATTAAATTAGGTACGTCTGATTTTATGTGTTTTTTAATTCCATATTTTCCTTAACAGTAAAACCATGTTAAACGTAGATATTTGAATTATGGATTGGTTCAACCTCTCCCTTGCCCTTGTAGATGCTTTTTAACACATTCTCTGTGGGTGTCCCGATCCCGGACACGAGATCAGCTGACACAAAAACAGCTGCATGGCAGCAAGTGAACACCTTAGAGCGTAGCTATTGGCTGTGCCCCCTCTACAGTAACCCCGCCCACCTGTCGCTCCGTCTGTTTCACGGTCCTGGCTCGCCTTATTTTTTTGCGGGGTTTTAAATTTTTTTGCACTTGTGTTTCTGAAATATTTTGAGGTGGATTTTGGCTGTTGCTATTGACGTGCAGTATTGAATTGTACTTTACTGTGATTGTTCATATTAGAATATGGCAGGTTCATTGCAAAATATGTCACATTATGAGGTACTAGATGATTCAAATGTCAGTGACCCTGATTACTGTCCACCTACCAACATCCTGGTAGGTGGACGAAACTTGCACCGAAGAGTACACCGTGGTGCTAGTTTTGTGTTTTTGTGCTAGTACGGCACTTTCACATCAGTATAATAAGTTGTGAAAGTGATATAGTGATAAAACTAGCCAAAAACTATCTCACATCGTTCCGGAGCGTGCTCATGTCTCGATCTTAGACATGGTCCCGTTTTGCAACTATACAACCTCATGGGTAAATGATTCAATACGGATAATTTTTCAGCATGGCTGAAAGTTTAATGATTTTTTCTGGCAGCGAATGTGCTAAAATTACATTCTTTCAATCACTACTATTATTATCAAGTGGTAGGATATTTATCAATTTCAGCTAGCCTATATTCATTAAAAATAAAATCATCTTTTGTGATTATAGTTTTAACACAAACTCGTGTTTGCATTTTGTTTACCATTAGTTGAAATGCAGGGACGTCCCGTTAAGTGAAGAGCAAGAAGACTCTATGGAAGACGATGATTTCATCAGACGCAGATCGAGCTGCACCGTGTTCCTGGGGTTCACGTCCAACATGGTCTCGTCCGGTGTCCGAGACTCGATACGTTTCCTGGTGCAACACCGGCTGGTGGACTGTCTAGTGACTACGGCCGGGGGCGTCGAGGAGGACTTGATCAAGTGTCTCGCTCCGACGTTCATCGGGGACTTCCACCTGAAAGGCAGCGTGCTCAGAGACAAGGGGATCAACCGGATCGGAAACCTTCTTGTTCCCAATGACAACTATTGCTTGTTCGAGGATTGGGTTATGCCTCACCTGGATGCCATGCTTGAGGAGCAGAAAACTAAAGTAGGTTATTTTTAAAAGTTGTAATAATAGTTGGTTACTTTAGGATGAAGTTAAATTCATTTTGTTTGGTTTACAAGAATGAAATCAATGAATTTCTTGCAGATGAAATCTGGTTTCACGATGTAAATTTTTAAGTTACTGTAGGTTCAAGGTTAATGTGATTTAAGTTTGCAAGCTGAAAAAACGAGTAAGATGGCTGGGCTGGACATGAGTGAACTTTTAAATTGTAGCCAGGCTGTAAGATATTATTGTAGCTGTGTATTATTTCTATATTGAGTCATGTGAAAACAAAGTGAGTGAATGATATAAAAGAGTGTAGCCACAAAGATGTAATACTCTGCTGCAGAAAAATTATTGTAGCTTGATCATGATTTTCCAGCAATGCTAGTTGCCACAACCAGAAACGACTCTGAAAAATAACAACTTCATGGATAAATTTGATCTCTAAGTCCAAGTGAATTTCATGTATAATAACAATCTCTGATTTATTGTCTTATCTTTTCATTGAATTTATGATTACAGGGAACTTTATGGACACCCTCAAAAGTGATTGAAAGACTCGGTCGAGAGATTGACGATCCAAGTTCAATATACTATTGGGCAGCGAAAAATCACATTCCAGTATTTAGTCCTGCCCTTACCGATGGTAGCCTGGGAGATATGATGTTTTTCCACTCTTACAAGAATCCAGGACTGGTGGTTGATATACTTCAGGGTAATTTTTATTCATAATAAGTACAGAGAATTAAATGATTTTGATTCTTATTTAGTTCAAAGAAGACTACAGATAATGTGTTATTATGGCTTAAAGATAAGCGTAGAACGACTGAACAATTGTAATGATGTTACAGAAGACTCCCTCTTATCAGGACACCTTGGGACCAAGACCTGTCCGGATACGGGTTTCCCGGTTAAACCGGCGACATAAAGCTCTACTTTGGACTTAATTCACTAGCTACGTATTATTACTTGCATATAAATTATTGTTTTCATAATAGGTCGGAGTTTCCAACCAAATCGTTAATCGGTCCCATGGAGTCCGGATATAAGGGGTTCCACTGTAATGCAATTACCTAAGTGTTAAATGTATTATCTAAGACTTGGAGGTTTAGTAAAGTAAAAAAAGTAGGAAAAGGTATACAGAGGCTTAAAAGACAAAGCCCAGCATAATGAAAATAACTCATGAAATTGATTTCTCAATTTCACAGAGCAAAACATGATTAATATCTTGATATGTAAATTTGTATGCTACAGTTGCAAAGATTAGCTATTATTGGAGTTCATGTCCAAGTAAGACTTTTTCCAGAAAATTTATAGATTAAAGGGAAATGCTAATGCTCAACATTATATTTTGTAGATCTACGGAGACTGAATACGATTGCCATGAAAGCAGTCAACTCTGGTGTCATAATTCTTGGAGGTGGAGTCGTCAAACACCACATCTGCAATGCAAATCTTATGGTAAACTGACGAGTAACTAATTACAAAAAGTGAACAGAATGGAATGTTATTAAAGTTTGATGAAGTCTGATAGCATAAGTTATTTAAAAAATTGCAAACCCTGCCAATTAGTGATTATTTATTTTTAAATGGTCCATTCTCTTAATCCTAACTCATTTTCCTAACATTAGGTATTAGCTCTGGGGTTATCCAAAATGTAACTAGATGTTTCAAGATTATTCTGATTTATGATCATTCCTGCAGCTTACAATTACTGCTTGAGGAAGATCCTACAAATTTCAAATCAAATATAACGATATAATTTTTTTAAGAATGGACTAACACTTCATTAAAATAATTATTACAGTGAAAAGGACAGTTAAAAGATTTGTCCAAGAGGTTAGTTCTAAGTACCCAAACTAACAAATACATGTTATTTGTAGAGGAATGGGGCAGACTTTGCGGTATTCATTAACACAGCGTCTGAGTTTGACGGAAGCGACAGCGGGGCACGTCCCGATGAGGCTGTCTCCTGGGGGAAAATCAAGAAGACGGCGACACCAGTCAAAGTGAGTAACACCAATGATTGCAAATGTAAATGGTTAACCAATCCTAGATTTGATTGCAGTAGGCTTCGGACAGTTAGTAAATCAGTATGTTTGAGGGACAGGGGAAACATTTACTTTAACAAATTTAACAACAAAGGTTATAACAAACTCTTTAGTTATAACAAAGGGGGTTCACTTGATTGGTTGAGAACTGCGCATGTAGAGAATCAAGATTTAATTGTAGGTTTGTTATATATTTATGGAATACTAGTTGGTGATGTCCAGTTTTGCTGGGAAAGGTAAACAAATAATTGTAATTAAAAACTAATGCAAGAGGTGTGTACATTTCTTTATATTTGTACTCTTAGGAAAAATGTTATAGAAAATTAATATCTTTCCTTGAATTTCCTCAGCTAGACCTTTCATTCAAGTACAGGGTTGGTACAGGGGGGTGTCCTGAAAAGTTCTGGTTAATTTTGGCTTTAATGTATAGATGAGAAATGCTTTTACTAAAGTTGTTTAACCTCGAAGTTATATCTTTCCCATTACCAATCAATCTATCGAGTTTTTTTTATGCATAGCACAGTAGCATTGGTAAATTTAATCTTTTGATAAATTTAATCTCTTTACAGTATATCGCGAAATTTTTGCGCAGATATTTTCAGCATTCGGGAAGTTGCAGGTAGAGGGCTTTAATTGAAGGTATTTGCCTCAGGGACTCGGAAAAAATAATTAAATGTCTTGAAATTCATTAAAACTAGATATAACTTAAAATAACTGCCATTTAAAAAGCATTGGGACTGAAAAGAGTCTTGTGATGCATGTTTACATGTCTTGTGATGCTGATACTTGATTTAAAGCCATATGCTGGCAGTTGACATGCGGTTTATTTCAAAGACAGTTAACTATGGAAGTAGTTTGTACTATATTAAGGATTGTTCTATTAGGGGCTTTTAGATCCTTCAGTCCACTAGTTATGAATATTGCTATGTTTTTGTTATATTCAAATTATTCTAGTTTTATTGCAATTTAGAATACCTAGATAAATCAATAAAAGCCAATAACCTGCTTGGATTTTTCAGGTCTACGCAGAGGCCACATTAGTCTTCCCATTGCTGGTCGGAGAGACTTTTGCTACATATCACCACAACCAAAGGATCACCACTCCTGTAAAAGCCTTTCCATCTCCTAAATAAACTCTGTAATATATTAATTGGTTTGTATTTTCACCCTGAATCCATTTAGTATCTTACAGCAAACGAGCAAACCATGTGTTTGCATTTTGTTTCAAAGTATCATTTTGACAGTTTTTTTTCCGCTTGATTAAAATAACTCATAAATACTGACTCAGTAATTTGTTCATAATATTTTGCAAATAAATGTCCATATTATTTATTTTAATGTCGATCTTGATCAGGTAGCATAATTTTATGTTGTATGACGGCGACAGAGTCAGGAATATGTTCGTTCAGTCATGGAAGAACTCATGCGAATGAAAACGGAATACAATTGCCACTGATGACTGGATTGACAGACTGGGTTGGTTATTTATAACTCAAACTAAAATTTGACATTCAATCAATTTATTATAAAAAAACATACAAAATCAATTTGCAAACAAATTATGTCTTTGACATGTATACACTGGACATCCTACATTCTAATAATTACAAATGTGTTTAGTTAACTAAATTACGAAATAAATATTTACATGTCACACCTAAGCCAAAGCTGTATAATTTACAAATTAGAAAATAGCTCTATTACAAAGTAAAGCCTAATACTTTAAAGAACCCCTTGCGGGATATTATATATTAAAAATTTAATCCTAGAGCAAGTTGTAAGAGATGGTTTTATTTATTTACACAGGTCTATTTACAAATTTACAAAAAAAAAACCTTCTGAAGTAATAATTAAAATTATATCACAAAAAAATATTATGACCAATCGCCATTATGACTAAGTGATGTTCAACAAATAAATAAAACTTTGGAGTTTACCTGAAAACAATATTGTAGCATTCAGTGGTGCCAAAGTATTAGAATGCCATTTGAACAAGATTATGTATTGTTAAAAACTGGCAAACACCTATTTGAGTGGTTGCCGAAATTGTCAAATAATTGTAAACAAGAAATCAATTTAAACCTTTACCTTATTTAAGTTGAATGTATCTATATCACTGAAGATACAAAGTACGTCTGCCATGCAGTTGCTGTCGAGCAAAAACGTATGGCTTAAATTTAGTATCACCGCATCAGGGCAAATCAGATCCATCCAAAAATTTAGTGGGCTATTTTTCGCACAGGGCTTTATGAAAGCGATCAAGACAATTTCACATTTTTTCCCACTTCGGATTTATGACAGGTGTAATGTGAAAGACAAGAACACCACACAAATTATTTATCTATGGCGGGTAGAAAGCAAGAATACCTATTCTAAATATTTTTATGCTTTTTTCTTAACTGTATTTTACTCAGTGGTGTAGTGGGGCAGGAACGCATGAGAATGACATTCCCACACTGGTTTTCAAAAACCCAAGAAAATTTTTGAGCCCTGAACAGAGAAAATCCTGGGAAAACAGCCAAAAATATGAAGTGTACCCACATTGAAAAATCTGCCAATACACCACTGATTTTACTAAACCGCTAAATTATTCAAATTGCGTCAACATGTTGCTCACCACCTATAATCTTGATTCCAATCAAATGTATAAGTTAGCTTGGACCGAAATGTAAGTAATTATAACACAAAGAAATATAATTCCAATGTTAAATGGACATCCTCAAATATGTTTGCGAGATGATTGTGCTAGCAAGCACCCTTGTATACAAACATTGCCCATAAAGAGTGTAGGATAAAAGTAATATATTATACATTAATGCTTTTTGCAAAAAGAACTTCCCTTTGTCACAACTCTATGTTTAACTCTAGTAGGTTTTCTATGTAGATGGCACATTATTTACCATGAGCATCAGCCATTGAAAATAAATAAAAGATTAGAGCAGTATTAATTTCTGAACTTGCCCTTGGCTGACCAATTCAAATATCTATTATCTTTCCTACATTCATTTTCTTATTTAGGGTCAAACAGACAAATATATTCTTTTGTTATCACTAATTTTTTTAAACTACAAGATTTTATATGGTAAAGACAACTTTTAGTTCAGAACAGATTTTAATTGTTCAATTATATTAATATAGTTATTGCTTTAAAGCAATGATAATAATCCACTAAAATCGGAATTAAAAAAATATTCTATACAACTTCATTAATTATTTTTGAAACAATTTCTCAAATTGGTTCTTGCTTTATCACTAAAGAAATGATTGGAGGAAACCTTAGTGTGCAAAATGTAAGGGCCTAATTTAATATCACAAAATAGCAACAACCATCACAAATATTTAATACTAAACGAATACTAGGAGTTAATACTCTATTTTCAAGTTTACTGAATGCAAAATGCAAAAATTAGGTTCACTGAAGGAATACCATACGATGTTTTTTAAACGTTAAGAAATAGTAATTTGTATAAATGTTCAACAACTTCTGTGATAAAAATTCAAAAAAAGTAATAACAAAATTATGTACATTTGTACAAAAAGGGTATAAATCATAAACCTAACTTTATATTATTATGTGTATAATTATATCTCGAAAAACATTACGACCCAATGATTGTCTCACTTTCAAAGGAACTACTATTCACATGAGATACTTGTTGAGAAGATGAGGTCGCTGGTTGTTGGGCGATGTTTAACTCTAGTAGGTTTTCTATGTAGATGGCACATTATTTACCATGAGCATCAGCCATTGAAAATAAATAAAAGATTAGAGCAGTATTAATTTCTGAACTTGCCCTTGGCTGACCAATTCAAATATCTATTATCTTTCCTACATTCATTTTCTTATTTAGGGTCAAACAGACAAATATATTCTTTTGTTATCACTAATTTTTTTAAACTACAAGATTTTATATGGTAAAGACAACTTTTAGTTCAGAACAGATTTTAATTGTTCAATTATATTAATATAGTTATTGCTTTAAAGCAATGATAATAATCCACTAAAATCGGAATTAAAAAAATATTCTATACAACTTCATTAATTATTTTTGAAACAATTTCTCAAATTGGTTCTTGCTTTATCACTAAAGAAATGATTGGAGGAAACCTTAGTGTGCAAAATGTAAGGGCCTAATTTAATATCACAAAATAGCAACAACCATCACAAATATTTAATACTAAACGAATACTAGGAGTTAATACTCTATTTTCAAGTTTACTGAATGCAAAATGCAAAAATTAGGTTCACTGAAGGAATACCATACGATGTTTTTTAAACGTTAAGAAATAGTAATTTGTATAAATGTTCAACAACTTCTGTGATAAAAATTCAAAAAAAGTAATAACAAAATTATGTACATTTGTACAAAAAGGGTATAAATCATAAACCTAACTTTATATTATTATGTGTATAATTATATCTCGAAAAACATTACGACCCAATGATTGTCTCACTTTCAAAGGAACTACTATTCACATGAGATACTTGTTGAGAAGATGAGGTCGCTGGTTGTTGGGCGACCGTTTGTTGATTTTGTTGCGCTTGTGATGAAAAAGTCACAGTCGAAGTCCCGACGTCATACTGAGTGATGTGTTGGGAAGACGTGGTGGCGCTGGTCTGGGCTTGAGCCTGGGAAGGTTGCGTTTGCCCTGGGAACGCCACGGACGTCCCAACATCATACTTGTACATATCGGTCATCTGCCCTGTTTGCTGATTGTTCTGCTGTTGAGACGTCTGTTGGCCTTGGAAAGGAAGAGTGTTGTTGGCCACATCGACAGAGGCAGTGTTGGAAGACTGGGCCGACTGTTGCGTCTGTGGTGGGAATGACACCGACGTGCCCACGTCGCACTTGTACATTTCCCTCTGCTGCTGCTGAGTCGCCCTGTTGCTGGAAGAAGCTTGTTGAGATCCTGAGAAACTGATGGTTGTGGCGACCCCCACTTCACAGGACCCCTGTTTGTACATCTCCACCTGAGCCGCCTCTTGCTGCGTGTTACTTACAGAGTTGGGTTGTTGACCGGGAAAGGCGACTTCGCACTTGTATAATTCCCCGATTTGTGTCGAAGACTGTTGGTTGCTCGTCGTTTGCTGTGACTGTTGAGCCTGGGATTGAGTGCTGTTATTGGTACGACCGTACTTTTCATGTATCAGTCTGTGTCTTTTCAATGCAAACCTGTCGGAAAACCCGACTTCACAAATGTCACAGCGATGTGGTTTTTCACCCGTGTGAACTTTGCCGTGATTTTTCAGGTGGGTGGCTTGATTGAATGCGGAACCGCAAACGTTACAGCGGTAAGGCTTTTCCCCCGTGTGGATTCGCCTGTGATTCCACAATGTCGAATGGCGGGCGAATGTTTTTTCACACACCTCACATTGGTACGGTCGCTCCCCGCTGTGGATCCGTTCGTGGTTTTTCAGATGTGGAGATTGAGAGAACTGCATCCCACAGACATTGCACTTGTACGGTTTTTCACCACTGTGAACACGGATATGATTTTTCAAGTAAGCTGCCCTCGCGAAAGTCAAACCGCACAGTTCACATTTAAACGGCTTGTCCCCGGAATGAAGTCTTTTATGACTCCACAACGAAGAGTACCTGGAGAAAGATCCGTCGCAAACGTTACATCGGAAAGGTTTTTCATTGGGCGGAGGCCTTGTACCTCCGACAAATATAATTCCCGAACCGTTACACTTATGACATTTAGTTACAGTGGCCAGACCGCGCTTGACCAGTTGCAAACTTTTAGCAGGAATATTGACGATCTCGGGTGGACTCTCGATAGGTTCAGGGGAGGAAGAGGAAGACTGAAACGATCCGTTGGTGGTGGTGGTTGTCGTCGTTGAAGTAGGACCGGCTTGACAATTCTCACACTTGACATACTTCGAAACTTTCTTCTTCAGCGAAGGTGAATGGTCACAGTCCACCTCCCCACCGCACCTGTTACAATTCCTACTTTTGGCCGGAGTGGTCTTCAATTGAACTTTGATGGTTTCATTTTGATTCTCGTTTGTAAAAGCCCTTTCCGGCGAAACATCACTGTTGTTATTATGTATCCGCTTGTGGTGATTCAACAGTGAGAGGTGCGAGAAGACAAGACCGCAGACGTCACATTTGAATGTGGCGGTGGAAGCTGCAGCGGCCAGGGACATTTGGTTGACTAACGCGTAGTTGTAGCTGAAGGGCTGAGCGACATCGAACCTGTAACAGGTCTTGTCATCTGTTGAGATGCTTGCAACTGCCGTCGTGGTAGGGCTTCCCGCCTGCGTCTGGTGAACCTTCTGCAAGACGTTGTAGCAGAAAGGAAACTCCGACAGGTTATTCCCCTTGTCCGGAGCCAAGTCTTTTTTCTCTATGGTGGAATACATCTGCACCGGCACGGCTTGCGGCTGCTGCTGTTGCAACGACTGCTCGAACATGACTGCATCCTTCCCCGTGCCGATCACTTCCACACAGTTGGCTCTATACTCTGTCTGTGTGAACCTGGAACACAAAAATAAATATGACTACTACTACTACTACGACTACTTGATGAAAGTAAGCTTAAGATATTTATTTCAAGGTAATGCTTCACAATTCGGATTATTTCTAAGGAAATTACAGCTCTGGGAAAGAGTTAACTGATGGCTGATTTTGCTTCGCAAATTTATTTTGTAATTAAAAACATAACTAATAGGAGATGAAGAATGCCATGGAAGATGATGAAAAATTAGTTATAAACTCGCACAAAAGAAGCAAGCTCTCATAAGTCGCCCCTTCCGTCGCTGTTATTCCAAAATTAATAACTTGTTAGTATATATAAGTTTTGAAAACTTGACTAGCCTATGTCATTCCAAAAAATCCTAATCTTCACCCTTGATTATAAAGAAAAAATAGATATTCCAAGCAATGTTAAATTTTGAAGCCAAAAGATGTGATCATATGTTACAAAAATTAGCACATCTGGTAGAGATTTTTGGTATCAAATAAATTAAAAATACTTTTTTTGTCCTTTCTTTTGCACTCCTAATTTTGACGTTTTAAAATTAAATCCTGTTTTTAACACTAAACCATATTTTAGCCTAATAGAAGCAAAAATAATCCATTTCAGGGGTGTAAATCTTTAGCATGAAATCAAACTACTGGCACAATCTCTGGTGATGAATGCAGAACTGAACTAATTTCAAGAGAGTTTAGTTTCTGGTTTAGAAAAAATCTAAAAAAACCTTCTTTGCCCCACTTTTTCCTAATTAGGAATTCTTTTAGGTGTTAAGTCAATGTCATCACAAACTGAGTTTTGAAAAAAATGTTGTTACTTTTGCCAATGGCTCAAAAATAAATCTTCTTTCACAGACAAAGAAGTGAAAGAAGTTTTACTTATGTTGGTGATTTGTGTGTGTGTTATATGAGATTATTTTAGCGAATTTCCTCTATAGGGAAGAAGCTATTACCGTAGGTCTCATGGTAAGACCTAAGCCCGAGACCATGATAACTTTTCGTTTTGGGGCCACCAGAAGCAAAAAACACCATGTGTTCAAATTTATATATATATATATATCTATCTATCTATCTATCTATATATATGTGTCTGTGAGCACGATAGCAGCCGTAAATATGGTCCAATCTTAATGAAATTTGGTACAGACATGTAAAGTGGTGATCGATTGGACAAGTTCGTAAACCAGCCCGATCGGACCATCGGAAGGGGGGGTAAAGGGGGAATAACCCCCCCAAAAATGGGTTTTTTGGGGTTTTTACATAAAAAAATGAAATTAATCAAATTTTTGTTGGCACCATTAGGTTCGCCTAAAAAAACAAACAATTTCGTATTTCGAATCATTGCTCTATGTCCATTGGTTACCGAGATATTGAAAGTGGTTAACACAGTACGTTGTCCCAATGTTAACCTTATGGGGAATGGAATAAGTAAAATTCTATATCTCGCTCATTTCTCAACATATCTTAATTAAACTTGGTTTGTGGCTTCATCTAGATGAGATATAATGTATTTTAGTCAAAAATCCCCGAAATTTCAATTTTTGTGGCAGCAAACCTGCATAATCATTCCCCATGTTATCCTTATGGGAAATAAAAAAATTCTATATCTTACTTATTTTTTAACATTTCTTGACAAAACTTGGTATATGGCTTCTTCTAGTTAAGATATACTAAATAATGAATTAAAACTAACCAGTTTTACATACCTGTTGCAGCAAACCTGCATACTCATTCTACATGCTAACCTTATGGGTAATAAAATAAGTTGTGTAGTTCGCTCATTTCTCAAAATATACTGATAAGAAATGGCATGAGGCTTCATACAGTTAATATCTACTTGATTATGGCTTAAAATATCCAAATCATCAAATTCCTGAGGCAGCAAACCTGTGTACTCTCTTTCCCAATGTTAACCTTATGAGAGGTAAATGCAATTGGATAGCTTTCTTATTCCTCAGCATATCTTGATAAAACATGTTATGTGGCTTTATATAGTTTAGATATATTGGATTGTAGCCTATAATACCTCATTTTCAAATTTCTGTGGCAGCAAACCTGCATTTTTCCATACTAATCTTATGAAGAATAATTTATTTTTGAATACCAATTGTGGGCATTTGGCAAATCACAGGATGAGGGAACAGCGGGGCTCAAATTAAATGTTTTAATGTCAGGGACTCAGGAAAAGTACTGCAATTTCTTAAAGTTTGCTAGATAACAAAAAATAACATAAAATAAGTGCCATTTAAGTAGCATTGGGAAGTAGCATTGGGATCTAAAACGTCTGCTTTGTTTACATTAAAACATGTGAGCTGATGTTCGATTCAAAGCCACATGGTGGATACAGACATATGGCTTACTTAAAGGCCAGATAACTAAATATGTCAAATAAATGTACTATAGCGAATACAGATTTTTACTGATGATGTTTATGAAATTTTTTACTCAAACTTAAACAGCTGGTCATTTCCCCATACGATTAAATTAGAAAAGCCAGCTGTTTTGAAGTTTTGAACATTGCATTTTCGTGCCAAGTATAGGCTATTATTTTTTATAGCCTGTTGATCTTAAAAGCCACTAGGAGAGTATTTTTGCACGCTTTCTTTTGAATGTATATTGATTTTACTTGATGCGAGACTTCATTTAAATTATTTATTTATGCACTTGAAATTCGCTGAGTATGCAGGACTGCTGCAACGGGGGTATTATTTATTTGCCATTAAAGTGTTAATTTGATACTTGTCTAATTGAATCGAGCTATAAATTTACTTGTTAACAAAAAAACCCATAATACTTAACATTGTACAGGGCCAAGTAAAGAGTAAAAAGTGCAGTGTTGTGCTACTATTTAAAGAGGAAAATATAAACAAATCAAAATTAAAATACAAATAATTTAAACTATTTTGGTTGAAAAATTTATTGCCTGATCACCTGACAAGAGCCAGTTCCACAACCAACAATACACACCTTTCCGTCTGAGAGTGCTGCTTGTTGGAGACCTTGGCGGGCGGCCGCTGCTGCTGAACGGTCTCGGTAACGAAGAGTTGTTGTTCGTTGTTCTTGTGTTGCTCCCTGGCAATCCACGTGCCAGATGATTGCAGGGCCATTGGCTTGAGCTCACAATAATCGTACCTAAAAACAGTATTTATGAATGGTAATGATGATATTTTTGATTATTTAGCCTAATTGCTGTGAATAATTTCAGTCGCTCATTCCGCATTGTTATACTTTATACTTTTACTTGAAATGGAGACCTACCCAGGTAGGTATTTTAAGCAAAGTATGAATAAAAGACGATTGTAGGAAGATTATGGCACGACCTTGTAGTCTTGTTACATCACATCCACAAGCCAGAGCTTATAACTATCCACAATTTATGACCTCCGAGTAGCTGGATTACAGGTTTTGACACGCCACCGTCCAGGTCAATGTTTAGTGGTTTAGGCACTACATCAATTTTTACATCTTGTTTTACTTATATGAGAATAAAGTTAACATTGACTTAATTCAATTCAAGATGGCCTGAGTTTTAAGTCCAGATATTGAAAGCCCCATTTAACATTGAGGTACGATAAATAACAATTCTTAGGATTGCTAGATGCAAAACAGAAAAATACCTGCAACATTAATTTGAACAATCAAAAAACCTAGGCCTAACAATATACTTACATGTGCTGTGTGGTATATTATTCTGAACAGGATCATACCAGGTATGGCTTCTGGATCTGGAATTAAAATAAGCATAGTAATTAATATGTTTGTGAAACATTTTTCAGCAGCTAATGGCAAGTTAGAATCTATGCTGTCAATAACGATGAAAGCAGTAAGCTTTTTCAGATTCATCAAAAATAACATAGCAGAATTTCATGATTTAAATCTGAATCCAAAAGGATTAAACTTAGTGAATACATTCACAAAATATCTAGGGCCTAAACATTTTATTAAAAAATAGATTAGCCAAAAAATAATAGAATGTGAAATTTTCAATCCAAGATCTTTATTGAATACTGTTAATAATTTTAAAAATATTAGATATATTTCAAGTATAAATGCATAATTTATCAGAGAAACAATGGTACAAGATGACATCATTACGGTACTCAATAAACAATAAAGCCAAATCTGCGAAGTAGACATAGGCCATATCACTGATGAGTAAAGTACGTGGCAAAAGCACATTACCTGAGGAAGCAATTCGAGTAAAGCAGGTTAACATCACTAAACTTTGTTATTTTGAGATAGGCCCTACAAGGTAATTGATGGTTGAAATAATAGGAGTGGGAAGGGGGGGGGGGATAAAGAAACTCTCGGAGGAGTAGAGTAGAACAAGCTCAAAATCAGTTAGTAAGTAGGCTATAAATGGATCTACAAATTTGAATCATGCACAAGTTTTAAAATATTTGCACTTTAATAATTATTTATTCGAACGCCTTTTTTTGATTTTATCATCACTTATAAGTTTTTCAAAATTTTATTTAAGGTAAATGAACTATGGTTCAATTTTAGAAAAAAGTCAGGGTACCGTATCATATGTTTTCTTCAGTTTTACTAAAAAACAAAATAATGAAAGCCTAAATGGTTATGCCTACCTGACAAAAATGTTTAAGATGACAAGTAACTGACTAAACATAAGTTATTCTCTAGTAAGCTAATACAATAATTACCAATAGGCCTAAACCAAAATGAATTAGGTATTAACATTGTTTAAAAGTAAATTTTTCTTGGAATCGTGAGAAGTATTCACAGAATAATTCTTTTTTGTAACCGAATAGAAATGAGTAAAATTTTATTAGGCCCAAACAAATTTTGTCAAGAGTTCAAACTCAAAATCCCCCCCCCCCCCAATAAGAACCTTTAGTTGTCTGTAACAGAAAGAGAGTGTAATAGAAACCCAGCCTTTACCTCTTGAACAAAAACTGATTTTTTATTGTTAGATCATCTATGGGGTTGTAGATTCGTAAAGCCAGAGCAATAAACTTAATCTATCGCTTTTTTGATGTATCAGAATCATTAATATCGTTACAACATACCATGTATTGAGAGCAAAATATCAATATTTCCGATGTATCGAAAAAAACAGACTTTCTGGAGAAAAAGAACACAATTTAGCAAGTTCAAAGAGGAATCTGAAACAGGTTTTGCCAACATGGAACTCAAGATTTTTCAAAATCTTAATAGGGTGGATTTCTTTGCTTTTAAAAAATTAAATATTATACTGTGTGGGCTACGTATTTTTACCTTATGAATTGTCAAACAGCCTTAAATTTAACTCCTTAAAATTTGTGTTCAAAAACCTTTTTCCATAAGGGCACACGTATTGAAAGTGAAATATCAATGCACCGATAATATGGTAACCATAATATCGATTTTTTTCCCGATTTTTCAGAACTAAAATATTGATATTTAAGATTATAACTGGGCGAAACTATGATATCCGACTCCATCGTTAATATCGATTGTTTTTATCGATATATCGGAGTTATATCGATTCTTCACATTCCCAGAACCGAATACAATATTTATCAGGTGATATAAAAGAACATAGGAACATATTAACATCTAACATCACTAGCTAGGTATAGGCCTAAAGAAACCTGTACTATCTAAATACCTAAATGAATATAACTCATTATATACTCAGATAGCCTATCATAAACTCAACTACCTTATCTATAACTAACTTAATATACTCAAAACTTATTCCACTCTGTTCGCCGACTTGCACTTGGTTGATTCATTGTCAGTCATTGTCAGTGTCGTGTGTTGTGTTGTCTGCCCGATCAATTGAAGATTATCATTTTGTTATTGGTTTTGGTTAAGTTTTAGTTTTATAGTAAAGTCTTGTTTATTTGAATGTACAAATAAGTGTTCAGTTATTATCATGATTAGAAACACACACTTAACCTACATTGATGATCAAATAATTTACCATCACTAATAATATATCATGTGAGATCGTTGACATATTAATTGTTCCGATGATTAGAATCAATTCTTCACTATTGGCATTCGATAATCGACACTGTAAAATCTATAAAAACAATCAATTATAACAATGGAGTCGGATATCTTAGTTTCGCCAAGATAAGTTATCGATATTTTGTTGCCATCCCTAAGTTTTACTTCTATGAATTTATAACATAAAAATGAAAAATATTTTTTAGGCTGGTGAGTCATAAAAAAGTGATCACCTTACTGTGTGCTGCTTTACTATTAGAAGGAACTACTTCAAGTTGCTGCGGAAAAACATTTTTTCATTTTAATGTGTGTAGCTTAATTGCATAAGTTTGAACATAGTGTTCATGCAAATATAAAGAGCCCTGAGGCTTTTGGTTAACTGGGAAAAACATTAAGGTAACAAGTTAGGCTATATTTTTATTCTGAAGTGTTCACAGTAGCCTAGATTAGTTTATGCTCAAAGCTTACTTGGGATGGCCTCTGTGAACTAGTAGACTTCTGGTAGTTCGATATAAGTACCAAACAGTTCTTACTTTCATAAACTTAATCTACGTAGGCTACTATCTAATATTAAAAACAATGCATACCAAGAATGAAAGCTGGGCCTCAATAGACCAAGTCAGTCTAGAGCGGCAAACTTTTAAAGCTGAGGTATTTATATGCTACGGGTAATACAAGCGAAACTAAACTGTAATAAAATTCTTCACACTTATCTGCCTTGCACAGGCAATTTTCCGCCAAAATGTAACGACGACATTACAACAAAAACATCTTACAACCACAAAATAAACAACCTGACAAAATGAATTCTGCCATTTGCAGATTTTTCATCTCTGTTTCTCTTTGTCTCTCTCACTCCTACACTGAATTCCAGTTGTATAATCTGATACAAAATATAGACCTTCAGAGAATATAAAACATATATAAGCTAAATACATATAAAATATTTTTATATATCAAAATTTGTATTACTAGTTTTAAAGTATTAGATGATAGCTTATTAAAACACATACTGTATTTTTGGTGTATGTATTTATTTATTTCATCGATACAGTAGCGCATGGGCGTATGTGCATGTAATTAAAGAACCAACAAAGATAACATTTTTAGGCCAATATATACCGATGAGGTCATGTAATTCATGCCAACATTCCATTTTTCCTCTTGAATATTAATATTTTACCAATTAACTCGTCCTTCCATTGATGATACCACCTTCTAATTTTGCTTGTCTCCTTTTATAATCTTCCCGGAATAATAAAATTTGTAAATATAAAATTTGTATCGGTTCTTTTATAAATTTTGATCAAACACATTCTTGACATTCGACCTCTTAAAACTCATGAAATCGACCCTTTAAAAAATAGCGGCTCCTTAGACTTAAGCTTAGAACTTTGGGCTTAAGCTTAGATTTAGAAGAACATTTTTCATTTCTCATACATACTCCCAGCCTCAGGCCCCTTTTCATTTATTTATTTATTTATCAACGGACAACCATATACAATAATTCATAATATCAACAGTAGTGATATCAGGTAAAAGACAGATGTGTTAGCATTAATTAGGAACTAAAAACTACTACTACCTACTGAACTAAAAACAATAACAAATTAATTAAATAATGCATGTTAACTTATTTACTATAGATGTTTAGTGTATTTATTCATTGTTATATTAATTTGTTATAAATATCTATAGCAAATAAGTTAACGTGCATTATTTAATAAGTTACAACATGCAAATACATACAGCACACAAGGTTTGCTGAAAAAAAAACAATCCAAATCCAACTATGTAACTACCCTAACGTGTACAGTTACACGGAACAAGACATTTCAGAATTAATCGCTAATGCAAAAAGCAATCAACATGCATAACCTTGCAAAGACTTTACAAATGTATTGTAGCAATATGGCACTTCACCAAGAACACATGAATGAACAATAAATCGGGACCCTTTAAAGGCATCCCCAAGAATTTAAACAGCACTAAAAACTTATGAACATGCACAAGCAATGGAAGAGGGAAAGCTGCGAAGCAATGAGCTCCTGGGGTATTCAAAACACAGTTTGGTCCCAACCAGCCGCAAGAACTTGTCTTGAACAGCTTGTAATTCTTCTTGGAGATAGACCTGATGAGGCGACCAAAGTACAGAGCAATACTCCAGCAGCGGACGGACATAGGCACAATACAGGATCTTAAGAGCAAGAATACTTCTCATATCTTTCGTGGAGCGAAATATGAATCTCAGACTCCGATAAGCTTTGGCGCAAATATTGTTAATATGTTGTTTAGGGCTCAGATTATAGACAAGTTGGACTCCTAAGTCCCGAACGCTAGTGGAGCTATTCATTATCTGACCTTCAAGTTCATATACAAATTTAATTGGCGAGGAGCTACGATAATAACTTACAATTAGGCATTTACTTATATTGAGAGTCACATAACACATAACAATTTAAAAAAAAAACATGGAAAACTAATTTCTGTAATTAGTTCTTTAGGTTGTAAAGCTGTATACTAGGTTGCATTATGTTACAACAGACAGTTCTCCAATTCAAAGTTTTTTGTGAAAAAAATTGGCGAGTGTATGAGCAAATTTTGAGAATTTTGAAATTGTTGATGAGATATTTTGACTTGTCTGTGGTTCAGAAATAAAACCCAAAAACTTTGTGTAAAGAGTTCTGAGATACCCTGTATACAGAATTACCGAAAAAGCAGTCAATAAATGTTTGAATTACTAACATAGTTTATAATAGTTCTCTGTGATTTCAAACGCCTTCAAAATCAACTCCTCTAATAAAACACAATTCCGTCAAGCGTTTTGTATTGTTGAAATTGCAGGCGCCCTTCTCAGTGAAACAGTGGCGAAAGAAAATGTGCAGGGAAAAGACCCCACTAGTCCCCACACCTAGAAAATCTAATTTTTCATGTAAATCCTTGCCAATGTATTTTATTTGTTTAGTTTGTTTATTATTAAAAATTAGCATGGTTAAGAATTAGATTATTTATTTGATTTAGGAATTGAAATTAAAACAAATAAATTTTCTTTATTGCTATATTTAAATATTTTACGATCATCCGTCAATTTTTCAATATTATATTTTTTATATGAAAACCTTAAAAACATGTTCCTTTTCTTAACAAAACATTTTTTATTAGAAATTATTTAATCATATGTTTCGATTTCATCCTGATGATCAGGTGGGGCATTAAAAGGAATTACTAAATTATAAAATTTTAAAATTAAATAATTAATTTCTGGAAAACGATCGAAGTTTCGTGAATGTTGATGCTGAACTTGTCTATGTCTTGTTGCTTTTGTTGCCTAGTTCCTAAAAGTGTCCGTAGTTTCATCTAAAAAAAAGACGGTCTGGAAAATATAAAAGCTGGGAAAGTATAAGTTAAAGATATCTAATCCAATGAAAAAAGACACGATTCCTTACTTTGAAGCGAGTTCAAATTCTTATTACTTCTTTCAGCAAAATAAAAATTTGTGTCATTTGGATGTTTTGACTCATAATTCTGTTTAGAAGCTTGGGAAAACTTCCCTGTAGAGACTCTTTGGTCACCTTTCTTAGAGAAAACGTACCACAATTGAGGTTCCTGTGATAAATTAATTTTTACAGGTTATCAATTTAATGCAAATGTTCTGTTAATCGTTTTAAATAATAAATCAAGATATCAATAAAATTGGTTAAGGTAAAAAATTAAAATGTTGCTTATAGCTTAAATCAATATTACTAAAATAAAATTTAGTCAGTTAGTTGACGTACGGTCGCTACACTAAGTCAAGTGACCTCTTGTGATGATCAGGGCACATTTTATTGTGACTGAAGCACCCGCTCAGCTCTCCACTGTTTATCAAATCAAAAACCCATTCAAAGAAGACCACTCTATTTGAAAAACTATAGAATTCAGAAATCTTTGGTTTTCGTTTCACTAAATCTCATCTGTCAATTCTTCATCGGACCATTAGACGAGGTATCGGTACCCTTCCCTTGCAACTACCCTTCCCTTCCCTTCTTGTTCACACAATAATCACTTCGACTGAAAATAAATGTACGTTGTCATAGCCATCTTTAGTAATAGAGATGGTTATGACGTTGTACGTTCGAACAAAATTGCACACAATTGTTCTGACCTGGCTGCTATTTTTGACCAGATTCATCTAGATGCAGACCTTGCCGATTTTACCTAAAATTCAACACACCTCAGACCTCAGTTACATTTTCTCCTCAATGTCCGCAGTCCGGTGACCCGGTGCTGTCGATGATAAGTAAAATAAGTTAGTAATTAATTTTCTATTTTTCAGATTACGCATGGTCTCTGGAATCCTCACATTTAGACAGCTCATAAGCTCACATTTCATACCATATAAGCTATTGAGAACAGGGGAACTTTCTTTCGAGTTTGAGAGACATTTTGAGTTTTTCCATCAGAAAATTTTTCACAACTCTATTGGTTTGGTTCTAGCAAATTGTATTTGGAAATAATGCAAACAATAACAATTCAAATCAAGAAAAAAGTAGTAAAAATAATTATTGTAGCGGTAGTTGCAATTCTGACATGACTCCTCAAAATTTTAAGAAACTCACCATGGTATAAGAACTTAAAATCAAACAAGATGCCACTGAAAGAGAAATAACTGAAATAATAGAAATAACATCAGGTAAAAAAGGCATTCCCTCTTCTGAACCAGTAGTAGGAACAGAACAACCAGTTTCAATTGCAATTTCAAACAGATTCGATGTTTTGAATAATGAAGAAACAATTACGGTTAGCGAAAACCTAGGTAGGAGTCCTGAAAAAAGAGAAACAGACTCAAGCTAAGAACCAAGAAATAACATTAGATACATTACTTTAAATGGCGACCTACCCATGTAAATCAATAATAGTAATAAAAATAACAACAAATGCGAGTGTAGGACGTGTCAAATTGAATTGCATCATCTAGAACCGGCTGGTACCGTGTTGTTAACCGAATTCGTTCAGATACAGAACTTTTCCCTGCATAGTTTATCACACCCCACTCACACTTTGTCCCCAGGGTAGACGCTGACGCTAGTGGCCAGGTCGTGGACCGGTACATCACCCGGTGTCGGTGTAGGTGGGGGGTGGGGGGAGGGGGAGGGTACTCTCGCAGACCTCCACACTACCACCGCCCTCCTCCGCAGCTGCACTGTACCACTGTACCATGGCGCGGGTCATCGCTACGGCCGCTCTGGTCGCCCTCGCCTTCGCGGCTGCTCGAGGTAACTTAGCCATCAAAGAAAATTTAGTCGCAATACTTTTTTTAGGGGTATGCGAGTAGAGATTTTTGAAGTCGAGTCGATTGTAATACTCGCGAGTTTCGAGCTTTTTTCGAGTCGAGTTTTTTTTTAAGATTATAATATAATAGTCATCATAATAATGATATGATGACTATTACCTACATAATAGTCATGTCAAAAATTATTATTATAGTTAATCAAATATAAATTACAATTTTAAGGTAATTAAACTTAAATAGTTGCTGAACTATAAGAGCAGATATACAAATAACAATAGAGAAAACCTTTTAATTAAACTCACAACAATTCTTGAATTGTTATATGTATTTTGCAAGCCTAACTTGGCTTTGGGCTTACCTAGGTTTTGGAATGAAATGAATACACAGCCCATTTATATCTGACCCAATACATGATTAAAATGTTTTCTTTGAGTGACTCATACAGGTACATTTATATTCATGTATTTGTTGACAAAAATTGAGTTTATTATTTATTTGGCATAGTTTCTAAAACATAACATAAATCAATTTTAGAAGAGAAGGTATAATAAATAACTTTAAACTATAGAAAATATAACTGTAATTTAAAAAATAATTTCTCCTTAATAACTCAAAAGAACTCTCTACTTCAAGTATAACAAACGAGGTTGTCGTTGTTTTCATTAAAGATGAATTGACATTGTGAAAAATTACCAAAATATTCTTTCGCACGTACCATTGTGGGTAAACGGTGGGAGGGAGTAACTACTCGACTTTTGAGTATTTTACAATAAGTCGAGTCGAGTATTGTATTCTCGGCTCGAAAAAAAGCTTGATTCTCGAATACTCGCACACCCCTACTTATTTTTACGCCAGCAGTTCAATTTGCTCATACCTCAGTTCAGAGGATTGAAAA
Organism: Flexamia atlantica; assembly: GCA_035578135.1. Classification (NCBI taxonomy): domain Eukaryota; kingdom Metazoa; phylum Arthropoda; class Insecta; order Hemiptera; family Cicadellidae; genus Flexamia; species Flexamia atlantica. The sequence goes on along the minus strand of JAQJVK010000030.1, from coordinate 994,959 downwards.
TAAATTGTAATTTGTCGTCAGGGAAGATAATTTCGAGTGTAGCAAGATTAATAGAAGGATTTTACACAGTTTTCTACTAATTTTTTCACAACCGTAGACTTATTAATCATTCCGTGCACCGTTATTCTCTGTGTTTATATTTTTTTACTTTAAGTTCAAAAAGCGATTTTGATCAAACGATGTCAGTTCTGCAATTCAAAAAGAACAATTGGAATAAACTTTACTATTCTAAAACTATTTATATTTTTTTAATTAGTTGTATTAAAATGTAGGAAATGGTGTATACAAAATCAGAGTATGCAGAGCTTCACTACTTTTAGAGTTTTTTAACTAGGACAATGTACAAAATAAATATCATAGGAATAATATTTATCTGGACAGTCGTGTATGACCGCAAGGAATTTTTACAAAAGTAAACTATACAATTCAATTAAATTAAAAAATTTAAGTAACTTTAAACTGTCAAACACAGAGATAAAAAGTAAATAAATGAACTTATTTATTTAACTACTATGGAGCTGATTTGCCGTATTTAATCTCAGGACTTGAGTATATCTCAGTTTTATTTTGTAAGTTATTTGTACTTTGATTAGAGCTATTGTCAGAATATACCACTTTAAAATTCTATTTTTAAGAGACATTAGTTTGTACCTGTGATTTTATCAACAGTTTTTTACTAATTTTACTGGAAAAAAAATACTGAAATTGAATATTGGTTTCCTTAATGTTTTCTCCAATCGTCGAGGTTAAATGACATGAATCCCGCGTTTTATTCTTATTTAACCATCGCATAAACCCTCCTGTACAAGACCACACACACAAATGTCGTCAGTTGACCTTCTACAGTTCAAGATGAAAGAATAAATTCTGGAAGCATTAGTTATACAAGGCTTACATGCAATAGTAAATTACAAAGGACAGCGATACAACAAGAGGAACGCTGACCAACGCCCACGTGTAACAATCACAAGTTAAAATTAATGAACGTGCTTCTGCATTGTTATAAAAATGAGTTGGTGTCCGTCCGTCTGTCTGCGGGTCGTCCGTTCTGTCGCAACCAACGCTGTATTCGTAACTCTCATGACCGGGCCCTCCTAGGCGTGTGTACGTATGTTGATTTTATGATTTACATTTTTCACAAAAAAAGTTTTGTCTGAAAAAATGAGTATTTTACTATTCTATTTTTATTTATTTATTTGTTAGGCTGACTGGCTGATTAATTTACAAAACAATTCTTTCAGTTTCTTAACAGGTCTAATAGTTTTAGTAGGCCTGTATGTACAACGGGACGAACGGGATGAAAAGAATGATTTCGTTATAGTGATTCGCAGGTAGGCGCAATCCAGGTTCAAGATTTTTAATAAAGGAAAGTTAACTTCTGCACTAACCTGATTATTTTGTGAGAAATGTGTTGTCAAAAATGTATGGATTGTTTACGACGGCTAACATACTATAATACAATTCAAAATATTGTAAATGCTTTATAGACTCTACACTTGGATTCAATACAGTAACCTCTTATTTATTTTAATAAAGACCAATGTAAGATCAGAATGACATTCCTTCTCTTTTTCGTAAATGTTAGTAATACTGTACGTACAAATTTATTAAAAACGACAAGTCTACATACTTAGGTAATCATTTGCCATTTAAAACTAAAAGTTATCCGTGGCTTCGCTCACATTTAAAATTTTAGTATTAAGATACTAAGCAATATCTACATCATGTTGTATTCGTTTTAGAAACGTGTTAATTCCATAACTTATTTTCATATACTAAGTATGCCATGTATTGACTTCAAAAACTGATTAATTTAGTTGCACGTTGCACGGTACGATTATTTTTTAACATTAACCTAATGGTGTTTGTTAAGAAACAATACCGTGAAAGCAAGGTATATTTGTTACAGGGTAATTCATATCAAGAAACATGGGATAAAGTGGAGGTCTCCTTTCCTTGCGTGACATATTATTTTTCGTCAAGTGCAAACATTGATCAGCCAATATAAAAATGTTGAGTCATTTTAGACATCGTTATGAGCCAGTTGGTGCTTCTCTTATTGCCTGTCTCCGTGTCGGCTCTAAACTGGCTACAAACAAGATCAACCGTCAAGAGTATTTTCCATGACAACCGCCGGTACAAAGTACAGAGGATACTCGCCCGAGCGCGACTTCACCGAAGGACGTCCGCGTTGCACTTAATGAAATATTTATAACTCATTCTACATATGTATCGCTCCATTTGTAACAATTTGTTGGTCCCAAGCTTGAAAAAAGAATAAAATCCTTACTAATGTAACGCGAAACTATAAATCTTCAATGTGCTTTTCCTCGTTAATGGAAAGTAATATATTGGTACGATTATGAAAGTATGTTGCCATAAACTTAAGCAAAAAGAAGAAATAATTTATTATTTTCTTTAAATTCTAAGAAGTCTTAAAAAGTTGTTAAATTATAAAAGGACTCGCTCCCTATTATAAAACAGCAGCGTCTTTATACACCTTGTGTGAAATAGAACAAGTGAAAAGGTTACATAACACTTAAAAAGTATCCTTTTAATGAACATTCGTTGCGGCTGTTGAATGTTAACTTTTAAAGAGGTTTATGATTATTTTTTCTTGAATTTTCGAAACTTAAGGTATTCTAAGGAAAGAAATAGCTAGAAAGTCTGATTATACAACCTTGTTTAGGATTTATAACTTTATCTATTCAATTTTAAATTTTCTTGTTATCTCCGTATAAAGCCCAAACTACCTGTAAGTTTTGAGAAAATCATTTAAGTCCAACACCCATAAACTTTATCCTTGAATAAAAGGTACCGGTGAGAGTTAAACCCCCGAAAAACATCAGTTTTTTTAAACATTTTCCCTAAAGCCACAAATTGCAAGAGATCTATCAACATTTTACAAAATTGTTGAATGACCTCTCCTTCATCAACGCTGCATTCACGTTTTCATCTCCACTCGACATTTAGCGAGTGTGGGGAGTGTTGTGCACTGCGGGCGACCACTTGCCGACCCGAACTACCAGCTGTTGCCCACTTTCATCTAGCCGCATTATTAAATTAGCGTCTCCCGTCCGCGGGTCAAGACTTGGGCGAAAAGTCTAATTGCTTACTCAATCAAGACGAGCTCCCCGCGCCGCCCACAACTCGATTAATAGGTTTTTGATTACGCGAAGGTTGGCCACTGTGGAACTTGTTGAATTCGCTTGAGTAAAAGTTGGGGATTGCAAAACGCAGAGGTGGAAAACATTGCGAGGGTAATATTTGTGAGAAAGTAAGTATTGGAACGTTGTGGGTTTAACTGATGAGGTTTTGATTGATTGTTTAAAAAACTAACTTTTGAAAATCATGTACCATACATAATATATTCGATATTGAAACAATAGGTTTTACAATAGGACTTGATGAGTTATTTTGTATGCGTTATTAAAATAAAAATTTTACTTTTTGAGCCATTATACCTGACGTAACTAATTCATCCAACAATTGATTTACAATTTAGCCTACGGATGAAAAAACTAAATTTACATATTTAATTCATGCTATAATGAATAATCACATGTTTGATTACGTAAGCTGTAATGACCCTACACTGTACACATAAAGAGGTCTCTACACAGCAGCAAAAGCGTTTTTCATCACTCTGTATATGAAAATTGCCCGTTGCCGTACAGCTGAGATGTACGAAAACTCTCGATTTCCTTACGTCAAAACAAGTAATGATCAGCTGCTTTTTCGGTACCCAAACATTTCATTCCCGTACCCAAACAAACCATTTCCGTACCAAAACAAAATTTTGCCGTACCCAAACAAACGAATTCCTTAATTTGACAGTTCAACCAGCTGACTTTATAAACTAAAATATACAGTTCAGCCGTATTGAGTTTACTTATAGAAAAATGACTAAATTATGAAATGTTGGATAATTTGTTATAAGTTTGGTCACTTATTTGCATCGTGATAAAAAGTACTGTTCACAACTCGTCACGAAAGTACCATTTCGGGGCTCGATAGTGTTTTACTTGCCCCGAAATGGGCTACTTTCGTGACTAGTAGTGAAATATACTATTATTTGCTTGTATCTAGGTAAGAGCATAGAAAACAAAAATACAACACAGAAAAAGATATCTGGGTCAATAGTCTTATTATAGCGCTTCAGACAGACTTAACGCTGCTTACGGTCATCCTTCTCAATTGATCCCAATTGAAGTAAATTGCAATTCTCACTCTAATGGGGAAATTATTCGATTTTAATTTCACGATTATTGCACAATGGGAACTTGTTTACCGCAGTGTAACTTGTACTACTATAAAAATGGAACGCAAAAAGTTCCATTCCCAACTACTGAAAAACGGAAAAGTTATCTTATTTAGATTGAAGATTTCGCATACAATTTCGTTGAGACGCATTTCAACTTACGCTTTCCTAGGACTGGATAACATGCAATATGAGGTTTCTCCACAAACATTTTTTGCCGTCGCTGTCAAAGTAAAACAGTAGCGCGAGAAAAGGTATTGACGCGTACAAGCTGGGCGGCAAAATAAAGGCTCGCTCCAGTGGGTAAGTGTCAGCTCTCCTTCGCACCTCATATATGGCGATATGGCGGCTGTGATCTAAAAAAAATTGAGAAAAACGCCGAGTCTGTTTCGAGCCAAGTCTTTTCATAGTGTTTTTAAAGATCATTTTTTATAACACTAAAAAGAGCACTGAAAAGAGATGTTCCCCAAATAGTTGTACTTTGTTTCAAAAGTAATGCCTTGACAGTTAGTTGTCCGATTAAATTGACATAGACCGAATCTGTGCTTCAAGGGATTCGCAAAGGTTTCTGGTTCTAGGTACTGTATTGAGACCATGAAAAGGTAGTACTTGTAAACGTTAGAGACTTTCAACCTACACTCAAGTAACCTATTTGTTTTTGGTTGGTCTCATCTTCTGCATACAAAACTCCTTATGTAAAGTAGGCCTAACAGCCAATCAACCCGGTTTCACCCGTGGAAAAAGAGAAAAACTTCCTTGGATTCATGATTAAATGTTTCATTAAAATTATCATTCATCATTAGGTTGTCACACAACTTCATAAGCTTCCCTATAGTTTAACATTGAAACTGTGAGGTCCCACAGGGCGCAGCCCTGAGGAAATTTTGAAAAACCCTTTCCTAGTGGATGCCTACGCCCTAAGAGGAACGTCCAAGTAAATTTTCAAGATCTAGGTCAAGTAGTATGGGCCATACGGTACGTTTATAGGTGAGTGTTATTTGAAAAAATATATAGAAGATTATTCATCCCAAAGACGTAATTTAGTGTTCGTATAAGCGCGGACAAATATTTCTAAGTATCCTTCAACTTCAAAATGTGCGACAAGTAACAAAACAATCTAATATAGACCGATCATCATCAAAAATTTAGCCTGCTGGTAATTCTTTTGTATTAAACACTGCATTGCACCGGCTCCAGCTTGCATCACGAGACAATCGATTATCGTATTCTAAACACTACACGATTCCATTAAACAACATCGCTCATGCGACTACAAGCCTGCAGAGGTCCAGTCCGTCCCACAACTCAGAGTTTATGTTTTATTCAAAACCCCGATTGAAAATTACAACAACCTCGGGCAAGCGGCTTGTCCTCAATAAAGAGATATCATTTGTCAACCATTGATTTGCGATCAGTTTCAATTAGCCGGTTGATTTGTATTTCAGCTTGCTCATGTTATTCTGCCTTCCGCTGTTCTAGAACTGGCATTGAAATATTCAATTTTTAAGCGAAATTAACTTTGTCTGAGGCAGTTTATGATTTTGATGAAATCTCACGAGATAATTTTTCAAATCGGAATCTGTGTGAGAAAAGTTTTTCGTAAGTGAAAAGTTTATTTATTTAGTGAAAAAACTATTGGGGGGAAATATTTTAAACGGTTTAAATTCATACAAAATTATATATCCTTTGGGAAATTGCTCAAACTTAATTCTGATATGCGGGCGGTTAAAATGAAACAGATGAAACTCGTAATTTAGGGCCATTCTATACAGCCGTTTATGTGGCATTGTTTTGTCACGTCACAAAACGCGTCTGGCTTCTGACTGAATGCATGGAATACTTATTAATTTTTACATCCAATAAGAAAACCCCCTTTCCAATCCCTTCTGCCTTTCACGAACTTCTTTGGTTTCGAATCCTTACGGCCAGCCATTCTGAAGTAGGTTTGTGCCATTATTTCCCAAAAAATATACAGCCAGAAAGCGCTCCGGAAGTCGGAAGCGTTGGGAGCAAAATGCTTCTGATTTCTGACTGGGTACAAAAAAAAATCATTGTATTCCATGGATCCAACAACAAGTTCGTTAGAACCACAAGTTAGTTGTGGTTAGAACCACAATTTTGAGACGCGGCGTAAATACCCGAAAAGAGTGCCTTAAGACGACGAGATCATCTTCCATTTCCGTAAAAACAATTTTGTCAGTTTAAAAACGTATAAAAATAATATCATAAAGAGAAGTAACAGTTCTGGTAGCATTACCATTGATTGAAAGTAGGTAATTACAAAAATGTGTACTCTACTAGTAATAGTAGGCCTAATCTTAAAGAAACGCTGAATTATTTTATCGGGTTAGTTTTGATTGTCAATGACTTACACTTCCGTTTTTACATCCAAGGGCCATACATAAAGAAGGATTGAGTCATTGGTTTTTGATCAATTTCTAAACAATCAACGATGAAGATCGATCACTTCATTACGTAACTAACACCTAATACATATAAAATTAAGATAGAAAAGCATAAAACTTTATCACCCAATAATTACGTCATTGTGAATATTTATTAACCAAAGCCTTAATTTAAAATTTAATAACCACCAAATCAAAAGCGTGCTTGCCAACTGACTAGAGCCTATTACAAGAAAGGCCATTTGGCATTCACAGGCGTTTTATGGGGATTTCTGGAGTTCCGCCCCTGGCCTGTCGGCGTGATTGGGTGTTTAATTGGAACAGCTGATCGGTGCCCGCCGACCGGCAACCGTTTCCGGTTCATTTTTGTCAGGTGTACCAACTTATTGAATGGCCCCACTAATATCCCGTTCTGGGCGGTGGATCAGAGGAGCCTTTTGAAAGTTTGGTGTTTTGAGGTTTTATGTCATGTACAGTTCAAAACAACTCTTTGTATTGAAATCCATTATGGAGGAAGGGGTCCGTTAGATGAAAATGTTTCTTTCGAAGGACCTAGTAAAACTTTTTCTCAACTTTAAATATTAAGTTAGAATTTTAAATTGTTAATTAGTTTTCATTTTATAACAGACTTTTTTTACCATGAAACACCATCAACCTTTGAGAAGATATAATATTGAACACGACATAATATAAAAGTGCGCCTTGCAAGATCCCAGAACGTCCAAAGTGTGTTGTCCATTAGCATTTGCAATAATAATCAACCGCCCAGAATGAGGCAGATTTTTGGAAGACAAACCCACGTATAATACTTTTGTCTAAAAATCAGTGACCTTTGTTGAGCGGTTTTGGCTGAACAAAAAACCCGGTCTTTATTATTCAAATTCCAATCGACGCGGACTTTTACGCTTAAAATGTGTTTTGAGAAATGTATTTATTTAAATGTCAATTAGGATCCCCAAAGCGGTTTGAAACAACTTCCCGCACACCCCCGCCATTTTTGAACGCCACAGCTCTCTTTTTTGGACTAATTTTCGAGGGCTATAACGGAGGATAAGCACGGGCGGATTTAGGTCATAATATTTGGGGGTACAGCTCACTTAACGTTTGAAGTGTTGTATACTCAAATTCAAACATCAAACTCTTATTTCAATGGTCCGTTTTAAGGTCTATTCCAAGTAGGTACTTATTTCATTTAACGACAACCATTTTTAATTTATGCAAATACCTCAATCTAAGTTATAGTGAAAACATTTTCCCCCTTCACTGCCAACAAATCCACCAAATATCCGCACCCCCAGAAAACCACCCATGAGGATAAGCCATGAAAAGGTTAGGGCAGATTCCTTACAGTATAGCAGCTTTTGACCCTAACTCAATCTCGAAATCGACCATTGTAATACAGCGTGTTTTTTAACGCAACAACGCAACCCATTTTTAAGATTGAATAATGCACATATAAATTTGAAATGAGTTTTGTTTTATTGATCTTTACATTTTATACAACCTACTGATCACAGTTAGTTTACATTATGTGCTCATACAATCCGCCATTGGCATTTATTTATAGTTGTGCTCTCTCCATCAAATTCCCCAACACGTATTGCAAGGTGCCTGTTCGAATTTCTTGCATTAAGTTTGTAATGTTGGTTTTGAGGTGCTGAATATCCTATGTGGATTGTTTTCATAGGCCTTACTTTTTATGTATCCCCAAAGAAAATAATATAGTGGGGCCAAATCCGAGGATCTTGGGGGGGGGGAATAATCCTTGACTGATAAAATAAAGTTATGGGTTGCGGTAAAAAAAAACACCCTGTACTGTATACTCGATTTCCACATCCTCCACTGTTACTTTTCCGGTTGTTTGTCTCTGCGCGAACGACGGTCGGACACAGCAAATAATTTATTATAAATTAAATTTCTAATTTCTTTTTTCTTATGAATAGTCTACGGATTACTGAGAAACATATAATTGGTTTAAATACCTGTTTCTGGTAATCCATTTTTTGCAGACACAACTAGTTTCGCCTCCTACTTATGAAGGCATCATCGGGGCGACAGCCAATGTAGGCCTATATGTATTAGTTGTTAATTCTTCATTGAAGAAAGTCATTTTCAACAACTAATACATCCTTGGCTGTCGCCCGATGATGCCTTCATAAGTAGAGTAGAAGGTGAAACTAGTTGCGTCTGCAACGAATGGATTACTAGAAGCAGGTATTTAAACCAACTATATGACACTCATTATCCGGAGCCGGAGGCTAACCACAAGAAAAATGAAATTAGGAATTTCATTTATGACTATTATTTGCTGAATCCGTCCGTCCTTCGAGCAAAGATAAACAACTGAAAAAGTAACAGTGGAGGATGTGGAAATCGAGTTTATAATATTACAATGGTCTCCTTTGGGCTTCCCACAGGAAGGAGTCCTAGAGGATTTGGAAATTGATTAACGAGCAAAAGGTGCTACCGTAAGGAACCTGTATTTTTGATTCCGACTTACTTCGGACTTCGGATTCGGACTTACTTCTGCTTCGCATAAGCAGAAGGCGAAACTACAGTAGTTGTGTCTGCAACGAATGGATCATGGTGTAAGGAAAAAAGAAAGGTGTGTGCAGGGTCAGCTAATGTGACGTAGTTGGGCTCACGCAAATAGCGCTTACGACGACTACAATACAAACCAGTTTAATATAACTCAATCAAAATATTTTGTGTTCGCTCTTAGTTCTGCCATTTCTGCAGTCAACCCACTAGGTCATAGCTATCTCTATGGTTATGGCTGGGTCCGCTAGTTTTTTTAGCCCAACTGCGTCATACCAGCTGACTGTGCACACACCTTTCTTTTTCTTATACCATGGAATGGATTACCAGAAGCAGGTATTCACACCAATTATACAAATTCCTAATCGCAGCTAAAACGTAACCTTTACAACCGTTTTCTAATCTGTCCAAACGAATGCAGGAACATTCCGTTCCCAGTGGCGTCAGCCCGGATCGAAATTTAATAAAAATGGAAGATTTACGAGCGGGCGAGGCGCTAAGCCCGCGCTGATTAGCCTTTATCGCAAATTAGCACCAAAACAGGACGTGAGACAACGCTGGTGCTGGCCGGTAAATCAAACGGTAATATTCCCAACGGGGCGCCGTGTTTAATAAACCCGACTGTCGAGATGTTTTGATATCGACCAATTATGGATGGCGACCGGTGGACGACCGGTCCGCGACATCGGGACGAGCCATTGACAAAAAGTGGCCGCGAATCTGGTCGGATTTGCACGCTTCGCGGCTAAATGGATAACAGGGTGTGAAACGGCTTCATTAGATCTGTCGGCTAGGGCAAATATTGGGGGACATTTTAAGAGTGAAGTGATATTTTAGTGGGTAGACATAATTTGTAAATTTTATAAGGGAAGACATTTATACTTACACCGGAATCTTTGATTTATGATTTATTCCAGTAAATGGTTGGTTGAAGTTGTTCACATTAAATTTGATGGACGAAACGCAAGTTATTCTAATTAGTTAATTCATTTCCATCAAGGTGGTTTTGATTAAAACTGTTTTTTGAACGCTAAATTTTTTTGTGGAACCAAATGCCATCTCCAATGTTACCACTTGCATGATATGTGGTAATATAAGACTGATCTCAAACTATTCTTAGTTAAATGTTTTAAAATAACCAATGAGTTTTACATAGAAGTTTGCACAATTAATTAACCTCTGTCAAATGCATTTCATTATTGTATCTATTCAGCATTAATTTCACTGTATTAGACCCAAATACCGTAGTTCCGTATTCCGTTAAAATACGTTATTTTCCGCTGTCCGCTGTCCACTATATTTGAGCAAACATTTCTACAATGTTTATTTGCTACGACGACAAAACAACTAACGATTTCAGTAAGTCAGAATCAAAAGTGGTTCTGTCGGGGCCAAGAGTATACCAATAGTATACTGGAAACATAAAACAACACTACTACACTGCCACTTCTGTTACTACAACTATACTGGACACATGATTGAGATTATACTTGGGCTTATTTAAGTTATGCAGAAGCATGCGGACGTTGTTGCAGAGACAGTTGTTTCCATCTCTCATGCGCTCGACAGTGCCCAACACTAACTCATTATCTCAGTAACTCACTCCGCTATTTCCTAGGAACAGGATTGGCCGATGATTCACTCGAGGGGATTGTGGGATGAATTAACGAAGATTTGTGTTTATGTGCTACTGGAAATATTGTCCCGAACTATTCTAGGAGATGATGGCTCCACTAGTTTCGCATATTAGTTTGGCCTTCTCTAGTTTAACTAGAGAAAAGAGCTATTTGATTCAAGGTTGAATTTTATATTTGAAAGCTGTATTACTCGTCGTTGTTAGCTAAGAACTAATGATATTATAATGCTGTAGGCCTACAGTTTAATGTTTGAATATAGAGTAACTCAACATTTTAATTACGAAAGAAAAGAAAATTAAATACAACGTTTTAATAGAGACACGAATGGGCTACTCTTGAAAATGTTGAGACAAATATTGACTTAGCCTATCTAAAAAAGACGATTGTAAGTAAAATACAACATACATTCTTTTATTATACGAAAATGGATATACAAAATACATATCATTATTAGGACGAACATTACAACGTGACGAACGTGTTGCACTGTAAAAAATATAAACATAATTACAACAATGGTAAAGGATCTATGTGTTTTCGTGCTGTGTAAATAAACATTAAATTATTTTAAAGAACGGTAAACATTGGCTGATATTCTTCTGAGTGAGAGCAAAACAAATGTGTTGTATATACATCCGAAATTTCATCACTGGAATGATTTTCGGTGGTTTATTTTCCACAGCCACTCCCCAAGCTCAGAGTTTTCTGACATCCAGACGTGTGTCCGTCCAACACTCCCGCCCCGTGTCGCCTGGGGCCATTTGAAAAGGTTCTCTAAACTATATCAAAGCTATTATAATGATTTCCTCAGGCAAATTTAGAAATCGAGGAGGAAAGGTCTGAGATTTAAGAACTGTACAAACTACTTTACCACAACTGATGCCCAAAGTCGCACCATCCTGACGTTTTCCTGACAACAGTGTTGACATTAGTCTGTAAACAATTTATCAGCTGATGTATATTAATAACTTTATATTGTCGTTTGTACCAAAATACAGTTTATAGTTGTTCAAATTTGTTTTATACATAGTTTGATTGTCTCAGATCATTGACAGCTAACAATGTCTGACAGCTCCGGCAGTGGAGTAGGCCATGGCTCCAGATACAATGCGCCAAATATCTCTCGCAAGCTGTTGATCGTCAAATGCGACAATGTCTGGGACCGATCAGCTGGTGAATGATCAGCTGACACTGCCAGTACCATTGCACAGCTGATGCCATTTCGCGCGCCAGGGCAGCCACTTCATCATTCTTCTTTATTCACGAATTCTTCACTGCAGCTGCCACTGCAACTCATTCTCAGTATTTATATGAGTTCAAGCCCTGCATTCGTCTCTGCATTTTGTATTACAACAAACTTTTACTTTCCAAAATTGAATTTGCCCTGCCCTTCACCCTGGACTAACCAGAATCAATCTTGCTTGTTTAGAGAAAAGGTAAGCCTACTTCAAGCACACTAGATTCTTTTCTACATCGAATAAATTGCTTGACATCCGCGGAGGGACTATTGTCCCTCCGCCTCCAGTATGAAGATACAGTACAAAATTTTGGGTCAGTCTCCGAGAACACTTGATTGAAGTGAGTTTATTCAAAATTCTTTTAAAATTGGGTAATTTGTTCTGGGAAAAAATGAACATTGTACTTTGTCGGCGCGAACAATTGCAAGCTCTGAAATGAGAAATTACAACGTAGTCCTGATTATACAGAAAATCAGCTGTTCTAAGAAATTTCGAAACTCGCAATTGCATGCCGTTTTATGCGCATGATTAATCTCAACAATAAACGGTACATCACTGCCGGAAGTATCGCTTTCGACCGCCTCGAGTCGCTATCAGACAATGATCCCGTTTCCCGTTCGCAGCGAGCGCCCCGGAAGCGACGATAGCGCACGGCCGCGACCAGCTGTTTCTGCTAATCTAATGGGTTTCGCGGCTACACAGTAAATCTTGCGCCCGCGCTTGTCACGACCGCATGCGCAGTGCCGACCAATCGCGCGCTCTGCAGCTGATTAGCCGATCAGCTGATCGGTATCGCCCGGGCCTCCAGCTGATTAGCCGATCAGCTGATCCGTATCGCCAGGCCCCCAGCGACTCTCCGCTCTAACTGGCTCGTTACTCCTCAACTAATCTCTACTTGTCCGATTTGTACGTGTTCATTATCTTTACAACATTCTATTAAAGTATGGTCATTACAGATCCTAGACCACACGTGCGTTCGGGTCTGTCGGGAAGGAACTTCTAGGCATTGTGTAGGGCCTATACTGGACTGGGGAAAAATGCATAAAGTTTTATTTTTATTTTTTTATTGAATGGAAAGGTCTAAAAATATCCCGAGATCCATGATAAAACCTAGAAACTCTTTAAAGTATTAGAGTTTCGTAAAAGTTTGAAACCACTTAAATAACTCTACGTATGCGGTCATTGAACTCTCTGGTGATCACGAAATATTTCTGTACTTTGAGTCAGGCTCGTGTGCATCATGCTCATTATGCAGAATGCTATTAGTTATGTGACATTGTGAGGTATTCAATATGTAAAGCAGGTCGTGAGAGACTGTCATATTTCCATCAATACGTAATGCATGAACCACAGAACCACCCGCCGTCGGTGACGCCATTGTGGGCGAGGCTGCGCTCCTCTGCACTCGACATTTAGCGATTTAAATTTTAAAATGTGCAACTCAGTTTGAAGGGGTACCTGTACCAGCGAGAAAGATTGTTATACACACCTCCGTGCTTCACTAATGAGAAGATTATTTCAAACCAATGTGACTAAGAAGATCAAAGTATGGAAAGATTATTTGCGGTGCGAATATGTCTTTATGCCAATAATAAAAATAATCATGGAATACATTTATGGAGGTGGGAGGTGTTACGCTAAAACTTCAGTGCGCAGTTGTTCAGGATGTGCTGGTGTGATTATATTTTACCTGTGATTGGTTTGAATAGGAAACGCAACCATAAGTTCTTCATTCGGTTGATATTCTAAAAAAATTACATCTTTAACCCATTATTAGTTTTCACCTAGCACCTAGAACACATTATTAAAATCTAAAATGTTGTTGTTCAATGGAATATTATGGGAGAAATGTTTTTTCTTTAAAACGCTTTGCAGTATTGCTCTTTGGGCGTTAAGGGTCCGATCTTTGTAACGGGAATTCTGGGTTCGTTATGGACCTGCCCTGGTGTATATTGACAATCATTCGACAATTTGACATAGAGATGATTTTGGGCAACGTTATGAGGTGTTTTTTCGGCCTGGAAAATATATTACAACTGTGATCAAACCATGACCTTAACGAGGTTGCTGGGGTCACTCAGTCAACCGCTCTACAAATTGCAAAACGCGAAACGTGTATCTGGCAGCTAGGACGGGTCAAGAAGCAAGACGCTCCTCCCCCGACCAAGCCGCAAGCCGCACGATGTTCTTGTTTTGCAGGCAATCTCAGCATAATGAAGGTTGACAGCTCACTGTCACTTTTAATTTATTCCTCTTTGTTCTGACGTGATTTACGTTTCTGAACAAATTCTGTAAAAATGCTTGTCTCACCGATTGGTTACTGTTGTCACTTAATTTATCACTGGTTGACCACTCCAAATTAATGATTGTTTCATGCTTTTTAAAAACTTATAATGTGGAGAGTATTTTTTTATTATTATGAATTTTAATATTTTTTATTCTCGCTGTAGAAATAATGGCATTGTAAATTTGTGTTATGAAATAAATTTCAACTAAAACTTAAGATACGGTTACTTTAAACTTACTATTACGGGTTTTGGGCAATCAAGTATGTTGCCTATGCAGTGATCCTGTTACAAGGACACTAGGACGCCTTCAGTGCCATCTTTTAAGACGGCCTATGAAGAAGATGCTAAGTGAAGTAAGTAAGTAAGTGAAGTGTTTACATTTTCGTTGTGTTATTTACTGAAATAATTTAGGGACATCTGCACATAATTTGTTTTTACATCGTTAATGGTAAATGACTGCAAAACCCCAATGAATAAATCCCAGCATCACCAACAATTATTTTTTAAGGACAATTTTGATGCATTATTATTACTAGCTATTTATGTCAATATTTCAAAGTGTCCTTAGTGTAAATCTTGACTGATTTTCCCATTTAGGGGCGAGAGTAAAGATGTTAGGAGTACACCTAAACCTTTAGTTTTCTTTCTTCTTTATATGTTCCCTACAAAATAGCATGTGCCAATAATAATATTTGCCTATATTTTAGTACCTACCACGGGGTGGACAAAATAATATTTGAATTACCTGCTCATTCAATCTTTAGTCTTGCTCAACATCATCTTACTTATCAATCATGACAATACATCCATATTTTGGATTTGGGAAAAACATCATACGGCAAAACCCTTTTAAAGACAAACTATTCGCCACACACACATTATTAACATGAACACAATCATTTTAGACTTTACAATTACAATTAAGTTCGTCACATTACATCAACCAGGCCTGTGGGAATCAAGTCCTCACATCACCCAGGCCTGTGGGAATGAAGTCCCTACATCAACCAGGCCTGTGGGAATGAAGTCCCTACATCAACCAGGCCTGTGGGAATTTAGTCCCTACATCAACCAGGCCTTTGAAAATTAAGTTCCCTACATCAAACAGGCCTTTGGAAATTAAGTTCCTCTCATCAGCCAGTCCTGTGGGAATTAAGTTTCTCTGTTCCAGTCCATGGCAGGCCAACACGGCAGGGCGACAGTGATCCTCCTTAGGGTGGCCGGGGTCGTGGTGGCCTACAGCTGTGACGCAGGCCGCCGCAGGGTCGGAGCTGTCTACAGTGTGTACCTCAGGGGCGTCTGGTCCTCTGTTCCAGGCCACCCTGACTGTTATAGAGCGGCCCCCGACCACGGCAGGGCGACAGTGGTCCTCCGGAGGGTGGCCGGGGTCTTGGTGGCCTACAGCTGTGACGCGGGCCGCCGCAAGGTCGGGGCTGTCTACAGTGTGTGTCTCAGGGGCGACTGGTCCTCTGTTCCAGGCCACCCCGGCTGTGAGAGGGCGGCCCCCGACCACGGCAGGGCGACAGTGGTCCTCCGGAGGGCGGCCGGGGTCGTGGTTGCCTACAGCTGTGACGCGGGCCACCGCAGGGTCGGAGCTGTCTACAGCGTGTGTCTCAGGGGCGTCTGGTCCACTCCCCCGCCCGTCTGCCTCCCTGTCTCCGCTACCAGACAGTCAGGTTCGGTCTAACACATTTGTTAAGCTTATACAGGGCGTTTTTTAATACACAATCCAAAGTGAAGGAATACACCCCCCCCCCAAGATACCCATGTTTGACCCCAGTGGATTATTTTCTTTGGGTATACATGAAAACTAAGGGCTACAGAAAAAAATTCACAGGATATTCTGTAGCTTAAGTAACAGCAACCTTTTGTCAGATGGCATCTATTGGCAGAGTATTGTTGGCATTTTGGTAGGGTGACAAATAGCAATTAGCTAGTTTCGATCCTTGTCAGGATTCGATCTGGCAACCCTCAGGTCTCAGGTTATGAGGTGGGCTCTTTATCCACTCAGCTACTCAGTCAGTATGTCTTTTTCAAAATTAATGTTAATGTATTGCACTTTACAGATATATATTACTGAACAATCATCATCTAAATTTGAATAATTCCCAATTTTACTCTTTTACTTTTGTTATTGTAACTTCCTCCTACATAAAAACATACATAATGCAGTGATGATTTAAGTTCACTCCAAGGTTTTCTGTTATTAATTACACATATTTATTTTGTCATTTATTTTCTGACAAATGTGAAATTTTCACTGTCCCAAAAAGGCAGTTAATTACTCGAATGATCAATTACCACATGAGAAGCGTCAGAGAGATAAACCGATAAGTGGTTCTATTTATGTTGTTAAGCCTAATGTAGATTAAAACATTAAATGCTTTATTGATGGGGGAAATTAGCCCATTAGCAGTGAATTTTGTGATTAAAAACCGGACGAGGGAACCAGTCGGCTAATTAACACTCTGTTTGGACAGGAGCTGTGAATGATGGGGCTCCCGGAGACCAAGGTGTGCTGGTCAGGTTAGTTATTATACTAAATATAATTACGTACGTTGTAATTTATTTTGACTTTGGAAGTTGAGTTATTTTTAACAGGTGTTAGATATTTGTGAAAGAAAGGGTCGATTTGATTTTTTTTAGACTATTAGAATCACTTTCTAATTATTACTTTTCTCAAATAAAAATATTTGGATTGGGGCTTATCAATAAGTTTAGGGGATTTTCTAAAAAGTAGGTTTTTGGTAATTTATAATGAATAAAAGTTTTAAAAAATCAAATTTTTACTGTCATTCTGAATTTTTATGTTCTGCAAAATCATCTCAAATGTGTTTTAGTGAATAAATTAATATTTCTCACAGTAATAATAATATTTTAGAAGATTTACGTAATTTTTATTCGATTTTCTAGAACACATTGTTTTAAGTCACCTAAAAATGGAATTTTTACTAATGTAATGTCATATATTCAAATTTAAATACTACCCTAAACATCTTAAAATCTTATACCCCTATTGAAGCACACTTTGTTCAAATTTAATTTTTCTCCCGTTTTAGCCATGAGGAGCTGCCATCAACTCAGCGAAGTGTGGCTGCAAGAAAAGTAAAACAGCTAAGGAAAAAGAGAAAGAGAAAAAGAAAAGACAAAAGAATGGATTCAGCTGCCACTGCAGGTGATTTAATTTTATCTATAGGGAAGATCTTTGATTGGCTTGTTGGTAAAACACTGTGAATTATAATCAGCAGCTCTTGAAATTTCTATTCACATGTTAATTATTTTAGACTTATAAAAACTTTAAGGGCTGCCAAGTCTCGGGTTTCTTCCCTTAAGACCTTAATAATTGTTATTTCTACAAAATTTCATACATGACTTTTTACAACGATTTCTGAATGATTCAAATCAGCTTAGAACAATGGGAAGAGTTTTGATCACAAAAAAATCCTCGCATATTAAATAAGTTTAGATCATCTAATCATGAAAACTAGTGGGAAGAAGGATATTTTATAATTATTTGAAACAAGTCAGAACACTGACAATCCTCTTCCTTTTTTCAGGTATCGAGCCCTACCCAGAGTCGAGCCTAGACACATCTTGCCTGTTGAGCTCAACAGACGGCGTCCCTAAGTTCATCAGGCCCCCAAAAGTGCCAAATTCTTTAGGGCCAAAATTTGTAAGGTAGAATGAAGAAGAAAAAACAAACATCTCTTGATACAAATAAAACGGGTTTGGAGCCAAGGCATTTGTTGGCATCATGTAAAAGTCAGTTTTGAAATATGAACAAAAAATAATAAATATTTATATATAAACAAGTATTACTTATTAGGAGTTGTCAGATAATGGAGTCCTCATTACTAAATAAAATTATTTTTCCATGCTTGGGTGGTTTTTTAGGTGGCTTATCATCAGAGGCTTGTGAAATATGGCAGCAGTCAGGTTATATCCTAGAGATTCAAACTCTGCCAAGTACATAATTTTAAGATTGTGACATGCAATGCTCCTTGTGACTAAACATGCTCATAGCAGTGGGCAAGCATGTGCAAACAGAAGTAGATTAATCTGAGAATGAATTGAATTTTACATTTCAATATGTTAAATCTTATGGACAAATGCTAAATTTTAAGGGTGTCTAAGGTGATAGTTTAAATTTCATATATTTCATTCCTGCATAACTTGCAAAACTTCCTCCAAAGTCAAGCTCTTTCCAATGACACTTAAATTATTCAAATCAGTTCACAACTGTAGGAGGAGTCTTGCTCACAGAAAAAAACCCTAGCATGTTAAATAAGTAATAACAGATAAAATGTAAAATGTAATATAAATGTTTCTCCTGCAAATAATATGTATTAGTTCTCCCAAAAAATGGAGCTGGCTTATAATTTTATCTGAATCTATTTTTCAGAAGAAAAGCAGGAAGTCAAAAGTATTTCACAGCGATTTACCGGTGCCAAGCAGGCTTCAAGCTCCACAACCCTCACAGTCGCAGTCTCGGCTGTCAGAACGGCAAGTGGGTCGGCACCCTGCCGATCTGTCTGCCTCGCAGGAGTGAGTCAAAGTCTCCCACGAGTCACTGTCTCCCACGTTATTAGATTGATTTTGATGTGTCATCCATCTTCTATCTTCTAAAATACAAGAAGGGGTGGTTTCTGTACAATGTCTTTACTATGTAAGAAATAAACACATAAACTTCTGTATCGACCGATGAGAAATGTTGCACAAAGGTAGATCATGATCTCACTCAACTTCACATTGGCCTATTCACATTCTGTAAGTCCCCTCAGGCTTCACCTCGAAGGTTTTCTATGTATATATATATATTAAGTACATACACATTTTTTGTTTTTGGTAATTTTTATTTTGTCTCAATGGAAACTATTTTTATTTTCCAGTTTTACCGTCCGAATAATGGGTACCTGCACAATAGCTGGGTCACAAATAAATAATTTAATGATTAGAAAAAATATTAACAGAATATATTTACACTCTTTAACACTGCAATCTTTACTGGAGAAAATTATAATTATTCAAATAAAGTTAAGAAAAATCAAAATCACTATCAACTTTTAACAAATAAAAAGTCATAAAACATTCCTGATTTATTGGAATTAGATACATGTAGATGAAAAAGTTCCATAGCTAACTTCCAAGGGTGGATGTACGCAATAACAAATTTTCATGTTATTTATTTTATTTTAGAAAAACTTGGCTGCATCAATGCTGGTTGTGATCACGGCTGCAAAGAAGTAAATGGAAAACCCAAGTGCTTCTGTTTTAGAGGATTTCATCAGAACGGGAAACATTGTTTTGGTAACATTTTCATCCTTGACGTAATTTAATTCTGTTCATTAAGGAAATACAGTGCTAAATTTGTTGGCATCCTGTAAAACACAAAATGCTCAATTTTTTGTTTTAGAGAAAAAATATACCGCAGGAACAGATATTTTGAAATTAAATTATTTCATATCAGTGGGGTTAAAAGTTAAGTCATCACTAAAAAGTTCTATTAGGAGCTCGAATTACAGTCATCACACAACATGGAAACAAGCGACGATAATGTTTATACATTTCAGCCAGAGGGAATCAGCCAAGGAGAAGTCATGGATATTGTTTACATGCACTTTGGGCATCCTAATGCTCTTTAAAGAAAGCATAAAATAAAATGTGTGTTGGATAATATGTAGTTTTCCAGTAAACAGAATAAAAAAACTTAAAAAAGAACACAATTTTAATGTGTTTTTCTCTCCAAGTATAAGCACCCGTCAGAATCTATTACAAGCTCATTTTTAATTTTCATAGGACGCCCAACATACAAAAACAATTAAAACAATCGGAACTAAAACGAACACCGATTGTTCCGATTGTTTTTATCGGATTGTTCGGATTAAAACAATTTCCGAACTATTCCTAATGTTTTGATGTTAAATACCGTTTTGGTATAATTTTCCTGGGCTGAAAATGAATTGAATATCCATACATTTGAATTAAATTGTTAAAAGTTAAGCTTTAATTGGCAAGTATTAAATGATTTAGGCCTGATGTATTCGGAGTGCAATAATCAATTTAGTTGCCACGAGTTTAAGTTGTGTTTTAAAAAGCCATAAATCATACAGTGCCAGCTGATGTCAAAAATAAAAAATTAGATTAAATTTAGCAATTCAACTATCTTATCTGGAGAATTCCTTTCATTAAAGATGCTTCGATATTCAGACATTCTATTAGCAGATTTATGTGTAAAAGATCATGAGCATAATTCTTGAAGTAATTACTATCTTTATTTAGAGGTTTGGCTTGAAATAATAATCGTACTCTCTTTATTAGTAGAGTTATTAGAGGAGTGATTAAATTAAGTAGGGAGCAAGAAAAACGTATTGGAATTTTGAATCACCATGCTTCTTGCAGATGAGAATGAATGTCTGGTGGACAACGGAGGGTGCCAGAGGACTTGCCACAACACCCCGGGGTCGTTCTACTGCGGCTGTCCCCCCGGCTACCGACTGGCGACCGACAGACACTCCTGCGTAGGTTGGTAAGCTGAGTTACAAATAGATTTATTTCTTTAGGAAATGAATGGTCATTAATTATATATGAAAATTTTGAAAAAAGTACCACAGGAAAGTATTTTAATTTATCAGTTTTGATTAGTGCTAGGGGAGTACTACAGGGTTTACAGGGTTACAAAATATGTGAATCACTCAAAGGGGTGATAAACAAAGTATAGAAAAAATCAGTGACAGATGAGCGTTTGCAACGTTTGACCATTTTAATATTTAAATTAACTGGCGTATACTGTTTCAACAATGATTTCAAATTCCTATTTTGCATTATTATCTTTGTATTGGTTTTATGGCTATACAACTGGAAATTGGGTTTATTTTGTTTTATATTTAAAGTGTTTGTTGCATTCTTGATTTTACCTCCTCTGATGTTTAATGTCTGTTTAACTATGGTTAATCTTTCCTCTTTCCTCGTTTGATTAATACTTTAGTTCTGTGCAAAAAAATAGGATCCCATTTTATTTTTCTGTTTTAGTACTAGTATATTGAAATTATTTTACTCACTAATAATACATCGTGTGCTACCAATCCCAAAATAACGCACAACTGTAAAAACATTACTTTAAAAGCCGTCAGCAGTTTTTCAAGGGACTAAAACAGCATATTTGTATCAATAAGGATTTTGTTTTATTATTTTAATTTTCTGGACTTCTTCTTCCACTTCTAGCATTTAGCTATTAGAAGTGGGAGGAAAAAGAACTCCTCCCATTACAACATTAGGAGGGTCACTTGACAACAGGGGAGTGTTGTTGCCTCCCAAAATATAGTTTTATAAAAAACAATAATCAAGAAGAGTGATATAAATAAAAAAATATTGAGGAAACTTGATTTACCCACAGTATTTTTAAAATTCAAAATAGTAAGGATTTGTAATCATTATTTTCGTTTTTAGATTTTTCCTTTCGCTTCTCTTGTTTAAACTACAATCTAGACAAGTCCGACTAAAAATCCGGATAAAAATACAGTTGATTCACAGTATGGACCCAGAACAAGACAAAAGATCCGGGTCCATACCGTGAATCAACTGTATTTTTATCCGGATTTTTAGTCGGACTTGTCTAGAGTGTAGTTTAAATAATAAAGCAATTCTTTTGATACATTTATTTTTAAGTCCTCCCCTGGGAAAATTACTGATAAGAGCAAAGTTATATCCAAGATTCTGCAAGTCAAACAATTAAGTAACTGACTAATCCACCCTTAACTTTCTGATTTCAGACATAAACGAGTGCCTGTCGCGCAACGGCCACGGCCCGTGCCAGGGGCAGTGCCACAATGTGGAGGGGAGTTTCTCCTGCTCGTGCGAGGGGTTCCCGGGCTCGCGGCTGGCGGCAGACGGTGTGACTTGCGCGGACGTAGACGAGTGCCGCGACCCCGCGCACCGCCTCGGCTGCTCCCACGCCTGTGTCAACACGCGCGGCGCCGCCTTCTGTCTCTGTCCGCCCGGCTACGAGCTGGCCGCAGACTGGAGGACTTGTCAAGGTTGGTGGATGGGGTGTCTGAGTGGTCGAATGTAAGAGGGGGTTGAGTCTGATCGGGTCGAGAAATTATTTGGCGATCGATATAAATAAAAGTTAACTGAAAATTTATCTGATGCTAAATAATCAAATCAAAAATAAGTTTAAAAAAGTTTAAAAAGTTAAAAGTTAAAAAGTTTAAATAAGTTTAAATAAGTTTAAAATAAGTTTAAACCTAATTCAATTACAAAAAAATAAAACAGGAGCATTAAAAAAAGTAGAAGTATTTTTACAAGATTAAATAATAAAAAAAAACTTATTGTTAGCTGTTAGGGTTGTAAAGAAAAATATCCTCACATAGGTGCGAGAGCACCCGTGCGTGAGAATGAGCATTTTAAAGAATCCAAAATTAAAAAGAACTTGGGAAATCGTTCTTGATTTTTCTTTGTAGTTAGAATATCACTTTATTTATTTATAACAGTTAACACAAATAAATTCTGCCACAGACATACAAGGTAGTTTAAAAATATATGATAATGACAAAGTGTGATCTGTCAGAGTGAAAAATTAGTTCAACAATTTAATTTTCCACCTGATCTGCTGAAATTTATTTAGAAACCGACTCTAAAAAATATAAGACATGGGGAAATAATCAAAGATTGAGCTAGCTACTCTTAAAGATAAAAGAGTTGCAATCAAGTTAAGATCTTTTTAGAATAAAATTTGATTGAATGTACTTTTTTAACCATAAATTTTGTGACCAACAAAGTCCTATCAAACAATATAGCATGGTCAAAATTAATTTTTTGTAAATAAAACCCAAGAGAGAATATAAAATGTTTTGGTGTGCAAAGACATTGGTAATATATTTAAACACTCAGATGCAACTGCAGTTTGAAGCGAGTAATCCATAAGGGGCTGTCCATAAATTATGTAACATAAAATCGGCTTTTTCAGACCCCCTTACCTTGCAAAAGAAAGGTGACACTAACACTAAGCCCCTAAAAACATTACATAACTGTGTGCTATCATCCTCCCGTCGAATTTATCTTTAACTTCCTCTTATCGCTGTTCTGTTAGCTTTCCTATTTTCCATTATTATCTTTGTATTGGTTTTATGGCTATACAACTGGAAATTGGGTTTATTTTGTTTTATATTTAAAGTGTTTGTTGCATTGTTGATTTTACCTCCTCTGATGTTTAATGTCTGTTTAACTATGGTTAATCTTTCCTCTTTCCTCGTTTGATTAATACTTTAGTTCTGTGCAAAAAAATAGGATCCCATTTTATTTTTCTGTTTTAGTACTAGTATATTGAAATTATTTTACTCACTAATAATACATCGTGTGCTACCAATCCCAAAATAACGCACAACTGTAAAAACATTACTTTAAAAGCCGTCAGCAGTTTTTCAAGGGACTAAAACAGTATATTTGTAATCAATAATAGCATAAGGATTTTGTTTTATTATTTTAATTTTCTAAAAAAGAAAGAACAATGCTAATTTTGGTAAAAGTCAGTAAAATTTTTTTAGAACCCCTGCCTAACTACCCTCCCTTGTAACAGTGCATAGAACTGCAAAACACCATATCCTCCCCTTGGGGCTTTACAATTTAGGGATGGCTCCGAAAATTCATTATAATTCTATTTAATTTCCTTTAGTTAAATTTATACAACAACTTAATTGCATTTCAGAAGGACAGTGTAAATACGCAGCCGTCGCTAAGTCCTGGCCTTAAAACAGTATTGATATCTGAGTTATATTTTTTCAGATATAAATGAGTGTGAGAGGAATACTACAACTTGTGAGCAAGGGTGTGTCAATACCATCGGGTCATTTGTGTGCACAGCTCAACTTGACTGCAATCCTGGCTACTTGAGAATCAACGGCACTTGTCAAGGTTAGAACCTATTTTCAGTTACAAATAATAGAAAGTTAGAGTTTTACTTAGGTTTCTTCCACAGTTAAGCTTTACTTGTTTTTAAACTACCACTTGACTTCCAGCTTCATTTTCATGATCACAAAAGAAGAGGTATTCTGCGAACGAACATGAGGAATTGATTATTTACTATTATAATACCGTTAAACTAGATGATTCCACAGTCAAACTACTTCATAAATTCCTAAGTTTCCTATTAAGTTTTCTTTATTTCTATAAACACTTACCTTACTTCTCAAACATCGTGCAAACAAAATTTGTTTACCTCCATATTTCTATTTGATGAAAAATAAGATCTAAGATCCGTAAGCACTATCTTGTCTTCAACCCACATTTTTTTCTAGTTGAAATCGATTCAAACTGGTTAGTAATTTTATTTTTCGTTTCAGACGTGGACGAGTGTGCAGACTCTGCCACCCTTTGCTCTCACAGTTGTGTGAACACTCCAGGCTCCTTCTCGTGTTCTTGTCCCAACGGCTTCACGCTGGGTCGTGACAGGAGGACGTGCATCGACATGGACGAATGTTCAGAATTTCCTGAAGGCCATTTGTGCTCCCACATTTGCCAGAACACCCAGGGAAGCTACGTCTGCCTGTGCCCTCCTGATTATGAGCTCGCTTCTGACCACAGAACTTGTCACCCTAAGGAGGACGAATGTCAGAGAAAGAATTGCTCACACGATTGTGTCTTTGAGGATGACCATGCAGTCTGCATCTGTGACGAAGGTTACACTTTAGAAGACGATGTCACATGTGTCGACATAGATGAATGTGAAGAAAACCGAGCGAATTGCTCTTATGGTTGTGTCAACGAGGAGGGGACTTACTACTGCACTTGCCCAAGTGGATATTCTCTCCTGTCCGACAAGAGAACTTGTAGTGGAAAAGAGTGTGATTTGAACATCTGTCCTCATGGCTGTACAAACGAAACTGGAAGTTTGACCTGTGCTTGTCCGACAGGTTTTGAAAAAATTGGGGAAACCTGTAAAGACATCAATGAGTGTGAGATAACGACGAATTTATGTCCCCAGTTATGTAGGAATAATGAGGGGAGTTTTAAATGTCATTGCAAAGATGGTTACTATCTCGACATCGTTTCCAACTACTGCATTGATATTGATGAGTGTCAAGAGCGAGATGTTTGTTCTGAAAATAAAACCTGTGTCAACACTGAGGGTAGTTATTTGTGCAGCTGTCCCTCAGGATTCAGAGAGGGGGCCACTGGCCACTGTGAGGACATAGACGAATGCGGATTTACCGTTGACGAAGGTACAAGTATATGTTCGCACTCTTGTGTCAACTCGTTAGGAAGCTTCCGATGTGAATGTCCACGAGGATACTTTTTGGGGAATGACTCCAGAACTTGTCAAGACATAGACGAGTGCTCAGAGAACAATGAGATAAACACAATGTGTTCACACAAATGTGTCAACACTCTGGGCAGCTATCATTGTGTGTGCCCTGATAGTTTTGTGTTAGAGGACGACCATATCTGTGTCCCAGCCAGTAGGTGTGATGTGGACAACGGCGGTTGCTCGCACATTTGCATTGAAAACGATGGATATCCAATTTGTGAATGCCCTGAAGATTTCTTTCTAGCAAATGACAGTGTGACATGCATTTCCTTCAACTTATGTTCAAACGATGATTGTTACAACGAGGATGGTAAACATTTGCAGACTTGTTTAGAGGGATATATTTACCAAGAAGATATTGAAGAGTGTGTTGACATCAATGAGTGTCTCAATAATAACGGAAACTGTTCTCAAAGATGTGAAAACACTGAGGGCTCCTTCTCTTGTTTGTGCTACAATGGGTTTGAAGAAAATACAGACACTCTACAATGTTTAGACATCAACGAATGTGAGAGAAATATTTCCGAATGTGATCAAATTTGTTTGAATACCGAAGGGAGTTATAAATGTGAATGTTACTCTGGTTACATTCTATCAGAGGATTTAAACGGGTGTTTAGACATTAATGAATGTGTAAACAATACAGTGTGTGGTCAAACATGTCATAATTTAGAAGGAAGTTTTAAATGTGATTGTAACCCAGGATTTGTTTTATCTACTGATGGTATTTCGTGTGAGGATATAAATGAATGTTCTTCAAATAATTCTAATTGTAGTCAAATCTGTAGAAACATTGATGGTGGATTTTTGTGTGAATGTGAACCTGGGTACAAACTTGTTAACAGTTCTGTTTGTATTAGAGAACACAATGTAATAATTGAGGAGGAGGAAGAATGTGAACATACAAATGTAATAATGGGACGAGAAAAGAGTTGTTGCTGCAAAACTGAGGATGGCCATGTCAATAAAACAAAGTGTGTGCATGCCAGTTCTTGCCAATTTGATAATACATCATTGGTATTACATAAAAAGGAAATCTTAGGTGAGTACGTAAGATAGTGAACCAATGTAAATATTGTGAGTAAGAACTAAGAATAGAATTATTCTTGAGTGCTTATATCTTGTAATTAAAAACAGTTCTCACCAAATCGTCTGCTCAAACTCAAGTCAAAAGAGTAAATAAAATAATTTTGGGTTGAGTGTTAAAATCCAATAGAATTTGAGCACTTTTGTGTTTTACAAATCAAAATACATTTCCTTTCCATCTATCAGAATCAAAAAGACTTATCTCAAGTCTTCTGAAAAATGGATAGCAAGAAATCTCCTTCCTTAGGCAGTGAAATGGAAATTTAAAGTTTCTTTTCATTATAAACAAAAGGATTTTTTCGCAACACTACACTAGTAAGTAGCCGATTTCCGCTTCCATTTCAGTGTGGGAAGTCGCCGTTTACAAAAGAGTACAACAAATATCAGCTGTAGTGAGGTAAAAAATCAGCTGGAGCGCGGTATGAGTTTCAGCTGGAGTGCGGTAAGAGTTTGCGTGCGGTAAATGCTCAATGTTGCCAACTCAAGAAAAAATTGTATATCACACAATTTACATACATTAAGTTAATAAAGAGCAGTATTATTTCATCAATTTTTGCCGTCTGTGTGGCGATAAGACGTATACCTAGAAAGGCTTACTCGGTCGCTTTAATTTTAATTATATTTTTTATATGCTGTTACAAATTAGTGTCCATTAAAAAACGTTGTGCTTGTGTGTAAGCTTTGTTTTTTACTTACTTTGTATATTTGTTGCTGGTAGTGTCGCGAAAACTATCGTACGCAACTCATCCGGGAAGGTGTTTACGTTGCTCGCATGACATTCCCTATCATGCTCGTACATAAACACCTACTTCTCGCACTAGTTGCGTAATATACTGTAATAGCAGGTATTTTACTTATGACTACAGTCCTTTTTTTTGTTCTCAGTCGAATGTGTTTCGGCCTCAGGCCATCTTCAGCATCCTTAACTGTACACTCAATTACTACATTTTACAATGCTTGCATCTTAAATGTGATATTTAGTGTACAGGAAAGCATGCTGAAGATGGCCAGAGGCCGAAACGCGTTCTCTGAGAACAAACAAAAGTGTTGTAGTCTTAAGTAAAATACCTGCTATTTGCAGAACAGTCTATGCTAAAATCACAAATGATGAGCATTTGAATATTATTTCTAAGATAGCTGTTGTTTCAAAATCATGCAAGTATTGTAAGTACCTTCTAGCCCCAGTAACATCATTTTACTGACAGCTGTATTACATGTATCTCTTCATAAAATGACTCAATTTTTAAAATTACGTCCACAAATGAACATGTTAAAAGAGCATTTCTTTTGTATCTCAGGTGTAAACCAACGCGGGTGCCCGCCCCCAGATGACTCAGCCAAGCTGGACTGCAGTGAGGTGGATGTGACACACAACACGTCGTACCCGGCTGGTGCCAAGTGCAGAGTCAGCTGTAGAGCAGGCTTCAAACTAGACGGGAGTCAAGTCGTTACCTGTCTAAATGGGTCTTGGTCTGAGTCCTTTCAATGTATAGGTTTGTTGGCTCTTTTCATTTAAAGGTTGTAGTTCTCATGGACATAGACATGGGGTAAAAATTTAATTTTTTCACAGGATATTCTTCTGAATGAGTGGAAACTGCAGTAAAAGCTTTGTCATTGATATTTTACTTTGGTAAAAGTTTTTGGTATTTTTATTTTATTTTTGGTTTTTTTTATAAAAAGTTTGTGGTATTTTTAAAAACCCTAGGAAATTGGGGAAATTGCATACTCTAAATGTAGTTTTGACTCGTCTACTGAATGAATTCAGTATTTTCTTGCTTTAGGAAGCAGATAATTTACCTCCTTTTAAAATTGTCAACAGATTATAAATACTTAAGACAAATAACTAAACAATTTTGAATATAATAGTCCAGGCAATGAATGCTCAAAAAGAGGTATAGAAGGAATTGCATGGATCACAATTTTTGACTTTGTAACTTTGTTTGGACTGGTTAGGAGTAAAACATATCAAAAGTCCCCGCCCTTAGCCCTTGAGCCGGCTGGGCTGGAAGGGCCTAAAGATATTTTTTTTGGTTTTTCCTAAATATCTTGAAAACTATCAACTTTTAGTATTCCCTATTAAAATTAAAAATTAAAGAAAATTAAATTTCCTGTAAGAAAATACATAATATGTCTACTTTGGTCCAACCGTTTAAAAGTTAAGCACTAATTTCGTTGATATTTACAAAAATAACCCTTCCTTAAGAAATACATGTAAATTTGTGGGTAACATAGATGCCCAATTGGACAACGTTTTTTTCACCTAAAGGAAAATGAACCGCATTCAGGAAATATTGACAAAATCTCCAGTAATTTGACATCTCAATCATAAAAATTGGTCTAAAATTAAGGCGTTGGCGAGCTCACAAAATACGATATTTTTCAAGGAATCATAACAAATTGTAATAATTCCTTGAAAAATTACGTTTTTTGTGAGCTCGTCAACGCCTTAATTTTAGACCAATTTTTATGATTGAGGCGTCAAATAACTGGAAATTTTGTCAATATTTCCTGAATGCTGTTCATTTTCCTTTAGGTGAAAAAGCGTTGCCCAATGGGGCATCTAAGTTACCCACAAATTTACATGTATTTCTTATGGAAGGTATATTTAAAAAATTATATTAATAAAATTAGTGCTTACCTTGTAAACGGTTGGACCAAAGTAGACATATTATACATTTTTCTTGCAGGAAATTTAATTTTCTTTAATTTTCAAATTTAATAGGGAATACTAAAAGTTGATAGTTTTCAAGATATTTAGGAAAAACCAAAAAATTGAACCTTTAGGCCCTTCCAGCCCAGCGGGCTCAAGGGCTAAGGGCGGGGACTTTTGATATGTTTTACTCCTAACTAGTCCAAACAAAGTTAAAAAGTCAAAAATTGTGATCCATGCAATTCCCTCTATAACCTTTCGTTGCCTGGACTATAATTAATATCTTTTGAGGTATAGTTGTAGTTAAATAATATTCCAGTTCTAAAAAAACCAACCACTCTTAAATATAGTTCTCGTTCATTTTTTTATTTGGTAAGGAACTGAACAATTCTATGGAATGTGGGTACAATCTCTTTTGTATCAATTCAATTAATTAATAAACGAGTGCTACGTTCAACATGTTAAGTTGGATCTTGGCCATAAACTTTAATCCATTCATTCTGAAGGTTTATATATCAAACCTTTACGCCATGCCTATAAAACCTCAGCTTTAGGGTCAGCTTTATTACTAATTTTTTCTACTAATGGAATCAATAATAAAATAGACCTTTTCTAAAACAAGAACACCTCACTTAAAACACAAAGGAATTAATTTTATGATTAATAAATTTTAACTACGTAAAAAAACACAAAAAACAAGATTTTTTCAAGAATGTGGATGGTGTTGGTTAAAAAATTGTGAAATTTCACATGCGTAAAAAACTTGATAGACAACATTTTTATTCTTTTCAGCACATATTCGGCCTTACATCAGATGTCCACCTGCAATAAGACTGAACCTGCCACCAGGCAAAAATAGTACAAACGTAAAAATACCCCAGCCTAAAACCAATATGAATTGGGAAAAGTAAGTACTAATACACACATTTTGTTTCTAGTAATTAAAGGGCAACTCGCTTCTAGTAGCTTCAGGTTTTGTAAGGTGCTAATAGATATTTAATTAGATATTTTTGTCCCCCGATAATTCGACATTTTTGAAGAGAAATACATCAAACATTTATGCTAAACTTGAGATACTATTAAAGGTGTTTTTTCATAAAAACAAGTTTGTATATCTTATAAGAACAGGCTTATTTACCTTATTTAACATTTGGGTCCATTTGTGATTGAGAACTAATTTTTCATCATACCACTATGAAAACAGCTGTTTTAAATAATTGAATTGTGGGGCAAAAGAATCTCTTTTCTGCCCAAAGGAGAAATCAATTGATGTTGAATAGGGCATTACTATTAATTGTAAATAATTGACACAACAACTAAACTTGTTGAAGGCAAAAAATGATAGTATCAAAATCAAAAGTAGTAATTGATTAAAAGTTTTTTTTGTTTCAGTTACAAATAATACACAAAACATTTGACACCATAAATCTATCATTTTAACCTAACTCAATCACAAACTACGCCAACTAACAGCTGTTTCTTCAAATAAATATAAAGAGCAAGATTATCCACGATTCTTCTTTCCAAGAGTAATCGTGGTATTTTTTGCGATTATTTAAGTTCTTTGGTAAACTTTTAAAAATATACTAGTACTGAACTCCTTGTGAAGAAGTGAGCTTCATATATTGAGCTGTCTAGCGAAAAATATACTTTAACTGAATCACGTTTCGACTCTGGCATGATGTCTCTGTAAAAAAACCTGATCTCATTCAAAAAGCATCACTTTCGATTCTTAAAAAAAAACTTGAGATATTCATCAACCTTCTTTGTGATGGAATTTACTGAAATGATGTTCTATATAATTGCAGTTATTGAAGAACTTTCTATAATTTTTCAGGCATGTAACTACTAAGCCACTGTGGGGAAAGCGCTTGCAAACAGTTCTTCCATTTGGAACAACGACTGTGCAATTCTCGGCTGTCAGTCCTTCTTCCAATTATGTAGCAAAATGCACAGTTTCAATCCAAGTAAAGGGTAAGTTGGTTGGTCACTTGGTTCCAGCATAGGATAAGTGAAAGTCGAAAGAAGTAAAGTTTGATTATGTTCTTTGGACTAACACACCAGAACATATAAGCTTCAGGTTATTACTTGCCAAAGATTAATCTATTCAATGAGAACAAGCACATAAAATATAAAATGGTGATAATACTTTCCAAATTTTTTTAATGTTCTTAGTTAACTATTCTTACCTAAAAAGGCAAGAGGTGACACTTGTTTCCATGTGAAAATCTGTTTCATGATTAATCAAAATTAGTTTAATTTTTTAATTAAACCGATCTCATTGTGCTTGGTTCTTTTATAGATACGGAGAGACCAACAATTGATGGTTGCCCATTGGAAATGACAGTTTATCTTCAGCCAGGCGAAAACTCCACGGAAATAACATGGACGGAACCCACTATCACCGACAATGTCAGAATCGCCCACCTTTATCAATCCCAGGTGCATTTTATGACCAATACACTAAAGTATTAATTTAGATTCAGAGATGCAATAATTATGACCGGCAATAATTGATGCAATAATTAATTTTTATAAATTAGACTTTTTTATTTTACTTTTAAATTGTATAAATAAACTGTTACTGTTTCAGAGACCAGGGGTAGTCTTGCCAAGAGGTGCACATAAAATAAACTACATTGCTGCAGACCTCTCTGGAAACATTGCAACTTGCCAGTTCAAGATCAATGTTCTATGTACGTAATTTCAACTTTCAAAACATACATATTTCTATCTCTCTTTAGGCTTGCATCATCTTTGTTTTATTTTTACCACTTTTTTATAGCAGGACTAGATATTAGAACATATGAATTCAACATTCACACAAACAATTTAAATTGCATTTTATGCATATTTTTAAAATAAGAGATTCTGTTATGGTTGTTAAAAAGAGGAATTTTTTCCCAGATGCTGACAAAAATGTTTATTAACACTGAAGACTGAAATGGTATGCTAAAGTGGACCAGACTGCTGAAATTTCTTTTTGGGGATTTAATAAGTTTAGGACCAGTATCAAAAATGTCAAACTGCCTATGTTCAGGCACGAAAGTGGGTGACAAAGGACTATGGCCAATATGTGATGACAAATTACCAAGATAAAAAATATGTAATAATAATTCCAACAGTTCTGTAATAAATCAGCAATTAATTACTTTATATCAAGTTGTTTTTTTTGCAATTTCAATGTTATCAAAATGTAAATAGACATGTAAATATTTATACAATGAACTTAAGTGTACTTACTAATAATTCTGTTGAATGTTGTAAAATATATTTATTTAGTATTATAATAATATTTTTTATTAGCTGAAATTTTATTTATTTAAACCCTGTTTTAGTCGAAACTCCAGCGTGCACGTCACGACGTGTCAATGAGTCCAGCGATACTATTCTTTCCATAGGCCTAATTAAAATGTTTATTTGGTTTACTTCATATCTTGTATTTGGCTCAAATCACCTCTGCAAGTGAAATTTAACTAAAAATTTCCTTTGTTTGGAAAGGGCTTTTGGCCTAATTAGGTGGGAAATTATGGTTAGGATAAGCAGGCTTACCTTTGAAAATGTAGGTATCCCAGATAGAACACATAAAAAACACAAAAAAGTAGTAGAATATTTCGAAGCCACTGATTTCTTTGTCAACTTGAAGGAGAAAAGAGAGAAAGTTGTGACCAGTAAAATTTAAAGTCTCAACTTTCTCTCTTTTTGCCTTCAAGTTGACAAAGAAGTCAGTGGCTTCGAAATATTCTACTACTTTTTTGTGTTTTTTATGTGTTCTATCTGGGATGCCTACATTTTCAATGGTAAGCCTGCTTATCCTGTCCATAATTTCCCACCTAAAAATTTCCTTTATAACTCAAACTTCGTCTAAGTCGCACAATTAGACCTATAATATATTAAGAGAAATTTATTTCTTTGTCATGTTTTGCTTTTTTTGTGATAAAATACTATAGGTCTTTAGTTTGTAAAACGGTTTGTACCTTGATAAATTTGGTAAAAAAACCAGCTTATGAAATATGTACACTTTTATTTTTATGACTTACTAAAACAATAACTTCAATGACGCTGCTTTGTACCTCTGCAATTTCTCATCATTTTCCTCTGAAAAAAGACAATCAGGTTAAATCTAAAATAATCTATCAAGTTTCAACATGTTATTCAAATAACCACATTTAAGGCGCCACGATTAACACTCTTTTTTTCAAATGTAATAAAATTGGTTTCAGTTGAATGGTTTATGCAACACGATCCTGCCACTCTTTAGGTACAGTAGAGTCCCACAAACCCGGACTAATGTGGACCGAACGGTGTCCGGGTTTGTGAAATTTCCGAGTTATCGGGAAATGAGTAAAAATAAGAAAAAATTAGAATAGTTTCTGTTATTTCTATAAGAAATCATTTATTTATTGCATAGTAAAAAATACAAAAACTAGCCTACATTATCAGTTACAAGAAACTTAAAGAAAAACCAAAACTGTTTTAGGCCTATATGTGTCACACCATGCTCTGGCCTTGAATCTCAGTGCACTTTATTGCTCTGGCAGGCTTTCCGAGTTATCCAGAATTCCGGATTATCGAATTCCGGGTTTGCGGGACTCTACTGTAATAGGAAACAAACAGAAACCAGCTGCAAAACATTGCACTTAAGTCATCACGTTGTAAAAATAACCTTGTTTCAAGAACATTAAAAGGACTTGACGACAAGCTTTGCCAAGTGTTATGAAAAGCTAAATCACCACTTATATTAGCAGGTAACTCACCTCTACTGTTGTTGAAAATGTCCTCGATGGCAGTCTTGTACTCTTGGATTTTGCTGCTCAGTTCCTCAGGAGGGTTCTCAACATCAATGTCAGGATGAGTCCTGCTCAGGAGGTTCATGACGTTTTTGTACGACTGGTTTGCCTCCCACTCATAGCACTCCATATCATCCAATGTTTTTTCTTTTTCCCAACTTTCGTGCCTCTGAAATTATGCAAATATTGTGTAGCAGAATCTCAACAGAAAAAAAGGCAGAACTGCATACCATTTTGTACAATTTCAGATAGAAAAGATAAACTTAATCTAAGTTTGTAGTTTATTTCCTTTCTACAAGCCAATTAGCTTCACTACAAGCTAACTAGATCTGTTTTCAAGTATGAGTGAAAAAGTCATTCTGAACTATCTTATTCCACATGAATATTACAAACAATTGAGAAATGATTCTACTGTAGAACCTATACATACTTTTTTGACAACCTTATTAAACTGGGATTAAATATAATTTATTTTTGAAGTCTCAAAAATTCTTCTAAAGAAAATCCAGATTTATGCTGCTACATAGGATTCCTTTTTAAAGAATTTTTTTTACATTTTTCAAATTAAAGTAATTATTTGTAATTATCAGACACGACTATAAGACTCATGAATATCCCCGTTTAACTCCTACAAAAATTGCACATAAATAATTCACTTAATTTGCATAATCTTGACATACTACTTATTCATCTTGCAGCATCAACTTAGCAGGTGTTTGTTACTTGATCACTTTAAATTCAATATTACAAGAGCTTTTGATTTTTTACAGCATTCCTCTACGTTATATTGGATGGCCTGAGATGTACTGTGTTAATTTTGTTCGCCAAACTATTTGCTTGGCGAATTTAGAAGAAACGCTTGGTGATTTAGTGTGAGTAATTTAGGATCAAGCAGGGAACAAGTATCCACATAGGCGATTAAAGGGATGGGGGGGAGGTGCTAAGGCTCCTAAGATTTTGGATCAATGTAAGGGTGATTCTCAAATTGTGGGACAAAATGGAAAATAAAAATTTAAAAAATTTTTAAAATAGAAACAAATATATTTTGTTGTTTATTGTTACAAAATATCATTACAAACATAATACTAACCTTAGCATAGCTTAATTTTAATATTTACTATTTTTTTTGTTATTTTTACTGGATGAACCTACAGAAATTTGTCAGATCGCTAACGTTCTATAAAGTACCTATAAAAATTAATTCCTTAAAATCAGATGATAAAAAGTGTTGTTTTAGAATAGAACATACATACAACAATGTATTAAACATATAATTATAATATTTTTTATATATTATGTGAATATAAACTGCGTAAACAGATTAATATTAAACCAATTGCCATGGTGAAAACATTGAAATTTCAAGTAATGTTTGATTCTTAATTTATATGCATTTAATTTTTAGGTTGTATGGAAGAACAGATTAAATTTATTCATGTTATTAACCTTAAATATCAGAATAACTTTATTTTACTGGATTGTAAAAGTTTTTGTCAGCGTTAGCGATCTGTTACGGCGTTAGCGATCTGTCGCGGCCGTTAGCGATCTGTCGCTAACGGCCGACAGAAGGCTAACGGCCGACCTTCCAAACACAGTCTTGTGTTTGGAAGGTTACAAACACAAGACTATTACAATTTTAGTGATGAAAATGACTATTGTCATTTTAAAACCAGTTTTACAACTACAGTAAATAAACCTTACAGTTGTACGCTAAGTTATCGATCTATAGTAAAACAATCGAAACTACAGAATTACGTAAATCAAAACAGTAATTCTACAAAATAAAGAAATACAAATGACTCCTGGGAGGTTACAAACACAATATTATTACAATTTTAGAAATGAAAATGGCAGTTGTCATTTTAAAACCAGTTTTACACCTAAAAAACTTTACAGTTGTACCCTGTTTTTGAATTTATACAAAATCTTTCCCCCCTTTGCTACAACTGAAGGTTTTGGCAGAACTCCGACAATCTGATCACAAGATACATATGATACGTCTTTTTCATCCATTACGTACACCGACTTATCACTAGAGAAGTTCTTCATAAACATCACTTTCAGTTCACCCTCGCTGTCAACTTCTGTTTGCACAACTGCAACAAAATTTATCGGTTTCTTATTTTTCTTTTGACTTCCCACAGAAACAACAACGAAACAGTTTTTTACTAATGAGGACTCATTGTGTACAGGTACACATTTGACCAAGTCATTGTCTTTAGGGGTTTTGGGGTTCAAGGCCTCTTCGTCTGAACAAGAGAAAACGTCTTCAACTGTTAATTTCTTCCTTGACGAAGATGATGAAGCCGAGCTCTTCTCTTTCTTCACCTCTGGTAACCACTCCTCATCTGAAGATGAAAGGTCTTCCGATTTTATTTTTTTGGATGTAGCAGATCTGGAAGCAGAAGCACCTCTTTTCTTGGGAGTAGAAGATTTGGGTACGTTGTCTCGAATTTCCATCAAGTGAATTGCAGTCAAGTCCTTGCACGGCTTTGATGTGTCTAAGCACTGGAAGCAGGACAGCTTTGACCCGAACATAAATCCCCTGCTGTTCCAGCTTACTTGCCTCACTCCCATAATACCTTTTAGGGCAACAAGATTAGTGGGAAGCAGGCTTTTCATTTCCACAAACTCGCCGTTCGACACCTCGGCGAGCATTACAGAGCTATTTTTACTTAATACTCTTACTAACTCTGCTGCCGAACAAATGTCATTACCACGGTTTACGTAGTCATCTGCAGTCCTTTTTATTGCTCCACCTACTCCGTCCATCGACCCTTTACCGTGGCCCGGTTCAGAGAAGTTCCAGGTGAAAACTTTCAAGTTTTTAAAAAACTTTGGTAGCATTGCTTTCATTAAATACAAGTTTCCCTTATTCCAGTATTGGGATGATGGACCGTCAGAAAATATGTGGACGGTGTGGGTTAAGGGGAGCCTTTCAGCTGCATCTTCCAACACTGGTCGCATGTGGGCCCACACAGCATGACAATGATGGTCCAAGTTGTCTGCAACCATACAAAACGATTTACAGGCAACTTCTCCTTGATCAATGTAGTGCGTTACTCCGGTATGCAATGAAACTTGTTTTTTCGAAGCACCAAAATGCATAGATTGGACTTCGGTTCCCAATTTACAAATGTAGTTTTGGGAGAAATCAATTTGCAACAGAAGCTCTCCCTCTTTAAGGTTTTCTCTGACCTTCTTCAGTTTGTTGGCCTGGTGAAGCATGCTGAAAACATGTTTTTTATAAATGGGCAGTGCTTTCTTAAACATGTCCATGACTTCTGAAACAGGAGCCACTATTTCCACCTTAACAGTCCGTTTAATATTCTTCTTTGTCCCCTTGATGTTTCTTTCCTCTTGTATAGTTTTCCACTTAGAGTACTTCAGGTTTGTTTCGTTGTCACTCACATTGAATTCAATATCATTGTTTTTGCATGTTTTGCATACTTTTAACATGCATTTCTCATTCTTTGCTGAACAAACAAGTGATTTCAGTACGTCACGACCACTCTGTTCTTTATTTGCTGCTCTTAATGAAGAAACCAGGAATTCAAAGTTTTCATGAGTTACGCAAGCACATGTTTCTCTGTCTCGAGCTTTGGGGCGAGTCACCCAAAACGGTCTAGATCTTACAAAAATACTATATCCTATCTTTATGTTTTGATTTTCTTCACAGAATTTCGTGTACAAGTTTTTCATCGTGTCTAGCAAAATACGGCGTTGTTTTTTGTTTTTCCCCTTTCGGACGAAGTCTTTTTTACCGGGGCACATCTTTGAAACTAAGTCATCTTCAAAAAACCGCCTTAAAGTCAATGCCTCTTTGACTCGTACCGTCTCATGCTCCTTTCTTTTGTACGTTAGATCAACAACTGTTTCACCATCGACCTCTTTCTGCATCCTTTGATTGTTTTTATAAGAAACAATGCTTTTCAAATAAGTCTGGACTCTGTACCGTTTCAAGATTTTTGAGCCTATCACTTTATTCATTATCTGTCTTTCTTTAGCTCTTGGACTGACCCCTGTCATCCGTTTTTTCAGTTGCTTTTGCAAAGTAAATCCAACAAAAAGTTGTTTCTTAATTTTAGGTGATACACGATCGGTTCCAATCAATTCTTTTACTCTCTTATTCGGAGATGGAGAACCCGTTGGATTGGTTTTATTTTTGATCTCTCTCTGCAGTCGTTTTTTGTATTTTTCAACTCTCCGTTTCAATTTTTTAATTTCCTCTGCCTGCTTGTTTATTGTCCTATACGCCTTAGCCCTATCTCGACGAACCTGTTTTCGGCCTTTTTCTTTCTGTCTTGAAACGACTACTTCGGCATTCTCTTCTTCGTCCGCAGAAGATGGAGGAGTATTGTTTAAGACATTTTTCAAAACCTTTTGTTTCATCCTGTACGTCTTACAATTCTTTTCGCCATTGTTTTCTTATTTTCTTTTGCTCAGATGGCTTCATTTCTTTGATCGGTTTTATTTTCTTTTCTTCTCTCAACCGTTTTAGTCGATCTCTGTCCCTTTGTCTCTTCTTTTCTATCTGCTCCTCCGTCATTTTTGCCCTGAACCGACGCTGTCTCTCTGCTGCCAATTTCTTTTGTCATTCATATTTCTCTGAGTTCTGAATATGTTTATTGGTCACCTTCTTCCCCATTGCAGCAAACGTCACCAGCAAGTCTGAAAACCAGTTACAAAATCGCAATACTCGCATTTTTAAACTTAAAGCCGTCCATAAATTACGTCATCAGAAAATAGGGGGGGTGTCAGGGCGGACAGAAGTCCCAAGGCGCTTCAGCCGCAAAGTCTTGTTGCGCACGAAATGGGGGGGGGGTGGTGTAAAAATGAAAACGACGGTAGGATGATGTCCAGGAGGGAAAGGGTTAGCTCAAATATGACGTCATTTTGGAAAAAAACTGTTTTTTTACTACTAATTTTATTGGTAAAAGAATTAATCACTTTAAATTCTAATTAGTTACGTAAAAACTAATTAAGTGTGGACAAAAAATTAGCGATGACATAATTTATTGACGGCCCCTACCTAATTTCATTTCAGCATTGTTAAAAACGTGGGGAAATACGGTGATAAAAATCCAGAGCATTTCGAAATATTTAACCATCTAACCAGTATTATTAAATTAATTTGTGTATAAATTATTCATAGATAGGAAAAATTTACACGCTTTGTTATGGTTAACATGATTATGTTAACAAAAAACGGCATAAACCACCGGAAGTAGCTGTCAAAAATTTTGACTGAGCCAGCAGCCCCAGTCGCCCACTACTGACAATGACACTATAATTGGCACCAACAATGGAAAGACGAAAAATTTCGTAATCGGTTAAAAAATCACAAAAAAACACTGAAAGACTACTTTTGATACTTTATTAGACTTTATTAGCTGAATAGTAGCAGAAGGCGATCACGATCTTTACCAGTTGAAGGGCTAAAAATAAACTTCAAAATGCTTAGGCTAAGAGAGATTTCGAGATTTCACCGTAAACTTTATGCAATATCGTCAAAAAGTAAAATTACTGAAACATCACATCATTCTTTTAACAATTATACAGATTGTTAAAGATAGCAGACAGATCGGAAACGTCAGTAAACAGATCGGTTACGTCAGCGAACAGATCGGTTACGTCAGCGACACATTAAACATATCGAACACGTTATCGAGCTGTTAGTTACCGATCTGTTCAATTTAGTTGTTCTTGTAACTAGCGCCTTAATACGAGCCTAGTGGCAGGAAAACAAACTTTGAGGTTATGTTGCTCACTAAGGATTCTTACATTACGGCGTTTTTGTTAATGTTTATCTGTAAAGTTAAAAGTTATGCACGTTAACGATCTGTTGCTTAATTAACATACTGAGTAGAACTTACCTTGATAATTGATAATAACAATGTAAACACGAAGTTAAACTGCAAGAAAAGCATACGATTTCACTTCACTAAACAAACTGCAGTCACTGGTGAAGAGCGGGCTTCTCCCAAGACGCCGAGTGAGTAATGGCGGCAAGTTTAAAATGTGCCGGGAATTCGGGCACATTTTATGTCCCGGGATGTCCCCTATGTCGGGACATTTGAATGTCCCGCGGAAAGGCGGGACATTCAAATGTTGTTAAAAAATGCGATTTTATTTTTTCTTTTGCTTTAAAATAACCTCGTGAATTAAAATATCTATATTCGACGATTATTTTAAAGTTGTTGAAACATTTTATTTTCGTATTTTTTATATATTTTGGCGATCTTCAACTAGCGACAATGCACTTCGGGACCGTTAGCGATCTGTTCAAAACACCTTTTGGCAATTTTTTTCATATTATTAAAACAGTCATTTTTTATTATTTATGCATTTATATGGTACCTTATATTATAAGTTATGTATAACAAACCTTTTCTTTATTTTTATGAAATGAAAAATGGTTTAAACATTGGCGGGACTCAATTTGTCCCACAATTTGAGAATCACCCGTAAAAGCTATTTTGATGTCTAACTAATATAATAATGCAGCAGGGTGGTCAGTCGAAAATTCAGGAGTATTTGTGCGAAGATCAGGAATTTCATATGAAAAACCATAGAAAACAGGCGACTTAAAACCATAGAAAACAGGCGACTTTGTCAACATTATCAACATTGTCAATGATATCAGCCCTTGTTTCATGGTTTAATTGCCTGATTGATTGATGGTGACTTCTTTCACATGTATCGCGGCCAGCAAATATGTGTGTCATACAGCGGCTAGCAAATGTCTTGGTTGTGGCGATCCCCTCAAGCTGCTAATTATAAGCTAAGTTCCTTTCCGTCTAAACCTTGACCTTGACGTCAGGGCGGACACAGCTGGCCTGTGACGTCAGCGGCTGAGGCTCGCACTCATCACCCAGCAAGACCAGCAGCAATGATCACAACGTAATTTAAAACCGTTTAACGGGAAATGGGGGTATTGGTCAGGTCTCTTTTCATTAGCTCTCCTTTATTTACAATTAGGCTACTAATAAATTAACAGTAAATTCATGACTAATTCATTCAGTCAATCGCTTGATTCCAAACAAGTATTTTCTCCCAATTCATTACAGTAACCGTTAGGTAATTGGGCAATCTCATAGAACATGAAAAGACCAAAAAAATTGTCTTAATTAGTTATGGAGGAAGAAATATAGTTTGTTGTTTCAATTATTATTCAATATCATCAAAGCCCAGTTGGCACGGGCATTATTAATCGTGATTGGAATGGCCTCATGTAATGCTAGTCGACAACTTCCAAAACCAAATCAAACCGGGGTTAACGCCCCTTGGTCAAAAAATATTTTGTAGAATATTGGCCGGGAAATATTTTGGATGTACGGTTGCCGGTTAGTTTAAACTCTCAGTTATGTCAAGCCTGGCAAATCTCGAAATCTCTTGGTCATTTGTCCATTTATCAAACGGTAAATTTTTTTGTTATATTTCTTATATGTATCTTTTGGTCATACAATGGCAGTCAAATCTTGCAAAAGTACCAAACCTAACAAAAAATAAACTATCTTCCCCCTGCAGGAAAGCAAGAAAAAAATTGGGAAATTAATAAGTCGAACTGTGAAATGTAGGCCTGTGGGGGGGGGGTTGCTAGTTCCCAAAAATCCAGAAAATCGTCTGAAAACCCAGGTCTAGAGCCCCAGGAGTCACGTACCCAGGACTCGTGGAACAGCGCAGTGAGCAGGTAGAGCGCGTAGTCGTAGTTCTGCTGGCGCAGTGGGCAGCGGTCGGCCACGATCGTGACCATGTCCGTCCGCTCGTCGTAGCGACCCTGCAGCAGCCGCAGCGCCTTGTCCCGCGCGTGTCGGTCCAGGGGCAGTCGGCCCAGCTTGAACTGCAACACCAGATAAATAAATAATTTTCTTGTTCAGTACACTATATTATCTGTTTATTGATTTATTTTTTCTGAGAGGTTGGCAGCCTCTTTTTTACCTTACGCTTTGGTACCTATCCCCTTTTTTACCTAACCCTTGGTAGGGTTTTACCTTACCCTTTGCACCGCCTACATGAACTATTGATCTGTGCACGGACATTAACAAGCAAAGCAAGAAGTGAGCCAGTATAGCACAAGAATGAACAGAGCTGTTAAAAAATACTGACAGCAGTCAGGA
This sequence comes from Flexamia atlantica, assembly GCA_035578135.1. Classification (NCBI taxonomy): domain Eukaryota; kingdom Metazoa; phylum Arthropoda; class Insecta; order Hemiptera; family Cicadellidae; genus Flexamia; species Flexamia atlantica. The sequence continues at coordinate 952,644 of JAQJVK010000030.1, read as the reverse complement.
CTCAAAACCATAACAGTGCTGCCGAGATTTCGTGGTCCGGCGCGCTACCGACTGTACTACTGACTCACTACAAGCTATGTATATGACACACAGCTATGCTTATACATCACAATTGTTCACATAATACAAACGAATAAAATAAAATTAAATGTGCATTTGTCTAAATAAAAAGTCCTGAGCTGAGTCCTTCTAATTCACGCCCATTAGAAGAACTTGCTTCTGCTTTGGGACTCCCGCTGAACTCAGAAACTAGTTCTGCTGATTTATTAAGTGTTCAAAGTACATTAGAATATATTTGATTATTCATTTTTAAGATTAATGTTTCAAATAATTAAATAAAATTACACCATCTGAATTAACTTATTCCTGTCGAAAGATGACCTGTTTTATTCATTAAAACTGTCAGGTCAATTTGATATGCATCAAAATAAAATAGCCTACTTTAAAACCCTGCTAATGCTAACTTTGGTAATAAAAATTTTTGGTTAGTCAGATTTAAAGTTTTGACATTTAAAATACGAGAGAAAATAAAATACTTAGTAAAAAAAAGATAGCCTAAATAAATATTCACACTTTGTCTATAGAAGTGAAAAAGAAACACTATTATAAAAGTATGTGCCTAGTGCCATATTTCTTAAAAATGATGCTAGTGATACAATGTTATAGCCAGCAACATTATTTGAAGGGGAAAAATTGCTGGATGGCTGAAAATTGGCATAGATAATCGTAAGACCCATCTGAACATCATCCTAGAAGTCTTGTGTAAGACTTTGCTCATACGAGGAGTCATACAGGCTGTTCCAGATATGAAGGTCTTGGATATGAATCTTTAAATTTTTTCATTAAATCTATAAGAAATGCTATAATATTTTAAAGGTCTAGTTTAAAGGGTCATTTTTGTAGAAACGGAACACAACTTTTTCAATTTGTTTTTAAATTAAATGTTTTGTGATTTTTTAATTCATAGGAAAACCAATGTAAAGACTCCGTGACAGTTTTAGAAAAAAAAAATGTCTTACCGACCAAGAACTTGGTAACTGTTAGAAATTAAAAAAATATGTATAGCCTATTGTAATTTTTGCAAATTAAATAAGCTTTTTTTATCTTGGTGCCATTCTTCTTACCTAAAACCAACTGTTCTCCCTCCTGATTTTGAAAATCCAGATGAAATGCCCCGTTTTAGTTAATAGCCACTAGGAGTTTATCTCAAATTTATCAGGACTTTTTGTCACTTCGAGGTACTTTTGATTAATTGAGCAAAGTTTCAAAACTTTTAGATTTTTTCCAGTTTGAGTAATAGACCTATTTTAAAGTTTTTTGCCTAGACTACAGTGGCATTTCCTCTGTTAGTGTCCATCAACATTGTTGGTTTACAAGTACACGCATTGGTTGGGGATTTAACCCATTAAATCATTAATGACATCTAAAAAAAATAATCACCCAACCTAAATGAAGCTAACCTTGATCGTCACAATCCTGGCGAGGGGGTCTCGGATCGTCGGGGAGGAGTGGCAGTAATCACTGGAGATCACCTCCACCGGGAAGTGTTCCTCGCACTTCTCGTCTGTTTCCAGTCCCGCCGGCCACGGGGTACAAAACTTCTTCAAAGCTTCACAATGTTTCTCGATGGCGGGCGGCGTGAGGTGGAGGAAGTTGGGGATCTTCATGAGCTCGGCGTTGGCAAACTTGCCGGGCGCAGCCTTCTTCTTGCCATGGCCCTGTATACCATATTTGAATTTAATTAATTATTCAAAATGTTTCATTAGAAAATATTATTTGTGTTATTAAAAATACTTTATCATATATGAACTTCTTATGAATCAATGCTATGAATTAGATACTCACTGTCGGTTATGTTGGCATCTTGCTGTCAATTCTTGGAACATGAATTGATTCTGTCTATTCCATTTGGGGAAGGAACTGGCGCTTACTAAATAATTTGACTCCTCGTGAAACGTAAGTTTATTGTAAATATAATTAGGAACTAAATGATTTGCATTGTACAAAATATTACGAGGTTCGGGTCATTGTGGACTTATTCCAGTCTTATTGAAGTTATTAAGTATTATAATAAATTAATAGGAATTGAATTGATTGTCAGAGTTATTATTCAAGCTCCATTCGAGACTACTATTTTATTATTATAAACTAATAATCAAGAACCAATTTAAATATAAATTCTGGAAGAAACAAATCAAAGCCAAGATGTTAGAAATTCAAATTTAAATATATGTTACCTGTATGCCAGCCTTCCACCAAACCTCAAGTACGACTGTTTCATATTGTTCACCAGCTCCATTTTCAATTAATTGTATTCCAACCAATCTCACAAGTCATTTCACCTCTAGCAGCAATTTCAAAGTTAATCCCAAAATGTATTCTATATTATATCAATTAGCTAAACGGTATACCTGGCGCACGGGGAGCGGCACCACGGCCGGGTGGAACGTCCGCGGGCCTGGCCACACGGCCGTCCAGTCCTGGTCCTCCTTCATCAGTGTGGTTCTGCGAAAAAAATAAATTAATCACGTTCAATTAAAAACGTTAATCACGTTTGCAGTCAGAATAATCACATCCAGTGGCAGGAGAGATTTGTAACTGTCCATTGCAAGCCGCTGTTTGAACACTTAGGAGTCCTCACAGTATACTGCCAGTTTATCCTGGACTGCCTTATCCTTGTCAAGTCAGACCCTAACCTGCAGAATCACAGGCGAGAGCAGCATTATGGCTACAACTCATTTAAATATGTTTATTGATGTAAAGGAGCCCCCAAACAGACTTCAAGTCTTAGGGGTCCTATTTTTATGCAGAAAGAATGTTAATTTTGTAAGGTTAGCCTGGGTTTTCTAATGTATGTTATGTTGTTTAAATTTGTTATTTGATGTACAATACTGCAGAAAATAAAGATTTATTTATTTATTTATTTAACTTGAGGTCGAAAGAGGACTTAAACGTTCCGTGGTGTAGACTTAGTAAAATGAAGGGCTGTTACCCTGTGCTGGCCTACAAAATGTATGATAGATTGCCAGAGGGCGTGAGAGAACTCGACATCAAGCACTTCAAGATTACTTTGAAGAACTGGCTGCAAAAGAAATGTTTTTATTCTATTGAAGAATACTTTGAAGATAGCATGCAATTTGGGAATTAAAACTAGCTACCATCTATAAGAAAAGTCAGTAAAAGTAAATGTGATGTAAATATTAGTTTAATTTCAAGTAAAAAGTGTAAATGTCAGTGTAACATGTTACAAGATTTTTCCAGATATCTGGGCTTCGATCGCTGGAGGAAGTAAAGAAATGAAGAAGTTCGGAAGCAGGCCTATAACTTGATGTACAAAAACCAAAACTGACCTTCTCTTAGTGAATGTTTACCGGTATGTAGTCTTGTTAGGATGGAAGAATAGATTGCAAACTTAACTTTCCTGAAATACTTTATTCGGTCAAAATGAAAAAATAGGCCTGATATTTTTTTTGAAAGTTTTAATGCCAGTGGCATATTTATTTTTACTCTCTCCTTCATATCCCTTGAGGAGGGACATAAGTTTTTTATCGGGAGAGGGCGCACATGGAGGTTAGCTCTGCATTGTGAAAATCTATTTTTAAAATTAGTGTCAAACAGTTATTTTTAATCCAAGTTCAATGTCAAAAACTTATTTAACATTCTCTTAAAAGATAATAAAAATATTACGGATAGCCTAAATAGTTATTCTCTTTATCAGTTCGGCCTATACTATTTATGAAATTACTTTTTGTGTAATATACGATAAAACCTATAGCTTATAACTTTATCAAGGGAGAGGGCGTATTCGGAGATGATTTCCGCACACAAATTATAGTAGCGAGTGCTTACGGAATATTTCATAGCAATTATGAAATACAGTCTACTTACACCCAAATACATATTTAACTACCAAGCATACATAAAAAAAAATATAAAATTAGATTGATTTGTAGGTTTAACCGAACACCACAAAAACGACTCGTGATGAAGGGTGCACGTGGAGAATGCATCCGCACTCTGACTGCGTGTGACTAAATTCAAGATAAGACTGGAGATAAGAAAGGTAGGCCTAGGTGGAAAAAAATATGCCAGTTGGTTTTCCGGAAAGATGTTTATGAAGTACATTGGAGGACATTACTACTAACACTCACCAAGTACTTTTAATTCACAAAAAAACTTGCATGCAGAGGAATTCTCCGCATGCGCCCTTCAAGGTATATGCATGGTAAAAGGAAAAAGTGTTTTTTGACAATATATTTAACTATAAACAATTTTTTAGCTGGAAATATAACAATAATTTATGGCCTTAAAATATTCTTTAACAGGTAATGAACAATACCTATCTTATATGGTAGGGAAAATGAAATGTACACCTAATGTAATTTAACGCTATTGAATAGTTTGTCCATGATCCATGATCTTTTGAAAAAGGAAAAGTCTTAAGTTATTTTTCAATTGTAGTCACACCCTTTTTCAGTAGTCTATATAAAAGCCATAGGTACCTGGTAGACCAGGACTATACCTTGGTGGAGGAACTTCCAATTTGGTTCTTTGCCGCTGTTGACGTCTCTGTCTTACAGTAACTTTTTTCAGATCTAAAACTCTGAATTCCTCTGCAAAAACACCAATTCAACTAGTAAATAAATAAAAACTACTATAAAATGGTTGCAAATATTGAAATAGGCCTATGTTTTAAAATCTACACAGCCTTAATGGGCGGGGGTGTTCTAAATGTAGGCCTAATAGCCAATTATCTTAACAGTTCTTGGAAATGAATGTCACAACAGCCACATTTGATTAAAAAATCTTTGCTAAAATTCCTAAAAATAAGCAGGCCTACTGTAGGCCAACTTTCTTTCCAATACAAAATTCCCATCAGACAACTTGCTAAATAACTTTTTGATAAGTATTATGGAACATGTTGTTGTAGTTACTGGATGAAAATGATAAAATACAGGCATAACTTACTGCTTAGTAACTTTGCCCTTCATGTTTATAAGCTTAACTTACCAACTATTCAAACCAAGTTTAATGGGAGAAGGCAAATTTCAGCCACCAAGTGTATTAAGGGCTTTAGCGAGCTTGTACTGTTACTGTACAGTATACTATAAACGGCTAAAAGAAATTATTCAGGCATAGCCTAAGCTAAGAAATTTAAATATTACGGGTATGTAACTGAGAAGTTAAAACTTACCAGAGGAATATGATGCAGTTGTGTCTTTGCTGCTACTCGAATCCATTAAGAGGTTGAGAGGCAGATAGTAAGCGTTAAAAGGTTTCCGGTGAAACAATATTTTATGTCGATTCAATATATTTAACATTTTTAATTGAGGTTTTGCAAAACTTTGTGTGTAGGTGTTTTGAAAATGTATTAATTGACTTTGATCTCACTAACTAAATTTAAAGATCTCATAAAAGCCAAATGAGCAGTGAGGCAAAGCCAGAAAAGCTACAGAAATCCCTACCACTTAAATCAGTGGGCTTAGAGGTCTGATAAGGAACATAAAGAGATATTTAAATCCCTCTGTTAAAACTATTGACTTATAACTCAGAGACAGCAATGGATTATTGATCTATAGGCATTCAATCACTGTTTCCCTACAACTAACTAGATAATAGTTAAATTAATGTGCCCTCAGTAAAACAACATAACCTATAATCTGGTAAAAAAACAACAACCAAACCAGAGAGCCTTTCTTATTAAGTGTTACCACCTGCTACTACTAAAAATACTATAAAGACATGCTAAAAATGGTTTTATAAGTACAACACTATATTTTATAAAACAATATTTATAGCAACAAGTCATTATCAACAACAAAAGTATTAATAGTGGAGTTCTAGTAAGTTTAATGATCAGTTTTAAAATAAAATATCAAAATACATATCATAAAATTTAAATCTAAACAGAGTCGTTCATAAAAAGGTGACCAGGTCCCTGTAAACATTTTTCTACCTGCCTATTATACCTATCGATGTCTATACCTCGACGATTGATAATTGTTTGTACTCTTTGGCTCTATTTAATCAGAACGTTAAACATAAACATCAACATAACCTTTAAACCCAACGCCTGTATGAAGCCTATGCCTATGTTACCGGTCACTTCTAAACTTCTCAGAGTCTCAGAAGTTATTTAGAGGTGGATATCTATTTTGTAAAGTTGTTTCGTTTGGAGTAAGGAGTTCTTGCATTTTGCTGTAAAACAAAAATAGGATATAGTAATTTACTACATAAACTTAATAAATGAATTTTCGTCAATTAGACCCAAGGAGGTTAGAGTCTTGAGGACTCAAGTGTGTCAATAGAGATATTGCTAGTTCTTTTTCATTAACGACTTAATATTTCGTCTACGGTACCTCTGAAAAAAAACTTAAATTAAAATAATTCAACTGTTTTTAAAATTTTAGCTGATTTACTTGTATCTATTCACTTAGAATAAAATGCCCAAAGATTCAAAAGTTAAACAGTGTTATCGTACTGCTTGGGAATCGCTGCCAGATTTCAAAGGTAATGATATTAAAGACACCAATGGCAATAGTTATGTTTTTCTTGCCTTGCTCTAGAGGGGGATGTTTGTCTTATTAAACGGCCCATCTTATTATGGTTACCGGAATGGAAGGGAAGCTTCCTTTGAAACATCCGCTTGGTGAAGAAACATTCGGAGGTTATTCCAGAAGAGGATGACAGTAAAATGGACATGGTAGATGGAACAGGTTTGGTCATGGCTAGGCAGAGCATGGACCTAAGTCTATGGGATATGGGCCTTACTTTGGGACCCATGCTCTTTATCTTTACCATGACACCTCACAAATCCTGTCTTTGTGTCAAGCCTCCCAAGGTGCAGTACTTAAGTTTGTGCAAATTAAAAGACAGCAATAATAGCTTCCATTGGTGACAACTTCTGTAGGCTCTACCTAGGGGCCATCCCTAAATTACATTACACTCCTGGAGGGGAGCTGGGGTTATGGCAGTGTTATGCACCAGTAAGGGAGGAGGTTTGATGCATCGTTACGTTACTATCAATTTTAATGTGTTTTAACCCTGCATCTGGCAGCCAATAATCTCTGTACTGGCAGGCCCTTTTTACACAGGTTACTTTCAAGCTAGCCTATATATAGGCTATGTATTATGTTTTATTATATAAAAGTATATACTATTATATATTTTCTTTTTCAGGACATTACAGGGAACAATTATACATTATTGATGGATCCCAAAATTCTTTTTAGAACTGTTTACTTGTAAAAACGAAAAAATCTAACGACTGCTGGGTAGTCGTTTGACAGTGGGGAACTACTTTAAAAGACTACCCGGTAGTTGTTTTCCAGATGCAGGGTTAACATCAGAATTTTTTTTGGGAAACAGGAAACCATGGTCACCCCTACCCTCAGTAAAACCCTGGAAAGTTGAGTTTTAAACCATCTTTCAGGCTTCTCGTATGGCTACTGGTAAGGAAGTCTAGGGGCCCTATTACATCACTTAGGCCAGGTGGTGGACTTTAACATATTAATACAGAGAAAGGGAAAGGTAGAGATGGAATAGCTTTCGGCCAAATGACTGTCTTTAAGTTGTTCACTTAAAGACTGCACAAGACTGCTTCCAATCGCGATGACTTCCATTGTTGTACCTATTTAAGTTCGTGTTATGTTAGATAGTTCTAACCTCGCATCTTAATGAGGCCTAATGCCATTTTAAATTTGTACTTGTTTGTATACTATAACATTTGTGTACTCTTGTGCACATTGTGAATAATGCAAACTCAAATTTCAATTATGGAGTCAAATTTCAAATTTTTCCTTGATTTTAGTGTTTACCATGTGAAGAAAATATTAAAAAATTATATTACATTTATGATAGTGTAGGAGATGAAAAACCAAGTTCGGTTGCTTGATTGATATAAAAAATATCTTGGCATCAGGCCAAATTTATATGTAGAGTGAGTTAAAATACCCCTATTGCAGCAGACCTGCATGTTCAGTGAATTTTTAAAATGTTTAAATAAATCATTTAGATGTAGCCATTTATCATTTATATTCTTCATAAAAAAAGCATGGGAAATGAATAGGCCTATACAGGTTTGCTGCCATGGCAAAGTGGCATTTAGAGATTTTTTGCAATAATCAAGCATATATGGACCCTCCCTTCCGATGGTCCAATCCGGCTGGTTTTCGACCTCGTCCAAATAATCTCGATCGATCCCGAGAAAAGTTAGTAGCTTTTTGAAGGGTTGTTTCTGGAGCCAGCTGCCATTGGTTGTTGGGCTATTAATTAACAATCCTGTCTAAGGAACGTGCCAACCTTAGTCGGTAACAAGGCTACAAGATCGCACCAATATCATCACGATCATCACACTCATCCTTCACTCATATTCAGGGTAACGTCCTCCATGAGGTACCTGTCTTATTAAGAATGAAAAAAATTACTACTTTACAAGTCGGTAGGCCTACATAAATTCATTAAGATCGGACCATTGTCATATGCGAGTTAATTATCATGCTTAAAAGACATAGACGCATATACGAGGTACAGTCAAAATGTTCCTGGAATGAATATTTGTAGACATATAGTGCGATCGCCAGTGGGAAATTTGTCTTGCAGTAGTTGGTACGACTCCTGGGGAGGGAATATCGGTAGTGGTGGCATAGCTGACTTGCCATAGTGCAGCATTGGAAAGCGCTTTTCGTGTAGCTGCAAGTTGACGTTGTCGGATTTTTGAATAATGGCTTTTCATGAACAGGGCCCTGGGTGATGCTGATGAAGAAAATATTGGGGGATTTCTTCATCGTCTCTTCTCCATAAGCTTGAATTAACAACTCAAGAGTCTCACTGGGTGATTTTTAAAGTAAAACAAGAACAATGTTCGTGTGCTGTTCATGAAATGCCATTTTTTTTAAATCCGACAACGTAGACTTGCAGGTACACGAAAAGCGCTTTCCAATGCTGCTTTACGGCAAGTCAGCTATGCCACCACTACCCATATGCCCTCCCAAGGAGTCGTACCAACTACTGCAAGACAAATTTACCGCCGGCGATCGCGCTATATGTTTACAAAAATTCATCCTGGGAACTTTTTGACTGTACCTCGTATTATGAAATGAACCAATGGTGTTTTTGGCATCTGGGGACCAATACATAAAGTTATGATGGTCTCAGGTATAAGTCTTACCATGAGACAGCTTCTTCCCTACAAGGGAAATTCATTAAAAGGACCAATCACATTATGACTTGGTTATTTCATGCAGATAAGGTTTGTTTTTGGGGTTTTTTACTTTATTTTAATAAATTTGTTTTAGGCTGGCTCCAAGCTGTTCCAGGCAATCCAACAAGAGCATACTGCACAGTGTGCAGTAAAACCCTGTATGCTCACAGACTGAGCTTACTGCAGCACATGTGCACTGTTAAACATACCAAAAAAGCCCAAATGAAATTCACTGCTGAGGTAAGGCTCTAATTACTTTCTAGTAATTGGGGGGTCTTTCATGCTAGTTGAGCAATGTAACAGATATGAATGGCTCAGCGGTGTAATAAATAACCCGCTGTTGTATGTCAGCTGCTGTGTGTGGAAAGGAGCTGCATAGCAGCTTGAAAGTGGAGCAAATAAAACTGATGTCTCAATATTGTCGGTTTTTTTGTCAATAGATCAGCAGGGGATTTTTAATATTGATTAGGCCTATCTGTTATCAATCGAGTTACGGTACTGTTTCGGGTTGCGGTTTTTTCTGTGGTGTCAACCACCTAGTCTAGTAGCTCCCATTTAACTAAATGGCCAGAAACAAACTGGGTGGTTCGGCGACAACTCCTAGTGTTACTTCCAAGCAGGCCCGGTGACAGGATTTTCGGGCCCTGGTGCAATTTAGAAACCCAAGCCCTTAACCCGACGACCTTTTTTTCTGCTTTTGTGTCATTTTGGGCCCGCATTTCCGATTGTTACTCATCTCGTGTGGTACTGGGCCCCAATTTCCACTCATCTTGTGTGAACCCGTGCCTTTTGTGAGTCTGGGCCCCTGTGCATTTGCCCACCCTGTCGCCGGCCTTGCTTCCAAGAGTAGCAAATGAGGAATTTAACCTAGAAACTGAAACATAAATCTCTACTGCCTAACACTGTTTATCAGATTGTAAAAATAATCATAAGATAACTTACGGTCTGCTGTGAATACAATTAAAGCTGTTTCGGATATAAATAATACAGCAATACTGTATCAGTTCTCATCTGACAATTTTGGTATAAGCTGCTCTAGCAGGCCTAATATATTTTTGAATACTGAGATTTAAGAGATTCATTGCAACAGAACACTCACAATTTTTATGCAACAACTAGATGCTGAGTGAACTGTATGTCAACATATTAAATCTACACTTAAAAAAATAAAAATAAACACCAACCCATGTAGCTGTTAATTTATTTTATTTTGTCAAAAAAATGAAAGCCTGTTATTTAATGTTTCAGAGTGAACAACACAGCGCTGTCAGCGAAAGCTCAAACTCCTCAGGCACAGAACTATTGACATTGGATGTCGAACCAGAGACTCTTCTCAATACCTTTGAAACTCCTTATATTAACTCCAGTGAGGATGAAGCTCCCAGCACGTATATCAGCTCGGTTACGAAGCCTTCTCAAGGATCAGTCCTTGTTAATGATGTCGTTAAGGTCTGGTCAATTAACTAAGCTTTGAAAAATAACTTAAACTGGGTCAAATGACCCAAAGTATTGGTTCCTGCCTTTCTGAAATTCGTGGTTAGTTAATAATTAATTACTGCACTTATGGATTACTAACTTAATCATTACTACTCGACAAACATCCAATGATAAGGGATAATTATTGCTCATATAGAGTAAATTGTTTTGATCCATCAGGCTGTTCATCATGAGCTGAGTGGCTTCTAACATCATCATCATCAAAAAAATGTTTATTCATCATCATAAATTTACAGCTTTTTACAATTTTAAAGAAAAAAATCATATGGGTCGAATGACCTGTGCTTCCATCTTGATCTTCTATATAACTAGTGTCAATAGAGCACTATCCCCCTTTATCCCACTTTGAATGAGTCGATCAGGCTGGTTTAAAACTATGAGAGAACCTAATTCTAGATAGTATTATTAGAATCGAACAATTTTTAACCTGTTTTCATGCCAACTCAAAAAAATTAAATTTCTATTTTCTATTTGTAAATTTAAAGGCTGTCCATTGTACAATTTTTGAACAAACTGATTTGTGTAGTTGAAAATAATTTTGTAACACACTAGCTTCATACCTAGAGAGTACCGAAAAAAGGTGTTAATCTTCTTTATATTAATAGACAAGCATTTTTTCCATAAGGTTTTTGTACTCCTTTTTTCTCAGCCTGTGTGCAACGTAGCGAAAATCTAAGCACACCCATAGAATTGTATTTTCCTGTAGATGTGTAGAATCCCACTGTAATTTTTATTTGTCTTTTAGAAATGTAGAAAATTTAATTTAAAATTTCAAAAAATTAACATTGGCCTTATGAGTTGCTGTTTTGGGTATATTATAACAACCAAATGTAAACAAAGTTAGCATCATATGTATCTGTTATCACATGCTATTTTTCGTAGAGTAAAGATTGGATGTAGAAACACAAATGTCAGTGTAAAAAATTGGGTAAAAATATACGTTTTTTTTTGTCATCTGATGAAATAACCAAAACAATAACAAACAAAAGGTAAATTCCTACACTATTTAAGTATGCAAATCATAAATTAACAAATTTTTTTATAGTTTTATTTTTTAGTGTTTTCAGTGTTACAGTATTTATGTATAATCAGGATTATTTGGAAAGGTTGAAGATGTCTCATTCAAATAAAAATTTCTCGCTTACATAAGGTGAAGAGATTAAAATTTGCTGATAAAAAGGAAAGAAAAAAGTGAATTGAGTCTCCATACCATCCAGTGTACTAACTGACTTGCAACTGGAGTACTACTGGACATTACATTCAAATTGTGATTTTTATTGGTGGAGAATAGGTAAAATATCAAATTTTAGTGATGGTGATAATAGGAAGAGAGGGGAGGAGAGGAGGGAGGGGAGGTGGTAAGAAGAGAATGAAAGTGAAAAGGAGGGAAGAGGGGAGAAAGTAGAAAGGAAGGAAAGTAGAGAGTAAGGAAATTTAAGGAATGAAAGGAGGGAGAAAGAGAGAGAACTGCGGTAGGGGTGCGGGTTAAACTGATTGGATGACTGAATTTTTACTTTTATCTGAAGCAATTCTCGGTTCAGTCTAAAAAATAAACGTGGGATGTTATTCAAAAAATAATTTCTAATCTATAATGTAAACTATGACATAAAAATATACGCTAGAGGTGAGATTAAAAAAAGGAGCCAAAGAATTACTCTTTCTATTTTGCTTTCGGTTCCTGTTTGGTTATATTGTGTGTTTACATGGAAAATGTACGTCCCATAAGAAACGTATTTATAAATTACGCATTGGTGTATGCGGGGGTCATTTAAAAAATTAGATATCCCAATTTGTCACTTTGAAAATTGGTCGAATTTTCGACCAGTGGCGATCTCTAGTCAATATAAATAGATATCAATGTTTTCTGGGGTTGGTTTCCTCTAAACATAACCCTTTGGCAATTCTGTTAAAAAATGAAGGTATATCTTTTCCGGTGGAAATTCAGTAAAACTACACAGTCAAAGGGTAGAAATTTGTTCAAACATGTTTATAGGAATTGAATTGACCAGAAGAAACTGGTCATGAAGTAAAGCTATAAACAACTATTTTCCTACAGTACCAGAAAGCGATGTCTTAACAAAATGTGCGCAACTTGCCTTGTTATCGCACAACAACCAGTTCTTGAATCTTAGTGTATCAACAATAACAGAGATGATGTTTATGCCTAAACAGTTTTTCGACATTACAAAATAATCTGATACTTCTAAGAGTGTATCTGAAGGGAGCCAACAACTGGCAAAAGATTTGTGGACAAAAGTAAAGAAGGGCATTTCTCCCAAAAAAGTCATAAATAGTGAATTCCCCTTGACTGAAAATGGGTTTAATTTACTGACAACTGAAGCTGACTTTGAAGAAAATTGACTATAAGGTCTGCAAACTTAAGCAAAAAAGAAGGAAAAAGCAGAAACCGCCAACAAGATCGATCCAGAGAAACTCCTATTCAGAAACAGCAATATAAATCATTGAAGTCCAGAATATGTATTTTTGGCGATAGTCATGCAAAAGACTGCGCCTGGTTTTTGGAGAAGGTGATTCATCTCTCTGAAGCTAACATTACTGGAAATTCCTACCCTGGAGCCCCGTTGTCGTTTATATTTTAAAAAATAGAAGAAGCACCTGGGACTCAACTGCTCAATGAAAATGATGTAGTAATTATCATTGGAGGAACGAACAGTGTGGAAAGTGAAGAGCTTCTAATGGACACACTTCTAGGAAAACTAGCAGATAAACTCAAAGGCACCAATTTAATCATGACTACAATCCCATATATATATATATCATTTGGTATTTAATTTGCATCGTTATAACATAAACTAAACAAACGTACTTAACTTTTTATAATTTTAAATTATGAAAAAACTCAAACCCTTAATTATTATAAAATCAGAAAATCTTAAATTTAAAATACTTTTTTATAGTACATTGAACGTGCATAGTTAGCTGCATTTTGAAAAAAATCCCACATGTCAACATCTACCATATGGCTTTGAATCAAGCATTAGCACCACATGTTTAATGTAAACAAAGCAGACGTTTTTCAATCCCAATGCATTTTAAATGGAAGATATTTTTTGTTATTTCTAATTTTCTGGTAGATTTGGACATAATCTGATATTTTTCCTGACCCCCTGGGACCAAGACCTTTAATTTGAGCCCTCTCCCATCATCCTGCGAGCTGTCAAACACTCACAATTTTGATTTTAAAAAATCGCTTATAGAATTAGTACAAACTAGAGGCTTGAAGGGGCTAATAGCCCCTAAGCATAATCCTTCTTTACTACAGTACAAAATATCTTCTTAGAAAATAGGTTTTTTGATTCACAAAATTATGATTATCTCTAGCATTTGGTTTTAAGTAAACAAAGCAGACCTTTTTACATCCCAATGGTTTTTAAATGACAGCTATTTTACGTTATTTCTCATTTTATAGTAAGCTTAAAGCAATTTCTGTATTTTCCCGGAGTCCCTGGGATGGAGACCTTCAATTTCAGCCCCCTCCCATCATCCTGCAACCTTCCAAACGCCCACAATTTCGGCGCAAAAATTTCCCTTACGTAATTATATATATGTGTAGATAATTTTTTATTAAATCTGCATCGTTATAACACAAACTAAACAAACGTACTTAACTTTGTATGATTTTAAATTATGAAAAAACTCAAACCTTAATTATCATAAAATCATAAAATCTTAAATTTAAAATATTTTTTTGTTATAGTACATTGAACGTGCCTAGTTAGCTGCATTTTGAAAAAAATCCCACATATCAACATCTACCATATGGCTTTGAATCAAGCATTAGCACCACATGTTAAATGTAAACAAAGCAGACGTTTTTCAATCCCAATGCATTTTAAATGGAAGATATTTTTCCTTATTTCTCATTTTCAGGTTTATTTGGACATAATTTGATATTTTTCCCGACCCCCTGGGACCGAGACCTTTTATTTGAGCCATCTCCCATCATCCTGCGAGCTGTCAAACTCTCACAATTTTGATTTTAAAAAATCGCTTACAGAATTAGTAATATAGACTAAAGGCTTGAAGGGGCTAATAGCCCCTAAGCAAAATCCTTCTTTACTATAGTACAAAATACCTTTTTAGAAAATAGGGTTTTAGGTCCACAAAATTATGATTATATCTAGCATTTAGTTTTAAGTAAACAAAGCAGACCTTTTTAAATCCCAATGTTTTTAAATGACAGCTATTTTACGTTATTTCTCATTTTATAGCAAGCTTAAAGCAAGTTCAGTATTTTCCCCGAGTCCCTGGGATGGAGACCTTCAATTTCAGCCCCCTCCCATCATCCTGCGACCTTCCAAACGCCCACAATTTCGGCGCAAAAATTTTCCTAACGTAATTATATATTATATAAATCACTTGGTATTAAATCTACATCGTTATAACATAAACTAAACAAACGTACTTAACTTTTTATAATTTTAAATTATGAAAAAACTCAAACCCTTAGTTAATATAAAATCGTAAAATCTTAAATTTAAAATATTTTTTGTTATAGTACATTGGACGTGCATAGTTAGCTGCATTGTGAAAAAAATCCCACTTGTCAACATCTAGCATATGGCTTTGAATCAAGCATTAGCACCACATGTTTAATGTGAACAAAGCAGACGTTTTTCAATCCCAATTAGTGATGTAAAATGCCTGGGCGTTTAAATGTCGGAGCAAATGCCCAGGGCATATGCCCAAATAAATGCCCAAAATCCATAAGCGCCCGGGCGTTTATCCAGTTAAAGGCTAATAAACGTAATTAATGGAAATTAATTTGAAGACCACTCTTCAAAATATACTTTCTAAACCTCTCACTATAGGCTACATAAATAAATAAAAAGGCCTTTATTTACAAGCGTAAACATATTTACAAAAAAGCTTGTATTAAAATAAATAATTACCTGTATAATATGTCATTTTGTTGGTCGATAGTACAAAAAAATCTGTTTTGAGCCAAAAAAATTAGTTCAAGCAAGGAATTTGGTACAAATGTTGGGTGTACCTTCCTTTTGAACTTACTAAAAGTCCCCTAAAATTGAAGCTATACTGCGGCCACTATCTTGGAAAATGGCGGCATATTTCTGTATTTTTGCCTATAGTTGCTTTATTATTAGAGATACAGAAAAAGGCCTCAGCTAAAAAATGTAGCCCATGTAAAAATACACTTTTGGTTATTATAATTTTTTCTCTAACCCCAACGGTTTTTGAGTTATTTGTGATTAAGTATAGTAAATTATTTTGATTATTCAAAATTATAAGAAAAATGTATAGGCCAGTCATTGTACGAAAAATAACATAGGGAACCTTAAAAAAATTGCAAGAAGTCAGTTTTTGGTGGTTCCATTTAGAACAATTTTTAACAGATCTAAAGATTAGATCAAAATCGGACCACGGTAAACCCCAAAAGTCAGGATCAATCAGTAAATTAGATATTATTTAACAATTTTGAAATAAAATGTTTATTTAAAACACCACATTGAAAGAATTACGTGTTTATTTTAATGGTTTAAGTTGTTTGTCAAGTTATCTCTTGGTAGTGACCCCCTCCCTTAAAAAGTTAATTTTAAGAACACATCTAAGCACTGAAGGCAGTTAAAGATTAAAAACATGAATTATAATAATCAAAACATAAAATATAATAGTTAAAACTGCCTTAAAATAATGTTTTTATAAACGCCCAGTTTTTGGGCGCTTAAAATTGCTTTGGGCAAATGCCTATTTTTAAACGACCAGCCCACTGGGCATATGCCCGGCCCACATCACTAATCCTAATTTTGGAACTAAATTCAGCCTAGACCCCAAAAATTGGACATCCGATTTTCAAAATGGCGGCTGAAAATTGCTGTAAGAGAAAAAATCCAAACATTTAGACCATGGGCCACCAATATGAAACCCTCCCCCCGTGGGAATTTTCGACACATATATATTTTGATGAGGCATTTTCAAAATTTAACCAAATTTTAAAGTATAATTTAGATATGACATGTCCATTTATTAAATCAAAATGGGGAAAATTAAATGGATTACTAAAGGGATTTTGGTTTCTAGGGAAAGACTATAAGAGTTGTCTAAAAAATCTAAAATTTCAAGAGGTGAAAGGGATTTTATTTACTTAAGAACTTACAGAAAGGTATATAGGAAAGTAATAAGAGCCGCAATAGCATATGAAGTCCAAAGAAAGATAAAAAATTCTAAAAATATTAGCAAAACAAGTTGGGAAATAATAAATAAACACAAACAAACATCGACTGCTAAGCCTATAGAAATAAAAGTAGATCAAACCCAGTATAAAGAACCACTTGATGTCGCCAATATATTATGTCACGATTTTACAAGTGTCGCTGAGGTGTACTTTGTAATACATAAATTAAATACAAAGAAGACATTCGATATTGACGGCCTCTCAGTGTGGGCATTTAAACAATTCAATAATTACCTGCTTGAACCTCTGACAAAACTTATAAACTTGTCTTTCAGTAATGGAGTCTTCCCACAATTATTAAAATCAACAAAAATTATTCCATTGTACAAAAAGGGAGACACACATGACCCAAACAATTATCGGCCTGTTTCGATCCTGCCAACTGTAAGTAAAGTGTTTGAAAAACCTTTTTTAAATAGACTTCTTGATTTTCTTGCTAAAAACAACATCCTTGTCAAAGAACAGTTTGGCTCTAAAGAAGGGAAATCAACCATGTATGCTGTCAATGCATTGATCAACCTTATTGTAGATGGTCTTGAGGGCCGAAATACAACAGTTGGGGTGTTCCTGTCCTAGATTTATCTAAGGCTTTTGATAGGGTCGATCATAGAATTCTAAGCTTCAAAATTACGGGATTAGGGGCACTCCATGTCAGTGGTTGCAATCTTACCTGAGTAATCGACCACAACAAGTTCAAATTAGTGGAAAATTATCAAACGGTGTCCCACAGGGATCAATCCTCAGCCCAGTATTATTTCTTATTTAAGTCAATGACGTCAAAACTTCATTGAATATGGGCAACATTGTACTATATGCTGATGACACCTGTCTTTATTTCAAAGCAAAGTCGAAGACTGAGCTAGAAATTGAAGTTCACAACGAGCTCAACTCCTGTGTCCAATATTTTGATGATTTAAATTTAAAAACAAATGAAAATAAATCTAATTTTACAGTCTTTAGTAAGGGCTATTTAGCTTATGATGAGTTAACAATTATGATTGGGGATAAGGATTTGTCTGAAACAGAATGTACAAAATTCTTGGGAATCCATTTGGACAAACATTTGAATCGGCACTCTCATTTAGATGCTGTTTGCCATAAAATGTCATCCAACATTTTTTTGCTTAGAAATCTTTCAAAACACTGTACAGAACAATTATTAATAACAGCTTATTATGGTCTGATATTTCCTCACTTGACTTATAAGATTGCTCTATGGGGGAACTGTGCAAGAGCTTATTTCAAACAACTTTTTTCATTACAAAAAAATCTGTTAGAATCATTAAAAAATTGAGGCACAGAGAGTCATGCAAAACTACTTTTAAAAAACTCGGAATTCCGACATTACCTTCCATTTACATTCTGGAAACAATTTTTCTTTTGTTTTAAATGCAACCTAATACAAGGTAGTGATGTCCATACGCACCACACACGAAGCAGGGATAACTATAGAGTTGCCCAACACAGGCTTCAAGTGTCTCAACATCTTCCATCACAGATGGGGGTGAAATTGTTCAATGGATTGCCTCCCAAAATAAAAGCCATCTCAGATCTAAAAAAAATTAAAAACTCATTGAAAAAATGGTTGGTAGGAAAAACCCTTCATAAATTAGATGATTTATTTGAAGACAGAACTCTTCAGCATACAGTGGCAGTGACAGAATAGTAATTACCCTCACTGGGAGATGGTGTAATTTAATTTTAATTTTGATGTTTCATGTCAATATAATACATTATTATTTTTCTTTTTGTTTCTATGTTAATCTCTAATAACTAAAAATTTTGTTTCTTATAGTTTGTTATTTAATAATAACAAAAGATTTTTTATTAGTATTAAGGCTTGACATTTGTCATACAATATTGTGTATTGTCAGTAACAATAAAGATATTTGAATTTGAATGTTTCAGACAAATACATTACCACCCATCTCGACACATGTGCTGGATAGTTCAAGAGGAACACCAGTTGCTGGCCTTCATGTTAGTTTGTATAAACTCATCGATGGCGCATGGAAACTCATCAACGAATGGTGAGAATCTTATATTTCTAACGTTAATTATATTTTTTACCTCATCAAACGTAGTCAGTAGATCATGTTGAGAAAATTTCATAATTCTCTAAGCTTTGATGCTTAGTATAAACTCTCAATAGTTTGACACTCAATACTTTTGACACTCAAAAAACATTCAGACTCCTAAATATTTTATCCAGTGATATTTATATATAGTGACAAAGTTAATAAATTAACTTTGCAATGGTTTAATTAGGAGGTGGTATTTTAGATGTAAATGTACAATCCTTATTTTTAATGCTCCCATCCAGCATTTTATTTTTTAATGCTTGGGTGGCTCCATTGCTTATAGTAGAACCCCTGATAGGCACAGGGCCCTGACTGTATCCTGTGAGTAGGCACAGTTTCGAGAACCTCGTGGTACTCGAAGGGAACATTTTCCATACAATTCACAGGGTCAAAGTCAATTAACCAAAATTGATTAGCCTATTAAAATCGGTCAGTTTAAGATGAGTTACTATATCCCATAAGATATAAATTATTTTTATTTCTGAAATTTTGGGTTAGGTTAAAGATGTATGGATTGATTTAAACCCAACCAGTTTCAATCATCGATAGCTCCAAAGAAGAATGATCTAGTGAGTAATTTAAGACCAGAATGAACTTTGCATCTTATTAAGATCTTGAGATATAAAAATATAGCCAAACAAATTCTTTTTTAAAATTTTAAATTGACCAATATGTCTCATCCAATTTTGTGAGTAATAGCTCAAATTGTTGCCGTTAAATCAGTGAGTTGGCAAGACCAGAACGGACTGCAAGTTTCATCAAAAGTCGGAGATATTAGAAATACAAAAAAATTTTATTGATTGAGGAACATTTCATTAAAATTAATGTATTATAAATAAATTTTGATCCAGGTTTCAAAAATTCCATTTTTACTCCTTGCTCATTTGATTTTTACCATCCTTTCTGGGGGGAGGGGTTATTGATAAACGAGTGATTAGGGAGCCGATATAGGATCTTACATGTGCCAGAACATTCCCTTGCCCCTAGTAAATCGCAATAGTCATTCTCATAATGGCTTTAAAGCTTAGTGAGGTGAAGAAAAATTGATGCTATATTAAGTCAATCGGTCTGGACAATAAATCAGATTTATAATTATGGGCTACAAAAGCACAGATTAAGATATTGGCAAAAATATAGTCATTGAGCTAAGACAGTCAAAACTTTAGGATCTCCACGGGGTTACTTTTTGCCTACCAAGGTTTTTCAATATAGCCACAAAGCTTTTTTAGATTGCTTTACAGTGGAACCTTGATCAACCATCACTCTCTGTTATCCGCCACTGACGCTGTAATTTTAGTGTGTTGTAGTTAACGCCATGCGCTGCCCAAAGCACGGAAGAAAGTGTAGGCGCAATTGTGATTGAACGCACCTGATGGCTGAAACGTGGAAATGAGTTGTATATAAGGACTTAAAATAAGGATTAATTTCTTCCAAAACCTTTAAAAATCTTATGTACAGATTTATAATGAAATTTCTATTATCCGTTTATTCTCTTAACCGTCATAATCCTGGTCCCAATGGTGACGGTTAACAGAGGTTCCACTGTGAAGAGAAGAAGGATCAGTTATAAAACTTAGCTTTGGAGTTCCCAAAAAGTTGTCGTGTTTTTCTGAGCCTTTTGTAGATGGCCCAATCCTGAGGATGTTTGGTTCGCTTAGCTTTATAGAAAGCTTTACATTGATCCATGGAGCAGGACGCTTGCAACTAGTTGGGAAACTGAGGGGCAGTGTTTATTATGAAGAGAGCAAAGATCAAAATGTTCTATCATGGTGTCATGATCACAAGCTTGAATAACATTTTCCCCAGGAGTGTTGATGGCATCCTGAAGAGCATTTTATTTCAGTGTTGGTAGTTCTATAATTCTTCATGTAATGAGGACTTTTTCATTTGTTTAATCTTGTAAACACAGAAAATAAGACAATGTGTGGAGTGCCGAGGAGCTGAATATTGACCCCCTGAGTCACATGCAACTGAGAACCTTGTTTAATAATTAATTGAAAAGTTTATCATTGTTTGAAGATCTATAAATTTAGTTAAAATAAATTTGATTGTAATTCATTTTCAGTGTAAAAAATTCATATTAAGTCAAGTTGTTGGAGATGCATGGGCCAGTCATATAAAATTTGGAATCGGATGCAATCCTTGTCTGATGGTTAAGATGAATTTAATTAAATACGTCTTTAATTTTAGTGTCACAAATCCCCTGGGAAGATACAATGACTTCATATCTAGGGAAGATTTTAAGCCTGGACGTTTTAAAATCCATTTTGATGTCGGCAGATATTTTGAGCTTCGCAAGCAAGATACATTGTACCCTTTTGTCGAGGTTAGTACATTACTTTAGTACTTTTAATAACATTTAGCTATGTAACCGTAAACAAATTTCATGTGGTGCCAAACCTATGAAAATATTTTTAGCAGCTATTTAGCGTCTCGCATATATATTTGCCTCTTACAGTAGCCCAGATATGAGCTGGCCAGTGCTGTCAAAATAGCCAACTGTTTACTACTAAATGTGGATTGGATACCAGTCTGTTTTAGAGACTTCATACTTTCATAACGGTATATGGTGAAACTGCCGCATATACTGTGTTGTTTCGACTCCCAAGCACCAATATACCTTCAGCCTCAGCAAATGGACTTTCTTTCAGCATTGTGAGCTGTCAAAATTATTAATGTGGCTCTAATATGAGCCGCGCTGCAGTAAACGTTTTATGAACCCATCATAGAGTTTCAACTTTTAGGTGAACTTTTTCGACTACGAAACATTGGATACACTATTTAAATAATGTTGACCATTCTTTCAAATACTATAACCTTGATGTTGACAATCATTGGTTATTTGCTAATGAAATGTGGTGGTTCAGAAAAGTTAAGGTAAATCGTTCAAATGTTGACCATGTTGTTTTAATTTGTCAATTTGCCACTGCTGTCGCCATTATTGATTAATTCAACAAAAATACTTATATTTGAGCTGAAAAAATATGCCATTGTTATTTTTATAAAGGAAAATCATTTTAAGCAAGGCACAGTTTAGTAATATGATCTCAAGACCTTTTTAACATTTTGTATGTTGCAATTTGTTACTGCAAAATACTATTGCATTCAAATTATGAATCGAACAAAGTGAATCATAGTGAAATTCCCAGGATTTATTTACTTTGAATTTTGTTTGTAAATCTGTAACATATTAACTTGGGAGGATATCTCTTTCTGTGCAAACTGCTTTCAACCTGATTCTCAGAAATCATTTCCAAAGGCTAATAGGTTGGTGAAGACTAGCATAAAATTTACTCAAGTATGTTTTCAGATAATTTTTGATGTACGATCACCCCAGGAGCATTACCACATCCCCCTGATTCTAAGTCCATTTGGATATTCAACTTATCGAGGTAGTTGAAGTGTGGAGCAGTATACCGCCTCAGATACTAAGCCAATTTAGATATTCGACTTAGCGAGGCAGTTGTTGAAGTGATGTGAGAACACAAACCAAACTGTGTTGCTGCATTTTATTGGCTGCAAGAAAGTTTTCATTCTCTCGGCGATTAAATCAAAGAATGCCACCCGTTTTTACATACTGTGTCTGTAAATTGTAAAATATATATGGTATTGTAATTTGTGGTCTTCTTAGAACATTCCTGATATTTTTGAGTCCTTAAACCTCACAAATGTAGTTTGTAAGGCTTTTCTTAAATTAAGTAATGACTAGTACACGAGTAAGTCCTTATGCGGCAGACCCAAGAGAGGTGAGGGCTGGGGAAGTGTATCCAGTGTTGCCAACATTACAATGACGGGGCTTTTAAGGGCAGTGAAAACTGAATGCATGAGATGCCCGAGATATCACTAATTTATTTGTGTCAGGTCAGCTGAGCAATTATGTTATTGAACAATTTTATTTTCGTCATGTTTAATAATTAATTACAAATAATTTCTTGCTGTCAGAAGACCCACTCTGATACTTGTTTTTTTTTTATTGAAGGTAAAGTACTAACTTTCCTGCCTTAGCCTAAATATTTTTTTTGTTATTGATACTAACAACAGTTCAGTTAATCCATTTATTTTACTTATGGCTTGGAAGTTATTTATGGGATGGATGCAATAACTACATGTAAAAATGTCTCACTGTTGCTATTTGTTACAAAAATATGAAATTTAATTTAAAATAAATCACTCTGTTAAACGTAGTAATATTTTTTATATTAAAAAAAGGTTTGCTTGAATACACAACACCTCGGATTATCTGGATTAATGTGGCGGAACACTGATCCGGATAGCAAAAAATCCGGATAATCCGAGGTCATTACAATATAGCCTAAATAGCGATCACGAACCTTATCCCCTGCTAAATTGATGCTGCAAACGTCTTATCAGGCCTGTTCAACATGTTAGTCTTTCAGATTTTAAGGGGCGCTTTC
Organism: Flexamia atlantica; assembly: GCA_035578135.1. Lineage (NCBI taxonomy): Eukaryota > Metazoa > Arthropoda > Insecta > Hemiptera > Cicadellidae > Flexamia > Flexamia atlantica. Next base: position 929,235 of record JAQJVK010000030.1, on the reverse strand, counting down.
CCCAAATCTCGTTTAACTCCGAATCTAGTTTAAACACTAGTTTAACCCACGGATTCACTTTCCCCAAAAAATCTCCGTTTAAACTTAGTTTAATTTATCCCACGCAGTTCAGATGAGAAGTATGGTTTAACTGAAGGACATAGAGAAAGATCCTTTGCACAGAGAAGTAGAACTGCTGTTAGACATTGTAAACTATTATGGTATACTTAACAAATAAGATTTTTATGGATGGTAAAATAATTTGGGCTTTGTTACGACGTTCGTAAAAATAGCTCCGTTATTGAGTAACCATTCAAGGTTACTTTAAATTTGTATTAGGCCTACTCTATTTTGTTATTTTTTATTTTTGTTTTTTTTGCAGACAGTGTTTTATTTTTTGTTTATTGAATTTAACCATTAATTGAATTTAACTAAACGATCTTTCAGTTTTTAACCTTAATACCTTAATTCAATATGGATGATATAATTTCACTACTGAATGAAGTAGTTGAATAGAGAGAGCTTCCCAGAACAAGAGGTCCCACGAAAATAAGAGACCGGGCCGACCAATTTACAGACAGGGATGAATTAAAATTTTCCAATCGTTTCAAAAACCTTAAAAAACAGATAATTTGGTCCTAGATGCCGTTACAGGCAACGTAGTTTCCTCCACAATTGTAAGGGAAGAATAACAAGGTTCCATGATTCAAAATCGTTTCTATTATAATATTGATAACTGCCAAACATACAATATCAAGTTGGCAGAAATGAGGAAAAACAAGAGGGAAACCCCAATTTGTTAAATCAGCTGAGACAAATCGTAGCTAAACTAAACCATCATAACCATGCGTTGGGGAAAGTCATTCGTAGTTCAAACGTCCGATTAAACTAGTTTAATTTAAACGCGTTTAACTTAAACCAGATTTGGGGAAAGCGCCCCTAAGAGGGTTTAATTTTGAAACAAATTTAAAAACAAAACAATCATACGAATATAATGTTAACTTTTACCGCACCTACGATTTAGGTTTGGAATAAGACACCAGATAAAAAATCATAACTCAAAATAACTCAAGCTAGAAATAATTATGACGAAATTGAATGTGACTCAAAACTTACTATAGTAACTTTCCTTACGTAACGTAACGCGTCAAATGACAGCAAGAAACAAACTCGCAAAATTGCCGTAGGCTACGCTTTTGTTGATTACTGCTAGCGCCCGAAGTACCAATGCAGAAAACTACGTTCACGAAAATGCTGTAATGTACTGTTGATTCCTTCAATTATTGTGATTCCAAATGCGTACATTAATGTATTACATTTGTATTTCACTTTTAGAAGGCGCATTTCACCAGTAATCTCGCTAAAATTATGATTTTACTGTGATTTTAGTTTTTCAATTTCTCGGATAGACCGGTCCGGATAATCCGGGATCCGGATAATGTGAGGTCCGAATAATTCGAGGTGTACTGTATAATTTCTTTTGTTATCATTTTTTAATACACAATTTATAGACTGGTTTCAGCTCGGAAAAACAAACTAATGAGTATCTTGAACTATTGATTTATGTCCATTAGCACAGATTAAGAACTATACAGATTGGAAACCCAATGCACTTTTTTATGCCCATTTTTGCTGGCGGAGTCAAGTTTGTCGCTTTTTTGTTTGTTGTTATCAAGGATTATTTCATCAATAACAATTTTTTAGGCCTCAAACAACAGATATAGGTAATAATAACTTTGATAACCAGTGCAATCAACTAACTTGACGCCGCTAGAAAAAATAGGTGCGAAAAATTGTATTGGGTTACCAATCTTCATCTGTGCCACTGGTTATGTACCAGTTTTAGTTTTTTTATGATTATTTAGCAAAAATTGTCAAAGTAATAAGCATGCTGGTGTAGAAGTTTGATGTTCATTCTAGCAGCTTCGACAACCTTTCCTGTTTCAATGTGAACCTTACTGAACACCCTATTGGTCATAATTAGACTCATGTGATCTCCACCAAAGTTGACAAATGGAAGCGTTCAGGCCTTCTGCCGTCTCTTACTGTAATTGCGGTCCTTGATCATGTGAATTTTATAAGTATTTTGTGAGTTCCCCGTTTTAGGATTCAAGTAATAACGTAAAAATAATGTAAAAACTGTGAAGGAAAAATAAAAAGAAGTAATTGTCTTAACCAGCATGAAACTAAATAGAATAATAAATTTTAAATGTGAAAAATCACAAGCTAAAACTTTGAAGTACCAAATGAATTCAATTTTGAAAAGAGTAAATGAATGAATGAATGAATATAGAGATTTATTCCAGAAAATTAAAACAATATTACATTGCAAAAAATAAAATTATCTGTACTTGCATTAAAATAACAAAAAAGTCCTCGATGCTTCTTGATGTATTATAAAAGCAAATAAATAAATAAGTTACATGCTATGAATATAAGTACCTCATAAAATATACGATGTAAAAAAAAATACAAACTTTAAGAAGGTCTATGGAATAAGCTGACATGGGCACAAATGCCTGTGCGTCAGCTTCGAGATGCGTCCTTAATAAAATTACCTTATTTTAGATTGATGAGAAAAAAATGCAATGAGGGAGAACTGGAATAAAATTTATTATACCTGTAAGTTATATTAATTAATCAAATCAAGGACATCACAATGAACACAAAGGTGTACCCTATAAAATGGTACATTTACAAAGATATTGAAAGCGGTAAACACAGTACATTGTCCCAACATTACTATTATGGGAAATCAATAAAATTCTAGATATTGCTTATTTCTCAACATATTAATAAAACATGGCATGTGGCTTCTTCTAGTTGAGATCTAATCTGTATTGATTGAAACCATCAATTTTTTTCATATCTGCAGCAGCAAACCTGCATACTCATTCTCCATGGTATTCTTAAGAAGATTGTAAAACAATCGTTTATTGCTAAGTTAGTTTGAAATATGTTTTTATGCTTTTGAAATTCACTGAGTATTCAGGTCTGGTGCAACGGGGTATTTATTTTTCATATATAAACGTGCAATTCTGTTTCTATAGTTCATTGACTACCCAAACAAATGTTTTAACATTCATTTCACCAGCTGTAATTTAATATGTTATCCCCAAATATAATCAGGATGGGTTTTGCAGTATAACCAAATAAACTTTCTTTTGAATGAAATTAACTCTTTATTATCAAAAGTAATTTTATGAGTACACAAAAATTATTGAATGCACAAAATACCCTGACAACTAATTAAAAATTTATATACAAGACTCCTAATAATAAGTAAATTAACTGAATCCATAAAATACCCTGATAACAAATTCAAAATGATCATAATACAAAATTCACAGTTTTTATAATTTTACTGGTGGATCAATAAGTCATGCAATAAGTATAAAAAGGTAAAACCATACATAACAATAAACTGAGATACTTTGAGGTTCATTACTAAGCAGGAAAGAGGTTTCCCATGTTATTACATGAGAATGTTGAAAGATATCATGGAAATAAAATACTGAAGTAATGAATACCTCAAGCCAATTAGACTTGTAGCACCTCAAGTTTAGAGGAAGTTCCAGAATGCACTTTGGAAATCCTTAATAAGTTAAAAATAAGTTTGTAGGTTACAAATTCTGACTTAACTGTTTGGGAGGAAATAACCTGTGACAAAGGTGTTTTTTTCTTTTAACCTTGTAATAAAAATAACAATGGAAAGAAATTCCATTTTTTGCTATTTTCAAGAGCTTGAAATTCCGCATCAAATAAAATTCAAATAATTAAGGTTGGCTGAGTCATTCAGCAACAACCGTTTAATGAAGTTCACTAATTTTAACAAACAAAAAATTAATTTGTCGGTGCATTGAGACAGGCTTTCGAGGTCAAAGTACTCATGAGACGAATCCTTGTTTTCAGGCGTCGACCACGATGATGAAGAGATGGATGTAGTTGCAGAGGTTTAGTCCTCTGGTGGAAAACCATTAGAGTGGCAAAAGGGGAAAAAAGGTTTTTATTCAAGTATGAGACAAAGATAATTTTGAAACTATTGATCAAATACGCAATAAACATATTTTCTAAATAATAAATTAGGTTGATTAAAATAATAGAGGAGGTTTCTACTTAGATGTGGCTGACTTGCTAAACTAATCTTAATGTTATCCATCGCAAAATTTCATAGCACATAAAAAGCAACAAATTTTAATTTATTTATGATTCATCATTTTTTAGTTATAAGCAAAAATACTTAAAAGGGAACATTTTTTGATTGTCTTTTTATTTATAAGTTAAGATCAGAATGTGTCACGCTGACTCATTTTTAAATTTATTTTGGATGCCCAAAGCAGACCGAAACAGATTTCTGAACTCTCCCTTTTTTGGGCGCAACAGGTTTTTTTGAGGCTAACTATCCTTACATTAACAACAATCACACATTTTTTTAAAAATTTACAAAACTCACAAAATTCAGTTGAACTCAAAAAAGTTGCTGATATAACAAACCACTAAATAAGTGGATAAATAAAATCATTGAACCATATAACAAATTTATTTTATCTCTAATACCGTACCTAATGAGAAATGTTTCCAACAAATAGAATGTCAAAGTATTACATTAACAACAACAAGAGCAATAAATCACTATTCCTCTGTCCGTCTACATTAATAGACTTCTGAATAGTACTTACTACCTTTTAATTCTTACAAGTTTCTTCACAAATTAGACTTCGGCATTACACAGAGAACAAAGTTGAACTACCTCACAGTTGGTTTGATCTACTTACATTGCACGAATGGTTAATGTGACTAGTATAATGATGATATTATGTTTGTGTTAAAAAAAACTAGAAAAGTGTAGATTAATTAAAATTTGTCATCAAATGTTACATTCATCTTTTTATATAGGCCTAATTAGGAGGCACTGTGTCGTAAATATTGAGAAATACTACTCTCATCTGAACTTTTTAAAGTTTAAATTGAGGATTTTCAACTGTTAATTGTCTTACATTCAACATGTTACAGCCTTTGTAATATCATGATAACACTCTGAGCATTTTTATTAAACACAATGTGTTAGGAATTGTGTCACCTGACTAAATGTAAAAGCTTGCTTTTCTTTACATTAAAACTTTACTTAAATTAATGTCATGTTAACAAGTCTTGAAGTGTAACTTAATTGGTATCATCAAATTCATCCTTACCATTCAAACATTTTGATGTGTTTACTTCATACAACTTCATTTTTTACAACAAGCAAGAATCCCTCAGAGGTGTTCTCATTAGAGTTTAGTTCTGCCTTTGCTGTGAATGTCAACTCTTCTGCCCGAATCATTATCATGGATTTGGTTGCATTGACCACTAGATCTTCCCCCAAGTCAAAGAGATTTTCTCTCAAAGCTTGTATCAACTCATTAGAAGTTAACATACCCGCTCCGTGGATTCCCCTTAGTCTGTAGAGTCCCTCTGTGCTACCCTCATTTAGCTTTGAAATTGGCAGAATCAGAACTTTCTTTTCCTTTGTCAGTTTTTCAATCCCTCCATTAATTCTATTCACCTGACGGTCTTCGAGAACAGAAGAAATTGATTCCTGCCAGTAATATTCTTTTGGACTTCCCTTAATGCCTAGTGCTTGATTGAACAGTTCAGTGTCAAATGTCCTCCCTGAAGCTGCTTTGGCTGCAGATAACATTTTAGTGTAGTTGTCCATTTTATGTTTAAACTCATCTTTTACTGTGCTGACGATGACCTCAAAAGTATCTTGAACATCTTGTAGTGAGGTCTTACCAAGTTTGTCAGCAAGTAGACTACTGATTTCTAATAAGTCTAATGTTTTAGTATTGAGACTACTATCGTCATTCTTTTCCATGCCCTTATGTAGAGCACTGTCAACTTTGGCATTTTTAAAGATAGCATCTGCATATTCTCTACCACTATCAGAGGTACCATTAGCATGAATTGCTGCTGCAACTTGATCAGCTTGTATGAGATAGTTATTGGATTGAGAAGCTTGCAGGATTTCTTCTGCTTCTGTTTCAACAGCGGTGATCTCTCCATCGACTCTCCATACAACAGCAAGGAAATTATCTTGTGCCCACTTTGACGCTCTGCGAAACAAAGAAAGCAGATAGTTCAGCATATCTTTCAACCAAGTGTAAAACTTTCTTGAAGCAGTTCGTACTTTATCGAAAACCCATGAGATTTCTTCATTGAATTCATCGTTTATTTGTGTCATGAGTTTCCACAAGTCAGACAAACCTTCCAAAGCTGACTGGTTCCCATATTTTATTTTCTGGATGATCGTCACTCCTGTCAAGATCAATCTTGCATACTTCTTTAACCCTGGTACAAAATCTTGGGCAATCTTCACAAGTGAATCAGCTTTGGAGTGCTTAAATTCGGGAATTGTGAAGAAGAAAGAGCCCACAACAAGGCCAACTGCAACCACAAACCCTAAGCTTCTCCACATTAAACCCACATTTTCCCTGACAGCAATTGAACTTGATGCAAAATCAATTTTCAGTTTTCCTCCCACGCTATACTCACCATCAACAGGAAAACAAAACTGACAAGGAGGCAAATCATTGTTGCTTAAAAATGCTTTCCAACTGCTGAACAGCGTTAGATTCATATCTATATACTTCTTTTTTCCACCACAGGTTAAGACAAAAATCGGCATTTTGCACAATCTGTTGTTAGACTCAATGTTTGTCACAATGACAACAAAGGAAAGCTTGACATGGCTTCCATCAGGGTGTTTAATGATTTCTGAACCTATTACTCTCGGGTTGTTCGTGTATGGTTTGTCCATTCTCAGGTGGAAATTCTTTATATCTGCCACTTCCATCACTACACCTTGTAAATCAAATGAATGGAATTTTTTAAAAGGAGTTGTTAAAGTCTCAAACACATTAAACTGTTCATGAACAGCTTCCAGCTGCCATTCATCATCTGCCATGTTGAATTTTGAAACCTGAAACAAAAATTATCTTTAATAGCTTTTAAACATATTAAATCTGAAGAAACATGAAAAATCTATCTAGGTCAATGATGAAGATTTAGTGTGTTAAAGCTAAAAATTTAGAATCTAAATACAGCAATAATTCAAATAATTAATAAAAAAATTACTCTGAACACGTATTTCTAAATTTGTATGCAGTAACAACAAATAATTAACTGAACAGAAACAAGGGATGGTTCTATAACAAAACAGTTGTCATTCATACTTCATTGTACTATACACAATTTTTCTAAAAATAATCCTCAACCTTCGCTTTAGTAAATTTGATTAATTATTACAATAAAGTCCAGTCAAAAAATTTAAAAAAAAACTTACTCAACCTGGAAAAATTTCTTTTGATTATAAAACTATGCAAATTTATTTAGGATGAATATACCAAAAGCCTCCATAAGTATGAGGGGAGCTCTTAAACAATTAGCATAAGGCACTTCTTTTTGTTTTGCATAAAATTCTAAAAAACCTCAAGAACTCATTGGTCGCAGCAGATAGAAGAAAAGAATTAAGTTTATTAAATTTGATATAAAAGTGTTTTTTACATTTCTTGTACTTCTAACGGTTAATGAGATAAAGGGCACCAAAGATAAGAGTACCTATTTTGGTGATTTTCCAGTAAAAAGGAACAAAAAAAATTGTTTATTACAAATAAAAATAATCAAATTTTGGTGGGTAATCAAATCATTAATTTCAGCTCAAAAAACCAAATAACTTAGAATGCTGAATCATCGCTTTATGCCCATTGGTTACCGAGATATTGAAAGCGGTAAACACAGAATGATGTCCCTATGTTATCCTAAAGGGAAGTTAAAAAAATTCAATGTCTCGCTTATTTTGCAATAGATCTTGGCAAAAACTTAATTTGTGTGGCTTGATCTAGTTGAGATATACTGCATAATAGTCTAAAATCCCCGATTTTCACATTTACGTGCCAGCAAACCTGCACACTTACTCCCAATGTTATTCTCATGCAAGTGATGATTCAGGTTTGCTATCACATAGATATGAAACACGTTGGTATGAAAATCAGGGATTATAGGCTACTGTAAAATATTTCTCAACTACATCAAGCCACAAATCAAGTTTTATTACAAATCAAGTTTTATTAAGATTTGATGCAAAATAAAAAATATATAGAACTTTTTTATTTCCCATAATATAGCTTGGGGACAGTGTATACTGTGTTTACTGGTTTCAATACCTTCGTAACCTCTTGGCATAAAGCAATAATTCAGAATACTAAATTTTTTTAGCTTAAATTTATGGTGTCCACCAAAATTTGATTTTTTATATCTATATGTTAAAAACTCAAAAAACCACTTTTTGTTCCTTTCTAGGGGAAAATCTCTAAAATACTCTATCTTTAGCGTCCTATATCTCACAAACGGTAGGAGTACAAGAAACATATACATCATCATTTTTGTATCAAATTAATAAGTTTTATTTTTTACACAAAACTGTCTACCTGCTACTAACAATTCTTGAGGTTTTCACCAAAAGAAGAGCCCTCTTTCCCCTGATTGCCATTAGAGCTGGCCTCATTTTATACTGGGTCTTTTGGTGTATTCATCCTTAGGTACTTCTAATTCAGGGTGCAAAATTTCAAGATTAAAGGAATTTTTCCAAGATAAACTTCATTTAGACTGGACTAAACAGCCAGTTGTTACACATTCAGTCATAAAAACTGAAGACCAAATTACTAAGGTCCCCATGCACCTGTTTGAAAGAGATTGAAATTTATCCTGTGATGGAGGAAATCCACCTTAATCCCCCTCCCTTTATTTTAGAAACCGGAAAACATTAATTTTACTCGAAGCACAGGAGTACTCAGAATAAAGTAGTCTTACAAACTTGGGACAATGTAAACTATGACCCTGTCAAGTTTGGGGAATGTCGAGTTTTCCAGAATACATTATGAGAAACAAAGAAAACCCAGTAGCCTAAGTAACTACTGTAGACTGGCTTATACTTTAACTCATTGATGGTCTGAATAAAGCCAACTTAACTTACAGGACTGTTAATTAATAGCCCAACAGCCAATGGCAACTATGGGACCTACATTTCAACGTGGGATCCGAACCACTATTTCTCCTGGTTTACAAATTACGAACTGGTCTAATTATGAGGATAGTCTTATTGACGTAGTATTCAATAGTGCGGACATTAATCCCCACCAATGAACACCGTGTCCACAAGCTGTCGCTCATAACTATCCACAATTTGTGACCTTCAAGTAGCTAGATTTTATCATTTATTTCACAATGATCCTGACTGCTGTCTATTCTGGAATGACACTTAATAGTTAACGTATCAAAATCAACATTAAGGAAAAATTTGTTCTAACTATTACAAAATATCAACAATTTTCAAAAATAGTTATATAAATGAAAAAATACAGTGCAACCAGGGCCGGTGACAGGGACATGTGGTACATGCACCACATGGGACGCTGACAGCGTGTGGGTGCTGGCAAAGCCGGCGTTGCATCCACAGTGGCGCCCATGGAACCTTTTCAAAAAATCCAAATTAACGCTGCAAGTTTCTAGCAGCGTTTCGCAGCACCCATGGAGCCTTTTGAATTTGAGTATTAAAACGTGGCATCATTGATAAGAAGATTTTCCAACATGGCCGGGCAAGCATTTCCGCCTCCTTCCACAAATTACTACACATTACCACAAAAACACATTCCTCATTGATGGTTTGAGTACTAAATCTAGTGGTACTAAATCTAGTGTTCAGTGAAATAGAGCGTGTTTGTGTACTAATACAAGCATCGGCAGAGCAAACTGCTAGCCCGATGGCCAAGTGGAGGCAAGAAAGCTTCACATGGTTCTGGCAGTCCCCAATAGATAGCACCACCAGTTTACACATAAAATCAGATTGGGTTTGTTTAAATAATTTATATTATCATGAAGAATCAACATTCAACTTTAGCTATTTCTGCCTGATTTGATTGTCAATCATTCAAAACCAGACGCCCCGCACTGCTTTGCTTGCTGACCCCTGTTTCCTGTTTCCTTCCAGCACTCACTAGAATGGCGATTCCTGCAGCATCTTTGCTCGCAGGAATCACCATTCGGTTTTACATAGAGGAAGTAGATATCCAGTGGCGGCCGGCCCATAAGGACTCTCGGACGCCGCCCCCCCAAAGATTTTCAAATATACTGAATAAAAATATTTTACATATGTATCCGATAAAATGTGTAAAAACCACTAATTTTCATTATACTGACCATTAATGATAAATTCATTTCAACTATAAGCATCTAAATATTTTGCAAAAGTATTTAGGAGTCAACTGCTGTTGCGCTTTTATCTCCCAGACGCTGGCCAGTGTCCCAATACTATAACACATGCTATCTTATGGCAAATCCAGCAGACAGTGGAGAGGGTGCTCTGACGTCATTGCTGAGTTGTGTTATACGCCGTTTGGGGCAGCGTCCAAAGATGTGCGTGCACATCAGTAATCAGTGCAGCCACCACAATCTATTTAGGGCATTTAAGAGGCTGAACCTTTGCTGCCGTTATGATTGCACGATTCATGTTAATGCAACTGTTGTTTATTCGTTTTAGTAACCATAGTAACCTACCAATCTCTCTAACCTCTAAACCGTAACCTAAACGGTGAGGGATGGGAGCTAAACTGAGGTTATTTGTTTACATTCTGTGTTTCATGTGTCTCTTTCACTCCAATGAGTCAGTAACCAGGGTTGGTGGTAAGTGATTGTTATTATGTTAATAGTGAATTCAGCGGATATTGGTAATATTGTAGACCATGAAATTGTGAATAGCAATCAAAGGTAGGTGTAATACACAAAATCCTTAATGCTCTTTTAGTAGTTAGTAATAAGTGAGTCCTCCTGTTCATTTAAACCACCAGTGGCCACTGTAGATATCAATGATAATTATACCATTAAAGTTTATTCTTTCACCAACCTATATTTATTTTTGGATTTCTTATGGTGTAAGAATTAAGATAAATCTATGACCCTTTATAAATTTTATGAATACAATTTTCATTTTTAACCGGCTTTATTAGACCAGTTTCAGAAGTCTGCAGTCATCGAATGAGGAAACATTGAATAAGGTGGCCTTAGTTACAAAAAAAATTGTGCTATACTGTAAGGATGCTTGAACAGGGTCTGTTTATCAGGTTGGCTGGTCGATAATCGCTGGGGGCCCCTGATGGGTGTCCAGCCGATTGTAACAATAATATTTGAAATTGTGAAATTTGTAATATTTGAAAAATTAAAGATTGAAGACTTCAAAATTTTATTTTAGTAACCATCAATATTTTTATTTCAAAGATTGCAAAACAGCACATAAGTTAAATTGTAAATTTGTTAGATTGAATTCTAATGAGAGAGTAACCACAGAAAAAAATGAAGAAATACAAGTTATGAATTCTGGAGTAGGGTCAAGTGGGGTAATTGTGAATTTGGGGTAGTTGTAAACAAGTTGGGAATTTTTGTTTTAAAGCTACTTATGTAGGTCACCCTGCCATCAAAACACATGTTGTTATTCCCTCCAATACCCCATCCTTCTTCCCTCCATTTTGCATTGAATTTGCTCTTTGTTTTTATCAATTAGTTTTTCAACTGCAAAAACCTTGTGAATCTACCGTTGTTAGAGTTTTTTGAAGTTATAATTGTGTTCAAGATCTTCACTTTTTATCTTCAGTAACCACTCTAAAGGTATGTAAAAACATATTTACTTATAGTTTATCATATTATATTTAGCATTCTACCAGTTATTTGGAACTTAGCCTCTATTTACAATTACCCCATCCAAATTTCAGATTCGGGGTAATTGAAAACATAAATTTTGGTTGCTTGGAAATCATATTGTATGCATATAGCTGACAAACCATCATAAAAATATGTGTAATTTGTCTTTTAATTTTCAGAGTAATACCATATGTTTTTAAACTAGGCCTATATTTGACCCAACTTCAATGAGACACTTTGGTTAGGCATATGCCTTGTGTATTCATGGAAAGCTAAGCTTTTACTACAATTCTAATGCATTTGGGTTTTTTTCAGATGCCCAGAGTCTATGTCAAGAAGAAGGCAGGCCCAAAATATTCAGAAAAAGATTGATTACGAGCTGTTCGGGATGTCGAAAACAAAAATTGTACGCTTGCAGAAGCTCAAGATCGATATGGAGTGCCAATATAGTTATAATTTACATAATTTTTAATATTTATGACACATAATTTTACATAAATAACTGTTAACAATTCATTTAAATAATAAACTACTTGAGTATTAGGCCTACGACATCAATTATTCACCCATACCAAAATACCCGTTGGGGTAAATGTAAACAATGTGCTTTGGGGTAATTTTAAACATGTCTTAAATAAGGAAGTCTATGTATTTCTTAAAACAGGAAAATTTGTGCCTATATATACCCAAATTCTTTTAAACTATTTACACCATATGTTACACCATATGTGTGTGTGGATGTCTTACCAATTACACGTGGGGTAATTGTAAATTGCCTTAAATACTCCTTATTGGGCCTTAATAAAATTATTCTACCATAAAGTATATAGTAAAGGGTTCAAATAATAATGTTCAGCCATCATTTGGTATTTAATAATTATCTTAAGAGATTTATTGAATTAAGTTGGTGAAACATGTAAAAACTGTTTACAATTACTCCACTTGACCCTAGTTGTTTCAGCAAGGCCTTGGTGCTGGTAAATGGCTACCTCGCAACCAATATTGATTCAGCTGATTTGTTTAGCCATAGCACAGATGAAGAACTATTCACATCAGCAACCCAATGCACTTTTTTGTGCCTGTTTTTTCAGACGGCGTCAAAATTGCTAGGTTGTTTTGTCACCCATATTGCGTTGGTATCACGGATAATTTTGTCAATTTTAAATCTTTAGGGTCCCAAAGAACAGATATAGCTAATAATAACTTTGATATCAGTGCCATTCGGGTGGCATAACAGCCCAAAAAACTTGACACCACTTGAAAAAACTGGCCCAAAAAAATGCATTAGGTTAACTTAACCTAACCTATTAGATTGCCAATCTGTATAGTCCATCTGTGGCCATACTTTCTTAAGACACTTTTTGTTACTTGGAATCGGCTGGCTCTGTAAGGGGTTTTACTAAATGAAAAATCCTTGAAAGGCAGCGGTGCAAGATTGAAGGCCACGGCCTTTTTACTAGAGACAGCCATAACTTCTTATTCTACCATGACTGAAATAACAAAGAAAATATAAAACATGATATATACAATGTTTAAAATGAGTTCTATGGGGCTCAAGAGCTTTATATTGGTCAGAAAACTTGAAAACCCCACTGAGAAGGGTAACTAATGTGAAAAGGCTAATAATAAAACTAATGTGAAAAGGTTAATAATAAAACTAATGTGAAAAGGCTAATAATAAAACTAATGTGAAAAAGCTAATAATAAAACTAACATTGTATAAAAAAGATCACTTGAAAACAAAATTGTATTCTCAGCAAAGACGATATAGACTTTTTTATTCATGGTTTGCCTCCTGGATTGATAGTCAACTATAAAAATACTAGGTTACTAACCTTTTTTGTCATCAATTCATTGGTTTAAGCAGACAACTAGTTTCAGGACATTTGTCCCATTATCAAGTATTTTTGTAAAATAATAAAAACACATTACACATAGGCCTATCTTGGTCATTTATTATACAAATTTTTTTAACAAATGATGAACATATGTGTAATGTGATTTTATTATTTGACAAAAAGACTTTGATAATGGGACAAATGTCCCGAAACTAGTAGTCTGCAAAAACCAATAGATTGACAACGAAAAAGGTGAGTAGCCAAGTATTTTTATAGTACGATATAGACATCAAAATGTTTGTTGTTACTTAACAAGTTCAAATTAGTGTAAAAAAACAACTTAAGACCACAAATGTTTCGCATTAAAATAATAGGTAACTTTGTATGGGATGAGTAAGGAATAACTGAAAACACTTTGAATAATTTTATTGGTAAAAAACAGCACCAGAATAATAAAAAGTGCAGTAATAAAATAATTTTATAAAATGTACACATTTTCAATATTACTTCACCCTAATTTTTTTTCATGGAAGACTAGTACCGGTATATATAGTTATATGCTTCAGTCAATACTTGCTCTCAGTACACTAGGAACAACCAACTTTATTGGTATAAAAACAGCACATGAATGACAAAGTGCAGTAATAAAATAATCTAATGTAAGGCACACAATTGCAATATTATATTTTGGATTAATAGTACTTATAAAATTGTATCCTAAAATTTATTGTTTCATGGAAGCTCATTAAGTATATCTACAGTTAGATGTTTCAACTAGGGGTCTCAATCCCGGACCTAAATTCCAATCCCGGGATTCCGGGATTGACAAAAGCCGATCCCGGGATCAGTCCCGGGATTCCCGTTTTCTATATATGCCTATCTAGAATATATTGCTGTGTGAGAACAACGCTTATGGCATTTTTTATTAAAACCACCAATAATTCTATCTTAAAAAATCGTTAATTATGAGCTTGTTGATGACTGATTACCTGTTGTTCCAAATTGTTCAATGTCTTTTATATTGTGCGTGCTTGACAAATAAGTGTGTTGTCCCTTCCTAGAGCCGCCTAATATTTTTTAAACAAATTTGTAAATCTTACATTGCGCTGTTTTTCGGTCCTTTTGTGTAAGACGATGATAACAAACAAATGAAACATCACAATCTTTCTTATGGGCCACAAGAAATTTTTTTTGGTCACTCATATTACTTCACTATTCACAATTAATTCACAGATCAGGTTAGGTTATTTCTAAAATAACAATTATTGATGAAACTCACTCACTACTCCCTACACAAAATCGTCCCGACCGCTCAGATGTTCGCTAAACGAAACCCCGATAGTAACTGAAAGTTTTGGTGATCAGATAGATATAAAAATGCAGTAGGATAAAAAATATCAAAATTAAGTCCCCTGTGTGGGCGTGGCCTTTAGGATACATCGAATCGTGGGAATTAACTGCAAAGGAAGTTCGGAGCAGCGATAAGGAAACTATTGAGTACTGTCCCATTATATTCCAGGAATAAGGTTATTGTTGAATTGAATTTTGATTTTGGACAAAGTGAACTTTGGGAATGGTAAGTTACAGTCTAAAGGGGCATGAGTTAAAAAAAAGTTGCTATTAATTATTAGTATTGGAATATTAATTACCTAAACAATTTTATGTTTATATGTTTGAAAGGACGACTTTTGCAATAGTTAAACATTAAAATCACGCAAAAATTCAGAAACAATGATTCTTTTGCAATCCCGTCAATCCCGGGATTGAGAGACTCTGATCCCGGGATTATCAGGTATTCAAAAGCGACCGGGATCCCGGGATACCGGGATCCCGAATCCCAGGATTGAGAACCCTAGTTTCAACTGTACTCGCTTGTCATTACTTGCTAATATCATTTCTTATTAACAGATAACACAGAAATAATCAGTGAGGTTTTACGATAGAACACCACTGATTTTTTTTTATATTCGGCCACCACTGTACCGGATAATGATTTGGCCAGATAATCCAACCAGTTATGAAAAAGATAATTTACCTAAACAATGATAATTTATACATCTGAAATAAATCAAGTCCAAAGTAGAGCTTTTAGTGTCTTTTTTAGGTAATTTGAAAAATATACATACTAGTAAAATCAATGCAACAACATTGAATAACAACAAT
Organism: Flexamia atlantica; assembly: GCA_035578135.1. Lineage (NCBI taxonomy): Eukaryota > Metazoa > Arthropoda > Insecta > Hemiptera > Cicadellidae > Flexamia > Flexamia atlantica. The sequence goes on along the minus strand of JAQJVK010000030.1, from coordinate 913,525 downwards.
AACAATTTTTTTTATCAATGAACATCAAGAGTTTGTGTTGCAAGTCGTTCTTAAAACAGTGATTGTTTTAAAAGTCGTTTGCAAATTCTAACCCCCCATTCATGCTTTACAAATCAATTCATTAGTTTGTATTTTTATTATTATTAATAGTTATAAAAACTGTTAGTCATGAGTGTATTTATTTTTACTTTTGACAAACAAAACAAACCTAATTTTGTTTAATAATTTAAATAATGATGTATGCTGTTAATACTCTGATTTATATATATCAGTTAAAAATATAGCTTTTTCAGCAGTGATTTATGTAATAGCAAGCTGATTACAGTTAGTATTTAAAATAAGTGAGATTTAGTAATTTAACATATAAACAATATATTCCCAAGAACAAAAAATATATTCAGTGCCAAATATGAACATTTAAATATAATTTATATATATTGCTGATCTTCTTTATACAGCTGACCCTTGATAATGTTTACATTATACATTACTATTAAAACGCCGACCACCGGTAAGGGGTATTTTAAAGCGAATTACCAGACCCTTGATAGTTTGACTAACTTGATAATCTGACACTGCGCTAAACACCTCATTGGCCGACCTGTGTACAATACCAGAATTGTGATTTGTGTTGTGGCAGGTGGTTCACGATTTTCCGGTTGCATTCACAGTCACTATCTGTTCAGTACTAAGTACACTCTGCGCGAGTAAGTCTAGTCGCGTGCCGGGACAGGGTGAATGGCAGGTGCAGTAGAACTAGGCTTGCCAACTGCACCAGGAACACTCCCCCTGTCTCGACAAGAGAGTAATAGTGTCATAAGACACGTTGTGTCGGCTAAAAGCACATTGATTCGCCTGCATAAGCATTTTTATGTTAAATGCTATCTATACGAAAAGCCCAAATTACCCGAAATATATGAGAAAAATAATATTGACGGGAAAACCATAAGTCCGACACCCATCAACCTTATACTTGAGTTAAAGTTTATCTATATGGAGCCTGCGCTAAGGAATCAACTTTGTGGGAGAAGCCCAGTTAAAAAATTGTGAGAATGTTATTCAGGTCCATGATAGATGAACCGGCTGCACTTGATGGTCACCAGGCAAAAAAATACCGAATTTTACATTATAGTAAAAGTTTTTCTAAAAATAATGCCTAAATTAACAAATTTTTACCCTTAATAGTTAGTCCCGTAGTCTTTTATCAACTAATTGGTTGGTAATACAAAAATTACTTTAGGTAATCACAATGCTTCTGCTACTCCGACACCCTCCAGGTCCCGAAAGCGTCGGATTGTTGAGGGTCAACTGTAAAAGAAATTAGGCTATCTAAAAAGCATTCTAGTTAAAGTGGTGAAGTCAGTGGGAGTGAAACTAAACAACCCGCAGGGCATCCTATGACCATGCCATAGCTGCTGCTTGGCAAATAATTAATTAATAGTAATAATTAAGAATACTGAAATCTTATGGCCATGACACATTGGTCGAGTAACTCCCGAGTTGTTGGGATGAGCTGATTCCTATTGTTTAGAAAATAGTCGACTTGCCCACCACTTGACTTGCCCACCACTTGACTCGCCCATTTGTCAAGGTCGGTTTACATTGGTCGAATTGACGGTCGAGTCTTAACTCGCCCTCCTTCTCGAACAATGTGACGTGGCATTCATACGTAATAACATATACACAGAAAAACCCTTTTAAGTTGTGCTAAATGATAACATTCACAATACGGATTTAATTTGACAATTAAAACCATTTAGCAAAAGGCCTACTTATTGCTGCTTACTCAAAATTTAAAAAATACTTTGGAAGAGTATTTAAAAAAAAATGCCAGTTACAATGAAATGAACTGAGTCAAACACCCTCCCCAGAACAATACCGTATACATTATCTTTGGAATTGTAATACAATTATTTATTTGACAACCAAAATGATACCAGATGCGGTATTTTCTTCTGTTATTCCACAATAAACCACGATTTGCAGGTTTGGTTTATCATTTATAGATATCAAAGCGACGTCATTGTCTTTGACCAAGGAGCAGTTTCCTTCGGAGAGAATTAATTCCTCTCCTTCGACTGCGATGCACTTGATTACATTGTTGACTACTGAGAGCAGCTCTTCCTTTGACAAGTCACCAGCACCATGAGGTCCAGTGTAGCTGAACATTCCTTCAGCTCCCCAAACTGGAATGGCTGCTGACGTTTTACTTCTTTGAATGTTCTTGATTTTCAATTTTATTTTGTACACTGTTTCTGATGCTGTAACCGTTTCCAAAGTCTTCTTCCACATATGCTGGCTTACATCGCCTTTTATTCCGAGCTTGTCATGGAACAACTGAATTTGGAAATAGTCTCCAGCTGCTGCTTTGGCTGCCTCCAATGACATTTTATAATTTTCCATTTTTGTTTTAAAATCACTTATAACCACAAATTTCAGACCATCAAGTATGTCTCCAAATTCATCGATATCATTGCATGGCAAATGTGTTACATGTATCACATCACAACAACCCCTTAGTATACTGAGAGCTTCTGGACTTAGACTATCATCTAGGCTTTCATCTGCACTCAAGCTGTCTGATGTCGAGTCACGATTTATGTTTAAACTGTCGTACAAATCCCCAACTTCCTCTTCAGCTTCATCTATTAAATTTGCTAATTCATCTTCTACATTTACGATCTTAGTACAAAAAACTGATCTTACTTCTTCAGAGGCAGTTTCAAATAGTTTGTAAATGAACTGTAAAACATCATCTGCAATCGAACAGAAAAAGTTTACAACTTTTTTTGCAGCTTCCATGATTTCATCCTTGTGATTATTGTAAAGTCTGGTCAACTTCCTCCCCAAGTTAGAAAAGAGCACAAAATCATTTATTTCACTTGCCCTCCAGCACATGACATCATGACCGATAGATTGACATGTATACAGAATCTCTTGCAATCTCGGAGAGAAAGCTTTAGCAGCTTCTAAAAGAAGTACTTGCACAGCTCCAGATATTCCGATTGTTGAAAATTGACTCGATTCGTCCACAACATTAGCTGGCAAACCCTTTGCTCTTCTTTTGGCCGCTTTCCTCCTTAAGTTCCTTTTCTGAGTCTTGGTCAACTTTCTCTGAGATGTAGATGATTCTGCAACGATGGAGTTCATATTATTCACCAACTGAGATGTAGCTTTAGCCGATGCCAAGGCATTGAAAAGGAACAACAGTTCACACGACAAATCAAAAACATCCTTCTTGGTGAGGATCCCTTTGTTATATTTATCGGCGCAAGTGAAAAGATTTTCAACAAAACCGAACCCGCTGAAAACGAGAGACGAAGCCGTAAGCGCGTGTAACCCGAACATGCTTAATTTACCCAATGATTTACCACCCTCCACGACTTTTTGCGCTCCTTTCAAAGCAGCAATTTGTGCCATTCCTGCAGCCGAAGATCCGATAGCCATCCATGCTGACCTGGACTCCTGGTCCTTGAGGCCGATGGACTGCTCGTGCTTGCTCCGGTCGTAGAGGGAGCCGATGCTCCGGGTGACGCTGTAGACTCCGGTGCAGAGCGCGGTGGTTCCAGCCGCGGACAGAGCCACAGGCGCCACGGAGACGAACGCTCCTGCTGCAAACACTCCCGCCGCGGCCACCGCAGCCACCGACCCGGCTGTGTCCAGGCAGTCCGTGGCTTTGTTGAGCAAATGACTGGCAGGTGAATAAGCGAATCCCACTAATAAATCTTTTCCTGTAGGATACTCTCCATTCAAAGGGTAACAGTATTCACAATCTGGCAATTTGTTGTTTTGCATAAACAGTTCCCAGGTTTGGTAAACTCTAGCATGAGGATCGATGAAAATGTTGCCAGATGCCGTCACTATCCTAAAAACCGCTGTCTCGCATACTGCGCCTTGATGATAAAGAACCAGTATGGTACAAGAAAAGTGGACTGGATCATAATCACTCTTCTCTATAACTTTATCACAAATGGATTTAATGTGAACCAGTTGTTCTTTGGTATAGCCGGTATTATAATTGGTACTATTCGGCTCTTCACTTGGCTTCCCACAAGTAGCAAATCCAATCTTTTTTTTAAGTTGAAAAAGATCTGATTTATCAATTTCATCATAATGTCTTGAGCCTATTGTTTCAAAAAACTCATATTCCCTTTGAAAAGCCAACGTTTTCCAGTCTTCTTGTTCCATGGCCAAAGCACTGCAAATGAAAACAAAATTGTGTTATGTTCAGAAATTAATTACTTATACAAAAACTGCCTAAATAAATCAGTTTGTAGAAATTTTAAGTAAAAATATTTAAGAATTCCTCTTGTGTGATAGGTGGCTGCATAAAGATTTATATTAGAAATGCAGAAATTTTTTATTTCAATTTATTTTCAAGGGAATTTCAATACAATACATCTCGGATTATTGGGATTGTGTGGCGGAACACCGATCCGGATAACAAAAAATCCGGATAGTTCGAGGTCATTACAATATCGCCTAAATAGCGATCGCGTACCTGAGCCCCTGCTAAATTGATGCTGAAAACGGCGTTTCAAGACTGTACAACATTTTAGTCTTTCAAATTTTACAGGGTTTAATTTTGAAACAAATTTAAGAACTAAACTTCATTATTAATCATATGAATATAATATTAACCTTGACTGTCCTTACGGTTTAGGTTTGGAACAAAAAGCTAGATTAAAATATTTAATTTAATAAGATTAAATAATCAAAACTCAAAACAACTTAAACTTGAAATAATCATGACGAAACTTAAAGTAACTCAAAACTTATTACAGTAACTCTTCTTAAGAAATAACACATCAAATGACAGCAATAAACTAACTCTCAAAATTGCTGTAAGCTACGCCTTTGTTGACTACTGATAGCGCCCCAAGTAGCAATCTAGAAATTTAAGTCCATGAAAAGCTGTACAGTAATGTACTGTTAAGACGCCATTCCTTCAATTAATTATTTTGATTCCAAATGCGTGCACTAATGTTTTACATTTACATTTTACTTTTAGAAGGCGCAATTCACCCTGTAAACTCGCTAAAAACATGTTTTTGTCGTGATTTTAATTTTTTAATTCCTCGGATGGACCGGTCCGGATAATCCGAGGTGTACTGTATTCCCAAATTGAAAAGCCCTGAAACCAAGTCTTATTACAAGTATTGCGGGTCTTACTTGCAGCTGGTGTCATCATACTAACATTCCTTAAGGAATCAGTACAAATATTACCAGAAGGTGTAATTTTTACCACATGAGGTCTTATGAAAATAACAAGAAACGAGTACATCGTACCAGTTCAATCACCACATTCATAATGGCCAAGATTCACCCTCCGCTACTAAGCTTTCCAGTAGAATTGGCCAAGATTCACCCTCCGATACTGAGCTTTCCAGTGGTGAACTCCCACCATAAACGAACGTGCATACAAAAACAGACATTAATTTGACGAATGACGATTTTCCTTGACAAAATTTACTTTGTTACTGATTGTTGTTTTTAAATACCGTAATGGTGTTGCATTCAAAGAATTTTTAGACTAAATCCTGTTTTACCAGCCTAGATACTCTAAAACAAGTATTTTACCAGCAATAAACTTCCTATTGTGGTCTTCTCTCAAACCTCAAAATATAAGCAGCCTCCGTATTATCTGAGATTCTCGGTATCCAAGGCAGCCTCGGTTCTGACAACCTCGGCTTATCAGGAGTGTACTGTTAACTCAAATCTAGACCAAAGAATTGACTAATAATGTATCCATTTAGAGTTATAACTTTGTGGTTTAAGGAACGTTTGTTTAACTGGAAAACCCGTTATCCGAAGGGCCTCGGTCGGAAGGTGTCCTAGAGGGAGCCTACTGCATTATTTTATCCAAACAGACATTACTAATGTATTGTTCTAGCGTAATACAACAGAAAATGTTTTCAAATTAAAATATCTTGAGCCTATTAACAATAATAGTTTAAACTTTTTAGATACTACTCATTATCTTTAAGAATTAAGTAAAACTGTGATAGTACAATATTACAATGGCAATTAGAACATGGGATTTAAAAAGCAAGCAGGAAGTGGATCCAATGATGAGAGATTATTCTAATTGGTTCCCCAAAAAACTGAATAACTAAACGAAGCTCACCATACAGAAACTATCATAATCCAGCTAACTCAAAACCAAACTTCACTAGGCCTAACTTATACATAGGCCTATCTATATTGATACTAATCGGATCTTTGAAATCCTGGAATATTCTTGTTCAGCTCGCTTTCTTGTTTAATAAAGGTACCCACATGACCCATAAATAAAATTATTCCTGATTCTTTAGTTCAATGTTTTACATTAAGAGGTCCCAACTTCACGTAACATCTGAAGAGGTTAACTTAGATTATTTTGTCAATTGGTCTCGCTGGTCGGCTACTTTTTTGACCTCCTTCAAAGGCGGATATGTTTTGGTGGGTTAGGTTAAGTGGGTCAAATTCTGAAAAGGGTACAATCACTGTCGCTTCATAAAAAAATAATGTAGCCTATTGTAATTATTGCTAAAAATGTTTTATTTTGGAAGTTTAGGACTTAATCTTATTGTTTATACTGTTTAAATCATGAATTTAGAAGAGGTTGGGGCAAAATACTGAGAGAATAAGGACCAAAGTAGCGACGGTCACGTGTTCCCCCCCCAGTTTTACCGCTAAAGAGACGTTTTAAACAAGTTCACCAATCAAATAAGTGAATTTAAAACCCACGTTTATATTGTCGGATACAGGCAGATAATCAAATAGCGCTTATTACGGATGAAACTATATTATTAAGACGCCGAGCTCGGTTTAAAGTCGTGTCCCCACCTTCAGCAGTAGCGTCGGTAACGTAGTCTGTTTCTCATTGTACAGCGACACTAGCGCTAGTAGCAGCCGACAATGAGTTTAATTCAGGAGTATCATGGCGGCGAGCAACGACGGATGTCGGAGTTCGTCGTGTGAAATGAATTTGGACGTGGAGGAAAATAGTTTTGTTCATTAAATTTGCCATGCATAATTTTTTGATGTAGCATCGGTACATGATTTATTCTTGATCAAAAGTAAATCGCTATCCATCGTAATAGTTTAATTCGTGCGTAATACGGCCCGGTTTCAAATGCTGATTCGTCACTAGCGATAGCGTTCGCCATTTTGAGATTAGCAGACACAACAAGCGAAATTGTAGCGCCGGTCTGGGAAGCGCCGGTCACGAATTATGGTTAATTTAATGTGAGATCCGCTACATTTTGTGACCAGTATTTCAATTTGACTGATATACCTTATATTCTTAATGGTGATGAACTTTTTTTATTACGGCTGATTTTAATACTTAATGGAGTAAAATGAATTAGCAAACAATGTGTTAATTATGAAAATAATGATGCAGGGTTGCCACCAACAGGAAAAATCGAATTATGCAGGCATTTTTAGTTCCAGAAGCAATGTTTTACAACTGTTATATACATTCTTTTATTTAATCTGAAAATGAAATTAGCTGATAGAAATTCTTTATATTCTTTTCATAGCTTATTCTTTTTAGGCGTATTTGCCCTTGTTTCTGTTTTTACGGTATAAATTTTTAGAATAATGATAAATGTATTTTAATGTGTTTTTAAAATCAAATTTGGGTGGAAGTTTTTGATTGATTGTTTTTAAGTTTGTATTAGGCCTATATGCTTTAGATTAATAGGCTATATTAAGTCCATAGCTTTTTTGACATTTGTCACCAAGCCTTTGTTTAAAATGTTTGATACATAAAAAATGTAACATGTCCAACATTGAAACAAAAGTTTTTTTAAATGCTTCTAAACATTTTTCAATTAAGTTACTTAATTAATTAAAATACAATATGTCTTAATAATATTTTTTGAAATTTAACTTGTGAGTAGCATTTTTTAATTGTGATAAATAATTTTTTAATGAAAAGATTTTTAATTCCGTTTGGTCATCTGTTTTTGCTGCAGTTTAAAAAGCAAGTTAATACATTTTGAAAAATATAATGATTTTAATGTGTTTGAACTTACTCTAAGAATGGCTAAACGAGTTTTCTTTCTTTTTTAATTTTATTTTTATGCTCTAAACTATAACTTATTCAGGCCTAAGCCTATTTTTAGAAATTTGTGATGAAGCCTTCATTTAATCATTGAAATGTTTTGATACACAACCACATTAAACATACCGAGATCATTTAGTGTCGCGAGCACGAAATACGGCGGGTGAGTGAGGGCGCTGCTGGCGAAATCAGCAGTATTTTGGTTGTCAATTAGTCATATGATTGTAAGTTTACAAGCACACGTTTACATATGAAAGTTTTGCTGCAAGCTCTTATGCAAGATTCTTCTAATTTCGTGCAAGATTCAGACTAGCAGGAATCAATAATAACTGTCAGCTGTAGACAAAAATAAAAATGTAACGATACGTAATCTTTTGTTTTGTTTGTGTTTGTTTTCGGAGATTTCATAAGTTAATTCATCGAATTACGAAATTATATTATATTTTTTGGTGATAAATTGTTCAACACTAAATTTACATAATCAGTAAATTTTAACATATAACGGTTTTTGTTTAATCAGTGTGCAATCTATGAACATTAAGCCTATTGTTTTGCATTCTCTCTTATTTTGCCGGGTTTGTTTTGTTTTCATCATGGAGTCAGGAGAAATAGGCCTACAGTTTGAGCCGCCCAAGGAACGACGGTTACAGGACATTTTCCTAAGTGACCTCAAGTAACAAATCAAAAATGTGGTTGCAAACGTTCTTAGTTTTGCAAAAAAGTTCAGCCGACGAAAATAATCGTGAAGCTATTGACTTCAATAAAAGCCAAGAACTGACATAAAAAATGTGTGGAATTAGTCTCCGGCCTGTTCAAAGGTGTGCCCGAGAAGTAAAAAGAGAAAGTAGTGTACATCCTAGAAAACTATACTCCCGAGTCCCGAGAGAAGCGATTGCACATTGATAAATGACTGATTGTGGCGTAGTGAGGGAGGCAGTTTTGAGATTTTATGACAGGGGAGATTTACAAACTGCTCAAAATGGCCGCAAGGAACACAAGCCAGCGAGAATTAATTGGCTACACTGGTAGTATCTGCTCTGTTCGACGGTTTTTTGTGCCCTAGGATTCAGGTACAAAAAAGCCAACGACGGACGCAAATTTCTGATGGAGAGTAGTCGCCGCTCGTGCGCAGTTCTTGCGCAAAATGCACTCGCTAAAGCAGGAACCTGTACTAAACGACTGGGTGTACCTCGACGAAACTTGGGTGAATCAAAATCACTCCAGTAAGTGTATCTGGCAACACTCGGACAAGAGTGGAGGATTGGAAGTACTGTACCGACAGGGAAAGGAGGGCGATTAATAGTGTGTTACCATAGTCAATGATGTCATGCTGGGAGCGCAAAAGGGTTCATCCCTCATTGCAAGTGTGTTTTTCGTTCTAAGAAGAATAGCAGTGACTCAGAAATGACCTATCCCTATTCTAAATATTCAGAAATGAACTAACTATTCGTTGATCTGTCCCAAGTTTTGAGCCTAAATCGAGTTAGTTTTAAGAATATAATTTTTGTACATAATGTGAGTAGATTGAATAAAACTTTAACACAAATTACTTACTAATAATTTCTTAATTTGGTATTAATGAAATAACAATACCCCTATTATGTTATAACATAAAAATTACTTGATTTGAAACCTCCATTCACACAAGTCCGGTACGGAACCGTTACAAATGTCCCATACAAACCAGAAAACTTCAATATATTTCTTGAAGTAATCATTGATAAACATTTAAAATTAGCATTAATTTGTTAAGAAATATATCTGTCATTGCTCTGTATATTTTAAAATCCTCTTTTACAAATATAATAAAAGATTTTATCAATACTATGATGACATGTAATTTTGTGGAGTCCCGTACGAGACTAGCCTACTGTTAATTTTTCCAAGAAAAATAAAGTGTTTGAAATGTTTTCAAGACACATAACATATTATAGGTAGTGAGGTATGAGAAGGAGCTTGAGTTTGAAGTATCAACAAAGGAGGGGAAGAAATTATTGTAATTTATAAATCGACACACAAGCAGAAGTATATCCTGGAAAACCAGATTAAATATTTTTTAAAGTCCATAAAATAGTTGTAAACATGGCCTTACCATTGATTATCCACATCGACAATCAATGTCAATGTCGATGTCGATAATCAATGGCCTAATTGTCCTGTGTGGAACTTGGAATGGCTGAAATAATTGTGCAACCAAGCAAAAATATAAACATACAACCTTGAAAAATTGTTCGTATAAGAGGATAGCATAGTTGTTTTTGTTTTAGGTAAATTTTGTAGCCTACAACTATCTTTTCACAAGATTTAATATGATAAAAAGTTTTTTTACATGTATGCCTATTTGGTAGCCAATTAGAAAATAAATTTAGGTTTTGGGCTCGGGTTTCCGGGTGAAAGACTCACTTGCGGTATCAGTTTTTTTACATGTATGCCTATTTGGTAGCCAATTAGAAAATAAATTTAGGTTTTGGGCTCGGGTTTCCGGGTGAAAGACTCACTTGCGGTTGGCAATGCTGTTTTGGATCGCAGACGGACAAAGAAAACTTTTAATGAAATATTGCATCAAAAACTTGCATAGTGTAAAGTCCACGAAAAACACAAACAAGATGTTGACAGCTCAACATAAACATTTAATTTGCTCTTTTAAGCTGACTTTTAGCAGAAGATTTAGTGTGTTTCCAGTTTTTGCCGCCCGCCGTATTTCGTGCTCGCGACACTAAATGTAATTTTGAAGAATTTCAAAATAATTTTTCATGACTAAGTAATAACAATGAATGATTTTGGAAATAGAACATCCTATACATCATAAGTCATTAAAAATATTTTGTATTATGCACCTAATGATTCAGTTAAGGTTATTTTAACACTATTGTATTGTCTTGTAATTACTGAAAAAGGCCTATATTAGAAATCAAATTCATCCTATTTCAGACTATGAAAGGAACAGATGAAGATTTTATATTTAAAAAAAATTAAACAACAAACATGTAACGGAAGTCATATCCATGTAACTGAAGTCACGCGTTGTAGCAGAATGTCACATTTAAAATTTTTTATTAAAAAATATGTATGGTCAAAATATATATAAATGGTTATATTTTTTCAATTAAGTACAGTTTCAAATTGGTAACAATAATTTTCATGACAATGAAATGGAGTAAACACATTGTGAGGTTAAATACCCCCGTCGCAGCAAACCTGCGTACTCAGCGAATTTCTAAAGAATTAATTTTTATATGGGAGCTTATTTAATTATGTACAGGAAAATGTTTCAAACATTTTATGTAATTAATGCAAAAAGTATATTACATATCAATTCAAGAGCTTTAGATATAGGCTAAGGGAAATGATCATGGGAATCACATCGGTCTCTATCCCAGCAATATTCTTTTTGTTATTCTTCTAATTATTAGTCTAATATTTGTTTATGTGTATCCTTGTTATATCATAAAAATGTAAGCAAACGTACAATCAATAATTTAAAATCAGTCAAAATAAAAACAAATAAAATAGTCACATGAAAAAATTGAATCCAAACATATGATTTATCTTAACATGTAAATAAACTTGTTGCAGCAAACTTGCATGCTCAGTTAATTTCTAAAGGATTTATTTTTTATATGTGGGCATATTCTACATAAGTTAGGGAAGTTGTTGTTTTGAATATTTTGTGTAAATATTAATCTAAATTAAGTAAATTTTATCATTCATGATCTTATTTCTCAATAATCTACTATATATTTGTCAAATACCACTCGTGGAAACATCGTACAGCCCAAACTACTTGACCTAGAACCTTGAAACTTTGCATGGATGTTCCTCTTAGGGCGTAGACATCCGCTAAGAACGGATTTTACAAAATTCGTAGTATAAAGGGGTTTTTGGCGAGGCCGAAGTTTTCAAATTTTCCCATTTAAAAGTATGTTGGACGATTTTTGTTTACATTTTTAACGTTCATAAAACAATCAGCTGGTAGTTAGCTTCGGAAATGTATACGTTGATACAAATGATAATAAATTGATTTCTTTGATCATGGCTTCACTGATTTTAGTTGATTTGTTTCAAGGACATAATTATGTACTATATAAAAGTTACATTTAGTTTAGATAAAATCCACCATTAATTAGTTAAGTAGCACCATCTATATTTCGGTAGCGGGAGTTACGCAGTTTTAAACGTGAAGAGTATACTGCCTTTTGTGGCTGAGACTAAATCCCGGTAAGATTGAAAGAGAAAAGAACAGTGGTTTTTCAGTCACAAATAGAATGTGCTGAAATGATATGATTCTTTGATCTACTTATTTAAAAATTTATAAATTATACAAATCCCTGACTGTAAGTTATATTTATACTATCTTTTCTACTGTATTTTTATCAAATACCACTGACCTATCCTATGTACAGCCAAAACTACTTAACCTAGAACCTTGAAAATTTGCACGGACGTTCCTTACAGAGTGTTGACATTCACCAAGAACGGATTTTTTAAATTCGAGGTTTTTAGAGGTTTTTCGTGGAGCTGAAGCTTTGAAAATGCCCCATGTTAATGTAATGGATGATCTTTTGTTTAAATTTCGAATTTTATTCAATCAAGCATATTAGCTTCACAAACGGATACGTTGTTACAGCTGATTCATAATTTGATTCCTTTTATCGTGGTTTTATGGTTGTTTTGATGATTTTGTTAGGTTATTAGTACTATATAAAAGTTACATTTGGTTAAGTTTCGTACCTTATACGTTTAATCATAAGCTCATTATGTGATACCATCTTTTTAGGCAGCGGGAGCTATATAGTTATTTCCTTAAGCCGGCCTTTATGTTTTTAATTACAATCATGCCAGTTACAATAATTTGGTAAATACCTTTTTCATCTAATTCGACGGTGTCCCGGCTTTTCACGGAAAAATAAATGCTGCAATCAGTGGTTGACCTTAAATTATTACTACCCGCCCATATTTTAAGTTAAAAACTAAGTGAATCGAGTTTGAAATACTGCCCACGGATAGCACCATAACTGTTTCGAACATTCAGCCCTTTACTGTACTTAATTGATGCCCTACTAGGCAATCCAGGGACGTAATGGGAAATCTACAAGGAAGTACCTTAAAATCGACACATTTGGTGTTAAAATCGGTTCGGCCGTTTTCGAGTTATAACGGTGAAAAGAAAACCTTCACTATCTACTGTGGTATCCTACATCCTACTGTGGTATCTACATTTTATCCTACATTCCGCCATAAAACAAACATATCTCTACATGACATATTCCTTGATATAAATATTTTCTATTCAGTCCTCTAGATTCTTCATATCAAGGTTAGACGATAATTTTTATCGTGAGCGAAGCCACGGGTTCTGCTAGTTATTCATATTCTGATAATGTTTAATAAATTTACTTGTTATAGTATATAAATGTCAGCAAACATATTATCAATCTACTCAGATCCAAGAAATAAAAACAAATCAAACCATCACATGAACAAATTAAATTCAATCATGTGGTTTGTTTTATTATTTTTTTAAATCCCATTTTAGGGAAATTGAATGAAAAATTTGGGTATTTCATACCAGAATTTGGACAGCTTACGTCCCTTCAGGGAAAAACAAAAGACAATGTACTGCATTTTGCAGATCCGATATCTCAGTAACCGATTGATGTAGAGTAATAATTCAAAATGCTATATTGTTTAATTTTTTAAGCCGAATTCAATTCTGACCATTAAATTTACATCAAATTAATAGAAATATGTTAAATCTTGAAAGTAAATTTTATTTAGTCAAAAAAAACGCCTTAGAGTGTACCGATCTTGCTGGTTTTCGAACTTAAAGTCATGAATATCGCTATAAATGTTTGTTCCAAATTTCATCAAGATCGGACTTCTTTTACACGAGCTATCGTGCCTACGGACACACTTCTATATATATATATATACATATATACCAAAATGAACGAACGTTGTTTTTGGGCTCTAGGGACCTCAAAATGAAAAAATAACATGGTCCCGGGCTTAAGTCTCACCATGCCGCCTACGGTAATAGCTACTTCCCTATAGGGGGAAATTCGCTAAAAACCTGACCAAAACTTGTATTTGTAGGTGAATTATATCTTTTCTAAGCTATTATTAAGATATAGGTCAATCAAAAGTAAGAGGGCTGTAATATATTTAAAAACAGTATATGTGAGCAACAAAAAATATTAAATACAATGGGTTTTCCCTTTTATTTCATTATGTAATATTGATTTATCTGGGTGTGACCTCTATTACGAAAAATGGGAGTTTTTGATATAAAACTGCCTCTCCCATCGACATACATGGGTAATGGTGCTTTCTTTATATTTTCTCATATTCTATAGAATTCAAAGTATTAAAAAATGTAACTGTCATTTAGATATCAAGTAATAACTTTTTGGTTTTTTCCTACTTTGCAATTGTAACCTTTTCAGATTTTGACCCAAGTGAGCTTAAGAGTGGATGCCTGGATTTGGTTTGAGCGTATTTTAGTCTCCAAATTGTCTAAAAACATGAGCTTTCAGTTCAAACTTTCACAAATTTTCCGGGGGGTGGACCCCCAAACCTCCATACCATACCTCTCCCAAGGTTACCCTCATAATCCTACTTGCCCCCCCCCCCCCCCCCCGAACTCATAGTCTGGATTCGCCACTTGGCGGTTGCAGCAAAATGTTTTCTTGTGTAAACTACCTTAACATAAACAAATGACCATGTAATTTATTAGGCCTACCTAAACATTGCAGATGTTAAACACTAATTACGACATCAGCGCACTCACTCATCCGCCAGTATGGCTGTCCAGAGCTATAAGTTAATATTTAACGTACTTTTATTAGTTAGATATTAAATATTAAATAAGAGTTTAAACTCATAATATTTACGTTATAATAAGCAATAATTCATCAGTAATTTCCAAAAAAGTTAACAATGTTTTTTTCTCGATCAATGACAGCTGTCCAGACAGTTTCGTGACTTCAGATTTAGTCACTAGCCTGTCTAAGTGGGCAATGAAAACATTTCAATACCGTAACAATATAGGCCTATAAAAAAAGGTCATCCAATGGGAAGATACCGAGGTACAAAAAATTGCTAAAGCCCATTGAGGTATTTCATTTAATACGCATATTTGGGAATCATCTAAGCTTATCTCATTGATAACATTTAATTAACCATCTGGCCATCTCTTTCGAACAAGTTTTTTTTCTTTAATGGTCTTGGTTATTGTATGTAAACAATAGTAAGCCTAGCTGATCTTCTATTAATTGACAGACCTATTCAGAAAATCATCCAAAAAGTAATTCTAGTTAATTCGGTTACAAAACCTGAGCATAGGCTACAATGTAAACCATGAACAGTAAACATAACCTATAATGGCAAGAAGATCAGATATGATGTAGGACTACTGGGACTACCACTTCAGGTAAATGTACACTTTACGGTACTCCTCACGAAATTGAAATTTTTTTTTCAAAATGTAGGATATAACGCCCTGATTCCGGAAATGATAGTCGTTTTCCGCGGAAAACGTCAGAAAATGCCGGAAAATCGAAAAATATTTTTTGGCTCGGAAGTAGGTCATGTGGGTACTCAAATTAATCGGGAGAATGAGCTGAACGAGAATATGCAAGAATTTTCACGATCAGATGGATATTAACGGAGTTATGGACGGAAAAGTCATTGATTTCAATAAAATGGGTTAGTTTTAGGTGAGATACGCTAAGCTGTGGGATATAAGGTAAGGTTAGGTTAGGTTAGTTTAGGTTAGGTTAGACTATGTTAGGTCTAGTTATGTTAGACTGTGTTAGGTTTGGTTTCATTAGGTTAGATTAGGTTTGGTTAGGTTATATTGGATTTGGTTGTTATATTGGGTTTGGTTAAGTTTAATTAGGATTGGTATTGTTAGATTAGGATTATAATATCACACTCTTACTTTACTAACCTTATCCTTACCTAACTTAACGTTTCAAAACAATCCTAATGTAACCTAAAATAATGCAGCTTATCACAACCTAACCTAACCAAACCAAATACAACCTAAACTAACATAACCAATCCCTATCTAATTTATTCCAGCCAAATCCATCTTCATAAAACTTAAACCAAAGTCGGGTTATAAATTTTTATGTTTTTTTTCTTTATCTTGACTATTGTACGTCAGATCATGACAATTATTGCAGAATGTTATTCAGCGTGAAATTTCCTATAATTTGAGTACCCACATCAAATGTTTTAGACAAAGTTTGTTTTCGGCTTTCCCGACGCTTTTCCGGCCGTATCTCCGTTAATATCCAACGTATCTTGAAAATTCTTGCATATTCTTGTTCAGCTCATTCTCCCGATCAATTTGAGTAGCCACATGACCTATTTCCATAAAAAAAAGGTTTTTCCGGGTTTTTCCAATTTACCGGCATTTTCCGACGTTTTCCGAGGAAAACGATTATCATTTCCGGAATCAGGGCGTTATTTCCTACATTTTGAAAAAAAATTTTCAATTTCGGGAGGAGTACTGTAAAGTGTACAATTACCCCACCTTAAAATAACAAGAAAGCTTTTATCAACAGTTTGTCCCATCTCTGACCCTGTATTATCTATCCATCCATAAGTAGCTGGTCAACGATGAAGAGGTAGGTATCGTATAAAGTAAGTTTGCCGATTAGTAAAGAAACAGTTGTACTTTTGAGTGTTTCAGATATGGGGCATGTTTACTTACCTGGATGATAAACAAAGCCATTAGGCTACAGTTCGCGCATTATATCTCCGGCTATGACTGAGTCAGCTGATTGTATGGTGCGGGGGGGAGAGGGGGTACTTTTCTGAAAACATATATTTAAACACCGCTGCTTGTCAAATGTTGTGTTTACTAATATCATATGTTAAAAATATCATATGACACGGTTCGTAGCGTAGTGGTCATAGCCGGAGATATAATGCGCGAACTGTACAACAGACCTTCCAAATTTTTTGCTTAACCTTTAAATAAAATGACCATTGTTAAAATTATTTCCTTAGCCTAGGGTAGGGGCATATATTAGTTTTACAAACTACCGTACTCAGACTCACCTTTTGATAGGAAGGCTTCAGTTGAAAAGTTTGTTGAATGGGATCTTCTTCGCTAAAATGAATAACTGATCGAAATAGATTCACTGCTATAAATAGTTCACGTCATGCTTTCTTCTACAAAACTGAAAATCCCTGCATATTTACCCTAACGCATGATGCCTGAAATGTAAATTACTGTGTGCAATGATTGAGTATGAAAAACATACCTGTTTAACGCCGTTAACCGTGCTTTTGGTAGTACTTTTGGACTTATTCAAATAAACTGTAAATTCCAACACTTAAGTTGCTAAATGTACATTCGCACTAACAAATAACTAATGAAAAATGGGATCAAGAACTCAGATTAAAGTCGCCCAATCGACCTGACACGACGACGGCCAGACGCTGACGACGACGAGCCGACGAGGGACGAAGGACGAGGACGAAGGGAAAGGGAAGGTGGGAATCACAGCTAGCCTCGCTCAGGCTCAAACTAGAAACTTGAAACACCGGGGTTCACAGAACTGAATTACAGTAATTATAGAAATTGTTGAACTAAGGAGGTTACAGTCTAACTACTGGAGGTAACGCACAATCTGCGGCCCCGTGATTTTGCCAGGTTGAAAATAATATGATGGGGAGAAATTTCGAAATTTGCATTGCTAACCAAGGAGGTTATATTGTTATACTATAGACCAGGGCCGGCCCCAGGGGTGGGCGGACCGGGCGGCCGCCC
Organism: Flexamia atlantica; assembly: GCA_035578135.1. Taxonomy (NCBI): domain Eukaryota; kingdom Metazoa; phylum Arthropoda; class Insecta; order Hemiptera; family Cicadellidae; genus Flexamia; species Flexamia atlantica. The sequence continues at coordinate 895,685 of JAQJVK010000030.1, read as the reverse complement.
AGGGCGGCAGATTTTTGGGGGCGGCAAATTGTAAGGAACGGCAAATTTTAAATTATGAATAAAATAATAAATTTATGATATGAATGTGAAGAGTAACATTTTCTGTATCGTATCACATTTTACCCAAAGAACAAGCCTAAGAAAATATACGGCAATGTAAGCATCGATTTTCAATCATAATTCAAGTCCAAATATAAAAACAAACCACTCTGCTTAGAACAATCGTCCGTCGCCGGCGCGCTGCGCAGAACAGTGACAGCGTCAAAGCAACAGCGCAGCGGTTGGGAGTCGGGAGTCGGGAGTGACCTTGATGGAATCCTCTCTTCTCCCCCGACGTTATGTTTATTATTGTAGTAGCAATAAGATTTACATTTGCCAAAGCCTTTAAATAGTTTAAACCTAAAACAAAAGTTGTTTGAATTTTTACCACTAAATAAACGATGCACAGATGCACTATAACCATCTCGGGGCGTCATAAATTACATCTGAAAATTTTCGTTTTTAGGCAATCTAGAGGAATAACAACAAACAGAATAACTCCCGAAATTTGAACTAATTTCAGGCTGCTCGTAGACTAAATTCTGAAAATTTTAGATCGCACTGAAATTTTAGAAAAATATTTTTTTCACAATAAAAATAGCATATTTATGTAGTAGGCCTAATACTAAAGGATGACAAATGAGAAAGTATTAAACGTTGTTAACCTTAGAAAAAGAGATTTTTTCTGTTAATTTCAAAGTAAAAACTATATCTCACATATTGCACGCCTCGGACCTTCCGGACCTGAAGTAAGCGGATCCTACATATCCGACCTAGGTTGATGAATAGAATTAGAAAATGCTGTTTTCTCACTTGTGCAGTGTTTATCAAGTCCCAGAACGCAACCGCAAAGCTATAATCGTAAATCCTCGTAAGCATCGTAAACTTATCACAATTGTGCCCAGATTTGAGGCGAGACTTGCGTGGTTTTCACGCGACGCGACGTAGGCAGACGAGATTCGTCTGCCTGCCGCGCGCGATGCTCCTACGAGATTGTCCGACAGACGAATAGTGTTAAGTGCACGGCATTGAGAAGACGACAATGTTTGTATGCCTCATTTTAACATCGTGATTTTTTTACCATAAATATTTCACGTAATACATATGATGAGTCTTTTGCCACATGTGTCGACGATGGCGCGATGGCGGCAAGATAGCGGCAGTGGCGGATCCAGAGCATGAGTTCGGGGGGGAGGCAAGTAGGATTACGTAGGAATTTTCCCCCCAAACCCCCCGGGAGGTTTAGGGGGTAAAATTTGTGAAAATTTGAACTGAAAACTCCTGTTTTTAGACAATCTAAAGACAAAAAACATGCTCAATTTTCAATTTAAAACTACAGTTTTTATTGGATTTATTTATTAAAGTGTACTTGATTAGGTAATTAGGGAAATAAAAAAGACTTGTTTAGAGGCTCAAGCCATAAATTTATTATTTACAATAATTTACCCAGAAAACCTTAACTAAAAACTTTAAGTTTTAAGTCGGGCCTTCTTTTTCCTTAAGGAAAGCGTTATGCTATTTCTTATAGCATAACGCTCGATTACATTGTCAACATTTACCTCAATATAATGATCAACGTATAAAAGACATAGTCCTTTCAACGTTTGACCATTCTTTTCCGTGGCCAAGATTTAACCAGCTTTACATTTACCGTTTATCAGCGATCGGCAAATACTCGCGATCGTTTTTCACGGCCGACATCGCGAGTTCCGCAAAGCTACATCGGCCATTTATCCGCGATTGGCTAATACCGCTATCGTATTTCGCGGCCTTTCACAAATTCCGCAAAGTTTATTTAACCCTTCACCCGCGACTAACAAATAAGCGCGATCATTATCGCGGCCGATCGCGGGTTATGAAAAGTGTTTGCCGTTTTTATTCGCGATCGGCAAATACGCACGATACGTTTTGCGGCCGATCGCGAGTTTCTTAAAGCTGGATTTGCCGTTTATTCGCGATCGGCAAATACGCGCGATCGTTTATTGCGGCGGATCACAACTTTCGTGAAGCACATACATTTATTTTTCCCACATTCTCGGGGGGGGGGGCGATTGCCCCCTTTGCCCTCCCCTTGGATCCGCCACTGGATACCGGACACCATTAATTACCACTGTTGTTATCAGGAGTTTTTGCTTGCTTGCCATAGGCCTACTCCCGCCAATTACTCATGGGTCACGATAACCGCAATAGGTAAAAATATCCTAATAATCCAATATTCAATCCCCATCCAAATCAGTTATCTTTAAAATAAAAGACTTTAACAATTTAAAAACCTTATAAAAGTTTAGTGAGTATAATTCTTGTAGAGTGTTCTCTGTTTTACGGCAAGTTTAGTGATACCACCACTTCAGTATGAACAAGATATTATTCTTCCCATAAATTTTACAAAATCCCCAAAAATTTCGGGGGGGGATATATCCCGATATCCCCCCTGGGTATGCCCCTAGGGAGGAGGGGGCGGCGGCCGCCGATTTCGCCCAGGGCGGCAAAGTCCCTAGGGCCGTGCCTGCTATAGACATCACTCTAAAAACAGCGTGCTGGCTGTTTAGAACAAAATATCACAAAAATTGTACGCCAGTGAATACCAACTCTTGCAAAAAACCTAAATTTTACCGATTTTCCAGAATGAACGAATCAATCGAGTGATTCCGTTGAAACAAAACTCAGTTTTGAGCTTGGTTCATTCCGGAACCGAAAATCAATCAAGCACTCGTGATAAACTGCTAGAACAAGTACTTATTAGGTGATTTTTATCTGAAAATAACTTTACCTAACTTATTTTTGGATATTAATGTAATGGCGAAATAAATTAAAAATAGCAAATCAGATACCTGGGCTTAGAAGTAATTAATTAATTGATTTAATCACTCACTATGCAAAATACGAGAATGATGGAAGAAACTTGGCGGACAACATAAATAGTGTAGGAATTTCATATCTGTTATTGATACAATATTGCTGAATAAGAATAACGTTTATTGCTGATGGCAAAATCTAATTTATTCATGTTGTTAGCCTCCTGAATCGTGTCTAGATTTTTAGATTAATAGACTATTAATATTACACAATAATAATAATCACAAAATCCTTTTAAATAACTTGAGAATCTTGGAATCAAAGGCACAGTCTTAAATTGGTTTACTTACTACCTTACAAACAGATCTCATCGAAACATAATAGATTTCACTCATCCCGGCGGGCTGAGGGAGCAATTCACATCCAAACTTTCATATCTTCAAGTAGGCGTGCCGCAAGGTTCAATCCTAGGCCCAATCCTATTTTTGATTTACATAAATGACATTTCTGACTTTTTACCCTCGAATTCTTTAACCATTTTTGCCGATGATACGTCCCTTTTTTCGAAACATAAAGATTTGTCCTTGCTAGAACAAGAAAATCACATTTTGATAAATAAGCTTTCACAATATTTTTCCGAACTTCATTTGAACATTAATTCCAAGAAATCAAACTACATTTTCTTCTCAACAGACTCTAAAAAAAAGGTTTATGGATAGGGAGGGTGTGGTTGCTCCTTCTGTCTGCTTGGATGAGGAATTTTTGGAGATTTCAGAAACAGTAGACTACTTGGGTGTGAGGTTGGACGGTGGTCTCTCCTGGAATGACCATGTTAGTAAACTTGCTAACATCCTCTCTGGGAATGTCTTTGTTTTAAGAAATATTGCACTATTGAATTGTCTTTATTTGTCTAAATTAGTATATTTTAGCTTAATCGAAAGTCATTTAAGGTATTCTATTGTGCTTTGGGGAAATTCTAGTAAGCATCAGAACCTAGAAAAAATGTTTGTTATTCAGAAGAGGGCTATTCGTGCTATGTTGAAACTTAGACCACGTGACTCTTGTCGCCAACATTTCATAGATTTAAGTATTCTGACTGTTCCCTCTCTTTTTATGTTTGAAACCATTTGCTATGTTAAAGAAAACAATCTTATCCAGCCTCACAATCATTCTTACCATACTAGAATCAGACACTTGAATCCCTCAATCCAACATCGTCTTAGATTGTTTGAAACCAAACCGGAATATGCTGGCTTAAAACTCTTTGCCAAATTGCCCCAAAGTATAAAAGACCTTAACGACATCAAAAAATTCAAAACTCAGTTGAAAAGTTATTTGTTAAAAGAATGTTTTTATAGTGTCCCTATGTAGGCATCATCCTCCCAGTGGTTATCATTGAAATTCCCTACCACCTACCATTAACCATCCATTTCGAGACCTTGACAATGCTTCCTGCTGCATAAACATAGCCTAAGTTGACGGATCTTATGCCCCAGAAGAGGGGTCTTCAAGATTACTTCAAGGTACAACAGGGTACAGTATCGATGAGGCCGAGGCCCTTATCAGACCGAACTACGTTAGACGCAACCTTTGACATATTACAAACCCCTGCCCCCCTCTTTAACTTTGTTTACCATTATTACATCCCTCAGACAGTTATTTGCTGTTTCTGTTGTCGCTAATTTAAATTGATTAATTCTAAGCAAATTATAATTTATTTTACATCCCGTTAAATAAAGTGAATATTTCTCATTGTTATTATTTTTTTCAGCCTAACTCACAGGTTAGATGGCTTCTCAAGGCTTACGCACAGGCACCTGCCCATGTTGGCCTAATCCTTTATAGGCTTAGTTAATTTATTATTATTATCTCTTTATGCTGTGTTTTTATGTACTTATTTTTTTGTCAGAAAATGGGATAAATAAACGTATTTCATTTCATTTCACAAGGTACAATAGGTTATTTATTTTTTTTTTAGGATTTTTGCGGACATTTGCCATCACTGATTAGTAAAAAACAAGTTTCACGACGTTTCGGGATCTGGAATCTGATCCCGTCTTCAGGTGGAAGAAAACCTAGAACATAACAAGATTAGTAATTATTACTAAGACTATAGCAAGATTACTATAATCTTGTTATGTTCTAGGTTTTCTTCCACCTGAAGACGGGATCAGATTCCAGATCCCGAAACGTCGTGAAACTTGTTTTTTACTAATCAGTGATGGCAAATGTCCGCAAAAATCCTAATCAAAATATAAAATCACCATCACCAACAATGAATTTCAAACAAAGAACACAATAGGTTACTAACCTTATTCCGTTAACGATTCTAAAAGTAATCCTAAGTAATTCCTTAGGTTACTCTGAGTTTCGGCCACAAAGGCAAAGGACCATTTTCAAACCTAGTCTAACTTGTCTACAATTTGACAAGTTTGACTAGGCTTATTGTATTTTAATATTACCCTACAAAGCTTATTGTAGGGTAATATTAAAACCCAACATGAAAGTGAGTTTGTCATTTTACTGGATACTAAAACTTATATATTAAAATTAAAATTAATTATTCTTTATTCGTATGTTAAAAATAGCATTTTCTATTCTATTATTTATATAATATCGTATTTGACTTTAACTGTTCCAAAGGTAAAGAAACCGTTCAGTCATGATAAGAATCAGATCAACGTGATTCAACTCTCCGAAATGATTACATCGGTTTTTGAATCAGTTGAATCGACTCAAAGAACGGTACATCAGTTAGTACCAATCTTGGCACGCTGAAATAGTCCAGTCAAAACAGGGTTTGACCTGGAAAAAAATCCGTTAATTTTGAAACTTTGCACACTTATTTAGAAGTACCTAAGGATGAAAATAACAAAAGTCCTGGAAAATATGTGGCGAGCTCTAGTGGCAATTGATGGAAACAGGGTACTTTTTTGGTTTTTCCTAAAAATCTCGAGACCCGATGGTCGAAGGTGAGATCTTTAAATGTACAAAATAAAGCTTATTAAATTTTCTACAAAATGATGTGGTACATTTTCTTTGTACTTCTAATGGTTGTCGAGTTGTAGGGGGCCAAAAATAAGGATCTTTTCACGATTTTCCCCTAAAAATGAGCAAAATATTGTTTTTTTAGTTTTTTAACGTATAAAAATAACAATTATCTAATTTGAGTGGGCACCATTAAATTCAGCTTAAAAAACCAAACAATTTAGTATCCTGAATCATTGCTTTATGTCCGTTGGTCACCGAGATAATGCAAGCGGTAAACACCCCTTACATTGTACCTATGTTATCCTTATGGGAAATAAAAAAAGTTCTATATCTCGCTTATTTCGCAACATATCTCAGTAAAACTTGATTCGTGGCTTGATATAGTTGAGATATATCGTATTAGAGTCTAAAATCCTCAATTTCACATTTACGTGTCAGCAAACCTGCACACCCCATTGTTCGTATTATTCTTATGCAGGTGAGTATGCAGGTTTGCTGACACGTAAATGTGAAAATTGAGGATTTTAGGCTCTAATACGATATATCTCAACTATATCAAGCCACAAATCAAGTTTTACTGAGGTATGTTGCCTGTTACGAAATAATAAGCGAGATATAGAACTTTTTTATTTCCCATGAGGATTACATAGGTACAATGTAAGGGGTGTTTACCACCTGCATTATCTCGGTGACCAACGGACATAAAGCAATGATTCAGGATACTAAATTGTTTGGTTTTTAAGCTGAATTTAATGGTGCTCACTCAAATTAGATAATTGTTATTTTCATACGTTAAAAACTAAAAAAAAAACAATATTTTTCTCATTTTTAGGGGAAAATCGTGAAAAGATCCTTATTTTTGGCACCATACAACTCGACAACCATTAGAAGTGCAAAGAAAATGTACCTCATCATTTTTTAGAAAATTTAATAAGCTTTATTTTGTACATTTAAAGTTCTCACCTCCAACCATCGGGTCTCGAGATTTTTACGAAAAACCAAAAAAAGTACCCTGTATCCATCAATTGCCACTAGAGCTCGCCACATATTTTCCAGGACTTTTGGTATTTTCATCCTTAGGTACTTCTAAACAAGTGTGCAAAGTTTCAAAATTAACGGAATTTTTTCCAGGTTGGGCCATTTTTTTATGATTTTTGACTTGACTAAAATCAATTGTGGTTTAATTTACTGAAGATTCCATTTTGTTGAACTATTAAATTTATTCAATGATCTCATTACTCGTTTCAGTGGCAAAGCGTTGAGACGTTCATTGTTGTAGATCTCAACGGTGAGTTCATATTGCTCAACACTGCTATTTGTTAATTGATTACAAGGTCGCAAAAAATTCAAATCATACGATATTAGACTTCACAAAATAACAGAAAATTTTTTTTAAGAACTGATTCGAATCTTTGGTCATTTGTTATAAGATTCGATTCGTTTTATATTACTGTTCAAAGAACGGTTATGAAGAAAATAACACTACACATGACCATGGGACAAGAAATATGGATAAATTGAAGTTACAACGAACAAGATACGCTAAAACACAAAGAGCATTTACATACACAAATATAAAGGTATGCAATAAGCTACCATCAAATATAAAAAAATTACGTGATGACAAATTTAAAAAGTACATGAAGACATTCCTAACAAATCATTGTATTTATGAAACAAATGAATTTTTTAAGCTAAAATTTTAATATTGTTGTAATATATATATAATGAATATTTTGTAAAATATTGTAATGCACCAAATGGTGCCATGTACAATAAGGAATTATTATTATTATTCCTAAAAATAACTGTATTACCATAGATAAAAAGATATTAAGGTATATACTTTATATCCCTTTACCTATGGTATTACTCCCATATATTATTGTGGACGCGGTGTTCCTTAGTGGGGATTAACGTTCGCACTATTGAATACTACGTTCATAGGACCGTCCTCATAATTAGACCAGTTCGTAAGATTGTTAACCGAGTATATTGTGGTTCGGATTCCACGTTAAAATGTAGGTCCCTTAGTTGTCATTGGCTGTTGGGCTATTAATTAACAGTCCTGTTTAAGGAACATGTCGGCCTTAGTCAGTAACAAGACATCGAGACCGCCCCACAATCATCCTACACCAGGGCCCCGACAAGGGTCATGCGGAACACTCGGCCGCATGGGGCGCCGACAGGGAGAGGGCGCCGCCGAAGCCGGCGCGGTGTTGAGTCCGCAGAGACCCCCGAGTAACCTTTTGAAATAGTTCAAATTGGTAACTTTTGTTAGCGCCCGGGGAGAATTTTACAATAATACGTGAGTATACATTTTACGAGCTGTACATGAGTTATGGAAGCGTTTGCCGGCGCCTGAAGCCCTTATAAAAATTGGTCAACGTGTAAAATATTCGCCTTGGTGGCGATTTCCGACGCTCGTTGAGCCCTTTCAGACTGTTAAGGAGCTTAATTAATTTTTTGGTGGCGTTTGCCGACGCCCAGAGAACCTTTTAAAATTGCACAACCAGCCAAAATTTAATTTAGGTGGCATTTACCCGCACTAGTTGAGTATTTTTTAAATTATTAAAAGTGTTAATCATGTAATTTGGCGACTTTTGTTGGTAACCGGAGAGCATTTACAAATCGTTCATTGTACTAAATAAGTTTAGGCCGTTTACCGACGCCCGGAGCCAGTGACGGATCTACACTTGCTGTCGCCCGGGGCAAAAACGGAGTTTGGCGCCCCCCCTGCACCAAACACAAGAAATATATTATATTTTTAATGTGTCTTTGATGTGGTGGATAGGAAATTATCTCGTATATCATAATATGATTTTATCTTTCGGTTCTTATGATTTTATACAGCCAATGTTCATAGGCTACAATACAGCCTAACCAAGAACTGTTATTGCCGTAATATGACCGAGAAATTTGCCAGCCGCAGGTGTCCACCAGATTTCACATAAAAAAAACTTCCGACTTTTTTCCGACCTTTCTCGACTATTTCAAAACAATGCCCGACAGGTGAAATCAGCAATGTTGCCTGCCTCCTTAAACTACCCTAATACTTGAGCCCAATCTATATAAAGTAAAATATAGTATCTTATTTGACGGCCGCAATGCCATCTTGAGATTTTGCGGACGCGATATATGTCCCAACATATTTAACAGCCGCAATTAGACCAAGAGATTTGCTGGTCACAGATACACTGAGCGATTTTTCCAGGCCGAAATACGACCGAGAGATTTGCCGGTCATAGTTTACACGACCGCGATTTGACATCCGCGATGCAACTGAAAAAAGTGTAACCGGCCACGAAAAAAGGGCAAGCGGTAGTTGCAATGCGACAGATATTTGCCAGCCTTTGTTTGAACGACAGATTTTTCGGCCGCAATATGTGGTCATGCAATAAATGACGACCTCGAAAATAGCGAAGTAATTGTCGGCAGCGTCCATAATGAGACCAAGAGATCTGCCGGCCGCTAAACAAGCAGGCGATTTTCTGACCACGAAATGAGCGAGCGATTTTTCGGCCGCGGAACGAGTGAGCGTTTTTCTTCATCAAATAACGAGAAATGTGACGGTCACGAAAACAGAGACAGGCTTGAAGGCCGCGATGGGACAGGTATTTTCTCAGTGATGCTACTGAGAGATTTGCCAGCCGCAAAACGAACAATTTGACTTTAAATTAATTTGTTTCGATTTGACTTAACCGGAGCTAGCCAGTTGGGGCGCCGCTGGCGCCCCCTTCAGGCCGGCGCCCCCGCTGCCCCCTATATCCGTCACTGCCCGGAGCTCTTTGAAAATTAGTCAACGCGTGCGTGATGTAAGTTTAGGAGGCGTTTACCGACGCCCGTGGATCCATTTCAAACAATTCAAAGAGCAAAATTTTTTTTGTTGGAGCCCGCCGGGGCCCGTGGAGCCTTTTAAAATTGTTCAACTCGTAAAACTTTCAATTTGGTGACCGTTTACTCGCGCCCGTGGAGTTATTATTACATTAAAATAATTCAAAGTGTAATTTTTGGGTTTGTGAATTGTAGCTGCAATATTATTCAAACAAAATGGCTGCCAATTTTAAGTGGATGTGTGACGTAAATGAGTTTTGTTCTTACCAGAGTTTCCTTTTAGCAAGACCTGGTTTGAAATAACATTAAATTAGCAATTTGATTTACAAAAGAAATTTCAAGATTCAAAATTAAGACCTGGAAACTTCTAGAAACTCGATATCAATACTCTCCCCCCGAACAATGAACAGCAGTATCATTTTTGGCAATTTAGCACATTCTTTCTTATAATGGTCTGATTTGACTGGGCTAAAATGTTAAAAATCATGTTTTTAAGTTGAAGTTAGAAAAGCCCGATTAGCGGTGTGCCTGTTTAAACTTCAAGTTATCTATTTGACTTAATGTATCCACTATAAGTTAATGTATACAAACCTTTGAATATGTAATAAATAAAATTCGACACAGTACTTTTAAAATATTTTTTTGCAAATTATAGCTTTAACGCTTTAACCATCCTGGGGGGAGCAGGCCCTAACTGATAATGCACAAGTAAAAGGGGCGCCAATGTAGGCCCTCGTATGTCCCAGAAAAATCCCTTGTCGCGGCCCTGTCCTTCACTCATCTGTTATTCATACTTGGCTTGCAATACCTACTTGGGTAGGTCGCCATTTCAAGTAATGGTTTTGAGAACAATGTATCCTTCTCATCATAACCAACATGGCCGTTTTTATCAACTAAAGCAATTGTTGCGGTACCTCCAGTTTAGACTTTAGCCTCCTTGAATATAGCCGTATTTATATATTATATATTATTCTATATTATGGTCAAGCGTCAAGCCATAGATAAAATACCCAGCAGTTTATTTTATACATACTGCTGGGTATATTTTATCATAGATAAAGACATCCTAAGCATTTGGATGTTTTTATCTATGGTCAAGCGTGCCCGAGTGATTTGAGTCGCTCTAGCCGGTTTACGTAGATCCAGATTTTTCACATTGAATCGACCAATCATATCGAAGCACGTTTGTTTGTTTCAAACTGAACCTAAAAGCTCACGTTTGTCATTGTCGTCCGGGAATTCTGATTTATCGTTTTGATTTGGTGAGGCTTAAAACCTAAAGGTCTGCAATCTTACAATTAAAAGTTGTTTTTAACGTAAATACCTATAAAGGTGTCGGTTATTGTGACTCAGTACTTAGTTTTTGGAACTAATTACGTCTAGTTCAGATTAGGACAGTAGTCAGGACGATTTTTCAATGATATTTCATTACTTCAAAATGCCACAACTTGACGTTAAAAGTGGCCAATTATGGTTTGTTTTCGTAGTTACAGTAGGATGCTTGGTAACTAGTACACATACTTTGAAGAGAGAAGACTGTGAAGGTAATTTTAATTCATCAGACTACTGTAATTTTCATATTTGAATAGCGTAGGTTCCTCGAAATTTGACATGGGATGGAAAATTTTTACAATATTTTATAACCTACTATAACTTTTTTTGATGTCTCAGAACTTACCCAGACTGTAACACTACAAACAACTAACCCAACTCAACCTAACCTGCACACACTGAACCTTGATGTTTTGCAATTTTTCCTTAAATACCTATGACAAATTTCTTTTAAAAATCTGACATTTTCATAGTCCAGTTCTATTTTTTTTAGTTTGGAATCAAAAGCAGGAAGCTTTTCTTTCAGCTGATTGCCTATTGTCTTTCAAGACTGTTCAGATTTTGATAAAGGCGGGTTGACACGGTCCAAGTAGTGTCCGATTAATCTTGGACCGAGCTTAGGGATCCAAGTTTTACACGGTCCAAGTTGGGGCTCAATTGGTTCACGTCTACTCGGGACGAGCTTGATAGCCAGCTAGTGCACTCGGATTGAATTGTTAAACGTAGATCCAGTGTTAAATCCTTTCAAATCAAAATTCGTATCCGAGAGAATACTGTATCTTCATCTGACTAACTCGAACCCGAGGTGTTTACATAGGCCTACAAGCTACTCAGATGCATTGTTGTTGCGACCCGAGTAGCGTCCGAGTTATGTGCGGGCAGTGTCCAAGTTAACTCGGCCCGAGAATATTCGCACACTACTCGGACCGTGTCAACCCGCCTCAACAAAACCTGTGTTTGGTTTTTTAGAGGATTTAAAAATTATGTTTTGACATTAAGAACAGAAGTCTACTTAGGTCTACTTGGCTGCTAGCTCTACTTTTTTTGCACGTGTATATTCACGGTTTTTCGATATTGCACGTCGTTGACTGTCCGGTTATGGTTTTTATGTTATGTGTTTGTCTATCATAAATGTGTGCGTGTACGTGTGTGATTTGATGTTTTATAAACTTTCGACAACGTTGTTATCATGACAGCTGTGACTGACAACGTGATCATGACACAAATGTGTTTAAACCTAGGTCGTACTATCGGCTAAACACTGGACTGAGACGGAACAGGTAATTTAAAACCATATACTATAATCCCATCAGTCCAGGGGCGAATATCCCCACTTATATCTATCAAACTTACATGCCTGTAAAAATGAATAAAATAACTATATATATTTTATATTCTAGCTCAATATGTATGTTTTAACATAAATTTATTAATTAATAACAGTGTCAAAAGAAAAAGTTTCATTTCAATATTAATAATTGAATGGAATCAGCTGTCCTAAAAATACACGGCGTCCGAACATGAGTTTTGAAAACTCCCACACAAAGATCAGCTCCCGTCTTCCATGATCCCAGACGACTGAGGTAGTGTTGAAAAAGGTGCAACGTGAGTTCCCTTATCGTTTCGTGAATTAAAAACCAGTTTTAAAATAGATATATCACCAAAACAAGTTAACAGCCATTCCATGACAAAATGAGCCACAGTGTAAAAAAATAAAAAATTATTTTTGCTAATTCAACAAACATTTTTGAAAAGTAAAATATCTTAAGTTTCATTAACTGAAAGAGTTATTTTGATATTTTACTTCTTTCTTTGGTTTCGCGCCGACTAATTGTTGCCTTCTGGGAAGTGGTGAGAGCAGGGAAATTTAGCTCATTTTACAACAATGCTAGTAATGTTGGCAGTAAGCTTATGCCATTGAGATTTGTACCAAACTACAGCTTGGCTCTTCTTCTACACAGGGATATTTTTCATTAAGATAAGAAATTATAATTTATTCCACAGTAATTAAGATGAATGTGAAGCGCTCTCTGTAACACCCGTTACCAAAATAATACAAAAGTTTTTATAGTGGCAATGGTTTTACACCTTGCTTCTTCAGTTTCTCTGAGAGTGAGGTTATGTTCAATCTTAACCCTATGATATCAATTTAATTAGGCAAAATTGATTTTTTATGATAAAAATGTGGTAACGGGTGTTACACGGTACTTTTCCTTAAGTAATATTGGAGTTTTCATATTTTCAAACTATTTCCTGTACTTCATATCTTAACCTAAACACAATGAAAATGTTAACAAGTGCATTTAATATTATTTCATTAGGGTTTTAATAGTAAATCGTTTTTGATTACCCCTCGACAAAGTTTTTACTATATAAAAGGGTTATTTTTATTGGAAGGTGAAATTAAAGATATCTTATTTGGAAGTTTGTATTAACATGTTACTTAATCAGTATATCTGATTAGGGTCATTTTTGCCATTTTATTATTAGTTCCGTAAAGTTGCCTGAACCATTTAGGGCAATATGCAAAGCCCATTTGACTTTAAAACCTAACTTAACCTATCTGTAGACTAACCGTGGCTATTTGGTAATTTATGTATCGTCCTGTGCGGTAGGTCCCAGGGCCTACTTCTATAGAAATGAACCTTTTTTTCTATTAAAACAGGAAATGACATCGTTTCTGATGTGACAGTGTGCGCACCTTCCTCCCTAAGCTTAATCCCAGAAAATTGAAACCTTTTTAATTGATCGGGTGTTTAAATTAACTGAGATTGGGAGCCTAAAAAGAATCATAATTTATTTGATTCAGAATCGTAATTTATCAAAATTAACAGAGATTTTGACAAATATTATCAGAAATTTGAGGAGTCCTTTATTATAGATATTTTTTAACAAGGCCTTAAATGAAAGTAATCTGGCACCAGTAATTGCAACTGTATCTTGCACCAGTAATTGCAACTGTATCTTGCACCAGTAATTGCAACTGTATCTTGCACCAGTAATTGCAACTGTATCTTTTTTTCAGTTTGTATAAATGTAGTGGAGCGATTTAGTAACGGACTAACAGATGAACAGAAGTCAAGTCAACGAACCATAGAAGATGAATTTAGGAAGTTTTGCAAAACTGTAAAAGATGACAAGGAAGACAGATTTGTAAGTATCCCAATAATACCTACTATAATTTACTAAACCAACTTTAAATCTACTATATTTCAGATAATACGCCATATCATTATAAGACCTAGTGGAACTTAAATAATTCAATGGTCAAAGGGCATGTAAAAACTTTGACTAACATTACAAATAGGCCTATTGGGAATTGCAAATGTCATCAATGAATTGTGGAAAATTTTTAAATCTTCAATTTTTATTCGGATGTCTTCTTTTAAAAAGTGTAAATCACCCCCTCATCTATTTAGGGGTACCTATCTAAGTTACAGAATTGTTTCAATGTAAGAGGACCTCCTAAATGCGCAATAATTTAACATATATAACAGTATTTTTAATTTGTCATGAACACTTATTAAAAGCATTTTTAAGTATTAAAGGCTTTTTTACATTTTATGCTGTTACTAATTAAATACTGTATATTTTACCTGATGCCTGTCAGTGGAAGCAGTGAGATGGGTCACCAGAGGGATGACCCCCAAAATGTTCTAATGAAATAATGAAATAATGAAATAATGAATAATGAAACAATAATGAAAGGTGTTTATTGTTTCTTTAATTTTCCAAGGCTATTGACAATTAGTGGATACAACAATAACAATACTCATAAGATAAGAATTGGTTCTAAATTGGAGGGCCATTCTTAAAGTAACCTCTCGTAGATGGATAGAAAAAAGAATTAAGGCGTGTACACTTCTCAGCATTTGGTTAGACCCAGCAGGAGTCTGTCCATGTGGCATGGAGGTCTATATGGCTGTTTAACATTCTCTAACGAGTGAATAAACTATCCAAGGGAGTTTGCTTCTAAAAGCTGGAGACAAGCAAATGATGGTGAGTGGTAGGCCTACTGTCAAGTCTTTGGGTGTGGTACTTCCACCCATAGTTTAACAACGACCCACCCTGTGGCCACAAACACTAGCTGTTCCAGCTCCCGAGGTGAAATTCAAGGCACACATGAGATATGCTTATATGTCAATTTTCTTAAGTGCTGAATTAAATTTTCCTCCTGAGTTTTTAAGAAATAGAATATATTAATTATATTGATTTTTAGTTAGGGCAATCACCAGGAATTGATTAGGAAATGTATAGGAAAGCAGGCTTGCCTTGAAACTAAGCCTACAGAACATACAAAAAGTTTGTGTTAAACCATTTGTGTTTTGTGGACTTATTTTCAAGGTAAGCCTGCTTTCCTATACATTTCCTAATCAGATTATATTAATTGGATTACTTAGATCAATTACTTAAATAAATTAGATTACCTTATTAATGTTAATAAGGTACCCGAAATTTGATTATCCTATTTACGGTGGAAATTTCATAAATATATTTAGATTAATGTGATCTATGTATTAAAAATCAAGATTGAAATGGAAATGATAGAAATAAAATATTTTCTCTTGAGGAATCATTGAAACTTATTTAAAAGGTAATAAAGTGATTGCATTAAATATTGCAGTTAATGGAAAATATTTCAATTAATTTATATTTTCAGTGCTACTATGTGGGTGGAAAGGAAGACTCAGCTACAGGAATCCTAGGAGATTTGTCATGGCCGATTAAATCGTCAATGCCAGCTGATGTCGTGTGCTCCAAACTGAACAAGAAAGATTCGCAGCTTTGCGCATTGAGATATGGTACGTTAAAAAATTATGCAATGATGTTATTGTTCTCCACATTAAAGTTTGTTTATATGAACTATTTGAGCCAGGAGACCTAATCGGATTCATGATAATTTGAATTAACTGAACATTGCTTGGAATGCTCTTAATGTTCTTTGAGTTATTAAGAGTATTCTTATTATTAATTTTTGTAATCAACATTTAATTAACATACAGTACCTATTATTATTCAGTTACAAAACAAATCAAATCATTAATCAGGAGAAAAACACCGGCACAAATCTGATATTTCTTAAACTCAAAACAATTAAAACCCTCGTTATAAACTTTAGCAACCAGAGCCCTCATATAATTTTTCCTTCCTAAAATGAACAATAAGTTAGTAAAAGCAGTTAGGTTATCAGTTGAGTTCAGTCTGTGCTGGTAATGTGATACTACGCTTGGTTTCCAAACCAACAACAAACATGATGTTAGCATATTCAAAAAACAAAATGTGCTTAAGATGTTAGACCCGGACATTTCCTCCTATTGAGCCTCTTAAAAACACCCCAAGGTTTGATCTCCAAATCCAATCTGCAAATCGCGAACTTACCAAGTTTTGATATGATGTGCGTTAGCGAAACTCATTTATCTCAAAACATACAAATATTGTTTTTGCACTGTTCAGTACTATGAGAAGATGACAATTCTGTATTGGTATTTAGTTAGAGTTGTCATAATTTTGTTGGGTGCATTTGGGACACTTCTTCCCAAGGACTTTAAACCCTCATTTAACAGTCATCTCCCCCCCCTTCAACCCCTGACGATGACGAAAGATACAATTGTATTTTTTAAGCTTAGTACTGATATTTGAACAAAACTGCCAAAAAATGTTGAGCAAATTTTATATCCATGCTGAACAGTTTAGATACAACGAAAATCTATGCAAATATTTTAAACTAGCTAGATCAATTAATTACGATAAAATATATTTCTATTTATATATTAGAAACACCAGGTGGTAGCTGGAATCTACTACCTGTCATCCTAATAAATTTGCTTATTGCAAATTGAAAAATGATTCCCATCCTACCTATACTTCGACGGTTCTCCCGGGGGTTTGCGGAATTCTCAGGATATAAATATTTCGCAAATTTCAAATGAATATTTTATAAGTTAAAATTATTTTTTAGAATTTTCAAAACAATGTTAACTACCAATAGAAATTTGGGATAATTGCGCGTCCCAAGAGCCTTTTTTGGGAGACCGGGACTCAGGCCAAATAAGGTGACATTCCCAAAAATACGGGACTTGTGGCAACCCTATACGTAGCAATAGAATATTGTAATTTTTAATCAATTAAGGACTATGTTTCACATAATATTTTAAAGAGGGTCATCTGCTGCATTCTGACGATATCTTCGGCAATATTGGAGACGATCATACCACAATATTCTTTTTATCCGGTGAATCAAAATTATATTAATTTCTTGCTATTTGACACTGATCTCTCCCACATTAATCTGGATCTAAGGTGTGTTTAATTTCATGTCTTAGTTGATCAATTTAATTTTTGTCGCCAACTTTTTTTATTACAATAACCTTGCAATAAATGTTGTGTTATTTTTTAGAGAAAGAAATTGATCTAAATGCAGTTGACCTGAAAAAACTGAAAGTAAGAGACTTAAAGAAGATCTTAAATAAGTGGAATGAAGGCTGTGATGGTTGTATAGAGAAAACGGACTACATCAAACGCATTGAAGAATTGAAATCAAAGTACGTGAGAGAAGATCTTTAAGTGTGTTCCCGGTGCTGTACAGACTGAATCTAACTTATTTATTATCAAGACATATTTTTAAGTCTTTTGTTACAATAAAACTTAAAGTATTTAAATAAAGTGTTAAGACTGATTTTCCTCGAATTTTTCAGTTTCCTCAGTTTCTAAGAAATAATCTACAGTATACTCCCTCTAATTCAGACACCACAGAACCAGAACCTTGTACAAACTATCTGAAAAAACCTCAACATCTTATTTTTTTAAATATTATATAACCGTAGCATAAATACTGACTAACCAAAAGATTGCCAAAAATGTAAAAATTATATTCACCCACCACAGACATGATTGTCAACTCTAAAGTGAGGTGATTGATTATCATGTAAAAAAGCTCACGTGTAAAAAATTAATGCTGTTAAAATTGTTGAGATACATTCTGGTATGCAAAACCATGTGTCTGCCAGGAAGCCGTCCGAACTACCTTATTTCGAACGAGAGGAAGTCTACTGTGCATCATTAACACTTAAGTCTAAAAAAAAAAAATAAATTCTAAAATCTGTACCTGTTAAAAATACCCCCGTCGCAGCAACCCTGCGTACTCAGCGAATTTCCGATTACAAAATATCCAGTAATTAATCTATTATTACGAAAAAAAGAAAAACAAGTGATATATTTATATATTAAAATAATATATTAAAGCTTGTTTTACAAAAACTTTGTAAAAAAATATTGGTAAATGACTTAGATGAAAGAACACAAATATTTCATATAATAAAATAGACAAGAATGTTTATTTTTTAAATTATACTAACATATAATTGTTAAAAAAAAACAAAATTCTATTAAATACATTGATAAACTGAGAAATCACTCAAAGTGATTCCTTGAAAACCTCAGTAGAGAGTTAATATGAAATTGGGTAAGCTAACATTCTGCTGCCCTGATACTATAAATACGGGGAAAAAATGCATGGCAATATCTCGGAGACCAGATGGACTTAGAGAAATGATTAAAAATACCAAATTGTTTGTTTTTTCGAGCTAAATCCAATGGTGCAAACAATGATTGGATAAATATAATTTTTAAATTTGAAAAACTCAAAAAAACCCATTTTTGGGGGGTAAAATGGGGCCTTTACCCCACTTTGGATATGTCGATCTGGCTGGTTTACGAACTCGTCCAAGAGAATCTAGTTTTACATGTCTGTACCAAATTTTGTTACGATCAGAGGATATTTATGAGAGTTATCGTGCTAACAAAACTCAAAAAATGAAAATTATATTTCCCATATAAGCCCATGTTAAATTTTGAAACAAATCGTGAATTTTGCATGTAAAAATGCGTTTTCACAATAAACTCACTTCATACCCAGAAAGTACACATAAAAAGCTGTAAATCAATATAAATATTAATATGATTGCTGAGGTTACCCCGAACGGATATTTTTTGTCCATTCTGTTCTGTTAAAACGACGGTAATAGCTTATTTCTAAAGAAATTCGCTAAAAATCAAAACAGAACATGAGACTCAAGATAGAATTATATTTACTAGTATAGCTCAACCGTGCAATTTTAGAGACCTTTATCCTTGAGGCATATGGTTGAAATACAGTAAACTATCAATTTTTTAGCGAATTTTCTTACAGGAATAAGCTATTACCGTAGGTCTCATGGTAAGACCTAAGCCCGAGACCATGTTAACTTTTCATTTTGGGGCCCCCAGAAGCAAAAAACACTATTCGTTTGAATTTTTATATATAGATCTATATATATATATATATATATATAAAACATGATGCACACGATCTATATATATATATATATATATATATATATATGTCTTTACAAAATGATTTGGATATTATTTCAAATTGGTTAGTTAAGAATAAATTATTAATTAATATTAGTAAGACAAAGGCTATAGTTTTTTCCCAATGAGAAGTAGATAAATCTAATTTAAGGTTGATGTGTCATGTCCACGGATGTTTGTACGAATGCAAATGTGAATATATAGAATTAGTAGACAAAGTAAAATATCTGGGACTTGTAATTGATTTTAAATTAAAATGGAATTTTCATATTGGAAGTTTAAATTTAAAGTTAAGGAAAATTAATTACTTGCTCTATTATTTAAGGGACTTTGTAAAAGAGGATTGTTTAAAAAGACTCTATGTGGCATGGTTTCAAGCAACCGTCAGTTAGGGAATCGTACATTGGGGTGGAACATATCCTACCATTTTAAGTACAATTGTAAATACTCAGAGATTTGCTGTTCGAAACATTGCTAAAATTAGAAAATTTGATCCTGTATCTCATTGTTTTAAAGAATTTGATATTTTAGATTTAAATCAGCTGTATAGATATAACATAATTATGTTCTGTATAAGAAACATTAATATATTTGAAACTAAGACATTTGCTTGCAACACCAGGCAGTCAAGAAATTATGAACTGGTAGTCCCCAACTTTAACAGACAAATGAGTAGGAACCAGTTTTGCTTTGCAGGACCAACCCTGTTCAACAAGTGCTCCAGTAGGGTTATAGATATTTTAGGAAATATTGTGACATATTCCACATTAAAGAAAAGCATAAGATCCCTGATAACTGAATTTGCTTAACTCAACAAATTTTTATAAAAACTAAATAAATGTCCAAATTATTACGGTTTGTTATTAGAGATGTTTATTCCTGTTAAAATGTTAAATGTTTTGTTGATCTACTATATATTTGTCAAATACCACTCAGTGGAAACATCGTACAGCCCAAACTACTTGACCTAGAACCTTGAAACTTTGCATGGATGTTCCTCTTAGGGCGTAGACATCCGCTAAGAACGGATTTTACAAAATTCGTAGTATAAAGGGGTTTTTGGCGAGGCCGAAGTTCTCAAATTTTCCCATTTAAAAGTATGTTGGACGATTTTTGTTTACATTTTTAATGTTCATAAAACAATCAGCTGGTAGTTAGCTTCGGAAATGTATACGTTGTTACAGATGATAATAAAGTGATTTCTTTGATCATGGCTTCATTGATTTTTGTTGATTTGTTTCAAGGACATAATTGTGTACTATATAACAGTTACATTTAGTTTAGATAAAATCCACCATTAATTAGTTAAGTGGCACCATCTATATTTCGGCAGCGGGAGTTAGCAGTTTTAAACGTGAAGAGCATTCTGCCTTTTGTGGCTGAGACTAAATCCCGGTAAGATGGAAAGAGAAAAGAACAGTGGTTTTTCAGTCACAAATAGAATGTGTTGAAATGATATGATTCTTTGATCTACTTATGTAAAAATTTATAAATTATACAAATCCCTGATTGTAAGTTATATTTTTACTATCTTTTCTACTGTATTCTTGTCAAGTACCACTGACCTATCCTATGTACAGCCAAAACTACTTAACCTAGAACCTTGAAAATTTGCATGGACGTTCCTTACAGAGTGTTGACATTCACCAAGAACGGATTTTTTAAATTCGAGGTTTTTAGAGGTTTTTCGTGGAGCTGAAGCTTTGAAAATGCCCCATGTTAATGTAATGGATGATCTTTTGTTTAAATTTCCAATTTCATTCAATCAAGCATATTAGCTTCACAAACGGATACGTTGTTACAGCTGATTTATAATTTGATTCCTTTTATCATGGTTTTATGGTTGTTTTGATGATTTTGTTAGATTATTCGTACTATATAAAAGTTACATTTGGTTTAGTTTCGTACCTTATACGTTCAATCATAAGCTCATTATGTGGTACCATCTTTTTAGGCAGCGGGAGCTATAGTTATTTCCTTAGGCCGTCCTTCATGTTTTTAATTACAATCATGCCAGTTACAATAATTTGGCAAATTCCTTTTTCATCTAATTCGACGGTGTCCCGGCTTTTCACGGAAAAATAAATGCTGCAATCAGTGGTTGATCTTAAATTATTCCTACCCGTCCATATTTTAAGTTAAAAACTAAGTGAATCGAGTTTGAAATTCTGCCCACGGATAGCACCATAACTGTTTCGAACATTCAGCCCTTTACTGTACTTAATTGATGCCCTACTAGGCAATCCAGGGACGTAATGGTAAATCTACAAGGAAGTACCTTAAAATCGACACATTTGGTGTTAAAATCGGTCCGGCCGTTTTCGAGTTATAACGGTGAAAAGAAAACCTTCACTATCTACTGTGGTATCCTACATCCTACTATGGTATCTACATTTTATCCTACATTCCGCCATAAAACAAACATATCTCTACATGACATATTCCTTGATATGAATATTTTCTATTCAGTCCTCTAGATTCTTCATATCAAGGTTAGACGATAATTTTTATTGTGAGCGAAGCCACGGGTTCTGCTAGTAATTTATAAATTTTAAATGCTAACTAGTGGCTTTAAGGGGCTAAAAGCCCCTAATGAGGGAAAATTCAATTAATCCTTATTTATTATAGTGCAAAATACCTTCATAGCAAACTGAATCTACCTTATATTGATATCAAGCTTTCCACATGGTTTTCAATCAAATATCAGCATCACATGTTTTATGTAAACAAAGCAGACATTTTTAGACCCCAATGCTTTTTAAATGGCAGATATTTTACGTCATTTCTCGTTTTATGGTGAATTTCAAACAATTTTATTATTTTTCCCGCCATAACGGAATAAAGACCTTTAATTTGAGCCCTCTCCCATCTTTCTACGACTTACCAGATGCCCACAATTTTGACGCAAAGAATCGCCTTACGAAATTAAATATATGATTGTTATTAATTATTTTGTTATTAATTATTTTGTTATTAATTGTTTGTTATTAATTGTTTGTTATTGGTTGTTTGGTTGATATTTACAAATATTTATCTGTATTATATTTTTTTATTTGAGTAAATTTATTGGATGTTACATAAATGCTTGTAAAGTTAACTATATAGTTTAAGTTGAATATATAAATGGACTGACCTCAATGCACTGCAACTATTATAATATGAAGTATGTGATATTTCTTGCCCCACGCGTGCGGTTTGCACTTGGGGTTATGTTTGTAATAATTGTATTTATTTATCTTGAGAAATAAAGTATTTTGAATTGAATTGAATGTCTGTTAACACGATAGCGCCCGTAAATATGGTCCGATCTTAATGAAATTTGGTACAGACGTGTAAAGTGGTAATCACTCGGACGAGTTCATGAACCAGCCCGATCGGACCACCGGAAGGGGGGGTAAAGGGGGGTAAACCCCCCAAAAAATGGGGTTTTTGAGTTTTTTGCATAGAAAATTAAAAATTATCCAATTTTTGCTAGCATTATTGAATTCAGCTCAAAAAAACAAACAATTTAGTACTTTAAATCACTGCTCTATGTCCATTGGTTTCCGAGATATTGAAAGTGGTAAACACAGTATGTTGTCCCAATGTTAACCTTATGGGAAATAAGTAAAATTCTATATCTCGCTTATTTCTCAACATATCTTGATAAAACTTGGTAAATGGCTTCTTCTAGTTCAGATCAACTAAATATTGAATTAAAACCACCCATTTTAATATACCCGTAGCAGCAAACCTGCATACTCATTCCCCATGTTAGTTATTCTTATGGAGCTTACAAAAACATGTTGAATCTCGGTATGTTGGATTGAAATATGTTGTTTTGCATTTGAAATTCGCTGAGTATGCAGGTCTGCTGCAACGGGGGTATTTATTCTATCAATAGTTTGCTATTGTTTTATTGTATCAACAGTAACTATCAATAATTTGCGACAGTGGATTTCGGGGGTGTTGAAGAATCAAAATGTCAAACCATAGGCAGTATGTGGGATTTTGCAATAACGAAAGCGTTATAAATAGGTATAGGTTGTACATAACTTACACCTTGTAAATGTATTTTAATACCTTGAACCTTAACTACTGTACACCTAATTTATTGACTATCAATATAGGATCCAATATCTTTGTACAGAATATTTTGTAGTCTTTGAATGTTAGTTTAGTGTCAGCCCGTGTCAAACTCTACAGTGTCAAACTATCTGTAGTACAAGTTTTACTGTATGTATCTATTTATCTGAGATTACTGCACATAGGGATTTATAGGTATAAAGAATTTAGTAACTGGTATATTAGATAAAATCACTTTACTTCATAAACAAAACATTATTTACAATATTCAATCAGTTTTCTTATCGCCAATTTCAAAAACAAACCCCTTTTTCCTTAAATCCTCCTTGGCTTCAATTATTTGCTGAAACAAATAAAACCACAATTAGAAAATCTGTTGACTGAGCAAAGAGTCAACATCCATATCAATGTATGATTTTTATAGCAGCACAAATGCAATCGTGATTAATTTCATTACATCGTCTTAGCTTGAGTGAAGAGTGTGGAAAAAAAGTTAAGCTACTAACATGATTAAATAAGAAAAAAATCTAAAAAATACAATAACTTGACTACCTTATGTGTTCCCATGGCACATCAAGGCCACACCAGGTGTTAAAGTTAAATATTTTACCCTCCTATTAAGTCCTCAAAGCACTATGATCCTCATCTATTCCTTTTATTAATTAAATATGATTGTGCCAAAACCTTACTCAAAAAGCAAGTTTACACTGGTCGATTAGGAGGGTGAGAAGAAAGGCGAGTTAAGTATTTGACGCAACTGTCAACTTGCCCACTGAAAAAAGATGAACGAGTCGACTTGACTGTTCTAAACAATGGGGAATCAGCTGATCCTAGAAACTCGGCCGAGTTCCTCAACCCATATAAACCAGCCTAAAGCCTGGTTTACACATCGACCAGTACAGTGGACAGTAACGCCTTTAAACAAAAGAGAACAACATAATTTTTTCTACTGTCCTTCTGTCTGGTCGTCGTGTAAACAAGGCTTTAAGAGAGGCAAACAACTGTCAGCACACACAGCATTCAGAAGGTTTTCAATGCTCTATAGAGCCATAATATAACCATAAAAGCCCTTATATCAATAGAAAATTTCTCACACAACTTAACTGGGCACAAGACAGTAATGTGCCCAGTAAGTTATTGCCCCCACAGAGTTATTCCGTAAGTATTATGATCTGGAGTAATTAGAGAGCTGTTGAGTTGGCTTAAAGTTTCTGCGTGCATGAATGAATTGCTACTAACCAATAAAAAAACATGAGCAGTTGGGGTTTCCTTCTAATTTCATTTAAGTAGGCGTTATAAGAGCTGGTATACTAATTTGGTTAATTTTCTTACCAAAAGCAAAACAGTGTACCACAGCCTAAGAAAAAATACAGTCCCGACACATGTCATATGTTGAAATGCATTTTGTTGTCCGCAGGGTGACACTAGCATTTCAAAGCGGCACGCAAGCACAATTACTAACAAAATTAGACACCATCTGATTGTTATTGTACTTATGTACCAGCCACTAGGATCGCATAGGGTGGATACTCTTTTCATCTGAGCAATGAGACTGTATTTGTTGTTAGACGGTGGATATTGAAACTAACATGGGATTTGCTTGTGGACGAAGTAATTGTGCTTGCGTGCTACCAGGGTTGTGGAGGGGGGGCGACCAACTGACGGGACTATATTTTTTCATAGACTGTGGTAATACTGTACTGTACCATGCTTTTGTTTATTTATTGACATTAGTTTTGTTAGAGAACCTCCTTCAACCTTTTATCATCTGTTTCGGTCGTGCTCGCAGAAAATTTGAACCAACAAGCAAGCTGATTTCTGCTTAGATTTTTTTTTATCCAAGATGATGGCCAAAAATGAGAACACACTGAAAATAAAGTACTCATTACCAAGCAATGTTTGGGGATGGTCTAGGATTAATACTTGAAGAAAAAAAATAGAAAAAAGTCAGGGGGAATTTTATGGGCCACCCTGTTATACTGTATGTCCCAAAAGTCCCGGAATGGTTTAATATCTTTTAAAGTAAGCCAGATATCAAAACAATATTTTGCATACCTTTTGGTACTTAAAAAAAACTACTTTTTGATATATATGTCATTTGTGCCCCTGCCCCCAAAATTGGATTTTGGGGGGGTAGCCCCAAAATTTTAAATGTAAACCCCCATCGTGTGACTGCTTATTTTAAAGGGCTTGTTAAAAGAAACCGCAAACCGGAGGTCGATATCATAATCCAGTCCAAAATGGCAGCCATAGAAAAATTAAAAAATGCTGTCGTCAATTAAAATTGAGTATTTTCTGTGTTCGGCAATTCACATTTAAATCGAATAAGAACCACCAGAACACATATTAACTACTTAAAAGATACAAAAATAATAATTTCTTGTTGTCAACATCAAGGCACAACCCTCCAAAATGGTTTTGGGGGGTGGGGGTTTTTCCAACCAATTCCAATATCAGCTCACATTGTATGACCACTCGTTTTAATATGCTGAATGAGTAAAAAAAATAAGCCAAAGCTTGTTTTAATTTTTTTTAAATAGTTATTTTTGTGACAAATATTTGGTACTTCTTGTAAGTGGGTTTTTCTAAAAGTTAACGCATAGGCGATCCTCCGCAGGTATAGACCTTTGCCGCTGAGCCAAAGGTCGCATTAAGGCGGATATCTTTTAGTATGTTAGTTAAATAATTTTGACACAAACAAAATTCTTTTATTTATTACAAGTAAGGTAACTTTTTTGAAATTTAATTAAAACAAGCTTTGGCTTATTTTTTATTCAGCAAATTAAAATGAGTGGTCATACGATGTAAGTTGATATTGGAATTGGTTGGACAAACCCCCAACCCCCCAAAACCATTTTGGAGGGTTGAGCCTTGATGATGACAACAAGAAATTATTATTTTTGTATCTTTTAAGTATTTAAAATGTGTTCTGGTGGTTCTTATTCGATTTAAATGTGAATTGCCAAACACAGAAAATACTCAATTTCAATTTACGGACTGCATTTTTTAATTTTTGAATGGCTGCCATTTTGGACTGGAGCATGATAGACAACAGACAATAGACAATAATTCTTTATTTACATTATTCATTGAGAACAGTAAATGTGTCACTAAAACTAATACAAAAGATACAAAGGTCTGTGTTTTTTAAAGTTCTGCCTCCAGTTTTCAAACTCATCCACTGTGTTAGCTGATGTAACCATGTGATAAGGTTTTTTCTTAACTTCTTCTCACATTGGACATTTTTCACTTTTTCCGGCAGGATGTTGAGGAATTTTCTCCCAGATATGACGGTTGTTTTTCATAGAGTGTGAGATGATGGATCTTAAGTACTGTGTTGTTGGCTCTTCTAGTGTTATAATTATGTGTGTCAGTTCCTCTCTGCAGGTTTTGTCTTTTAGCAAACAATTTAGTTTCTAGGATGAAAAGGCTCACTACAGTTAACACCTTTAGTTGTTTAAAGGCAGTGCGGCATGATTCTCTAGGTCCAAGGCAGGCTAGAATTCGAACTGCCTTTTTTTTAGAACTAGGATCCTTTTTGTGTTTGTTCTAGTGGAATTTCCCCACACCGCTATCCCATATCGGACATGGGATTCAAAGAGAGCAAAGTATGCTGCTTTTGTAGTTTCATCACTAGATATGTGTCTTAGCCTCCGTAGCACATACAGAGCTGAGCTGAGTTTACTGCACAACTTGTCTAGGTGTTCAGACCAGGAAAGTTTATCATCTATTACTAATCCTAAATATCTTACTTGTGACACTTGCATCACATCTAGCAGTCCTGCTACTTCTTCTCTTTTTTTCCCGATGATAATTTGGTGGCTCTTTTTCTCATTCAGTACCAGACTGTTAGCATGACAATACTGTTGTGCCATTCCCAAAGCAATATAAGATTGTATTTCCAGATCAATGGGATTTTTATTTTTGAGCAACAGTTTGGTATCGTCAGCATACATGATTGTACTGCAGTGGTCTTCGAGGTAGCGAGGAAGATCACTTGTGAAGATTATGTACAAAGCAGGCCCCAGGACTGAGCCTTGGGGAACTCCCGATTTGATTATTGCTGGTTTGGAGGTGGTTTCCACGAAGACATCTGTTTTTAAGTTCTTGACCTCTACTGCTTGGGATCTGTTAGTTAAGTAGCTTTTAAACCATTCTGCTGCAGTGCCCCTCACTCACATGTTCTTTAGTTTTTTAAGAAGGAAGTCATGACTGATGCAGTCAAAAGCTTTGCTATAATCTAGGAAAACTGTGGTGGTTGTGTCGCCTTCTTCAATGGCTTTTATGATGTTTTCTATTATGGTTATGATGGCGGTATTTGTTGATTTACTTGCTGTAAAGCCATGCTGTTCTTCTGCCAGTAGTTGATGTTGTGAGAGATGCTGCAGTAGTCGTGTGAAAACAATTTTTTCAATTATTTTTGAGAAGGTAGAGAGGAGTGATATTGGTCTATAATTTTGGGTTTCAGTTAAGTCACCTTGTTTAAATTTTGGATACACTTTGGCGATTTTGAGATTGACTCAAAATTTTGCAAATGACTTGTTTATAATATTTGTTAGTGGATGTATCAGCTCGCTTTCACAGTGCTTAACAACCTTAGATGGAACACCATCAAAGCCACTTGAGTTTTTTGATTTGAGTGACTTCATAGTTTTGCTAACTTCACTTGGAGTTGTTGGCCAGAGTACTAGATCTTCTTGTACTCATGTGCAGCTTCTGCAATCTTTGCTTTACAATTGGATATCTGCGCTAAGATGTTGGTGCTAGCATTAATGAAGTAGCAGTTTAAGCCCTCAGCCACTTTTTGGGGATCGCCTGTAACTCTGTTGTCTATCTTTAGCTTAACAAGCTCATACTTTGGACGTTTACGGTATCGACCTCCGGTTTGCAGCATTGTGTTTCTTTTAACAAACCCTTTAAAATAAGCAGTCACTTGATGGGGGTTTACATTTAAAATTTTGGGGCTACCCCCCCCCCCCAAAATCCAATTTTGGGGGGCAGGGGCAGAAGTGACACATACATCAAAAAGTAGTTTTTTTCGTACTAAAAGGTATGCAAAATATTGTTTTGATATCTGGCTTACTTTAAAAGATATTAAACCGTTCCGGGACTTTTGGGACACACAGTATAATCAGTAGCCATTTCAAGTAAGTACCATTCGCAAACTTCTAAGTAGCAAGATTGCTTTCCAGGGGTTGTTACCACAGAAAACCTATCCTCAGTCAGCTGATTTAGAGTGAACAACAGTTAGAGCCATAATTAACTGGGATGTGTTATTTGAACCCTTAGGAGCAGTGTTGCCTTTTGAAGGGATCCCCTGTAAAACAATCTGTGACAAAATTTCAAAATCGGTGATATTCAGTGAAGAAGGTTCTATAGGACACAAGCTACACCATGATGTATTTTGTTTTGAAGATATTTGAGTGGCAGCCCTGATTTTGTCTGTCAAAGTTGGCACGATTCACAGGACTCCTCGAACTTTCTGGGGATACTGTTCTATTTGCCGAAATATAGACTCCCCACCGGTCGTTGCGATGTCACCCAGCGACCAAAATCGTATAAATAAAAATAAAAGATGAAAAGTAAATATTGGAAAGTGGAAGGATAAGACGAGGATGGAATAAAGAAACGCTGGATTTCCTAGATTTCAAAAACTAAAAAGCCAAGGCCTGGAAAATTCTCCCAAAAGAGAGGAATAGAATAACGTTTTAAAATGATGTATCACGTTATGTAACAACATTATGTTTTTTTTTCTTTTACATCAATACATTTTTTAAATTCAGTTTTATTTTTGTGTATGTTGGCATTCCTACATTCTCTGATGTTTTCTTCTAAAGCAGAAGAGCAGTCCCCCAGAGAACGTTTCAAACGCCAGTCGTTTAGAACATTATAAACACAAAAAAACAAGCCTAAGTAAAAATTTAATAATTCTTAATGCAAGTAAAAATTTAATATGATGCTACCTTATGATGTTATAAATAGGGTTATCAAAAAAATATACATAATTATAAGTTCCAACCTTCAAAAAAGATTATTCAACTTTCAACACTTGATTACTCAAAACTAGGTTTTTGCCGCTTAGAACGTTTTACGGGGGAGCCCTTCATTTATTGCACGCTGTCTAGTTACTGAAGATGGCTATGACATAATCCAGCTTAATTAAGGTGTTGTCTTACCTGCTGTAACTCTTTTGCAGCGTCTTCACAGTCGTTGAAAGTGTAAACTCGCCATAACACAACAGAAGCTGCATAAACCTAGAAGTGAAACAAATATTTTATAATTAGACACTCCAAAGAGTCTTTGAAAACTATAATCGATGGCACTAAATATGGCGGGTGAGTGAGTGTGCTGCTGGCAAAATTATAGTTTATTATTTGTTTGGGTACTTAATCGACTATATATGATCATATGTTAAATAAACACAAATTTACATGTAAAAGACCCTGAAGAATGTAAACAAAGTTTTACAGGTCGACAAAACTATTTCATTCAGTCATTTCAGCTGAGGTTTAGCAGGTAATCTGATGAGTTTACAATTTTTGCCGCCCACCCTAGTTCATGCACTCTACTCTCGTGATACTCTTTAACTAAGCTAAAAAAGTATGTTATTTATTTTGATTCATAACAGTTCAATATAAATGATTTTTAAACTTTAAGTAAATATACTGCATACAATAGTAGTTTTGCTTAAAAATCAAATGGCATAAATTCAACAAATATATACCTAACATTATTTGTTGCATTACTTGTTCTTCGCAGGATTCCACTGCTATCCTGACCTGTGATAGTGACAAGTTGCTGGCCAGTTTAACTTTGATTTTATTATATTAGCCTATATATTGATTTTTATATTTAGGCCTAAATTTTAACAGTGATATAATCGTATGATATTTATAAAATTATTTCAGTTATTGGTTAATATTGATGCTTCTTCATTTTGGTTGATTTTCAGAACATTACATCAATTGAGACAAAGATATGATATGTTGATAATTTATATCGATTAACGAGACTTTGCGGAGTATAGTTCAGAAATAACTAAAGTGATCTTCACCCTAGTTTATTATATTGAGAAGTTCAGTTGACTCACCTTAAAACCTTTACAAAACATGTAAAAAATAATCAGTAGGTAAACATAACCTTTAAAAGCAGGGGATCAGATATGAAACTCGTACCAAGATATTTTAACTTATATCGACAATGGGTGGTTCTGCACATATCAATCCCAGTTCCTTCCGAGTTCTTCAGTTAGTGAGATTAGGTGTCATCTCTCTGCAAAATTGTGTACTAACTTATGACTTGTTTTTGTATGAGCCAAAGTGTGAGTCACAGAGAGTGTGATTCATGCTGTGAAATTTGGTGGAAACAGTTGTAGGCTTTTAAAATGAAGTAGCTCAACTTGTACAATTTTATCTTAACTTCAAATACAACCAACTAGAACTAACTGGGACTACCCTGAAGTCTACAGGTAGCAAAACAATGATGACTCTTGAGAAAGGATCAAAATACAAAACACAACTTTTGGGGACCATTACTTGTTCTGTTTTAACAAAATCATAACGCAACTACACTTACCCCAAAAACTCCAATTACTATTACTGGCATAGCAAACACAACGGGCATCCACTCATTAATAAGTGAGGACTGAAATACATTTGTTACAAGTGATAACCATAACCCTAAAAACAGAAAACCTGCTAGTAACCACTCTAACAACTTAGTCATATTTAACCGATTACTGATTAAATGTATATTTAATAATTAATTTAGATAAATGTTTATTAATTTCCAACCCGAATTCATAACATAACCTCAATCAATACTGCGTTGACGTAACCTTGTTTTGAAGTTTAGAGACTGAATCGTATTGGAATTGGAATGGTTCAATTCCTTCGATTTGTTGTTTTTCTAGTTTCTGTTGGCAGGCTTAGCAAGAGCTATGCAGCACCATGGTAAATTTAATTCCTAGTCTGATAACAACAGTTTCGCTGTTACAAGTTTTAATAGTATGATGATTTATTCCAATTTTGAGTTTACACTATTGAACAGTGGCGTCACTTTCACTAGCTTGGAAGTGGCGCAAAAAGCGTTCCGTGTAAAAACGTCAAATAACCTGCCACTTTTGGTGGACGTCACTTGCTTAAAGTAGCAACTCATTAAAGCTAAGTTTACACTAGCATCTAAAAGTGTCGTCACTTGGACACTCTAATTAACATTGTTGTTATGCCGATACAGGTTTACCAAAAACAGCTGTGTTTACACTTCAATTGTTACAACACCTTATTTATCATTGGAGGGATGCAGTCTTGAGTGGCGACACAAATATTTGTAAAAACAAATATTTGTGTCGCCACTCAGGATCGGACCTAACCAGAAGCGGAATCAATGAAGCGTTAACGATTGAAGAGTAAACACAGCTGTTTTTGGTAAACCTGTATCGGCATAACAACAATGTTAATTAGAGTGTCCAAGTGACGACATTTTTAGATGCTAGTGTAAACTAGGCTTAAAGCCTAGTTTACACTAGCACCTAATTGTGTGTGTATTTGTAATATTTTTTTTACAATTTTTTTACAATAATTGTTTTTACAAATATTTGTGTCGCCACTTAAAACTGCATACCTCCAATGATAAATAAGGTATTGTAACAATTGAAGTGTTCAAACAGCTGTTTTTGGTAATCCTGTATCGGCATAACAACAATGTTAATTAGAGTGTCAATAAGTGACGACACTTTTAGATGCTAGTGTAAACTTAGCTTAAGGTTAACAAGGGACTCGGAGGTGTTGACCAAAGGTCGTTGGTGTTGACACGACTCGCACCACTGAATAGTCAGTAAAAGTGACGCCACTGCTACATGCTTTGTGTAACGCTAGTCTAGCTACACCCTATTACTGAGAGGTTGAGTAACAATTAAGAAAAAATGGCCCATTGATTTTGCCAAGTTAGTGAAGTTATGTAGTAATTCATGAAAAGGGACCTCTTATTAGAATTTTCCTGTTTTGAGTTTTAAATCAGCATTCTGGCTCCCAGCTTTGTATGGTTAACAATTATGTATAATTTATTATTGTACGATTATTTTTGTTTGAGTTATTGGTATCTGAGTTTTATCAAATCAAAGTGGGTAATCTATATTTGGATGTTTTTATCTATGTCTATATCGAGGACCAAAACTGTAAACGTTACATCATTTTTATTACTAGACATAAAGACATGCATTAGGTTTCATAATAAACAATGATCCCGAGAAAATAGATCTTAAATTAACTCTGAAAAATACGCACCGGTATATACCTACCTCTTATATGAAATATTTCAGTGTCCGAGATTGCTTTGAAAATGTAAGCCAAGAACTTTCAACAACGTCGATTTTTTTTGTCAGGGCTTATAAATTACACAGTGAGCTACTGAGGGAGAGCAAGGCACCTATCACTTATTTCACTTATTCTTCTTCTCCTCCGCATTTCTTGAGAACGTGGGAAGGCAACACTTGTTCAGTAGTTCCCCTTCCACCATGTGTTCCTATACTCGGCGACACATAATTATTGAGGACTTAGAAATTACAAAAACAGATGTTTACTTTTAGGCCTCATGGGATACAGCAGTTCAGCTGTTCAAGTCATTCCGAAGGTCTTATTTAATGATAAGACGCGTATGAAGAACGGACTACCCGCAGCAACTCCGTCGGCGGCCATTTGACCCTGGGCACACCGTGGGGAAGATGCTGCAGGGCGGCGACAGCTGGAACTGAGCTGGAGCTGTGGCTGAGTTCGTTCTGTCCGCACTGCGCCAGAAGAGGAGAGACGGGTGTCTGGAGCGACCCCAGAATCGAGGACAGCAAAAGGTTGATTTTCAACTGATGAATCCCAAAAGGTACAGACACCGGTCTGACACTTAAATGGAGCCACGTGGTAAGCTTATTGGAGCGGGTTAGTTCGATGCACTTTATTCAGATGGCGTTGTAAAAGCATGGTTTTCTTCTTCTTCACTGATTCAGCCAATCAGAACGACGATAACGATCTGCTAACCTCCTATTCCGTTTCCCCTGATTTTCTGTCATGACGCGACGTGTACACAACCATAACAAGTTAGAAATAATTTGAGTGTGGGAAAATACCTAAAGTACGTTTGCAGGAAGTTGTTCTAGTGTAAGTTGTTTCGCGAAATACCGTTCTACGTGATTCATATTGTGCTTAAAGTTATTGATGGAAAATAAATACGTAGATGTTTACATAAAAGCACTTAATAAAAATTAACTTAGTGAGTTAATTTTTACTAAGTGCTTTTATGTAAACATCTATGTATTCAATTTCTATCAATCGCTTTAAGCACAATAAGAATCACTCAGTACAATATTTCGCGAAACAACTTGCACCAGCGGCAAACGTACTTAATCAAAACAAATCGGTAAAGTCGTTAAAATTAAAAGTCTAGCAAACAAAACAAGAAAACGAAAATATAAACAAAGCAGACGACGACGATCGATATGTCGCATCGACGACGATCGATATATCGCATCGATCTTTTTAGTTCGTTGCACTTTATTCAGATAG
Source organism: Flexamia atlantica (assembly GCA_035578135.1). NCBI lineage: Eukaryota > Metazoa > Arthropoda > Insecta > Hemiptera > Cicadellidae > Flexamia > Flexamia atlantica. The sequence goes on along the minus strand of JAQJVK010000030.1, from coordinate 861,723 downwards.
CGCTGCTGTTCCCTTACCACCGAGTTAACATGGGAGTGCCATCTCTTTACGAAGTTCATTATTACTCTATGGTACAGAGGCCACACATTGCGATGTTGCAATGAGTAGACGCTCGGGTCGATCGCAATGGATGTGGTGACTGCACGCTAGGTTTTTTAGCAATTCCCGGGTAGGTACACAGGCGCCTCCCCCTTAGCCGCCTCAAGGCGGGGACTAGACATCAGTGCTTTCTACATCACAAAGATGCTGGAGACCTCTGTGCTTCGCTTTGTTCACTGGAGTACATTACATTACATTGCTTGGAATGGCGATCTACCCAGGTAGGTATTTTAAGACAAGTATGAATGACAGATGAGTGAAAGATGATTGTGGTACGATCTTGTAGTCTTATTACTGAATAAGGCCGACATATTCCTTGGACAGAAATGTTAATTAATAGCCCAACAGCCAACGGCAACTAAGGGACCTACATTTTAACGTGGGATCCGAACCACAATTTCCCCGGTTAACAATTTTAGGAACTGGTCTAATTACGAGGACGGTTCTATGAACATAGTGGGAGGCGTAGATGGCCTGCATTACATGTGTGGGTATAAGGTCTCTTTATTTCTCATTTCCAGCGTGGATTAAAGCAAAATAAAAATGATGTTAGTAGATAGCGTATTTCTATGCCATTGGCAGGGCGGGCGGGTGCCAAAAGGGTTGGAGTGGCGATAGTAGATATAAAAATTATGTATAAAGTAGTAGGCTTACCCGCTTTCTCACCTAAACATCTGTAACGTTTAAACTCTAGTGGTATGAACAGTCACCGTCGATAATCGACTCTGTTCAACCTTAACAAAAAAATACGCTTGTCTTCTGAGTGTTATCCTCTTATCGGTGTTTAGTTTCTGCCTTTTTTAAACCCTAATCTTTTCTTGTGACCCCAAAACCATTGCGCCCCTGGCCAAGTGCCAGTTGTTTCCCAGTTGGGTCTGCCTGGCACCATCTGCATGCTTACCCGTGGAACAAGGGACATAACCCTTCAACGGCGGGACAAGGGTGATCTGGCCATTATAAATTATAGTTAATGTTTGTGCTGGGGCAATTTTTAATAAGAGGGAACTATTAATTGTTTATTGTGTGAGAGATAATTATTTATAGTGTGATAAGTAACGAACTTCGAAGTTCTAATTTTTTCCGAGGTTTTACTGAGAAAAAGTAAATAAAGACAGATATACATAAATATATGTAGTAACATATGAATACGTTTCCAGTGCATCATATGGGAAGTAAATGTGTTTATCTTCTTCATAAAATAACGTTTACTCGGTCGTATCTAATTAGACATTTACTTGTAATGATTTAAATATAAAACTATACCTATTTGGATCATAGTTTCTTTTGTAAGGAGATCATGTAAGTAACTTTATCTAGTACATTATAATTTTATATGTAAACAAATAAGCTATGGAGAACCCAGGTTTAAGGTACCGTAACCTAAAAAATAGGGTGATGAACACCCTATAATAAAACATACGAGTAAATAAATAAAGTATTTGATTGAAATCGTAGATTTTTTTCTGTTAAGATTGTTATATTTATTGATTACACAACAAGCCATAAGCTAAAAATAAAAAATATTTTAGTAGTAAAAAATTTACCACCACTAGAAAGCTGAACTTGCACATAAGATTGTAGCTCCAAAACTTGGTTTGCGTCCCGGCTTCCTAGAGCTATAGAATACTGCAACAGGGGAGAGGCAATTTCAAATCAAAAGTGTATTTCGATAAAATAATAATGTATCGAAAAGGTACATAATTATTTATTGTATTTTGTAATTTTAATGTACCCGAAAAGGCACTCTATATATTTGGGGGAATTCAAACGGTAACAAAATACATACGTAGAAAAATCGCCATACAGCTTAATAAAATATCATTAAAACATTCGTACCTTATGTTTTGTAAAATCTATGTCATTCGCATTGAACCTAGTTAGCTTAAATTATTTCACTAAACTATAAAATTAGGTTAATTTTTAATAGATGTTCTATGACTTTGTGATCCATTCAATTAGATTTTTTTGTAGTTAGCTTGGACGACCCCTCAAAACTTGAAATGTTAAAATTACGGTACTTAAATTTTGCCCCTCATTGTATTAAAAAACCCAAACTCAGCACGAAATAAAAGATTTAACTTCCTACTTCTTAACAGTTAGTTGTAACTGAAAATCCTTGTTGTTTGTAAGTCTCTGATGAGTTTCTGATTGTCTATTGGGCGAGGTGTGGAATAGTTGTAACAGTACACGCCTACCTAAATAGATTATTATATATCTTTCAGATAATGCCTCCAAAGACGAAAAAAGGCCGTGGAAAGAAGAAAACGAAACTTGTTATCGATGACATTGATACGACAACATTGAACAGGCCAAAGTTAGAAGAGTTTTGCCAACGTGTGAATAATGAACTCATTGAGGAAATTCAGTACAGCGACTTTCTTAGGATGGAACGTGATAAATTGGTAAGTATGATCGCCATATCGCGAGAAAAGCTGAACATGATCCGATGTAAAAACCGAGACATTGATGATGACATGCGAAATGCAGAAGATAAACATAGAATTACCAGCGCGCAAAACAGGCAAAAGGTTATTCACTTCAAGATTGAGTTAGAAAATAAGTGTTTGTTTACAAAAATTGAATCGAGTGCGGTAATCAGCAGCCAAAGAAAAATCCACGAAGACATTGCCTCTGAGATCATTCGCGATATAGATGAGTTGAAAAGGCAAAAGCTGCAGTTAGAAAATAATTTTCACGCAAAAAAGATTAAGGCTGTAAATCTACATGCAGAAAAAATACATTTAATGAGAGAAGAAGATAAAAATATGCAAATGATATCTGAAGCGAGGAAGGAGAAAATTGTGCGCGAGAAAACTACACAGTTGAAGATTTTATCATCAACACGCTACGATTCATTAGAACGTTTGAAAGACAAATATTACAAAACGTTTGTGGAAAACAATGCGAAGCAAACCATCCATCTGAAACATTATTACAATAAAATTGTTCATCAAAATGAGGGAGTTATACAGCTCATGAAAAGCCGTATTCAGAAAGTAAAAGATTCATTGTGTACACTGGATAACCAATACTCGCATTTAAAAAAAGAAAACCTAAAGCTGGCAGAAGAACTTACGAGGTTAGACTTAGAAAAATGTGCTCTTCAAGGGAAACTGTCACTTGCCAAAAAAAGTAAACGGGAATTGAAAGAAACCAAAGAAGCACTACAATCGAAAAAAAGATTGTTGCAAGATTTAGAAATTGAGAATTACGTTCAAACTATGATAGATGAGAAGAGAGAGGCTGAACAGAGGCAAGAAGACGCAGAACAAACAAGAGCGCTATTCCATTCTGTTTCTAAAACCCAGAGCATAATTCTCGTGATAGAATTAATTGTTCTACATATTTTTAATAAAGTCAGAGAAATTAATGTTAATTTGAGTGAAATTAAAAAGATATATGAAAAGAAAGGAAAGCACAATCATAGTTTGAGGTCAGTTTATGAATGCTTTGATTCTACTCTGGATGTGACCAACTATGAAATTGCAGAATTAGCAGACAAAAGAAACGATCTTCTTCGAACATACAGACGAATTCTCAAAAAATCTGACATACCCTTTGAAAATACGGGATTCAAACCTTTACGTTTTGAAGAAATTTTAACTCAGATTGATAATCCTCAATTCCTTGTAGACGAAAATTATTTAATTGCTTGTCCAACTCGTCCAAACTTATTTGGATATTATATCTATGAATCATGACATGGTGGCCTATATTTGGGACACAATAAAAAAATATGTATTTCATTAATACCTTGATAACTGCCTGCATATAGGAATATAGTACCTTCTACCTAGTTGGTTAACTGATTGTAACTTCGATGTTGGTAACAGTAATTCAATATGTGAAAATATTTAGATACAGCACAGTGTAAAGAATAATATATTATATATTATAATTGTGCGTGGAAATAATTGTATATTATATTGTATTTTTTGCCACCTACACCAACCTGCGTAGATGTAAGATTAATATATTAAGATATTAATCAAGATATTGTTTGAAAATAAAATTATCTATGATTGATGCGTGCGGTTATATCACTGACTTTGACTTTATCGATTAAAATCTAACATATGCATATTAAACCTATTTTATAGTAACCTCTTTTGGATTTTCAGTTTGATTCCTAAACTTGAATTTGTGTTGAACTAAAGTTTAGTTTACCACCTTCATTTCATTGGCCCTACTACTCTAAACTTTGTATCGAACTTCAAAAAAGTTTAGGTGTAAAAGAAGATATAACATATATTTTTACACGATTGATATAATTTCCACAAAGACTAATAAATGCAATGCCCGTGTTGGATTTTTTTGTATATTATATTCAGCTCTGTACCTAATTAATTGTATAATACATTTAAAATACCCCCGTTGCAGCAGACCTGCATACTCAGCGAATTTCAAATGCAAAACAACGTATTTCAAGCAAACATAGCAAGATTTGACATGTTTTGTTAAGCTCCATAAGAATAACATGGGAAATGAGTATGCAGGTTTGCTGCTACAGGTATACTAAAACTGGATGGTTTTAATTCAATATTTAGTAGATCTGAACTAGAAGAAGCCATTTACCAAGTTTTATCAAGATATGTTGAGAAATAAGCGAGATATAGAATTTTACTTATTTCCCATAAGGTTAACATTGGGACAACGTACTGTGTTTACCACTTTCAATATCTCGGTAACCAATGGGCATAGAGCAGTGATTCAAAATACTAAATTATTTGTTTTTTTGAGCTGAATTCAATGGTGCCCACAAAAATTTGATAAATTTTATTTTTCTATGTAAAAAACTCGAAAACCCCATTTTTGGGGGGGTTTATCCCCTTTTACCCCCCCTTCCGGTGGTCCGATCGGGCTGGTTCACGAACTCGTCCAATTGATTACCACTTTACATGTCCGTACCAAATTTCATAAAGATCGGACCATTTTTGTGGCCGCTATCGTGCTAACAGACACATATATATATAAATTCGAACGAATAGTGTTTTTTGCTTCTGGGGGCCCCAAAACGAAAAGTTATAGTGGTCCCGAGCTTAGGTCTTACCATGAGACCTACGGTAATAGCTTCTTCCCTATAGGGGAAATTCGCTAAAAGAAGGATTTAAAAAGAAGCTTGGATATTTCTACAATGCACGAACAACTCTGAGATTTAGAACTAACCAAAGGGGTAATGTGACAGTGTGCGCTTAATGTTGTCGACAAACGTCTTAATTACCAATCCTCATTCAGATAACGACACCTCGTTAGCCCCAGAGAATTACACAGTGAACGCAGTGATGATTCAAATATTATTAACGGTTTGACTGCCAGCACGGGGTAGTGTCGAGTTTGCCGCAGGTTACGTTCAAGTTAGGCCTACCCTGGTCGGTTAATTCTGATCGTCCTGAGAACACCTGATTGACATGGAGTAAGTGTGACAACATTTGTTTACAGACATTGTGACAGTGTGGTTTCTTTTAGACTTTTCAGACTCTTTCTTGTCAACGTTCTTCTCGGCGAAACTTAAGAATCCGTCTCCATCGTTAAAATCGAAGTTAAAAATTCGATATTTCTTGCTAGAAAGTTAAAGATCTACGTGTATAAAAATAACCAAAACTGAATATAGATTGATAGTATTCTTATTTAATTTGAAGAATTAGATTTCCAATATTAACATTCATGCATACAACTTTTTAAAATAATTTACGATTGTTAATCGTCACCCATGCCATCACACATTCATTCTTTTTAACAATTGAAAATAATGGATACCCTAGTATTCTAGACTTTTTAACATTGCATCACAGAACAAATATGCTTGCTCACTATTATAGTAAGACAATTACATGCAAAAAGATTAAAATAAAATAAAATCATTTCCATAGTTTTTTGACAAACAGAACCAATTTGGCGCTCAGGGTCTTTATGAAATGTATCGCGGTTAATTCAGTAACCAGAGCATGAGCGGTCATGGCGTTGGCATTAATAAAGGGCGTTATGATCGACCGTTACATGCATTATTGTCATGCTCGACGGCATGGCGCATGCTCCGTGCGTGGTCAGCGCGCAGCTCTGGCTGCTGGCTGCGGTGAGAGACCACCTAAAACCATAAAACTTTGTAATGTTTTGCTATTTTTAAAAACGTTTAAATCGGTATATTTTTCATCTAGCGCGGTGCCAGTGGTACGTCCTACATAATGTTCCCTACGTTTGCCATTGGTGAACCGTTTAGACCGTTTAGTTATTTGTCTCATGAGTGCATACTGTAGACCAAATTAAGTATATAAAAATTAATTTTGTTTCTACATTTAGGCCTACTCCCAGAGGAAAACTTGTAAAAAATACACTGAACCAACTTTTCAATAATAACAAGACTTTTAATGTGTCTATCAATTTTTATATAGATTTGATACTTATAATGAAAAATACCGGATTTAGAACACGTGTTCGTAAGACTTAAAAAAGTATATGGCATGTGTAGCCTATAGTAAAAAATTGGGTGCATTTTAATGACTCTTTATAGGACAATTCTCTATTGACTCGTTCTTCTATAAGTGTTATTTTTGTCTTTAATTTGTCATTACTTTTTCTGTTGTTGTAATTTTACAATCATTAATTTGACTGTATTAATTTAATGTTTTACTAAGGGGATACTGCGATTGCCGGATCAAAAAACTGAACAGATGTAAAACGGAAAATACAAATTTCTTAAAGATACCCTCATTATGAACTGTAAATTTTCATTAAAAATATTCATAATATACAATCTCGATAAAAGTCATTACAGTAATGTTTACCAACTGTATTTCAACATTCGTTAAAACTCCCTAACAACTAAGCTTGTCATCAAAAGTTTTTATTCGGGCGAATCCTTTTTATGTCATATATTATTTTACGGACTCGCTGAATCGACTACACACTTTAAATAAATGCGCTTAAGAAACCAGGATGCGAATGAAAAAATCAGCAAATTGAAAGTTAAACTCCCTCTACAAACTGTCTCATTCGCCATTCTGTCAAACTATTTTACACCCTCAACCCTCAAGCAGTGACGTGCGCATCAGGTCGGAAACAGCAGACATAAATCAGCCAGCAATCAGTTAAGCTAGCACGGGAGGCGCGTGTGCGCAAGCGCGCCGAATCAGCTGTGTTATTGATTTAGCCGCCGAGGCGCCAACCCAGACACCAGTGCCATTGTAACACCGAACCACTGGCGAACCGCTGCCATGGCACCGTGCCACCTCCGATGACAGGTAATTTAATTAGTGGGTTATTGCAATTCAATTATGACGAGTTTCAAATAAATTACTTTTAGTTTGACACATAAATACAAGTGCACTTGCACTTTGTCGTAGTCGTAATTGGGCTCATTAATTGTTGTGTTTAACCGCTTGACAGCGTTTGTTGAGGGGAGTTGAAGGATTAACATCGGCAGCTGTTTTGCAAAATAGGTGCATCTGGTTAAAACTGGAAGAGGGATAAAACATTTTTTCCCATTATCTGATATACTAAGTGCAGGTATATGAATGTTAAAATATTGATGTTTCGTAAATAAGAATTAAATCACCTGAGCAAAATACCGAGGGAGTAATCTAGAAAAGTCGTGTGGTTGTTAATAGGATCGTATAATGATTTATTATTTGTAAAACAATCAGTTAGTGCAACATCTACGATATACGTTGTATGTTATTCATTATTCGTACTAAACAACCATGAGGTACACCAACAAATATTATATCTTCAATAGGGTGCAAAATTAAAGTAAGCGCACAGGACATAATAATAAATCAAAATTATATAATATGTAATTTGTATCCTACATTATTTCAAATTATTACATAATGTGTAATAATGAAGAGTATTAATGCAAAAGATTTGTTTCTCATGCAAGAGGTTTATGTGCCTAGCCTATGTAAGAGGCCAAGTATACAGTTAAATGCTTCAAGACCAAAGAGTAAACGTATTTTTCAACTTTCACAACCGTAGATAATTCTGCTACAGCAATGTACTTCATTATGCCAATATTCATTTGGCGTGCATTATTTTGCAAAACAACGCCATAGAATACAGTTAACTACAATGGTTGTATTGGTAGGAGGTATGAATACAGAACGCAACAAGTTCAATATTGATGAGCCTCCAAGGATACAAATTGGCATGAATGCATGATTTCTGTTTAAAATCTTACTCTTATAACTTATAGGCCTAAATGACGTGCTCCACCCATATTTTAGAGGAGTATACAGAGTGTTCAAAAAATGTGGGGCAATAATTTACGTAGTGATTCCTTAGGTCAAAATAAGCAAAAAAGTCTATATAAACATAGGTCCTAAAGTGCTTCGTTTTCCGTCTGTGTGTCTGTTTATGATTTTTACATATTTAATCATATCTCACGAACCACTTAACATATAAACTTCAAACTTGCTATATGGATAACCACTATTAAGAACTATTTTTGTAGGAAGTATCAAATTTCTATTTTTTACCATTTCAAAATGGCGACTGATATTAAGATTATGATAATCGGACTACTAATAATGGAGAAATTAAAACTTTTCTGCATGAAAACATGGTTCCATAGAACATTCTGTCATTCTTTCTGAAAATTTTATGTTTTTATTCGGAAAATTTAAAATTTCTCCATTATTAGTTGCCTGATTGTTATAATCTTAATATCTTCGTTAATTAGATTAAATTTGTCAACTTTTTGTCTCATGTATACTTTTTCTAAACTTACGGTTTTTAAGATATTTAGCTTTGAAAACAGAAAATAGTCGCCATTTTGAAAAGGTACAAAGTAGAAATTTGATACTTCTTACGAAGATAGTTCTTAATATTGGTTATCCATATACCAAGTTTGAAGTTTATATGTTAAGTGGTTCGTGAGATATGATTAAATATGTAAAAATCATAAACAGACACACAGACGAAAAACGGAGCACTTCAGGACCTATGTTTATACAAACTTTTTTGCTTATTTTGACCCAAGGAATCACTACGTAAATTTTTGCCCCACATTTTTTGAACACCCTGTATTCAGTTTAGGCCAGAGTATTTTTTTAATTGATCCTATAGTTTTTTAATTAAACCCTTTTTGACGTATGTAGCAGATAAGTTTTTCGCTTAAAATTAAGTCTGTTAGTTCCATCGCCGATCCTTTCTGGCGAGACTGTGTCACCGTGTGTAGATCACTCTTGAACTTTAAAGTATCATTATATCACATTCAGGGGCGGCTCCAGGGGGGGGCCATGGGGGCCGTGGCCCCCCCCCCCGAGAGCTCCGATTTTTTTTTATTTCAAACAAGGTTTTACTAAAATTCATTCTTGTGTATATGAAATAATTTTTAACCCAATATCGGAAAAGCCGTTGTATACAAGATTCTCGAAGACGAAGCTTTTTTTCTATATAATTGTTACTTATTTACACTTAATTCAAGCTTAAACTTTTTGTTCAATATTAATAGTAGGAGACATTTTAAGTTGTTAGGTTGGCAGCGCGTCACGATTTGCCGCATGACCATCTCTATTACTAGAGATGGCCACGTTTGCCGCCATAATTTGGGTTTGGAAAATATTATTTATGACGAAAACAAAACAATATACGTTTATTATGAAATTAGCGCTTATTTCCTGTGTGTATGGATTGAAATAATTGTATTATTACCAAGACCATCGAGTAAGTAATTGATCCGTTTGAATACTATCTGGCATTCAATACTTCGGACTATACCATATTACTGTATCTCAACTAAACGTACAATCATAACAAAGTAGGAGTTCATTTAACCTGTCATAGTCCTATTTAAAAAATGAACAAATTATTTAATCATCAAATTAGGGACCGTCCACAAATACTTAACGCCCTTACGGGAGGAGGGGGGGTTTCGTCAGCATTATGTACCGTTACAAAGGAGAGAGGGGGGCTTCAACGCAACGTTAAGCACCTATTAAACCTTAATAATTAATTCCATAATTTATTCCAACAACTTCAAATTATCTTCAAAGTACAAAGTTTTGACTTTTTGTGGGGGGAGGGGTGGGGGTGATAGTACAGTGTTACGTAACTTTTGAGGGGGTTTACTGCCAGCGTTACTAGTCAGTTAAAAGGGGGGAGAGGTTTCTGATAAGGCCGATTTTAGCGTTACGTAAGTTATGGATGGCCCCTTAAGTAAAATTTTTAACAAAGGGTTAATAATCTCATAGTCAGAGGTGTTAATAAACAGGGGGTCAGAGGTGTTAATAAACACGTATTTGGGGGGGCAGGGGCGTACCCAAGGGGGGAAATCGGGATATATCCCCCCGAAATTTTTGGGTTATGAGAAATTTTTTAAGAGATTAATATCTTGTTCACAATTAAGATGGTGGTATCACTAAACTTGCTATGAAAGAGAGAACACTACACACTCATGCACTAAACTTTTATAAGGGGTTTCAATAGTTAAATTATATTATTTTAAAGATAATTGGTTCGGGGATGATGTATTGGATTAGGGTATTTTTACCTATTGAGGTTATCGTGAGTAATTGGTGGGAGTGGGCCTATAATAACATAAGGCAAGCAAAAACTACTGATGAAAACAGTGGCCATTAATTGTACCCGCGATATTACTACCATACCCATCGTCGTCAGATGTGGCAAAAGTCTCATTATATCACGTGAAATATTCATGGTAAAAAAAATCACGATGTTAAAATGCGGCATACGAATATTGTCGTCTTCTCAGGGCCGTGTCCTTTACGCTATTCGTTTGTCGGACGATCTCGTAGCAGCATCGGGGCAGACGAAAATCGTCTGCCTACGTTGCGTGAAAACCAAGTCTCACCGTCAAACCTAGAAAGATTTATGATAAGTCTGTCAAATTTCGGAGATCGAACTTCTTCCAGTGGTCTCCACTATTTGACGTACACTATTATGCGATTATTATTAGCCTCCGATGCTTAGGCCTACGTGTACAACATAGTTTTGCGGTCGCGTTCTGGGACTTGAGAAACACTACAGAAGTGTGACAACCTGCATTTTCTAATTCTATTCATCAACCTCGCTCGGATAATCTAGGATCCGGATACTTTAGGTCCAGAAGGTCCGAGGCGCCAATAAATGAGAATGTGAAATATAGTTTTTACTTTGAAATAAAATAGAAAAACATTATTTTTCCCAAGGTTAAGAACGTGTAATTTTTTAATTACTTTCTCAACTGTCGTATTTTAATGTAAGGCCTACTAAATAAATATGCTATTCCCATGACTGTGTAAAAACATTTTGCTGAAATTCTAATGTGATCAACAATTTTCAGAATTAAATCTGTGAGCAGTCTCAAATTAGCTCAAATTTCGGGAGTTATTCTGTTTGTTGTTGTGCCTCTAGATTGCCTAAAAATGCGAATTTACAGTTGTAATTTATGAAAATTTCCCGTTCCCCTTTGGGGGTATTCCATATACCTTCGGCCCCCCGGTTTATCCCCCCCGAAAATAAATCCTGCGTATGGTACGCCACTATATGGGGGGGGGGACTAAGATGAACCTAAGTTTCTCATACTTGGCCCCCCCCCGAGAAACTGTCCTGGAGCCGCCCCTGATCACATTCAGATAAACTTTAAACTGTAACATCAGGCGAATTACTTCTTTAACATTGGACAGTAGTTTATTTAATTTATTTGTTAAAATCCTGACTGACTAACTGAAATAAATTGAAATACAATTAATTAATTGAGTACGTTTTTTTATGTACATGACGTAACATGTAACCAAGTAATTAAAGTTATTTTAGTATAATTGATACAACAATAAAGCGCCAGAGGGAGGAAAAATTCACTTATCATTCGCCAGCGCCAGTCATGTCCCTCAGAAATTAAACTAAAAAGAACGAGTATTATCGCAAGATCCCGCTATAAGTGTATCATTGGTTGGAACATTTTGGTTTTTTTGTCACGACGCGCGACGTTTCCTATTGTATGAATCATTTTGCTTGTTGTTTTTCATATCTTGCCCTAAAAGTTTATTGATTGTCCGCTATATAGTAAATTTTTTTTTAATTAACACAGACTGTCTGATTTTGGCTCGGTCCCTGCGCTCAAGCGTAGCTTTGCAAGGACCCATTTTTCACTCATATTAGTTGTAAATACTCTATGTATCCTATTACGTGAGAAATAAACGATTGATTGATTGATTGATTGACTGACTGACTTAGATTTTGGAATTCGCGGATTTCGGAACTCCTCGTGTGTTTTCGTATACCTTCGAGGGGTTGGCCTACCGCCGGCGAATGATAATATAAATTTCCCTCCCTCTCGCATTTCATATTTGTATTATATTCAAGTATAACTAATAAAATCGCCATAAATTTACCATTTTCTAAAACATTTATTTTCCTCCAATCTCCAATTTTCTGCGCCTCTCCCGATTTAATGCAGACACGTCTCGATGAAACATTGCGGATGGTTTAGAAAGTGTTCGAATAAAAAGCGAGAACAATGTATCTATGTCTTCCCTGTGAAGAGGAGAATCGTCGGTTATTATTGCGGCTAATGAGGGCGGCGATGGGGGCAATGGTGTGAACGGGGCGAGTGCCCATTGTAGCTGGGCACGGCCGCGTCCCTAGCCGAGTCTGAACCAAAGAACTATACTACTGGAACGCGCGCTGGGCCTACAGAGCGAGCCGGAATCCGCGGTTGCGTCGGGGGCCTGCAGGCGCCAGGGCGGGGCAGGTACACAGGCCGCGCCAAGGCTCAGGCATTACGATAATGCTGTTGCAGCCTATTGCAGCACTTTAAACGCCCTGTAAACTGTAGTATAGTTCTTTGGTCTGAACCAATTATGAATGTCTTGAGGTCAATTTTTATTCATTTCGTAAATTCGTACGATTCTTGAAATGGTTCGAAACGTTAAAATTATTATGTTAACTGTGAATTGCTGGCTGACATAGGTATTCATAATTTATATGTATTTATAGGTTTATAGGTATTTTTATTTATAATTTTATTTATTATCAATTTTTTAGCCCCTGAGTTGTACGATTAAAATATTGTAAGACTTTATTACTTACGGTGTAACAGTCAGGACAGCTCAAAATGATTTAAACATTAAACATGTGGCTACGTCGAAACATGTACTGATTCTTCATATTTAAATTATTTTTAGCTATCCTGACAGTTACACAATCCTAACAGTAATAAAGTCTTACAATATTATAATTTTATATTATTACGTCTTGTAATTTTAAGGCTAGTTTATAAGTAAGGATTTCTTTATGGGATAGCCTCTGAATCACTGAGTTCACAATTAGAAGGTTTAAGTTACCTGTTGCCGTCGAGTGATCCTTGTTGTAGTTTGGTTGACTACAGCTGTTTCAGATATAAATATCCTTCTTCAGGTCGAACGTCTAGCCTAATTGAAATTTATAATTTCCATCTTAGACCAACAAGATGGAAATTACCAATTTCAATTAGACGTTCGACCTGAAGAAGGATATTTAGGCTATATCTGAAACTACAACAAGGATCACTCGACGGCAACAGGTAACTTAAACCTTATAATTGTAAGAATTTCTATTGCGTAGCCTACATAAAAGTTAATTGAGTTATTTATCGAAAAGTACATTAATTTTGACTTAATGTTTACGTGACGGAAATTACTGTCCGGTCGCTTCAATTTCATCTCTTTTTTACCAGTTGGACATCTTTGTTATTTTGATTATTAATGTAAGAATCCAGAGAGCCCTCTGTTTATCAACTCTGGCAATTATTATGACAATTTATCGTGGTGTACTGTATTTTCAATAGAATGAAGATGTATTGATTTTGATTTTTGTGAACATTTTGTTACCACTGATTAGTAAAAACAAATTTAATTTGCCCGGAAAATCAAAACAAAATATTAAAGCAACATCGCCAACGATGATCGCGCCACTACCATCACGATCATCACACTCATCCTTCACTCATATTCAGGGTAACGTCCTCCATGAGGTACCTGTCTTAATAAGAATGATTAAGAAATGAATTTCTAGCTAATAATATCGAGATATGATGATATTGAGATTAAGCTTTAAAGAATTGTAATAGTTATGCAATGATAGGAGATTTCGATGAATGTATATATCAAAGTATATATTCGACCCATGGAGAAACCTTTTTACATAAAGGGAAAAAGTTGAAATCACAATTTTTATGGTCGATTCTCTGGAGTATATGTCTGTATGTAGAATGATAGGCTACTTTGTCGGCTTAAGCAACGAATCACAAAGCATAAAGCAAAGCAGGTTTGAAGTTGTGACGTCAAAGGATCGATCCACATCGTTATCTTTGTGTAGGTCAACTCGCCACTCGGCTCTTACTGTTGTTTCTTTTTGTCCTTAAGACATTCACACAACCCGTCGAAGTTCTGGTGTTTCTACTCAAACTGAGACTCTTTCTTTTATAGTATTTTTATAGAGAGAACATTAAGTAGATGAAAGGTGGTTTGATCATAATGTTATAAGAGCATCAAAACTTCGCGACATTCGAGAACTGTACACTTGATGTAACCCTTGATAAATCCATTTGCACCTTTGTTTCATGCTTCTATACTAATACAGGCATTTTGGAAAAAAAATTCAATTAGGTATAGCATTGGTATAAGGGGACATGCATGGGTAAAGCTCCAATGTTTTCATTAATCTCTGGTATAACATAAAATCGTACAACTTATCCTTTTGTATTTAATGTTTTAATTAGCGTTGTTAGATGTATTCTATCGAAAGGTCTTTTCTAATTAAATTGTTAAGACAGGTCAAAGAAAAATGTTTATCAACCCATGATTGACAAAAATCATTATCTATATAATTAATACGCCAACACGAAATTTGTCTTATGAACTCCTCCGTCATTTCTTAACCGATTTTGATCATTGACGGCTCATTGGAAAGAGCGTGTCGTGTAGATTTGCAAACTGGCCTTACATTTTTGAGAAAGTCCCTTGGGCTCTGCCCCATTGGCTTTTAAAGTTCCCATGTTATCCTTATGAAGAACATAATTGTTTACATTTTGATCAGCTGGATAATTTAATTGCTGTTATTTTTTAATTTGTGTAAACATAACCCTCAAGACGGATCGTGTTAGCATGATTGTGTTTTAAATTTGTCGCCAATTGAATTATCGCTCTGCTAGAGTAGCGCACGATTCCGTGCGCTCGGATCCACTAGTAACAATTATTAAACACAAGCCACAATTTTTTCATTTAAAAAAATAAGGGCAGTTTCAATACTTTACCACATATTTACAATCAAACTCACCAATTAAAACTACCAGTCAACAAGAAACACACTCCGACTTTATCATGTGTTGTTTTGGTTTCCCTAATGAGAACGATTGTTCCACGCGAGCCCGGTGCCAGTGGGTCATGGGAGATAATGAAGAGCGGATCCGGAAGTGGATGTGGGAGGAAGTAGCTTCCTCCAGCGGAAGTTATACGTGAACAGCATCAGCTCGCGCCTTCTGTACGTTTACATTACAATCAGTAGTCGCGCGGCATTGCTCTGTGCTCTGTAGGCATTCAGCGGCATTCGGTGGCTTGTAAAGTGATACGTGTCAATATAGTAGTTCAGAAAGCTTTGTTCGTTTTTTGTAATGGGTATATAAACCTGTTGTTGAGTTGATATTATTTTTTACTGTAAATGGTTTTGTGTAACACGGCGCATGAGGTGAAATAAACGAACAATAACTAGTAAATGTGTCAGTTATATGCTAAAAAGCTTTATTTGGTGATTGAAAAAGTGACTTCAATGATCGATCTGAACTGGTTGGTATTAAATTATTTATTTACTAGATATTTATTGTACTATATACGTGTGATTAGAAAAATATCATACCAAAGCTTTTAAATAATATTTAATGGTTAAAGGAATATTTTTACGAATAAATAATATAACTAATGCTTTGGATTTGTCGAATAATAAAACTGTTGACTGCATTTTTTATTTTCATATGCTTTTTGGTTATATGTGTATTTATTTTAAGAATTTTGTTTTTCACAAAGTTTTTTATAATAGGAATTCAAACACTAAATGATAATGAACACGAACAACTTTTGTGATTAAACTAATTAATTCTTAATGGAAAAAAATCTTAGTTTTGTTATCTAGCATAAATTAACCATGCACTTAGGAAATTAAAACTATTCTTAATCTTCGTAGTAATTTAATTATGTTTTATCGTGTTTTTTGTATTCAAATGTTCGAATTGAATCAGTCAGTATAATTTTACAGTGTAAACTATTATTGTGTTTTAAAAATAATTTTTTCAACGATGTTTGTACAATAGGTTAACAGATATTTTAAAACAAAGAAATAAATAAAATTTTAAACTGTTGAATACACGTTGACATTTAATTTTCTACATTAAAAACTCATAGATTTTATCACAGCTATGATTTATAGTTTTTTAATTGTTTTCTCACTATTGTTGAATCGAAATGAAATTTATAGTTGAAATAAAAGATGAACACTTAAAATATGATGGGGTTTTAAATGAGTTGATAAGAACTGGAGGTTGAATTATTTCATAAATTAAATTAATATTTTAAATAGTCAACACCATAACGGTCATAGTTTTATATTTGAGCACTAAAATTAAATATTCGAATTATTCGTTTTAAATTATTTCTTACATGTTACATTTTCATTGCTAAAAATAAATGTAAAGAAGTGGTGCACTTCACGGACACGTCTAAAACAAAGCAAAACACTCTCTGTTCACAAGTACTTATAAGACAAAGGCTTCTTTTGTTTGCAATTTCTTCTACAGTGGCTAAATTTCTTTATTCATCCTGTTTTCCACATATAGGTTTAGAATGGCTTTAAATTTCTTTTTTTTAGTCCTAAATTAACGTCCCGTCTCCGTTCAAAACCCTTTAATACTTGAATATACACAGGGTCAGACTGAGTCCTCCAAAAAGCGCTAACCCCAAGTTATCTATGAGGGCGCAAACCAGCAAAGATTAAAGGGGGAGGAGTAAAGACAACACAAAATTATACTTGAAAATTATTGAATAATATATAGAAAAACGATTATACAAGTTTTTTATGTAGAGACATAAATACTGGACACGCGCTGCTTAGTAGCTTTTGTTCATCACAATGTACTGTTCATTAAAATATATATTTCTACAATAATCTTAAAGTCTCAGTCCTTTTCTTTATATTTGTAACTTTGGAAAGAAAACTATCAGAAAACAAGGCTAAGCCGTTTTCCTTTCAATTTCACCGAGACCTTAATTCAGATATGGGGTTGATGATTAGACTTATAGCCAAGTTTTCTCAAAGTTTTTAGGTGAATGAGGCCATAAAAAGATATAGATGCTTTAAACAGTAAAAAAATTACTTATTAATATTATAGCATTTAGCGTAATATTCTCTCGTCAGTTACTTTGCCAAATAGGCGCGATAATTTGTTACGGCCGTTCTCGTCTTCCGCAGAACTCCCATTTACCTGTAGTTCGTAAATATAAAAAATAAGTCTTTCACGATTGCTCGCGGCATTAGCATAGACTTCCCTGCCGTTTTCCACAGGGTAGGAGCGATTACTTTTTTAACTGCGTCCATGCTATTCGCAGCGAGGTACTCCCGTCGTAGAGTACCCGCGCTATCGGAAACACGCTCGGTTGTTTTTATTTAAGGCCGTTAACAACCAAACTATTAAATTTGCGTGCAGCCATTTTTTTTCTTTTTGGTCCAAAGGTATAAACTTGATTTAAAAAAGATAATTGGTGTGTAATCCAGCTACTTGGAGGTCACGAATTGTGGATAGTTATGAGCGATAGCTTGTGGACGCGATGTTCCTTAATGGGGATTAACGTCTGCACTATTGAATACTACGTTCATAGGACCGTCCTCATAATTAGACCAGTTCGTAATTGTTAACCGGGCAAAATAGTGGTCCGGATCCCACGTTAAATGTAGGACCCTTAGTTGCCATTGGCTTTTGGGCTATTAATTAACAGTCCTTAAGGAACATGTCGGCCTTAGTCATAGTCAGTAACAAAGACTACAAGATCGCGCCACAATCATCCCTCACTCATCTGTCATTCATAATTGGCTTAAAATACCTACCTGGGTAGGTCGCCATTTCAAGCAATGTAATGTAAAGTAATTTTACAAATTATAGTGTCAAAAGGGTATATATTCCCAATATCCCCATGCCATGATCCCCCCCTTATCTACACCACAGGTAGACCTGGTATACCTCCGGTTATCCAGATTAATGTGGCGAAGCCTCGATCTATAAAACTATAAATTTGGGTAGTCTGAAATACCAAAATAACAGTGCGTACTACTGTACAAAAATAGTGATTGCAGAGCCATCGACTTTGATATTGCTGTCGTACACTTCGAACAATTTGAAAAAGCCTCCAGGATCCCAGAAAACGCCACCAAAACGTAAATTTTGCACATTTAACTATTTAAATAATATGCTACCTGGGCGACGCAAAAAGCCGCCAAACACACGTTTAGAACCTCGAATCATTTAAAAAGCTTCAAGGGAGCCGTTTGGAACACCTCACCGCAACGGCTTTGCCGGCGCCCTATCTCTTTTGGCGACCGCATGAGCCGATGCACCGCTGGCTGGATAAAGGCTTCTTCTCTCCCTGGTCTAATATAAAGGCTACAAAAGAAAATGAATCAGTAGACCCAGAATCAGAGTCGGATGATGTAGTACTAATCACCTTTCGGACAATGCGACCGCCTCTGGTTCATCACCCAGGCGCTCTTGTCGGAGGTCACGGAGGCGTAACATCAGTTAATGATTTTTCCAAATTTTATTCACGACCCCAAAGGGCGCACCTGCCCTCAGGCAGGTGTGCAGGCGACCCAGTCCGAGCCTGAATATACAGTCCAACTACAAGCACCAGGCTTGAAAATAATACGCACAAATTTGCGAGAGTGTATATAACATTAAACATATTTATATATATCGGACCCAAGCAACAAACGCCACCATGCTTATTCGAAGTTAGAATACGCGGTTCATGAGTCATGAGTATTCTGGTGTCATAACAAATCGTTTATTATAAAAAAACTACTAACTGTACACAAAATTATAATTTTATGACAGAATTATTTTGATCACATCCCAAACAAACGTCAGGCGACATCAATATCCAGTTGCAGGCTAAACATTGCAGAAGTAGGTCAAGTCAGTTTCTTTCATCTTCCCAGTGCGGTTACGCCAAGTTTAGCTCCGTTGCGCCGTCTTTGTATGCTTTGTAGCCCTTGCAATATTCATAAAAATAATAATTGTGATTAGGCGAAAAGTCTATTTAAAAATTTAGTTTTTAGGATTAAATTTTGAAAAATTACTTTTATCTCCTTGTCTATTCTGTCCGTGCCCCTAAGGAATTAGACAGATAAAACTTGTTTCACATTAAAGTGAGGCGAGATTGGCAGAAGGTTAAGAGCAATTAATAATTTTTAGTTTTTGACTAATCCTCAAGCCTAACTCCACCACAATAATTGGCATATTTCTAAAGTTTGAAAAATTCTCATTTGATAATAATTTTTTGGCAGTGTTTGAGATAGATTTATCACTGTATAAGAAGGTGTTTGTTCAAAGTTAGCCTGTTATAGGGGCACCCAAGGGCCATAAGACATTTCGTATCAATTTTATGGACGTTAATCATATTGTTTTTTCTATGCGAATTTCAAAAAAGGGTTGCAACAAAGATAAACGAATACGTTTACAATCACAATAATACAAAACATGTCTTTGTCAAATTTTCGTTATAATTAAGTGACAACATGTGATTTATTTGCAAAAGTATTGTGATATTTTTGTCACAAGCCGGAACCCAATGAGATGCAATAAAATTAAGTTAAAGAAATTTATTTCAAATTAATTGTGAATGTATACAAATTACTATACTCGTAAATTATACCAAATTGTATGCAATAATATATTCACTAGTGTTTAATAGTATATTTCGCAACAAGGGCCGAAAATGGGGTTTTGCAGGCTTGAGATCGTGTTTCAAATTGTCGCCTTGATTATGGTGATTTTCCATCAGTTGCCCATGTAAGAACTTTTTTATCGTTAATAAAAAATAATTATTATGTTTAGAGGTAGAATGCAAAGAAACTTGGGATATTTTGTGTCATGAAGAACACGAGTGGACACACTGTTCTGCCAGTTGGTGAAATTATTATCGGTTGAAAATGCCACCGTACTGCGCAGGAATAACAAAAGTTCATAGAGCAGCAGCTGACTGTCAAAAATTGTTCAGCGCAAGTGAAATTTATGTTTATTGTTGTTGACCTCAATTGTTTGGCTAAATTAATTAGTTTTAAAAATGGTTTTGTAATTGCTGACAGTGTCTAAGTTATTATTGCTTTGAAAGTGATTTTTTCAGACTTTTTGTGTAAAATTTGTTAGAATGAATATTTTTGCAAAACCTGTCGTTAATCATCAATTCTTTCAAACTTGGTGCGGCATATACTTGCGACTGTCATAAAATTTCTCACAGAATGTTTCGGGTAGCAGGTTTAAGTTAGGGATTGACGTGCGTTAAAACTGTTACTAATGAATTTATTAGCAAAACGGTAAGTTGTAGACAGAAGTTTCAGTTGACTATCATCTTTCAGTGAATTAGCCTTTTCTGCAATTAAATTAGCCTAGGCCTAGTTTGTAAAGTTTTATATTATGGACCAAATCACCCTGAATGGCTTGGTTGAAAATGTCCAAATCCTTTGCTTATTATTTGTCCATTTTATTTTCCGATAGGCCAATCTTAAACAATCGTAAATATCATGTCAGCCTTAGTAACAAGCCTACAATATCACTCCACAGCAGTCATCCTATACTCATCTTTCACTCATATTCCGGTTAAAATATGCAGCTAGTGCTGCGTCCCGGTGTTAAGAGGTATTAAAGGTATTATTTAAACTGCCCTTAACGAATCTGAAGGTTCTGTTAATGAAAAATATATTATGTTTTCATTAATATTATTGTATCCTATAGGCGGCTATTTGTTTCATCTATGTAGGCGCCCGCCACCCTCTCTTCTGTTATGTTCACAAAATCCTGTTTCTTTTAGTACCTTTCTCCATCACCTTTTAGCGGTCATCATATTTTTTAACTATAAATGAAGAAGAAGACCTCATATAACTTAATGTTAGATATCTATAACATTAGAACGATTTATTATATTACTTTCATTCTGTCTGTTCACATTGCCTTTTGTATATGACCACGATTTCAAGCATCTTAGTTAAATGAAAACTACATTCCAGGAGAGGTGGCGGAGGGAAGATGGCAGCTACTTCGATGCGAGCTCACTCCCATACTCCACTACAAACCATCAACCGAGGAAACTACTTCATGAGACCACTCCGATCCTCCACTCCAGGTAATCTTAACACTAACTAACTTTCAGTTAGCTTCAAACATTAGTTAGCCTACCATTGAGTGTATTTTAAAGTTTGGTAAGTAAACAAGGTTAAAGTTTGGTTTGAAAATGTTTAAAATCGTGGCCAATTGTAACTTGTTTCGCAGTTGGTATTCAGATTTATTTCCACATAGTTTCCTGTTACCAAAGCGAGTAATATTTACTCGTTACTATTTGTAGGAAAACACAAAAGTGCTGTGGAGCTGCTTCAAGAATCGAAATGCCTGTATGTCAAGTCAGAGATTGTGTTGGACCAACGGCAACAGTTGAAGAGTTCCAGTCCTGATAATCTTCATTCACCTTTTGTTAAAGGTGAGTTAGTTGTTTTAAATCAGTTAGATATTTATGTTTAGGCTAAATAATAAATCAATGGTGGAAGCAAAGGAGTGCCAAGCAAAAATTGTACCAAGAGTACGCTTTTCAAATTGTTCTGCTTACAACAAAAAGAAAATTTGGCTCACCAAAAACTCTGAAATGTACAATTTTGATAACTTCTTTTTAAAAATCATTGCTTAAACATTTTTAAGCAACATTGCATTGCAGTACGGTAATGAGAAGAAACAATTAGCTTATTGATTATAATTAGGTTTCAAGTCATTCTTATCATTGCACATATGCGTAGGTTTTGTACGTAACAGATTTAGTTACACGTACCAATTCCAGTCAGCCTCTCATCGGCATTAGTTTAGTAAATTGAACATTATTCTCAACATTTTGTTTTAGTAGAAAATTTCAGTGTCTGGCAACTTCTTTACATTGTTATAGATGTTTTTATTTATTATTCTAGATGTTACCTGTAGCTTTGCCCACGTTCAAGCTGTTGGTATGATATTTTCATAAACATTCTATTTACATTGGTTGTTTGTGGATGGGAAATATTCTTATTATTTTTTATGAAGAAATAATTTTGATTTGCTAAAATCAAGCAGCTGGTAGTTAGCTTAACAAACGAATACGTTGTTATAGCTGACTTATATAATACGACAAACATAAGTTTATTTTTGGGATGATGATAAACAAACTCACAAACTTTCACACTTATGAGATGTTGTTTGTAATTTACCCTAGCTGCAAATGATTGTAGCACAACACTATACAACACACTGTAGGCCTATACTGTATATACCGTGTATACCATGACACAACCACCAAACCACTGTGTGCTTGACAGTCCGAGGGTCCGCCGCTCCCACTAGCGCCCAGCTGCGGCGCTCCTACCACTCCTCTGCCTCCTCTACCGACCAGCTCCAGGCCAAGTTGCGCAGACTGCTGAATGCCGACTCCAAAGAAAACTTACTCGAGGTCAGTTGAGACTTTAATGTTGGAAAAGGAATTGATTTGCGTTGTCTCTGGTGATTTTAAATTAATTATTAGTCCTAAAATCAACCCTTAACTTAAACTTTAAATTGCCAGTGACTTTAGAGTCACAAAACAAACATCTTCTATGTTGAGGTTTATTGAAACATTAATCTTCTGCTATAAGTCAAATTTAAGGTGCAAATTAATCTGTACATTTTTTGCAATTGGATGTGATTTTTTTGGTAAAAAATGGGTCGGAAACAATGTTTATTGCATTTGTATAACAACACTTTTCACGTAAAAAATATTTTAAAATTCAAATGTAGTTCCAATTTAACTTTTTATGTCAAAAGAACATCATATTAAAATAATAGTGATTATCATGATTAGGCCTACTGTGGCCTTATATTTAAGAATCTAAACCACTTGTTATTCTTAAAAACAAAGTGCCCTCTGCCGTTTTACCGGTGAAGCGCCCGCTCAAGGGTTAAGTAATTTGTACCTGATCTGCAGGACAATAGCGCGAAAGAGGAGGTGAGGCGGTCGCCACAGCCTTATCGCCGGTCCAACTCCCATAAGCAGTCGCAGCCAGCGAGTCACAGCCAATGCAGCGTCCACCACAAGTCCCTGCCCGACCTGCACGCAGCCACCAGTAGCGGCAGTGACTCCAGTGAGCCAGCCAGCTGCGAGTACACGCTATACACCAACCACAGGTGGGCGCAACTGGAGGAAAATCTAGTCCTGTTTTGGTAAATTTACCGCTAGGCTGGCCAACCAAGGCTTGGCAGTGGCAGGGAGCAGCCCAGTGTACAGTAGAACCCCTCATATCCGCACGGACTGTGGATAACGGGACTGACCCTGGCCGGATTACAATTTAGCTGGATAATCTAACATATTATGAAAATGATAATTTATACCCAAATAATGAGTAGCTAATGAATTAGGACCGAAGTAGAGCTTAAATCTTATTTTTGAGTTAACTTATTTAAAAAAGATACCAGTTAGTAAAACCTACACAATACATCACTTGAACACTAATTGATCTCGTTTTACCCATGATTTTAAATTACTTTTAAACAAAATCATTTCCTTGTTCAGTAGTATTCTCTACCCCTTGCTTCCATCAATGTTTGTAGGTTATGCCTGTCATACGACAAAAACAATAACTTATAACCACACTGGATACATAAACATCAAGGCAGGGTTTAAGCTGGGGAAAAAATTCTTTGAGCAAAAATGCTACAAGCTCTTTGAGACTTGTAGCAAATTGATTTTCCTTTTAGCATTTTTATCGCATGTCATTAAGTTATAGCACATGTCATCAAACCAAAACAACATAACCTCAAACTATATTTCGCATCACCGTTTTCGAGACGTCTGTTTTCGCCATTGTTGCCAGACTGGCCATGAGATTTACCCACCGTGAGTTTCGAAAAAACCCGCTTTTACACGGCAGTTTCTTTCAAAATCCCCGCATAATCCACGGCACCGTTTCTTGCCCCTTAAATAGGGTATTCATGACTTGAAACTGAAATTATCGAATGACTATATTGATTATTCGACTCCATATCATTCCAAGCGGTGGTGAACTAGCCCCGCACATTCTCACATTTGCCACCGCTCGGCTAGATTTGGTGACTCGGCCACTAGAGAGTGCGCCCCAACTGCTCTTTAGCACAGAGAACGTATAGAACGTCTACACGTTCTCTGTGTCTATTAATAGTCTTCTTTTTGACTGTGGATCTTAATGACGCGGCATCCGATCGAGGGTTACGTTGACGACTACATTCTATAATTAACTCTTATTTTATTTTGAAGTCATACAAAGTAATTTGTGGAAGTAAATGGACTTTTATTGAGATTTGTATTGGTTAACTTTATTTTCTGCAATAAAGTTAAATAATTTCCACTCTTTACTTTGTAGCAAAAAGGCGACAGCCTGTCCGAATATTGTCGCATTTTCGTGGAGCATGTCGCATTTTGCAGTAATGTACACATAGCAGTACAAATTAGGTTATGTTCACTGTTGCCGAATGAAGGTGAATCAGACTTTCCAATCATTCCACGAGCAATTTTCCTTGTGAGGCCTTTGAGAGTGATGTAGGCATGTCACGCCGAACATACCAGTACATCATTCTGTTTGTTGGTAGTAAACTGGAGCCATAAACAAATAGAGCGACAATATCATTTAAACAAACAGAGATATCCAAGAGAGAATCTGAGGGACTATGCATCTGTTAGCGTGGGAAATATGTTTTGATATAGTCTTCTGAGAAATGGCCGGATAAGACCGAGGACCGGTAAAAATGAGGCTAGATATGAGGGGCTTTACCATCATGGTAGAGCGAGGGACTTCAGTCCGCCACCGATCAAATGCCACCTATCACCAATGGCATATTTGTTAATTTTAATGCCGCGACCAAGAGGGTGCCACAATAAGCTTATTATGGCTATTGTACGTGTCCTTGGAAACTACGAAGCGTGGTCCTGAATTTGAAATAAAGCCCGGCTTGGTACAGAATAAGTATTTGGTAGTCAAGCATAAAACAGAATAACCTCAACATCTGTAAATCCAACTCTTTAAATAAAAAAAAAGACTTTTTCAGACCAACTCAGATTTTTCTACTGGTGTAACTGTGAATGGGTAAGTTATATGACGAATTTATATGGTGAACTCATCAGCTGACCACATATTTTTGATAGAATTCTGTTCGAGAGGTGATTGGAAGCAGGCACAAGGGGCAAAGCAGAGACAGCACTGAGGATAAGTGCTGAGATTATATTGATACTATGTGAAAATGAGGGCAAATCTGAATTAAACAACAAACTGTATTCATTCTTTAAATATATGAAGACATTGTCATCAGCTTTTGACCAAGAAATTTTGGCTTGTGTTTTTTGTTTTGAATTAATAGCTTGACTTGAGGAATATATTTAGCTGCCAAAGCTGATGTTATGTATGTAGAGGTTCTCTTAGTTTTTTTCCGTTAAATTGTAATGTTTAAATAACAGGCTATTTTTATATTTTTCAGAAAATGCAGTTCTTCAAGGCAAAGCACCAATGATGAGAGTGTTGAGTCATCAACTAGTAGGTCAAAGAATCTATCAAGCCAGGTAAGTTAACCTAAGTTTTCAGTGATTTGTTACTTTGAAGTAAACATTAATTCAATTAATTGAGGAGCCTCTCAATCTTCGAAATTCATGAAATTTGTTTATTTTCTCGCCAACACAAATATTTCTTTACAATGCCCTGCCAGTCTACTCTCCTCTCTAGTTGAAAGCTATTTGAGAGTGATCTTACATTGTTTTACAATTATATGCAAACATATTGCAAATATTGATACTCAAACATGGAAACAACAACCTACATACAAAGCATATTACTTATTTAGTTGTATTCTGCTCCTAAGTTTAAACAAACAGCAATGGTGATATGACAGTTATAATAATAATAATAACTCATGATACTTTTAACCCTCCTTTTTTGTTTTAACTCTCCTTTTGTTTAATGAATGTCAGTGCTTTCCAATGTTTTTATGCCATTTTGTAGTGTCAAAGTCGAAAAACTCGTAAACGTCGTATTTGTAAACGTATAGTTTACGAAATAACTTTGTTGGTTTTGTCTGGGTTCAAATTATTTAAACGACTTTTGAAAGAAGAATCTTTGGCTTTCGTGGTTGCAGACATGTTTATTCCATGATATTGTATCGTCTGCTAGTTTGGGTGTGATGAAGTCTTCCTTTTCAATCTTTGTCCCACTATTGCCCTACAAAAATATTGAAATAGCGTACTTAAAAAGTTGATTTTAACTGGCCATATATTGAAATATCAATAATGTTGGGTTGAAGATTACAATAACATTGTTCTTGATATATGGATGGACAACCTCAGTCATAGTTATTTTCTGGAAGGACAATAAATTATGAGTAAAATGGCTATCTTGGATTTTTTGACACCCAATGAGGTTTTTATGTTTGTAAGAACTGATAGACTCACTATATTAATAATTTTTTCCGCCCCCTTATGGTAATTAATTATTGTTACCATTCAGTTATCTTAGGTGCTTTCAAAATATTCATTGTGTTTTACTTAGAAAAATGATATAAAACTATTTTATATTTTACAGTGTAGGCTTAGTACATTTTTCAAAATTGTGAAAGTGGCATGACATTTTAGGAACGTTTGATGTGACGTAGTAAAAGATTGCTTCAATATTCTTGACATGAATTCTAATATTGATTTTTAATATTTTTGTATTCGTCCCTCATAATTCTCATTTTATTCTTTGGTCTGCAAAATATAAAGGTTACTGATAGTTAGCCATAAAAACAGCCAAAATAAATATATGTTTAATTGCTTTTCACCCTATAATTTAGTAGCCTACTATTTATAACTGTTAAAAATTTATATTTATTTTTCAGCGCAGCTCAAAGTCTTCCCATTCGGGCAGTGGGAGGCAAGGGTTGGCCTTGTCATCACCTGTCAAGTCCAGCATCAGTTATGGTGGCTCCATAGGAAAATCTGAGTACAGGTAATTTATCAATATATAAATATCAGCACATCTTACTAAATAAATAAATAGGATTTCTCTTTGAATTGAGCGTCAGGAGGTTAATTAATGAATAATATATCACTGGTGGGATTTAGAGTATAATACTTGTTCAATTAACTATCTTATTTTTATTTTATTTAATCATTTGGGCTTTTTCTTTCGCTTCAAGTGTTTAAACTACACTATGTTTTGAGAGGTATTGAAACTCCTCTCGTTTTCATTAATCTACTTATTTCTATTCAACCTACATTTTTTTTTTTATTACTTATCTCCTCTCGTTTTCGTTACATTAATCTACTTATTTCTATTCAACCTACATTTTTTGGGGGTTTTTAGTTTTTTTAAACACAATTTACATACAACCATCATTCATCAACACAGAAATCTCACTCGTACAAAAGAAAAGTGAAAGGAAAAGTCCAAATAATTAAATAATAATTACAAATCTTTCGCTATTATTAATTTTAAAAATATTTTGTTTTATACTAACTGAAATTTGGTAACAAATAATGCTAACCAAATCTACATACTTATAATATACTTTGGGTTTGGGTTTTTTTTGTGATCGTCCTACAATTCTGAACCAGCATTAATAATTAAGGTGTTGTTTGAAATAGTTTGTCCTTAAGTTTTGCCAGAAACAAAATTTATAAAGGTTAGTTGAAGAGAACTAAAGGAAAGATCTCTAGAGGCCCTTTAATTTTTGTAAATGTCAATGAGATTTAGGCACAGGAGTAGAGACTTCAAAGGAGAGCTGATTATAATAAGCATTTTGCAGACAGTTTAAAACGGAAAATAAAACAAAAAATCAAAAGCTGCTGTGAAGCATGCGTTCACCTATTTTTTGTTCCAATTTCCAATAATTGGCCATTCCAATTCATTTTTTTTTTTCATAAACACCAGTTATTTTAATAATGACTAGTAGGACTTATTAACCCACTACACATTTTACAGGGTGTTTTTTTAAAACGCAACCAATTTTTAAGATTGAATAATGCACATTATAAATATTCAATGAGTATTGTTAATCTTTACATTTTATACATTCTATTATTTAAGTTTGATCACATTTAGTTTACATTATGTGTTTAAACAATCTGCCATTGGCATATGTACAAAGTTGTGCTCTCTCCATCAAATTCCTGAACACATGTTGCAAGTTATGTCTTTTTTGTTGCATTGAATTTGTTGTGTTTGTTTTGAGGTGCTGAATAGCCTGTAAATTGTTTTCGTAGGTCTTACTTTTTATGTATCCTAAAGAAAATTATATACTGGGGTCAAATCCGGGGATCTTGGGGGAATAATCCTTCACTGTTAAAATAAAGTTGTGGCTTGCGTTAAAAAATCACCCTGTAGTTTTGAGAGCAGGCGCTCTGTCTTTTATCCAAAACGAAAAAATTATTGTTGACGTGTTTGACCGTGTGGCGCAGGAGGCCCGAGGCGCTGTGGGACTCGCCGGGAGACGCGGACGACGACGGCGTGAGACTGCGGCCGATCCTGCGGTCCAAGTCGGACGTGGGCCACCGCTACACCCGGCTGGCCCCCGCGCCCCCACCCCCCACCCCCGCCAACCTCGACACCTTCTTCGAGCAGCTCGGCCTCGACTCCGCAGACTTCCAGTATGTATATAAATTAATTTCTAACCTTAGCAATCCATTTGTTGTTTATTACTTTGTTGGAGATTGACTTCGAGCTCGAAAGCTCATCATCAGACCCGACTAGGATTAATACAGCTAGTATCCATTCAAAGCAAGCAATATGTTCAAAGTGTAAAATAGTTACAATTAATTTTTGATCAGGAACTCTTGTTCATGGTATTATATGACAAACAACACAAATTACTACACTTTTTCAAACTTTACTTATCAAAATACTTCATTAAAATAAGATTAACTAATTAACTTGATGAAAAAAAGATGAGCATATGCGGTAAAGTTTCTCAGACCCAGCCTAATGTTTTCTGAGAAGGTGCCAAGTAACCAAAATAAGGGTCAAAGTGAGAAGTAAAGTTTTAAGTTTGTTTACTATCACAGACTCGCAATATGATATTATAGAGGAACTTCCAAAATCCAAATAAGTTAAGTAACTGACATTACGCTTAATATTTGGCCCAAATTTCATACAAATTGATGTTTGAAGCTGAAGCTGATTTTTTGCTCTGCAAAGAAGCCGAGTTATCAGGACTGCTGAACTAAGATGTGCCATGTTTAAGTTATTGTTCCAGTTTAAGTTGTTCTAACTCAGGAAATTTTCTTGTTTCCAGCACAATAACGAAGCCTAGCTCACAAACGTCATCGCCGGTGTTTTTCTCCGACACCAGTTCTGTGGACTCGCTGTGCGCGACCAGCCAGAGCTACGGGGGCAGCGAGGGTGCGACCGGCTCGTCGGGGGAACTGCCTTCCATTGTCGAACGCAACGCACGCATCATCAAGTGGCTGTGCAACTGTCGCAAGGCCCAGCTGGCGCTTCCTGCCGCCGCCGTCAGCTGATTGGTGCTCCCGACACTCGTCACCGCCCTGGCGATCAGCTGATCCACCAGAGGATGAACCGTCTTTCAAGTCAACTCGTCTGTGTTTAGGTACTGTAGTCGTTAGTGGGTTGAAGAAGGTAGCCTAAGTGTCTCGGTAGCAGTACTTGCAGGCTTTCTTGTTGATGTCGATTTTTAAGATGAGTTGTGTCGAGTTTTCACAAAATGTAAGGCCTGCGATTATATTTAAATAAGATAACTTTTTTGATTAGGCCTAGTTTTCAAAGATAAAATGTAAAACTAAATTATTTCTTTTTTTAATGTTTTTAAGATGTTTTACATCTGATAACTACTGTAATAATGTGCGTAATTATCAAACATTTCAGAATGTAAACTACACCTCTGTAATTCCAGAGTACAGGTCAACTCAGATAACTTGCTTACTTGGTATTGCATACAATTCCTTAAGTTACAGTCATGTATCAAGGGCATTAAACCATATAAAATAATAATTTCCTTAAAATGTTGTAGATAAAAATTTAGTACATAGATGTGCCTTTTCAAAGTCTATTTAAGGTTTTGGCAAGAAATAACTCATTTTTAATGAACTGAACTGAACTCAAAATAACTCATTTTGAATAGCTGTAGTAACCAATCAAATCGCTTCCCCCTATATTACCAGCTCCCACCATCTAGAAGTGCATTGATATTTGGAAAAAAGCTTCAGTGTAACTCACTTTGGAACTATCAATGTGACAGATTCTTTCTATAGTAAATTAGAAAATAAATCTTACTATCAGTGAGTGCTTTTACATTTTACTCAAACGAGATAGGAGAAAACAAAACACAACAAACAATAAAGGAAACATTATTAAAAAAAAAGTAAATCCATTGCCTGAAAGCCACAAAGACTTCACAGACTATTACCGTTTGAGAAACCAATTCTTAAAGTCACTCTAAACAGATGGCAAATGGTTTATAGCCCAAGCAAGTTTAGTCGTGCTTGAGGGAATGAGTCTCACTCTAGGAATTTTGTCTTTCTGCATCACTAGTTTTAAAATGTTAAGTGCATTATTTAAATGAAATATTGTAAATATTGGGAGGGCTATTTCTTGTATTAAAATGCAATGCCAGTGGCAATAAATCAAACGGAACTGTTTTTCTATGATGGGCAAGAATGTTTTTATGAAGGTTTGTTTACTTTTCTTATTGGTACTAGACGGTCTATTGAATCTCATAACCAAACAGTATTCTTGACTGGTGTTGTAGTGTTACCATGAATTAAAATTTGTTTTCTTCCAAATTGTGTGCAGTATTTTGGTGTTGTTAAGTTCAATAAAGTATTTATTGCATTATGTGTTAATGTTAAACTCTTAACTGTTATGGTCCTTATTTATATTAATTTTATATACATTGTTTGATATTTAAATTTTATCTTTATTGTTTTCTTAACATGATTGTTTATGTATATAAAATAGATATATATTTTGTTTTTGTAACATGTACTTAACACTGGTGTTTCAATTTTTATAGTTATAATCTTCTTTGCATGAGCAAGTTGACTGTTATTTAAATTATTTAAAGTTGTCAAAAGTTGTGTCTGTCTTAGTTTTAATCAGTTAATTATCAAGCAAATATAAATTAAGAGAAATCAATAATACTGAAATTATTAAGGTAATTAATTTAGACAGTGTCTTGTCAGAAAAAATAAGTAACTGCATTTATTGAGCTTCATTCACTTTCAATTTATTCTGGGACTCATGCAAATATTATACAGAAGACAACATAAAACACCCATAAAAACTTATACTGCCCCCATAAACAAACAGTTTGCAGGACTGGAAAAAGTGCATGCCAGGGATGAAAGATCAACCACCCACTCGTTAAGATAGTGTAATATTGTAGAATGTTTATGTGATTCCATTATTATTTTATTCTTATCAAGAATATTATGTGCAATATTCACAATCCAGGCCTTTGGTAACATTCCACAGATCACTTTGTATGTGCTTTCTTATAGGTTAATGCAAAATAACATCGTTATTTGGCCAGTGTTACTGTTTTAAGATATGTACAGAAATTTTTCTTGATTAGGCTTGACTTATTGTTCAGTTTTGTACATTTGTTAAAGCAAAACAAAAATTCTTTGTTTGAAATTCATTGTTGGTGATTTTATACTTTGCTTTTGATTTTTGTGGACATTTGCCATCACTAAACAAATCAGTGATGCAAATGACTGCAAAAATTAAAAGTAAACCAAACAAAAATTGTTGAAAATCGTTACATTTAAAAAATATTTTATCCAACTAACAGAGTTTACTACACATAACATCAAATCAAAGAACAGCAAATCAAACATAACTGTTTACTACACTAATCTTTAACCCTTTGTGATCGGAGTAGAGTCCCGCAAACCCGGAATTCGGTAGCCTGGAATTCTGGATATCTCGGAAAGCCTGCCAGAGCAATAAAGTGCATTTAGATTCTAGGCCAGAGCACGGTGTGACACATTTAAAACAGTTTTAGTTTTTCTTTAAGTTTTTTTTTTGTAACTAATATAGTTTTTATATTTTTTACTATGCAATAAATAAATGATTTCTTATAGAAATAACAGAAACTATTCTTATTTTTACACATTTCCCGATAACTCGGAATTTTCACGAACCCGGACACCGTTCGGTCCACATTAGTCTCCGGGGTGTTGTGGGACTCTACTGTATTCCTTGGCGATCGCGCAGCCAGCTCTAGATGCCATAGCCATTAGTTCATGGAAGTTGTAATTTTTCCCCAGCAGTTGTTCTATGCAATTGGTCGGCCAGTTGTGCTGGCGAACATGGAATCCAACAAAACCTCGGGCATCCAGAAGGACTGGCCGATTACATATGTTTTTGTTTGTTTTTCTAAATTTTGTATGATGCCTGTAGAGTACTAGAACCTAGTGAGTAGTTATTTTACTTAATGATCAGCAAGCTTGCAACATTGTATCGTAAAAATCCCCCTTGGTAACATCGCAGGTTAAAAAAAAACCATTCCGAGCTGCCAGGTAGGAAAGGAAAACAATTTCAAGCTGTTGGGAGTGAGCCGCCATGATGAATGCCGA
This sequence comes from Flexamia atlantica, assembly GCA_035578135.1. NCBI lineage: Eukaryota > Metazoa > Arthropoda > Insecta > Hemiptera > Cicadellidae > Flexamia > Flexamia atlantica. The sequence continues at coordinate 828,811 of JAQJVK010000030.1, read as the reverse complement.
GCTGACGCGGAGTAGGGCTTGGCCAGTAGAGCTGGCCCTCCGACTGTCGAAACTAAAACACACGGAAATAATTTTGACTGGCAGCTGACTGCGTTGTGGGGTAACTCCCGATCGCAAAGGGTAAACTTATATAATGTTAATAGGTGAAGGAAACATCAGTCGAATTGACCAATAAGCCTAGTTGTTCTCTAATACTGACTGACGAGGTATTTTTTTTCACTTTTGCCTCTTACTTGACTCAGCACCCATTGCTCACTAATCAGATATCACTTAGTTTTTCCCACAGCACTAATCCGAGCGGGCAATCATCTATTTTTTTTTATGCGCTGTAGTCAATCCATATCCTCTATTAATCATATTTGTTGGCAAGAAATTGGTCAAGTTGGCCCATGTTTCCCAAAGTGCTTTAACAAAATGTTTCCATAGGTACACAGCTGTTCAGAAGAATGCATATGCAAGTGATACGATAATTAAAAAATATATAAATGTATTTTAGGGCAAACTAAGTGTTTATTTTATTTTTTTTATTTTAATTCAATTTGAATTTTTAATATTTATTTTTACATGCTTCCTTTGAAACCATTTTTTTATGTATATTAAATAAAACTGAATGCCCTTATTAGGTCAATGTAGGATTTCACAATGGCGAGGAAAGTTAGACTAAAAATTATAGCCTACTAACATTATCAATGTTTTAAATGCCCAGATTTTATAACTTTTAGTTTACTAGGCTATTTTGTGGTTTTCACAACATTTAATAATTAGTCTAACAAAATTTTAGATGAAATTGTTTGAAGCCTGCATTAAAATCTAACGTTTACTGTGATAGAAAGATAACTTTGTAAATAGGTACTCATTAAATTTCTTGTTTTAATTTATAAATTAACTAATATATTTTATTTAGCACGTATGTAATAAAATATGAATTGTTTATTGTAATTTGATTAGTTCTATTACCTTGTCACTCTTCCGCATCCATAACCAAAGTTTAGTTACCAATCTTCTATAATACTGTTAATTCAAGCAAGAATCATCCGATCTTTTTTGTTAATAAGACACAAAAGAAGTTAACAATCCTGCTCATTTTGCACACACAATATCTCTGCATCGAAGAGCATATTAATAAAGTTGTCAGCTTGAATAGTAAAAAAATCACCCGTTCATCAGTTAAAGGATCTTGAAGTTCTACAGGAACTAACTCAAGTTTCTCGAAAAACACAAAAACAGGCAAGGTATAAGCAACCTTCTTTTTGGACTGTCCTGTAAGCTACAGCAACAACATAATCAAGCCCAGTCCTATTCATTGATTTTTTATTTATTTTAAATAACTTAATCCTATTTCATCAAATCAACTCGCCTGTCAAGGTACATATGTAATAAAAGTATTTATGGTCAAATATAGAAACTTAAAATTCAAATTAAAATCGTTGAAGTCTTTCTGGGTAGGCTAATACCATCCCAGGGAAAACACATGAAAGGTGGAAGACTTAAGCCCGAGACTGTTTGAGGTAATTAAACTTGAGCTGTAAAATTGACCTTTCATTTTATGAAACATCTTTAATAGGTTCAAGGTGGAAAAATAAATCCAGGACCATAAAGCAAGACTTACTCATTAAGCCTTTTGGAATGGTTTATTTACAACTCAATTACAGTATCCATGACTCTTGACACACCAAACTCCTATCATCAAATCAACTGCACCTGGCCGCTCTTGATAAACTCAGACACCGACTTATAAGGCAATATATGTTGTGATCTTTCTTCTAAACTAACTTCCTCTTCCCTATTATCCCCATCGTCTACAATCACACCTTGCACGTTACTGTTCGCCTTCACAAACACATGGCTTTCTAAGTTCGGTTTGATCATAATCTGATTTGTATGGAGATCTTGCAGACTTTCCGGTAGTCCGACAAATAACGATTTGAAATGCACATTCATATTTGATATGTATTCTTTAGCAAAGGAATACTCGCTAGGGGAAAGAAACCTATCACTTGGGTCGCGTATACTTTCATCTTCAAGAATTTTTAAAGTGTAAGTTTCGATCTTCTCGATGCGAGTTCTTAAGTAACTGGTAATCAAATACCGAATTCTATCGAGCTCCAACTTATGCAAGCCTACACGAAAATCGTTTTTGTCCAATTTCTTTAGGTTTTCTTCCATATGGTGAATTTGCTCCAACATGCAATCAACTTGTTCGATTTTGTGAGGAAGTATCTCAGGGCTGAGTTTCTCGTTTAACCATGCTTCCTCAAGAGATTTCAGAACACCAGCTGCAGTCAGTACTTCATCATCAGACAAAGTTTCATCCAACCCTATTAGGTCATCCATTCTGCAAAAGAACAATACCTATGTAAGCTGGGTGCAAATAATAGGCCTATAGGTAGGCCTACTTAGTGGTTTTCAGCACTCACTAACTAATGTTTTTTTCCAACAGTGTTTTTTGTAAGGCCCAGTGGTATCAAGTAAAATGTTTGAAAAAAGCTACTGTGGACTGACAATAAGAAAAATAATAAGGGAGGGGGCACAATTTTAGTAGGAGAGAGTGAAAAGGATTAGCCTATCAACACGGATATTAGGTAGTGTCAACATTTTCAACACCTATCTCTGTCAGATAGTTTTAACCTCGGTCATTTCAAGATTTAACTGTCAACTAATTGCATTTCTCTTGCAAAGAACAAACATTTGTTTACAAGTTGTGAAACCAACTACCTGCCTGTATAAAAAATATAACATTAGGAACAACCTCCAAGAGTTGAGATGTGGCTAAAATGATATTTTTACACCCTGGGTAGAGTCCTTGAGAAATTTACTTTTTGAATAGGCTACAGCATTCTCTCATAAATCTGGACTCAAGAAAATCTGAGACGATTGTATAGATTTTTTCTATTTAATAACTGGTAAATTCACACTTTGATGCCTTCAATTTCCATGTTGAGATACTTGTCCCATTATGCAGCTGCATATAATGGCTCATAGCGAATAAATAATGATAAATTATGAAAGTTATAGAGAACAGATTACAACAGGAGAAACTATTTAGTAACCTAGCCTAGCCTAGTATTAACAAGTTCAGCCCATTTAAAAACAGGCAAATTAATTGCAATATATCAAAATATAAATCTTACCTTCGAAAATGTTAACTTTTAAATTTGAAAACCAAATGCAGATTCCTTATGCACACTCAAAATGTTTTGCTGAAAAAATAACCTATAAAAGTGAAGTGAGAACAAAATGACACTTGACACTTCAAAGAAACAACTTCATGGCGCCAATTTTTTCTGTGTGAAGGTTGACGGCTTAGAATGCTTCCGGAAAGCCCTATGTTTTCTATTACTCTGCCCATTGCATTCGTGATTTTACTTTTAAATTTCCTTAAATTCAATATTTATATATTATACTGCAAAAAATATCATAGTCCCATACTACTAATGATTGACGATTGTATCAAGGCCACAGTGTGGCCTTGATTGTATGCCTTATGGACATTATTTTTAATAATTAACTTATTTTATGTTGTCGCAGATTTTAGTTAAAGGATTTGACATTACCATCGATGGAAATTACCATTGACTATGAAGGCATTACTCTATGGCATTATCAGCTGACAACGAAGTGCTGTCCAATCACGATCCAGCTTTTTCACCTGCATTTTCACTTGTTGTCGTCTGTATAGTCTTTTTGGTTAGGTTAGGTTAGATCAAACTGATCATCCAACTTATCATATTATCAAACCTCCTAGTGATTATCAGTACAAAAGAAGGTAAAGGTGGACAGAAAATTTCATTTTGTATCCAAGTACTTTAGGTTTAGTTATTACTGTTTGGCTTACTTGGATATTCCTAACCTGTTATTTCACTAGGCCTAAAATAATTAGAATGCAGGCTAAGATTTTTGATCTTAATTACTTATCAACCCTTGTTGGTAAAACTGATATGAAGTACCCCCTTGTTGAAAGCCCAATACAAAAAGTACTACAGTACACCTTGGATTATCCGGATCACGGATTATCCCGACTGGTCCATCCGAGAAATTTAAAAATTACAATCACGGTAAAAGCATGATTTTAGCGAGTTTACAAGTGAAATGCGCTTTCTAAAAGTAAAATGCGATTGCAATACATTACTGTACGGATTTGGAATCACAATAATTGAATGAACCACATTGCCTAAACAGTACATTACAGCATTTTTGTGAACATAGTTTTCTGGATTTCTACTTGGGGTGCTAGCAGTAATCAACAAAGGCGTAATCAACGGCAGTTTTGCGAATTTGTTTATTGCTGTCATTTGATGTGTTATGTTAGGCCTATTACTTAAGAAGACTTACTGTAATATGTTTTGAGTTACTTTAAGTTTCGTCATGATTATTTCAATTTTAAGTTTATAATTATTTAATGTCAATAAATAATTTATTAAATATTTAATCTGGCATTTCATTCCAAACCTAAACCGTATAAGTACGGTAAAAGTTAACATAATATTTGTACGATTAATAATGAATTTATTTCTTAAATTTGCTTCAAAATTAAACCCCAGTAAAATGTTAAAGATTAACATGTTGCACTACCTTGATACACCATTTGCAGCATCAATTTAGCAGAGGCTAAGGTGTGCGATCGCTATGTACATTTTTACATTTTACATTTTTAATCCTCTTCTCTTCTGGCCTTCCTAGGATGGCACTGGAGGCGTCAAAAAAATAATGTAGGCGCACTATTGTAATTACCTCGGGATTATCCGGATTTTTTGTTATCCGGTTCGGTATTCCGCCACATTAATCCGGATAATCCGAGGTGTACTGTATTTGTATAACATTTGTTAAATATTTTGATTAGGATTTTTGCGGACATTTGCCATCACTGATTAGTAAAAAACAAGTTTCACGACGTTTCGGGATCTGGAATCTGATCCCGTCTTAAAATCACCATCACCAACAATGAATTTCAAACAAAGGATTTGTTAAATATTGGTTAAATAAGTTTGTAAAATTTCCTCGTCACAGCAGGGGTGTCTTTCCACTTTTGGAATATTCTTAGCATCATCAAAACTTGACTTGTTGGTTCATTAGTTTGCAAAGTTAGAACAAACCCTACTGTTTGAGAATAGTAAAACAGTTACCTATTACAGAAGTAATAAGGGGTTTCCCTACCCAGTGGCTGCTCTGGCCTGCCTTGATCCCTCCATCATGGCTAGTGTTCAATGTGTCAGAGATTCGAGCAAAATTTTCCTAAGTAAGATACTAGTAGGCATCCATTTGAGAACTCTTATATTGACTCCTCATTTATCCATGGTTATAGTCCAGTAGGTTTTTCTTGCAGGGGAAAAGGTACTGTGCACGGAAAACAAAGGAGACATTGTCTATGCACGTTGCTTGGTTCGCCCAGCAGCGGCCGGTGATTACCTTATCGCTTGGTACGTCCCGCAGCGATGATTTCACTGTGCAGAGACTATCATTTTCACCCACGATTATGGTCTCTGAGTACCTACTAGTTTCGAAACCTGTCACAGTTCAAAATTAAACTTTTCAGTTCCCTGTATTTCTCTTGTAAAGAAAAAAATCTAATAGTGGTAATATTAGTAAAAAAATGTCATAGCAGCAACCTCTTTACTAGTTTTGTATGATAAATCCAGGCATCTCTAATAGCAGGTGAGATTACTGTGACCAACAACACGCCCAGATAGGATGTTGTCGGCTCGCATTTAATTTCTTTGCTCGCTTATGCAATTCAATAGATGTTTGAAGAAACACTCAATGCTTGGGAATCGTAGTTGGTTGAAGAATACCGAAAAGATTTACTATGGTAACTTCTTACCAGAGCTAAGGGCTTAATTACATGTTACAGTCACTCAAAAATTCACAAATTTTGTAGAAAAACGCAAGTAATTAAAACAACCACTGAGCAGAATGTAATTTAATTTAGTTCTTCGCCTTAATGCTCATAGTTTATTGAAAATGACATTAGTGTTACAGATGGAAGCCAGACTACCTCCTAGCCTGCCTTTACCATTTCCTGAAGATGTCTTAAATGACATTGTAGATAAAGCTAAAGATTGGGCATTGATGCATGGTACGTATATCTTTAGTAATTATGTTAGTGTGTGGTGGAACAACATGACCAGTTGTCAAGCTTAATACACATACAAGGCCGTAGCCAATGGGGGGGGGTTAGGGGGCCAGAACCCCACTTTTGGCGAGCCGGAAATTCACCCGCCGGGCCTGTCTAAACCCCCCCCCCCCCGGAAAAATTCCTGGCTACGGCTTTGTGCATATATATATATATATATATATATTTTTTTTTTTTTTTTATTGTATATTGCTTGAGTAAAGCAATATTTTAAGTAAGGTCTTAAAAACAATTTGAGTTTTTTAAAATCTTTTTATTGTATTGTTTGAGGAAAGCAATATTTTTAGTAAGGTCTGAAACAATTCACTTACATTTGGCATATTTTCATGAATTTTTCATTAAAAAAATTTTGTGGGAAATTAAAGTTAAACGTTTTATATTGTAGTACCTATATCGGATGTTTAAATTGCAAAAAATTGATTAATGCAATGAATGTGTAAATACAAAAGTGGGGCATGCCACATTTCTCGTATTAATGGTAATTTTTTATGATGACAAGTTTTTATACATACAAGTGTAAATTTTTTTTATACAGGTGTAAACTGAAACCAAGTATATGTAATATTAGAAATTCTTCAGAAACAATAAATCAGTAGCTATTAAAAGTTATTTTGATTGTGATTTTATTACTGTAATGGCGAGTTTTTGATAATGAACTTGTGTTTTTGTGTAGAAATAAAGTGGTTAAAGTTTTGTTTAGAAAATCAAAGCATTTTTACGTATGTGCGAATTTAGAAACAGAAGATATAAGCAGTCAAGGCATGTCTTATCTCTGACCTTCAATTGTTGCAGTACACCTGAGTTTACTGATAACACCTGAGTTTACTAATAAAACTGATTGGGTTCTGCGTTTATTTTGTCTATTGCATGAGCAAATTAATGACAACCAATCATTTCCATTTCTGTTTTGTACTAAATTTTTCTTATGTATTTGTTTGATTTTCAGTTATGATCAAAGATTTATTAATTGATATCAATATTAAGAAAAAATGTGCATGACATTGAGAAATAAAACCATTTTTATTTATACCTGTGTGTAATGAACGCTATAGATTAGGCAAGTCAGGTGTGATATGTTAAAATCTTCTGTCAATGATACTATTGATTTTATCTAAATACAATATCAACCTTTAAAATTAAGGAACATCCGATTTTAACCAAAATAAAGAATGATGTATTAAAAGTTTTTAACTATGAAAGTTAAACAAAATTAAAAATTTATATGGACAATATTATTTAAACGATTATATTTTAAGGATATTTAGAATAGACTACATGTTTCAAGTGGTTTGTGCTTTTTTTGCAAATGTTAGGGAGGGGTAATATTTTTAATTACAGACAAAATTCCCATTTTTGAAGCCTAAGTAATATATGATAAAGTATAATCTTTGGGAAATATAATAGTTATCTGAAGATTTATGGGTCAACCCAATTGTGAAATAAAAACACTTAAATTTGCACTATACATTTATTTAGGTTTTAAGTGAGGAAAGGGATAGACTTTCAGCTAGCTTACCTGAGAAATAATGTTCATGGTAGCAGCACATAGGAACACTAAAGGAGACACATTTATCACTAATATTTCGTATATATCACTCCTTTAGTGTTTCTATGTGCTGCTACCATGAACATTATTTTTCAGGTAAGCTAGCTGGAAGTCTATCCCTTTCCTCACTTAAAACCTACCAAGCCCTTGGCTCTTCCTTAGAAAACTATACATTTATTTAGTTAGTATTACTTTTTTATGATAGAAATGGGCCAAAGTCACTAGGAATAGAAGTTTTCAACTATTCAAGTTTGAATAAGCAGGACAAGTTCTTTTTCCTGTTCTAGGTGCAGCCATGAGATCAAAAACAAATTTTTCTAAAGACTCTCTCAACTTTGCTCCGTTTGTACTCCTGCCTTCGACATTCCCGAGGAAAGAGTTTGAAAGGGCAGTCGCGCTGCAACCAGTGATCAATGAACTGATGCACAGGGTGGCTCATGACCACGTGTTTTTGGAAGACAGTTTGAAGAAGTAAGTGTGGTTTCTCTTGAGTTGTAGAAAATTAGGAAGCCCACGTTTTCCCAAAAACCATGAGATACTTCAGCCTCTTTATTAGTGGTTTGACCACGTTAACATGTTCTGTGGCTGACGCCGCTCTCATAATAACATTTTAACCGTGACTTCAACTTCAGCATAATAACAATGAAAACAACTGGATTTGGTGACAAAATTATGCATTTGATCACCTCAGTGAAAAAAGCATTTGGGGGGGGGGGGGTGTATGGGAGGTGGACTTATTTTATTTGCCTACAGCGCTCACAGGGTTGAAAACAGGCCTGGTGAAAGGATAATGGATACTGTAGAGAAAATAATTGTTGATACCTCAAGTTCAATGTTTAGAAATGAGAATGTACATCACAGACAAGCCAGTTGGATAGGGGAGGCTGTAAAGTATTGACAAGTTAATATTAAATTTCATTTAGACCAGATTTTACCTCAAGTTGTTTGGATTTTGAGGCAGTGAGTATTTGGTTATGTACATGTTTGGTTATCAATGGAGTGTATTTAATCATATTACTCAATTTTTTCCAAATCCTTTGGTGCTTTAAATTAAATTTCTCATTTCTTATTTCAGCACTATCAAAGTGGATGAATTTACTGGGAATCTGTACAAAGTTTATGAGAAAGTCAGAAAGGAAGGTTATGGACAGGTGAGTTTACATATTATGGTTAAATGCATGAAATTGGTTTTTTGTGAGATTATCTGTGTAAACAAATTAAGAGTTCCTGTTAAAATAAACGTGTTTATTTTATATTGTTTGATTGTTAAGTTCACTTGCACTTCTTTCATTGATTTCTGTATTTGTTTACTGGTTCTCATTGGTAATCACAAATGTGTTACTTCAACATTCTGTTTTGTTAATTAGATATCTTTGTTTCGGTTGCAGTACTTGAAAAATGTTTGGCTTGTCCTTACTACAACAGCTCAAATAGTTAGTCCGAATTATTTTTTAATCTTAAGAAGAATTAAGTTAATGGTTTTGTCACATTTTTAATTTTTTTCCATAAACAAATTGATATTGAAGTTTTCATATTGATTTTGTAGGCCTGATCTTTGAGTTTTTTTTAAAGACTCTTTAGTTCTTTTAAAGTTTGGTGACATTCTCAATGAATTATTGCTTTTCTGTCATAAAGTAAAGTATGATTTTTTATACCAATAAAGTAGTGTACAACTAAGTATGATCTCTCGTAGTTGAATCTCATTTTAGTGAACATTTAAATTAATTTTGACTTACATTTTTAATAAAAATTGCCTATTTTTATTCAAACAGTTTTTAAGTGATTTTAACCAAACAATAATAGGTTCTCTTACCTTTGTCAATAGTCCTAATCGAGTGTAAATCAAGCTAACATGTTTCGTGGCAAAAACAACATTATCAAAGCTTTGAAACGTTGTCTAACATTCAAACATTAAAATAAAAGACTGTCACAACACAGACACACACGAATAAACGAAAATACATAACAAAAACTTGAGTCTACTACCATTGCTGGGGCTCGTGTGTGCTTTTGTTGTGACTGTTTTTATTTTAATGTTTTATGATGTTGCAAAGCTTTGATAATGTCGTTTTTGCAACGAAACATGTAAGCTTGATTTACATTTGATTTGGACTATTGATGAAGGTAAGAGAACCTATTATTTTTATAAAGAGTCCAAGGGCCTTCAATATGAATTTTGATTAACCAGTCAGTTGTACTTTTTCTCAAAATATTATTACAACCCAGGCATTGAAAAACCAAATGTTTGGGCTTCCTTCTATACATTGTTGATTTCATTCCTCACCACACTCAACATGTCATTGTGCTCAAAACCAAGGAACTGATGAATTAAGCGTTACATTCGCTAAATGAATGGAAGCGTTAGCAAGTAGTGTAGTCGCATGAAATGAAGCGTTACGCTCGCTAAATGCATGGAAGCGTTAGCAAGTGGTTTAGTCGTATGAAAGAAGCGTTACGCTCGCTAAATGAACGAAAGCGTTAGTTAGCAAGTGTGTGGTCGTAGAGGCTCAGTCTGGGCTTGGTGAGAGCCGATCTCATGTTGGAGACATGCACTTGCTGTGACGGCCCAACCAAGCAATGTAGTTGCTGTCACAACGCCTCGTGCTACCCGTACTGCTGCTGGAAACAGGTTGAGTTCAATACGATTGCCGCCGGCTTCGGTTGGTTAGGCCCCGTCTCCGGTCTGATCCACAGGTAGATCCAAACTGTCTTAACGCTGCTTGGGTCTGTTTTACACGAAGCTTGAACTGTGTTCCGAGGGTTAGTAGTGACTAACCACTAACTTCAGCTTTGGTCAAGACCACACGCTTTTTGTAGTGTAAATAAGACGTGTCCACAATGTGTCGTGAAAAAAGTTTTTTAAGAATTTTACTCTGTGAAAGCTTTTGATTTTCAAATTGTTTGTTTGATTTTACTTGCTCATGGTGCTTCTCATAATTGTTGTTTAGGTAATCATTCAAGATTTAGATGTTAAGACTATTTCATAACCAGCAATTATAACTATTTTGTATTATGAAACAAATATATTAGAAGCTGAAACTAGCTTTACTAAAAATCGAATCACTAATTTTCCAAAGTATGCAGAGCATTTTAAAGTTCCGGTAAATGAAAAATCAAACATAATGTTTGGAAAACTTATAGAACTTAAAAGGGGTTCAAGCTCGGGTTTTCGTAGGTTTTTTTTATTGTGGATTAATATAATCGACGGCTGAAAATATTAAGAACTAACAAAATCAAATATGATATCTGATTAAGTTTTTAAAATTAATTGTCAATGCTAGTTATCTCAAAAGCTTAACCTTACAGCAACTTAAAATTTTTAACAATTCAAGTGACTTAAAAAACTTGACTATGTCTTAAAATGAATGATGTCTTTCGTCCCTCTTTCCAGTCAAGGATTAATGTTAAAATAGTCTTTAAAAATCTGAATTAAATCTTACATATTTAGATTATACTTTAAACCTTTTGAAATTACAATGTCCTTGCGCCTTATAAACATTTAACTAGACTTTTTTTAACATGAATGGTTTTGAAATTGAAATAGATTTTTTCTCGCGTTCATAAATGAGCATAGTGAGCAATAACGCTGGTATTAAATTAACATTTTTAATTAGAGAATTTGAATATGTTGCAGTGTATCAGTTTGGGTCTTTTACGGTCAGACTATCTTCCCCAATCCTACCAAGACAACATTATCAAACAAGTGGAAGTAAACACGATAGCATCAAGTTTTGGGGGAATATCTTCCCAATTATTTGACTTTCATGGGTATGTTTTTCTGTTTGTGTAGTTTAATAGATTTTGATCATTCCAATAAAAAGAATAACAATATGCTTTATTAACAATGTATTTTTTTAAGGAAGATCAAACTAATTTTATTTAAAATCATATCGGATCTGGACTAAACCTTAGAAAATTACAGTGACAAAAGGACATAGATTACTGTGGATCAATTACAAAAGCTTCGGGAAATTTGGACATTTTGTTAATATTAAGGTAATGTCGTCATCAACTGAGTTTAGAATAAATCTTTGGGGAAATCAGGGTAAAAACTGGAATCGATACAAAAACATAGAACACCTAAAATGTCTTAATCTTGAACTGCATTTCCCTAAAGACTTAACAAAATACTGTAGTAGAATTGTACGCTTATCTGATTTTTAAAAACTTAAAATTTCTATTATTGATCAGTAGCTAAAGCCTAAGATTATTGATGTGTGCAATAAAGAATTTTGATGTATGGATTATGCTTTATATGGTGTAAATTATTTATAAGCCGTGAGATATTTAAACCACAAGATTTAAGATTTCAAAGGGGAATGACCGACAACTGTGTAAATTCTTTTCTGAGTGGTTTTAACAATTTAAGAGGATAGGGAAAATTTGAGCAAGAAGTAGATCACTCAGTTTTTAAACGCTATGTATTCTTTTAGGTAGTTCTACAACATTAGGTCAAAAATAGATAAACTAAACATTGTCCCAATACAACCCAAAATACAATATCCCGATACTGTGGTTTTTGTATACTTTTGTTGTTTACATCTAAGTTAACTTTTCAGGGCAATTTTTGCGGTGAAATTCACACAGCATAACTAAATTAATACTGGGCTGCTTCTGACTAGACCACTATCTGGATCAGTAGGGCCACTGAGATAAAGGAAGCTTTGATTTGATTTTATCTAAATGGATCCTCAAAATATAGAGCTGTACCGAGAATAAGAGGAAAAAAATGTACTATCTAAAGAAATACGGTTAACTATATTCTAAAATCCTAAACATTTGTATTAACTTGGATTATTGTTTTAACAAACTAATTTGATTGTAATACAGCAATATTTTTTCTCCGTAACTGGAAATAACCTCCCAGCCTCCTAGCATCTTTAAGTACACTACGTCTCCCGTATGGTAAAAATTTAGATGTTCAATAAATTTAATAATCCACCACGCATTCAAAAAGGTAGACACTTCTTATATCATTAGTTTCTGGCACATATCTCTTCGTAAAGCCCCGAGAAGAGGGGAAAAGAGGGGGAGACAGGAAAGGGAGATGCTAATTATAGAAGTTCAATCGTCAAAATGAAATGAAGGTTTTGATGTGTTGAGAGCGTGCTGATTTGACCTTTTCAACCAGTATCTACCATACCCTGCCACAATCTTTTTGAAGAGCTGGTTGTCACATACCAATCAGTAGTCCATTGTTAGTCCCATTGTGAAAAGATTTCCATTTGCAACAACTTTCTTGTAGTTTTGAGCTTTGAAGATCACACTCCACTCCACTGTGTTTTATGGAGTCGTATAAGCAGATGCTGGGTTGTGAGTGTGTTTGTGTTTGTCAGGGTGATTCAGTGTCTGTCTTTAGTCTAGGTTTAGTTTTTTAAATTAACTTATTTTTTGTGACTTGTTTGTTGGTGTTTTGTTTCATGTCCTAGTGAAAAAAAAACTACTTAGACAGTGCTGAAGTAGTGTTTTTTGTAGGAGAATTCTGAATATTTTATTAAATCAAAAATTTACATGAAGTTTTAACCCATAGTTAACAAAACCTTTGGCTAACCACACAGTACACGAGACAAACAAAATATATCAAACTTTTTTATTGTATTTCACTGTCGGCACAGTGATGCTGTGCAGTTACAACAGCTGGCACAGGATGTAATTTTTGTGTTTAGTTTTATGGACAAAATAGGCAAGACAAAATGTTTTGGTTTCTCTGTCTTGTGTAGTAGATGGTGTAAGTGGCCAGCCTTTGACTCTATTTAGGTCAGCCTGTAAAGTGTATCTTTGATATCCAAAGTGGATGAGAGATAACATGTGAAAATATATAGTATTTAAGGCGGACTGTATTCCGTCACCTTTTGCACATCTGTGATGCTGCAAAATGTTGTTGAAAGTTTTTTTAGCTGAAGTTTCTAAGACTTTTTTATGGTCTGAAATATTGACAAGTTGTTAACTATTTTTAACAGCTGTCATTATGAGTCATGTCATACTGATGTAATTGCTTTAAATTGTGGTATTGTAGATTTGCTTACTGGGGTATTGACCATGTTAAATGTTATTCATGATCACCCTTACTGTATCATACTATATAAAATTGTTCATTAGTTTTAGTTCCCTTTTTCTTCTGGAGAGTGAGTTGTTAGCATTTGTTGGATTTCCACCATTTACCTATATTAATTTTACTGTTGCTGTTTAAAGCTTTTTATTTGAGAAACATGCTTTAACTGGAGGTTTCTCATCTTTTGTATATCAAAGGGGTATTGCAATGTAAATTGATTTAATTGCACATGTGGTGTAATAATAGATGCGGTAGTTTTGTAGTCAGTTAAAAATGTTTAGTACCTGACCACTGCTGCTAAATGTTTAAAAAGCCTTACTTAATATGGGGACCAATGGAATTTTCCTGTACAAAGATAACAACCAGAGTAGATATAAATAGATAACAATTTTATTACTGTAGGTAAAGGTATTCTGACATATATTTTAATTTTTGAAAATATTTTGACTAAAGCTCTGGACAGCCTTACTGGCAGTTGAGTGAGTGTGCTGTTGTCGTAATTAGTGCTGATTATCTGCACTGTTTTGGTAATAAATCACATGGTCATTTGTTTATGTAGAGGTACTTTGCACAAGAAAATATTTTGCTGCAACCGCAAGTGCAACTAATGTTAAATGCTTGCAAGCTCAACACAATTCATGAAGTACGACGACAAGTGTGGAAACACATTCTTAAATGTAAACAAACCATTTAAGGTTGCCAAACTAAAAGACCAGCTGATGCATTGCGCAAATAAAATTTGTGTAAGAAATCTCTCGGTGAAATATTACAGGGCATTCTTTTGTAGTGTAAATGAGGTGAAACGTAAACAAAGTTTTGACAGTTCTACCAAAACATGTGTTTATTTAGCAGACATTTTGGGAGATTACAATTTTTTGGGAGTTACAATTAATCTAACTAATCTTCATTAGTTAGATTAATTTAATGAAGATGACTTAGACTTTCTTTGACCAAAATATCAAATCTTAGGTCATGTTATGTTAATTGTTCAGTTAAATTTTGGATGGCTGAAGAACACTTCAATGATTTTTTATTTTTTAAATAAATCTATATTAATTTTAAAATTTGGACTATGAATAATTCCAATGAAATAGTATCTCATAGACCGAATTATTTTTTTCGGTTTGTTTTTCTTATGGCCTACTCTGATAGAGGCTGGGTGGATCTTTGCAAACAAAGGCAAATCTCGAGTTTTAAGTATGATTTTTTTTAATCTAGCAGAACTCAATACAAATTCATGTGAATTCTTGTGAAAGAAATATTTCTTTTCAGGTATGTTTTACAAGAGTTAGGACACCCGGAAATGTTGAAAAATGTAAGTATATTAGTTTTTATCTCCAGACACATTTTTTACATGAGAATATATGTTTATTTTATCACAAAACGTTTCTCGATATGTTACGCCTACTTTTACCTTAGATATCTTACAATCATGGGAAAAATACTGAATCCATTGTCATTTTCTCAGGCAGAAACAAACAAAGCTCAGGCAGGAACAAAAAATAAATAAATTTTTAGTCTGCCACAATTGAGTAGCACTACTTGAGATATTAAAGTTGCATATGTATGGTTATTTTATTTTAATTAAAAAATTTTCAAATATGAAGTAAAAATATCCAACTGTTAGAAAAATTTAAGTATTAAATCTATGGAACCATGAGTCCAAGTGCCAAATATTCATTTTGCCAAGAGATTTTTTTTACTCGTTTGCCCCATGATAAATAAAGGTCTTCGATAAACCAAATTCTACCCATTTCCACAACCTTATTTAAATTTCAACTTTAGAGTTTAATATCAGTCATCTATAACTTCAGTGTAATACATATTTTTTTTATTTAACATTCATGTCAATTTTTTTGTCAGTTGCCTGAGAACTCAGCTCTGAGCGGTCTGTGCAATGGAATGCTGGAAGCATGGAAAATATTTAACAATAAGAAGTAAGTGTTTTAGTTCAAATCCTCAAATGTAAGTTCAACACTGAAGGGGCACACGTCTAAATTTACCACAGGCAAAACAACTTTTTGGAAGCAAGATTTTTTAATCAGATCTGATTGAGAAAGAAATTAAAAATATTTTATAATGGAACTGACTTACTCTGAGCCAATTGTTGGCATCGATCATTGGAATATTAATTAATGATTTTTATTGATAATTCATACTCTTATTACTTCACATTCAACTTAAAATACATTTGGTATTTTAAGTACAGTAGAGTCTCGTTAATCCGGCCTTATATGGGGATTAGTAGGGCCGGATTATCGAAAATGCCGGATTAGTGGAAATGCATTAGAAAATGAAGTAGTTTTACAATAAACAACATTTTTATTGATTACAAAAACTACGATAACAATCGTTTGAATTTCTGTACAGTATAGGCCTAATGAAATTGTATTTACTGTATTATTATAAACAGTGATATGAAACAGCAAACTACAGTACAGTACTATTTCAATCAATGAACAAAGATAATCACTAAATACTCTACGTGTACAAAATGAAAATTACTGTACAGTACACTTTACATTTAGGGCCTACTTAAACAACAGCAAAATAGTTTGTAATGCTTTTCTGCTTCTTTGCATTAAAGGAAAGTTTTAAAACATTTTCCTGGAGTCTCTTTAGTGTCAATATGTCGGAAGCCGAAGCACCGTTTTCTTCCGCCCAAGTTATTGCAGTTGCGTAGGCACAGAGCGTCGTATCCGTGTTGACTGTGTTTGCAGCTGTCGTGTACGTACTGGCTCCGCCCTCCTCCTCCCCCTCCTCCACGTCACTGCTGTCTAGAACATCTTCGATGATCTCATCGTCTGTCATGATTTGACACTGCTCGTCGTCTGCTCCTTCTAACCAGGCGGTAACATCACCGGAAATTCACCTGCTTTTAGTGTCTTTCTTACCTTGGAAGATGATTCACTACTCCTCTTAAAGAATGATTCAATTTGCTCCTTCTTCTTCTTTATGTCGTGTATAGTTGCACGCCCGATATTATATTCCTTAAACAGATGAGCCAACTTTTCACCCTTTTCTAAACGTTTTAAAATTGTATACTTTTTATCTAAAGTCAGCGTAACATGCTTACGTTTTCCCGACATCGCACTACACTTGTAGATTGTACTGTATAGTACTGTACTGTACTCACAACACTGCCTTCACTCAACTCACTCGCCACACACTGTACGCAACAACTACGTGTAGCAGACGTCAGTGTACCACTGTTGTGGACACTCGCGCTTTCAAGTCTGGACATGAAAATTTACTGTCTCATCGGCGGAAACACAGCGCCGGATTACTGGACGTGCCGGTGTAGTGAACGGCCGGATTATAGAGACTCTACTGTAGTGATTGAATAATAAATGTTTTTTGTAATTTTTTTATGAAAACCTCCCCCCTTTGATGTTTCAAGATGCTTCTTTGAAAAATCACATTTTCTAGAAAGACGAAGTTGTTAATTTTTGCCTTTTAAAATTAACTTCTTTTGGCACTAAAATACTGATAGGGAAATAAACCAATATTCTTTATCTTCATTTTATTCAATTGGATGTTGTCTACAAAATATTGTAAATTAAAGTGTCATTGCATATGAAATCCCTAGCTTATATTTCTCACGTGTAGTATCTACATATTAAAACGCAAACTGTTTTCTTTTCACAGTCAAATCTCAACAACGGCTGGATAGAATTTAATCTTTCAAGGGTCAAATTAAAGGGATTTTGATGTAGATTTGTCAATACGACTCAGAATTTCAAAGAAAGGGAGTCACTAAAGTACAGTAAAGGGCTTAAGTTTCGGAATGACATCAAAATTTCACCAAGCTTAGTTCACTGTTTGAACATTCATGTCCTATGTGTTTGTAAGCGAAACTGTAACCAAAATATCTAATAATGAATGAATAAAATCCCAAATTCTGTTTCAATTATCTGATGGATGTGTTTCTGATTTGATTATTAAAGCTTATCAATGTAATGGAAACCCCAAAATGATATTCAAAAAAAGTTTAATCTATCCTGTTTTTTTACCAGAAAAATTTGTCTTGTTTTATTGTTTCAATAATTTAAATTTTGTAAAACGATCTGCTTTATTAATTTTACTTTACTCTTTTCAGTGCAGTCATATTGTTTGTCATCGAAGATGTTACGTACAACATTTGTGATCAACGATTTCATGAGTTTGAGATAAGGAAAATCAACCCAGATGTGAGAGTTATTCGACGTACTCTTACTGAAATAGCGAAAACTGGTCGACTTGGAGCTAACAAGGAGCTTATTGTGTAAGTATGTTCTGCTATATTATTAGTTTGCCTCGAGATCAAACTTAACTGTGAGTGGACTCACGGATGGAGTGAGGATGCAAGGACACTCACTCCATCATTACCAAGATTTAAATCATAAAACTTAATCTAGCTTACTTTGAGTAGTCATTAAAAGTTTTATCCTCTCTTAGCTTTTTGCTGCGTTCACCATAGCAAATCAACCTGACTTATGACTTATCAACTGATTAATTGTCGACTGACTGCTGTAGCCCAAAAGCCATGTCATGTAATGATTCCCTGATGATGCAGACATTTATATAATTGTTTCAACTGCAGAACATCATTATCATAACATTTAATATTTGCAGGGAGTTTTATACATCACATTCAAGGAATTTTTATTAGATTTTACCTGTTATGGGAAATTGTATGATAAATTTCAGCTGTATATTAAAACCAGATAACCTATAACAAGATTTTCCTTTGGGACATGGTGGTGGCAGGAAATTTCAGTCACAGGAAATTTTTGAAAGGTTTTCCCGGTCTTTGGAAATCATGTATTGAATTTAAACTGCTGATCAAAATTAAATGAGGTTTTCCTGTGGGCTAGGGTGGCGACATTGTAATTGTTCCTACAAAAAGAGTGAATGATTGATTGATTTGTTTATTCCAATAAATTGTACAGCTTCTTACATTGAGAACTTAAATGAAATAAAACTATAATACTTTATAAATATAAAAATGAAATAATTACAGAATTACATAAATAAATGCTGTTAAAATAAAAAAGGAATTGGTCTAGGGAATCAGCAGACATAGGCTAAAGCCTGTGCGTCTGCTGCGTTGCATTTACAAAAATAATATGACCTGTTAATTTGGAAAATAATAGTTAATTTATGTAGTCAAAATTATTTAAAGCTTTAATTAATTTTCTTTTCAATCAGTGAAGGGGAAAAAATAAAAATGAATAAATAAATAATGGAGCGTGATTTGTGTCAGGAAAAAAAATAGTTTTCAGTTTGTGCCAGGTTGGAGAAAAATTAACAGGAAAATCGAGTGGCTGGGTCGAGCACGGAGCGCAGACGGCCAGCGGCCAGCCGGAGGGTGGTCAAAGTTCACGTCAAGTCATGGGTCGGGTCTGACACGCCAGTAAACTGCCGTGCCCCTACAACTATGAGATGTAATAAATGTGGCTACGCTACACAGAATCATCCTTCTTAATGAATTTATAACTTATTTAGTTTTTAAAAATACACAAAAAACTAACCAATGTAAGGAGTCAGGGCGTTATAACATCAAAGACTGTGAAAAGGAGGATTTTCGTAAGACTAAATAATTTTGGAGGCCTGACAACATTTCTTGGCATGGTGTTGTTTATGAAAATATCTTAGTAAATCAATCAAAAACAAAAATCTAAAGCAGTTTAGACAATCTTATTCACCAATAAATATCTTTCAAGATTCCTTGAAAACTAGTAAACTTGGCAACATATAATGGCACCAAAATTGGTATTTTACGCAATAAATCTTTAACATCACAGAAAGTATTAAAAAAAAGGAAAGTATAGTATGGTAAAAAAAGTATAAAAAAGGAAGAAAGTATATAAAAAATTATAAAAAGTATATTAAAAATCCTTTTTTTAATCGTGGTATTTTTTCAATTAACTAGAAGAATTGGAGGACGGGTTTTTTTAATAAACTGGAGAAATGGAGGAACTTTCGGCTAAAGGTCTTGGAGGACCTGTTTTCAAAAGGAATTTTGGAGGAATAGGAGGACTTGGAAGACCAGTAGACACCCTAAAGGACTGTTCCTTTTCTAACATTGCCTTATTGCCTCAGGGGACAGGACACAGTGGCGGTGGTATACTTCAGAGCCGGGTACGAGCCCGGTCACTACCCCACGCAGCGGGAGTGGGACGCTCGGCTGCTGATGGAACAGTCCACGGCCATCAAATGTCCGAGCATCCACTACCATCTGGCCGGCACCAAGAAGGTACGGTACGCTGTCAGTTGTCTTTTTTTTTATAACAGTTAGTCGTAGTCGTTTGGATGGAGTAAAAATTTGTAGACTACCAAGTTTACAAGGTGTCAGGGAGGACATTTGACACTTAAATCTCCATGGCAAAGAGGTTCACACATAAAGCAGTTGGTCCCAGATATGATCCTGGACCAGTGTCGGCTTTAGGGTAGGGCGACAGGGCGATCGCCCAGGGCCTCGCACCTGGGAGGGCCTCGCGCTTCTGATAGGAGTTTTCCTGTGTTTAAAATAGGGGAGAAAAAAATTAAAATTACAATAAAACATCACAGAGATCAATGTTAAACCATAAGAATGATTACGGTTCATGTTATATCAAAACTACAATAATTTAAAAATGTGTACGGTTTCCACGAGGCCTGTAGAAAATAATAAGGGGTGAAGGTGTGAACTACAGGAAATATTCAAAGTTAATTCAGCCCTCACTATGTGCCGGAGGAAAGTAGCTGTGAATTAATGTTTCTTTAGTTTTATCCGTTCTATACGGAAAGGTTATTGCCGATGAATTGCAAAATGTTTCATTGTAGGGTTGGCGTTGTACGAAACTATCACCATCACTCAAATGTAGGGTGAGTTCAACAGTTACTAAATTGACAAATTTGTAAAAAATAGAGATTTGCCATCTTTTCTCTAAAGTATGTCACCGAAACACTGAAGCAGACACAATGTTCACTCTTAGAATGAGAAACTGCGTAACTATTAGGCTCTACCATTGTGTAGTGCCCTTTGAGAATTTGTACATCGGCCTTATGGGAGAAGTACCAATAACTACACTGAACTGCCCTTCTATGTAATTTACATGTGATTAAATATGTATCAAAAATTAAGAATGCATTGAGTAGGATTGGTGTTGGGGGGAGGGTACTTGGGATGGGGGGGCCTCGCAAACTTTTTCTTGCCCCAGGCCTCACACTTGCTAAGGCCGGCAGTTTCTTGAACCACTATCATAGATATTAGTCACTAATAGGTCATGTCAGAAGCACAAACAATTTTGGCACAAGATCTGGATTGAAAGATTGATATTAACATTACATTTCTCTATCATGAGGCTTAATATAATTGAAGGGCTATTTGTTTGCCTTGATATTTTTAGACTTTTCTTCGTTTACACTTTTAGGAAAAAGAGTTGCTCAAAAAACTTTTTAATTGAACTTTTCAGAGAGAAAAATTGAGAATTGAGATTTATATTTTTAAAGAGGTTTTTATTTTCCTTAAGCTTGTTATTTATCTGATTGTGTGGCAACCAAATAGCTCACTACTATGTTAAAAGGCTCGTCTCAGTTCTCGTAAGAAACCAAATTGATCACAATAGCATTTTTGTCTAGTAAGGATTACAGTAGAACCTCGATTAACCGTCACTCTCGGGACCGTGAGTGTGACGGTTAAGAGAATAGACGCATAACAGAAATTTAGCTATAAACCTGTTCAATACGTAGATTCAAAATATTTGGGAAGAAATTAAACCCTGTATAAGTGGATAATTCATATTTATATTTAAATGACATTCATACAATGGTAATTACAGACCTTCTAAACTGTATGTTGTGCTCATTCAGTGTTCGTAAGTGAATTGCATAATCTCAAATTAAAAGATAGTCCGTTATCTTTTAAATGAGTCGCTAACACCATACATCAGCGTGATACTCGTAGCTGTTTCGCCCTTCCTCAAACGTTTAATAATTTTGATCTTTTGGTCAAGCCCTAGTACGACTCGTTTTCGTTTTTCGACCATCGTTAACAATCGACAGTTACTGTTCTGCAGTTGATTAACAGTACGTATCTAGCTACACACTGTGTAACAGTAAACACTATGTAACTCTGAACTCCGAGGCGTTCCGTAAAACCAAAAAAATCAACATACCTATGAATGAGTAATAAATAACTCCTTGCGTGGGAGTGGTGATTTTCGGCGGAAACTCATGGTCATTAGCCGCGGACAGTCACGTTCGATCACAATGGCGCTTGCACTTTCTTCTGTGCTTTGCACGACGCCAATTTACAAAATATTGCGAGCACGGAGGCAGTGACGGATAACAGAGAGTGACGGATAAAAGAGTAACGGTTAATCGAGGTTCTACTGTACTGTTATTTTTGTCTTTTCTAATTTGGTTTAATATTTTTTTCTTTTTCTTTTAGGTACAACAATCTCTTGCCAAACCCGGATGCCTTGAACGGTTCTTGAGTGACAGCAAGAAGATAGAGGCAGTCAGGCAAATCTTTACTGGTCTTTACTCTCTGGACTTGGTAAGTTTGAGGGTTAACACTTTAACTCTTAAGGGTTTGAAAGGGAGTAGAATAGAAATTGGTGAGGAATAGGTGCTGTTATGCCTTTATTGCCAAAAACTATAACAAATTTACAGGTATTTTTATAATCAACAACTTTACTAAGAAATACAGGTCTTATATAGGTCAAGCTGCAATATAAAGTTGTTAAACTAAAACTAACCTATAATATCACACAAGTAATGACATTCCATCACATCATGACGCATAGCAACATTAATTACAAATACCCCCGTTGCAGCAGACCTGCATACTCAGCGAATTTCAAATGCAAAACAACATATTTCAATCCAACATAGCGAGATTTGACATGTTTTTTGAAAGCTCCATAAGAATAACATGGGAAATGAGTATACAGGTTTGCTGCTACGGGTATATTAAAACTAGGTGGTTTTAATTCAATGTTTAGTAGATCTGAACTAGAAGAAGCCATTTACCAAGTTTTATCAAGATACGTTGAGAAATAACTGAGATATAGAATTTTACTTATTCCCCATAAGGTTAACATTGGGACAACGTACTGTGTTTACCACTTTCAATATCTCGGTAACCAATGGACATAGAGCAGTGATTCAAAATACTAAATTGTTTGTTTTTTTTGAGCTGAATTCAATGGTGGTAACAAAAATTGGATTATTTTTATTTTTCTATATAAAAAACTCAAAAAACCCATTTTTGGGGGGGTTCACCCCCCTTTACCCCCCCTTCCGGTAGTCTGATCGGGCTGGTTTTCGAACTCGTCCGAATAATTACTACTTTACATGGCTGTGCCAAATTTCATTCAGATTGGACCATTTTTACGGCCGCTATCGTGCTTAAAGGCACATATATATTATACACATATTATAATATTTTGTAAATTGGCGTCGTGCAAAGCACAGAAGAAAGTGCAAGCGCCATTGTGATCGAACGCGACTGTCCGCGGCTAATGACCATGAGTCTTTCAATTTCATAATTTTTCATATTGTGTTCTGTTAAAACTACAATGCTTGGCCTAATTTCCTTAAGAATAATTTGGAGTGATTCTATTCTTTGTGATAAATTTTCAATATTTTGATGAAAAATTTTAATTCTTTCTAGTTTTGGTTGATTTACTAAGTTTTTACTGTGTTTTTTTGTATTGAGCAGTTTAAAGCGAAGCTGTGAGTTGAGGCCATCTATGGTTTGAACACCCCATCACCAAATTGCCCATTGACACCATCACAATTACTGGTCACTGCGGCAGACGTGCATAGTGGTCTAGGTGGAGACTTCGAATGCCCTGAGGAATTCAAGAGCATATTATTAGGTTCCTTTAAAATCTCGGAAAAGGACAAGAGGCCGGGAGCAACAATATTTGAGGCTTCCAATACATTTCCAGGGCTCAGACACTGCCGTGACAACTCCTTGGGCTCGGACTCACAGCTGCTGTGTTGACTTGATTGTCGCACCTCAGGTTGGTCATGGTCGACATTCCTCTCCTCGGGTATGTTGTCCTCCTTGCTGCTGCCTTCAGGTCTGGAGTCAGGGTCAGTCGACAATGAAGAAGATGTCTGATTGGTCATGCAGTGTAGCCTCAACCAGTCCTCTAATACAGATGCCAGGGAAGGTGTTGGTTTATTTCCTGTTGTAGCTGTGCGGTTCCCCAATACTGCTATTATAACATTTGCACCAGTAGTCTCTTGAAATTTTTGTAGATTGGTCAAGAAACAGTCAGGCATTACTTTATCTCTTATACAACCAAGAGGTGAACAAATTAATTGCTTTAGGTTTTTCTTGCTAAACTCTTCTGTCAAAGCCTTGAATGCCTTCTCATAGTCTAAATTGGAAGGTTTTTTAAAGTACTTAGGCTTGGTAACTAAGCTGTAAATAGTGGATCCGTTTCTTATTTCTTGACATGCCAGATGTTGATTAAATTTTGTGGGTTTGGTTTTCCAAAGAACCTTTTAAACACCACAGCTACCCCTCTAGACATGTTTTTGCTATCCTCGATATCTGCAGAAATACAGTGTGCAAATGCCGTATTTTGTTGGTTAGAGAAATTTTTTACCATGTGTGTCATGCTGGCATTGATAACTTTTAATTTTTCCATCGGGTATCAACCCATGTTCAATTATGGGACTTGTCGTAACAGAACGTATTATTTGTTTACTTAGTTTAGACTCAGCACTTAATGGTTTTGAAAGCCAATTTGCTATACTTTTTGATACTATCAATTTTCCTGCTCGATTTAAGTGAAGTCCGTTCTTGGTGTAGTGGGTTTTGTAGTTTAGGAGATGACTAAATATTAAATACTTAACATTTAGTTCCATTGACAGAGATAGCAACCGGGAATTGCACTGTTCAATCTCTAACACCTGTTCTCCATTTTCAGGCTGTTGGTATATATAGGGTAATTCTGTTAAGATAACTTTGGCTTTAGAGGTCTTAATAAGTGATTCAATCTTGGACAGTATCATCTTAAAATGAGCTGGGTCTATTCTGTTTGTTCCTCCTATAATGATAATACAGTCGTTCTTGTTAAATCTGTCAATGCTTTTCCTCAACTCATCTACAACATACAAAAGTGAGGCGCCTGGGTAATACGTGGAAGCAGTGGTGGCTGGTGGGTTAAATGAACAGGAGGACTCACTTACTACTAACTACTAAAAGAGCATTAAGGATTTTGAGTATTACACTTACCTTTGATTGCTATTCACAATTTCATGGTCTACCAATATCCGCTGAATTCACTATTAAAATAATAACAATCACTTATCACCAACCCTGGTTACCGACTCATTGGAGTAAAAGAGACACATGAAACACAGAATGTAAACAAATAACCTCACTTTAGCTCCCATCCCTCAACGTTTAGGTTACGGTTTAGAGGTTAGAGAGATTGGTAGGTTGCTATGGTTACTAAAACGAATAAACAACAGTTGCACCAACATGAATCGTGCAATCATAACGGCAGCAAAGGTTCAGCTTCTTAATGCCCTAAACAGATTGTGGTGGCTGAACTGATTACTGATGTGCGCGCGCATCTTCGGACGCTGCCCCAAACTGCGTATAACACAACACGGCAATGACGTCACAGCACCCTATCCACTGTCTGCTGGATTTGCCATAAGATAGCATGCGTTAGGATTGGGACGCTCCGGGCAGCGTCCGCGAGATAAACGCGCAACAGCAGTTGACTCCTAAATACTTTTGCAAAATATTTCGATGCTTATAGTTGAAATGAATTCATCATTAATGGTCAGTATAATGAAAATTGGTGGTTTTTCACTCTTTGTCGGATACATATGTAAATTAATTTAATTCAGTATATTTGAAAATCTTCTGGGGGGGCGGCGTCCGAGAGTCCTTATGGGCCGGCCGCCACTGCGTGGAAGATACATCATATTGAGGCATAAGTGGGGCAAGTATGTCTGACAAATCCCTGGCATGACTTGTTGACAAATCAAATTGCATGCAAATACACTCACTAACTTGCACTGTGCAGTATAAGATAGGCCTATCAAAGTATTAAATTGGAAATTATTTATAAAGATGAGTTACTGTTGCCAACCCAGTGTCAAAATTCTCTTCTTTAGATCATTTATAAATTGAGATCTAATGAATAAGAATATGAAAACTTGAGTAAATACCTTTTGTAGAGTTGTAAGAATCAGGGTAGGATGGATAGGGGAATCAGCAGGCTTACCTGGTGGTTAAAGCTGCTGAAGAGCACACAAAAAAACATAAAACACCAAATCAAAATTAATTTTCACAGCCACTGGCTCCTTCTTCAGATGTAGAGAGTTCAGATGTAGAGTGGCTTTGAAAATTCATTTTGATTTTGTGTTTTATGTTTTTTTGTGAGCTCTTCAGCAGCTTTAACTCCCAGGTAAGCCTGCTGATTCCCCTATCCTACCCTGATTCTTATAACTCAGGCCTAGAGCCTATATTTCTCCAACAAAATGATGTATTTGTAGAGTTGAAAACTTTCAATTCAATTCAAAATTCTTTATTTTTCAAAATTTATATAGTTGTATATTACATTTCCCCAAGTGCAAGACACACGCATGGGGCTAGAACATTATTACACAATTATTATTTATATTGGTTGCACAGTACTTTGTGCAAATTTAACTGTCACATTTAGTGGGTGCTTAGGCTTACATCACGGAAAATAGGACTGAAACTTTTACATTACATTTACATCATATTTTCGAAAAAAACAACAGGACGAGGCGGGGGACGCGGGCGTGGAGAAGGCGCTAACGGCCCCGGAGAAGTACGTCCTGAAGCCGCAGCGGGAGGGTGGCGGCAACAACGTGTACGGCGCAGACATCGGGCCGGCGCTCCGCGCGATGGAGGGCTCGGCGGAGCGCGCCGCGTGGATCCTGATGGACCGCATCCAGCCGCCCGTGCAGGCCAACTACATCGTGCGGCCCGGCCAGCCCGTGGGCCAGCAGAGGGACATCGTCTGCGAGCTGGGCATCTTCGGTGTTGTCATCGGGTATGTTTTTTTTCAATTTATTGCGTTCTATTCAGTTAGGAGAATAGGTAAAGTTATTGGCAGTGATTGGTGTTAATATTATCTTGCACAATAACCGTAGCAGTATTTTGTCATTAACTGTAAGTGGTTCGTTCTTTGTGCAGTGACGACAAAGACATCCTGACGAACAAGCAAGTCGGCCACATGTTGCGCAGCAAACTGAGCTCAGCCGATGAGGGTGGAGTGGCGGCCGGCTCGGGCGCTCTCGACAGCCCCTACCTCACGTAACTCTCCTCACATCCCGCCTACTTACTTTGTTATTATACAATATATATTTTTATCGATGTTTTATTTTTTTATGCACTTTATACTTTATTTGTTACTTGTAATGAATTTTAAAAATATATTTTAAACTGTTAACATTCCTAAAATGTAGTTATTTTCTTTTATCCCTAAAAAAGTACAGTGTAGTTAGACTTTGTTTTAGGGAATTATTTTCAGGAGTAAGGATCTGATTTTTGAATAAATTGCGGTTTCAACTCTGCTCCATTTACCAACTAAGCTAATGTAGATGTAGTCAATAAATATGATGAGGGCAACAAAACTCAGTAAATAAATTTTTTGTTAAAAGCCTGCAGTTTGAGTCATTGTGTACAGCCATTACAGAAATGTTACAGCCTAAATTGAATTTAACACCTGTAACACCATTAGCAACCACCTGTTGTGGCTTTTTACAATCCCCAGTGTAGCATCTAATTTCAGTCATTATATAGGGAATAAGTGAATTATCTTTAACAAAGGCGATCAATTTGCAACAAATAGAATCAGAATTTATCAAAAAAAAAAACTGTCACATATTTGTAGTGAAAAATGCCAAAAAATTGACACAGATTTAAACTCCAGATAGTGTAAGGGATCATGATCAGTTAATCCATCTTCATTGATAAAATATTGAAGAGAGTGGGTGAAGTATAAGCAGGAAATAACACAAACAAAAACAGTTGCTCTCAAATTGATTTTAAATTAAAATTTATTACAACTTATAGATAATTATTTTACAATATACAAACATATTTACAGGAGATGAGATCTTATTATTCAGTCTCTGATTGGTTACTGTTTGATGCTGCGGTCTGTGACAAAAACACAGGCGTTGAACCCGCGTTCTGTTGACTAACCTGTAACAATCAAAAGCTTAAGGAACTGTTAAAATTTAATGAACGGTAGAATTACAACACAATTTCTTTAAAAAAGTGTAGCCTACTAACAAATACAAACTTCTCACAGTATAAAGACTATTTTCTAATCATAAAAATTGTATCAGTAAAAAATTATTATGAATGAGTGGGAATTATTGAAATTAGTTATACAATAGGGAAAGAAAATAAATAAAGTAACCTACAAAAGAAATCTACAAAAATTTAAGTACCTATATGACTTGAGTAAGACTTTTTTATTGGGTATGATTCAAAAAGTCTTGTTTCAGAATGTCCAGGTATGTTACAAAAACGGTAAAACCAAAACCAAACTATCAACCCTAACCTAACGTGATGTTACCTAACCCAACCTGGTTGTTCTGAAACTGGATTTTTTAATCGTTCCATTTTTTCCTGATTTATGCTTTGAACCTTGCAATTTGAATTATGTCTTGCCATTGAGCGTTTTACCTGAATAATCTGAGGATGAGTTTGTAGAATTATCGGCTGAGATGTTCCTCCGCTTATTTGCATTCTTATCATCTGCAGTTGACTTGGGGAGAGTTGAATCTGGAAAAAATTTATAAGTCTCTGTAAAAATACTGTTATTAATTTTGTCATCTAAATACCAGCAAACCAGAAAATCAAACATGCACGATTTCACGAGTTTATCCAAGTTTTTGTAAAAAATGTACATTGAGCCGTTTGCCCTGAATATGGAGGACTGCAAAATCTCTGAAACATCAGAAAAGATTTAGTTAATATCTTTATCATTTCATACAGAGTCTAATTCATTATTCAATAAAGAACTGTTTCAATATCCAATTTGTACAAGAATCATCTTTCAGCTTTCTCTTTCAAATTGTATTAAAATTTACAGGTGCACATGTAAAGCTTAAATTTTTAAGATCAGATTTTTTATCTCGATTCACTCTTCTTTTCCTTAAAGAAATTTTCTCTTTAAAAACAACCAATAATTTTTAGATTAGGCTATCACGTTTTCAAACTACTTAAATCACTGCAAAACCCTATTTTTGAGTTTAGCCTGTGACATTTGGAAATTGATAAATCCATTCATTGGATGCAAATAACAAAAACCAGGCAGAAAATTGAAATAACCACTTTGAATTAAGCTAACTTAATTCTTCTGTTTTGAAGCTTTACTTCTCCAAAGAGAAAAATAAATGAAAGTGAGATCTTTTTGCCAACTTCTGTTAAGCAGGCGAAGGAAAATGTGACTTATCGAATAACTTACCAGGCTGAACTTTAGAGAGTAATAGTTTTCTGGTCTTGAATTTATCAGAAATTATCAAGAAAAAGGTGGAGAGAGGAACAGGAAGGGGGGACGACGGCTTTGGCAACAGGAAATGGACAGGAGAGAACTGAAAAATAAATTGTATTAAGGATATGAACTATAGTTCAAATCAAATATAAAACACATAGATTGGCATGGCTTCAAAATTTTAAATCACATTACTAACACGCACTACCCAATGTAATAAAGGGACATTTTCGTTGTACCCCATCTTTTTCGATATAGGGTTTGCT
Source organism: Flexamia atlantica (assembly GCA_035578135.1). NCBI lineage: Eukaryota > Metazoa > Arthropoda > Insecta > Hemiptera > Cicadellidae > Flexamia > Flexamia atlantica. The sequence goes on along the minus strand of JAQJVK010000030.1, from coordinate 799,332 downwards.
AGAGGTAACTTATTAAGCCTATTTAAATGACAACCTTAGTATTCTTTTTAAAATAACAAATGTTAGTAGTATTTGATACAACCATCTAGATTAATTAAATTTAAGTCCAATTTCCTCTATTAAATAGATTTATCATTTTCTTTTAACTTCTGTGACACTCCTTAGAGGCAGGGCCACCGAGAGCCAAGTCGGGCCCCAAGTCTGCACACAGTACGGGCCCTCCGGGGGGTCGGGGGGGGGGGGGGTATGGAGTACCCCCCAGCAAAAGGGGGTCCGGGGGTCCTCCCCCGGAAAATATTTGAGTATTAGGTCTCTAAACTTGCGTTTTTAGGCAATGTAGAGGCGGTGGAACACAGGGCCGCCGAGAGCCAAGTCGGGCCCCAAGTCTGCACACAGCACGGGCCCTCCGGGGGGTCGGGGGGGTATGGAATACCCCCCAGCGAAAGGGGGTCCGGGGTCCTCCCCCGGAAAATTTTTGAGTATTAGGTCTCTAAACTTGTGTTTTTAGGCAGTCTAGAGGCGGTGGAACATCATATCCGAACCTCCAAAAAACCCAATAATCCAAACCAACTGAGGCTGAATGGTCGGTCTAACTTAGAAAATAGTCTACTCTGATTAAAAATCAAATACTTAAAAATTATCAGCGATCCCGCACTATTGCATTTTCCATTCATTCGTCTCTTTCCCATAACTTCCGCGTTCGTTCCACTCACAAAGTTACTCTTCCGTTTTTTCGCGATCGGTGTGCACGATTGTTTGTTCCAGCCATCTTCATTTATTGCAACATATGTTGTGCTCATGTTGGCTACCATCGTGGATAATTACTAACGTATTTAAGTTGTTGTTAATATATTTTAATTCAGAGAGATGGAGAGGGAGGTAGAGTCGCTCACGCTCACAACTCGCTGGCCGCCACCGCCGTAGCTAGTGTACAGTACAATCAGCCGCAAAAATATAAAAAACAGACAGACAAAACAATCGCTTTAGCCTTAACTAAAGACTGTATTATCAAAGTAATTTGTCTGATAAAGTTAGACATTTTATTTTTTAACATTTAGGCCAAATTTTATTTCTAAGAAGTCGTTAGCAATATTTCCTCAATCTAAAAAATAATCCGCTCATCCCGGGCCCCTTCGGAGCCCGGGCCCCAAGTTTCAGACTTGGCTGACATGGCCTCTCGGCGGCCCTGCTTAGAGGTTGCTCAAAAAGAATCACAACCACCTAGCAAACCTTTTTAGGAGTGGGGATGAAATCCTAAAATTATTTAAAAAATGATATCAACCAACATCCTAGTTGCAAAGTACCTTAACGTATTTGATTTTTACTGCCATTATCAAATAAAATAGGAAGGATATATGTTCCACTTGAAATAACATGCATTGCATTTATTTGTCATAGCATTAAAAAGAATTAATTGTTAACTAAAGTCTGATTTGCAGCATTAGTTTTTTAACACTCTTTAAAAAGGTGTGCTACTTGATTGAGTTTTCATTTAAAAAAAGTTATCCCTAGTAACTATTCGGGAGTTGGGTTGAATTTCAAAATACCACCAATATATTAATTACCCTAATAATATGTTAGCCTAATAATATGTAATATGTCAAAGATCGTTAGGCCTGGTTTACACAGTGACAAGTCAAGTGTAAGTAACAAGAAGCCAGTGAAAACAAAGATTCTTTTTTCTGCACTACTAAAGATCTTTTGCTTTCACTGGCTACTTGTCACTCACGCTAATCTCCATGTAAACCAGGCCATAGAAAATTTACAACAGTACAACAAATTAAGAAGGGGGACAATTATGGGACACCCGAAATTATGCAATATTCAAATATTTCCTAACAAACCAGGTGAACCATTTTAAAATTTGCAGTGCTAAAAAAGTACATATGGTATTAAAGTGTTGTTAATAATGCAGGAAATTACAATAAAGTATGTAAGAGCAAACATTTCGCATTTTATTTTGAGAGGTATTATTTTACATAAAATCCATCTTTAACAAATTGGAAGTTTTTCATCCTATTTTATTTTGCTAGACACCATATAGTAATTCCTAATACAAGGGTTCCAAGTGAAATATAGGAATTTATTAACCCAGTTTTCAAGACATAAGTGTCTCCAATACAGTGTGTGGTTAGTACTGAATCAATTTTTCCAAACAGGTTAAGTTCAAAGGTGCAATCTGTAGACGTGTATTGCCCTCAAACCCTAGATCCCTACCTTATATATTCTCACTGCTCGAAACTTCACCTATATTGAAGAAAAATCACAAAAATCTGTATTTTTCAGGAAAGGCTCTTGGCCTATTTATAAAATTAATACCACATAAAATTACAAACAAATTTTTTGACATGATCTTAGTGTATCAGCATAGTGCAGCAACTGCTGACATCTTAAATTCTGATTGAATACAAGGAATAATCATTATCGCATCATTATTGTTGTATCCAGTCAGTTAAGGTGGTAATGCCATGCTGCAACTAAGTCGTCATATACGATTCTAAGAGAGATATCAATATTATCAATAAAGTTGATACATTTTTCAGCGTATACCTGTGTGTCCTACCCACAATCTTTAATGAATTCTCTACATATTATAAGTTAGATTATCACAGGCTAATATGTTGTTTTGCACTAGTAAATTATTATTTCCTTTGATCAACTATAAATGTAGCTGCCTATGTCACATCGTGACTTAAACAACGTATGAAGAGGGTTATAGTTTGATGTTGAATATTGATGGGGTGTTGAAGGTGTAAAACAAACTTTGATGCAACAAACTAATTTCATATAAAGTGCTAAATGAGTTTAAAAAATTTCAACAGTTATCACAAGTGATAGCAATTTTTATCAAGCCTAATATTGTTTTTCAGTTAACACCACCAATCATTGGTATTGATTTTTATCCATAATTATTTAGTTTGCTAGAGGTTTTTTCATGGCAAAACCTTCTCTACAGTTTTTGGCCGATTTTACTAAATAATAAGATGTGTTGGAATGAGCTCAGTTTGTTTTGCAGGAAATAAACTTTATAAAGTTAAGACTTAAGCAAAGAGCCCTAAAATAGAATGAATGTAACTATGAAGTGGGAGAGAGAGGGAAATAACACTTATCGTTTACCAGCAACTAGCTTGTCCCTCACGAAAACATAGCGAGATCCCTCACGCAAGTATAAATTGTAAGATCCCACACATATATCATTCGCTAGGGCTTCATGATTTTCTTGTCATTATCTTGTTTCCTATTTGATGAGTAATTCAATTAGTTACTGTTTTAAAAGTTGGTTGATTGTTAGCTTGATTGTGACACAGTGACTTAGGAATTTCCAGAGATTTTGGAGGTCCTCGTGAGTTTACGTCTTTATTCATGGTTTGCTTCCTGGATTGATTATAAAAATACTAGGCTACTAACCTTTATGTGGTCAATCCAAATAGTTTTACAGACTATTAGTTTCAGGATATTGGTCCCACTATCAAGTCATTTTTTCAAATACACATATCTAATTTTTGTCAATAATTTAAAAAATTTAAAAACATTACACATGACGCATGTTTTTAAATTTTTTAAACTATTGACGAAAATGAAGATATGTGTACTGTAATTTACGTGCCAAAAAGGACTTGATAATGGGACGAATGTCCTGAAACTACAGTAAACTCCCGATTATCCGCGAGCGGATTATCCGCGCTTGCTATGAAAAGCAAGAAAATACGTATTTTAAAAAAATTAGACTGAACTGACAAGTGTTTTGAGTACAAAGCGCGCAGGCTTTCTCCGTCTACCGTAACGCTAAGACGATTTTCGTTTACCGCGACGCAAAGACAATTTTCGTCTATTGTGACGCGATAACGAGTTTTGTCAACTACGATGTGACAACAATATTTATCTAATTGCGACAATGATATTCGTCTACCGCGACAACCATATTCGTCTACCGCGGTGTCTACCACAACGACGATACTCGTCTAGCGCATCGACGAACTTTGCCTACAGCGACGTCCATATTCGTATAACCCGACGACGATATTTATTCTATTGCGGCGACGATACTCGTCTACCGCGACAACAATATCCTTCTATCACGACGACGATTTTTGTCTACTACGACGTGACAACAATATGTGTCTTCCGCGACAATGATATTTGTCTACCACGACGACGATATTCGTTTACAGCAATGTCCATTTTCGTCTATTTTGATGCGATACTCGCCTATCGCGACGTATAGGATATCCCCCCCAAAATTATATCTGGGTTCGCCCCTGACTGTATTAAATAAATTGATTTTTAATGTTGAAATTGTTTTTCCCTTTTATTCTCTCCTATTTTCAACACTTGCGGATTAGCCGCGATTTTCGTTATCCGCGGTAGTCGCGCCACCCAATTCCGCAGATAACCGGGAGTTTACTATAGTAGCCTGTAAAACTATTTGTTTTGACGACGTAAAGGTTAGTAGCCTAGTATTTTTATAAGATTACGTCTGCCTTCTTGGAACTACGTGTGCTGGCAAATAAATAGTAGTATGTAAATTACCTTTCCTCTCCCGCTCCACAGTTCTATTATTACTATTGTAGACATCCTTGAAATTCATAATTTGTATGAAAATGAAAATTTCAACAAACAACTGATTCTAATAAACATTGTTTCATCCACATACTATCTGAAAAAGTGGGAAAACTTAAACGTGCTGAGCAGCTTCAACTACAATAGCCTTCTTTCATGGATTAGTTTCAAAACGATAGTCAGATTGGAATACTAGAGGAAGTTCAATTGCAAATTAAAAATATAAAACGCTAGTAGATTGTTGTCTGACATAAAACACTAGGAGATAGTTGTGTCAGACTCACCGGTACGTTCTGTATCTCTCCGTTGGCCGTGACGACCTGCTGCACCAGCTGAATCCCCGTCTGGCCCTGGCTCGTCTGCAGCTGAACCATCTGCGGCTGGCTGGCCGAGCTCGTGGTGTTCCCTCCGTTTTGCTGCAACCGCCGAGAAAGAAATTTAATGACTTGATGCTTAAGTTATGCTCCTTTGTTGGTATAATTTAATGAAAATTTTTGGCGCACATTTGAGCAGATCGAGAAAACATATTTTATTGGAGCTCTATCCAGAAAAGGAATAAGGTTTTTAATCAATTCACTGTAAATTAAATTAATAGATATTTCCAAATACCCCCGTTGCAGCAGACCTGCATACTCAGCGAATTTCAAATGCAAAACAACATATTTTAATACCACATAGTGAGATTTGATATGTTTTTGTAAGCTCCATAAGAATAACATAGAGAATGAGTATGCAGGTTTGCTGCTACAGGTATGTTAAAACTGGCTGGTTTTAATTCAATATTTATTAGATCTGAACTAGAAGAAGCCACTTACCAATTTTTATCAAGATATGTTAAGAAATAAGCGAAATATAGAATTTTACTTATTTCCCATAAGGTTAACATTGAGACAACGTAGGCCTACTGTGTTTACCACTTTCAATATCTCGGTAACCAATGGACATAGAGCAGTAATTCAAAATACTAAATTGTTTGTTTTTTTGAGCTGAATTCAATGGTGCCAACAAAAATTTGATAAATTTTATTTTTCTATGTGAAAAAGTCAAAAAACCCATTTTTGGGGGGTTTATCCCCCTTTACCCCCCCTTCCGGTGGTCCGATCGGGCTGGTTAACGAACTCGTCCGAGTGAATACCACTTTACACATCTGTACCAAATTTCATTAAGATCAGGCCATATTTACGGCCGCTATCGTGTTAACAGACATATATAGATATATATATAAAAATTCGAACAAATTGTGTTTTTGCTTCTGGGGACCCCAAAATGAAAAGTTAACATGGTCTCGGACTTAGGTCTTACCATGAGTACTACCGTAATAGCTTATTCCTTTAAGGAAATTCGCTAAAACTAGGTAGATAACCTATAAATGGAGAATAATTCACTTATAACAAGATAAAAAATGTGCTTTACTCATTGATTAACAATACTACAACCACAACACATTTGTGTCAAAAATAATTAAAATAATTCCCTCACAGCTTAAAGAGTTACAAAGTTAAGGTTTTTAGGTATGTTCTTGGTTCTAAAAATGCTAATACTTTAATTTCCTAATTTTCCAAGGGCAAACATAAAAGTTTACCTGGCATTAAGAACACTCGATCCAAATTCTTTTAATAATAAAAACCAATGTGTTCTTAATCTATATCAAATTTCCTCCATATTAACTTCAATGACCAAAAATGAGGTGGCAGTGATGGTGTGAAGGCCAAAAGACCTCTCAATGAACCTACCGACCTTAGGAGTTCTAACTTGAAACCAACTTAAATGTTATGATTTGTTTCTGTTTCGTTCTGGACTTAAGACGTTCCTAAAGAATGCAAATTCAATCCTTGACTTTGTGAGTCACAGTCATAGGTCAGGACACTAACCCAGATCAGCGGAAGGCAGTCAGAATGGCAAAGTACATAATTGTTGGGAGAGGTGACGGCGATGAGGAGGCCAGGGGACCTCGAAATGGCCCAACTGACCTCAGGGGTACTAACTACTAATTAAAAACGTTGACTAGCGATTGAAAATTATTTGTGAACTCACCAGCACCTTCATGAGCCAGGATATTTCCTCGCCACAGACCGATGGCTCATAAAGGCGCCATAACCGGGCCATAACTATAGACCGATGGCTCCTTTTTGAGCCGCTGTTGTATTGTAATTGATTGTAACTTCTCATCGGCCAATATTTTTTATTTGAATTTAATATGTCGGTCAGCAGGAGAGTTCGGGGATTAAATTATTAACATGGTCTTGGTATAAGAAAATTATAGATAACTACAGGTGGCCTAAAGTTGGCAACAATGTTTTTTACATTCTAATTGGTCTGTGCACTTAAGCAATACATGGTAACGAACCAATGTTTTGACAGCTGATCTATAAAATGAAAATCACTGCGGCTCATATGAGCCATCGGTATCAAACGTGTTAAGTCGAACGACAACAGTGGAAGGCGGGTGGAGTGGCGAGGTACCTGGTCGTTGGGGGAGGTGACGGTGATAGTGTGTAGGCCGGCGGAGGGCTGCACCACCTGTATGGCGGGGGCGGGGGCAGGAGCGGGGGCGGGAGCTGCGGCGGCGGGGGCACTCGACGCCTGCTGCAACGCCGCCTGGTGCTGCTGGGCCAGCTGGAAGTAGTAGTGGACCTGCCGGCAGACGACACAGTTAGCAACGTGTAAACAGCGGCAACAGATACTGATTGTAACTGAATAGAGGTCGTTTTTTAATTAACTTAACTTTAAATTTATCTACACTCATTAATGTAATTAATTGATTAGTAAAGAAATTTTTTCTCTTAGAAAATAGTAAAAAATATAATTTTTCTTCAAGACTGAAATTAAGAGTATGCAATTCGATGCAGGATGGATGAGCATATAACCAACTACAGTCACCCAATATTGAACTAGAGCCCCTAGTTCAATGTTGCTATACAAGAATAACATGTTAACATTATTTAATGTAGGATCAAAACCAAGTCCAGTTGCATTTTGTCGTTGGGCTATGAATTAATAATGCTATATTATTATACATTGGGTTGGCGGCCCTGGAGCCAACTGGCTTATACACTTCTGTCGGCACTCTTCAGTTTTTAATAGTTATTTTACAGTTTTACTTAATTTTCAGTTTTGAAACTACTATCCTTGTAATATTTTAACTTCAGTGATCAGTTTTTTGCATAAATTTCAGTATGTCACACCGTTTTTTATTAGTGTAATTCAGCTTTGAAGATTTGGAATTTGGGAGGAAGACCTGAATAGCCATCTTGATGCCTTTCGCTTTCTTCTTGAAGCTTCCAGCCAATGAGATGCGTACACGCTCGACCAGCCAGCCAATCAGGTGTCCTCTCTCGGCGTCCCTTCCAATTTTCATGTCAATTCCTCACTTCTCTTCCCGACATTTTTGTATAAGTTAGTTGATTCTATCTAAATTTCTTATGATTAGTTAATACAACCTCTAAATTGTGAACCCAATTCGGCGGCCCCGACCTCTTTAGTCTAAAAAAGTAAGTAAAAAGCCTCAATATGCCTGAATTAGACTTAGAACTTATTCTGTGTGGACAGTGCGACTTGCCCATAAATGACAAAGAAAGTGATTCTATTATGTGCGATGTTTGTCATGCCTGGCTGCATGCGAAGTGTGCTAACTTAAAGAAAACTATTTTTAAACTCCTTAAGAAAGTAGATTGGGCTTGTCCTAAATGTATAGATTTTGGCAAGAAATGTATCTCTCAAGGTAAAGCAGACATAGGGCTAGGCTTAGATGGACTTAAAAAAGAAATCAAGGAAGTTAGGGATCATAATTTCACATTATTTGAAGAAAACAAGAAACTGACATCAAAAGTAGCTGACTTAAGAAAAATAATTTCATCTTTGAAAACCTCAATTAAGAAACTTAGTAAAGCAAAAAATTCAGGCTGTGATAGTAATGTTAGTGTTTTTGACTGTGATAGTAACGTTAGGTGCAACCTCAGCAATGTTAGTAAAATTAGTAATGACAGCAATGTAATAGATGTAAGTTTAAGCTCTGAGTCAAACATGAAGCAAACCGATGATAGGCCTAGGGCAGACATTGTGAATGAGCCTTTATTGGAAAGTAAACCTTCTGAGGCGAGTAAAGTTAAAGTTGATAAAGTAAAGTTTTTTGCCGACAGTCATGGTAGGGAATTGAGAAAACTTGTTCAATCTAAAGTGATAACTGAGGTTGGAATGGAATTTTACCCATCAGCTCCAATGCACTATTATATTTCAAATCTTGTATCTGAGGTTAAGACTAGGCCTAAGCAATATGTCAATGTAATTATTGGTGGTGTGAATGATACAAGTGAAAAAAGCTTGGAAACTAGTATTTCTATCCTTGATAAGAATTCAGATCTTTTGAGTAATTTAGTGATAGTTGAAACTCCATTTAGATTTGATCAAGTAAACTTAAATATGTCGATAAAAAAGCAGAATGATAGGCTTAAGGAACTTTGCAAAAAAAAGAACTGGAGGTTTGTCCCACTCAATTTTGCATTGTGTAGAGAACATTTTAACCATCACGGCTTGCACCTGAACTTGAAAGGTAAGAGACTCATTAGTCAACTGATTTCCAATGCTTTGTTGAGCTTGGATTTTTTAAATTAGATTCTAAGTTAGATTGTAAGTCGCCAAATGTCCCACAGATTTTAGTTTTAGATTATAACTTGTCTGATGATTTTAATATTTCTAATGTTTTTAATATGTCAAATGTTGTAGAATTTAATGTGTCAGATGTTTTAAAATCTCCGGGGGATGGTTTATTAAATGGTAGTGTGGAATCAAATAATGTTTTGCCGCAATATGTAAATCCTGTTTCAATTTCCGGTACTAGTAGTTCTGAATCAAACATAAATTCAAATGTTAAGGTCTCTCAAGGTGAATATAATTTTGTCAATCCCAGTAAAAGTAATAGTCTTAAGATTTTGCATCTGAATGTTCAGAGAGGATTGAGTAGCAGGAAGGAACAAATAGAGGTTTTCTTAGATGAGGAAACACCTGACATCTTTTGTGTTTCTGAACACGGGCTTACTAATGACTCAACAGTTAATGCTCATCTTGAAAACTACTCTCTTAAAAATCATTTTTGCAGAACTGATGCACTTTGGGGAGGTGTGGCAATTTTTGTTCGGAACGATGTTTCTTTTCGCTTTGTAGATTTTACAACTCAAAATAGTTTCAGCAATGAGTTAGTCTGTGAAATATCAGAAATTAGATTTATTATCAATAATGTTCTTACAGTTTGCTCAATAATTTACAGACCCTCAGACAATTCTAACTTCAACTCTTTTTTTGAGTGTTTTGAATCATATCTGGACGCTACAGTAAAGGGCCAAAGATCAGTAATCATAACGGCGATTTTAATATTGACAAAGATAAGCACACTTTTGAATTTGCAATTTTTAAAGATTTGATCACTTCATATGGCTTAGAGTTAAAGATCGATTCTCCCACTAGAATTTCTGAACAATCAGATTCTTGTTTGGATAACTTTTTGACTAATGTTCAATTCACAACCAGTTCTGTTTTACAACCTTGCATTTCTGACCATCTTGCAATTTCACTTGAGATTCTCATTAATAATAATTTTAAGTCTAATGAAATAATTGAATACAGGGACATGTCCCAGCAGAACATTTTAGAATTAAAAACATGCCTTCAATGGGAAGATTGGGCAGATGTCTACTCTGCTAACTCAGTAGATGGCATGTATGATAATTTTGTTGCAACAATTGTATATAACTATGAGGTTTCCTGTCCTTTAAAAAGAACTAAAAAGAGGGGAACTAAAAGATTGAATTGGGTCTCTGATGAGATCAAAAGAATGAAAATTCAAGTACAAAACTCTTATTCGGAGTGGGCATTGACCAGGTGTAATGAAAAAAAGAGAGAATACAATAGGCTAAAGAAGGAGTATAGAAATAAGATCTTGGAAGCTAAATCTGAACATATCTTTGAGGAAATAAAGAGTTCAAACAATCCCAGCAAAACTTCTTGGAAAATAATTAACAAATTTAGACAGAATGAATCAACTTTCAATGAACCCAACATTCGTTTGCAACTTGATGATGTTTCAATTCAAGATCCAAAGGAAATTTGTAACACCTTTAATAGTTTTTTTCTTACTTGTAACACAAACACTTCTAAACCTTTTAATTCCTGCGTAGATTCCGCTTTTGAAATAAACACCTTTTATCCTTTGAGTTTAAAAGATCTTAGGTATATTCTGACTTCGGTTAAAAGTAAAAATTCCGCAGGTCATGACGGAATTTCAAGTAAGATAATCAAGGCTTGTTCTAGTGAGATAGAGGAACCTTTATTGCATTTGGTGAATGCCTCTCTGCGGGAGGGAGTGTTTCCTGATAGTGGAAAATTAGCCTGGGTAAAACCATTGTATAAAAAGGACAGTAGACTTCTCCCCCAGAACTATCGGCCAGTCTCACTCCTACCCACAGTATCTAAAATACTTGAAAAAGCAGTTTGTCTAAAATTAGTTCAGTTTTTGCATGATCATAGTTTACTTTTTTCACAACAATTCGGATATCAGAAAAATAAATCAACTAAGTCAGCTCTCATAGATTTTGTAAGTAAGTGCATCGACACCTTGGAGGGTGGTGAGGTGGCGGTTGGCTGCTTCATTGACCTCTCTAAGGCGTTTGATTGTGTGGATCATAGCATTTTGATGCAGAAACTTAGTAATTTGGGAGTGAGGGGGGCGGCGTTGGGTTGGCTGGAGTCTTATCTCAGCAATAGAAGGCAACAAACGACTATTAACTTCACTTCTCAGTCTGGAAATAAAGAACGTTATTTTTCCGAAGTAGCACAAAACACACTAGGTGTTCCGCAAGGGTCGATTTTAGGCCCGATCCTTTTCTTAGTATACATTAACGACATTTCAACAGCAATATCAGCACCAGAAAAATCTTTGACAATTTTTGCAGATGACACTTCTCTTTTCACTTGTAATTCCAGTATCCCAGAACTTGAAAGAGAGACTTTCGGCAGGATCAACGCTGTTTCCCAATATTTCTCCGACATCAATCTGAATATAAATTCCAAGAAAACAAATTGGATGTTCATTTCAACAGATCAGAAAAGAAAATGTCTAGAGCGAGCTGGCTTATCACTTCCGTCTGTTATTTTAAACGAGGAGATTTTGGAAGAGTCACATTGTGTGGATTATTTAGGAGTGAGGCTGGACGATGGTCTGGGGTGGTCACAACATGTTGACAAACTTGCAGCAATATTGAATTCAAATATTTTTATTCTCAGGAATCTTGTTGCTCTTAATAACTTAGCTCTTTGTAAATTAGTTTAGTTTAATTGAAAGCTACTTACGATATTCAATAGTGCTTTGGGGTCTTTCCAGTAAAAATAATTTAAATAGAATATTTGGTATCCAGAAAAAGGCCATTAGATGTATCTCTAGGCTTAGGCCTAGGGATTCTTGCAAAGATAAATTCAAAGAATTACAAATTTTAACAGTTCCGTCCCTTTTTGTATATGAAGCAGTTATTTATGTTAAGGAAAATAATCTAATACAGGCTCATCAACATCCATATCTCACAAGAAATAGAAATTTAAATCCATCAATTCAACACAGTCTGAGACTCTTTGAAACAAAGCCCAGTTACATAGGCACCAAATATTTTTCATTATTACCTTTAGAATTAAGACAAGTAGACAACATAAAGAAATTTAAGAAGGCCCTAATGTCATATTTGATTGAACGATGTTATTATGACCTTCCTAAAATTCCATCCACCACACTGCCATTTTCCAACCCAAACCTGATTGACTAAGTCGAATGACTGCTGGTAGAAAATAAGAAAATTGAAGAGAAATATTGTAGAAGTAAGAAGAATGACGGGTCTCATGCCAGTATGGTCTACGGGACGTACTTCGGAGGTAACAGGTAACAGGTAACAGGTATATAACAAAAGGTCACCCGTTACGTAGTTTAAAAGACCCAAGATTGGATCATTCCTGATCAAAATTTAAAAATTGCCACTGTCGTAGAAACAAAAAAAAATGTTGTCCCAATCATCTTGGGTAGGCTTTTTTGTTTAGATCAAGCTTCATAAAGACTAGATCTTAAATAACAAAACTAAAGCAATTTATTAAAATTAATTTAAAGCCTTCAGTAGGCTATGTGTAGTAAACAATACTCTGACAATATAGCATTGTCAAAATGAATGTTTGCCTTTAAAATTTTCCACTAATTTTGCAAAGCTTCACAGGCCTACTTTTTATTTCTTTGTTCAGCCTAATATGTTTTTAAAATTTTAGGCTACGATACTCTTATTAATTAGCCTTTAATTTTGGCATTATCTTACCTGGTCCGGATTGATTGGTGTTCTAGCTTCATTTGATGTTCTACTACTAGAAGTCTTTATTTCATCACGAGGAACTATGTCTATTAAAAAATCAAACTGATCGTATTTTGTGATGGCCATTGCGATATCATTCCGTTGCAGAGTTCGCCTCTTGTTGTCCTCAGTATGGATCCATGCTCTCAGCGTTAGTTCGTGGATAAACAATTCCGCTGCTTTAGAAAACAACATAGGAGCTTCTGCACTGATCATCTTCACATCTTCATCAAGTTTCATGATTTTTTTTATACGAGCCAGAGGGAGAGCTTGAGTCTTCACATCCAACTACATAAAACAAAAATGTAAATACAACAAAAACTAACATTTTATAAATTAAGAAAGGTTTAAATGTAACAAACTAATTCTATAGAGCTTAGAAGCCTAAAATCAAACAAAATACAATCGGGTAATTTATCTATATGAGAATGTGTTTCAAATTAAAAATTAGGCCTAAATAAATAAGTTTGTACAAATAATGCTGAGAAAATATATTTAGGCTAATAACAAAATAGGGTAGAAGGGGGGAATTGGGTACTAGGTTTTGGAAAATGTACTCTGTAGGCTAAACCAAATTGAATATCTTTATAGTTTTTAAGCCTTCATATCAAGGCTTCTAATTGACATCTTTTCACCAACTTTAAGACCTGCAACTTTTTTGGTTCTATTTAATAAAAATAAAAATATTTTTCATACCCAATTGCCCCTAAGGGGGGAATTGGGGACTACACCTGTAAGAAATAAGAAAGCCCATAAATAAAATAGTAGGGAAATGGGTGTTATTAGGAAAACATAAAGGAACATTTTAAGACAAGTTTTGTTGATCAAATATTTTTTTGACAATTTTATAGAATGTTAAACTAAATTTCGGAAAACTTTACAGTTTTTTTTAGCCCTTCTAGTGCCGTAGGGCCCGGAGCGGGCCATTCGTTTTATGTTATTAATGTGCCGGTGGGACCGGAGCGGGCCACCACATTTCGGTCATTAATTTACCGCGGGACCGTAGCGGACCCACTCTACATTTTATACATATAATATTTATTTCTTACTTTAATGGCTGCGAATCGTGCCGAACGCCTCTCTACTAACCAGTCTTTCGTTTCATATGACTTTTCTCCTGTCCTGTCTTTAGCACCAGCTAAAACATCATTCTGAAATTGCAGTCAGCTGTCGTCAGTTTCATATAACCTCGCAATTATTGTGCCGGTGTTGTAATTGTATTCGCGTTGTTGTGGTTACAGTTATTGACATTTTATTAAAACTTTATTGTTATAGCTACTTTAAAGATGTGTTTTGTGCGTTTTGTGACAGTAATATGAAAGAATCTGGAATACAAAAATTGTCGGAAGCTAGTTGTTCGTCCATCGACAACTCATTCCTCAGTGCATCGGTCGATGGATCCCAAATTAATCTTGGTAATGTAGCAATAAATGAAGGAATTGCCTATCAAGGAATAGACAGTAATGAAGTGGAGACTAGTTTCGGCCATTTAGGCTACGGTACAAGTGCCGATACTCTACCACCAACTTATGCAATCCGAAGGTAAGGTTATGTTAGGTTAGTAAGGCCGAAATGTAAGGTTTTGGTTTTTGTTTTTTTTATTCATAACCCATGGGAGTAAATTGATGTTTAATGTATGGTTTTTATTTGTTTTTAAATGCACTTTTACATAAAAATATTGGAAATTACCCAACTATAAAATATAACCTAGATTTTGTAGGTTAAACAGGAAAAAAAAAATTGGGTAAAATTTTTTTATAGTTATTTTTATATATGTCTACCAAAAAATTTTATTTTCTCTTTATGTTGTCACTTTCAAAAAGCACAGATATTCAGCTAAAAAGTAAAAAAAATCATTAAAATATATTAATAAATACATTTTTGGTGAATTTTTTTCTGAACGCTTACAAATTTGCCAAAAAAGCCACGGCACTTTATGCAGGTAACAGTGAAAAATGGCGCGGCACTTTATGCAACAATTTTTACTTTTTGTTCCGGCACTAAAAGGGTTAGATAATTAATAATAATTAATCCTTACGACCTAGGATAGTAAAAATTGTATTTTAGGTAGTTTATAAGAGGCACTTTAACATAAAACAAGTTAGATTTTTCTAACTTTTACAGAAACAAATTTACAAGAGGTTAAAACTTCGAAAATTTTTTGTGAAAACCTGTTTGCCTCGAACAATCATACACTGTTAAATTAATAGTACCTGGTGGACCGAGCCTTGCTCGGTGTTATTTCATGTTTACCAGTTCATCCAGTTACTATAAAATAATTCAATGTCATAAAATTGATAATTAGAAACCTTTTTTATTGCTCCATGGACTCTTCATCCCATTTGCTGTATTTTCCCTTGATGGCTATAGATTCCAAACAGCTGTTATGATTACTTCATTTGTTTACACTTTCCTTGTTTATTTTCGTTGCTATCACGGCAACCCATAAGACCAATGTTAAAATTTTACAGCTTTAAAATTCGATTTATTACGTTATTAGATTTTCTCTGACTAAGTAATCTGCATAAAAGACGTTTTTGAGTCATAAATTACTTATTTCCAGACTTTGAAGGAAATCCTCGGAGCCGTTTTTGAGATAAATGTGCAAGCAAGCAAGCAAGCATACATACAAGATAACATTGCTCATATAAGAGTAGTACCTGGTGGACCGAGCCTTGCTCGGTGTTATTTCATGTTTACCAGTTTATCCAGTTACTATAAAATATTTCAATGTCATAAAATTGATAAATAGAAACCTTTTTTATTGCTCTATGGTCTCTTCATCCCACTTGCTGTATTTTCCCTTAATGGCTGTAGATTCCAAACAGCTGTTATGATTACTTCATTTGTTTACACTTTCCTTGTTTATTTTCGTTGCTATCACGGCAACCCATAAGGCCAATGTTAAAATTTTACAACTTTAAAATTCGATTTATTACGTTATTAGATTTTCTCTGGCCAAGTAATCTGCATAAAAGACGTTTTTGAGTCATAAATTACTTATTTCCAGACTTTGAAGAAAATCCTCGGAGCCGTTTTTGAGATCGTTGTGCAAGCAAGCAAGCAAGCATACATACATACAAGATAACACTGCTCGTATAAGAGTATAGGATAGGAAAAAACGCCAATTATTTTTATAAATTAACTTACTGTAGACAAGACCTACTTAATACTAAGTCAATAAAATAACAACTTCTTTTTTCATAGGCTAAATAAAAACTAAACAAATAAAAATAAAATCAGTGGCCCGTACCATCTAGAACCGGAATTATTCAATAGGCTATCTTGTTTTCCAAATTAGCCTATCCATAAATGGCTGAATAACACTTGGGAAAGTAGCCTATATATTTCTAAAA
This sequence comes from Flexamia atlantica, assembly GCA_035578135.1. NCBI lineage: Eukaryota > Metazoa > Arthropoda > Insecta > Hemiptera > Cicadellidae > Flexamia > Flexamia atlantica. Next base: position 783,044 of record JAQJVK010000030.1, on the reverse strand, counting down.
TCTAATTAGGCTTAGGGGTTTCACTTTAAAACTAGTACTTTGTCATAATCATAAAAAAATAATAGTACCCATTTTCCTGTTGGGGGGCAATTGGGTACTAGAATTTTCACCACCTAAAAGCTATCCTTTAGAGATAATTTAAAAATTCCAAAACTCTAGCAAACTACTATTAGTATGAGGTGAGTGTAAATATTTTGCAAAAATTAAAATTTTTATAATGTTTCTATGGTTACTCAGACAAAGTTTGTGAGGCACTTTGTGAATCAAAAAACGTAAGGGTCGAACAAATTTATGTTTTAACTTGTTTATATTCAAGGATAACAACTTAAAAAAATGGTGGTGTAAAAAACATAACTAGCTACCTCTACATATTTTTCAATCCTTTCTAATATAAAGGGTTGATTAATTAAAAATTAAAAAAAAGTAGTACCATTTACCCCCGGTACCCAATTCCCCCCTTCTACCCTATAACAAGAATTATTATTTAAACAAATTCTCATTGCATGATATTGCTATAAACAGTTTTGAGAAAACAAGCCTACGTAGTAATAAAGTAGCCTATTGTACCAGCATAGTTGTATTTACAATTTACAATAGGCTATTTTAACTTTCTACTTAAAAAAGGAATCATTACCTACAAAATTACAAGCAGCTTAGGCTAATGTGCTGCCTTAAGTTAATACTGGCAGACTTGACGAATCGGATTCATAACAAACGGTTAAGAATTTACCAAAAAAGGTCATTTGCAAACAAAATACGTCAATATGTACCCGAACTTGGCTGATTTTCTTGATTTCCTCCGTGACCCTGGGCCAGAATGACAGCAGAGCCTGGTGGGCCTCGGACACATTCTGTGTGACGGCTGCTGCGGTGGTGGCCGGAGCTGAAGCTCCCTCTCCATCCAAATCATTGTCCCTGATAACATATTCACACTCCAATATAAAAACTCAACTTAGTTACCTTAAAATTGTTGAGAATCTAATTTTATCATTTTCAATCTTTTTGTTTGAACTCTACAGTACATACTGTACCTACTTACAATTATTGCAATTAACTTAAGAGTCATAATAAAAAATCTGCGGAATTCCTTTCAACTTGATGAAATTATGGCCTTGTCGATGTGATATTCCCTATGTTAACTTACCTACCTATATGCTTATTGGAATACGGATGAGGGGGGTTTAAGATCGGGTTTTTTTTTGGTACAGTAATATATGCCATTAAAGCAGGTACCTACTTAGGTATTAGGGCCTACTAAAAGCGATACCTCATGATTCAGTTTTTCTTTTTCACTCCCTTCCATTCCTCAAACAAAAGACATCTGATAACAATAGCATATTATATTATGATAGTTAGTTATGATAGTTATCATGCCGCTTAGTAACTTAAAAGTACTAACCAGGGTAACTAAAAACTAGGCCTACCTATTAAACTGTGGTACGAGTTTCATAACTGATCTTTAGCCGTTTGTTCCTATAGCAGACAATTCAATATCTGATTTTCTAAGAAAACAATATCGAACAATCTACCGATAGTTGAAGTTCGATGTACTGTTTGTTGGTTGAAACTTGCCATACGGATTCCATAGTATTTCATATCGATTGTTTTGTTAATCTATGAAAATATATTTATCGATAGTATTTTATTACAAGATGGACGATGATTAGAAATAAGGTAATTTGGGTCTAGTTAGTTAATTACTTAGAGTAGTTTTAGTCAAGTTTTTAATCAATGTTTAGTTTAATATTAGTTGTATTATATTTACGTTTTGTATTTTTTATTGTTCGTGAGAGAATCAAATAATAGCCTATAATTAACAATGGTTTCAGTTATTGTTTGTTATCGAAGTTTCTTCATTACTGACGGTTGTTGAAACAGTAGGCCTATATCGGTTGAGTTGAACACGATATGTTGATAGTTGATATCGGATAACTGAAACCTGAACTGAGTACCAAAAACAATACTGATCTTTGCCCTTGTTAAATCCTATTGAGAAGTTCAGTTATCAAACCTAAGCATTAAAGGTAAACAATCAACGGTAAACATAACCTAGACGATCAGATATGAAAAAACTATTACTCTTAAACTAGCCTATTGGGGTTAAACTTTCTTTTGACAATAAGTATAAATTCTAAATTAGAGTCCACGGCCTCTTACTAAAAATTAATGAGGAGAGGAGACAAATCGGAAGTTTAGGAAAAGGATTGAAAATCTCTCAATTACCATTGATAGAAAAGCCTGAAATATCGAAAAACATAGAATAGGCCAACATATTTATTTACTAGCATATACTAGTACAGACACATAGACAAACTGAGAGACTGAATAATAGGCTAAAACAGTAGAATAAAGTATAAGGGTCCTTGAGACCCTTAAAAAGAAATATCTAAATATTTAAAATAGGAAAAGCCGTAACAAATGGATGGCTGTCAACTTACTGCTGGTTGACGAAGAAGAGGGACATAACAAACCACTTGCAAAACCTTGAAACCTAAACAATACCACAATACAATTATTATTTTATCCTACTTTCAAACTAAATTATGATTAACTAGACTTGTTTCTGTCCTGGGATAGAACCAATCAAATTTTCCAACACTCAAAAGTCTCCAATCAGAAATCGAAGAAAATTAGGGTTCTTCTGGTTGGATTAGGGGAGAGGAAGCGAGAGCGAAAACAGAAAACATGGAAGTGCTGGCAACTTGCTAAGAGAAAACGTATAGAACACATAGAGAACGCATACAACACGTAGAGAAAACGCATAGAGTATGAAATATGTACTGAATAAGTTTGGTACTTTAGTTTATATAATTTATAACAAATTAAAACATTCCTCTTTCTTTGTCTGTGATTATACAAAAACAGATACCGATCAAGGCCGCACTACAAATTTTTCCATCGGGGCCTTGTACGGATACCCTTGAAAGTGTTGAATAAAAGGATTACTAACAGCAAGTAGAGACATTGAACTGGGAGCCCGGTTTGCTTGTTATGTGACTCCCCGATGCGGATTTGGCCCCGGCAACAGAGTGGCACCTATCATAGGACATAGGACCCAGACGATACAATCTGCCGTGTGACGTAGATAATTCGAAATACGCTGTGAATGCTATGAACTGCCCTCCTCAAAAATACCATTGAAATTTGAAATTGGTGACATTTTGATAAAATGGTTGAGGCTGCACCGAACTTGAAGGTTTTTGCATTACGGGAGGAGTATATCTCTAAGCCTAAGTTTGTTTTCATTTTCTGATTTTTAAACGAATTCCGCGTTTGAAATTTGCTTTCTGAAATAATAAAAATGATTTAATTAGTTCGATTTGCGCGAAAATAGTTTATTTTACAAAAAAAGTAAATTCGTTTGATGTGTTATTCAAAGTGAACAACTCATTCGCGATCGCGAATCGCCCATAAAAATAGCACCCGCATCGGCCTGTGTCCCATGCGCTTCATGCCCAGGGCCGGGCCGGCCCCAGGGGTGGGCGGACCGGGCGGCCGCCCAGGGCGGCAGATTTTTGGGAGCAGAAAATTGTAAGGAACGGCAAATTTTAAAATATGAATAAAATAATACATTTATGATATGAATGTGAAGAGTAAAATTTTCTGTATCACATTTTACCGAAAGAACAAGCCTAAGAAAATATACGGCAATGCAAGCATCGATTTACAATTATAATTCAAGTCCAAATATAAAAACAAACCACTCGGCTTGTATCGAACAACCGTCGCCGCCGCTGACAGCGTCAAAGCAACAGCACAGCGGTTGCGAGTCGGGAGTGACCTTGATGGAATCCTCTCTTCTCCCCCGACGTTGTGTTTATTATTGTAGTAGCAATAAGTTTTACATTTGCCAAAGCCTTAAAATAGTTTAAACCTAAAGCAAAAGTTATTTGAATTTATACCACAAAATAAATTATGTATAACCTACTCGGGGCGTCATAAATTACATCTGAAAATTCGCGTTTTTAGGCAATCTACAGGCATAACAACAAACTGAATAACTCCCGAAATTTGAACTAATTTGAGGCTGCTCGCAGATTAGATTCTGAAAATTTTAGACAACTTTGGAATTTTAGAGGGAAAATTTTTTTCACAATAAAAATAGCATATTTATGAAGTAAACCTAACACTAAAGGCCAAATGAGACAGTATTCAAGAATTATACGTTGTCAACCTTGGTAAAAAATATTTTTTTCTCTAAATTTCAAAGTAAAAACTATATCTCACATATTGCACGCCTCGGACCTTCCGGACCTGATTATGCGGATCCTACATTATCCGTCCGAGGTTGATGAATAGAATTAGAAAATGATGTTTTCTCACTTGTGCAGTGTTTCTCAAGTCCCAGAACGCAACCCTATAATCGTAAGTCCTCGTAAGCATCGTAAACTTATCACAATTGTGCCTAGATTTGACGGCGAGTCTTGCGTGGTTTTCACGCGACGTAGGCAGACGAGATTCGTCTGCCTGCCGCGATGCTGCTACGAGATTGTCCGACAGACGAGTAGTGTTAAGTACAAGGCCTTGAGAAGACGACAATGTTTATATACCTCATTTTAACATCGTGATTTTTCACCATGAATATTTCACGTAATACATATTATGAGTCTTTTGCCACATGTGACAACGATGGTGATGGCGGCAAGATAGCGGACACGATGAATTACCACTGTTATCAGGAGTTTTTGCTTGCTTGCCATAGGCCTACTCCCGCCAATTACTCACGATAACCGTAATAGGTAAAAATACCCTAATAATACATTATATTCAATCCCCATCCCAATCAATTATCTTTAAAATAAAAGATTATAACTATTTACAAACTTTAAAAGTTTATGAGTAATTCTTGTAGAGTGTTCCATGTTTACGGAAAGTTTAGTGATACTACCCGTGATGTTATTCTTCTCAAAAATATTCCAAAATCCAAAAAAATTTCGGGGGGATATATTCCGATTTCCCCCCTTGGGTACGCTTCTGGATATATGGGGGAGGGGGCGGCGGCCGCCGATTTCGCCCAGGGCGGACAAGTCCCTAGGGCCGTGCCTGTTCATGCCTTCATGCTAAAGCAGACGCATATCACGTCTACATCCCAGCTTCTAATCATAACATTGCATGAAACATAAAAATATTCTGGTTCTTTTAATCTATGCCGATACAAAACAAAGTTTGACTCGTTTATTCGTTTTTGTTTTTAAAATACAGTGAGAATAAATTTCCAATTTTTCAACGTTGTAAGTTATAGGGCTTTTTATTTTTAAACGAATTATAGATAAGAGTGAGTTTGACGAGCTTTGTGAGCTCGTTCGTTTATGCGTACACACGCAATTAATACACGATAGTGCATGTTTAAATAAAACATTTCTAACCATTGAAAAGTTTCAGGAGTTATTCAATATAATGGTAATATATGACGGGAATTAACTACTGAATTCTTTCTCTATGGTATCAATGTTATAATATGCGTCATGCGCTTCCCCACCTATCAGCTTCTACCGTGTCTGAGACCAACTAAATTTATCCCTTCTGTTTTATTTTGGGCTTAGATTAAGCTCCGACAAAGCAAGAAATTTCATTATATTCCTCTTACCCACGAAACATCCGCTTTTAAAAACGCAAGAAATATTTATACTATTTGATTCTTCTCTAGAAGAAAGAGCATCCGAGCACTTGATGTGTTGGTTGTTGGATGTCGGAAATATACAGATCAGACTAACAGACCATCGACTGAAAATAATAAAAAGTTTGTTTTTTGCTAGTAAATAAACTACAGATTGAAATATAGAATGACCTTGAGGCTAATCTTGTGTCGTGACTAGGACTCTTGACAGTTCAAGTTCAGCTATTCAACTCAGCCGTATTCGCTCTTCTGCTCTTATTTATAACTTTTATCTCTGACTCTGAAGCAACTTATAGGCTGCATGCAGTGTTTCCACTTTGACGGAATTTTTCCCTTTTAAGGTAAAAATCACTTTTTGGAGGGAAATGTTTTAGGGGAACTAATAAAAAAAATTGAAGAAAAAATTGTATCGGTGACAAAAATTTGAATAAATTAAAAGTAAAATTACTTTAATTTGAATAAAAGTCACAAAAAAATGAACATGTAAATGTAAAACTATACAATTTTACTCAATCGTAATTAATTAATTATTTCGTTTCAACTTTTAAACTTTTTTCGTTCCACAATTTTTTTTCTGTTCCCTTCCACCATTCAACCTGAATACGGGATCAGATTGCAGATCTCGAAAAGTCGTTAACTTGTCTTAAATGATCATTGATGGCAAACGTCCGCCTAAATCAATATCACGTTGTAGCCATGTACAGAGTCATATTTATAATTATTATCAATCAAAAAAATTAAATAACGACGTTACAAAACATAACCACATTGTTTTAATAAAAACTCTGTACTGTAATCAGTTTAACAATTTTAATTTTCGGGGGATTCCGCTACAATTTGGGTATTTTTTGGTTAGTGAGGGAAAAAGGGAAATTTTTGGCCTTGAAAAGGGTAAAACGGGGAAAATAGCTGAAGCGAAGTGGAAACATTGGTGCGCGGTTCGTTGAGCGTTCACGGTTACGGTTACGGTAACTATTCAGCATTCGCCGTCATGACCAATCAGGAGAGAAGGGATTAGTTTACACTTTTCCAATATACAGTACATTACAGTCATTGCAGTCAGCTGATCGGTAATTGGTCGGTTTTCAGTCAAGGCCGCACTTTCTGTACATTTACAGTTGTCAACTCCAACACACTTGACTGATAAGTGTAAGTGTAGGGTACAACGCCGAGCTGTGAGGTGAGTTGTTGTGCCATACATACTGTTTTGAAAATGAATTCAGAATAACTAACTATACATTCCATTTTTTCTTATTTTAATTAAGATGGTAGTCGCAGCCTAGTATGTCATTGCATCCATTATATAATATTGAACTTTAGCATAACGTTGTATTGACAAGACTCATTAGCATTTGATTCAGAAAATAATAACCAGCCTATAAAAAAAGTGATTAATATTGCTTAAAGATCATGTTGGTGATTTAAAGACCTGATTGACTTTATACCCTCCATCTACTATAAATTTTAAACTACAAAAAGAAAATTGTCTTTCATAGTGTAATGGAGGCTCAGATGACAAAAATATTGGCCTAACAGTCTAATGTAACGTATGTTATAAATGAGAAAGTTAGGTTTGTATGGATGAACGTTTATGACTGACGCAAGAACTACCGAACCGGCTGGGTTTAAGTAAACTCATGTAACACTCATCCTTCACTCATATTCCGGTTAAAATACGCAGCCAGCGTTGCGTCCCGGTCTTAAAGAGGTACTAAAGTATAGGCCTGTTCACTTCCTTAAAATCCTCTCGGGCTATGCCCCGTGAACATCCTTGGGCCTAATTCACACTGAACGGATGTGAGGTGCAGTGGAGGCGTGGCGCGGGTGCGGTATGGTTGTTCCCATAAAAACAACTCTGGGAACAACCCTGCCCTAGCCCCTGCTGCGCCTCATGTCCACTCAGTGTGAATCGGGCCTTAGTTTCAATGTTTACATCGTAAAGGAATATAATATAAGTATTGGCCTAATAAATTCTATTTGACGTCGCGACAAAATGAGCAAAAGACTTAAGAAGGAACCATTTAACGCCCAACTTCGAATTATTGACAATAAGTATAGGAATATTTGGCATTCTGTCATTAAGGGCGCTAAATTAAGTTTTTATAGGAAACAAATCGATGAGACTCAAGGTAATCCTAGGAAATTTTGGCGCGTCGTCAATGAAATAGCAGGTCGACCAACCGATAAAGGAAGGTTTCCTATAGAAGCCTTTACAACAAGTGACATTACTGCCTCCCCTCAGCAAACCAAAGATTTGTGCAATAGTTTTAACACATATTTTGCCTCTGTGGGGGCTCAGTGATATCTAATTTCAGACCAATATCTTTACTTGGAATATTTCCGAAAATTTTGGAAAAATGTTTAAAAATTCAACTGAGTAGTTATTTGGAGAAAGAAAAAGTAATATCCCCTGATCAATATGGCTTTAGACACAACAAAAGTACTTCTTATGCATTATTTGATTTAACTAAGTATATTTCTTTTCATATTGCGTCAAAAAATAAAATTCTCATAACTTTTCTTGACTTGGCAAAAGCCTTTGATTCAATTGATAGGAAGAAAATGATTTCAAAGTTGAGTTACGTGGGTGTTAATGGCACGGCTTTAAACTGGTTTATGAGTTATTTAGACAATCAATCTCAAGTAGTGTCAGTAAACGGAATCGACAGCGATATTACGTCTATCGACTATGGAGTTGTACAGGGAAGAATTCTTGGGCCGTTATTGTTTTTAATTTATTTTAACAACATTTCACATCTTCCACTTCACGGTAAGTTATTTCTCTTCGCAGATGACACAGCAGTTGTGTCCACCGGCTGTACGTGGGAGGAGACCTATGAATTGGCAGCACTGGACCTGAGTAAAATTAAAAACTGGCTTGATCATAACGCATTGACCTTAAATATCTCAAAAACCAAATGTTTGCCTATTACTTCCACTTTTGATCAAGGTCCAGATTGCGGGCAGCTCTGTTTGCATTCCTGCAGTTGTCCGCGGTCGGGGTCCTGTGGCTGCGTGGCTGTAGAGCGTGTGGAGCAATATAAATATTTAGGTGTTGTAATAGATAAATGGCTCACTTAGACTCCACATATTCAGCTTTTTAAACAAAGGCTTAGATCGCTCGTGTATGCTTTTTGGCAGCTTAGCAGGGTTCTGACCGTGGAGCACTGTAGGACTGTATACTTCGCCTGCGTGCAGTCGGTGCTACAGTACGGTGTCTTGGCGTGGGGCGGCACTGGAGATACTAGCCGTATCACAGAGGTCTCTCATAAAAATTATACTAAGAAACCACCAAGATATCCAACTCTTCATTTTTTTCTGAATTTAGCGTTTTGTTCTGAATTAGGCAGCTCATCACTTCACATCAAATCACTTCTCATATTTATCAAGAACAACAAAGAGGAAATTTTTACCAACATTCGTCATAATTATCCAACTATAAATAGGCTACATTTTGGTTATAACGTTCCTCGTTCTACATTCAGCTCTGTACAAAATTCTCCATTTTATATTGCACATAGACCTATTCTTTATCGTAACTTGCCTCATCCTGACATCATTAATGCTGAGGGGGGCAGTGTTTCGCAGTACAAAAGGAAAATAGGCGAGTGGCTCCTTCGCGCTGGGTGGGCTGCTGCTGAGACATTGATTCGGTCGCCGTACACTTGAACCTTATTAATTTAAAAACCATTGTCCAGTGCCTAGTTTGTCAGCATGGTGACAGGCATACCATGTGACTGCGGATGTTTTGATCACTAGCTTTTACCATTAATCCTATGTTTAGCCTAATTTGTTTGATTTTTAAATTTTCCTATGTCTTATGTTTTTTTTTAAGTATAATTTACATCAAACAGTGAATCCAGTTTTGTGAAAGTGTTTATTGCTGATTTTAATATCCAGTGGACAAACAAACTGCTGAACTGAACTCTTCTTCCGCGCACAGACCTATAGTCTATGCGGAAGAATATATTCCATATTAAATTGATTATGTTTTGTTCATGTACACTTTCTTGGAATAAATGCTTTTGAATTGAATTGAATTGAAATTAACATAACATTTAAATATCGAAATGTAAACAGCTGTGGATACTACAATATGACAGTTCAAAGAGTAGTAGTAAGATTAACGGCAAGTCGCAGGTAACAGCTAGTAAAAAAATAAAAGTATAAAACAAAAACTAACATTATCAACCAATCTAATACTGCCATCATTAAAATTATTATATGATGAATAACTGCTACCATTTAAATTACTTCTGTTTTCATTATGTTATCTCATTTCAAACTCTTATTAGGTAGGCTATGCATTTTTTTTGGCAAACCAGCCTACAACTTCAACTCCAACTCACCTGAGGAGGACCTATGAAGTACTTTAGACACAACAAAAGTACTTCTCATGCATTGTTTGATTTAACTAAGTATATTTCTTTTCATATTGCATCAAAAAATAAAATTCTCATAACTTTTCTTGACTTGGCAAAAGCCTTTGATTCAATTGATAGGAAGAAAATGATTTCAAAGTTGAGTTACGTGGGTGTTAATGGCACGGCTTTAAACTGGTTTACGAGTTATTTAGACAATCGATCTCAAGTAGTGTCAATAAACGGAATTGACAGCGATATTACGTCTATCGACTATGGAGTTGTACAGGGAACTCGATAGTCTATCAACTACAAATCAAATATTTGTTCAGTTTGTTTGCTGGAACTCCAGCTACAGATCAGTGTGAGCTTATTTGAGTAAAGAAGTTTCCTTGTGTACAAATAACTTCTGAATAGGAAAGTTATTCAATGGAAATATCTCATATATTAATTTCAGCTGAGGTTTAGTAGTGCATTCAACGAGTTTATTATTTTCTGCCTGCCTTATTTCGTGCTCCCAATTATAGTTAAATGCCATTTAATCCACTCTGTAAGACTCTGATCACATCACTGAGTGATGTGTTTTAAGGAGGACATGAGATGAAAGATGCATGTAGACAGTGGTGTATTGGCAAATTTTCCTGTGTGGGAATGCTTAATAAATATGTCGAATTCCCTGAAAGAACCTGGGGATTTTCCCGGGTTTTTGAAAATGTAGATCATGGTCTCAGAATACAGTATGCAATCATGACTTTGTCTTTTTAATGATGCAAAATTCATCTTTGATGGTTTGAAATTCTGTTTTTCAGATCTGAAAGTTCAGATATTTACGCTTGGAAACAACAGTTAACATGAAATAAATTTTGCTGAGGAGACACACCAAACACAGCGTACCATGGGTAGAGGGAGGAACCGTCGAAACCGCAGCCGCAGTCGCAACCACAGTCCTGTAACATCAAGAAACACATTTCCTGAAAAAGAAGTAAACACGTTTCCTGAAAAAGAAGAAAATTTTAGAGACATTTCACTGTGTCCAGAAATTGAAGAGATTCATTCAAGTAAACCCAAACTCTGTCCAATTACGACCAAGGGAGCATACAGAAGTGTTGAACATTATTTGTATGTGAGCTTTAAAGTGTTGAGGGAGGATTTTGTGAACCCACTTCGTGAGGCCATTAAAAAGTACAGATCACAAAGCTTAACCAATGTCGGATCCTTGAATGTAGACAATGTCGAAGTATACAAAAAAGTCAAATTCGTCTCCCACAACAGACTTTGCTTTGACGTCGAAGACAAAATAAAAGAAGTCGATTGGTCGTCTACAAAAAGGTTTATGACAGGAAATCTTTTAATTTTCAGTTCTAATAATTTTGAATCTTTTTTCTTAGCGACTGTTTCTAGAACTGATGTCAAAGACCTGAATAGAAAAGTTATTACTGTCGAACTGGTCGATAAAGATCAGTCAAAGTTTGTGATCAATAAGATTTATACAATGTTCGAAAGTGAATCTTTTTTTACCCCATATTTTCACGTGTTGAAAGCACTGCAGGAGTTTAACGAAACAAATTTTCCGTTCAAAAATTACTTTGTAGATGTAAACTTTAAGAAACAACAACCTCCTGGTTACTTGAATGTTTATGAAGTTTACAATATCAAAACAGAAACAGGAAAACAGGTCTGTTTTAAAGTTCTGAGTGATTCAGAATGGCCTACGCCAAATCAATTGGGGCTGGATGTTTCCCAGTTTAAAGCACTCAAAGCTGCACTCACCAATGAACTTGCAGTCATCCAAGGACCGCCCGGCACTGGCAAAACTTTCATCGGCCTGAAGATCGTGGAAGTCCTCTTGGCAAACAAACGAGTATGGAATCAAAACAAAACCCCAATTTTAGTTGTGTGTTTCACCAATCATGCGTTAGACCAGTTTTTGGAAGCCCTTCTTTCTTTAACCAATAACATCGTGAGAGTTGGGAAAAGCGATGGGGGAAAACTTGAACCGTATAACCTTCGAGAGAGAAGAAAACGGTTCTTGCAAAACAACAGGAACCAGAATGAAATGGCTGTTGATTTGAATATTTTAAGGTCGGCTGTTGTTGTGGGAGCTACAACGACACTTGCAGCCAAACACAGAACACTGTTTTCATGTGTTGCACCAAAAATTGGTGAGTACTTGATTTAATTAAGTAATTTCAAGACATATTGAACAAAAATAACTTTTGCAATTATTTTTAATATTAATTTGAATTGAAGAAAAAAACTCAAATCTTGAACACCATAAATATTTTAATTTCAAGCAATTAAGGAATTCCTTTAATTCTAAGGAATTGAAAAAAATATGTTAAGTAACCAGATTTTAGTAAGTGGTTACCGTATAGCTCTGGACAGCCTTACTGGTGGGTGAGTGAGTGCACTGTTGTCGTTAATATCTGCAATGTTTTGGTAGTAAATCACATGGTCATTTGTCTATGTAAAGGTACGTTACACAAGAAAATATTTTGCTGCAACCGCAAGTGCAACTAATGTTAAATGCTTGCAAGCTCAACACAATTCATGAAGTACGATGACAAACACATTCTTAAATGTAAACAAATCATTTAAGATGAACGTTTGCCAAAACAAAAAGACCAGCTGATGCATCGCGCAAATATTTTCCAGAAATTTTAATTGCGTAAGAAATCTCTTGTTGAAATATTACAGGGCATTCTTTTGTAGTGTAAATGAGGTGAAACGTAAACAAAGTTTTGACAGTTCTACCAAAACATGTGTTTATTTAGCAGACATTTTGGGAGATTACAATTTTCGCCACCCGCCAGTAAGGCTGTCCAGAATCATAGTATTACATTTAATTGTAATGTAAAACTTCGCATTGCAAGTGCTGATATTCTGCAAGAAGTCGTTCCAAAATGAGCTTATCTCAACCCTGTTGAACTATCAACCAATAATTTATCATACAATATCATTGCAAGCTTCAATATTAATCAGTCAGCTAGTCACTTACCTCTATCTATAACATACTAGAGTTCTTGGTTGCGGCTTTGCTTGCAAACACTGAAATCTGCGGTTTACCTTTAGAACTATTTCAAAGCATGACCATATCTTCAGTTGTAAACATAGTGAACTGAGCTTGGTCAAATGTCGATGGATAGCGCTACTGTACCGAAACTTCAGCCCTTTTATTGTATTTTAGTGACGCCCTTTTTTTAAAAATTCTGAGATGTATTAACAAATCTATATTAAAATCCCTTTAATTTGACCCCTCAAACGTTAAAATCCATCCAGCCAACATTGAGGTTTGATTGTGAAAAGGAAATTGCTTACGTATTAATATATACATGTTACCTCTTGCAATGATATGATATCAAGTATATTTTGTGCTTAGTTACAAAATAAATTATAAAAAAAAATGCTTTTTACAGTGATTGTGGAAGAAGCGGCTGAAGTTCTAGAGGCCCATATTCTTGCCTCGCTGACTGAGAAATGTCAACATCTTATCATGATTGGTGAGCTGACATAACAGTCGGTTAAAAATTTTGATTTATTGATAGTTCACAAACAATGGACTCAGCCATGAAATAAATTAAAGATATACCGATAGTGATAATTTTTGGTTAAACTATTGCAATAGGCTTCTTTCCCCTGGCCCTGTTTAAGTCCTCTACTGAGGATATAAATGGGAAAGTATGGATATTTTTGCGTGCCTCTGATGTTCCATCGCATAAAAACTACCAGTGTGATTTTGCTGATATTTTGCAGGAATAGAGCCAATATTCCAGAGATGGATATGGACTTATTTTCATTTTGAAACTCCACTAGCCTCCGCCCCACTGATTTCTAAAGTCGCAATTTTATTCTTATGCAAAGATAATCTATAAGTATAAAAGAGGATGTTGGTATATATATATATATATATTTAGTTGGCAGGGATAAACACAAAAACCGCTGGACCGATGGCCACGAAACTTGGTACATACATGTAGAATTTCATGGAGTAGGTTTATACACCTTCAATTTCGTGATAACTTTCAGGGCTTAGCCCTGGGACCGTCTTAAAGGTACCCATGTCAGGGATTTTGAAATAATTTGAGTTAGATTTGTTTACTAACAAAACATATGAAAGTAAAATTTAAAACAGGTGATGTAAATTATAATGGCATTTCTTTCTGCTATTTAACTGTATTTTTGTTAAAATGAAGATTTGTTACTTGGTGCCAGGTGGTCAATGAATTAGACATTTGCATTTTTTCAAAGTGCAATACACTATATAAAATGCTGATAATATGTAGTATAACATAAAATACATAACTGATTACTGAAGGACTCCAGTGATCACTGATCACTTATACTTGAAGGACTTTTTTATGACAACTAACTGCTATTTAAAGAGGAAGAGTGTGCTACTGTAAAGAATTAATTTTACCTACAACACTTTAAAAAAATTGCCGGGACGGCTCATTCAAACGTTTTGCTCAATATAGAGTCTAAAAACGTAAGACAGCACTTTTTAATAATTGCTGGAGTGGCATTGTAATTTTTTGTTCAAGGTAGACCCTAAAACCTTAAGAAAATGATCTTTTACAGTGAATAAAATTTCAAGCTAACTTCTTTGATTCCTCTAACACGTATCCCTTCATGAAGGAAATAAATAGGATTTCTAATACGCAGGTCTGCTGCGACGGGGGTGCATAATAAAGTTTTAATTAAGGGTAACATATGCGAGCAGATTCAAAGTGCCGTCGAAAAAGCCAAGGGTGCCGTTCCTTATATTGTGCCCCATGATCATCATCAGGGCAAGCTCAGGTACCGTGGAAACGACCATTAAATGCTTCTCGGCGTTCGTCTCTGTAAATTGGCCTCTTGAGTGTGTGAGCGCAATCCTCTTCACCTGATAGCACGATCGACTGGACAGCCGACACAAGCAAAACGCACTTGCAAGAGGAAGGACCACCGATATTGGGCATGAGCCTACCCAGGGCAGCAACACCATTTGGGGCTTTGTGGGGGGGGCGTTGGATATGGTCACATTTTTTTATGTACAGGCAGTTTATGCAGGAATATAATACCCCCGTCGTAGCAGACCTTCGTACTAAGAGCGAATTTCTAAAAACTTTTGCTTTATGGAAGTACATTTGATATGTTCAAAGAAGTAGATACATTACATACATTAGATTTTACAATAAGAAAAATAAATGGGAAAGCAAGACTATATAATTCATGGGTGATAGTGTATGTATAATTTTAATCGTGAGCGAAGCCACGGGTTCTTCTAGTGTTTACATAAAATCTAGTCATGGTTACTTGAGCAGATGATCGTTGTAAATAGTCAAAGGCATGACAACATCTTCCGTATTCAGCTTGTATAATATAAATGTCTGTTCTAGGTGATCATAAACAGCTGCGGCCCAATGTCAATGAAACGCAAAGTGCTAAACAGACCAAACTTGATGTGTCTCTGTTCGAACGTTTGATTATGAACGGGATGCCTCACCACATGCTTAACTTACAACATCGAATGAGGCCCGAGATCTCAGAGCCTTTGGTCAGAACCATTTATCCCGGTCTACAGAACCACCCATCGGTGAGGAATAGGGAGGGAATCAAAGGAGTGGTTCCAAACGTCTTCTTCATGACTCACAGCAACCAAGAAGGAGAGGTAAGATACCAGATTCAAATTCAGATTTAAATGCCTGTATTCATCAATACATGACAAATAATATACATAAATGGCATTAAAAAAACATGTCAAACATAAGTTCTGCTGCTTCATAATGGCAAACTAAATAGCGTGACAAAAATTATTTTATCAAAATAATCAAATTCTTCTATGGAATACAAAAAATATGGATTACAATTTTATTTGATATGGTGTAATGTTTATTCCTACTCAACCTCTGGACAGCTAAGGAACCAAAAACTTGGTCTTGATATTCCTTTGCTTCGTTGCAAGGTTTATTTACTCAGCAGATGTGAGCAGTCAATATGTAAGCAGGTTCAAAGAAATCTTGCTTTTACTTCGTTCCTAAACAGTTCACTACATCACTATCGTAGTTAAGCATGTTTACTATGGATTTCTTGAGCTTCTTCAAATACCAGTAAAAATTAATGGATATATCATGTAATTTTTAGAGATAAAGAGTTATGATGTATTTACAGTGGCGTACCGTGGGGGGGGGGGGGCGGGGGGGGCGGTCCGCCCCAGGCCCCAAACCAGCATAGGCCCCCAAATGGCAAAAAATTAGGGATGGTCGGGGCCCGAAATGTCGGGAAATTTTTTGAAAAATTAAATTTCCGATATTCGTGCGGGATTTTTATTTACTTCGGGAAATTTTCGGGACGGGATCATTTTAGCGATCGCAACCAAACAGCGGGTGTAGCTTCGCAAAACTCGCAATCGCCCGTGGAAAACGATCTCGCGTATTTTTCGATCGCGAATAAACGGCAAATCCAGCTTTGCAAAAACTAGAAAAAAAGTCCGCTAAAAACTATATTGCCTATTTGCTGATCGTAAATAAACGGCAATTGCGGCCTTGCAAATCTCTTGATCAGCCGCGAAAACCATCGCGCGTATTTGCCAGTCGCGGATAAACAGCTAAAACAGGTTTGCGCTGTTCGGGAACGGCCGCGAAATACGCTGGCGCGTATCTGTCGATCGCGGATTAACGGCCGATGTAGCTTTACAAAACTGCGATCGGCCGTGAACAACGATCTTGCCGATCGCGAATAAACGGCAAATCTAGCTTTGTAAAATTCGCGAGCCATCGCGCGTATTTGCCGATCGCAGATTAACGGCCGATGTTGCTTTATGAAACTCTCGTTTGACCGTAAAAAACGATCGTACGTAATTGCCGATCGCTGATAAACGGCAAATTTAGGATTGTTAACTCGCAATTGGGTGTGAAAAGCAATCTTAGGCATTCACTGATAGCGGTTGATCGACGGAAATAACTTGCTATAAGGCGTGACTGTGGTGATTGTTCATATTGTAGGCCACATTGGTCTGCTACAAATTGTGATTTTGCCTATTGATTTAATTTTCTAAACGAATTCAAATGTTTTTGAAGCCTTGTCAAAAGAATGATATTTTTCATAAATAAGTAAACAGAATGAAGACAGTTGACAAAAAAGACTTTTCATCTTGAAACTAAATTGATTTTTAATTATTTACCGTAGTATAATGTGCTGGAAAAATTACGAGTTTTTTTTCCTAAAACGTAAGAACTTCAAAAAGTTTATAAAAATACAATAACATATGTTTACTGATTATACATGACAGTATATTGTCAACATACAATAACCACTCTAGTATTTTACTTTTAGCTTTTTGGAAACCAAACAATAAAACAAAAAGCAAAAACTTAAAAACTAAGTTATTATGTTTCTATCAAACGTTAAAAAATGTATATTATATTTATTTATTCCTTATATATCATTAATGTTTTTCAATGCATTCAAATAATTAGAAAGAATAAAAATTCAAATTCAGTAACACATAATAATAAATAAACAATAAATCTAACTACCATTTTATTTATAATTAACAATTTCATTGAGTTACTAATTATTTTTAAATGTGTTTCTAATTTTTGCTATTTTGTCAATTTGATAAGTTAGTATTTTCTCTTAAATTTATTTGTTGAAATTCAAAGGAATTCGTAAACAAATATTTCCCGAAGCTTTAGGGAAGACAAAAATCCCGTCCCGTCCCATCCCGAACTATAAATCCAATCCCGTCCATCCCTGCAAAAATACAAATAAATTAAAAAAATTAAAAACAACTTATCAGGCCCCATGATGGCGAAGGTCTTTAACGAAGGTAACCACGGTAACTAGAAAAGTGGAAGGTAACTGACTACTGTAACGCGAGAAACAAAAATAGAGTGACGGAGTGACGGTGAAAAGATTATTAGTGTTACTAAGTGGATTGTTCATCACGATACATTAAAACCAACCATATAAACTAGAAATATAAAAAGTTAAAAGGAAAAGTTTCGCATCATTACATGTCTATAATTTAACACTGAATTATGAAGAGAATTTTTCTAATAATAATATATATATAGGGCCCCCTCATCTATAGCCGCCCCAGGCCCCCAACTATGTCATTACACCACTGTGTATTTATATATTCTCCATATAGCGAGAATGAACAGCAATTTATTTGCTATACTTTTAACTATTATACTTTTTGAAATGTTCGTTAATTTTATTTTCTGTTCTTTGCTAATAGTCATTAAGAGGAGGCTAAAGGCAATTTGGTGTCGCCCTCGCGGTCGAGACACGTACTAAAATTACTCCGCGATGATAATCGAAAAAAGTAGTGTGACGTAGTAAATATCCAGTTATTCTAAAATTATGGTCTTAACTAGAATATAAAGTACTGTTTTCCACTTTTATGTCCAAAAATATAGCTTCAGAGGCTGATATAACGTCGTCGCTCATTAAATAAGTGTTCAAACAGTAATGAATGTAGTAAATATTCCTCCGCGGGGTCGGCGATTAGCGCGTGTAAACGTTCACGCAGTCGCATTTTCCGGTGACATATTTTTATTTAGAGAAATTAATTTTATTGCACATTGAAGACAAATAAATCCAACACTAGGTTCGTGAAGTACATTTTTCATTTTCTTTTTACATTCTGAGTTATTTTAGCTCAAAAAATCAACTAGCTAAAACCCACTATTTGAACTCTAACGCAAATTACTCTTGTATTTGTTAAGATATCGGAAAAATAAAAAATGCATATTAAAAGGGATTTTTTTCTTTCCGTTTTGATATGTAGCTTATTTTCGTACGTTGAGAAATAACGTCAGGATATGGTTTCGTGCAATGTTGAAACCCGTGAAAATCATGACAAAACCCTTGTGTTTGGGAACGCTTTTTGTCCATAATTTTCGATCAAAAATTAAAACGAAATATATCAAATTGTAGAGGAGAAAAAATTATACAAAAAACTACCACTTTAATTACGACTATACGAAAAATGTAGGAGTAATCAGCCTCTGAATTTGCATAGTCCAATTTACCTAATTAACAATCATTTAAAAATCATCGACTGAACTTTAGGTGTAATCACTCATTTACCTTTCTTATAATCTTGGAACCAAATGGTAATATTTTGTAGGGGTTTTTCTCCTCTTTAATTTGATGTATAATATTTTCATTTTCGATCAAAAACTTTAGTCGGAATGCGTCCCCGCACACAAGGGTGTTTTCATGATTTTCGCGGGTTACAACATTGCACAATACCATATCCTGACGTTATTTTTCAAAGTACGACAATAAGCTACGTAACAAAATGAAAAGAAATAAATTCCTTTCAATATGAATTTTTTATTTTTCCGATATCTTAACAAATTCAAGAGTAATTTGCGTTAGAGTTCAAATAGTGGGTTTAAGCTAGTTGATTTTCTTAGCTAAAATAACTCAGAATGTAGAAAGAAAATGAAAAATGTACTTCACGAACCTAGTGTTGAATTTATTTGTCTTCAAGGTGCAATAAAATTATTTTCTCTAATTAAAATATGTCGCCGGAAAATACGACCGCGTGAACGTTTACACGTGCTTATCTTCGACCCCGCGGAGGAATATTTACTACATTATTTACTGTTTGAACACTTATTTAATGAGCGACGACATTATATCAGCCTCTGTAGCTATATTTTGGACTTAAAAAGTAGAAAAGAGTACTTTATATGCTAGTTAAGACCATAATTTTAGAATAACTGGATATTTATACGTCACACTACTTTTTCCGATTATTATCGCGGTACGTACCTCGACCGCGAGGGCGACACCGAATTGCCTTCAGCCTCCTCTTAATGAAGGATTAATAACAAAATCTGAAGAATAAGTGGTAAATTTACCTGAAGAAAAAACCTAAGAATTAGTTCTTAACTCTTAATAATATTTTGAAATTGTCTATTACTGCTCCTCACATTTAATGAATATCTTGAATTTAAATACTTAAAGAGCCAGATAGCAGCTCTTACATATTACTTAAGGCCAGGGGTGCCTATCCCCCCAAGCCTCATGGGGCCCTCTCCTCAAATTACTGAAACTAAGTATGCAGGTCTTCTGCTGAAATGGTGTTATTTAATTTTTTAATATACAGTTTTTGCGGCTCTTACAACTTGAATGAAAATGAATATAATCAATTATAAATTTTAATCAATAAAATTCTAACTTCGTATGCATAACATTAAATATTAGTAAATACCTCTTAAAATTTCTGAACCTTAAAAAGAAATGAATTACGTCTTTAAAATTTCAGTTTACAGTTAGAAAATCAAAATAAAATCAGTTCACAAAAAAATTTGTTCTAAAACATTTTATAACTGTGTAAAAACAGTAAATTTCTTGATTTTCTTAAACAACTATCTCTTAATTTCTTCATAAAAAGTATTTTTCTGCGTCTTTATTTATTCAGTTCTGATAATTTTTTTTATGGAATCAGTGCCGAACCATTTTGCAGCTGACCATGGCAGCCAATATTACGCGTGATTTTCTCTCTTTGCGACGGCGCGACGTACACAAATTTTGCTGTTTAGATATTTGCATTTTTACAGTATAACTGTGCTCGATCGCACAGTTAATGATACTTTAACCCTAGAATCGTAATCATTAGTCTGACAGACTACACAACATTGCCGAAATCCCTTTCCTCTTCACAACGCAACATTGCCTTCCCTCTAGTTGTCCCTTTTGGTCCCCTGACAGTCCTGTGGCAGTTTTCAGCGCATGTGAAGTTTTCAGCAGTTTTTAGATTAGGAATCTTTTAATTTGTGTCGTAATCTGGGAGACTAATGATTACATTTGGTGTTTGTGCCGGTTTTTCTATAGTAGTCTGTGAGACAAATCATTATGATTTGAGTCTGTGCTTTTTTCTGCAATCTGTAAAAATGTTGTAAAATTAATCAAGACTTAGGCCCGCATTACACTATCAAATATTTTATAAAAGATTTGATTTGACCAATCAAAATTCAAGCCAGCTGATTTTCAAAACAAAATCTTAAATCCTGATTGGACAATTAAATCTGTTATAAAAGAATCTTTTATAAAATATTTGATAATGTAATATGGGCCTTAAAATACCCCTCTACACAAAAGTATATTTCGCAACAAGGGCCGAAAGGGTTTTGCAGGCTCTCGATCGTTTCAAATTCTCGACTTCGTCTCGAATTTGAAACACGATCTCGAGCCTGCAAAACCCTTTCGGCCGAGGTGCGAACGCTATTTTTCACCACACTACACAATGAAATATATCCTAAATAATAAAAAAAAACTGATTATTATTTGACTCACTTGAAAACAAAACACAGCTATGACAATCATATGATCGCAACTATCCTATCTTGAATGCTGTATAATTTTGTGATGTTCTGACATTGTTTCAAGCAAATAAACTATCAGCTGACTTTCGGCCCTAGGGCCCCCAACGTTTTCGGTCCTGTGGCGGCAAACGGTGTGTTTCGGTCCGTGTTTGACGTTTGTAAAACAGGAGATTTCGTCGTAGTGTGGTGAAAAATATTATTAATTTTGCTTTACATTTATAGAAAAACCATTGCAACTTTGTTTAAAATGTATTTTTTATAAATTTTTGAACTTAGTAGTCTCCCAGACGAATGATTACTACTGAGTGTCATTATAAATATGTGTGGAAAATCAATTATTTTACCAAGTTTTAAACTTTTGCAAACATATACTTTTTTCAATGGAATTGAATGTCAAGGCCTGTATAGCAAAATTCTTCACGAATTTACTTTATAATTATGTGGGGACAAAACATCTCTTAATAAAAAACCTTTTATTATGACTTTTTTTAAATTACATCCAAAATAAAAAAATATACCTTGAAGCATTGTAGGGAAAAATGTGTAAAATTATTGTTAAGTAATTAAGACTTAAAATATTGGTTTCACATAAAATTTTATTTAATTTTCTTTACTTCCTTGAAAGAAACATAGACGTTTTAATTTAAAATTTATTTATTAAAAATTTTTAAACTTGAGTAGTCTCACAGACGAATTATTTTGATTCATAGGCAGAAAAATGTATGATTATGATTCTAGGGTAAAATAACATTACATTTGTCAATATTATCCATAATGGTCAACCTGAATTTAATTAAAAAAGAGTCATGTAATTTTTAAAATAAAACCAAACAAATTAGGAGTATTGGTTTAAATTTGTTATGAAGAAATTTATTATGAGACATAAATTAAATACACATCAAGTACATAAGTACGTATTTACTACTGGACAGATCAAAAGGTTTCTCTTGTGCTGCATGCATCAGGGCATAAAATAACATGTTAACTAGGCGACACAAATGTCGCCCAGTGCTGAGATTTTGTCGCCCAGTGGCTATGGGTAGTACCGGCGTTTTTTAATGATTAACATTTTTAATATATCAAAATTTACAAATCAAATAACTTCGTGTAATCTTTTAGAGTATTCTCAGCAAGTCTAAAACTCCCTGCTTCGTCTAGTATGACATATCATCTACTGTAAAGCTGTACCACTTTTTGAAGGTATCTAAACATTTCTCAGTCTTAAGATAGTTGGTGCAGTCAGATATTTCTCTGACTCTGTACAGTGCAGGACCCGAAAGGGCAATATATCAGTATATACGATTTTGTAGTCAAACAAACAATCTGGCCTGTCACGGGAAGCATTCAGCTCTAGAATGCGCATTGATCTCAACGGAGTGGGACAGCTTTTTCGCCCCAAAATGGCGGAGTTCTTGGAGAAGAAAGAAGAAGAAACTACCTGATGCAGGACTGTATCAAGACCAAGATCTCATAAAGAAGTTTTTTTGCGAAGGACAGTACCCTTTAAATTTATTGGATCCCTTTTCTTCGATTTTTTGAATTAGGCAGTTTGTAAATGTTTCTCACAAAATGTTGTTGTTTTAAAAAAAAATTACTGACAATTGGTTTTTGTGTACAGTAAAAAAATGTTAAAAAACAACTCTAGATTTTTTTACAATCTTAAAAGTGAACAGTGATTACTGTTCAATGCTCTCTTAAATAAAATGTTGCAATAGCCCTTTGGGTTTCTATAATTTCCAGCACCAGGATCTAATTTACTTAAAATTTACGTACTTATCTTAAACAGCTTAAAATTGTAATTGTTTCTCTTTGCCGTTCGTGTACAGAGTTCTAGAAAGTGAGAATACATACTATCCAAAGTAAATGATACTATGTAATTGAGGAAACATACGTTCAAAATATAAATTTAAAACATCCTATACTCTTATATGAGTAATGTTATCGTGCTTGCTTGTATGCTTGCTTGCACATTTATCTCAAAAACGGCTCCGAGGATTTCCTTCAGAGTCTGGAAATAAGTAATTTATGACTCAAAAACGTCTTTTACGCAGATTACTTGGCGAGAGAAAATCTAATAACGTAATAAATCGAATTTTAAAGTTGTAAAAATTTAACATTGGCCTTATGGGTTGCCGTGATAGCAACGAAAATAAACAGGGAAAGTGTAAACAAATTAAGTAATCATAACAGCTGTTTGGAATCTACAGCCATCAAGGGAAAAAACAGCAAATGGGATGAAGAGTCCATGGAGCAATAAAAAAGGTTTCTATTTATCAATTTTATGACATTGAAATATTTTATAGTAACTGGATGAACTGGTAAACATGAAATAGCACCGAGCAAGGCTCGGTCCACCAGGTACTAAACATTTAAATCATTAATACTGTAACATTAATAATGACAGAATGTGATTTATAAGTCATAAATGGCTGGAAAAAAGCAGAATGAAAAACAAAAAAAAGCAGAAATAAAAAGCAGAATTTATGTTGTGGTTTTAGATTTACGTAGAATACTTTAATATGTTTGTTTATAAATTATTTAAGGTTTGAAATACACTTTTGAAATTGAGCTATGATTTTGGCCCAAGGGGTTGAGCTATTACAACGTTCAAGAATACGTAATTTAGTGGGACTATATAGACTGTTTTCAAGCTATTATAATAGGAACATTTAAAAATACGTAGAAATCTGTGATTTTAATTTCAATTTTTGCCAATTTTTTCCGGGGGAGGGCCGTCGAACCCCCCTTTTCGCAGGGGGTATTCCATACCCCTCAGACCCCCCAGTAGTTTTGTCTCCCCAAAGTAAAATACTGGGCACATCTATGTCGCCCAGCGGTATTTCTTTAAAATATGCTCTGGCATGCATCTGTTGGTTTCTGCAGCGTTTCAGGGCGGCGCCTGATGCTGCTACAAATTTGTCTATTTTTGGTTTGAAATGTTTTGTTTGGTTTGTGAATCACATTTTGCTAATTGGGGACCACTGCCCTATGTACATGTTACATGTTATGATTCCAACTGTACTCTGACATAATGTCACAAGTTGAGTATCAGATAGATTTATAATTATCTTATTTCGCTAAAGGGTTTGGATTTTAAACCCTGAGCCTGCTTTTCATTGAAGGGAAGGCCAAATTTAATACGTTGACGATTTCTTTTTCCTATTGATTTTAAGTTAAATGACACTCCTTGTGATTTTGGGGAAATATAAATAAAGATTGTTCTGTTTTCTGATAGAGTAAAATTGTAAAAATCAATTTCTTTATTGTAAGCTCATTGAAAAAATTGCATTAAAAACAACTGCCCAGTATGTTTTAACTTGGTTATTTTTTCAGGCTGATGGAAAAAGTAAGATTAACAATTTTGAAGCTACAATGTTATTGAATTTGGCAAATTACCTACTCAAACAAGGATACAAACCTGAAGAGATTTCCATCCTTGCCACATACAAAGCACAGTCTAACTACATGGAGGTGAATTATTTAATAATACTTTGTATTCGACATCAAAGCGTGAGGCCATTATGATACTTGTGTAGTACAGGATTGTATCATTTATCTATAAAAATACCCTATTTCAAAAAATATTGTTTATTAATAAATGTATTTTAAAACTGACTAACCCCAGAGATACAGACAGGTATCCCGATCATTTAAAAAAAAGTGTGCGAGAGTGATAGAAATGAATGTTTAGAGAGAGGTAGATGATTCCTAAATATGTGTGTATCGTTGGCTGCAGCAAAGTGGTTTTTTGTACCTATTTGTTTTCCTGTTGGACAATTTTTTTTATTGTTCTTGAAGTGTTTTCATTATCCGTTAGATAGCGACTCTTAAACCTGGAGCAAGTTGACAGCTGACATCAATCAAAGAAAATAAACAATATTTGTTTACTTCTGGGAAAATGATTTTTTAATTAAAACTTATGGAAACATAACTATTATAAGTTTAAACTCTTTTTTAATAACAAGTAAATACAAATTCGGAGAAAATAATACGTATTTCCAATTTTATAGGTGAAAAGACAAAGATAAAACTTGCGTAAACAAAACCTCAAACCATAACCTTAAACATATTTTGACAATTAACCCTTCCCGGGCTATTGGCGCATATATCCGTCGAACGTCATTTTTGTTCCGGGCTGAAAACGGATATATCCGTCTCAACCATTTTCTTTTCCGGGATAGTGACGGATATATCCGTCAAAAGATACGAAAAACATACGTTGTATAAATTACGATAATAAATATCATATTTACTTATGGGCGGGTAATTTAGTTTTTACAGTTGGCAGTATTGTTTACCGCGTCTTCTCCAGCTGTTTCGTGCCTAAACAACTCGTTTATAGCGCGAAACTGTCAGTTTGCGCTAAGACATTACAGTGATTGTTTGTTTACGTTTTTCTTATGAGTTATACTTCAAAATGACTAATCCTAACGACCCAAATTTCGCTGAAGATGTTATAGAAATGCTCAATAGAAGTGTATCTGAGGGGGACTTCATATTAGACAGTGAAAATGACGATAATATGGAATGTGCTTCTAGCGTGGAGAGCAATGCATAAATATATTACGTTTATATATAAATTGCGTTTTTGTAGCCTTGTTTTTTCTTATACTGTTTTTAAGAGTAATAGGTCAATATTATTATAGGAAGTAAATAAAACAACAAAGTTACATAGGTTGACGGATATATCCGTTCTCCGCCCGCAAGAATACGCAAATTTATCGGCAGTTTTCATATTTCTTGATTGTCGTTCCGGGCGGCGACGGATATATCCGTCAACCTAAGTTTTTTTTCCGGGCTAAGACGGATATATCCGTCAGCTCAAATTTTATTTTCCTTGTAACATGTGTAACAAAAATTATTCCAGCACTAAACACATTTTTTTCATAACATATGAATTATTTTGAACGAAATAAAAACATAACCTCACAACATTATGTTTTGAACTTTGGTTTGAAAAAATTACGCCCCAGCCCGCCATTTAATTTAGCCCGGGAAGGGTTAAGAATTCTACTTTTGTTTTGAATATTAATTCACTTATTTACAGCTCGTTGCAGAAGTAAAGGGGCGGGGCTTGAATAGGGGAGTGGCTTCCCCTTCTCCCCCGCACCCCGATGCGTCAAAATTCTCGGGCTGGTCGGGATGTACGTGCGCAAACTGTACTAAAGATACTTTCACAGCACCCGAAGAAAACAAGTTAAATTCACCTATGAAGCACTTACCAATTATTGGTTTTAAGTAAACAATTAGGGTTAGCCTTTCTTAAGAATGGTAACTTTTTTTACTAGTTTCCATTGCAGGCTTAATTTAATTTTTTGTTATTTGCAACTAAGATCATTTCTATTTTTCATCAAAAAGTTTTTTGCACTTTTTTCAGGAACATCGTGAAAATGCTGGTCTACCATCAGAAATTCGAATCACTACTGTAGACAATTTTCAAGGAGAAGAGAATAAAATCATACTGCTTTCACTTGTAAGGAGCAATCCTCAAAATGACATTGGTTTCTTGAAAATTGATAATCGAGTTTGTGTCGCTTTGTCAAGGGCAAGGGATGGATTTTTCATTTTTGGAAATATGAGTTGCTTGACGGCTCGTTCTAGGGTGTGGAAAGTAATCAAAGACACCTTTATGGAAAGCCATTCTTATGGTGAGTTAAGCGAACACATTTTCATAAATTGTTAGTTAAAAATAACTTTGTGTTAACTTATTTGAATTTATTTCTGTTGACCTAATACATATTTA
Organism: Flexamia atlantica; assembly: GCA_035578135.1. Classification (NCBI taxonomy): domain Eukaryota; kingdom Metazoa; phylum Arthropoda; class Insecta; order Hemiptera; family Cicadellidae; genus Flexamia; species Flexamia atlantica. The sequence continues at coordinate 755,996 of JAQJVK010000030.1, read as the reverse complement.
TCTTTGGCCTGTCTTATATCATCTCTCTCTTATTAAATATGAAAGGGTTTTGTTTGCGATCAAGGCTCCTCCTACAGTTCTGAACTGATTTTAATAATTTAGGTGTCGGAAAGAGCTCAGTTTGAGTTCTTGCAAGAGACAAAATTTATGAAGGTCGGATTAAAAGAAGACCCCTATACACCATTAAATCTTGGTATTTGTCTATAAGATTTAACATTGGAATAGGAATTTAATGTATCACTGCTCAATAGAGAAAACAAATTTTTCAGCCAATTGTTACGGTACTATTGGACTTGAAACGGAACAATCTTTATATTACTATGTAAGTGAAATTTTTGCAAAATCAAGGGTTTTTGGAACGTTGTAGGATGATGGGGGAGGGCTCAGAATTGAAGGTCTTGATGCCAGGGACTCGGGAAAAATACTAGAATTTCTTCGAACCTATTATAAAATTAGAAATAATGCAATATATTTGTCGTTTAATAAAGCATTGGGATCTAAAAATGTCTGCTCTGTTTACATTAAAACATATAGTTATTGTATGCCTAATTATTCATTATACATTACCTGGGGCATGGTAAACTACCCAGATAGGTATTTTTAGTGTAGTATGATTGTGGCGTCATCTTGTAGAGTTGTTCAGGGCCGGATTTAGGACTTTTGGGCCCCTTTAGGCCCTCTCAATGGTGCGGGCCTCCAGGCCAGAGTGATCAAATGTCCAATTTTAGGAGGACATGTCCTCCTTTTTAACCACTGTCCTCCATATCTATTGATCTGTTGACACATCTCCATAATCTGTTGACTTGTCGGTCGTATTGTGGCCGACATAAACAAGCCTCTTGTTCTTTTTGTTACCATCACATCTATTGGCCATATCGTGGCCAGAAAATCTGTTGTTTGTTCAGCAGCTGACAGGCACAATTCTTGGTTATTTAACGAGTGACATGTTTCTCCCTCTCTTTTCATATCTACTGACCACAATGCGGCCGGGAATGTCGTTTTTACCCCAGCTGCAAAATCTCAGTTGCATCGCGGCTGTAAAGTCGCCGTCATTTGTACTGCAGCTGGAAAACCTCTCGGTCATATTGAAGCTGGAAAATCGCCCAGTGTTTCCTTGGCTATAGAAAGTCTCTCGGTCGTATAGCGGTCGGTAAATCTTTTTAAATATCGCGGCCGGTAAATCTGTTGGTCACATTGCGTCCATTTGTATTTTACATCAAAGATAGTGCTCAAGTATTTCATTTAAAAGCTACATTCCTGATTTCAGTGGTTGGGATTTTTTTATAGCCTGGAAAGGTAAAAAAATGGAAATTTAATATGTGAAATCTAGTGGTTACCCTGATTTAGGTTTACAGCGGCTGGAAAATTTCTCGGTCATATTATGGCAAAAACAAACAGCTTTTGGCTAAGCTTGGCTATATCGTGGCTTGCGGACATGGTTTTATCGCTTTTGGTCAATTTCTCGGACATTTCGCGATCGTCATTTGGCAAAGCTTTTTCAACAAAACTCAGTGTCTAACACATTTTAAAGAGGGGGAGGGGTTTAAATTGAGCTATAAAGCAGAGGTGTGAAAATTTTGTCCCCACCAATCAAAATGCTGATATTACTCCCTTGAATTTTATTATCCTGCCATGTTGCCTAACTCCGGTATGACCTGTGGTGGAACGCCTAACTCCGGTATGACCTGTGGTGGAACCAAAACTTGTGACGTAAATCGTAGACCCATATCCGAATCTGCAAGCTTTATTAGCCGATTGGATAAAAATATAGCCTTAAAATGAGGTGTCAATTAACATATGTAGTGGATCTAAAAACCAGTTTACTATGAAGGTATTTTGTCTCTAATAAAGAAGGATAATTTTAATTTAGAATAATTAGGAGTGTGTGAGTAGTGATTTTTTAAGTCGAGTCGAGTTAAGATTTTATATACTTGCTTGTGTTTCACGCTTTTTTCGAGTCGATTTTTTTTAAATAACAAGATAGTAGTTTTGCTGTACAGAATAATCATCATATACAAAAAATTTTAATAATTCAAATACAATTTTTTAAAACTTTAATGCTGTTTAACTTAGAGATGTTCCTGAGTGAAGAAAAAGTTTATCAAATATTAACTAAATCAAGACAACTTGCTACTAACTTAATTTGACCTACCTGTTGTCAAATCAAATAACTAAAACTCAGGTCATCTGCTTAAATAAATGCCTTCATAAAGCCTATAACTCAAGGACTGCTTAAAGTATCAGCTTACATGCTTATATGTTTTCTTATACTGAAAAAGAGAAGGAACAAGATATAACTTCAAATTCTAGAAAGTAATGAAAGTGTTATAAATTTATTAATGACAGTAACTTAAAAGAAACTCTTTAATGAAATTCAAAAAAGGATTTTTTATTGATGCCAGTCAAAGACGGGTGTGAAATCTACCACAAAACCCAATTGCCTGTGCCGAATTAAGGTAAATTTAAGGTAAACAACGGGAGTAACCACACAGCTCTAACCTCAAGTATTTTTGGAAACTTCCGAGTCGAGTAGTGTAAACTTGGTCTGAAAAAAATTGATACTCGAGTACTCGCACATCCCTAAGAATAATGATTAGGGGTTTTTAGACTCTTCAAGCTACCAGTTGAATACCATACAGAGATGCAAACTTTCTATATCAATGTAAAAGTGAATCTTATTAGCGAATTTCCCCTATAGGGAAGAAGCTATTACCGTAGGTCTCATGGTAAGACCTAAGCCCGAGACCATGATAACTTTTCATTTTGGGGCCACCAGAAGCAAAAAACACCATTCGTTCGAATTAATATATATATATATATCTATCTATCTATCTATCTATCTATCTATCTATATATATATATATGTCTGTGAGCACGATAGCGGCCGTAAATATGGTCCGATCTTAATGAAATTTGGTACAGACATGTAAAGTGGTGATCGATTGGACAAGTTCGTAAACCAGCCCGATCGGACCATCGGAAGGGGGGGTAAAGGAGGAATAACCCCCCCAAAAATGGGTTTTTTGGGGTTTTTACATAAAAAAATTAAATTAATCAAATTTTTGTTGGCACCATTGGATTTGCCTCAAAAAAACAAACAATTTAGTATCTTGAATCATTGCTCTATGTCCATTGATTACCAAGATATTGAAAGTGGTAAACACAGTACGTTGTCCCAATGTTAACCTTATGGGGAATAAGTAAAATTCTATATCTCGCTCATTTCTCAACATATCTTAATTAAACTTGGTTTGTGGCTTTGTCTAGATGAGATATAATGTATTTTAGTCAAAAATCCCCGAAATTTCAATTTTTGTGGCAGCAAACCTGCATAATCATTCCCCATGTTATCCTTATGGGAAATAAAAAAATTCTATATCTTACTTATTTTTTTACATTTCTTGACAAAACTTGGTATATAGCTTCTTCTAGTTAAGATATACTAAATAATGAATTAAAACTAACCAGTTTTAACATACCTGTTGCAGCAAACCTGCATACTCATTCTACATGCTAACCTTATGGGTAATAAAATAAGTTGTGTAGTTCGCTCATTTCTCAAAATATACTGATAAGAAATGGCATGAGGCTTCATACAGTTAATATCTACTTGATTATGGCTTAAAATATCCAAATCATCAAATTCCTGAGGCAGCAAACCTGTGTACTCTCTTTCCCAATGTTAACCTTATGAGAGGTAAATGCAATTGGATAGCTTTCTTATTCCTCAGCATATCTTGATAAAACATGTTATGTGGCTTTATATAGTTTAGATATATTGGATTGTAGCCTATAATACCTCATTTTCAAATTTCTGTGGCAGCAAACCTGCATTTTCCATAATAATCTTATGAAGAATAATTTATTTTTGAATACCAATTGTGGGCATTTGGCAAATCACAGGATGAGGGAACAGGGCTCAAATTAAATGTTTTAATTTCAGGGACTCAGGAAAAGTAGTGCATTTTCTTAAAGTTTGCTAGATAACAAAAAATAACATAAAATAACTGCCATTTAAGTAGCATTGGGAAGTAGCATTGGGATCTAAAACGTCTGCTTTGTTTACATTAAAACATGTGAGCTGATGATTGATTCAAAGCCACATGGTGGATACAGACATATGGCTTACTTAAAGGCCAGATAACGAAATATGTCAAATACATGTACTATAGCGAATACAGATTTTTACTGATGATGTTTATGAATTTTTTACTCAAACTTAAACAGCTGGTCATTTCCCCATACGATTAAATTGGAAAAGCCAGCTGTTTTGAAGTTTTGAACATTGCATTTTCGTGCCAAGTATAGGCTATTATTTTTTATAGCCTGTTGATCTTAAAAGCCACTAGGAGAGTATTTTTGCACGCTTTCTTTTGAATGTATATTGATTTTACTTGATGCGAGACTTCATTTAAATGATTTATTTATGCACTTGAAATTCGCTGAGTATGCAGGACTGCTGCAACGGGGGTATTTATTTTCATGAAATGAGCAGAGGACCATATTTTACCTTTAAGACCATCAATAATGTACCTTGTTAATTTCTAATGTTGAAAAATGATTTACTCTGATGTATGCTAATTCATACCAACAAATTACTGGTAATGTGTATGAAATTTCTAATTACAATTGCTCTCTTAATACAGTAAGTAAATTATTTGAATTTAATGCTTTCAGGACAGTCTCTGATGTTATGTTGTCAAAAACACAATAAAATTACTGAGATCACACACCCTCAAGACTTTACTACTGTTTTGCATGGAGGCTGCATTTTGAAATGTGGAGAGAGACTTCGATGTGGGCACACTTGCCAGTCCAGGTGTCATGGGCCTTCGAAAGAAAACCAACAACACAGCAGTATTAGATGCGTGCAACCGTGTGCAAGGTGGATATTTATTAAACTTCAAATGCATCTTGAAATTCGCTTTTTTTTGTTAAGCTTCTTTTGAAATTCTAATTATAGGAGGTACAAGGGGGTGAAATCTTTCATTTAGAATAAAACCTCCTGAACTCTATTATTGTTATTTCAGATTCAGAGTAAACATTTTACAGCTACTTGAAAAAGAAAATCAAGAGGGAAAGGGTTTGTCCTCGGTTTGAAAATATCCAGACATCTTAAAAGCAAATTTATACTCATGACAAGTAAAAGATGATGGTATCCATTTAAAAAATTAAAATTCCTGCTTAAGGCCCGCATTATTTGATAGTGCAATGCGGGCCTTTGGTATGCAACCTTGATTATTTCTTAGGACATTCTATCCTCGATTGATTACTATATTTCTTGAAAAACCAAGGACTCTTAACTGAAATGTCTTTTTAAAATGGAATAATTTCATTCATTTTGTTTGTTTCAGGACCTTGTGCTCAAAAGGTCATCGGTGCAATAGGTTGTGCTTTCAGCCTTGTGATAGTTGTCCTTGTCAGACCATCGCTGTTGGAGAGAGACCAGTGGTGCCCCCTCCCGTTCTGAACAGAGCACCTCCTGTCAGACCACCCATGTACTCTCCGCCAGTGGTGCCCCCTCCTCTACCAAGCAGAGCACCTCCTGTCAGGTAACATTTTAAATCATGATGAATTTGTAAATAGGCAATCTCCTTTATTCTTTTGTCTCCTATACCTTCAGTGGTAATCAGCTTAATTCCCCTCATAATAATTGGGTAAGAAGAGGAGAGTAGGAGTATGAGTAGGAGTAGGAGTAGGAATAGGAGGGGGAGTAGGAATAGCAGGGAAAGTAGGAATAGGAGTGAAAGTAGGAATAGGAGGGGAAGGAGGAAGAGGAGGAGAAGGAATAGGAGTAGGAGGAGGAGGAGGAGTAGGAGGGGAGTAGGAGAAGGAGGGGTAGGAGGGGGAGTAGGAGAAGGAGTAGGAGGTGGAGTTGTCAGGAGAGGAGGTTTAGATGACATGTTATTCAACCGGCTAGTTTTTTGAGAAAAGAATTGCAGGCATTCATACTCAATTTCAAATACTAAATTCATTTTTAACAAAACTAGCAATAAATCACATTCTATGTATTTGATATAAGAATAACTTGGAAATAAGAAAAAAATAAATTAGAGAAATTAATTCCTTTTCAATTGCATGACTTAATTGGGTGTCAGTGAATTTCCTCTAAATAGAAAAAGCTTATGGTAGGTCTTCCAGACCTAAACCTGAGATCATCATAATTTTAGCGAATTTCCCCTATAGGGAAGTATTAGCGAATTTCACCTATATTAGCGAATTTCCCCTATAGGGAAGTATTAGCGAATTTCCCCTATAGGGAAGTAGCTATTACCGTAGGCGGCACGGTGAGACTTAAGCCCGGGACCATGTTATTTTTTCATTTTGAGGTCCCTAGACCCCAAAAACACCGTTCGTTCATTTTCATATATATGTATATATATATGTATATATATATATATATATGTATATATATATGTATATATATATATATATATATACCTGTCCGTAGGCGCGATAACTTTTGTAAAAAAGATCCGATCTTGATGAAATTTGGAATAAACGTGTAAAGCGTCATTCATGACTTCGAGTTCGAAAACCAGCACGATTGGTTAACTCTAAGAAGGTTTTTTTGACAAAATAAAATTTATTTTCAAGATTTAACACCTTTTTACTAATTATTTTTAAATTTAATTGTCAAAATTGAATTCAGCTTAAAAAAACAAACAATTTAGCATTTTGAATTATTATTCTACGTCAATCCGTTGCTTAGATATTGGATAGTATTGGATGTGCTAAACACAGTACGTTGTCCAATATTATTTTTAATTTTTCCCTCCAAAAAGTATAGTCACCCTGATTTGAGATGTTTTATAAATACCCCCGTCGCAGAAGACCTGCGTACTCAGCGAATTTCCATAGGATTTATTTTGTATATGTGAGCATTCAACTTGTTTGAAGGAAAGTATCATTTGAATACGTTAAGTAAATAATATACTAAAAACGCATATTTAATCATTCATGAGCTTTAAACATGAGGAAAATTAACAAAGAGACCATATTAGTTTTCATTGGTAATACATACACTTTTGTATTTTATATAATTCTTAGTCTTTTAATTTTTAATAACTGTAATCTTGTTATAGAATATAAATGTCAACAAACATATAACCAATGAACTCAAAACAAACAAATAATTCAATCTCATGAAAAAATTAAATTCAATCATATGGTCAGTTTTATAGTAATTAAAACATCCCTGTTGCAACAGACCTACATCTCCAGCCAATTTCAATAAAACATATTATCAATCCTCATTATTAAACATATCATATATTATGCTACATTTTCAGGCAGTTTAGACCGAGACATCCCCCCCTCTCCAAATGCTCTTACTTTCTTTATTAAATTTAAAAATAATTTGTATTTTTTGATATAGTATATATTTTCTGCAAAATCTTGATCAATGAACTCTAACTATTCAAAATAAACACAAATAAAATATTCAACACCTGCAAATTTAATCATATGTTCAGAATTGTATTTTTAAAAAACATCTCAAATCAGGGTGACTATACTTTTTGGAGGGAAAAATTAAAAACAATATTGGACAACGTACTGTGTTTAGCACATCCAATATCATCCAATATCTAAGCAACGGATTGACGTAGAATAATAATTCAAAATGCTAAATTGTTTGTTTTTTTAAGCTGAATTCATTTTTGACAATTAAGTTTAAAAATAATTAGTAAAAAGGTGTTAAATCTTGAAAATAAATTTTATTTTGTGAAAAAAACCTTCATAGAGTAAATCAATTTTGCTGGTTTGCGAACTCGAAGTCATGAATGACGCTTTACACGTTTGTTCCAAATTTCATCAAGATCGGACCTTTTTTACAAAAGTTATCGCGCCTACGGACAGGTATATATATATATATATACATATATATGAAAATGAACGAACGGTGTTTTTGGGGTCTAGGGACCTCAAAATGAAAAAATAACATGGTCCCGGGCTTAAGTCTCACCGTGCCGCCTACGGTAATAGCTACTTCCCTATAGGGGAAATTCGCTAAAATACAATTCTGAACATATGATTAAATTTTCAGGTGAAGGATATTTTATTTGTATTTATTTGGAATATTTAGAGTTCATTGATCAAGATTTTGCAGAAAATATATACTATATCAAAAAAATACAAATTATTTTTAAATTTAATAAGGAATGTATGCGCATTTGGAGGGGGGGATGTCTTGGTCTAAACTGCCTGAAATATAGCACAATATATGGTATGTTTACAATGATGAGGATTGATAGGCTAATATGTTTTATTGAAATTGGCTGGGGATGAAGGTGTGTTGCAACAGGGATGTTTTGATTACTGTAAAACTGACCATATGATTGAATTTAATTTTTTCATGAGATTAAGTTATTTGTTTGATTTGAGTGTTTTGAGTTCATTGATTATATGTTTGTTGACATTTATATACTATTGCAAGATTATAGTTATTAAAAATTAAAAGACTAAGAATTATATAAAATACAAAAGTGTATGTATTACTAATGAAAACCAATGTGGTCTCTTTGTTATTTTCCTCATGTTTAAAGCTCATGAATGATTTCCTTCATTATACTTTCCTTCAAATAAGTTGAATGCTCACATATACAAAATAAATCCTATGGAAATTCGCTGAGTATGCAGGTCTGCTGCGACGGGGGTATTTTGTTTAAAGTTGGCCACTCACCAGTAACACTATTAGATCAAATTCATCGTGTCAGTAACATTTGATGAGATAACCTTGACGAGTCATACTATATCATAGATATGAGTCATTGTCTAAGTAGTTTATCTTCTTGTTATCCAGTTGACTTGGACCATAATTCAAAATATATAGACTGTATATTTTTTTAACAATAGTGCAAATCTGCATTAGATTAATTTATATCTCCTTGCGGATAATTTTTAATACTGTAAATCCCCCCTTACTCCTTTTCTTCACTGATCCACCATTAAGGTGTTTTAACTCACCTGAAAATATGAATCATCACACTTCTGGACCAAATTCATCAATTTTGGAATTATTATTTTTGAGAAATACACAGTTTATTTGGCATTAGGGATAAACCCATGTCTATACTCAGTTCCACATTCACCTTTCAGTACAGTTCATATGGGGGATAGCTATTCTATTACCTTTGCTGGATATATTTGTTTACAAATACCCATGTCAAAATGTTGTAAAATCGTCAGCTGATTATAACATATTTTGGCTAGTACAACTTAAAATGCCGTACCGTATTAAATTCACAGCTTATGGAAATTCCATACTGAAAGGTGAATGTGGAACTGAGTATAGCCCATAACATTAAATATTTCAATTTATAAGAACACAAAAAGTCAGAAAACAAATCACAATTGTTTTCTTGTTTTTGAAAATTAAAAACAATAGCTAACAAATAAATTTGGGGACAACCAAAATCTACAGCTCTAGATTGTTTAATTTGTTTTAATTGCATTCATTACAGGCCTTTTGATTTTAGGTTAATTTATTCCCATTACCATAATAATGGTATAATTCCATTATACCATTATCATAACAGATTACAATTTAGATGTCCAGGTAAGATGTTGGCAGGATTACCAAAACATACAAAGTTAATTACCCACACCTTTCTTTCCAATTTTTGTCACTTAATATTTTGAAGCTTTACATTTTTGAATTGTTTCGTTACAGATTTGAAGAACCGAAACGGTGTTGGCAGTGTTGCACTCTGCTTTGATACCAACCGCAGCCGCTGGCTCTGAATTTTTTGCAACCTGATCTACACACAGCTATGCATTGTGTCAATTATGTCCTAAGTCACTTCTTCAAAAACTATCTATATATTTTTTATTTATATTTTACTCCACTTATGTTTATTACCTCTAAAAAAATAATTTAGTAGTCAAGTTTTTATGGAAATGTTTAAACATACAGGTTAGGTTTTGAATGAGCTCCCATCCTACTTTTTTCTACACTTCTTGTTGACTGTGGACCACTCGATATATCCGCTGTTGGGTGTTGGGTTCTTTTTGACTGAATAGAGCCTACGACTCAGTTTTTTATTGACTGGATGGCTGAGTCTAAGCGGTGAGCTGTAAATTCACTTACGAATATTTACTCTCTTAATATTTTTCGGTCCGCCATCTAAGATCCTCATGCGTAAAATTAATTTCAATATTGATTTTTGAAATGAAATTGAGGCTGTTACCCGTTTTTGATTACTTTTATTTAGTTTAGGAATACTGGTTTTGTTTTAATCATTATAAATACTTAATTATTTATTTTTAGTGCAGTATGTTCTTTTAATTTCTAATATGTTTTACTAGTGGCTTTGGGGCTAAAAAACCTTAATAGAACAATCATTCCTTATTATAGCCTATTGTAAAAAAATATGTTCACTGGTTAACTGGCTTTCAAATAAATCAGATGTCAATTTAATATGCATATGGCATATGGAAATAGCATATGGCTTTGAATCAAGTATCAGCGCCACATCTTTTACCCAAACAAAGCAGACGTTTTTAAATCCCATTAATTTTTAAAAGCAGATATATTTTACATTAATTTTCATTTTCTGGTGAATTTCAAAAAATTTCAGAATTTTTACCTAGTCCATGGGATCAAGACCTTTAATTAGAGCCCTCCCCCATCGTCCTGCTACTTGCCAAATGCCCACAATTTCTGAGTAAAAAAGTTTCCTATGTAATTATGAATATAGATTTTGTAATGTACAGTATTTGAACTTCTATTGTGTTCTCTTCAATTTTTAAAATATAAATGAAAGATTTTACTCTCCTGTATTTATTTATTTTTTCCTTAGTCTTGTTTTAGCGAATTTCCCCTTAGGGACGAAGCTATTACAGTAGGTCTCATGGTAAGACCTAAGTCCGAGACCATGATAACTTTTCGTTTTGGGACCACCAAAAGCAGAAAACACCATTCGTTTGAATTTATATATATATATATCTATCTATATATCCAGATATATAACGGAGATATATAGAACGGGACATGTATCTGAACGGTATATGTGTCTGTGAGCACGATAGCGGCCGTAAAAATGGCCCGATCTTAATGAAATTTGGTACACACATTTAAAGTGGTAATCCCTCAGACGAGTTCGTAAACCAGCCCGATCGGACCACCAGAAGGAGGGGTAAAGAGGGATAAACCCCCCCAAAAATGGGTTATTTGAGTTTTTTACATAGAAAAATAAAATTTATCGAATTTTTGTTGGCACTGTTGAATTAAGCTAAAAAAAACTTTGAATCACTGCTCTATGTCCATTGGTTACCGAGATATTGAAAGTGGTAAACACAGTACGTTGTCCCAATGTTAACCTTATGGGAAATGAGTAAAATTCTACATCTCCGTTATTTCTCAACAAATCTCGATAAAACTTGGTAAATAGCTTCTTCTAGTTCAGATATACTGAATATTGAGTTAAAACCACCCAGTTTTAATATACCTGTAGCAGCAAACCTGCATACTCATTCCCCATGTTATTCCTATGGAGCTTACCAAAACATGTCAAATCTGGCTATGTGGAATTGAAAAATGTTGTTTTGCATTTGAAATTCGCTGAGTATGCAGGTCTGCTGCAACCATTGATTTTGTCAGTGGTGAGACAGTGCTAAAATTAAAAGGATTTCAAACATCTCTGACAAAACTTCGTTCAAAAAATAGAAGTAATCAAATGACGCAAAAAAATGGAAGCATACAATCCAGTCAAATTGTTAAATAAAAAGGGTTTAAGTAGCCAATGGAACGGAATGTCTGGATTTTTTTAACTTGTTAGGATCAAAAAGAAGAGTAAAATGGTATTAATTTCCAAAAAAACATGGAATTCATATTTTTGATTGTCTTAAAAAAGTACGTCAAGTCCCCTATTTAAAATTTCCTCTAAATCTAATAGTTTAGAGACGGTTAGCTGAGCATGTTGATCACATTTGTAACTATGGCGTTCGGTATTTCCGTACTCAACTAGCTTGCATCAATTTATCAGGTATTATAAAATCAAAATCACTTCTGTACGCAAAATTCCTCTTAGTTAAGAAATATATCTTAATTATGTATACTAGAGTGAAAATCTTTTATCGTGCCCTTTTAGAAAAAACATTTGCGAAAATGTTTTTCTTTTTTTTCAAAATGTTTTTGATATTCTTTTATTGATTGACATTATTTGAAGATTCATAGATTAGCCAAGGGAACGCAAAATCTTGTGTGTTTATTCAATGATGCAGCATCTTTCATGAAAGAACACGAATTTTTGTCACTGACCGTAACCAACATGAAAACGAAGATTAAAAATATTTAATGTGGTTTGATAAATATTTTTTGTTGTAAATAGATTTAGTTTTAGGGCATTATTGCAATAAACAGCTCATTAGGCCTTTAGTAAATTTGGTATTTCTAAAAAAAATTCAAAAAACTAAAAAACATCGAAAAAGAGCAAAAAAATCTCTTTAAGTTTGTCTAGCTCCAAGCAGTCGTTCCTGTTATATGAAAACCCTTAATGTCCTCATAGGGGCGTCTGTTTTGTGTGTGATTATAGTTTTATATGATGATATATCAATTTTTGTATTTTTTATAACCCAAATCATGATAGATACGGTCAGGGACAAGGAGTACGGTCTGGGACAAACGAGAATCGCCGGTTGATTTACTCAATTTATTTAATGCCTTTGTTTTAAATTATCCTTGTCACTTTAATGGGCCAATACCCCGGTTATTTTGGAGTTGACTGTACTCTATTCCATAAACATTTATAATATAATATAAGCATTACCTTCAATATTTACATATTTAAAAACCACAAATTTACTTTTTCATAAATCCTTCAATTGTACCGTTATAAGATAAAATTGTCTTTCACTTCAACTGAATAGTGCAATTTACAACGAAATTTATAATGATTGTCATGACCGTACCCCCTTACAATCGATAAGGCTATCGTGGTCGTGACAAAAATGGTTTCGGTCGTGACAAATACGGTCAGTGACATTACAATTATTTGTCCCTGTTCTGGTGGTAGCCCTGCACCTCGTGTTTGAGAAGACAAAGTGGATTTCTAGGTTACCGTAGCAATTAAAATATCATATCAACAAAACTTAACACCATATGACTACTGTAACAAACTACTAGTACGGTCTTGGACACATCAAAATTTACCAAAAATACAAACTTACCTTTATCAACCTTGATAAGTTTAAAAACAAAGAAAAATCTCTAGAGCAACGTAAAAAAATTCCGTTCATCTCAGTCTCTTCAAACCAACTGACTCTATCGCCACCGGTCTCGCCACTGTCGTGTTCCAAAGTTCCAAATTTTGCCGACGGTCGGGACTTAAAATCTAGGGACAGGCTTATTATGTCGTAATACTCAGTTCGCAATAAATAAAAAATTATTAAATACTCTTTTTTTGTAAGTTTAATAATTAGTGATGATATAAAAAGATAGTATTATTTATTTAAGCACGCATAATTGTTCTAAGAATAGCATGAAATTTGAAGAATGTACCTAGGGACAAGTTACGGTCGTGACTTTCGTGACTTTGAAAATACGGAAAAAATACCTAGAACCCATTAACAACCAAATAAATATTTTCAAAATGTTGCCCCATCCCAAAAAATATCAAAACACATAATATGATACTAAAAAACCGGATCTACGAAATAAGAGGCCAGGGACATTAAAGGGCACGATAAAAAATTTCACTCACTACCGCCGATTGATCTCTTAAAAAGCTCATTGTTAATATTTTAAAGAGTTTTTTTATATCGAAACAATCTAAATTTTGTATTAATCCATGTTAATTTATCAAGAAGAATTAATTGATTGATGCAGTTAAGTGTCATTGACTCGTTATTATTGAATTCAACGTAAATCAAATACGTCACTCTATTAATATATCTTGAACCTTCACAAAAGGTTAAAGTACCTTTAACAAGAAATCTTAAAGAGTGAAATAAAACCACCAGTATCAATTTTATCAGTTTTGTTTGCTTTTTTATAAGTTATAAAGCAAAATTTGAAAAAACCTCACTAGCGTTTATCCCCCCCCATGCACGACATCCTACCGTCATTTTCATTCTAGACCCCTCCCCCTATTTTAAGATGACATAATTTATGGACGGCCCCCACGGCCAAATACATTGGCGCACAGGGTGTATTTCTATAGATAAAAAATACCCAGGAGTATTTTTTAATACCTCCTGGGTATTTTTTATCTATGGTATTCCTCTATTCTCTTCCCTGGTCTATGGTTCAAGTGACGACACTGTTACATGCTAGTTAGCCTAACATGCGTGCTAACTTTACACTAGCATCTAAAAGTGTCGTCACTTGGACACTCTAGTTAACATTGTTGTTATGCCGATACAGGATTAGCAAAATTCCTGTGTAAGAACAGCTGTTTTTACTAATCCTGTATCGGCATAACAACAATGTAAACTAGAGTGTCCAAGTGACGACACTTTTAGATGCTAGTGTAAACTAGGCAGGCTAAACGCAAACTGCACTCAGGTCAGAAGAAACTATTTACAATACTAGGTATATTACTGTTCTCTTGCAATGAGTATAGAGGTTTTGCCAGCGGTAGCTCCCTCGAATTAGTATCTCTAAAGTTTTTGGCGACTGGTTCCTAGCTTTTACCAGTTGGTGGTTGAAATGAAAAACTTTAATTCAAAGAACTTCTGACAACTTTGAGCAACTTTTAGCCTTACTTAAGAAACATCAAAGTTCTTATTTCTAGTATCTTGATTGTTACATAATTTTTATGGAGTTATTTGCGCTGTTACTACTCTTAAAAACAGGGGAGGAAAGGGTATGAAAATACCAGTTTTATCGTTACATAATGTAAGGGATAGCCCTTTGATCATCGTTAGGGGGTGAGGTTTTTTGGCAGCTTATGTATATGTACCGTCAGGGGGCGGGTAGGAGATTTGACGCAGCGTTATCTATTATTACTCTATGGCGTTATGGAGTTCGACTAAACGTCAACAAAACGTTTATTTTTCAATGCGTCAAAAATTGTTAGTTTTTACGTTTTGTGGAGTCCAAGGTAGTTTTTGTATTTTCCTCTGTCACAAATAAGATGACATAATTTAAGATGACATAATTTTTTGTCATCTATGAACTATAAAGAACTATAGTTCTTCATCTGTGCCTCTGTAAAAAATAAATAGAACGAAGTCTGGACAATTTATCATAAAAACAAAAACGCAGGTTGGTAAAGCAGTAAAATAGAATGAAACGGCTGCTGCGGCTGTTCGTTAGCGGCAAGGGTAAAAAATGCGATTGGAGGAGGGTGTGACGTAACTAATGAGGGGGTTAAGTGTCACCGTTGAAGTCAGAAAGAACATTTTTGAAATAGGCTGAATACGAACTTCATAATCAGAACTGAAATATTTTGCTATTTGCATTAAAACAACAATAAGTTGATATAGTCAACAATAATATGAAATTATTTGTTACAGTCAGTTATCATAATGTATGGTTCTTTACAAACATAATCTTTTTTGTTCTGCGTTACTTGGTTACTACTTGTTTTCTTTACTCAACGTTGTAATGGTTTTTGTGGACGGCGTTGTCTCCGTTGTCACAATTTTCCGAAGCAAAGTAGCTGCTGAATTTTGTTGATTTTACGTAAAATAAAGTTTTCTTTTTGTTACATAAATGAAGTAGAACTGTTTATAAGTGTAACTATTTGGATTAGGTCTTGATTTTATATCTTATTTCACAGTGACGGAAGTTGGGCTGCATGCCCTAGATGCTACTTTTATGTTGAAAATAGGTAAATACTTCATGGTCTAGCATACTTTAAGGTACACTAACACTTAAATGTAAGTTAAATAAAATTATCTGTCATTTTTTCAAAATTCAAATCATTTGTCAACAAATAGTTTGTTAAAAATGTAGTTTAGGCTTAGCCTACCCTTATTGACCGTCATAGTTATTAAACTAAGGCTTAGTAGGCCTAGGCTATGAGATCCCAAACTGTGTATTTTCTTGGCTATTATTATTCCAAAACGTATTTAGAATCGGGCCTAAGCCCACAGATATTTCTAATAGCTCTTTTTGAACATCAAAAATGTGTTTCAAATTTTCTTTACTAGATCTGCCCCAAAGCACTATGGAACATCTAATATAGCTTTCAATCAATCTAACTATAACTTAGTAAAGTAATTTATTTAAAGCTAAATTTTGCAAAACAGCAAGGTTTCTTAGAATGTACTTGTCAGCAGTCAAAGTCAAAGCCAGTTTTTCAACGTGCTTAGATCACCATTATTGGATATCAAGTTGGTCTGACAAACTTTACACCGTTTCAAAGTTCAATTAGCCTATTAGTATATCTCTCAGGTGTTAAAATACAATTCAGTCATCTGATACAGGAACAACTGTGTACTAGTAGGCCTAACTTACTGTAGCTGTAACTGTAGGCTATAGTTCAGATACAGAAATCGGACCCTGTAACTTATAAGTTTAAGGTGGTAACTGGAAACACTTCCTTCATTTGATGTAAATTGTATACAGCTATTTTCTCACATCTACAGTATGGCACGATAATTTAAGAGATGATTTTTTTACTTTTTTAAATTGTTCATTTTTTATCTGATTGGCGTCTATTTTATTTTTATTATTTTAAGGAAGGAACAGTACTTTGGTAGGTATTATTCGGAGGCCACTATTTATTGAGAGACTGTGTGTATTGGATAGGCCTACCAAAATTACCATATAAATGGAAAGAACATACTTAAATTGACTTACTGTCCAATTTTGACATAGGGCCTATTTATGATTAGCTGTCTTTATGCTCGGTCTCAGCTATGTTCGGTTCTGAAGACAGCTATGTTGGCGAGGATTGAGTTGAACGCTTCGCCTTTGCTAGCGGTTACACCCGGTCGCCACATGTAAATTACGACAAGCCTTATAAGTTACGCCGCACGATGCGGCGGTTATGTTAAGCTGGGTTTTTATAAATATGTTAGTAGGACTTTCCTCGTTTCGTTACGAATTGAACAATACCAGATGAGTTATACTTTTTGCGGTGACAGGTTATGCGCGCGCTCCGGTCAACGATCTGACCTTGGCCTACTTGGAAGGGATTTGCGGGCAAAAGCAGACTCGTCTGGTATCGTTTGATTCGTAATGAAATGAGGAAAGTCCTACAAACATATTTATGATAACCCAACCTAATATGACCGCCGCAGCGTGGTGTATAAGGGTGGCCTCCGTATAATACCAAAGTAACGAAGGAACCTCCAAACAGGCTATGCCTTGGAGGCCCTACATTTTCTCCGAAGTATATGCACAAACAATGTACAATGTTTATTTATTTTTTTGTTTATTTGTAACTTAATTTAAGTAGGCCTATATATATATATAATTTTTACAAGTCAGTCTGAACAGTTAAGAGTCCACAACTGTCACTTACAACCGGTACTTTTATTTGGAAGACTGCATGGGCTTTGTGAGAACATTATTTTTAGTTATTATAAGCCTAATTACTTTGTAATAAAAGTACACATTAATATAATTGAAAAAATGTAAGTAATTTTTTCAAAGAAAATAAATCATCCTAATTTTTCTTATACAGTATTGGAATCCTATATTGTTAGTGCTGGCAGGTAAGTTAATTATGTTTTGGTGAAATAAAGTAATAAAACATTAAAGGTTATTACGAAATAGGCCGCCTAAATTTGCACATACTCTAATATTTAGGCCTAGGCCCTTTTGCAATTGAAAGGTATTTGCTTGTAATTTTTATATTTTATCACGTTTTCCAGATAATCACAATGCCCCATGATATAGTTTACCCTCAGGGCTGCCGCCCTATTAATGAGGAGCTTGGATCTGATGAACTTATACGACGTCTCAAGGTAATGTACTCCATTTAGCCTTAATAGATAATTTTAGTCTGTCTAAGCCCATTACTAATAATGTTACATAAAATACTTGTGTTAACTTAAATTTAGTAAGCTTTAATGTTCCTGCAGCCTAATAAACTAGGATGAGCTAATCAAAAATAATATTTCAAAAGTAACCTTGGTTTTTAATTTGTCATGGATTGAGTTATGTATACTTTAGGTTTCATCTCACTCAGAATTAGATAAATTTGATATAAGATGAACTTTACTCATGTTGCTATCCCTGATGGGTATCCCCATAACTGGGCTTCGGATAGTCATAGAAAGATCTTTGGATTGCCATGCCTCCAGATTCATCCTACCTCAACATAGAACAGCCCTCTACGAGAAAAAACCATCATACCAAGGCCAAATATGAAAAACCTCTTTCTAAGGAACCTGACTGGCAACAAACTGAAGAGCTCACTTCAAGAATTCCTATTGAAGAATCCTATATTATAGAAGAATTCTTGTAATCTATGAACAATATAACTCCTTGATTTTACTTATTGTGATTTACAAACTATTGTTCTTAATGTTCATGTAATAAATAAATATGTATGAAAATAAATATATAAATCTTTGAATCAATACATCTTAATAACAACCCAACAAGCAAAACGAGCAATGACCGCAATAACCGACAAACCAACATCTGTTTTAGCTGTTTTTTTTCCCGTTGTTTGTCATTGTGCGGGTCTTCTTCTTTTTAGCGGCGTGCTCTTCTTTACAAAAGAATGCATCTGAACTTCAACTACTGTGCACCGTAAACCTAACCTAACTACTATGCCTATCCTAACCTAACTGCTACGGTTTTTGGTTTAATTTTCCCTAGGGGCACAAATATAAAGGAAATGGGCTGAACAGCGATAAATTTGCTTTTAATTACAATTATTTCTTATTTACAGCTGCTGAGCGGCGTTTCTCTACTAGTATATTGACTAATCCAACAAAACTACCACCGGTCCCTAATGGGTCGCAATAAAAAAATCCCTCAGTAGTTCTACATTTAATTCCTTACAAATCCAAAAAAATAATATTTAATTATTTATTAATATCAGCCTTCTTAAGTATATAATATTTATATTTGTTTTTCAGACTCTTGCCCACACTCTTCAAGCAATGGGCCAAGATGAGGGGATGTACCAACAGTACATCCCCCTCGCTCTTCATCTGGCCGAAGAGCACTTCTTGATGCACACCAGTCGAGATGTACAACTTCTCATCGCCTGTTGCATCGCTGACGTTCTCAGGGTGTATGCCCCTGAAGCTCCTTATAAGGACCCTGAACAAGTCAAGGTATTTTATTTACATTTATTTATGTCCTCTGTGTTTTTATGTCAGTGTTTAAGCTATGTTGTAATTTGTTGGGACTTAAAAAATATAGGCCTTATGTTTTGTGTTGATGATGTCGTTAAATTAAAAGTTTCACTAGAAGAGTTCTTGCTTGAAATGCCATATACCGTATTCAATAGATACACTATGAATAAAACTAGAAGATAGTTCATAGAATAAGTACTTTGTAACAAGGCCCCTATTTTATGTTTTAGTAAATAATATTTCTTAAGCGCTATTTCTTGTTTATACTTCTTCTTGTGCGAATAAAAATTATTTGATTTTAATGCTTACTGAAATTTTCAACTGTAACAATGTTAATTTCCAACGGTTATTATCAAGTTAGTAATTATTGGTTTACAGATTCTGGTATTACTCTAACCCTGCTTTAACTATAACAGCTTTTAACCGTGTGTTTTATAATGTTCAAACTGATTTATTTATTGGAGAGGTTTAAGTCTAATTATTCTTGTTTGTTTTTTGTTGCAGTCCATTTTCATGTTCCTGATCAGGCAGTTATCGGGACTTAAAGATCCCAAGGATCCAGCCTTCAAAAGATATTTTTATCTATTGGAAAATCTAGCTTATGTAAAGTCTTTTAATATGTGTTTTGACTTGGAAGATTGTCAAGATATTTTTTGTAACCTGTTTTCATTAATGTTTAAGATTGTTAAGTAAGTAAATTTCTATTCAGTAAAATATAGCTTCTTTATGTTAGTTTTATTTGTAATCAAGTGCCTAATTTAATTTTTAGGAGAGAAAGAGATTAACCAAGTATTTTGGGAGCAAGTAATTTTGGATAGCCACTCAATCCTTAATAATTTTTAAGATTACTATTACAAATACAGCTTATATTTACTCTCTATTTTTGACCTCTATAGAAAGCAACCTTGGGGCGTAATTTAAGTAAAAAAAAGCCTGAAAATAAAATTTTTGAATACTTGTCGATAAGCGTAGCTACCTACCTGAATCAACTAAGAGACATTTACAAATTAAACATTTTACAGTGACGAACACTCTGGCAAAGTGAAGAGCTTCATGCTTGATGTTCTGTGTCCATTGATCACCGAGTCTGACATAGTCAGCAACGAACTGTTGGACATAATATTGATGAACATTGTAGAGCCGAATAAATCATCAAGGAAAAATGCCTATCAGTTGGCCAAAGACCTTATCGTGAAGTGCAGTGACACTCTGGAGCCATACATTCAGGCGGTGAGTTGAATCTGTTAATGTAGTGTTAGCTGTAAGAGTTCTTCTATTCTCCAGTGATATGAATTTAAATCCTGTGTTACTGGATCCTAATCCTACCTTAAGTTAGAGGTTCTTACACAAAATTATTTTTACTTCAAAATTAGGAAGAAACCAACATTTTTTACAAAGTTTTTGTAAATATTAATAATTAAATTAAAATTTTACACATGAATTTTCCTAATTAATTTTGCTTGGTTATTTTCATGAGTTTTACCAATAATAATATAGGCTAGGGACTAATAATCTATTAACACATGTGGATTTGCCGAGTCATAACTTGACAATGGTGAGATGGATTTTAAAGTATGAGATGTCAAATTAACAGACATCATACACATCATAATGCGGGCGTGTTTTGAAACACTGGCACCATCTGTTGACATTAGACCAAAATCAATTCACTTTCTTTACAACAAGTCATATTAACATGTTTTGAAAATATTTGTTAAGGTCAACCACAGATTACAGTGTTTGGAAATAAAGCTGCAACCGACTGATCTAGTTTTAATTAAAACTCGAATTCTTACACTTTATAGTTTTACAGCTGTAATTCACTATTAATCACATTATAGCTTGTGTAAAATTTTTTTTGTTTGTATAAAATTTTTAACCAATTTGTTTGTTTAAATTCAATTTATATCAGCTCCACTGTGGAACCTCTGCCAACCGTCACTCTGGGACCGAGATTGTGACGCACAATTAAGAATAGACAAATAACAAAAATTAATGAACCTGTAAAGTAAATGTAGATTTAGAAGGTTTTGGAAGAAATTATACCCTGTATAAGTGATAATACTTGTAATAAAAAAAAAAATGTATATTATTTGATATCTACAGGCTATACTACCAAATTTGGTGAGTTTTAATTTTATAATACATATGTGTTTTTAAATTACATACAAGAGTAAATTAGAACTACTACACTGTAGGTTATACTTGTTCATGTTTTTATGGCGTCTACAACGACACATTAAAAGTGCATTAGCCGCGACAGATAACAGAGTGACGGTTCAAAGAGTGACAGTTGATCGAGGTTCTACTTTATTACAACCAGCAGTTTTGAGCAGCATCTTCCTTTATTCGACGACTGAAATAGTATTTTATGCTACTCAGCCGGAAAGTAAAGTTTTACAGGTTGAGCATGATAGGGATTTTCATGCTAGTTTGGTAAAACTTACCAACCGTGTGACATACGATACATATCATCAGACTAATCAGAATAAAACATATTTTAAATTGTAAAGTATTTCTGGCATCAACCATTAAGTTTCTAAATTCTTCAAACCTAACCTATAATAAACAAAGAAACATTCGTTTCTGCTACCAGTGCTGCCACTACATTCCTCTAAAAAATTACCTATAAAAATGCATCAAACGTCTGTTTGCTGCAAATCAGCCGATCGTTTACTTCCGTTTCGTGTAATCGTCCGGAAAACTACATTAAACGTTGGTTTGCTGCAAATCAGCCGATTGTTTACTTCCGTTTCATGTAATCGTAATCCAGAAAACTTTCTGGCCTAGGCCGGAAAGTTTTCTGGACTGGTATAGGCAAAGGGTAACATTCAGACCAACATCAAAGAACAGAAAACATACGTTTCTGTGTCGGTATGACTACAAGTCCCTTTTTCCGCTTTCCAGTTTTTCAACCACGTGCTGATCCTGGGCAAGGAGGAGAAGGGGCTGGCCATCAGCGGGAAGGTGTACGACCTGATCTACGAGCTGAACAAGATCTGTCCGTCGGTGCTGCTGGCGGTGCTGCCACAGCTCGAGTGCAAGCTCAAGTCCAACCAGGAGCAGGAGCGGCTCGGCGCCGTCGCGCTGCTCGCACGTATGTTCAGCGAGAAGGACTCAACGCTGGCCAAACACCATCAGCAGCTGTGGCGCGCCTTCCTCGGCAGGTCGGTGATAGTCTACCGGTCTTCCAAATCCTCCAAGTACTCCAAAGTCCTCCAAAAATCATTTTTTAAAAAGGTCCTTCGAGCCCTCCTTTTGAAAATAGGCCAAATCCTTCAAGTTCTCCAAAGTCCTCCTTTTTAGCAAAGGTCCTCCAAGTCCTCCTTTTATAAAGGTCATCTCCAAGTCGTTCTTTTAAAAATAGGTCCTCCAAGTCCTTTTTCAAAATGACCCTTTAAGCCTTCCTTTTGAAAATAGGTTCTCCAAAGACCTCCTTTTTTCGCAAAGGTTCTCCAAATTCTCCTTTTGAAAATAGGTCTTCCAAGTCCCAAAAAATCCTTTTGAACTGAAGGTCCTTCAATTTATTAAAAAGTTTTGATTTTAAAAATTATTGATTAGACTTTTGGGATGTTAGCCTTTAAGTTTTTCACTGTGAAACATGATTATTTTGGTACCATTACCTACTTTTGAGAAATCTTGAGAGGTATTCATTGGTAAATTATATTATGACTAAATTGTTTTGGCTTATAGTTTTATTATTGATTTACAGTGATCATTTTCATATATAACATCATGCTAAGAAATCTCGCTGGGTCCTCAAAAACTCTGAAGGGCCCACCAAAAGTCCTCCTTTTTACTGCATTTGATGTGGTAGACACTTGTTTGATAAATTGGTGACTGAGCTTTCATTTATTGTTTCTAAAAAATCATCAGTCGGGGTCCTATAGAATTGGCTGATTGAGATTAGAAGGCCAAAGAAAATTGGGTGGTTCCATTTTGAAATTTTGTACAGGCCACCGGAAGGGAGAAATCTGTATGGATGGAAGGTAGGAATGGTCAGTCTGGCCTTCCTTTGAGGCACAGGAACTATAAATCTCTCCAACCAGTCCGTCACATCATAGATGTAATCCGGGGGGGGGGGGGGGTTCGCCCCCCCAATAATTTTGGAAAAAAATTATATTTTTATGACTAAACCTCATACAAATTTTTGGGTAACTTGCTTATGTTTGTGTTAACACATAACAATCTTATAATAAAAATACACCACAAATTCTAATGTGTTTTGGGGAAGGAGTTAGTTGTAATCGAGTTTTGGGCCTGAAAAACTTGTCCCCCCAAATCGAAATACTGAAATGACGCTTATGCGCCACATGCCTGTTTTGTTAAATACCTAAGGGGAGGGGATTTGGCCTACCTTTATGACAAAGGAACAATAAATCTGTCAACCAACCCATCACATACCTGTTTTGTTAAATACCTAAGGGGAGGGGAGTAACTGGACAGGCAAGAAGGGTCTACCAATCCCACTTCCACAAGTACAGTACTTCCCATTTGAACATAGACACCACAAAATCTCTCTTTTATCTTTTTCAGCTAGTTAAAAAAATTATTAAGTCCATCTAGTATTAAATGATTTACAAGTACTCCAGTCTAATGATTTCATGTCTTGGCTCCTTCTGTACTAAATTAATTGTTTTGAGTTAAAAATCTAATGGCTTATTTGAACAAATATCTTATGTTACCATTTTTTAGGTTCAATGACATCAGCGTTGCCATCAGAATTAAATGTGTCCAGTACTCGATGCACTTCTTAATAAATCATCCTGAACTGAGGAAAGACATTGTGGAAACTCTGAAGCTAAGGCAACACGATTCAGACGAGAACGTTCGGTACGAAGTGGTAACATCAATCGTCTCCACGGCTAAGAAAGATTTTGAAATTGTGTCAGACAGTGAGGACTTGTTGGAATTTGTCAAAGAACGTACTTTGGATAAGAAGGTTAGTATCAGTTTAACCTTTGATTATCAATGCTTAAAGTCACTAACTTTAAGATTTTTTTTCTATTGATTTAAGTACTTTCCAACCAAAGATAATATGCCAAAAACAAATTAGCTGTAATTAAAAATATTGAAAGATGTAAACTTAAAATTTAATTGTTAACGTGTTTCAAGCAAGGTAAACAACTCAGTCAAGTTGTAAGGGAACACCCAATTATTATTTTTCAGTTTTATTAATTCTTTATGAAATCAAATTAATACAACTCATCAAGAACAGTGGATGGTTTTAGATTAAAAAATGATAAGCCATCAAACACATAACAGTTACCACATAAATCACAATACCATACTCAACCCCATCACTAATTAGTAATCACTAATTACTAGTGTTATTTAATTATCCTATACATTAATCCGATTCTGTACACTTTTGAGGATTACTATCATTAGAATAGAATAGAAAACGTGCTTTATTGATACAATTTAAATTGCAATTTAATGTGAAATTAAGTCCATGTGTATCTTCATTTTTTTCACTTCACCATAGAAAGCATAGAATCCCTCTGCATAGAAAGCAATGGTCTCCTGGACCGTGCGGTTGACACTACAATATTGCACATTACAAAAATATTTATACCTTAAACTTAGAATACAATAAACTAAAATGCAATAAAACATGCTATGTTTGTTTGATGCTCCTCTACACATCTCAAAAATAAGTCATAGTTACATGAAGAAACCATTCTTTTACATTTTACATTTTTACCCAGCGATAGAAACGGCAGTTAGTTAAAAAAATAAGACTATGCAATTTGTGCATTAATAATTGAATTACTATCATGAAAAAAAAGACCTATCTAATTTCGCTAACGTTTAAAACTTTTCAATTCAAACATTTGTGTCAAATACAAACCATTTCAAATAAAAATCAGACATTATCTGCACATTATCCTGATATTTGACCACAATTGTTAATTGTTTCAGTTCAAAATTAGAAAAGAAGCGATGACCGGCCTAGCCATGATATACAGGAAACACTTAGCGGACAGCGATGTGCCTCAGGCAACTAAGAAGGCGGTCACTTGGATCAAGGATAAAATTCTGCATGGATATTATATGCAAGGCATGGAGGACAGGTATAGTGTTCACATATAGAAAATCTTGTGTTCAAAAGTTAAATGTTCAATTTTATTGGGTTCAGTTTGCACTCCACAATGTGAAAGGCGTGAATGTTGTGTTTTCTTAGCTCTGCCACAGAGAGCCGTTTGTGCTGCAAGTTCTGTGGTCCACAATTGGGAAACAAATGGAAGTGTTTTCCTAGCTAAGTCGGGTGTAGTACTGTAAATGCATGGCTAGATAATTCAGCAGATAGATGTGTTATTCTCTTTAATATGACACATCAATCTTGAAAATTGGTTCAGTTGTCACCATGATCTCAGCGTTTTTGGATTAGCATCAATATCTAGCTTATAATGGAATGCACTGTAATATCTCAGCGCTTTTCTCTATTAGTGCCTAAACGTAACAGCTAATCTAAATCTGTATTGATTAGGTTTAATTTATTTTTACAATGTGAATTATATTGTTATTTCTTTGTTTAGGTTACTAGTTGAAAGGCTTTTAAATACTTCATTGGTTCCTTACACATTACCACCTGAAGAAAGGATGAAAAAGTTGTACCATTTGGTTGGCACGATTGACGATCATGCCACTAAGGCGTTTATTGAGTTGGAAAAAAGTCAGCTGCAGTAAGTATTACACAGAATTGGTTGTGGCCTACGTATAAATTATAGTTTGTCAAAGGATTTTACAATTATACTTCTGTTCTCAATATCTAAAGCAAACATAAAATTTTTCTTTTTTTGGCTAGGCCTATAAAAATGAATATTTATTCTTTGATTGCAAAATAAATACATTCTCGTAAATTAAATTCTTCAAGAGTTGAAGAAATGCCTTTTACTCTGCTTCTACTGGGTCATGAGTCCTGAAGAAGTGTGTATCGCACAGTTATTTAAGATTGTGAGTTAAGGCTAAACAGACTTATGATCTGATGAAACAAAACTGAGTTTACTCAAAACACTTGATTACCTCTGCAATGAAGAACAGAAACCTACCAACATTCTCCTAGGGGGGGAAAAAAAAACTCATGTAATGACAGATGGTTATATTGGTAAGGGCAACAGTGGTTGGTAATGTATAAGGTCTTTTTTTTAGAAAGGTGCGAATTGTAATTCTTTTGAATAAAAGAAAAGATGGCTACCTTACTTTTGAAATATGGCCAACCTTACTTAGACATTATACAATAGACAAAATTTCTTTATTAACATATTCTCCAGTAATAGTAATAGGGTCCCAAATTCAGCTAAAGAAACATTGGATGCTGTAAATTGAGTAATACAATGGAGTAGTAACGTTGACAAAAATAACAGATATTAAACATTATTGATAAAACTCAATAAAACAATTAAGTCAGAATGACAAAATCATATAAAATCAAATTAATAAAACACATCAAGAACAGTGCATGGTTTTAGATTTAAAATGATAAGCCATCGAACACATAACAATTCCCACATAAATCACAATACTCAACCCCCATTCTTTGTACAATTATATGAGACAAAATATTATGATTTTTCTGTGACCTTAATTGTTTTATGGCCTATCTCAACTCTTTCAAAGGTAAGCTGGTTGTTTTTTCTTCTTTTACAAAAAAGACAAGGTCAGTTATCTGAATATTAATGAGACAGTCATGAGTCATGAGAGGTTTCACCGTACTTTAGTCGGTATTGCCACTACATGTATCGCCGCTGTACAGGGTGCGCAAGAGTGTGGGCGAGTGGCTGGAACTACACAGGCGGCCGCCCAGCCTGGAGAGGGACAAGGAGCTGGCGGCCCGGGTCATCACCATCTCCCGGTTCCTGCCCGACCCGCTCAAGGCCCAGGAGTTCCTCGCCAAGTTCTCACGCAACATGCTGAAGGATCAGAGTCTGCTGATGGGTGAGTTACTCTTGGTCTGTGGTCATGTTCTGTTTTGAGGCGCGGTTTGGTGACGATTTCAATCGGTTGGTTGAAAGTAGGGATGTGTCAGTAATTTAAGTTGGTTCTTGGTACCACCGGTTCCGGTTCTTTGGAAAAGAACCGGTACTGAGAACGAGAACCAATGTCAACATGTAGGTATCCATGGTAATCGGCGGGAGTAACTACCAGCCATGTAAAACGATCGATCGCATGATGTATTGCCGTGGGCATTGTGTCAGCGCCGATTGCAAATGCCGCTGCGTCCTATTAACGGTGGTCGATGACATTTCTAAAAATACTTTTGACTCTTAATTTTCAAAAGTAATTAGAATGGGGTTATTTTCTATGGGAATTGTAAGATTATAAATGGAAATAGTTTTGGAATCTGTTTGTTTTCACCTTTAAATTCGATCAGTTGTTCACATAGTATATTATTTGTTGTCTTACCTGTTAACAGAGGGTAAAATAATTAAAATAAAAAGTGAGATAGTGTTTCAGACTTGGTGAAACTCATACATAGAAATTAAAACATTTATAAGAGAGTCATAGTCATATACAACAGATTCACTGTAGGTTTGTGGGTACATTACATCATACAACACATTGTAAAACACCGATGGCACTGGTACAGTGAACCAATCTTGTAAAAAACCGGTATTGCTACAGACTTCGAAAAAATGGTACCAACACATCCCTAATTGTAAGATTTGGCATTCCCATGGTTCAAGCGAGTATAAGATGTGATTGGAAATATTTGTATTTGGAGTAGAAGATGGTTATTTGGTTATTCTTAGCCATGAAAATAGACTTGTGTAAAATTTGGGCTTACAGTAAAGTCAATACAACTATGAAGCGGGAGAGGGAAGGTAATTTATATACTTATCATACGGCAACGACAGGCCAACTACACAAAGGCAGACAGAAACACACAAAGAATTCTGGAATCTCCAAAAATTTAATTGTCACTATCTAGGAGTTAATGTACATTCCAGCAGTCAATCAATAAATTAAATAAAGATTAAAACAACAACAAACAAAATTATTCATCCAATAAGAAATGACAGAAAAATGCTCCAGCCAGTAATATACTTGCAGGATCTTGCGATTTTACTCGTTGGTTTTTGTTTGTTTACATGAGAGTCCTGCCTGTTGCTAGCGAAAGTTATGTAAAATTTCCCTCCCTCTCCTGCTTCATGGTTGTATTAATTCTACTATATTTGGTCAGCTTAAATAAAACCTGTGATGTATTACTTGGTGATTTATTTCCAAAAACAAATAGTAAATTGTTTAAACCAAGCTAAATTGTATATTTTACTGACTTTACCCATTTAATTATTACATTGAAGAAACAGAATATAAACTTGTTTCTGTCAGGAATGGAGGCACTGGTCCGACCAGACATGACCTGCAAAGACTGCACGACGACCACGAGTCTGATACTGAAGAAACTTGGACAGCCAATCCAGACCAACCTGTACTACAACACGGTCAAGATGCTGTTGGAGAGGATATCGTCTGTCATGGTCGATACCATCGCGATCCGGGTAAGTTATACTCATACCTCAACAATCAAAATAAAAATTTAAATTGAACTATTTGTTGCACCTTTTTCAATGCAACTAAAAACAATTGTGTGTAATTGAGTTGTCTTTTTCTCTTTGATTTTTAATTGGGACAAAATGTGAAAACCAGGAGCTATTAATGGGTGTGGCTTTAAGAGATTTATGAATGAGAACAAAACTAGGTTGTGTCTGCCAATGTACTTAATTTTGAGAAAATGTCTATATTTTTTGTCAAATCAAGTCATAATTAATTACTCACATGCTATGCTGGTAATAATTTGACTTACTTTGGGCTAATGGTCATTTTCTCAGAAACCCCAGCTTATTACTACAATTGAGACAGTTTTTGTGACTGTCTAAATTAATAATGAATTGTAAATTTTAAATGTTGAGGCAACTGTAGGCAACTTGAGGCAGCTTGAGTTGCTCCATCAATTTGCTCTTGGCGTTTAAAAGATAATAATTTATATCCTGGAATATATTTCATTCAGGTGTTGGTCGGTTACGTGGAAGACTGCTTAAAAGGTGGGAATCTAATTGACGAAATCGGACTTCATCCAAACACTGCTGGTGAACGAGGCCTTAGACTTTTAGTGGTAAGTTTGGAATTTTTTCATCAGTTATCTACAATAATCATAAAAGGTAGCTGGTCAGACACATTAAATTCTATTTATAAATGCTAATATTATTTTTAGGTGAGTTTCTCAGTGATTCCACATTTTGAATATTACAGATATAAGTAATTTCATGTTCCGACTTCTGTCTTGAAAATTAAATTAATAAATAGGCATGCTCTCATAAATTTTAAGCAAAAGGAATTAATTTTATTAATTTTTGGTACAGAGGAAACCAAGTATAGAAAAGGGTTTCAAAATATTCAAGAAAGCATAATTGTTTTTGTTAAAGGAAAATATAATTCATTTACGAAAAAAGTGTGAGGTCTATAGAAGCTCCTCTTGACAAGCTTCCCCCGAACTGTTTAATCCATTACTTCAGCAGGAAGCCCTGTGCTGAAATACGGCATGCTGGAGACCAGTCTGTCGGAAGAACTACTTCCCTCTTCTTCCAACGGTTTGGACCGAAGTCACTGCCCATGCTGATTGTGCTCGCCAAGCTGTTTTTGACAATACTGTGTCACAAACAGAAATGTCTCCTTGCCCTAGAATCATTAGGGCAGCCTGAATGAATGGGGTGGGGTTTTGGATCGTACTCGTGACTCCCCCCCTTCAGTTCTTTGCACAAATCATACTTGCTAGTTCCCTTGTTGCCGACTTTTACAGAAAGGCGGAGATGCTATTCGAACATTCCGCTCTGGCCCAGTACGGATAAAGAAGGCATGAAAAGACACCATTCTCCATTATGACCATTCTCTATGTAGATATTTGTATATTTATGGAGAAATAAAGTTTTTAATGTCTTAATGTCTTAATAGACCCAGAATTTGGGGCTGAAGAAAAAAGAAGTTGAGCAAGATTAGCTCAGGAAAGAGGAAAGATGACGAGCCAAGACCCAAAATAATGAAGAAGCCTTAGAGCCTGTAGAGCCTTAGCTCTACTAGAACTGCGAGGGAGAGTCTCGCAGCTTGGCTCGGGAACCCAAGGCCGCCAGACACCGGCACAGTCAAAAGCCATCCGCCCCTGGGGAGAAGAGAGCTTAACCCTTGAGCGGGCGCTTCACCAGCAAAACGCGAGCGGGCGCATGCGGAGTTTTACTCCGCAACACTAGATTGCACAAATTTAACCCATTTTACTTGTTTTATAACGAAATATTGGATTTAAATGTTGACAAACTTCATTAGGAATCACATTTCATCGTCGATTCAATTAATTGTTCAACTTAATAGGTGTAAAATTTCAATTAAACATAGTAAGTAATTTTATAGTATAAAATATGTATTAATTATTATTTACATTTTTGGACTTTTCCTTTCACTTTTTTTTCGAAAGCAAAAGGAAAAGTCCCAAAATTAATAATAATTACAAATCCATTGCTATTGTGAATTTTAAAAATAGGTGTCAGTGTCTGTGTAACGGGAGAGGGAGCTCCGCAAACTGAGACGGCATCTCTGAATTGCATATAACGAGGTACCAAGGGGGGGTGGGGGGTATAAATAGCTTTAGGAAATTCCTGGAATGAGGGGCATAAAGTACGGAGCCGGACATGACCGCCGACACCCATTATGTCTGTTTATTTTAACATAAAAAACACGTGCGGAGGAAAACTCCGCGTGCGCCCGCTCGAGGGTTACGCTCTACGCTGTTTATCGACACTCCCCTGCTTATCCCTGCGCTGTTTTCCCTGCTTTTGATATACAAGTGACATTTGTTACAACAGCATTTTACACTCTACATGTAATACCTTTTTGCATGTTTATATTTGTGACCAAAAGCTTTCCACAGGTTATAGATACTTGAATTTAACAGATTATGTGTTTGTGTTCCAGATGCTTTCCTATGTATTTCCTCATCATTTCCTAGCTGAGGATATTATACAACATTTAATAAGACTGTTGAGCATGGAAGAGGATTACATTGCGCCTTTAGTTCTTTCTGTGCTCACCTTCCTCGGGAAATATAAACGCCTAGGTAAGTGCTAACACTTCTTGTAGGACTTAAATCTTTGAATTAACTATTTATCAAATGCTTTATTGTATATTGTTTGAAACATAAATAATTTTATGTTTTGTTGTTGGTTGGCTCAGAATCACAGATTTGAATTAATAAAGAAAGGTTAAATTACCTTATATTCCGTCTTGGCGATTCACAAATAATTTTAATTATTCTGGAGTTACTCTTATTACTACAAAAGATTACACTTTCAGAGTCGTGTTGGTTGAGGTAGACAAATATTTTCCTTTACATAATTTCAATGTGTCTTTTCTCTGAGAAGTGATATTTTTTCTCTGTAGAAAAGAACAATTTTGGTACATACTCACAAATCTGGTTCAATACATTTCAAGTGAAAATAAGAGATTGGAATACCAATGTGTTTTAGTTTGAGCACAGATGAAGAACTATACAGATTGGCAACTCAATGCACTTTTGCGTGCCCGTTTTTTCGTGCGGCGTCAAGTTTGTTAGGTCGTTTTGCCGCACATATTGCATTATTATCAAGTATAATTTCGTCAATATCAAATCTTCAGGTCCCAAAGAACAAATATAGCCATTAATAACTTTGATACCAATGCAATATGTGCGGCAAAACGACCTAACAAACTTGACGCCGCACGCAAAAGTGCATTAGGTTGCCAATCTGCATAGATCTTCATCTGTGGTTTGAGTAAAATTTATCAAGCAGAAACATTTAAATTAGTCTTCATTTTTTAGTGAGTGATAGTTTCAGAATATTTTTATTTGTCAGCTAAAAATTTTGTTGTAAAAATGCTTTATTACTTTTGCCAAGCAATTTGTCACAATATTATTTTTTACTTTTTATTAAGTGATAAAAATAACTAATACTAACCAATTTTGTATTGTTTTTACAGAAGAAATACTTCCGAATGAGACAAATCAACTAATCCCTATTTGTAAAAAGTTTGTAGAATGTGGAACTCCGAAGCAAGCAAAACAAGCGATACGATGTTTGTTTAAAAACATTGCATCTAATGTTGAAACACTGTTTTCAGAGATTTTAGAGGTAATGTACTTGAATGAGTTGTTTAAAACTGGTATGGTTTTCAAAGCGTCTTTGTGGTATCATTTTTAGTGAAAACTGGTTCAAACACCTTAGATTTTTCTATGTCTGCCTCAGATGACTAGAACAAAACACTCTAAAAAAACCACCAATAAAAATTGTGATTTTTTCTTTTATGAAGTCCCTATATAAAATCAAAATTGTCAGTTATGTCTCAAGTGCAATAATACAGTGCATTCTAAAAGCTATGTAATTTTCATAGCAACATTTTGCTAAGTTCTCTGCAAATTTCCTTTTGTGCGAACGTAGTAAGAAGTGCAATTTTGTTTATGTTATTAATGAAGTGACAAAATGTTGTGTTTTCAGGGCCTTAGCAATGTAATAATTGTGTAACAAAATACTCAAACAATTGTTAAACACTGATTCACTTTTCAGCCTAATTTAGGTCTCCTGATTGTAGTAGGTATTTATTATCACTATATTGACTGAATTCATGTTTGACAATAACATAGCGACCAACAGGTATTTACCTTGAGGCTTTAATTTTTACTAATAAAGCTTTTATCAACAATATTAAATAGTTATTGTTTTAAAATTTACTTTCTAATGCTTATTCAGTTTAAGACACCTTAGAATGTACATGTTAGAATGTTGAATGTATTTTTTTGTGAATAACATAGTTTTGTCTAAACCCACATAATGCAAATGTAAAAACTTATTTTTCAGAAAGTGAAAGAAAACCTGACACCGAGCTCAGTAAACTACAGAACAGCCATTGTTGCTCTCGGACACATCGCCTACAACCTCCCTGATTACTATCCAGTTCATATCAAGAACCTGGTTTCAAGGAAGGTAAGACTGTGTTCTTTTTTTATGATAAAGAAAAAATCCCAAATCCTTGTTTTTAAGTCCCAATAATTTATATAATCAGCGTGAAAAAATGTGATTTAACTTTTTGGAAATTCATTCAAAAACCTTTGCCCAATATCATTACCATTACCAATCCTCGAACAATGACCATTGCTGGATAGATCTTGTCAAATTTCAAAAGAACAATTATTATCACTAACTATCTATTTACAAACTAATATTTATAAACTTTCCGATGGCGGCCATCACGAAAAATAACACCTGTGGTGCTTCTGCCAAGTTATTCGTCTATTGAATAAAAACTCTATTGGTCTTGAGCCAGCATGTTATTAGCTTACTCTTGAAGTTTGCTGTCCCGAGGGCATGAACGTTATCAGGCAGTTTGTTGAAGAGTTTGTAGGCCAGAGAAGGGTTGCTGTCCATGGTCGACCCGAGTCTAGGTATGTGAAGGTCCCCTTTGCTTCTTAAATTATGTTGATGATGATGTTGGCGAGTCATCAGCTCCCAGTTAGGATGATTTTTCACAAGCAGCAATGAATTCAGTATAAACTGACAAAAAAACAAGATTCAAAAGCAGCTTTGAGCCAACTTATTCGACACGGACTATACAGTGTGTGTTGCATGTCAGATCCTCAGATGACATCCGATCTACAGGACGTATCAAATGTTGTGGCCTAGTATGCCCATAAGACTAATGTTAATTTTAACATATCGCTTAATGGTCGCACATCGAGGGCGACTGGAGATTGTCAATTAATCATATCCGCAGTCAATTTTCAACTGAACTCGATTACCGTTCAGCAGCTGCTTTCCCTCCCTCTTCGTCCGCTAGGGCCGCTGTTCTGGTGACCGGGAGGTGTCGCCCACGTGACCAGAGCGCGAACTTCCTAGGCTGCATGCGGCTGATAAACGTGATATTGAACATGATATCAACAATTTAGGCTGCCGTGAACGACCGCTTCCAGCTGAGCCGAGCTTCTTAAGTTTGCAATAACAGGAAGTGGCCTTTGTTTAAGTGTTAGGTTGCAACACGTGCCGGTTCGATAGCCTCAACAATGTCTTGGCAGGCAGGCAATGACAGGGCTGATCCAGATAATATTGGATTAATTTTTGGGAGGTTGGATACCAAACATATGATTTGGTAAATCATTGATCATCACACAATTTGGTGATGATGAATCATCGTGATGTCCGTCACACTTACTTCAACAAAAAATGTATTAAATACTTGTTCTTTAAACATCGAGACCATCAGACCTCAGGTGGCA
Organism: Flexamia atlantica; assembly: GCA_035578135.1. Taxonomy (NCBI): domain Eukaryota; kingdom Metazoa; phylum Arthropoda; class Insecta; order Hemiptera; family Cicadellidae; genus Flexamia; species Flexamia atlantica. The sequence continues at coordinate 721,492 of JAQJVK010000030.1, read as the reverse complement.
TTAGATCTCCAGGACATTTCAAATGTTGTGGCCTAGTCTGCTCTTAAGAATAATGTTGATTTAGCATTTTGCTTATGGACGGCCTTTTTTTATTTAATCTCTTAGCCTTCCCCAAGTTCCAATCTTTCGACGCACTTTGGTTCTATTTCCTTGTCTTTACCTTTCCTTTCCCCTTTCTCCTGGGTGGCTCTATATTTCTTAATTTTTGTTTTAGCGAATTTCCCCCTATAGGGAAGTAGTTATTACCGTAGGCGGCATGGTAAGACTTAAGCACGGGACCACCGTAACTTTTCATTTTGATGTCCCCAGACCCCAAAAACACCGTTCGTTCATTTTCATTTGTAGATATATATATATATATATATATATATATATATATATATATACCTGTTCGTAGGCGCGATAACTTTTGTAAAAAAGGACCGATCGCGATGAAATTTGGTATATACGTCTAGAGTGACATTTATTACTTCGAGTTCAAAAACCAGTGTGATAAGTTAACTCTAAGGAGGATTTTTAGACAAAATAAAATTTATTTTTAGGATTTAATATCTTTATATTAATTTTTTGTAAATTTAAGTGTCAAAATTGAATTCAGCTTAAACAGGGTTCCCACTCAACCGTGAAACCTTAAAAACCGTGGATAAGCCGTGAATTTGGCAAACTATGAAAAAACCTGGAAAGAGCCGTGAATTTCGTCCTCAGACCTTTAAAATCAGCCAATTTTAAAATAGCCAATATTTTTATTAAATTATAGAGAAATATTTGTATCAATTTATTAGAGACATTAAAAATGATTCACAGTCCCAAGATGAAGACAGCAATTGTGTACTTTAAGACGTAGATTGTACGTACAGGGCTAGATGGTAGGGCCTGCTAAACTGAGATTGAGGATTAAGATGCCACTGTGGCTGTGGAAGGAGGAGTGGAGACTGGGGAGGTAATGGCGGAACCCGATCGGTTGCCTTGGAGGGGGGAGGGAAGGATGGAAAGGTGAAGAGAGAGAAGACTAGATAGCTGAAGACGCACGCTCATTGTTTTACGTTTGCGCGGCAAATAAATACGTGAATTTCTTTCTTCCTTAATTAATTTGTTTTCTTATTCTTTACATTCCTTCTATTGTACGATTCATCGGTTTTCAACTACCGATTAATGCATCGATGTCTCCGCTGCTTGTTTCTAATCATTTTCTGTTTTTTGTATCATCGTTCAAGATGTTTGTGACAATAAATAATCTCTAAAAAAATGACGCCAGAACGAACGTCTTTGTTGCGTATTTTGTTTTATATATGCGAAAATCCAAATGACTTGTCCTACAACAACATATGACGGCTAATATTTTTTTCTAATTTTTAGTATAAATCGATGGAGACAAAAATGAAATTTTTATCTCTTGTCGTTCAAGAGAAATTCTATGATCAAACTATAGACTGGTGTATATTTTGTCGTTCTGCAAGGTCAACTAAATATAGCAGAAACTCCGAATTCCATCTAATTGGAGATAATATTTTTTCACCTGTCAACGGCCTTTCCTTATCACTCAGGATTATTGTTTGTGTACGTTTTTCGTGGGAAGGACACGCTCTTCCGGTTTAATGTGACCAAAAATAAATCACAAAAATTATCTTCTCGATAAGACTTCTCGTATCATAAGCTCGGCTAGAAATTCAACCTTATTCAAAGCTGTTTAGTGATTGTACGACTATTTCATTGCGTCAAAAGGAGCAACGGTCCTTTTAAGTTGTTATACGAGGATGCGATATTAAGCAGTAAGCGTAGGATAATTTTGAGTCGGCAAGGGGACGGTTGGTTGTCTGACTGAGACCATTGACTTTGAGACGTATAGTGAAGATCGCTTCAAAGTTTGACATCGCGATCGCGACCATCCTTGTTCGTCTCGTTATAATATTGCGTGGACGCCGTAAGTCAGAAGCTTGGCGCGAATCATTTATTGTTGAACATTTTTAAAGTTTCGGGTTTCTTTCGGGTAGTGTGTCGGGTATCGTCAACCCGATTTCTTTCGGGTAGTAGGTATCCGCCCGACCCGACGTGTTATAAAAACCCGCCGAATTAAGCCTGAGACGTGTCGAACCCGCCCGACCACTCGGGTTCACGTAATTACCCGAAGCTACCCGAATTTTCGGGTACCCGCAGTCCTCTACTTATCACTCACTACCCATTGCACTGTTTGAATGACAACAAGGCCTTAACTTCGGCCGCTGGAAAACATGCCTGCAGGCGACCAACGTTGGGCCATTAACTAACATTTACGGACAGTAGAACAACGATTTATCCGGAGGCGTATTAACCAGGCGGCGCGCCTAACCGGTGTCCAAAACTGGCAAGAATTATTTTTAATCACGTTTTTACTTACTCTCAACTTTCGCAAAAAAACTATTTCACAAAAAAATGTAATAAGTGTGTTTAATAACTTGCAATTAATTTTTAAACAAACACAACATTATTTTAAAACGTGTTATATAGATCATATTTCGAGTTTTCGATGATTAGAGAGTTGATAATCACGAACTTCAACTCGGTCAAGACGCAATAAATGAACTATCGAATATTCATCGAAAGGTTGGCAACATACGCAAGCGCAGACTATCATATTGTCTTTCATTACACGGCTGTTTGTTGTCTTAAAACGCAGTGCGTCGTTGCTATGACGACACATGGTTGTCATGGGAACATACAGTGCGACAGTGCGCACTGGACTCTGCGCATTGTGTGGGCGGATAGAAAGCAGAAGACAGGAAGAAAGGAAGGAAGGAAGAGAGGATGGCGTTAAAAATTAAAAACATTTAAGTTGCGTGCGTGTTCCACAATCGCCAGTAGAATGTTTTCTGTTTTCTTAAGTAATCCATAATGTTAAAATCACATTGTATTTTGTGAAATAGTTGTAATTTATTTAATGGCATTGTATTTAAAATTATTTTTCCGTCATGTATAGTTTGTTTTACCTAAAATATTACACAGTTTAATTCTATTGGTACAGAAATTACTTCTCCGTTGTGCTGGCGCCGCCGCCGCCGGTGCTATGCGTCTGCCGAGTTTTCCCTCGCAACCCCCCCCCCCCCAACCTGTTATTCTCTGTGAATCTGTGCGGGCGGCAAAATGTTTTCCTATATTTAGACCGTAAATTTCGTAATTTTCGGACCTTAAAAACCTTGAAAGAGCCGTGAATTTTAAAATTCAGTTTGAGTGGGAACCCTGTTAAAAAAATAAACAATATAGCATTTTGAATGATTACATCAATCGGTTACTGAGATATTGGATCTACTAAATGCAGTACATTGTCCCCTGAAGGGATATAAACTATCCAAATTCTGGTATAAATACCTAAATTTTTCATTGAATTCCCCAAAAATGGGATTTAAAAAATTATTTTATAAACCATATGATTGAGTTTAATTTGATTTTATTCCTTGGATCTGAGTTGATTGATAACATGTTTGCTGACTTTTATGTACTATAACAAGTATACATTTATTAAAAATTATTAAAATATGAATTATTATTGAGAAATAAGAACATGAATGATAAAATTTACTTAAATTAAATTAATATATAAACAAAAAAATTAAATATTCAAAACAACAACTTCCCTAACTAATGTAGAATATGCCTACATATAAAAAAATAAATCCTTTAGAAATTAACTGAGTATGCAAGTTTGCTGCAACAAGCTTTTTTAATTTTTAAGATGAATCATATGTTTGGATTTAATTGGTTTAGTTTGATTTTAGATTATTGATTGTATGTTTGCTTACATTTTTATACTATAACAAGAATACAGTTTAAAAAAAAATTAGACTAATAATTATAAGAATAACAGAAAGCTAGAGCGGATACCGATATGATTCCCATGATCATTTCCCTTATATCTAAAGCTCTTGAATTGATGTGTAATATACTTTTTGCATTAACTACATAAAATGTTTGAAACAAGTTAAATAAGCTCCCATAGAAAAATTAATTCTTAAGAAATTCGCTGAGTACGCAGGTTTGCTGCGACGGGGGTATTGTTTTTGTTATGGACGGCCTGAGCCAACTTGTTTGACACGGACTGTACAGTGTATGTTGTGTGCCAGATCGTGAAGGAGCTGCTGGTGAAGGAGAGCGACGGCGGCGGGCAGCACATCGAGGGCGACTGGAGATTGACAATTAATCATATCCGCGGTCAATTTTCAACTGAACTCCATGACCGTTCAGCAACTGCTTTCCCTCCCTCTTCGTTGCTAGGGCCGCTGTTCTGGTGACCGGGAGGTGCCGCCCCTGTCACCAGAGCGCGAATTTCCTAGGCCGCATGCCTAGGAAAAACGTGATATTGAACGTGATATCAGCAATTTAGGCTGCCGTGAACGACCGCTTCTAGCTGAGCCGAGCTTCGTAAGTTTGCAATAATAGGAAGTGACCTTTGTTTAAGTGTTAGGTTGCAACACGTGCCGGTTCGATAGCCTCAACAATGTCGTGGTTTCTCTCAGGGCTCATCCAGATAATATTGGATTAATTTTTGGGAGATTGGATACCAAACATATGATTTGGTAAATCATTGATCATCACACAATTTGGCGATGATGAATCATCGTGATGTCCTTCACACTTACTTCAACAAAAAATGTATTAATTACTTGTTCTTTAAAATCGAGACCACCGGACCTCAGGTGGCATTAGATCTACAGGACGTATCAAATGTTGTGGCCTAGTCTGCTCTTGAGACTAATGTTAATTGCGCTAATGCGCTAATGTTTGCATTGCGCTTATGGACGGCTTTTTTTATTTAATCTCTTAGCCTTCCCCAAGCTCCAATCTTTCGACGCACTTTGGTTCTATTTCCTTGTCTTGTCCTTATCTTTCGTTTCCCCTTTCTCTTGGGTGGCTCTATATTTCTTGATCTATGTTTATCTTATGGACGGCCTGAGCCAACTTGTTTGACACGGACTATACAGTGTATGTTGTGTGCCAGATCGTGAAGGAGCTGCTGGTAAAGGAGAGCGACGGCGGCGGGCAGCACATCGAGGGCGACTGGTGCGGCGAGGACCAACTGCCCGAGGAGACCAGATGCAAGGTATCGTTGTCAAGTTGCGTCCTTAACTGTTTGTGTTAGATCATTTGTATAGGACTTTAAGTCATATTAGGATTATTTAAGAAGGATAGGAGGCTTACCTGAATGAAGTTTATTCAAGGTGATAGAGTACACTAATAATTGAAGCACAATTGGAATATTTCAGTGTTGCTGGCACCATTCTCAACCAGGAAGTAAATGAATCTTCCTGGTTTCATTTACTTTCTGGTTGAGAATGGTGCCAGTGGCACTGAAATATTCCAATTGTGCTTCAATTATTGGTGTACTCTATCACCTTGAATAAACTTCATTCAGATAAGCCTGCTACCCTTCTTAAATAATCCTCTTTGCTTGTTTTGTTGAATTTCAAACATTCTCGTAATTTTTGAGAAGAATAAGCAAATTTTAAATTCTTTACAGGAGTTTTATAAGAAAATACAAAATAAAAATGAAATTGGAATTCTTTATTTTTACTGGAAACATGTCAAAAAATTTAAAAAAATAAGGTTACATATCTTGTACTGTCGTCAATTCTTTTATAATCTTGAGTAGATTTACTCGAGTTTCGATACTATGGTATCATTATCAAAATCTTCACACAAGAATATATCCTCAAGTTGTCAATATTAAAAGCTTACACAAACAAATTTGAAATATTAAGTTTACAACACATACACTGACACATACGCATTGCCGGGCAGCACGGTGACGAGGCTTAACCTTTCTTTTTATTGATTGATTCAATTCTAGAAGCGAATAATGAACAAGTCAAAAAAATTAATTCCCATTCAGAAGTTTGGAGTAATTTCCCACAAAGGCCGAGCCTGAGTATGAGAAATGAGTTAATCCAGTTGAATTTTAGCACCTAACACTTTAAAACCTAGATTTTAATCCAGTTTGCACTTCAAACTGTAAAACATTTTATAAATATAGAAAAATCAATAAAATAGAGCTAACACAGAAACAAGAGCAGGTTGTACTAAAATAGAAATATTCCTACATACTGTACTATATACATTTAGTTCTGGAGTCTTGGAACTAAACATTCATGAAGAGGAGCCAAAACAAAATACGCAAACACCCACCCACACAGTCACTGATAAGGGTGAGTAATGAAAGTTATCCACAGATATTTAACCTTTTAGTAACGTTCCTTTCAGATCGAAGGACTGAAGACGATGGCGAGGTGGTTGCTGGGGTTGAAGAACGACAAGGTGTCGGCTCAGAAGACCTTCAGGATGTTGACGGCGTTCATGACCAACAAGGGAGACCTCCTGCAGTCCGGGAAACTAAGGTGAGTGTTGATTCAAAATTACAGTTAGAAATAGTTGGCGAGGACAAATACCACCGAAGGATGACTACTAGTCCCCCAAGTCCTCCTTTTGTTCTGGAGGTCCTCCAGTTTTTCCAGTTTATTAGAAAATACATTATGATTTAAAAATATTTCTAAATTGGACTTGCAAGATGTTACAAATGTACCAAGGTGAAATATGAATTTTGATGCCATGATATGCTGTTAACCCGCGAGAGCTTGCATAGATATAAAAATGAGCAGGTCGGTACTTTTTTGCGTAAAAATTGTATCTGTTGGGTTTTGGCAGTGTCAGCCGTAACTGTACCTCACACGTCTCATTCCAGGAACGTCGTGACCTTCTTTCCGCCTTCCCCAACCCCCTCCTGTAAGTCCTGTGGTAGCTTTTGTCGAGTACTGGTTGATTTGACACTGTGCGTCACGGACACTTCCACACATACTACTTCCAGTTATAAAGTAAAACTGTGTATTTTTATCACGTATTAACAAGTTTCTTTTCATATGTATTTACCATTTATAGATACATAAGTTCCGGAGTTATTACTGAATGATATAAGAAACAGTTTACACAAAACTAACACTACAATGTTTATGTTTATGTTAAAACTGTTCATTTGATGTTTTACTATCTTAAGCTTATTTAAAAGATCAGATATTCAAAATATTATAATGCTTTTACTATTTTATGAATTAAATTATAATTCTTTCTGAAATATGGCTGTTTACCACATCAGAATGACCATGTGCGTCTTTTCGCATTTTCAATTCAGTGCGACCTCTGCAAGGGTAACTTTACTATTTTTCAATAAATCCTCAGAGATATTTATCAGTAAATTGTGTTATGATAAGTTGCTATTTTTCTTTCATTTATTTACAGTGATTTTTTCCATGAACAACACAACATCAAGAAATGTCACCAGGTCCTCTAAATTTTCATAGGGTCCTAACAATCCTTTTTTTTCTGCATTTGCTGTGGTAGACACCTTGTGTGAGATATAAATAGGCGGTTTCTCGATTTTTAAAAATTGATTTCACTTCTTAATAGTCCAAAGTCCAAGACCATCATGTTATTTGCATTAAAATGATCGTCTAACATAGCTCGAACCACATTAAGTTACTGTACTGTAGCTGCTCCTCATGTTCCTGAGCATGAGCATGAGTGGCGGCCCTTATATGATGCCAAATATACCAGCCAAAGTAACAATAGTTGATTTTCCTTACCTGTATTGGGAACATTGTGCAGAAAAACTTTTAGCTTATATAAAGATACAAGGCCTAGAAATTATATTCTTGCTCTTTGAGATGTCATCAATCGTAATTTCTTTTCACGTTACATTGCAAGATACTTATTGAACAAATATTGGTCGTCACAAGAAACTTCTCAACAGCCTACTTTTAGAGTTATTAAAGTACTTTTTTGAGTTGTAGAATACTGAATGCCTGTGTCTTGAACAGTAAAGCGGAGATGTCGTGGCTGAGGCTGGCGGCAGGCTGTGCGATGTTGAAGATCTGTGAGCAGAAAGGCGTCGGCGACCAGTTCTCTCCGGAGCAGTTCTACGTCTTGTCACATCTCATGATTGTAAGTGGCCTAGTGTCTACATAGCAGATACTATATTCTATCACAAGTATTGTCTGGGTTTGCTAAAACATATTTTTAGCTTGATATATATATTTAAGGCCTTCCTTATACATAAATCTACTTATACTTCTACTTTTGATTACAAGTATGGTTTTCAGAACTCCAGCCCTGTGCTTCAGCTTTTCAATATATCAAAACTGCACCAGTGTTCTAACCTTTTTTCAAATTGCAGTTCTTAGTTTATTAAATTGCGAGTGAAAACTAAATAACACATTCCACAGATGTACCATGCTTAAGAAAGAGAATGGTGTTTTGTAGATTAAAGCACAGTAACAATCAAAATCACATTAAAGCATCAGTAAAACTAAAAATTGAAATGTTGATCAAACACAATTAGACACTTCTTCAAAGAATATTGCTTGACAAGTAAACACGACTGGTTTGTCTTGCAGGATGAAGTTTTGCAAGTGAGGGAAACGTTACTCACCAAGTTACACAAAGGCTTGGGAAGAGGCCTACCCAACAAGTGCCTGCCCCTGGACTTCATGGGCTTCTACGTCTTGTCCGGTTTCGAGCAGGACAAGCGGCTTAAATCGGTCGCAAGAAGTTACATGATCCTTGACATCAACAAGAGGAGAGAGTACGCAAAGACTCTGACTATGGGCTCTTCTGCTTGTAAGTCCCAAATTTTGTAGTTTAAATTTACTAAATTTTCAATTACCAATTTGGTAAATTTCACTCAATTGGTTGATTTTTAAGTTACTCTTATGAAATTAGCTATGTAATTTCTTAGAACTATTAAATTTCGCAATAAAGTTGCCCTTTTCATCATTTGTGTTTGTTGATAGACAATAGATAAATTCCTTAAACCGCACATAATAAAAAGTTGAAATAATAACTAATTTGGAAAAGGCTTTTTTAATCCAAACATGTTTTCCTGGTGTTTGCTAACCTTTCTGTACGTAATGACACTGGGGCCATTCATTTCTCAGTAGATATCTGTCCATCAGTCTCCCTGACTGGAATAGAATCAAAATTAGTAATGTATGAATTGTCTAAGCAACGACAAAAGTAAATGAATGGTATCAGCAATCTGACATATAGTTTCTCCCTCAAAGCAAGAAAATCTACGATAAATTAAATTTACAACCATCCCTCAAATACATATAAAATTGTATCAAAATCCGTTAATAATTAACGGAGATATCAGTTGTTGAATATTTTCCATAAGAATAACAGTTGACAACGCACTGCGTTTACTGCTAAATGAAAATATCAATTACCTCCGCTACCAGTTGATGTTGACTAATAATTCTGAATACTGGATTATTTATTTTTTCAAGCAAAATTTAATTGCTACAAGTATATTTTCTTCAGAAGTAAGATTTTGTGAAATTTGAAAAATATGAGTTTTTATCATTTAATCCCCCACAACTTTTGAACCTGAATTTTTACAGCCATGTTGTATAAGGTAATTTTAGAGACATGCGGGTGGTGTCATTTTGTTTGTCATCTAAAGCACTAAAAACCATGAAATTTCTATCAAAACCGTTAGGGCTGTTTTTGAGAAATTTGGATTTTTATATTTTTTATGGGGTTTTATTTATCCTTAAAAATAAAATATTAAAAAAATGTAAAACACCTGAAGATATCCCGGATTTGCCAAGTTTCATGATAATCGAACCACACACATCCACACATTCACACGGACAGAGAGACTCCACACCTAAAACCACTTTTTTGGAATTAGGGAGCACTAAACCAAATATTTCCACTAACAGCTCAAATTCTAAAATTTTTATGAAAACAATACTTTCTCCATATTCGTATACCCATTTACTTTCTCCCCTCTTTACATCGTTGTATAGGGAGGAAAAAGTAAATGTGCTGTGAGACTGTCACTAGAACCTATTGAATATATATAGAGATTTATGTTCCTAGTAAATAAATGAACAGTTGAATTTCATCTGTAGGAAGCTTAAATGCTACATTTTACCGTTTGTATGACATTTTGCAGTAAGGTTCAAGATTTGTTCACAGGCAGTACAGACAAGGCGATGAGCCAACTGCCCCACATCCTGCCTCACTACATGCTGGTTTTCGCACTGCCCGTGCTGGTGCACTGTCCACTGTACTCGTCGCACTGTTCACAGGCAGTATAGACAAGGCGATGAGCCAACTGCCCCACATCCTGCCTGACTACATGCTGGTGTTCGCACTGCCCGTGCTGGTCCACTGTCCACTGTACTCGTCACTGTTCACAGGCAGTATAGACAAGGCGATGAGCCAACTGCCCCACATCCTGCCTGACTACATGCTGGTGTTCGCACTGCCCGTGCTGGTCCACTGTCCACTGTACTCGTCACTGTTCACAGGCAGTATAGACAAGGCGATGAGCCAACTGCCCCACATCCTGCCTGACTACATGCTGGTGTTCGCACTGCCCGTGCTGGTCCACTGTCCACTGTACTCGTCACTGTTCACAGGCAGTATAGACAAGGCGATGAGCCAACTGCCCCACATCCTGCCTAACTACATGCTGGTGTTCGCACTACCCGTGCTGGTCCACTGTCCACTGTACTCGTCACTGTTCACAGGCAGTATAGACAAGGCGATGAGCCAACTGCCCCACATCCTGCCTGACTACATGCTGGTGTTCGCACTGCCCGTGCTGGTCCACTGTCCACTGTACTCGTCGCACTGTTCACAGGCAGTATAGACAAGGCAATGAGCCAGCTGCCCCACATCCTGCCTGACTACATGCTGGTGTTCGCACTGCCCGTGCTGGTCCACTGTCCACTGTACACGTCACACGAGGATGTGGAGGAACTGACCAGGTTGCGCTCGTGCCTCTGGTTCATCCTGGAGCCGCTGATATTGAAGAACGACTCCTACTGCTACGGCTTCTACAAGGAACTCATTGACAAGATGAAGAACCACAACGATGCCGTGCGGCCGGACGATAACAACGTCAATTTCGTGAGTGTTTGACGGTCGGAGTTGTTGTGTGTAAAGCAACAGAATATTTTGTTATTAAGAGGGACTAGCTCAGATGAGAATAAACTTTGTGAAGTATGACTCACGTGCAGAGATTTTTCTTCAGTCAGCTTGCATTCTCGGCCTTTGATACCGTTTTAAAATCAATTTGGAATTTAATTGAATCAGGGAAAAAATATTAAACTAATTTCTGTATAAACATTTTAAATAAAATCTATAGTCAGTTGTCAGAAATTTGTGTGTGTATTTTCTGATGTGTAGTTGTAGTAGTAGTGTTGGGGGAAATCTCAGGCATTTAAACGTTTTCCATACAACTGATAGCCTAGGCACTGAGAATGGACTATTTTGTCAATGAAAGTATTTGTACAGTTACATTTTGTGTTTAGTCTTTGTGAACTTACTAATAGATTACACTGTCTACATGTTGTAAAAAACCTATGGATATATTTTTTAAAATTGAAAAATAGGTGTCCTGTATAATTGTTTGGTGTTTCAACATTCAAATTTATAAGTTTAATCCTCCTTTTTCATATAATGTTTATTTCAATGAATTTAAAATTGAAGTCTTGTATTCAAGTTTGTTCATAATGTGTTTGGAAATGTTTTATAGCTTTCCATTCTGTATCTTTGGAAAACTACACTAATTATTGTGGTGGTTTCAGAAACTGTGGGCCTTGTGTGATCTCGCTATGGACATTCTGCATCAGAAAACGGTGAATTTTGAGTTCAAAGATTTCCCTGCTGAAGCAAGGATATCTCCAATGTATTTCAAGAGGAACGAAGATCCAAACTTTGTGAACAACAAACTTTACATCCCTCCAGAACTTCAGGTACGAAGTTGCTCAGTTTGATGTCATACCATTGCAAGCATCATTATTAAACTTACTTTCCCTCTCCTCTAACCCCCTTGCCTAGTCATGTTGTCAAAACAAGCACTACGACAGTCGGCGGCAGCTGCAGTGTAACCGCGATCGTGATCGTGATCGTGATACAGGCTGACCAAGCAATGGAACAAAAACAAATACTGCTGTTAGAGAAATTACCCGACTCTCGGGTATTTCCAAGACCGTGTGGGGACATCGTAATACTTTCAATAAGTAGTTTATTCCAGCAGAGACGGGTATTTTTGCTGGTAAACAAGGTCTACAAGTGGTAACACTGTTTTGTGATGCTCAGCTGTCGAGCTGTCTGCCATCGTCGTAAGCTCAGCACTGCGCAGTAATTAGTGTTTGTTTCTTTTGACTGTGCGAATGCAATTAATTGAATGTTTTCTTTTGGACTAATTGAATGTCAAATAATTAAGATGTTTTAAGACTACAACGAAGAGATCGTAGACGATTCGGGCTCAAGTAGCCAAAGCTTTGTTGCTTTGTTGAAACAGATACGAATGACGATATGACGACAAATACGAATGACGATATATGACGACAGATACGAATGATGACACCGGTAGGGATACTTTAATTGTATCCGACAAGAGTTACTTAGGCTAATTGTTATAATTATTAGATGATACTTTTTAACTTATAACAGAAATTTAATAAAATTTTGGTGAATAATTTGGTTCCCCTAAGCAAATGCCCATAAGGGGTCACCTTGGATTAAAACAAAAAAAAACTAAATTATTAAAATTTATTAATGATCAGTATTGCTCATTTATTTGTTTGTTTATACTTCCAAATTCCTGATTATAATGAATGGGTCAGTACCTAGGCCTGTTAAAAATGCTTTGGTTCAGACTCATTCAATCTTTGTGTGGAATTTTTCTAATTTAATGCTCTTTAAGGTTATTGACCCATTACAGTAATGCAAGCTGTAAATAACTCTTAACAGCAAATAACGCCGCACTGCATCGAATCGAATCGCATCGATTCGAATCAAAATTCTATGAATGCATCGATTCGAATCGAAATTCTATGAATCGCATCGATTCCAATCAAAATTCTATGAATCGCATCGACGCATCGAATCGAAAAAAATTTGCTGCATCGCACACCCCTACTTGCGATAATATAAAATGTTGATTTCATTCACTTTTAAAATGAAGGAGTTAGCTACCTGTGCAAATGGAATTTTGGGTCTGATTGAAGTTGATCTTCCAGAAGGTTGCAATAAACATGATTACTTTTTTACCATAATTTTCTAACGTTTTAAGGGTTCACTAGCTTCAGCCTTTTTCAATCGATGTTTTTGTAAAAGATTTAAAGGAAAAGCCCTTAACATTTCATTAAAATTACTGAATATGCATTAGAAGTGTTAAATTTTGATTTGGATTTTTGAGGACATTCGCCATGACTGATTAGTAAAAAACAGTAATGGTAAATGTCCGCAAAAATCCAAATAAAAATATAAAATCACCATCACCAAAAATGAATTTCAAACAAAGCAGTGTTAGGTAAATAAAAAACCAGCACTAATGGGACATCCCATGAGACTTGTCCTATGATATTTATGAAACACCCAGGTTATGTAATGATAACAACCAGGTTCTCATAAGTATGTAATTAATAATTAATAAATTAAGTTACTTAGAGTTTTTACACTTAATAACTAAGTTTAATCTTGGATTACGATGTGTTCAGCTGAGCGGGAACGGCAGGAAGGGGTTGACCAACACGACGATCCACACAGTGCCGGCCGAGCGACCCGTGAGACGGACCCGCGGCCGCAAACCCCCGCCCGAGCCCTCGGACGCCAATCAGACCGACGTCAAGGTAAGTGGCGCGTTCACAGTGGACATCGGTAATGCTAAATTTTTTTTATAGGTGGGATTAGGTAGTCTGGGCTTCCCCACCCCACAGAAAAATCCTGTGCCATTATTTTGTCTTTTTTTGCGGCTTCCAGAAAGGAAAGGAAGCTTCCCTTGTATCATTCCTTAGGCTCACAGCCTTTAGTAGATCAATACAAGGGAAGTAAAAGAATTAAAGGATAAAGGAATAGGTAGGTGGAATTGGTTCGGCCAAGCTTCGACTGGGTGGACAAAGGTATACCTTTGTCCAATGGATGCTTGGAACAGGGCCTCAAGGGATCAGGTGGCCCTCATATTGGTCACCAGTACACCCCCGTCCACCCTGCCATCAAGCCCAGCCTCCCCTGGTAGGGAACTGAAGTTGTTCACTGAAAGACAGCAGCTACAACACTGCAATCGTGACAACTTCCGTTACCTAAAGTAGCATTGGTAACCTAAACTAGGTAGTGTTGGTACCTAAACTAGCAAAAGCCAATTAGGATCCCACTGAGGGATGCTAAAATTGGTTCAACTATTAGTATTCTAATCTTGTTTTCTTCAATGTAAGTGATCTCTTTTTCATCAATATCAAGGACATAAATACAATCACTCGACACCAACCATACCCTAGTCTGGACCTTTAGGAGTTTTTTAAAAATATAATCAGTATCACTAACACATGCCTCCAAGTTGTCCTTTTTAGTAGGAAAAGTCCTACTTGTAATAAATTCGTCTACTTTTCTACCAATAAACTTGCTAATATTTACAATGCCCTTTTTTCATTTTAAACAAATATACATTTCACTATGGGTTGTTAGTTAAAACTATGAATACTGAAACATTGTTTAGATTTATGTAACTTATATATAAGGTTTGTTTTTTTCAAGTATTTGGCTATTTTTTGCAAGTTTGAGCACCATTCACGTGTTGTTTTCACTATTAAAGCATGCAAAATATAAAAATAAAACCCCAAGTCTCTTTCTTTCATACTATAGGTTCCTTAGGCTGTAAGTTAACATAGTGAAGCGGTGAGTTTAGATGCACCGTTTTTGATAATGCATGTAGCCCAATGAGCTAACGCGTACAATTGTGCTGTGCTTTAACTCATTGAGCTACATGCATTATCAAAAACATCTCAGCTAAATTCGCCGCTCCACTATGTTTTTACTCCTTTACTGCCATTCATTTTATCTCAATATAGTAACTTAAAATATCTTAAAATATATTGTCAGTCTTATTCAGGGGTTAATTTCAGCCAGAGCACACCGGAGCACAGCTCCGGTACTTTTTAGGAAACCGGAGCGCGGTTTCTCAACTCACCGGTACGGCTCCGGACTCTTTTTCTGGCCACGTAATTTAATACTTATTGTTTAAAAAGCGATTTTATAAAAGTGTACAACTCTTTCTAATTTGGGAATCCTCTAAGTTAATTTAACAACTTTTTGTTTCTTTACATTGTTTCACGCAAGGTAATAGATGGTAGTTTTATAACCTCCATTCAGGATACTGATCACTTGATAAACTCGAGATCGGCTTTAGCAAGTGATGGTGGAAGTTTGCTAACTTCAATCAAGGGCAAATCCAATCCAGGCCCGTGTACTGGGTGCCCGTTCAGTACGAGCGTGTACTGGGTGCGTTCGGCATTAGCTTACTCATTTCTACATCGATCTTATAAGGCCTCTTGCGGCAAATTGTTCGTCAAATGTTTGGACAAATCAGGTGCGCCCTTGTTCGACAATAGTAAATTCCCACCATGAGTCGTGAGTGGCACTAAACACACGTAGCGCTGAAGATCACAACCTTCACGACCACTATGGCACACGTACACTCTAGCCGTGGCAGGGCAAACCTAGCTAGCGCGAAAGTGAGCACGGCCTAATTGTTAACTGTGGTCATAAACGTTAAAAAGGCATCAAATTTAATCGCAATTAAAAAAAAATTCTGGGGGAGGGCCCCTGGACCCCCCCCTCCTGCTGGGGGGTTTTCCATACCCTCCCGGCGGCCACTCGTTGTACCATAGCTCTGGTACTTTTTTCTTTACAAATTAAGCCCTGGTCTTATTGATAGTCGGGGCTTCATATATTCAATATTGGATTTTTCAACTTAAACATTTTTGTACAAAGATTTTTTTAAAATATGATAATTTCAGTGTTTAGTTGTATGCGGTAAATTCAGACTAAAAAATTAGAGATTTTCATTACCACCCTATGGGTTGATTCTGGACCTACCTGTCCTTTGGGCTCTTCATTGATTCAGAGAAAAGAATCATCTAGGTTGTGATCTCAACCGTTCTAGGTTCCAAATCACATTAAAATATGTAGCCAATGCATGATGAGAAGGTAATTAGGTAAAGGTGCTATTTTGTAAGAACGTAGTATCTTTTCCCATCTGGGTTGCTATTAAGTTATCTAAACTTCCAAGTTATCAAGTTTTGAATTTGCACGTCCTAACTGTAGAGATTTAAATGCATTGAAAATATTAATTTCAATTTTCTTTCCTGCCTTTTTATTTTGTTTAGTTTACTTTACTTTTTTTTTTAAATAGATCAATTCTTTGCCTGTGTAGAGTGTCCGTAAGATGCTCAGAAAGATTGTTAATATTTACTTTCATTTCTCATAGGGATTAGATTCTTTTTGCCTTCATTCACCCATTTATTATTTTTATCTTGAATCAAATGATCATGATTAACCCATTACAAGGAAAGTAATTTGTAGAGTGCACGGATGAAAAATTAAGATAATTTGTTTGTTTTACAAGCTGCTTAAAGAAGAGGAGGAAGTTGTTGCTACCTTAAGCCAACCTATTGATGCTTTGGTAGGTGTAAAAAATTCCTTATTTGAAGAAACTCAAAATAAGCATGTTTGTGTTTTGGGAAGTGTTTTATTGGTCTACTTAGGAATTGGAGCTTGAATAATCCATAAGCTTAATTTTCTGTTGTAAGCGAAGGTGGTACCTTTGAAGGTGTTAGGTTACTTTAGAAATCATATTGCAGTAATTTCAAAAGATAGTATGATAGGAACAGGGTCATTTTAAACTCTTGTACAAAATTTTATTCAATTCATAAATTCTTGCTAAACTGAGATATAACCTTAACTTTGAGTTAAAAAAAGTAAATTATGTAACTTTCTTTTATTTATTAGTTCTTTTTTTTATTATTTATTAGTTATTCTTAGTAACTTTAGATGGTAGATTAAATCTGTAATTTACATTTTTGCTTTGGTGAATAGTTAACTTGTCGGGTGCTTTGTTTTGCGCATTGTGCTGAGTTGGGGATCTGTATCATTCCGCTTGCTGCCATCACTTTTTATTTTATTGAGCAATAATACACAATACACACATGCATTTTTCAATGTAATATTGCAACTAAATTTTGAAATGAATTGTTGTGGAATCAAGAATCTAGACAATTTGTTTATTATGTGGTTTTATATACAGTGGAAACCTTTATTGTGACATTGATTGTGTCAAGGATGGATACAGTGACATTGACTCATCTTTGTCCGAGCAAGAATGAATAGTTGGGACTTTTAGAACAATAATTAAAAGAGCAAAAATATATTTTGTGTTTGTTGCTGGACAGCAATTATGTAATAGATAGTGCCTTTACAATCTAATTTATATTTTCAAGAAAAAATAACATGTACAGAAATACTACAAGTGCTGCATTCAAAGGAATGCAGAACCCAAGAAAATCCAGGCAGTGAATTTATGTATGAGTTGAAAAAACCAAGCATATGTCATGCAGATGTCTGATAGCACACCAATTGTAATTTTGTTATCAAAACATCAACCAGGAAAGTGGACTCAGTGACAACATCCTCTTCAGCCTCCTGGTTTCGAACCATCCAATTTGGTAGATTGTGAAGGGAAAACTGTTCCATTTGGTTTATGCTTTAGATTTGAATCATCTTCTTTGTATGAAGTACTTGATTTCCTTTGAAGGATTTGTTGATAAAATAATAATCACTGTTTCAGCCTGCCTCCGCGTCTGACTCAAGAATACACTTGCCTGGTATGGAAGTTGATGTAAGTACATTAAAATTTTCAAAATACTCTTTATCCATTATATGAAATTTCTTGCTTCATCCTACAATACATTTCACTTTCTTCTTAATCAAACTTTAGTTTGTGTTATGCGAGGTACAGTCAAAAAGTTCCCGGAATGAATTTTTGTAGACATATAGCGCGATCGCCAGCGGTAAATTTGTCTTGCAGTAGTTGGTACGACTCCTTGGGAGGGCATATCGGTAGTGGTGGCATAGCTGACTTGCCGTAGTGCAGCATTGGAAAGCGCTTTTCGTGTACATGCAAGTCCACGTTGTCGGATTTTTGAAAAATGGCATTTCATAAACAGCACACGAACATTGTTTTTGTTTTACTTTAAAAATCACCCAGTGAGACTCTTGAGTTGTTAATTCAAGCTTATGAAGAAGAGGCGATGAAGAAATCCCCCAATATCAGCATCACCCAGTGCGCTGTTCATGAAATGTCATTATTCAAAAATCCGACAACGTAGACTTACAGCCACACGAAAAGCACTTTCCAGTGCTGCACTACGGCAAATCAGCTATGCCACCACTACCGATATGCCCTCCCAAGGAGTCGTACCAACTACTGCAAGACAAATTTACTGCTGGCAATCGCGCTTTATGTCTACAAAAATTCATTCTGGGAACTTTTTGACTGTACCTCGTAAATTTATAATCAGAATTTTTAAGATTTGAAAAGTTGAAAGATATTGAGTTCTCTACCTTATAGGTACTATAAATCATAAAAAAAATTTATTTGGGAATGAGTTAGCAAAGAATTAATGTTCAGTTATGCGATCAGCACCTGTTTTATTAAAGGATACAATTTTGAGTCATTAAGCTACAGTTCCACCAGGTTAAGTTAATTTTATACATACATTTCTTTACTAGTTCTTTAAGTCCACAGGGTTTTACCAGTCCTCCAAATCCTCCTTTTGTCCTGAAGGTCCTCCAATTTATTAAAAAATATTTTTATTAGACTTTTTGGAAGTTACAATGCATTGCTGTAAAACACAAATTTTGGTGCCATTATATGTAGTTAACTTTACTAGTTTTTGAGAAATCTGGAGAGGTATTTTAATCAGATTATGTCTGAATTGCTTTGGTTTATTGTTATACAATGATATTTTCAATGAACAACACCATGCCAAGAAACATTGCCGTGTCCTCCAAGGCCCTCCAAATGAGAAGCTCATTTCCAAAAGGTACTAAACGCAATTTTTTCACATATAGAGATATTTATATCACTATGTTCGTCACATTCACCTGTACACGATTCTGCAGTTTAAAAAATTCCAAAAAATACTATATCCCATGAAACAGCGAAGCAAATATTTCGTTTATTTCCAAAACGTACTAATTCCATAGCAGTTTACTTCCAAAAAGTACTAAAATATATGATTTCCAAAAAGTGCTAAATCCCATACTAGCTTTCGTAAGCCTTAAATATTATTTCCAAAACATACTATTTATTCAATGTAATATTGGCATGGAAAACAATGTTGTTGCAGTGAATAATCATTAATATTAAAAATTGGTTTCAATAATTTTTATTTAAAGATTGGTAGGCCTGCTTCCAGCTGGATAAAAACAAACATTTTGTTTGTTATTTTAAACCAACAAAATTGTTAATGCTTTAAACCAAAGTTGGTATTAAACCATTTTTGCTCTATTAAATTTAATTATTTTTTTCTTTTGAAGAAGAACGCCAATCTTTTGAAGACGAAGGCATTGTTATTTTTAACGAAGAACTTTAGTAAAATAGCTAACTGACAGGCCAACAAAAGTTGTGAATAATACAAATAATTGTTTGTATGAACTGAGTGTTTTGTTCCAAAAAATCCTAATTCCACCTTGTTTGTTTCCAAAAAGTACTAAGTACCCAATTTATTTCCAAAAAGTACTATGTCAATTTTTGATTTTTAAGAAAAGAATTATAATGAAAAATATAATGATTTATGAAATATGAAAGAATTCAAGAAATCAATGCCTTTAAAATGACACATAAACCAAAAAGTTTTCATTAAAAATAAACTTTCAATAGTTTTTCTTATTTCCTGTAAAATTTCGATGAATGGAGTTATTACTTTTTGGAAATGAGCTTCTAAAATTTCCTTCCTCCAGCCTTTGACCAAGTAGACACCCTGTTCAAAAATAGCGGCAAAATATGGCCCTAGACGGCTCTCTGACTGATCTATACCAGTACAGAGGTTGTCATAGTAATTAGAAGCTGCCATTGAACTGGAAAGTCGATCGTTTTTCTGGATTGACCAGCTTCCTGTCCCCTTTGCAGCTTGTTAAGCTTGTTGTCTTTGTCTCTCTGGGAACTTCGATTCCCAGCTGAGCTTTGATACTCACTTAGGTCTGGGCCCTCGAGGTTGTTAAGAATCGTCCTGGCTTGTCCATCAGGGAGGGAATGAGGGACCCTTACCTTACAATCTCCGTAGCATTGACTAGTCTGGAGGGTAAACCGACCAGCACCACCTGGGGGGACTTCAAAACACGAGAGCTCCCAGGTGGAGGTCCTTGTCTGGGAATGCTTGGGAGGACTCGGATTAAGAGTTTGAGTCACCCCTGGACGAGCTAGGATAGGTTGGAAATGTATCTCCATTCCTTTACTGGTGAGTACTGGTGAGGCTGACTCACCATAGACCTTTCCCATCCTGACGATCCCTTCCATCCGTAAGCTGCTCAATATCCATAGGGAGATGTGCTTAGGGTATGTTTATATTGAAGCTGCGACAAACGATTTCTGCAAAGATGAGAGCAACGATGCGAGTGGGGATTAGCCTTTTGCTTTGGTCGGGTGTTTATATCAGAGCTGCGTCAGTCGCGCTCAAGGTGAAGATGAGTGATTCCGAAGAATATGATTTAGGGTTAACATCAAGTGCTGTATAGTATTATTTATTAGAATCTAGAGTGTCTGTATTGTGCACATCCTATCAATAAGGAAAGGAATGCATCTACGGAATACTATCACCTGTATCTCGATTTGAGACAGCATCTCAAAAAATTTGCTGACTATATGAGAATAGAAATAAAAAACGTTTGACTATTTATTGTCGAGAATTTTCAAACACTTGCAGAAGAACGGAAATAATTGCCATACGAGACCTATTTTTGAGAAGAAAAATCCCTATCTTTGGACCCTCTAAAGATGGACCCTCGATACTAGCGGATTGGAATCAAGAGTGAGTTACAGCACAGCTCCAACGCAAACAGACCCATTACAAAGCACGCTTGTATTTTCTATTCGTTGATAGGATCACAGCTTGTATCGCTAATTGCAGCTCCAACATAAATGTACCCTAACCGGCAATGCTGGGGCTTTCATTCCTCCAAAGTCTAAGTGATTAATCTTTGGTTTGTCGGTGGTTTGCAGTCGGACGAGCAGGAGGACGCAGAGCCGCAGCCGAAGCGCGGCCGCCTCGCCGCCAAACAGGAGCGGGCCGAGTGATCCCCGCGCGACGCCCGCGGCTCCTCGGGAAATGGACTTTCGCCAAAGAAACAATCAGGGGGGAGTGTGTGAAAATTGTGATTCGGTCAAGATTTTTATAGCGAATCGTTCACAGTATAGTTTTAGAAAAGGTAACGACTGTTTTAATATTTGACAGCTTTGAGTTTTAGAACCTCGGGTAAACTGATGTGGCACTTTTGTTTTCTTTTCAGATTGTAAGCACTTTTTGGTCGCCGTTTTTAATTTTAAAAGTTATATAAATGAACGAATAGAAATCTCAGTTTGACACTCAATATTCTGAGCTTGCATTGTGCTATAAAAATGAATGACAGGTCTATTAATTATTTACATCTCTTTTCAAAGAACTAAACATATTTCACATCATTGTTTCTTCTGCTGGCTGAATTGCCTGATATTTAGATTCACCTTCACTGTAACTGATGCAAAGAATGGAGAAGTAATTGAATTACAGCTGTAAGGACATTTTGTACAAATTGGCTCAGAGCCATTTGGAATTATTTGGTGTAATAATTAACTCCATCATAATTTTGTAATACATAATACTTTTTTACACACCCATTTTCCTTGGTGAGTTTTTTCACATTAATCCTGTAATGTTGCTAATTATTAAACTCCTGTTAGAATTGAAATACTGCTCAAGTACCTGACAACTCTACTGATTCAATAGTCAATAAAAAGTATCAACCAATCTTGTCCATAAATTTAATTGTTTCAATATATTCTCTCGTTAAATTAAAATTTGTTACCCTCTGATCATGATTTGAACTCCTTAATATGCTAACTGCCACGTCGGTCCAATCGGGTCGGCATAAGGCTGGATTGGGTTACATATTACACTGATCGGACCTCAATTGAAACCTCGGAAATGAAATTTTGCTGCATTTGCATTTTTTTTTTGCATTTGTCGAGTGTGATTTTACTATTTTGCCACTGACACTTGGCGGTGATCAAGCGTACTGCAACAATAGAGTATGTTTGGCAATATCCAGTGCTTGATTTGTAAAAATTGAGGTACCGGAACTGTAATTAGCCAACTTGTACACAACCCCCCCCCCCCTTCATCATTCTTCCCCTCAACAAAGTATTATTTGTCTACTTGAATAATTAGGTAGATTTAAAAAGTAACATTTTATCCAACTTAAATTAATCCAACGTAAATTAAAAACCAACAAAGCATTATTTTACTAAAAAATAAATTTTCTAAAGAATATACTAATAAATGTTCTTGATTTTTATGACACCTTGTGCGAGTATTCAGGTTTTTTTAGCGTTTTAAACATTTGGCTTAGCTCAGTTAGCTCAAGATATAATAAAAGAGCTCTAATTATTGGCCGAAACTCCGCGCGTAATTTCCGTACATTTTAAGTGATCGTTATTTTCGGTAAGATTAATCCGGTCGAGTACACGCGATCGTCTCTTCCGACAAATAGTCCGGCCGGTTACACATGATTCTTTCTAATAGCGAATTCTTCGGCCGAACATACGCGATCGTCTTTAGTGGCAAATTCTGCGGCCGACTGCACGCGATTGTCTTGTGCGGCAAATTCTCCGACCGATTACACGCGATTGTCTTGTGCGGCAAAGTGTCCGGCCGATTACACTAGATCCTGTGACGTGGTAAATTCTCCGTCGGATTATACGCGATTGTATTTTGCGGCAAATTATCCGTCCGATTACACGCGATCGTCTTTAGCACAAAATACTCCGACCAATTACACACGATCGACTCTTGTGGCAGAAAGAGGTCCCGGAACGCCGTTCCGCAGCGTTCCGCCGCAAATCAAGCACTGTATATATATATATGCGTTTGGCAATACCTCAGTCAGGTCCAAAATAAGCGTGGCAGCTAATGTATTAAGATTTGTTCTTCATCACTGGGTAATGAATGTTTTAACCTTTCGATGCCTATTATAGAACAGGCACAAAGTATTTTTTTCTTATGAGAGAAAAAAATTTCTTCAACTTGGTTTTGTTAAGGTTTAAGAACTTTTTTTGGCGTAATTAATATGTCTTAAGGCTTACATGTTTCCTGCTTCAAATCACAAATCGGGGTCGATTAATTCTTAAATCACTGTCACTGCCATCATACAGATTCGAAGTAGTATTATGATTTATTTCATTTATTTATTTAGCACTAACTGCGAAAGTTTTCTTGATTAAAAAACACCATTATATTCATGCAAAATATCATATAGTGATAATTTATATTAGATGATGAGAGTTGCTGGTTTCAATTTATATAAATTGTTGTATGAAATTTAATAACTAAATAATAAACCAATTTGCAACAATAATTTACAATTAAATTCCTTCAAAACATTTAAAGTTATTTATGTAACTTTTTGCATAGTTTTAACTTGAAATATTTCCTTGTCAGTACAACATAAAATATTGATCTCACCATCCTTAACAACCTACAGTTATTTTTATCAGGACAAATTCTAATGGGACGTGTTGTTTTTGTTTGGTAGGTTTAAGATTCATTTGTTCTTTATACACTTTGGTATTTTTCAAGGAGCCGCTTTCTTGAATCGCTATTTAAGGCTAGCAAGTTATGAATATAATTTATAGTCATGTATATTTTGATACTTTTTCTCATTTCTTTGTAACATATTTATTTAGTATTATGCTTATTTCTTAGGTATTTTTGTGATCGAAGATGACTGGTAATGTGTATATTTAGAAATTTAAGTTTGACTTAAGTTGTTTCCCTACACATCTTAAACTTGTTTTTTGTTATCTTTCATTGCTCTGCTCTGTTCCTTCTTAGTCTGTGAACCCCATTATTTTCTAAGAACTGCATAACATCAAATAATTGAATTGACCAAGTTTCACAATTCAGACATGTTTAAAAAGGCTTTTGTTTAAATGAAGTTGTTCAACTGATACACTTATTGTATAATTCTCATGAATTGTCAAAAGCAAATCCAATAAATATTTTTAATTTATTTGTTGTATCCTTCTTTCCCTTAGAAAACATCTCTGGGCCTCAATTCAAAATTATGTTGGTAAATCAATAATATTGTCTTTGTAATTTGTAAAACTAGCAATCACAAATATTTTCAAACTTAGTGCTACTTAGGTCCTTCTTACTAATAGTTTGTAACAAGTAGTTGTGAAATCCGTTTTGAAGCGAGGCCCTGATGAAGCAATATAATTAATGAATAGGCGTGATTTTTGTGATTCCTTTTTTATAGCCTGTGGGCACTGTAGAAAAAATTCAAAAACATGGATACAATTTTCTGGTAGATGTGTGCACAATGGCATTAAAATTTATATTAATCTTGAGACAAAGAGAAAAATTTATTTAAAATTACAAACAAATTATCATTGGATTTATGTGATGCCATGTTGTTAAAGAAAAACCGCATAATGTAAAAAAATGCGTTCTCTAAGTAAACCCAAATATTTTTCAGTTGGATTTCGAGCAGTAGGCAATCCTTTGAGATAGTTGACAGTGGCTGCACGAACACATGTTGCTCATTTCTGTTCTCATCCTTGAGCAATGCACCAGACTGGTGTTATTTTCATTGTTCGCCACTTGCAGCTAGAAAATAAGGTAGAACGAATGGAAGGCTAGCCCACAGGACTCCCGGCCACTTCCTTTAATCCAAAGTTACTTTGGCTGCTGACCCCATTCAAAGACAACTTTATGACTAAGGAATCAACAGCCATTTTCATGATAATAGAATACCAACCAGACGGGGGGTAGAATAACTGAGGGTTGCTGACAGTTCACAATCCTCATTAAACTTTCAGACTTAATTGGTTAGGACTATTCCGTGAACATAGTTATAGACTTTAATTCAGATTGTTCAAGTGGAGATATAACAGTAGATATCTTAATATTTTGTCAAGTACATGTGAGTTGTGTGATCTTACTTTACTACAAAACTTGCGACAAATAACGTGTCTTTCACGTCTCTGCCAGGGTACAGAAATTACTCCACCTAGCATTGACCAGATCTATCAATATATTGTGACTTCCATTACTTTATTTATTTTTTATTCATGTGAAAAGACAAACTTTTTTTAAGGTTTTAGGACCAAGGTTACTTTGTCCACACTCATCCAACGCAAGGTAACACCACAAGCGAATATGGAATGATGAATACAAATAAAACAAGATAGGTAGACTTTTTATATACAAATTTATTTAAAAAACAAATAAAACATGTACAAAGTTCTTAGATATAAGTTAACGGTATATAACGGTCAGATTGAGCATAATGATTGAATACATTTATTGTTAGCAGTTTGATTGAACTCCAAAATCAATAGTTTCCACTGCAAAACCATTTATCAGTAGTATTGATAGTTAATTATATAAATTTAATTTGAAAAACTTCATCATGTGATAGTGCTAGAAGATTTCAAAAGATCAAAGAGAGTTCAGGTTATGTTTAGCAACAATCCTTAAATGGATTTTCTGTTGGATTGACTTTCTTTCCGATTTTACATTATAATAGATTCGGTAAAACTTAGAATTTATTGAAGTTCATCAATCATCTTAGCCTCTGGATTGCTTGTATACAATTAACGTTATAAGGTCTTACCTAGCGATTCCAATATTGTGATCCAATGAAATCAAGGTTCATCATCAGTCAGGATCTAGGTCGACTAAATTAAAAGTCGTATCCACCTCCGTAGGGTTTCATCGAACACAAAATAAAATTGGCATTGAAGACTTTTATGAATACATTGGACATATATTTGAAAAATATTAGGGATAAAACCATGGTTAAAAAAACTGGGCTATCCTCACTTTCACTAGGGAAACGCGTTGCCAGCAACTGCAAAGACCTAGATCCCGACTGATGATGAACCTTCGTGTTTGAAATCGATTTCATTGGATCACAATATTAGGATTGCAAAGGTAGGACCTTGTAGGCCTAATATTAAATGTTATCGGTGCAAAAAAAAAATTGAAGAAAATAATGTTCGGTAGACTCTCTCTTCTTTGGCCACCTTGGGGAGGGGGCTTGGCTGGTTGAATCAACATACCAGTACCTTAAAACTTGTTAAATTGTGACCTATAAAATATTGTACAGAGGCAATGTGATGGAGATACACAGGTGGCTAGCAATTATACGGGCAAAATGAAAAGTTATAGAATATTAAATAGTGTGGATTATTTTAATAAATCATGCTTAGGGTCATGTTACAGGATCACAAGAATTAGGGTTCTCAAATAAAGGGCGTAGCCAATGGGGGGGGGGGGGGTTAGGGGGTGAGAACCTCCCCCCCCCCCCGAAATGTTAAATAAATAATAAATGAAATATAGTAGAAAAATAGTGTTGAAATAGTATAAAACGGGGGTGAAAACCCCCCCCAAAATAGTCGAAACCCCCTCCGAAATTGTAAAAAACCCCGTGGCCAAGTGTATAGGGGCCTAAAAAGGGGCAAAAATGTCAAAAAAGCGGGGGAAAACACACGTGTGAGTAAAAAAAAAGGGTCACCACTTTTGGCAGGCCGGGAATTCAGCCGGCGGTACTGACCAAACCCCTCCCCCCCGCGAAAAAATTTCCTGGCAACGGCTTTGTTTCAAATGTTCCTGTATTGTCACTGGCAGATGGCCGCAAGCTTTTGATGGTAATCAACAGTAGACAAACCAACAGATAAGTGGTGGAGTTTTTTTAATCTTCCCTGCGGTCTCTTAGTTATTCTCTCTTTATAATGACAGTTGATTTGACTTTACCCTTGAAATGACAAATTAAAGGAGTGTGTCTACTCTATACAAAAATATCACTTTTGTTGAAAATATTTGGAAATAGTGTTATATTGGGAAACAAGCATCTCCCTTAATCCTATCACACACAAACACAAGAAACAGCTGTGAATAATAATCCTTGAGCACATTATTATTTCCAAAGTCTACATCTGTTTTTCTCTTAAAAATAAAAACAAAATAAAGCATCTTTGTACTAAGGAGATCCTATAGATTGTGATGTAGGAACAAAACTCATGGCTACTTGGAAAATAATAAATGATTGTTGTACAGTTTTTGCATTAATCTCCGGCTATGCTACTAACCGTGTCATATGATATTGGTTAAAACAGCATTTGACAAGCTGCGGTGTTTTAGAAAATGTTTTCAGAAAAGTGCCCCTCTTCCCCCGCACCACACAATCAGCTATCTCAGTCATAGCTGGAGATATAATGCACAAATTAATATATAATAAATTAATATACTAATAGTATATTAGTATATTTTTCAAAATATTATTTAAAGAAAAAACTGAAAAATCAAAATTAATATGGACTGAAATATATTTAGTTGAGAAACATAATGAATTTTAGAACAATAACAATCAGGATTTTTAAGTGCAAAAGCATGCACTCTTTGAAAAAGACTTTAAAGAAGTTTTATATAAGAATAACCCCTTCCCAAATTAAAGACGGTAAAAAGTGAGAGCAAAAAAATTTCTAAGAAACTAAAATTTATACTGACCATGTTCTCACCCCTCTCAAGTTCAATGCATTAACCTCACAGAAACCATTTGACCATACAGTGGAACCTCTGTTAACCGTCATCCTTGGGACCGAGAGTGTGACTGTTAAGAGAATAGACGGATGAAAGAAATTTCATTACAAAACCTGAACTGCAAGTGTAGATTAAAGAGGTTTTGGAAGAAATTATACCCTCTTATCAGTGGATAATAATTATTAGTTATTAAATTATATACAAATGAGATTAAAACAGAACTGCTATACTGTAAATTTTACTTGTTCAATGTTTTTACGGCATCTATTACGACACGTTTAGTACAGTAGCAGAGACGAATAACAGATGGTGACGGTTAAAAGAGTGATGGTTAATCGAGGTTCTACTGGACTCATATCCTTGTTTAAGTGAATTTCCCTTTTATGAAAATACGGTAATAAGCTATTACAGATCTGTTCAGCTCAGAAGTCCTGTGGGATGCGCATGCGCAGTGAAGATTTCCCCTACCGCGAGTCTCAGTACTGTCAAATTTCGAAATAACTCATCTGTCAAAACATATGATTCTTTGTTTGCAACAATATTTGTAATGTTGACATAGGCCATGTGGTATTTTAAGTTGACTATACACAACCGATGAAAGAAAAACAGTGGTGGAGGTATCCTCCATCTCTCTCCCACTTCCACCCCTACAAGACTTCCTGGCTGAATAGATCTGTACCATAGGTCTGTGGTAAGATCCAAGTCTGGAGGACCGTTAAAACTTTTTTGTTACCTAGATGCCAAAACCACACTTTTCATTTATAAAAAAATGTCTTAAAATGACCACTCTCGTAAAAATGGTCTGAGCTTAATGAAATTTGACAGATGTGAAAAGAAGTAGTTTATTCTGAAGAGTTGAAAAACCAGCCTGATTGGGCTACCATGAAGGGTAATAGGGGGTTTCACCGCCCAAAAACGGTTTTTTTGGGATTTTTTTCCAGTAGTAAAATTGAATGATCTAGTTTTGGTCCCTAACCTTAAGAAAATGTTTACATATGTTAATAAAACTCGACATGTGACTTCTTTGACTTCAGATAGACTACTCATATGTTGGCATGAAACAACCCTATTCTTAAATACCTGTAGCAGCAAACACATTCCTCGTGTTGATCTTACGGATAATAAATCAAAGTGTCATATTCTACTTAAAATTATGTGTTTGAGTTCATTTATAGTATTTGAAATTTGCTCAGTGTTGAAGTCTACTGTGAGTGTTTTTAAGTTATCTTTCCACTTTATTATATCTTCCTGAAAGACCTCTCCAGAAACGAATTATGTGGTTAAAAATCGAAGATTGTCATTTCCGGATGATTGAAAGTATACTATTAGCTTTTTTTGGCCAAGATCGAGAGGAGAACCACTATCACTTGCAGTCGTGATTACACAGTTAACCTCCAATATTACACCTGGTTGTATGCTTTGTGGTCATCTCTTACAGCTGCGATTACGCTGGGTGAAAAATAATTACAAACCATTAGTGCTTTACAGTGATTCATATTTGTTTAATGATAAACTGTGTTTGGAATGGATAGATTTTTGGAACAGCAGGATTTAGAATAAAGGGGCGAATTTATAGGACACTATCGTCCAAAGTATATTAAGTAAGAATCTACTCTATATAAATCCTTCGAATTCCATTCCTCAACTTAGTGGAAAAAGGAGAGTTATACGCCTGAGTTAACAATGGCTTGAATACTTTAATTTACTTTCTGTAAACTTGTGTAGCAACAGTAAGATCGCATTTCAAGTGACCCAATGGTTTTTACAGCATTTCCAACCAAGGATCGTAAACACTTGAGGCCCATAAAGTAATCAGTAAGTTATGATCACTTTTCTTTTGGTATCAGCCAAGTTGGAACTTCAAATCACTACGAATACTATTCTACAACTTACCACTGGCAAACTCCTCTCCCGAAAGGCATCACTCCGACCCAACGGCAGCATCCCATTTTCTGTGATTATTAACGATTTTGAAAAAGCCATAAAATATGTAAATACATACTTTCAATAACGCATACACCTTGGTCAGTACAACTTATAAATTGATATTTAAAAACTTTATACTCAAAGAATGGTTCCATCAGAGCAAAGGAAAGAATACAGAATTGAAGTAAATGATTCAAATTCAGTAGAACATATGAATAAAACACACACAAAGATTATAGCCTAACAGTTTTCAAAGCGATTATGAATATCTAAATAGGAAAACACAGCAATCAGGACGCATGAAATCTCTTGATAAGGACACCACAAAGAAAAGTAACAACAGCCTAATTTTATGAGCAAAATAAACAACCACTATTAATACCAGACTCTTGACAACAACAAACACAACATATTGGTAGTTGTAAGACGTCAACATTTTAAAATGATATTAATATCATTAAACTGCTTTTCTTCCAAGCAATCAACTAAGTCCAAACCCAAGCGATTATACATACACCCTATGGTTACAAAGAATGAGAATGTACATTAACCATAGAATTCAATCCAAGAAATCCCTCCTCAACTAAATAATCAACAGTTTTAACGAATTTAAAAATAATATTCTATCAAGTATTTTATGCATTTTTGTGTTGTTGCAACCTTAAAAATGGATTGAGGGGATCAGGAATAACTGTGTTTAAACAAAATAAAATGATAAATCATATAAAAAAGCTGTGGGAATATTTTGAATATGACATTTGGAGCATGATAATGAATATGTTTAGGGCCTACCCCTATAGCATGATGTAGACCCCAAAGACAATATTTTTTCTCGATCAGAGCCTTCACAAACTAAATTACCTCAGTTGTTGTATAAATCAAGTCCATTGTGTTGTAAAAGTGGACCAGCTTGCTTAATTCCCTTCAATCCTTTACCATATCACTGATCAAGTTTTGACAACAGCCCTAATACATTTAAAAAAAGATCTAACTGATAAAGCAAAATTAATTTTGTCAATGGCACCACCATTCAAGTACTTAAAATGATAAATTAACACCTTCAAAAAAAAAAAAAAAAAAAAAACTAAGACCCATTCTTGGGCCACAGATCCACTTTTTAAAACTTCTAAAGCTATAAATCAAATTAATTTTTAATGACAATCTTCAAAAGCCCTTCCATAACTGAATCTCAAGTGAAAAAACAAAATTTGAATGCCATAAGACAAGTTGTATATATTTCTAAGTTGCATATTTGGTTCTCTGGGATGTTGGTTTTATGTTTTCTGTACAATTAAAAATTTGGAGTATTTGCCAAAGATTTCCATAACTTACAATATAAAAAAAACTATAAAATATATCAGAATTTCAATCACACAATTCCCTTGATATTCATAAGTAATACCTTCAAAATACCACTTTTTTGGTTATTTTCCAGCAAAAGATATAACTTTAAAACTGTAAGAAATTTAAAATGCGATGGGACAAACTTCCAAAAGGCAGCATGTACTGCGATTCTCTTGAAGGAAGAGATTTAGACACCATTTAAGTTAGTATTATTCATAAGATTTCCCAATGGAATGGAGATTCTAAATAAACGCTAACTGGAGTAATCACAGTTTTTCTACGAAGACATGATTGCTGGGAATGTCATTGCAAGCAAAGCTGTACCAGTAATTTGTTTTAACCGCGAAGGTCCATTAAATAATTAATTTAACCATGAAACGGGAGATGGGAGAATTATTTGTATTTATCATTCGTCAGCGACAGGCCATCTTCACTAAGGCCTAAAAAATTCCCAAATCTAAGTTTTACTTCCTTGCGGATAATCAACAAATTAAAAAAAGATTGAAAAAACAACAAACCATAACACCCATCCTAAAAGAAACGAGATCGTGATGAAACAATCTAAATTCTCCAGCTAATATCTTGTGGGATTTTGCTAACCATAATCGTTGGATTTCTCGGGGAACATGCCTGTGACTGGCAAACGGTGAGTGTATTTTCCCTTCCTCTACCACTTTATAGACAGTAGAGCCCCTCATATCCGGCCTCGGTTTTACCGGTCCTCAGTTTATTCGGCCGCTTCTCAGAAGCCTAAATGACGACATATTTCTCACACTTACAGACGCATATTCTACTTCTTGAATATCTCTCTTTTTTCGTTTTATTACCTCTCTATTTTTTTAAGGCTCCAGTATACTGCAAACAATCAGAATGATCTCGGCAGATGCGAACGTGTACTGATACGTTCAGCAAGACTCGTCTACATCACTCTCAAAGACTAAACGTGGCGAATGTTTTGGCACGTTTAGGATCCACCCTAATTCGACAATGCTGTAGTGAACTTGAGCCAATATTTTGTACTGCTATGTGTACACTTCTCAGATTGAACTACTGTTTGATATGTATCCAGTGTGGTTATTAATTAATTGCTTTGTTTTGTCAAGTCTCATTGTAGGCCTGTCAGGCATACAGATGAAAGCTATGACAGTAGCAAATACTACCGAAAAGGGAAATGATCTCATTGATTCAAAACCATGGGTGAAATGAGATCAATTAATGTTCCAAGTCATGTGTTGTGTTGGCTTTACTAAAATGTGTATTTTTGTAATCATCCAAAAAGGTGACTTAAAGCTCTACGCTGGACTTAATTCACTAGCTACGTCTTATTACTTAGGTATAAATTATCGTTTTTACGACAGGTTGGATTATCCGGCCAAAACATTGTCTGGCCTGGGCTCGGTCCCGTGGAAGCCGGATATGAGGGGTTCTACTGTACTTTCAATTCTACCGCACTAAACTGTACTTGGAGGAAATGTACAACCAAGTCCAGTTTTTCTTAACTAATGTCGAGGAACACTAAAAATCCAGAGAACAAAGGTCTAATCAAAGTCTAGGTACTTTCAAATTGCCTTCAACATGATTGAATATGAACGGCAATAACTAGTATATTTTTAAAAGCCCTTTTTTAAAGCAGAACTGAAGTTGCACAGTTCTGCACAATTGGATGTAAATTAAAAATACAGTACTGTACATGCATTGATTTGAATGAGAAAGTTTCTATTTGTAGGTGAATGTTTACTTATCACAACAAAATAAATCCATGCATATTAATAAGGAACTGTATTTGTATAGCTATCTGCAACTAAAGAGATGAAACACATGCAGTGTATTTTTCCTACAGAAGGAATTCTTCATCACAGTTTTTGTGCAATGTGATTAAATGATATTGTTGTTTACTCATTGGGCAAGATTTTTATTTATGGTGGCAAATTTAGGGGATCAGCAATATGATGCCGATATGTATCCCACATCATATGTTTATGATACAGACACACACACACACACAAAGCTGTGGTTATGTTTGAGATTAACTAAATATATGAAAATAAATTGAACAAATTTAAGACCATGATTTTTTATTAAAAAAAAAAAACTTGTCTTGATAATTAGGTAATTTGATTATGTGGGTAGGGAAAATCAGACTTTGCCATACTGTGTTGAGGGTCTGAGAATTTATCAGTGGTTCAATGAGAAAACCCAATTATTTATGTGAGGTCTGATATATAAATGACTAGGTTTGCATTTTAAGATGCCAAACGACGACTGGTTTAAC
Organism: Flexamia atlantica; assembly: GCA_035578135.1. Taxonomy (NCBI): domain Eukaryota; kingdom Metazoa; phylum Arthropoda; class Insecta; order Hemiptera; family Cicadellidae; genus Flexamia; species Flexamia atlantica. The sequence goes on along the minus strand of JAQJVK010000030.1, from coordinate 688,276 downwards.
ATCCTCTACAGAAGATTTCTTTATGGTTTGCATTTTTTAAAGTACAGGATATTTCAAATGCAAATAATAATAAACCCAAAATATGTAACAAATATTTTTAACAGCGTACAAAGAAATAAATGATAAAGAGAGGTGCTTTATTATAAAATAAGTAGTTTTTTTCATTTAAGATACTGACATTAATTAATTGGTTATTCCTTTTTTATATGAAAAAAAACAATAATTAAGATATTACATTATTCCCAATCAAATTTATTACGTTGCAACATAATGCAAGAAAAATATTATACATATGGCAATGTGAATAAAAATGTTCTAAACTACACATATATATAGCAGTGAAATGGGAAATTAAATAAGACAAAAGTGAAATAATGACTCCGTTGAGCATTCACCGCCAAAAATCTGAAAATAAAGAACACCGACAAATTACATTTTAGGCAAATTTTACTTTTAAAATCACTGACAATAATTAATTGATTATGCATGATTGGTTGCAACATCACAGAGTGTATATAAATGTGAACGCATAGTCGGAAAACAAAATATGTACACGAAAACGATATCCATAACCACAATTTAAAAAATGATGTAATAACTATGAAGAGCACACTGTCATTCTACATTATAACTAAAAAAAATAAAATAACAATAAAACATATATTATTCTGAATTGATGGCCCAATTTCCTCCACAAGATTTAATTTTGCATCAGAGAACTTTTAGCTAACAGCTCAACGGAGAGGTCAGAAGAACCTGAAAAATATGTAACCCAAGACAAGGACATAGAAAATCATCTCAACCAAAAGAAATAGATTAATAGGTAAGAAAAGTGCTCAATACATTTTTAAGGCCATTATTCTCCACATAATTTCAAATTTAACAGAAATACATTTTTAAATAATTCAACACATTCACTGCTCTTGTTAAAGACTTAAGGCTGAACTTACCTTGAAACTGCTGTCACTTTCAGTGTTGGCATCTCACTTGCCGATCGGTGAATTTTTTTGAGACTGTATTTCAGTTTAGAAAAAAAGCACAATTGTGTTTATGCTGGATTTATTCAATTAGAATATTACTTCCTTTTAGATACCAGGGTAACGAACTGTGCCAAATGCTGTGACAATTCGTGTTGTTTCCAGCACATCTACTCTCAAATGAACACTTTTAAGGTCGTAATTTCAATTGAAGTAAACTTCAAATCGTCACCAACATGATATTTGTAATTTTCTACTTAATCAAGGAACGGTTTGTTTCATTATTATGTATTCTCCCCCCCCTCCCACTTTTCATCCTCTCCTTCCTATGATACAAAACACCAACAGTTTCAAAATGAAGTTAAAAAATTACAATTACTCTAGATAAATCAACTCAAGCTAGCAGTTGCTTCGAGATAATATGAGATGGCTATCATTGCTCAGTAAGGTAGAATACTAAAACCTCTGTCAACCATCAACCTTGGGTCCGAGAGTGTGACGTTTAAGAGAATGGATGGATTATAGAAATTGCATTATAACCCTGTACAGTAATTGTAGATTTTAAAGGTTTGGAAGAAATTATACTTGTATAAGCGTATAATACGTATACATATTTCTTATAAAATTACATACATGCAAGATTAAAACAGTACTGTTTTACTGTAGGATGTACTGGGTGGCCCAAAAAATGTACTCATCATTTAATGGCAATTGATATTATTTATTAGCTGTACAAGCTTACTATATCTTCAAACTATTCCACCATTGTTTATTACATATTCCATTCGTCTTTGCATGTTTTCAACCATTCCTGAACATTGTTGTGGACTGATGTCCATTAAAACAAACGTTAAGTTTTGCTACAGATCATGGATACTTTGAGATGATGGCCTAAAACACTTTTTCTTTAGTGTTCCCCACAAAAAAAGCATCACAGAATGAAAGATCAGGGCTTCTTGGAGTGTAAGGAAAGTCAGTAGACCGAGACACTAAGTTCCTGCCAAATAAATCTAAGAGATCTTTGTTTTTTCGTCCTAAATGAACGGATGCTCCATTAAAGTATCCATGATCAAAGTATCTTGTGCGCAATTTGTGTATGTTTGTAAAAACGTATTATTTTAAGTTTTTTATGTGTGACTGTTTGTGTTTTAATGTGTCAAAACGTATGAACACCATGACGATCTTCACATCACAGAATAGATGAAGTAAATGGAGCCCGGCACTCTTTATTGATTTGATAATGGCCTAATAGGGCCGAAACTGTAGTCATCCGTGATTAGAATCGACAACAGTATCTGGTATAACTAAACCCGACTATTTTAGTTAATAATTAATTGCCATGAAATGATGAATACCTTTTTTTTGGCCACCCTGCACTTGTTCAATATTTTCACAGTGTTCACTACGACACATTAAAAGTACAGTAGCAGATACAGGTAACAGAGAGTGATGGTTAAAAGAGAGACAGTTGATCGAGATTCTTATGTATTGGAATACCACCAGTCTTGGGTAATTATTCCAGATTATTACACGAAACATTTTATTCTCACACTGCCACCTTGCTTTGAAAGGTACATTGAACTGTTGATCATGTGATAATTGATAAGTCATAATATTAGAGGCACAAGTGGAACCTGAAAACTCTTAAAACCAAACATTGGCCAGAAGGCTACATCAACTAAGAAAAAAATTTCAATTGGAAAAAAACTTGTGCCGAACTTGTACTCTAAAATAAAATTCCCCTTAAAAATGTCTTATTAAAAAATCTGGAAATTTTTACTGTGAACACATTTCTTTGTTGTGATTGACATAAGATTAAATTACACCATTAAGTGTAGGGTGGGGGGGTCCTGGTCTTAAATATTTCACTCAGTTTAAGTTTTAACATAGGTGAAATCATAAGTTGTTTGACTTCGAAATAATTTTTGGAACAGAAGATGTGTGTGTTACTGTTTCATTATCGTTCCTAGTAAATAGAAACATTTCCCTCCATAAATTTTTCAGTTTCTTTATTTTGGCTTTTGCGATTACGCAAACAGAAATAATGCCTTGGGTTTACTAAACCAATTTCAGTAGAGTAATTCTTAAGTAACTATTTAATTTATTTAAAGTGGTAATTTAAAAATATTCCTTTAAAAAGTTAGGTGAGTTGCATTTTTAAATAAAATAGAGAGAGACATGGTTTTTAAGGAATGTACTCAAAATTCTCAAATGAATAAAAAATTTTCCTTTCCAATATTTTAAATGTTATCACTAATGCTGAAGACTGACAACTTATTTCTAAGGTGAACTTGGAATGTAATTGTAAATACTATTTATTGGGAAATAAAGTCATTATTTCATATTCTCCTATTTGCTTTCTCAATGAAGGTAAGAAAACCACGGAAGAAATATAAGTTTATTTTCAAGGAATTGTAAAGAATTCACTTGAATATTTCCACAACTGACCAGAAGTCAACTCTACCTAAAAATGTGCCTTTAATGTATATGCCCAACAAATTGTCGGGGAAGAAACAATACCACCTATCAGACAAATAACTATCTTTACAGGGAAGAAGATTAAATGTTTTACTAACACTGTCCATCTGCTTCAGTTGCCTTGGATACAGTGTTTCCATTTAAGATCAAATGGGCAGTGTTAAAACATCGCAATACTAACACTGGCCCTTGGATTTCCACTGAGCACGGTTACCATTACATGTGGAATTACACAGCGGTTGTTAGGATACATAGAACTAAATGTTCCATTTGTCAGGAAGGCAGTATTATTTCTTCATTGATAACAAGTGAAAACTAACTTCAATGGAAGTTATTCTGAACTGAATATAGTTCTTGATGTAAAAACAACTTTCTATTGGAACCTTTATCTGTAAACTTCGACACATGATCATAATAGCTTTTAAATGTGTATGGTATGAAATTCTATGTTAGGTCAGTGACTCTTTAAATAATTTTTCATTTTGGCATTTTTTTAATGATTTATCATTATTTTTAAATCATTATCCAAATAAATAAACCTTATGACAACTTTCCAGGAACTTAACCCTTGAGCGGGTGTATGCGGAATTTTCCTCCGCACGTGTTTTTTTTTATTAAAATAAACAAGCATAATGGGTGTCAGCAGCTCCGTACCTCGCGCGCCTCATTCCAGGAATCCCCAAAAGCTACCTTCCCAAACCCCCTTGGTACCTTGTTATTTGCAATTCAGTGATGCCGTGTCAGTTTGTGGAGCGCCCTCTCCCATAACACAGTCAGTGATACCTATTCCATACTAGAAAATTACTTACTATGTTCAATTGAATTATTACACCTATGAAGTTGAACAATTAATTGTATCGACGATGAAATGTGATTCCTAATGATATTTGTCAACATTTAAATACGATATGTCATCATAAAACAAGTAGAATGGGTTAAATTTGTGCAATTTAAGGTTCGGAGTAAAACTCCGTATGTGCCCACTGCTGTTTGACTGGTGAAGCGCCCCGCTCAAGGGTTAAGATGATTTTCTCGAGTCCTTGGTACTGAATAACTGTCAATGTCAGATGGAACTGGGTAGATACATAAAAACTGTCAAATGAAAATCATTTTTTTTCTCTTTCCACAGATTGATAATTTAAAGTTCGAAGAAAGTATTTTGATTAGATTGCTTGATCAATCAAGCAAATAAAAAAAATAATCATGAGTACCAAGGTGGGCGGGTGAGTGAGTGCAATGCTGCCCAATTTGCGTTTATTATTAATTTGGGTAAGTTGATGAATGATACAATCATTAATCCACAAAACAGTTTTGAAAGTTCAACAAAACATTTCATTTGGTCATTGTAGCTGAGGTTTAGCAAACGATTTGATGAGTGTACAGTTTTTGGCACCAGCCTAATTTCGCACTGCCAACTCCAAAGAATTTTATGAGACCATTAATAAGGGGACATGAACACAATAAATAATAATAGGTACTGACAATATGCTAGTGATACGGATGAATTAAGCATTGAACTTGTAGAATTCTAGAATTGTTGCCAATGGTGAATGAATGGCAGCCCTTAACAAGATTTTTTTTTCTGCAAGTAGCTTTTACAAAATCAAATTCTTAGAGTGTATTTTAGTGACTAATTTAATTATTAGAAAAGCTGATTTTACATTTTAATGATTTTAAACATAAGTTACTGTATTAACAGTTCAAGACAAAAACTTCATTTGAAAAATAAAACTTCAAATTTTTAAAATAGCGTCTTTAACATTCAGCAAATCCAGTCTAAAAATAGCCATTGATGCTTCCAAGCCAAAAATTAATTAAGTTTCCTTTTCTTTTTTGTTCTATCTAAAATGTAGCATACCTTAATTTTTCTCACCCTTTAGCAGCTTATATAATAGGAACCCTTCAGCAGGTTCTATACAAACTGAAAAAGAAACCTGTGAAGGATTCAAAATTTATTCATTAAAAAGGCATGTGAGCAGTGAATGTGTTGACATAACAAAATATTTATACTGATTGGTCGTCCAATGGTGCTGTTATTCGATAATCTTTTACAGCAATTAATTAAAATAAAAGATTTTACAACGACTTTGATACATTTATAAACAGTGTCTTCAAACTGCTCTTGAGAACTTGTCAAAGCATTATGTTTTATAAACATATCAATGGTGATGGTATTTATGAAGAAGTGACACAATTCATACTATTTACAATGTGAGATGATTGTTTTCAGCATTAGAATACCAAACTCGCTGCAAAAATAAGAAGAGTTCCAACAACTACCTGAGGAGTGCAAGTACACTGTAGATAACAAATTAAACTCAACTGAGAACTGTGGTACTGTGAGTTATTCAGTAGAAAAAAATGTGAATATGAGATATTTCAATTAATATTTAAATATTTGTATCAGTTTGGTTTACAAGAGAAATTCATTTTGCTAAGGTGAATCGATCCATCTCATTATAAGTTCGACTCTGAATGTTATTTAAATGCTTCCAATACAATTTGTTGTTGTTTAAGACTGAATTTGAATTCTTAGGGCAGGTTAACTACTACTTAAATTGGAACAAGTTTAAATATTGAAAGGAAACAAGATAATTGATCAAAATCAATTACTTGAACAGGAATAATCTTCTGGTAGTTTTTCTTTATAAGCAAACAACATAAATAAATTTACTCAGAGTACACAGGGCAAGTGTTTAAAAACGACAATCAACTCATTAACACATTAACACCATAAAAAAGTACTTGCTGCACAAAAAAATTAAGGAGATAGACATGCCTTCATGACAAACTTTTTTCACATCATTCAAGATAAGAAATGTAAAATTTAAGACATTTTAATACTACTGGAAATCAAATAACAGAACTTAGGACATGTCAGCAACTGGAATATGACTATATGTAATAGTCGTTTTCATCACAAGGAGTGGAAGTGGTCATCTTTGGTGCTTGATCATGTATTGCATTTAATCAAGCACGAAAAAATTAACTTTTGCTAATGAACAATATTTTCCATCACACTGCGGAAATAAAGTTTCATTTGTTGGAAATGTTGCCATAAAGTTCATACTTTGAGGTTAACTTGGTTGGTTTTTATTTTATTACTTTCATTTCTGATATTCAAAACTAAGCTTAAAATATGGAAACCCATGTTTTCTGGAAAGGATAGACCTGTCTCTTTCTTATTAAGTAAATGTCCTCTCAACTACCAAATTCTCATGACAGATTTTTATTCATACCCAAAAAGTCGCCAGACTACCAACCTTATATATCCTTGCCTTATTTTCAATATTCATAGTGCTAGCTAGTGAATATAAGTAATTCCAGAGGAAGGCTAATAAATTGTTCATGCAGGATTCTAGCATTTCAGTTAATATCTACACTTTGTTCAATGAGGAATAGCAACTATTTGCAGTGGGAACAATTTGCACTATTCAACTTAACTATTTCAAAGGGAGGGATTCTATCAAACAAAATAAAATCACCGTTTTTTTTATAAATTGCAAAATTTAGATTAGATTAGGCTCTTTGAACAACAATATATGTCAATTTTTAAGAGAAAATTTAAGTTGTCCTATTATTGTCTCATTAGTTTTTAGATGATTTATTTTGGCACCACCTCTACAATTCTTTACAAAGTAGAGTTTATTTTCCTCCTACCTCACAGATATAATCTATTCATCAATAAAAAGTAACAATTACTTTTAGAAATTTATTTTGCTTACTATTTATCATCAGACCAAAGGGCAGTTCGGAGGGCATTTACTTTAAATTTGAACCAATTCATCCCATTTCCAAGAATTTACCTCAGCGAAAAAAAGATTCAAATGAAGAAAACTTTAGAAGATTAAGGTAAATTGTATTTTAGACTAACTAGTATAAAGTGTGCGTGAGTACTCGATTAACGAGATCTCCGAGCCAAATATACATAAGTGAACTAAAATTTTTTGAAAAAATACTCTAAAATTTGAGCAAGTAGCTACGTTTGACAATCACCGAAAAATCGTTACGCAAGATTAAATTTTAATGCTGTTTTTCACACAGTTAACCCAATGTTCAGCACTGCAATAAAATCTCTGATTTTTAATTTCAATGATTGGTTTTTTGAGTTATTGATATAATATTAAAGTGACGATTCCTTTCTACAAATTACTTTTTCTTTCCCAATGAGACTGATTCATTTATATTTTAACTCCCTAAAAATAAATGATACAAACTTAATTTGTTAAAATATTAAGGTCGAAGTGTAGTTAGTTGGATGTGACCTCATCAGGCTGAGGTTTTAATCAAATTATGAGTAAAGATACAAGTCATGTTAAACATGGCCTGAATTATCACCGTAACTTCATTTTTAAACAGATTAGCCTTTAACTCAAGAACAATATCAGATAATTATAATTTTTGTGTTATTATTCATATGATGATAATGTATAAGAATGATAGCTATAAAAAATTCTTGGTTCAAAAAAGCTTAAAACTTGGGAGTATTTATAAAATTATACTTCAAAAATCACTACTCCCACACCCCTAGTATAAATCAGGAAAACTAGTCTAAAATACAATTTATTGATTAGAAATGACAAACCTTAATTTTCTAAAAAGTATTTTTTGGAATCTTAGATTTTTTACCATCCTAGTTTACCCTCAGTGTTACACGCATGTTTTTGTGTGTTATTTTCGTCTAGTTTATAGTTTTTGTTTAAAATCTTACAAAATTTCAAAGGATTAGATAAGAAACTATCCTTTAAAGCAATTCAGGGTATTAATTGTGAAACTATAGTGCACAATTTTATCACAAATGACACAAAAACTTCAGAAAAATCTGCCTGGTGAAGTTGTTTCAAAAGTCATTAGTTTTTGATAAAGTCTTTAATTACCAAGTCATTAGGAAATCCTGTAATTCCCCTACAAGACCTGAGTGGTGTAAGCAGCAGCTACATACATGGTCATGTTTAACCCTCGAGCGGGCGCATGCGGAGTTTTCCTCCGCACGTGTTTTTATGTTAAAGTAATCAGACATAATGGGTGTATGCGGTCGTGTCCGTCTCCGTACTTTACGCCCCTCGTTCCAGGAATCTCCTAAAGCTATTTATAGCCCCCGCCCCCTTCCCTTGGTACCTCGTTTTTTTGCAATTCAGAGATGCCGTCTCAGTTTACGGAGCACCCTCGCCCCTTACACAGACAGTGATACATATTTTTAAAATTCATAATAGCGAAGGATTTGTAATTATTACATTTTCTGGACTTTTCCTTTCGCTTTCGACAAAAAGAAGAAGGAAAAGTCCAAAAATGTAAATAATAATAATTACATATTTTATAGTAGAAAATTACTTTCTATGTTTAATTGAAATATTACACCTATTAAGTTGAACAATTAATTGCATCGACGATGAAATATGATTCCTAATGAAGTTTGTCACCATTTAAATACAATATTTCGTTACAAAACAAGTAAAATGGGTTAAATTTGTGCAATATAATGTTGCGGAGTAAAACTCAGCCTGCGCCCTCTCGCGTTTTGCCGGTGAAGCCCCTGCTCAAGGGTTAAGCTAACTTTCTTACAGTTAAAATAATCTATAAACTGTTAATGGGCATTAAAAATTTCATTTTACAATAAGTGTGGTAAACTAAAGACAAAAAGCCATTCAAAATAAACCATTTAAACAATAATTACCAATAATAGTTAAGTACTTACTTAAAAATTGCATAAAACAAATACCCACCAGCTCAAGCCTTTCCCTACAGCCGACACCACGCTCGACTCGAGGCAGAGCTGAACTCCGCCGCGCTCTTGGGTTTTATACCTATTGTAATAATTTGCAGAGGATCTCGGGAGATGATATCAAAGAAATTCAAGAAACAGGTATATTCCGTACAGTATGTAATAACACAAAATACAGATACACTCAACTGGTTTTCCTATAACTATAAACTAACACATCATTTGACATCTGAACATGAACGAAAATCTTTATGAACCTTAATTAATTGAAATATTTCCTTAAAATCTTACATGAGGAAGAGTGTCTTACAATTTGTTTCACCAGTCTTTACAGCTAATCGAGTTAACGCAACTGATGTTACTTAAGCACGCATATTATTTAAAAAGTAATAACAAAACCTAAATGCATATCATAAAAAAACAAACGTAAACATTATTACAGATTATTAACCTATATATAGTGTATATAGAGGAGAGAAAACTGCTATACGTTAAGTATATTAGGGAGAAAATTGCAATAATAAAAGAGTTTTAAAATGGAACGTCGACAATGTGACAGTTTGTTGACTTCTCAGCGTGCCAGCAGCTACTATACAGAACAGCAAGACCTGCGAATGCACACAAAACACACAAACCACCGTGATATATTATATACTGTATAAAATACCTGAAATTACATAAAATACATTACTAACCAGTATATTATTCTTAAAATAGTAGAAAAATTATAGCTAGGATGAATTTATCAACATAGCCTAATAAATTTATTACAAATACTTACCTCGTTTAAACCAATAATCTAGACTTTAAGTATCTTCTTATACATGCAGTTACAACCTTAATCCGTGTAAAAATTAAGGTAATTAACTGCTTCAAAAATTTATAAATATCATTATTACTTGAAAAAAAATTATTAGTTAGATAAAAAATTATTACTTGTTGGGAAAATATTAATAGTTCCCAAAAATCGATGTGTTGATTCTACTTAAACTGGTAAAATTTCAATGTAAACCAAGTATAGTTAAAAAACAATGTGTAAAATTGTAATCATGCATTAAAATTTTAATTACTGTACTTGTTTTACACTTTGTTAAAAAAATGTAACTGATTTTGGTATCTTCCAAAGAAACACCAGAACCAGGGTTTCTCTCCTTCAAAATGCTTTAAATCTTTAAACATACTTTTTTCTAATAATTATTAATTATGATCTGGTAATGATAGAAATCATTCAAGCCCCGACAAAATTAAAACTGGGTCTCGAGAAAAGAAATTAGTGGTGTAAATACCATAAGTCATCCAGCTCAAAAACGGTCTTCAATGCAATCTAGGTTTCAGTACTTTTGTACCATCATCAGGCTACGAAAATCCTCAACCAGTCTGTTAGATGTCGTTGAAAGTAGAAACACGTACGGTCCACATTTTAAAAATTAATCACTGTCAGTTTTTTATGTGTCGAATTCGTGTCTGTCGTGTGTTTTGTCTTTTTTAAATGTTTTTTAAAACGTGGACCGTACGTGTATTTACTTTCAACAACGTCCAACAGACTGGATGAGGATTTTTATAGCCTGATAATGGTACAAAAGTACTGAAACCTAGGTCGCATTGAAGACTGTTTTTGATCTGGATGACATAAGGTATTTACACCACTAATTTGTTTTCACATCAGCTCAGGGGCAATAAACCATTTTTAAGATGTAGAAACTATCAAGAAAAGGCCAAAAGAAACCACACCGGATTCTACAATTCTTGATAATAGCCACTTTCTATTGTAAGAAAAGGCAAAACTGTAAACTTCCTTTCAATGTCCTTCTTCAGTTGGAAAAAGATATTTACAACTGATGATGAACTAACATGAGGGAAAAGGGAATTGTCTATAGCTTAAACATAACAATAACACATTGTGGTATCACTGAAGTTAATGCTAATGGTTTTGTAAAAAATTTATGACTTTTATATTTTTATAATTTATTTTACACATTTCTAATTGGATCTGTATAAAATAAATTATAATTACTCTCTCAATACTGTATCAATTGAAGTCTGTGTTGTATTGTTAATTTTTACTCCACATTACGCACAATAATTGTTCTTAGTATGGCTCAATGGGCTATAATAAAGGTAATATTTTGCAGCTAACATAATTTACATGCTGTTTGTGACAAAATTTCTATTATAGTTAGTTGTATTCATTAGAATCAGATTAATTAGTTACAACAAGGCAGGTTATTCCATTACAAATTAATATTAATGTGTTTTTGTTTTTTTTTTTACTTTCAGAGTAGAATAAGAAAGAAATAAACTCAAATTAATGCCTTCAAATCACTTCAAAACCCTAGCCATTTATAACATAGCATAATGAATTCCAAAAGGTGGATACAGAAAGTAATGGACCTCGGCATTTCTCTAGCAAAAAAAGTCATCTAAAATGTTTTGAGGATAACACGATAATTGCTTTAGCAAAAATATAATTTTTAGGTTTCATAAAAATATTGTAGGGTTAAAATACATAAGGCAGTAAAAAAAGGTTACATAAGATAAACATAATATTACAATACAGGTTTACACGTAAATATAATTTAAATATGGTTTTAGATAAATTGTACATGTTAAAAGTAAATACATCTTAAAGGCTTATTTACAAATAGATCAAACTTACTTACGACAATGATGACAATTACAAGGTTAACAGCATTTTTAAATAGTACAAGCCCTTTCATGAACAAAAAATATCCAACACAATAACCAAAACAGTTCATACAGCATATAAAAATATTAATTCAATACAAACACAATGAACGATGAAAAATTGTGCACACAATAATCTCAACAAAACCATCAATTACAACAGCAGAAAAAAAAATTGATAGCCGCCGCTTCATCCTGAAACTGAGAATGAAGCTACAACTTAACATAAGCATGTAATTTTGCAGAATACAGAATACCACAATGTATATTATACTGGATATTAGATAAGGACTTAAATTATGACTTAACCTAACTCACAGATCTACTTTCGAGCGATACTTACAGGTGACAAGGGACGTTTAGTTGTCGGGCTGTTGAGCGTAGGCGGCATAGTTGGGGTACTGGGCGTACTGGGGCGCGGCGGCCTGAGGAGCCCCGGGCTGGGGGGCCCCCGGAGCCCCGCCGTAGAAGGCCCCCGTCGCCTGGGGGTAGCCGTAGCCTGCCTGGGGGTAGGGGTTGGCGGCCGGGGTAGGGGTGGGACCCGGCTGGGGGCCTGGTCCCGCAGCCACTGCTGCTTGCTGTGAAAATTAATTTTAGTGAAAATGGATTTCATTAATCAATAAACACCACTCATGTACAATGATAAGTGTTATAAAGATCTTAGTGGTTTCTAATTCAGACTTCAAAAGTTATGGCTTGAAACGGAATAAATGAGGAAGACGTAATGATTAACATCTGTCTTAGTAAAATAATAGTAATAAAAGCGAAAAGTTAACGAAAAAGCAAAAAAAAATCAAAGTATTCTGATTTGATGATTTTCAAAAATTCAGGGAAAAAGTTTTACACATTAAGTTCCTTAAGCTTTACATTCATTTTAAATCTACAGCAAAAATCTGCCAATAAGGTACCACAGATAAATAACAAACATCATAACTTTCAGAACAACATTAGCTTCCAAGAAAGATGTTCATAAGATTCCAAGTCCATAATTATTATGCATGAAATTACAAAGCCGTTAAGTTTCAAAATACAACGCTAGTTAAGTTTCATTCCAAAGCCGCTGGGTTCCTTCTTAAAGTTAAGTTGTGTTTTATAAATTTTTCTTCACACCGTTATCTTTCCCAAGACCATCAAGATAATCGTGCTGATTTCCCTAAAAAACATTCCCTTTCATAAACTTACTGCCACACCCACACACAACCAAGTTGAATGGAACAAAAACAAGGTAGTCCCATTTTAACTTCTCATCACTGACCAGGAGGAGATGCACACAGAAACGTCATCAAATTGTTTTTCTTAAATTATTTTTAGTTCATAAATCACAACTGGAAGTAGACGTGAACACATCATTACCACATCACAAGTGAAATCGCTAGTTATTGGACCATCTAGGTTTTTTAATTAATCTTGACAAACAACCAGAGCTAACCTAACCGAACTTACCTTGTTTTTCATGCTGGCCTCAATGGCCTCTGCTTCCTTGATCTTGCCGATGCTGCGGTAGTACTCGGCCCACTGCGCGCTGTAGTCGGGCTGGCCGTTCTGCGCGGCTGCGGCGGCCACTGGCTGCGCCTGCGGCTGCGGTTGACCTGCTACTCCCGCGCCTGGCTGACCCGCCGCGCCTGCCATCCCGCCCTGCTACACACCACGCAGCACAGGTCAGGTACAGAAGCATACCATTCAGACTCGATAAACACCCGTTCAATTACTTTCAGGCTCAATAAACACCCATTCAATGACTTTCAGACTCAATGAAATCTGTTCAATTACTTTCAGACTCAATATATACGACTCAATAAACACCCGTTCAATTGCTTAAAAATTTTCAAGAGTCAAGATAGAAAATAATTTAAGACAAGAAATCTATTGACTATAATTATTGATGGATAGAGTACCTAATACTGAGAGTACCAGAATCAGGAATCACACTGAGAGTTACATTAAAAAAAACCTCAACTGCCCGTCACTATGGCCAAATAAGCCTGTGCGGCAATCTATAAAAACTGAGGTACTGTACAGAGCTTCAAGAACTGAGGTGTCCGCCCTCTCCTTGCAGTGTTTGCCCTGTAGGTTCACCCATCGCTGGGATCGAATCTACAGGGCAAGCACTTTACCTCTGAGCTAACGCCTCAGAAAAGCAAGGTACGACTTGAGATTGTGAAGTGGTGAGTGTTGCCTCGTATCTCAACATCCTTCTTGTCCCGGTAATGCTGTGAATTTGGCATGAGCATGATAACACTGATTTCATTGCAAATCCTCATTCGGTTGTGATGCAAATGTACCCTGACGCCATTACAAATCTTAATTTTTTGTTAAAGTTAAAAAAAAACTGGTTTTCAGAATCCTTTTAGACTTTGAACTTTGAATACCTGAATACGTTGTAATTAGAAGAGCACAGCAAACCTCGACCTTGTATTTTTTATGGTGAATGAAATAACTTGGAAATTATCCAAAATAGGTGGTTGCTTCGGAGGTAGGACAATTACTTCTAGTAAAATGCAAACAGTGTCATTATATTCTCTTCCTCAAACATAGTTTTAATCTTCAAAATCAACCTAATTAGCCATATAACATTTAAAAACTCGCCCTGACGAACAACCTAAAATTACAATCGGGTAAAACTGAGCGATCAGTCGCATACCTTGTTGGCCTTAGCCTGCTGCTCGATGAGTTCTGCCTCTCGGTGCATGCCCAGGGATCTGTAGTACTCCACCCACTGGGCGCTGTAGTCGGGCTGCCCCGTCTGTGGGTTCACCTGCACCTGACCCGCTCCCTGGTCTGCAAACACAATCACAATCACTGTTCAAGTCCTCATTTCATTGTATGAAAAACACAGTAAATTATTTCACGTGTTGAAAATTTGAAACATGTTTAAAAAAATGATATTTGGGTAAAAAATTCAAGAATGGCAAAAAATTGAGAGAATTTCTTACTAACAATAACAGTGTTAGTATTATTTACTGTGGCAAAATATAGTTATCAAGTTCTTTTCATGTTTGAAAGAATGTAAATGAGCAAACACAAGGCTTAAAGCAGCAAAAAAAGAGCAGTGAGTATATCCAGGGTCTTCCAGATTTCACTTAACATGAAAAATTCCTTGACTTAAAAAAAAGAAACTGACCCTTGAAATCGATCATGTTGCCACCTTAAACGAATACTTAGCACACCCTTTGCAAAAGAGAATGTTTTTTGAGTCCAAAATGTGACAGAGAGATTTAAAGACGACCTCAATGTAACCAAGGCTTAATGGCTGTGTTACAAACCAAGATTTGATAGCCGTAACGCAACTGCCTTTCTATGGCCTATCTGATCTCTTTCATAACCTTGGAAATAATTTCAAAATTCAGTATTTACAAGTTTTTTGGTGATGAGTCAGTATTTTCAAGTTTTAAATGACCGTTTCGGATACTCACTGGGGTCCTGCGGGTGGGGCTGGTTCTGCCAGGGCTGCTGGAACCCGCCGGGAGCCTGCCAGTTCTGGCCGCCGAAGTGCTGCTGGGGTCCCCCCGGGCCGCCCATGCCGTACTGCTGCGGGGGCCCTGCGTTGGGTCCCCCCGGTGGTCCCGGCTGCAACACAATCACAAAGTTAGATTGCAAACAAGAAAATATTGAATTCTATACAATAATACATTACACATCAAATCAAATACATCAGTGCATCAAGAAACAGTTTTAAGTCAATTTAAACTGATTTTTTTCAGGTAAGCTAGCTGAAATTGGTCCCATTCCTTAACCAGTTAAAAAATGAACAAAGCTTAGAAGAAAAGGCTTACGAAAAAAAAGAAAAGAACTAGCTAATTAAATATATTGAGTACGAGCTTCTATTTACAAATAAAAATGTATCATAAAATATTACTTCCCTTATGTGAAAAACACCATCAAAGTGAAAATGGTCCATTTGCCTGAGCTAGAAACAACTATTTTGAATCATGACTAAAACAATTTCAGTACAACAGCCTGAACGTATTTTTCTATATTATTAACTGAACATGAAAAATATCTCACCATGCCCAGTTTCTCAGCTATCAAGCGCTTGGCATTGTCTATCTGCTCCGGGGTGCCCCGGATGACGAACGTCTTCTCCGCAGGGTTCGCCGGCGGCCTCCTGTCCAGCTCACAGTGAGCCCCGGTCTGCTGGTTGATCTGCTTTATCGTCTCTCCACCTGTTCAGTTACAGATTAATTTATTCTACTATGTATTACAAATATAAATACAGTCCATGAATTGTTCCTTAAGATTTCATTAAGACAATTTTTTTTAACCCAGTTTCAAGAAAGAAATGCCATAAATTACCTTGGGCATGTTGAGCCATTGCAGTTTCCAAATATACATTTTTTGGCATCCTCAGGGGAATTAATCTTAAGTTGTAATCATTATCTACAGTTCTGCGCTATTTACACTCACAAGCTGCCACTGTGGTGTGAACCAGTAAAAAACATAGTGAAGCTGTCAATAGAGCAAGTATAAGTGTGTATAATGATCATAACTTAGGATTAGTTCCCCTGAGTTTGCCACACTACCGGTGAAATACATAGTGGGAACCAACATTTAAAGAACAATGTTGTCAAAGTTATTGACCATAATGGTTACAGAAAGTTATTGTTTATGATATTCCATAAAGATGTCTCAAATTTTAGTCATAAAACTAGGAATACTTGATCAGTAAATTTTGGCCAAAAACCTTTTTTTTCTTTAAAAAAATATTTTAAAATACTATAAAATTGTCTATTGTAACATGGGAAACTGAAAATTTGGAAGGCTAAGAAGTAAAAAAAGAGAACTTCGAAACACCTAATCAAATAAGTTAAAAATTAATTTGTAAATTTAATTATGTTATAGTTGGTTTCAAAACATAAGGCCCACGCCGTCCATAAGCCCAATACTAAAATTAACATTATTCTTATGGAAGGACTGGGCTTATGATTTGGAAAGGGGTTACTATACATTCTAGCTTTTTCATTAAATTTGAATAATGACGGATTGACTGACCTCTGCCGATGATGACACCGCACTTGGCTGCAGGAACAGTGAAGGTGGACTCGGTCTTGTCGCCGCCGCCGCCGCCGCCCATGCGCCCGTTGCTGTCCCAGCCTCGGCCGCCGCCCGGCCCTCGGTCGTTGAAGTCCCGGGGTCCACCCCCACCTCCGCCGCCCATCCTGTCGAACCCGCCCGGGCCGCCGCCCCCCCGGCCGCCGCCACCTCCTCGCCCTCCGCCGCGGCCTGACTCACTGTCCCTCCGCTGCAACACGACAGAACCTCAGACGAGCTCAGGGCTCAGTGAAGCTCGGGTGTCAACAGACAAAAACAGTTTGTAACAACTATCAAGTGGAACCTGGTTTTAGGGGTGGGGAAAAGGGAAAACAAAATTTTTTCCTTAATAGGATTGATACAAATTTCTTGAATTTTGGGAGGAAAAAAAAGGACGAACCACTTCAGTTTGTTAACACCCACTTTCACAATGAAACCACTGACCATCTAGGTTTGTTCAATATACATAAAACTATCTCATGACTTACCGATGCTGTAGTCGGTTGGTGCTGGAACTTATTGCATTATTGTAACAATTAACTTAAGTCTATTCAGAACTAACTACTAGTTTATAATTTATAATGTTTTTTTTTCGCAACCCATGTTTAACATTAAATAATGCACATATATAGATAAAATAAGTATTTTTTTGTTAATATTTACATTTTATTTAACCCGTTATTTCAGTCTGATCAGATTTAGCTTGAATTAAGTGTTCAACCAATCCACCATTGACATTTATAAAACGTTGTGCTCTCTCTCTCTCCATCAAGTTTCTGAACATGATGGAGAGAGCACGTTTTGTATAAATATCAATGGCGGATTTCTTGAAAAAAAAAAAAACCAAATCCCATCACAGCCAAATAAGAACCAGCCCATCACAGATAAATAAGAAGGGACCCAGGGTTTGGGGTCGAAAAAAGGAAGAAAGTGAGCAAGATTAGCTCAGAAAAGAAAAAATCTGAGTCACTGCGCACCGCTCGCTGTGAAGGGGAGGAGGCACGCACACGTTTGGCGTGGAAGAGCTGAGGCTGAGCTTAGGATGTTGGATGTGATCAAATTGAAATAATAAGTTGTATAAAATGTAAAGATTGACACCAAATTCTTATAACTATATATGTGCATTATTCAATTTAAACATGGGTTGTATGTAAAAAAACACACTGTATTATACATATTACATTTAAGAATTTTCTGCAACAGTCTGTAATGAATGCTGACACCAAAGAAATAAAAGAGACATTGAACTCGAAATTTGTTTACAATTTGAAAACCTCAAGAGTTTTGCCAATGTACATCAAAACAATGTTTTTTAATATATTACATTACCAGAATTATGTTACCACCGTTTTTTTGGTCTGTCAGGTTTCACACGAATGCTTAATATTTAAAGCGCAAATGAGGCTCAGTGCCACAGGAAATCAAATAAATTTTGAATCCTAAATATCAGTTCCTAAATACCACATTGAAGAAATAATTAAAACTTCAAAAAAAAATTATTATTACAGGATAACATTGTTTATATTTCAGTTGAAAAATCAACGGTCATACATAAGAAATACACTATTATCTACAATTTAAAGCTGAAAAATCAATAAGCAGAAGCAAAAAGCTTATAAAATATAAAAAATCAAAGCTATTCCTCTCATTTTGCTAGCAGTCCAAATTAAATACAGTTCCTGACCATACACTGAGATATTCAACTTTGAGCTTTATAAACTGAAGCTTAATATCAGTTGAATATGTTAAGTATATGAATTTTTGATTATACATTAGTATAACTAAAAGTTATATAGGCCTATTTTTGTATGCTCTGGCACACAACACACTTTTAATTGTAACGTGGTGCACCTCAAACACGGCAAGGCAATATGCTACAGAGGTAGCTATCCATTTTGTACTTTTGTATTTAAGGTTCTCTTTTTTGTAATTATGATTTATATATTTTATTATAACCTACAATGTATTGCGATATTATAATGTATATAATCGAAAATAAATAATTAATGTTTTGTGCCAATAAAGAATGATTAATGTTTATGGTGGTGGTAAGAAAATTGTTCTCGAAATTTCCCTTGTATCACTGGACATACTATACTAAATTCAAGCACGTTATTTGAAATAAATTAATACAATTTGATAAGAGAATGCCGAAATAATACGTTTAAATCTTCTAAATTGTATAAATGACTTCTTTTCCATCCATTAAATATTTTAGAGGATTTCAGGGTGTAAATATAATTAAGTTTAAATTTTTCCTTCATTGTTTAAATTGGATATTTGACAACAAATTTTACAATCACCTAAAAAACAACACAGAAAATACATGGACCAAATCCACACAAATAAGCCAAATTTTTCCTAATAATACACAGAAATAACCAACTTTATTTAACTGTCTTGGACATAAAAAAACTGCTTCAACAGCAGAGGCTTCCAACCACAAAAGCTGACCTTAGTCTAATAACATGAAATAAAAACCTCCGAGAACATCTTGAGTAAATCCATAAAAAACCATCAACTTGGTGCTCATCATCCAACAAAAAAGTATTTCAAATCTTTAAAAGAACTGCACAATACATTTAAAATCAAATCAATTTCTCTCCCCAAAAAACATTGAATTTTACAATGGCAACAAAAGTGTAGAACTTAAGTACAAAAATATGCCAAAAATAGCAGTGAAGTTAGTATCAAGAAATAGTAGACAAATCACAGAAAAAGTCTATAGTCTGTTAGACATTCTGAGCAGAATTTTTCATTACATAACGTTCATTAATATTTTTACTCCACTTTTTTTAACCGTATAGATTCTGTAGTATTTTTACTCTTAAGTTTGTTATTAGTGTCACTTACTGGTGTTGGGGGTCTTACTTATAAAAAAAAAGTATCAGATATTATTCCAGAAATGTTGGCTCCCCTTAACTATAATTTTATTCAGCCATAATTACCTGAACAGCAAATAAAGGTAATGAACATGCAAATATGAAGTAAAAAAAACTAAGTGGAGGCCTTAGCTTATTTTATAAACAGTGCTCTGCTAGTTGATACTTACTTGGTATTTATCACTAACTCAATTTTTTTAAAGTTTTTTCAGAAAAGCTCGAAGCAGCTTGTACAAACGGTTGCCAAAAGTTTACGATTGGTATTTTGCTGCTTTCAGCCCAATAATGTTCCCATAGACATGGGCAGTTATGAAATTGGAACGCCCATAAATATTTGACCAGAGATCAAATCCTATTCAAAGTTTCAAAATTGGCGACTCTATTTTTTATTGTAAAATAAACCCATTAACAAAACTGTATTAGGCTTAATGATGGTAGCTTCACAAGAGAACTTTTATCATTATTAATATTAAAATGTTGTCATTTGTTATTTTCTGACCTCTGTTTATGAGGTTCAGTTAAAAATGCCATCCAAGAAACGTTGCCCAACAATTCTCATAAAAAAGTAGATAAAATTGTTTTACTTTATAATTTTTTCTTCAATCAAAATTTAGTGGGCACGTTATTTAATCTTATTTGGGATACAATAACAGGAAACTTTGTAATGACAAAGCAATTTTTAATGGTTGGCATACATTTTTAAGTAAGTTACATGTTTTTTTATATTTATAAAAAGACAAGGAGGGTATTTAGAGGAGGGTATTTATTTCTTTTTTTACTTTACACAGGTTTAGGTTCTGAGTAAATTTTTAAATTCTGAGGCTTCAATGAAACTACAAGTTTAAGTATCTTTTAGAGGGGGTCAAAATCAAAGACATGCTATTTAAGGAATATTAAAGTGCACATAATTTAATTTTGGATCACATTTATAGTTATTAACAGCAAAATGTGCCAATTCCACCAAAAGCAGACTAAGTTAGAGTAATAATACAATAAAAAAATAATACGTTACTTTTGGATTGAGATATTTAAAACAAAATGAGGAGTGTGAGTTGATATGTTAGCAGTCTATAAGGTGGATAGTGAAATAGATCAAGAATCAAAAGTAAGAAGAAGACATAATTGTTTGTCAATACATCACTAATTATTCAAATACCATCCATAAAGAAAAGTACGTAGGTATACAAATATTTATTAAAGATCCAACTGTACAGAGATAATCCATAAATCATAAGATAACCACTTTCTACAAGTATATACATATACCAACACCAACTAATCGATAACAGCCAACGTGAGTTATCCTTTAGAAATAAATAAATCGCATCAGCCACTACAAAATAATCCATCACTTATTTCGTATCGAGTACCAAAACAAGCGAGTCAGAGAAGAATAAAAAAAATCAACCAGAAAAGAATAAGAGCAGGCTTGATATAAATAACGACCGGCATTAAACGGAATAATATCCATTAAGCATTCAACAACGGTCCATCGCAGGATGTTACTCGGGAGCTCCGTAAGTTAGTGGAGGCTTCATGCATGGGGTTAAACACGCAACTCACAAGGACACTGTCTATGAGCTCCTCTATCCTGATGCGAGCCTCCTCGACCTGCTCGGGTTTGCCCGTGAGCAGACAGCGACGGTCACCCGGGCCGTCGTCCCGGCCCTGCTGGAACTGCACCCGAGCGCCCGTCTCCCCCTGGATCTTCTTGATCATGTCGCCCCCCTTCCCGATCACTACGCCCACTGCCGCCCGCGGAACGGCCACCTGCAACCAGCCGGCGTACAACACTTCTGCACTGGCGGGACACGGGACGGGTGACAGGGTGACACGGGACAGAGTGAGGGGCGAAACAGGAAGGGTAGAGGAGAAATACGGGACAGGGAGAGGGGCAACACAGGACGGAGTGAGGGTGACACGGGATGGAGAGAGGGTGACACGGGACAGAGTGAGGGGCGAAACAGGAAGGGTAGAGGAGAAATACGGGACAGGGAGAGGGGCAACACAGGACGGAGTGAGGGTGACACGGGATGGAGAGAGGGTGACACGGGACAGAGTGAGGGGCGAAACAGGAAGGGTAGAGGAGAAATGCGGGACAGGGAGAGGGGCAACACAGGACGGATGGAGGGGCAACACAAGACGGAGAGAGGGTGACATGGGAGAGAGTGAGGGTGACACGGGACGGAGTGAGGGGCGAAACAGGAAGGGTAGAGGAGAAATACGGGACAGGGAGAGGGGCAACACAAGAGGGAGGGAGGGACAACACGGGACAGAGTGAGGGTGACACGGGACGGGGAGAGGGGTGACACAAGACAGGTAGAGGGGTGGCATAAGATAATACAGGGCAGAGAGAGGGTGGGAACCATTCATGAGGTTGTTGGAGAAAGAGTTTAAGAATTTTATATTGGATGTGGATTGAGATATATAAATCATGTAAAATATTATTTAACTTAAGCCAAGCAACTAACTGCCTTTGAGCAATGACAGTATGTTAGATTAAGTTTTGAACGATAGCTTACAACATACCACGCAGAAAAATTACATTTTTTAACACATCATATTTTATTTGCAATAATTACTACGTTCCTTAATTTCTACAAACATACTCTGTTTAAAAAATTGACATAGACAAGACCTTGTTGCAATTTCCATATGATTTTTATCAATTACCATGCAGTTATCAGCAAATTATCTTTCCTGCCATTTGTTCCTGTAGTATTAAGTAAAAAAAAAAGCCTAACAGTGCTTATTTTATATAATTTTTGTAGACTCAAGAGAAAATTCCCTATGGAATTTCCTAGGGTCGTCAATCTGCATTAACTTATGAATGTCTGAGGTGCTTTGTTGGATATAACAAAGTAATCAAAATATAACTTGGCAAACTTTGTTGGCAAAATATAACTAATTTTTATCACATGTTGTTAAGTTGAAAGAGAGGCTGTTATCAATGCTATCTAATAACTGAGCCTTTATCACTGAGCGATAATAGTTTACGCCAACCTAAATAGTATATTGTCAACATAGGCCTGAGAAAGAAACTAAAATAGGACATGAATTTTGGTTAAAATGGACGAATTTGACTTACTTCGACTGAGTCCCCACCAGGGCCTCCCCCTCCACCATTAAAGTCATTCCCGAAGTTTCCTCTGTTGCCTCCTCCATTTCCACCACCACCGCGGTTAAAAGCATTCTGAAATTTAAAAATCAAAATCATTCATAAGTAATTATATCATTTTAACGGTCTTATCTTGAAGGCGTGAAATTTTATGTAAAATAACAAAATCATGGTTTAATCCTTTCTGGAATCTTCTGTTACCAACACGTTGAAATTAAAATCCCTGTCAACAATTTATTAATTATTCCCATGCCAGAGACAGTGAAGGTAAAAAATTTCCAAACATTAGATATAAAAATATTAAGAGTTCTTATTTTTTAATCTGTGAATTATTGAACTTTCCCAACTCTGGGAAGTGTTAAATTGAATCAAACTTTAATAAAAAAAACTCATGTTTAAAACTACAATGAATTTTAAAACAAGAAAACACTATGTACGAAGACATGGCAGATCACGCTAACAAACCTAATTTAGGAACTTAATTTAATAACTGCAAAAACCACACATTTCCGAATCTTAAAACATGAATTCTTTAAAAGAAGCTTTAGACATCAATGGTAAATGATCTTAATGGTGCAAAAAAATCAAAAACTCAAGTAAAACAAAAATAAAATTGATTTCAATGATAAAACTGACTTAATAATACTGAACTAACAAAAGGAATTTTTAAAGCTCACCTTTAATTGCTAGGTGGTGTTTTATACGATTCCCAAGCGATGGCGGCAGGTGTCTTCAAAGCTGGCTTCCATTGTCGGTGGTTATTAAACCACAATTATGTAAATAGTGCATTAATCAATAACTACTACCAAGATCAAGCCTGCTCAAATCTCCTCTGGTTGTTCTACTTCTAAGGGAATACTTACTACGACTCAAAAATTAAAATAAACAAAAGAACATAAGCCAGGTGTCTACCTAGTGTTAAATAATAATTGAGCAGTAGTCCCTAGATACATCAAAACAAAATACCCTTCTAAAAATCACTCTTAATTGTCTAAAAATAAATAAACACAACTTAAAACTGTTGACTGAGAAATTGTTATTACCTGCATTTCTTTTTCTGCAATCAGTTCATAAACTAAGGCTTTCGCGTGCTGAAATAGAGAAATCAAATTAAAATCAAATAAAAATCAAGGTAAATTTTAATTGATAAAATTTTGTAATTAAGAAAACAAGCAAAAAAATGTTCTCTTTCTTTACTCCGATATGGAACTAGAAGCAATTCACAAAATCCAAATGAATTTATAGTCATAATATTTTATTATAACAGTTGTCAAATCCTTCATGATATAATGACTTTGCCTTTGTCAAATGATAAAATTTGAAAATTTGTATTGTGCTTTATGTATTAAGGAAATCACTTTGATACGTAACAACAGGAATCACAACAATTATTTTAATTTCCATAGGTCATTGCTTTTAATTTTATTTATAATTAAATATTAATAATATGATTATATAAAGCCTACCTCAACTTTCTGGGGTTCTCCAGTTATTCTAAGAGGTTTTTCATTTTCCTGAGACGGTCCATCTTGAATCACCACCATTTTGGCTCCAGATTTCTCTTGCAACTGTTTTATTGTCTCTCCACCTTTTCCGATGATTAATCCTACTTTTGGACCAGGTACCATAATTTCAACCTAGAAATCAATAAAGTTTTTTTTAAATTAATTTAACAGGGTGCTTTTTAATCAAGATTTTAATTATCAAGACTAATAAAAATAATCATGTAGTATTGCCATCAGTTAACTTGTTAACATCAATTTCTTTTTGCAAACATTTATCTAAGTAACCTATCTTTAATTTTGTTGGATTGAGAATATTCCGCCAACCCGTTTCCAAATTATGACCTCTCTTAAACTCAAAGATTAAATTAATTTGTCTAGCAGAAAGGTTATTTAATCATGTCTTAAAAGACAAAGGCTTTGGAGGATGATCAAACACCCCTTCTCACCCCCTGCAAAATATCTAAAAAAACACACTACTTCAATTTTATGATTGTATTGTTTATTGTTATGAAAGCATAATTAAAAACATCAAATCAAAAAGTATCAGATCAACTGCACTTTTAATTTTCAAGATCAATTTATCAAAATGACTAATTTTCTCAAAATTATTTTTTTCAATAATGAATACCCAACAAGCAAATAAAAAATATTCTACAACAAATGATCACTTCATATTCATGATATATTTAAAACTCCTGCAATAGTCATACACACACCTGGGCAAAGTTAATGGCTGTAAACAATTGTGGTATTTAAACAAGTTATATTATTTTTAGATACAACTGGTATATATATTTTTAGTTGCAATTTTTTGATTAATATTCTGCATCAAGATTGTTAACAGACAGCCACCAGCATTAGTTACAATAACAAACTGATGTTGTATTTAGGAAACCTTCCTTTATCTTTATTTAAGTCTCCTGTTACAACATGATGCTGGGTTCCACTAAAAGGTTCAAAAGTTGTTCCTCCACAGATAACAAATGAAAGAATGAGCTTGATTCTACAGAAATTCTAAACAAACTTGAATTCCAAAAAATAAAAACGGTACTAACACATTAACTAGTTTTCTCTTGTAAACTATACAAAGCTTAATGTTCAACACAAAAATAAAATTACGATGCCTTGAAGTAAAAACAGAGTAACAATAGATTAAAACCTGGAGGGTGTTTCATAACGGTTTTACAACTACTTGCTACAAATTACTAATCATTAGTTACAAGCAATCTAAGTTGTATCTTTACAGTTTTGAAACGGAGTCTTAGGGCCGCGTCAAATTGGACGAGCTCAGCTCGGCCCAGATGCTAGATCAGCTGATTCCTACACTTTAGGATTGTCAACTCGCCCGCCATTCGACTCGCCCATTTGACAAGACCAGTTTACATTGGTCGAGTTGACGGTCAAGTCAACCTCCTACTCGACCAATGTGACGCGGCCCTTAGTATTACAAAACACAAAGTCAATATTACTAATTTACTGACATCGTTTTGAAAGAGCCTCCTGGTAACATAAGCTACCTCACTTATCAGTTGAAGGTGCTCAGTTCAAATATAAAGATATCTAAAGCTTGAAAACCAATGATTCTCTTAATAAATTTCAATGGCTGTGTCAAAATTAACTAAGTTTTAAGAGATAAAAATTGGAGGGATACAAACTGAAAATTGTTACGATAAGTAATTTGACTTTGAATTACAATTTTAGTTTTTTTTATAAGAGTTGAAAAATCCCTTCCAAACCATAAAATAATAATTTTAATCTATTGTTACTTTTGTGCAATAATTTGATTATAATTTAATACACTTACTGTTGTTTTGTTGCCAAATTGGAAAGGCATTTTATTGGAAGGGCCATCATCATTTGATCGATCGTCCTTCTGTGAAAATTAATTTAAACATTAGAAACTCCCACAAAATAAAATTTAGTTACACTTAGTAAAGGAGTAACAAGACAAAAATCAGAACAAAAATCCCAATCCAATAAAAACAGCTAGTTTATAATTTCTCGTGAAAATGTTAAAATTTTAAACTGATATCAATTTATTTAACTTACAAAATACATTTAACAGCCAGTTGATTTAATTAACAAGGAAAATTTAAATTCAACTGAAATTATATGGTTGATTCCTTTTGAGTTAAATTTGATATAAAATTCAGTATTTGAGCTCCTTTTCCTTACCTAAGTTGATCGTCGAGCAAAATACCTTTAAACTAAGAAACTATTGATAGTTTGGGTTTTCAGTTGACTCTCCCAAAAAAATAAGATACAGTATTATGAATGAATGAATGAATTTTTATTCTGTAAAAAATACAACAAAATACATACAGAACATTATACACTTGGAAATATTTCCCACATAGGCATGGGCATTATGAAATTCTATGAACAGTGTTGAAACATGAAGTAAGAGGAACTGTAGAAAATTATCCTTTTATTTAATTTAAAAAATGAATTGACACTGTGCATCAATTGTGAGCTTGACAACTATACTAATTAAGGCCAAGTTCTACCTTGCTTGCATTTATCCTCTCTCATATTTTTTAGACTTTGATTGTAGATTTTTGAATATAACTGAATTAATTGGGACAAAGTTTGATTCAGATGTTTAAAAAAATGGAATGGTTAACTGTATTTGGACATTACCAGGCAAAAATGAGGACCGTAAATTGATAACACGTTAAAAAGACCTCATTTATAAGGGTTAACATAACAAACAATAAATTACTGAAAATTAACACAATGTTAACTAGAAAATTAAACAAAACAGCTGCATGCATCATCACTTTCCCAACCTCCCACGATAACATTATCACTCCAAATACCGATTTCGATGACTAAAAATTCAGATAATTGGAGTTCAGAAATCGGAGTTATACTGCAACTTTGAGATAATTATTTTTGTTGTAATAAAGTAAAAAAAAAACATCTAAAAATAATTGTACAAATTTAAGTTAATATTGCTTTTATTAACTAAAAATTGCATGAGGACAGTTAGGCTATTTAGATTGGGTGGGGAAAGCAGCGTTACCTTTAACAGATTAAGTTTAATTCCACTGGCATTAGAGAAAATAACCTTGCTTACCAAGTGGGCTATTAAAAATAAAATAATGGATTTTATTTAATTTTCTGTTTTCTACAAATGGTAGATAACTGAGAAAAATTACAATGACCGGAACACGGGCATGTGTTTTTATGCCTGTGAAGATGACTATAGACGGTCTGAAAACTATATTCATTAAACCTCATATCAAATTGTGAAAAGTTAATATAATTTACTAATTCTGTTTAGGCCCTATATATGTTTTGTATTGCATTTTTAAGCAATTCGTCTACCAATAAACTTACTTCTTATACGTTATAAAAATGAAATAATTAAACTTACTGTATTTCTGTTGCCAAATGGAAAGGGTGGTATGTTAGAAGGGCCGTCATCATCATCATTCTGCGAAAATTCAAACTACACTGACATATTTTAAAGTAACACCAAGTTTTGAATTTATGACTAGAGAGCAATAATGATGCAATTTATTAATAGAAATGCTGCTTAAAATATTTCTTGACAACTTTACCCCATACTCTTAAGGATGTAGAAAACTGGTAAAGCTTTCACCCCCTTGAACTTAAGTGTGAGGCTTTTAAAAATTAATGACTGGCTAGAAATTCAAAAACAAATTTCTTGTCTGATAATATTCTCTAAAACTTAAAATTTTGCATTCAAAATCGAGAATTTTCCGACAGTAATATATTTCTGAAAGAACTTACAAGTAAATCTTTAGCCTATTATAGAGTCATTTAGCAGAGTATAGTTGGCTGTAAGAGCCACTTGTTGGCCGTCAATCGCCAGCTGACACATCAGAAATGGCGCACATCAGCGTTCCATTTAAATGGTGCAAAGTAGCAAGTGCAAGTAGACTGTCAGCAACTGACTAACTTGTATTGACTGACAAGTCTTAGCACCAAGCTTAAAACGATAGTTGTTTATTTAAACATTGAATATTTTAATCAGATATTTTTTATTTTAAGAAGTTATTGAAATTTCAGGGCAAAAACAAATTAAATGTAAACCTGGCTTAAAAACAATGATAGCTGTTTAAACAATGAATATTTTATTTAGATTCATTTAAGAGGTTATTTAAATTTCAGGGTGAAAACAAAATGAAATTCTCATGATACTGTTGGATATAATACCGAATTACAGAAGCTTAGATAATAACCGATGCAAAAAGATTGAACTGCACTTCAGACAAAACGGGACTGAAAACAACATTGTGTTAACACAAAATATCGAATGGTGCCAAGAGAAGTCATACTTCAGATTATTTGAGTTGCAAGCTACATCCATGGCGATAATGGAACTAAGGGTGAGAGGTGTATGAAGTACTAAGACACTTACAGACAAAAATCAATCGGCTACAAGTTACCTTATGGATATTTGTGGTGATTGCTTGCGGAATCGGTTGTCTTATAAAAATTATAGTGTTCAAAACAATCTTTTCTCAGGTGGCCAGTCCAGCAACCACTTATATTTTGTAATTAATTTTTGACAAGTTTTCATTAGAATCATCCACAATTTTCTAGTTTTATTAATATAATGCTGACAAAATGCTATGAACTAAAAGAAATATTAAAATTAAAGAAGATTTCAAATTTTAAGACATTATAAATAAACAAGGTTCCAATGTGCTGAACACTAGAAAAAATTAAATTCAAGTATTAGGTGTAATTGAAACATACTTTTAAATGTCCCAAACAAATTACTGATATTTTTTGCAAGTTAACCTGTACATAAAATCTTTTGTCCTCAGAATGAAATGGCCAGAAGTTTTTCGTCACTTTCCTTAGAAAGGAATATGCGAGCAAGGATGAACTTCTACATCATTGGACAAAAAAATATGAATAACGCTAGTTAATCAGCACAGTTTGAAAGTTTGTTTAATATTTTTAACGTTAATACCATTTAAACATGTTAGTGTTACGAGGCTAGGAGGAACTTGTGTTGCTTACATGTGAGCTCGGCGGACCTCCTCCCATGTTCATATCGTCCAGCCGGGCTCCCCCGGTTCCTTCCGTCCTACTTCTCTGTTGTACTATTGCGTTTATTAATTCCTTGGCTCGGCTGAAACCAAAACAATTTGTAAATCAATAAAAACTGCTGCGATAAAAGAAAGGACAAAACTTATTAGGTTTTTGAGACTTAATATAATTTAGATAGCTGTAAATATAATTTGTATTTGATTTCCTATATTCCAAGATAAAGCTGCTTAGAATTATACATATATAACTATAGTTTTTACTTATTTTGGATATATTATTCTTCTCAAACAAGAGTTTAACTATTATTATCGTCAATGTAAATTTGATAAAATAACTTTCAGCAACCATTAATAATAGAACTGAGCACCAGGGAAATGGCAAAATTAATCACAACACAATCAGCAAGTCAAGTGCCTTACACTGTCATGAGTCATATCGCTATGCGCTTTCAGTGCATTTCCTGCCACTGGCACTGTA
Organism: Flexamia atlantica; assembly: GCA_035578135.1. NCBI lineage: Eukaryota > Metazoa > Arthropoda > Insecta > Hemiptera > Cicadellidae > Flexamia > Flexamia atlantica. The sequence goes on along the minus strand of JAQJVK010000030.1, from coordinate 658,373 downwards.
CTCAAAAATAAGAGCATGAGCTTATTCATCACAATTAAGTTCCGAGTATTCAAAGTCTGCACACAAGAACCATGATTCTTTGTCCGCAAAGTGTACATAGTACATTAAAAACCGGGCAAGTTTGTCTTAGAATCGGCCAGATATCACCAGAAGTGGCCAGGTATTAATCCCCCTCAGTTATCCTTGTAACAGCATTTGGTAGAAGTTAGATGGTTAGGTGTGCAATCTTTACCTGATTGCCTGTGCATTCCCCGTGAGCGTGCAGACTCTCTCTGGTTGGCCGCCCGAGTCGGGCGCCATTTGTATTTTACATCCTGATTCCGACTGGAGCCTGCTTATTTGCTCCCCACCTCGGCCTATAACTGGGGATAATTTTTAAGAACTTAGAGAGCTACTTAAAGGAACATCGATATTGACATGTTAATTAAAAGGAGAACATCAGTTGAGGTACCTGGATTTCTATCAATAATGCAAGGACCGTCCAGAACGTTAACTCCCATTCATGTGCAGCTCAGGAAGTAGTTGCAATACCGGTAGTGCTGAAGCTTGCACATCAGCGAGTGCAGTGACTCATGAGTTACTAGCTATGTGAATCTGATCATTGTACAGGCATTTGAGACTTTGAAATGTCCTGCAAAAGTGACGACCCACTAAATTATACTATTTTTAAAACACTAAGCAACCAAAACTATTCTACACCTTATCTCTTTTAAAAGACTTAGAGAGAGATTCATGATTGTGAAGAAAAATTTCTAGTGAATTTTTTCATCCACTTTCGTTTAACAGATCATGATTGACAGCAGAAAGTTACTGCTCCTGTTATTATTGTGTAATGCTTGTCACTGGTTAAAAAATTATACCCACTGACGGACAACACCTGTACTCATAATAAACTACTGTACACTTTGGATTATCCGGACCTCACATTATCCAGATTCCGGATTATCCGGACCGGTCAATCCGAGAAATTAGAAAATTAAAATCAAGGCAAATTATGATTTTAGCGAGTTTACGGGTGAAATGTGCCTTCTAAAAGTAAAATGCAAATATAATACATTACTGTATGAATTTGGAATCACAATGCTTTATCAGTACGTTACGGCATTTTCGTGAATACAGTTTTCTTCTTTGCTACTTGGGGCGCTAGCAGTAATCAACACAGGCGTAGCCTACGGCAATTTGGCGAGTTTGTTTAATGCTGTCATTTGAAGTTACGTTATTTCTTAAAAGGAGTTACTATAATAAGTTTTGAGATTTAGATTAGTTTCGTCATGATTATTTTATGTTTGAGTTAAATATAAATAAATTAAATAATGTATTTTAATCTGGCGTTTACGCCAAACCTGAACAGGAAGTAGGGTCATTCCATATCAACTCAACACAGTTTAAATTAAAAATTTACCTGACCATCTCAGATTTCAATGAAATTTGGTATACTGGTACACACCACTCAGACTAAGAAAAATACAAAATTTTAGCTTGATACGTCTACTAGTTTCAAAATTATGCCACGTTAAACTTTTCAAAAAATGCTCAAAATTGACCCGTTTGTAAAATTTTAAATTGCTATAACTCCTCTCAAAATTAAGCTAGAGAGGTGAGAGAGGTGTCATTTTACAGCATTTTTAAAGCCCTTTCTAAAAATGCATAGTACTACAAAGGTCATAATAAAAATTTTTTTAACAATTTCAAAATCAAAAATTAAATTTTAAATTTCTCAAAATGCTCCGCTTTGAAAGTTTTGAAAAAATTCTCAAATAGTCCATGTATAGTGGTTAACTGATGGTATAAATTTCATTAGGGGGTGCAAATGGGTTATTACAGAAAAATTCATTTGAAAACAGACTTGCACTAGAATTTCCACTATAATAACGTCTCATTGGGAAGGGATAGGAGTATTTATTTAATTATAGACAAATACTACATTTTAAAGCTAAATTTAATTATTAGAAAGATTCTGACATATATCATAAGTAAAAAAGCCATTAAAAATAGTTAGGTGAAACTGGGCTACTATTTAACACATATTAAAAATAAATTGATAATGGCATAATGCTTTTAAGAATTGTAAGTACTATTGGGTAATTTAAAGTATTATTGTTAGAACTTTTTGGAGAACAATCAACTTATATTTGTAAGTGACATATCAAGATAAATTATTAATTTTTTTTGTGTAAAAAAATTACCTAACTAATAAGTACGGTAATTGGATAGCACAATATTTCTATTCATTTCATAAATTAATTCATAAAATAAATAATTTGGGAGGTAATATAGCTTGTTTCATTGGAAAGATGTTACACTCCTCTTGTAAGGAGGTAGTGGTTGATAAGGATAAGGAGTGGTTAAATAAGTGATAGATTATTCATCACAACAAGTTGGCTCATGAGTTCTGCAGTGACGTGTCTCAACCTGTAGCAGTCTGCAAGTTGGAGACTGCAGCCTCTGCTGTTCACATGTTAGAGTCAGTTCAGAGTTTAGTCTCCAGTCAGTAACAGGTGGTGTAACAGTAACAAGTATCTATTAGAGAAAAAATATATTTGTTGAGAGTTAAAGTGTAAGTGTTCGTGAGCAAAGTGAATGAGTGCTTGTGTAGTGATAGAGTAACTTAGTGCCTATTTCAGTTGTATTTATTTCTGTAGATCCGTTTGGTTTTACAATAAGACAGACAATATTTCTTAATAGATCAAATATTTTTGTCCAATAATTTAGATTAGTGAGTGAGTAATTTAATAATTTGTTTACAATTACTTCATTTGTTTAATAATTAACTGACAATATTCGTTTTTATTAATAAAACATTCCTCAAAATAAAACATTTTCATGGTTTTTAAAAATTAGTTGTTACGTCTACATATTTGAAGATTTTTAACAATATTTTCAATGACTTATTAATTAAGAATTGAAATGGAAAACAGGCATAGAACAATTAGATGTTTCAATCCTTTTTCAAAGAAAGATCATAGAGTAACAAAATCGCTTAGAACAGTAACCCAATGGATGCTTGAACATTTTCAAGATTTAAGCTTGCCTAAAGATGCTAAAGTATGTGACGTATGCAGAAAAGAGGTATCAACTCTAAAGAAAAATGAAGAAAGCAATCAAGCCAGTGCTAATTTTAGCCGAGAGCCAGAAATTATAAATAATTCTGATTCTGAAAATGACCCAGATTTCCAGCCTAAATCAGATGTTGTTCAAACACTTAATACTTCTCTTCATGAACTTGGTGAATCACCGCTTGATTCAAAAAAAGTAAAATCAAAATGTTATGCTTCACAAAAAATTGCTAAGATTAATTCAGCCATGAAACGTAAACTTTTTACTTCTATTCAAGACTCCTCTTCTGATGAAGCTCATGAAACGCTTGACGATTCAGTTTTGAAAAACCTAAAAGACCATTTCTCATACTGCACTTCAAGAGACAAAAAGTTAATGATATTAACATGCTTGCCTGTTTCATGGAGCGTGAGGAAAATAATGCGAGAATTCAATGCACCAAATTACATGGTGAGGCAATCGAAGAAAATACTTAAAGATAAAGGTATTTTAGAAGGCCCTAATCAAAAACCTGGTAAGAGCCTGCCACCAGAAGTAGTAACAGCAGTACGGTCATTCTACGAGTCTGATGAAATCAGCCGAGTTTTACCTGGTAAAAAAGACTGTGTATCTGTTAAGACCGAGACAGGTGATAAAGCCGTACTACCCAAACGGTTAGTGTTGTGCAATTTAATGGAGGCCTATCGAACCTTCAAAGATAAAAATCCTACAATAAAAATAGGATTTTCAAAGTTCGCAGAACTAAGGCCAAAAAAACTGTGTGCTGGCAGGTGCTAGCGGTACCCATTCCGTTTGCGTTTGCACTATACATCAGAATTTAAAATTGATGTTAGAGAACGCAAAAATTAGCTCAATAACTAATGGTGAGCTGCTTACATATAAACACTGTATTGCCAAAGCACTTTGCAACCCTGCCTCCATTAGTTGTTTCTTTGGTGAATGTTCAACCTGTCCAGGTACAGATTACATAAAAAAGTTATTGGAAGAAAGTTTTGAAGAAAAAGGTATCGAAAAAGTAACTTTTCGTCAGTGGCTATCAGTTGATAGATGTAATTTGGAGACAATAGAAAAATCAACTTCAGAGTTTATTGAGTTATTTGTTCAAAATTTGTCAGCATTAATCAGACATGACTTTATTGCTAAAAGTCAAAGCTCCTTTCTGTCTCACTTAAAAGAGAATCTTGAGAGCTCAGAGTACCTTGTCATGTGTGACTTTTCCGAGAACTATAGCTTTGTGCTTCAAGATGAAGCGCAAAGCTACCACTGGAACAGTGGTCAATCAACTGTCCATCCATTTGTGATCTATTATAAAAGGGAAGGAAAAACCAAACATGTTAGCTTTGTTATCATTTCCGAAGTTTTAGAACACAATACCATAGCAGTGTATTGTTTCCAAAAGAAACTGATAGAATTCATGAAAGATAAATTTGGAGACAACATATCTCGAATATATTACTTTTCTGATGGGTCCGCCGCACAATATAAAAACAGGAAAAACTTTACCAACCTGAGCTTTCACTCAGAAGACTTCAAAATTGACGCAGAGTGGCACTTCTCAGCAACTGCTCATGGGAAAAGTGCCTGTGATGGTGTTGGAGGAGTTGTAAAGAGATTAGCCGCCAGAGCCAGTTTGCAAAGGCCCTATGATGACCAAATTCAAACTCCATTCCAACTGTACGAGTGGTCAATGCAAAATATATTTGTGGCGAATTTTGTTTACGTTACACAACAAGAGTATATTGAAACTGAGAGGCACCTAGAAAATCGGCTAAAAAAATCTATAAAGATAGACGGAACACAGAAACTCCATGCATTCATTCCTATGCCTTCTTGTAATAGCAAAATTAAAGTAAAAGTTTTTTCAGAATCCACTGAATTTAAGATTGAAACTGTTACAACGATTCAAGATCGTTTATGTTTAGCAGAAGTCAGTGGGTATGTTACAATCGTCTATGACAACAACTGGTGGCTGGCTTATGTACTAGAAAAAGAAGAACTCAATGATGAAGTAAAAGTTTCATTTTTAAACCCAACTGGTCCATCACCTAGCTTCTCTTTCCCAAGAAGACCGGATATTCTTTGGCTTCCTGTGACACATGTGCTAACTAAAGTAAATCCTATAACCCCAACCGGCCGAACTTATAAGTTGTCACATGAAGAACAGAAAAAAACCATCGAAGCCTTCACCGACTTTGACAAAACTTTTTAGAAATGTTAAAAAAGGCTGCCAGTAATAATGTAAGTAATTATGTTCATTTAATGCAAGTTTCCCTGAAATGTGTACATAGCCAAAGTGAATTTAATATAAATATATGGTTTTAAAATTAACAAAAATACTATGTGTCAAATAGTAGCCCAGTTTCAACTAACTATTTTTAATGGCTTTTTTACTTATGATATATGTCTAAAGCTTTCTAATAATTAAATTTAGCTTTAAAATGTAGTATTTGTCTATAATTAAATAAATACTCCTATCCCTTCCCAATGAGACGTTATTATAGTGGAAATTCTAGTGCAAGTCTGTTTTCAAATGAATTTTTCTGTAATAACCCATTTGCACCCCCTAATGAAATTTATACCATCAGTTAACCACTATACATGGACTATTTGAGAATTTTTTCAAAACTTTCAAAGCGGAGCATTTTGAGAAATTTAAAATTTAATTTTTGATTTTGAAATTGTTAAAAAAGTTTTTATTATGACCTTTGTAGTACTATGCATTTTTAGAAAGGGCTTTAAAAATGCTGTAAAATGACACCTCTCTCACCTCTCTAGCTTAATTTTGAGAGGAGTTATAGCAATTTAAAATTTTTCAAACGGGTCGATTTTGAGCATTTTTTGAAAACTTTAACGAGGTGTAATTTTGAAACTAGTTGAGGTATTAAGCTCAAATTTGGTATTTTTCTTAGTCCATACAGGGTGTGCCAGTATACCAAATTTCAATGAAATCTGAGATGGTCAGGAAAATGACTGTGTTGAATTGATATGGAATGACCCAGTACGGTAAAAGTTAATTAATTAAAAGTTAGGCATATGATTAATAATAATAAAGTTTAGTTCTTAATTTGCTTCAGAATTAAACCCCCTTAAAATTTGAAAGACTAACATGTACAGTCTTGACACGCCTCAATTTAGTTTGCAGCATCAATTTAGCAGGGGCTAAGGTACGTGATCGCTATTTAGGCGATATTGTAATGACCTCAGATCATCCGGATCGCTGTTCCACCACATTGATCCGGTTAATCCGAGGTGTAAAATCAGAATTAAGAATAAATTTCATTTGCTGAGAGTTTTGAGAAAGAAATCGCATGATAAAGTGCAAGCCTACTTTAGAGGAACTCTCTAATAGGCTCAAGTTTTGAGGTTATATTTCTAAAACACATGTCAATACTATGATTTACTTCACATAGAGATGGAAATAAATACATAAAGTCACTGCACATGCTGATACGTAATTTCAACCCTACTGTCCCTTCTTTCTGAGCTACTTATGAACGGAAGTTATTTTCTTGACAACCCTCACAATCAGCCTAAAACTAAATCTATAACCAGGAGCCATTGAAGGGTGTTGCTGCAGGATGCCACAAAAAACCGCTTCTAAAGGCCGTATGCCATTAGTGCAACCAGGTGCAACTTTGTTTCGCGAAACATTCACAAAACCATGTTAAGTATATCTATATAAAAAATGTCGTTAAATGTTTCAGGAAGTAAGGTGAAATTTTAGCCCCATTAAAATACATTGTTTCATACAAAATGTTTCAGACAATTTTTTGTTTCGTGTGAAATGTTTCGCGAAAAAAGTTGCAATAGTGGCATACGCCCTTATGAAAACCAAGACAATATGTCTCCATAAAAATTTTTGGAAATTTTGGTCCAAACCACTATTAAAATTTGATAACCACTTTGCTTCAAAAAACTGTATTCTAATGTCATACTACAGGGTGTTTTTTTTAACACAACCCATTGTTCTTTTTTTAACATGGTTTTAAGATTGAATAATGCACATATAAATATGAAATGAATTTTGTTTTGTTTATCTTTACATTTTATACAACCTATTATTAAAGATTGATCACATTAAGCTCAAACAATCCTCCAATGGCATTTGTACAAAATTGTGCTCTCTCCATCAAATTCCTGAACATGTGTTGCAAGGTACGTCTTTGAATTTCTTGTGTTAAATTTGTTAGGTTTGTTTTGAGGTGCTGAATATCCTGTGAATTGTTTTCATAGGCCTTACTTTTTATACATCCCCTAAGAAAATTATATAGTGGGGTCCAATCTGGGGATCTTGGGGGGGGGGGGATAATCCTTCACTAATATAATGGAGATTTGGGTTGTGTTTAAAAAAAAACACCCTGGATGATTCGAAACATATCTATGGACCTCACGAGCAAGAGACAAAAACTACGAAGATTAAGTTACTTAACTCCCCATAAAAATAGGCTTTCTCTACTCTGGATTAAAAAATGCCCGGACAATCATGGGACTACTTTCCGTGAAAAGAGGTTTTACTACTCTCGATAAGGCTCTACTCCTACAAGTTAGGCTACTCACTGAGGCCGACCATCTTGTCGGGGACCCGAATGTCCTCATTGGTGACAGGTCCCAGAGCAAGGCCGGGCACGCCCAGCCCCTGGATACCTGCAGCCGCCGCCGCCGCCACTCTAGCCGCTACGGCAGCCGCCTGAGCCGCCGCCGCCGCCGCCGCACTACTGCCCCTCCCCGCGCCGCTATCACTGGCCACTTTTTTGGCGTCTGGTCCGTCTGCGACATCGTAGTGCGATTTTTAAGAACAGTTTTCTTGTTTTTTTTTCTCTAGAGGTTGTTGGACTTTTTGTATTAGCCCCCCTCTTCAATTAACTTTGTGTGTGTGTGTGGAACTATTTCAAGCAAAACCAACAACATCGCTGCTCTAGCTCCGAAATCCTTAGCACTACCGACTACGCCACCGATTCATTATGTCACGTTACGCCTAGTTAACAATAACTGCTATTAAATGAACACCGGAAATAATAAGACTCCAAAACAGTTTGCTTTTGAAACAAATCGGAAAAGAAATGGGTTCTTGAGAGATCTAACCTCAAGACAATATCGCGCCATGCGCATGCATTTCAATAATAACTAGATAATTAATTGAGATTGTGCAGATAATCGCTTACAAAATGTTATAAATCGTTCATCTTTCCTATGCGGACTAAAAAGAAACTTTACAAATATACCTCCAGAAAATGACTGCAAAGAGCTAACATCAGGAATTTCTTGGAGATTTATGCTATTTTCTTATCTGCTAATCAAGGGTTTGATTTAGGGACCGACAAGTTGACTACAGAGCAACTTTGGAGCTATGTTTGGATGTCTACAGAGCATCATATTAATTTATATTGAACATACCACACTTAGCTAAGGTATTAACAAATCCTCACATATATTAGTCTAGTACTACAGACGAAGAACTATAAAAAACTTAATACATTTTTTCAAACCTGTTTTTTCTGGCGGTGGCAGGTTAAGGGGCTTTGTGATTAATAAAATAATCTGCTAATTTATTTTTAGACACCTAAGAATTTAATATTGAAACATTTTTTTTTATTCTAGCACATTATGGACAACAAAACAGCCCAACAAACCTGACATTTCCAGAAAAAATGGGTAGACCTAAAAAAACGTGTTGGGTTGCCAATCTATAATACTTCTTCATCTTTGTTTCAACTGTTAAGTTAAATTGCCTAGTTAGAAAATAATTAAGACACCTTTAAAATTCTCAAAAAAATTAAATAAATAAAAAAATAATAATTAAGTAGCCTATGCTACTAAAATTACTTAACAAATAATGATAAAGAAATAGCAAAATTCAAGTGATACTTGAAATTTAAGAACAGGCCTACTGAAATATTCTGACTAATCAAGTGTGGCAAAACTACTTAGGCCTATGCCAAATATGTGATAATCTTATCATGGCAAAGTTTTAACACACTACTTAGCACTGCTTTCAGCACACATGATTGTGTTCTCTGCAAAGCTACTTCTGTCGTTCAAGCCTTATCAAGTTATGACAAAGCTACCACCACTGATCAAACTTGAATGTCTTGAGCACAAAGTAAAAGGTAAGATTACCTAATTGATAATCATTATTAATATAATATTACGATATACAATAAAATTGCATAACAAGTAGTTTCAAAAACATTTTCTCCTGAACTAAATGGGACAATGGCAAGGTCTGCCAGCGACAAACTCCACAACTTTTATTTGGTCCAAATCCAAAAAGCTCACTAATACTGTTAAGGTCTGCCAGCGTCAAACCCTACCATAATCCAATCCAAATTTCTAAGTAATTGTCCAAATTTCAACTCCAATGAGGGAGTATGTCATGGTTGGTCCAGGCAAACTGCACGACTTCTGCTTGACTCAGTTAGGCGAAGTCCACCACCAACAAACCCTACCACATTTTACGAATGGCCCTAGCCGCTTGTGCTCCCCGCCGCTGCCGCCAGCGTGGATGAATGATGAATACTCTCTATTTATTTATTTTTTTGCTAACTGAAGATTTCTCTTTATTTCTCTGCTACCTGATAAATATCTTTTTATTTTGTTATGAGCTAATGTATGCTAAGTGATTCAATAACAATTAATTCACCAACCACGGTGTTATTTGATTTATTTACTTACCTACTGTAATTAAATTTGAGGTAGACTCTTAAAATCAGCCTATTAGTATTATTTCAAATCATCAGATTATATGACTTTAAAATGGTTTCAAGTTAAATCCAACCAATTTCTGGACAATAAAGAAGAAAATATCTTATTTTATTTCCTCACATTTAACGAAGAAAAATGATTAAATCTTAATATAACATGCTGTAAACAAACCAATAATATTCAATAACTTCAATTACAAAAATGTTTAATGAATGCTTTTAATAACAAATTTTTAGATATACTATGATAGAATTATTTATCTATGCCTATTATAAATTAAAGACATTAAACTGTGAGAAAGTGGTATAGCTTGACAGACCGAGCCAAACTCTCCCACTTTTGAGAGTTGACCGCTGACGATAAGGTCCACCACCGTCAAGCTATGGGACCGGCCCCGTAGCACTCAAAAGCGGTACAGTTTAACACTGGCTGGGCTTGATGCTGGTGGACTTCGGCATGTTCCAAGTAAAGATGCTAAATAAATTAAAACATGCTATTTTTATTTATTTACTATTTATAATTTATAGGTAATATTCTTGGATGAAGTCACAATCTTTGTACGGCAAAATTACTTCCGATTTCAACCAATTCTGGTTATTCTGTTGGCCAAATTTTAATGTTTTTTTCAGTAAGTTACTTTTGACAATCATGCTCAATTTTCTTTTCACTGCTAATTACTTACAGTTAAATACACAGTTAATCTTACTTTTGCTGATTAACTATTGCCTTTAAAAATATTTTCTTAATTTTTACTCCTTTTTATTTATTAGCATTTCTTCATACAATCTTTTACTGGTTGTTTTTTGGTTTATAACATTATTTTAAACTATTCCTAGTTTGGATTAACCAAAAACTCATATTAACAGGGATCTGCTATATACAGAACCTAAAATATTGTAAGTTTAGAAATAGGCCCACCTAAAATCGCCTAGCTTCTAAAAAAAGTCAAAGGTTTTGATTACTGGTTGTTCATGTACTCACCAGAGTTATCTTCTAAAGGCCTCTTGCTTCCGGTTTCGTTGGCGAGACTAGGATTGATTTTAGCTGCAATCTGAAAATATATACCGGGTTTAATTTTACTAACTACAAAATGATACAGTTAATTAATTAGGCCCTATTAAATATTTTTGAGAACCTTAAAACAAGTAATTTATTTTGACATACATTCTTGATCAAAACACCTCATATTTTAAAGTGGCTTCAATCATGCCAACAGCAAATAATAGGCCTATGTAGAAATTTCTCCGGGATCAAATTGAGAGAACTCTTAATATGAAAATTGGCATTCCAAGAGATTTAATTCCAGCCCTGAGCTAATTATAATTTTTTACTGGCATCCCAAATAACACTCTTTAAGCCCCCCCCCCCCTTAGGCCTAATATTCATAGTAATGGTATGAGAATCATCTGTGTTTATATGCACAAATTAATATTAATAATGACTGTGGAAAGTGAAACAGAATTTGAAATAATGGCAAACGTTGAGATCAATAAAAAAGAATTGTTTTTATTTTGCTGAATAAAGGTGAAAATTTAAATTTAAAATGATATTAGACCTAGGGTTTTGCTTGAAGAAGCCATGAAGGGGCCTTTTCAATAGATAAAACGTTATAAATAAAATTAGAGCTTTTTAATTATTTTATAGGCCATCTGATCCATGACACTATTTCTTGAACATATTTACATTGTATAAGCAAAGATTAATTGACTCTGACTCGTCCTTCTTCTTTTAAATTAACTACCTTTTTATTACATAATCTGACAATGAAGCTCTGCAATAAAAATTTTGAAATCTTTATATTAATAGACAAGCATTTTTTCCATAAGGTTTTTGAACTCCTTTTTTCTCAGCCAGTGTGCATCGTAGCGAAAATCTAAGCACACCAATAGAATTGTATTTTCCTGTAGATGAGCAGAATCCCATTGAAATTTATATTTAGTCTTTTAGACAAGTAGAAAATTGAATTTAAAATTTAAAAAAAATTAACATTAGTCTTATGAGTTGCTGTTTTGGTGTTAGAAAAACAAAACAGAACTGTGCTTTTGTTATCATATGTAGCTGTTATCACATGCTATTTTTCGTAGAGTAAAGATTAGATGTAGAAATATTATGTGAGGGCGAAAAGTGGGCAAAAATTTACGCTGTTTTTTTCAGTCATCTGATGAGATATAAAACCCAAACAATAATACGTTTTTATCAAGCAATAGGAATTCATTAATGACACAAGTCCAGTAAAAAATCCAAAAAAATTATTATTTAAAAAAAATTTCAAGCCACATGTTTTATTGGGGCATGGAGTAAAAATATAGTATTTGATTGAAATCCAGGGCTATTTAGAGAAGATTGAATGTGTTTCAAATAAAGTTTGCTCACTTCAATAAGATTAAGAGATAAAAATTAGCTGATGAAAAGGGAATAAAAAAACATGAAGTTGAGTCTCTACCATCCGATATACTGTCGTGCAACTGCAGTACAGATGGACATTACATTCAAATTGTGTGTTTTATTGGTAGAGAATGCGTAAAATATGTGTAATATTTTAGTGATAATGATAGGGAGAGAGGGAAGGAGGGGAAAATGTCCTAAGGGTTAGGAAGGAGAGAAAAAGTTTTGAACGGGAGTTTTAGGTCTCAAATAATAACTAGGCACATAAATGTTAGGTGTTATTATTTCAGACCTAAAAGGTAGGAAAGGAGGGACGAGAGATGGTAAGAAGAGGATGAAGTAGAAAAGGGGTGAAAAGTAGGAAGAAGGTTGAAAGGAAGGAAGTACAGTAGAACCTCGATTAACCGTCACTCTTTTATCCGTCACTGCCTCCGGGCTTGCAATATGTTGTAAATTGGCGTCGCGCAAAGCACGGAAGAAAGTGCAAGCGCTATTGTGATCGAATGCGACAGTCCTCGGCTAATGACCTTGAGTTTCCGCCAAAAATCACCACTCCCTTGCAATGAGTGATATGGGGGTGAGCGAATTATTTATTACTACTCATAGGCATGTTGATTTTTTTGGTTATACGGCACGCCTCGTAGTTCAGCGTTACATAGTTTGCTGTTACACAGTGTGTAGCTGAAAATATACGTACTGTGAATCAACTGCAGTACAGTAACTGTTGATTGTTAACGACTGCTGAAAAACGAAAACGAGCCGTACTAGGGCTTGACCAAAAGATGAAATTATTAAATGTTTAAGGAAGGGTGAAATAGCTACATGTATAGCGCTGAAGTATGGTGCTGGCGGACACATTTGAAAGATTACGGAAATATTTTAATTATTTAATTAAAATATATATTTTAAATAAAATATACTTTGATCATATTTTAATTTGAGGTTATGTAATTCACTTACGAACACTGAATGGGCACAACATACAGTTTAGAAGGTCTGCCATTACCATTGAATGAATATAATTTAAACATAAATATCCACTTTTACAGGGTTTAATTTCTTCCAAAATATTTAAAATCTACGTATTGAACGGGTTTATAGCTAAATTTCTGTTATCCGTCTATTCTCTTAACCGTCACACTCCCGGTCCCGAGAGTGACGGTTAATCAAGGTTCTACTGTACATATAGAGAGTAAGGGAAGGAATTAATGGAGGGAGTGAGGGAGAGAACTGTAGTAAGGGGTGTATGGGATAAACTGATTTGACAGGGTGTCTACCAAATTTCATATATGAATTTCCCGACTTTTTCCCGACAATTTAAAAAAAAATCCCGACCAAAGGAAACACGACCATTGCCTCCTATAACAAATATTGAGAATGATATTTGTAAATAAATACATTTTGACGGCTACAATGCAAGCGAAAGATCGCCAAAAGATGAGCAAGAACACCGAGATAAGTCCAATATAGATTTGCCAGCCGTAATGCGACCGATATTTCCGGCTGCGGAAAGAACGAGCCATTATCCGGCCACGTTGTGACCAAGAGATTCTCCGGCCCTGGTACAATCGACTGAGATTTGACAGCCACGATGCGACAGAGAGATTTGCCGGCCACGATACGACCGAATCATGTTATGGCTATGAAACGAGTAAGCGACACAATACGATTAAGAAACAATCGGCCACCCGTCAACTTAAAAACAAGCGAAAGATTTCCGGCCGCAAGTCCAAATAAAGATTTTCCAACCATGTTGTAAATTACAATATCTCTGGCCTCGAAAAAAATTAGCGATTTTCTTGTCACAATCCGACCGAGGGATCTAATAGCCATTTTAAAAGAGCAAGAAACTTGTCTGCAGCGAATCGGCCGAAAAATTATTCCTTAAACGAGTGAGCGACTTTCTGGCCACAATATGACCGAGGTCTAATGGCCGTGAAATGAGTAAGGTTCTCATCGGCCGGATGCGCCAAAAAGATTTGCCTGCCGCAAGACAAGCGAAAGATATCCAATCGCAACGAGACCGAAAATCTTGCCGGCCACAGTATAAATTATAGATATTCCGTCCGCGATAAGATCGAGCGATTTTCTTATCGCGATATAACCGAGAGATGTGACGGCTGCGAAAAGAGCAAACTATTTGTCTACCACGAGACGACCGACAATGTTTTGGTCCCAAAATGAGTGAGTGATTTTTCTGGCCGCAATACGACCGAGAGGTCTAACGCTCACAAAAAGAGGGATGAAGTCATCGGCCGAGATGCGATCAAGAGATTTGCCGGCCGCAAAACAAGCGAAAGGTTTCCGGCCGCAATAAAAGCGAAATATGTGATTGCCGCGAAAAGAGCGACAGATTTGACGGCCGCGAAGAGAGCAAAATATCTGACGGCCCCAATGTGATCGAGAGGTTTGCTGACCCCGAAATGACCGAGGAATTTGCCGGCCGGGTTTTAGATATTATGGCCTTCATGTGGCCAATAGATGTGATAGCCACGAAAAGAGCGCACAATTTTAAGGTAGCAATACTAACGAGAGATGTGTCAGCCGCGTAAAGAGGTCGCGAGAGGTCTAACGCTCACGAAAAGATGGATGAAGTCATCGGCCGAGATGCGACCAAGAGATTTGCCGGCCGCAAAACACGCAAAAGATTTCCGGCCGCAATTAAAGCGAAAGATGTGATGGCCGTGAAAAGAGCGACAGATTTGACGGCCGCAAAGAGAGCGAGATATCTGACGGTCCCAATGTGACTGAGAGGTTTGCTGACCCCGAAACGACCGAGGAATTTGCCGGCCGAGTTACAGATATTCCTGGCCATCATGTGTCCAATAGATGTGATAGCCACAAAAAGAGCGCACGACTTTAAGGTAGCAATACTAACGAGAGATGTGTCGGCCGCGTAGAGAGCGAGACCTTTGGTCGCGTAAAGAGCGAGAGACTTGTCGACCGCGTAAAGAGCAAGAGACTTGTCGGCCGCGTAAAGAGTGAGATACATGTCGGCCGCGTAAAGAGCGAGACTCGTCGGCCGCGTAAAGAGCGAGAGACTCCGAGTACAGACCGTAGAGACTCGTCGTCCACGTAAAGAGCGAGAGACTTGTCGGCCGCGTTAAGAGCGAGACTCGTCGGCCGCGTAAAGAGCGAGAGTTGTCAGTCACGTAAAGAGCGAGACTCCGAGTACAGACCGTAGAGACTCGTCTGCCACGTAAAGAGCGAGAGACAGCCATGTGAAGAGCGAGTCTTATCGGTCGCGTAAAGAGCGAGACTTGTCGGCCGCATAAAGAACCAGACTTGTCGGCCGCGTAAAGAGCGAGACTTGTCGGCCGCGTAAAGAGCAAGACTTGTCAGCCACGTAAAGAGCGAGAGACTCCAAGTACAGTACGTAGAGACTCGTCGGCCAAGTAAAGAGCGAGAGACTTGACGGCCGTGTAAAGAGCGAGTCTTGTCAGCCGCGTAAAGAGTGAGATACTTGTCGGCCGCGTAAAGAGCGAGACTTGTCAGCCGCGTATAGAGCGAGAGACCCCGAGTACAGACCGTAGAGACTCGTCGGCCACGTAAAGAGCGAGACTTGTCAGCCGCGTATAGAGCGAGAGACTCTGAGTACAGACCGTAGAGACTCGTCGGCCACGTAAAGAGCGAGACTTGTCAGCCGCGTATAGAGCGAGACTCTCTGAGTACAGACCGTAGAGACTCGTCGGCCAAGTAAAGAGCGAGAGACTTGACGGCCGCGTGAAGAGCGAATCTTGTCGGCCGCGTAAAGAGCGAGACTTGTCGGCCGCGTAAAGAGCGGGAGACTTGTCAGCCGCGTATAGAGCAAGAGACTCTGAGTAAGACCGTAGAGACTCGTCGGCCGCGTAAAGAGCGGGAGACTTGTCAGCCGCGTATAGAGGAAGAGACTCTGAGTACAGACCGTAGAGACTCGTCGGCCGCGTAAAGAGCGGGAGACTTGTCAGCCGCGTATAGAGCGAGAGACTCTGAGTACAGACCGTAGAGACTCGTCGGCCACGTAAAGAGCGAGAGACTTGACGGCCGCGTGAAGAGCGAGTCTTGTCGGCCGCGTAAAGAGCGAGACTTGTTAGCCGCGTAAACAGCAGGAGACTTGTCGCCTGCATAAAGAGCGAGAGACTTGTCGGCCGCGTAGAGTGAGACTTGTCGGCCGTGAAACGAGCGAGCGTTTTTACAGCTGTATTAGGACCGAGAAACTTGCAGCAGCGGAATAAGCGACAGTTTTTCTGGTTGTGATATAGCTAAAAATTTGTCTGCCGCGATTCGTTCCGGCCGAGATTTGCCGGCCGAGACGATGAAAATAACGAAGACAACTGCTATTTCGTTTTGTTTTATAGCCAAATTTGAATTTCCCGACCAAAAGTTGAAATTCATTACTTTTTCCCGACTATTCCCAACCTTACAAAATCCCCGACATTTTCCCGAATTTTCCCGAATTCCCGACTGGTAGACACCATGTTTGATGACTGAATTTTTACCATCCTCTGAATCAATAACCAGCTCAGTGTTAAAGAAATAAACATGGAATCTTAATATTGTACAATACTAATTACTAAAAACCATGTCATAAATATATGCCAGTGGCGAGGCAAAATAATTAGTCAAAGATTGAGTGTTTCTCTTTTGCTTTTGGTTCCTATTTGGTACTATTATGTGTTTACGTGGAAAATGTGTACTATATGAAATGTATTGTGAAACGCATTGGTGTATGCAAAGTTCAAAATTAGCTAACCCTATTTCTTGATTTAAAAATTGGTCGAATTTTCGACCACTGGCGATCTCTAGTTATTATAATTTCACAGGGTAAATTAATGGAATCCATGACATAACACTTTCAAACTTAAAAATACAATTAAAAATTAAAAATTCAAACAACCTTTTTATTCTTTAAAATGTTTATAATGTTTTACCCTGGCTAAAATTATGTGTGCTGTCCAGAAAATAACGGATATTTTGCCGCTGCTTCTAGTGCTATTGCAACGCCCCGGCGATGGCCCAGCCGAGAGGTCAACTCCCGACTGTAATGGGAGTCAAGTCTTGCTGCCAATCGATCACATATTAACTTTTTACAGCGTTTCAAAATTGCGGCAACCATTGAAAATCCCACCAAGTGCAAAAAGAACTGATAATATTGCTTCTTTCAGTTCCTTACCACCATTTGCAGACACTTTCCTGCCTATTCGGTTGACATTAAGAAGAGAATGTAATCACTTAGGGCCAGATAAGCGCTATACAGGAGTATTCCGAAAATGTTCAACTTCAGGCGACAGTTGTGTGAAGTCTGTTTCTGCTGTATAGATTAAGTTTAGACCCCATTATCAGGGAAGGGATTTTTCCCTTATTTTAAGTCATTGTAAGGTCTCAATATTAACTCAGAATGTTTAAATTATAAATTCTTCTTTTCTTATTCTTACTAGACAATCTACATATTTATTTGATAGGCAAGCATGTGTTCATCAATTATCAGAAATTCCTGGTGTCTAAGCTACTATTTATTATTTATCCTATGTATTATTTACTTATTTAATTCATAAATTTACTTGAAATAGCCATGGCTTATCTTCGATAATTCTCAGTAGGCCTAATAGTAATATTACCATTGACTAAAAGAACAGTTATAGGCTTAGGTATTATAATTTAAAAAATGGCTAATAAATGGAAATAGGTTAAACAGGTTTTCTTTCTTTTTTAATTTTATTTTTATGCTCTAAACTATAACTTATTCAGGCCTAAGCCTATTTTTAGAAATTTGTAATGAAGCCTTCATTTAATCGTTGAAACGTTTTGATACACAACCACATTAAACATACCGTGATCATTTAAATGTAATTTTGAAGAATTTCAAAATAATTTTTCATGACTTAAGTAATAACAATGAACGTTTTTGGAAATAGAACATCCTATACATCTACGTCATTAAAAATATTTTGTATTATGCACCTAATGATTCAGTTAAGGTTATTTATTTTAACACTATTGTATTGTCTTGTAATTACTGAAAAAGGCCTATGTTAGAAATAAAATTCAGACTATTTAAGACTACCGGTATGAAAGGAACAGATGAAGATTTTATATTAAAAAAAAAAATTAAACAACAAACATGTAATGGAAGTCATATCCATGTAACTGAGGTCACGCGTTGTAGCAGAATGTCACATTTAAAATTTTTTATTTAAAAATATTTATGGTCAAAATATATATAAATGGTTATATTTTTTCAATTAAGTACAGTTTCAAGTTGGTGCACAATAATTTTCATGACAATGTAATGGAGTAAACCCATTGTGAGGTTAAAAAACCTGACCAAAACTCGTATTTGTAGGTGAATTACATCTTTTCTAAGCTATTATTAAGATATAGGTCAATCAAAAGTAAGAGGGCTGTAATATATTTAAAAACAGTATATGTGAGCAACAAAAATATGAAATACAATGGGTTTTCCCTTTTATTTCATTATGTAATATTGATTTATCTGGGTGTGACCTCTATAACGAAAAATGGGAGTTTCCGATATAAAACTGCCTCTCCCATTGACATACATGGGTAATGGTGCTTTCTTTATATTTTCTCATATTCTATAGGGTTCAAAGTATTAAAAAATGTAACTGTCATTTAGATACCAAGTAATAACTTTTTAGTTTTTTCCTACTTTGCAATTGTACCCTTTTCAGATTTTGACCCATTCACACGTGACCACTTTTTGTTGCTTTCTTATCTTCCATCCGTCGCAAGACCGTCTCGCGCAAAAACTTTCTCTTGGAATATTCTGCTGGCATAGTAAATAAAGAGTGAAAAATACAATTCTTTTATATTTTGTACGGAAATAATCTCGTGGCTACTCTCTTCAGACGAAAATCTTGGCTGAAAAAATCATTCCCTTCATCACTTTACACAATAGTGTCCGCGTCCCCGCAAAGTTCCCGTATTTTAGACAAATTTCACGTATATTTCCCAATGAAATATTAGTTCCGTATAATTCCCAATTTCCCCGAAATTCCCGCTCTGTGGACACCCTGCCAGTTCCCACCGACTCCCCTAGATAGATTATGCAAAAGAAATTGGTGATATCTCGAATGCTCGGTGATATATTGATTGTCATTGGGCCTATCCATATATCGTTCATGATATATGATAGATTGTCCCCCACCCAAGAACCCCAATTCCCACTGGGTCCCCTAGATAGTGAGGCAAAGCGTGCCCCTCCTGCAGAACTATAACCCCCCACCACTCTAAGGTCACAATTAGGGGCAGTTGCGCATTCTCAGACACCATCCCCACCACTGTCCCATCAGCACAGCCAACCAGCTTAAACTAGGTTATTGCCATATAGATTGCCAATGTTAATTTTGAGTAATTGGATGTCAAGTAAGGTAGCCTTCGGATCAAAAACTCAACTATAAGCCTAGGCCTACCATTCTGTTTTCAGTGTCAGCACAATATTTTCCCGTACTAGGCCTAGAACCATGAAATGCGATCCTAGAGGAGCAGTGGAAAATAAATAGGCCTAGCCTAAGGGCCAGGAAGCATTTTTACCTCTAAGTCTTAAGCCTAGGCCTACATGAAAAATAATCTGCTTAAGTGGAAAAACTTTCACTGCCTTGAATAGGCATAAGAGACACAGTCCTGAAATTTCCATTAAAACTAAATAAATCCAACTGTAAAAATAATTGATAATTTACCCGGAAGTTGGCAGTCTAACTTAATCATTCTACAACCTACCTCAAAATAGGACTAAACCAATGTAATACACCATTGCCGGACTTAGATGAAAAGACTAATGAAAGTATCGATGGAATCATAAAAGACAAATATTCATGATTTTACCTGTTTTGCACGTTGAAGAGCAGCAGCAAACGCAGAACTTTGACTAAAATTCTGTGGCGGAGCGACCGCTGAATAATCACTCATTGTGAACCATGAAGCAGGATTTAGAAAATGGCCGCTCGGATATGGCCGATTGAGAAGGAACTCGCAGAAACAAATTCACGAATACTACTGTTGTGCAACGGGATTAATGTTTGTAAAATTACTCAACTTGAGTACTTTGATTATTTTAGAAGTAAATTATAGAAATCAAAACACTTTTATGCACTTCTCTAACATTAAAACCTAATAAACGTCAAGGGACAATCTTTCCACTACAAACAACAACGTATAAAGAACAAGGAGAAAAAAATAAACGAGGGAATAGTTTGTTCTGGACTCTGAACAAAGCCAAGCAAAGGCATTTAAAAAGATAAATATTCACATCTAAAAATATACTGTACGTAAATTATTACTTTCTAAAAAGTGTGTACTATCACAGATTGAATAGTACTGTTTAATCTATGTTTATGTTAGTAACTGTTATTTTATTTGTATTAAAGCATAGTTAACTTTTGAAATTTCTAAAACTCGGAATTTTTTAAACTCCGAAATGAACTTTACATGTTCTAGAGGGATTCATATGGAGATTTGCGCTTTATCAATATAGAAAGAAGACAACAAACCAATAAATTTCACTTCTCAAACTGGAAACCAAAATAAATGTGTATTTAAAAAAAATTGTCAAAAATACTCTAGGTGTTCCAGATGAATGGATTTTATGTTTGGTTTTATTTGAATATTCGTCAACGATATCTCAACGTCAAAATGCCTGAAAAATCCCTGTTGATAATTTTTACCGGCAAGACATCTCTTTTCACTAAAAGCTCCAGCATTACAGGATTTGTTAGGGAGACTTTGAACAAGGCAGTTGTTTTTATCTATGGTGCGGCTAACTCAACCAAGGCCTAACTCACTCCGGCACTACATGAGGCCAGGGAGTTGACCATACTCAGATGGAGAGAGGAGAGTCAAAGTCAAATTTTTTTGTTTGCCGGCAAGTGTCACGAAACTAAAATAATAAAGCATATATTGCCAATCTGGGGCTTATTTTTGCAATAAATGCAAAAGTAAGCCCCAGATTGGCAATACATGCTCAAACTACCCTCATGGCTTAGTGCAAATCCACTCTTTATGATTAAAGAATATTTTGACTGATTGAGGCACAATCGTCTGATCTGACGCCATCCCAAATGTACACTATAAATATTAGTTCAATTAGAATCATGATCAGAATCATTTTTATTATCCTTCAACATTTACAACAAATGAAATAGACAAAGTCAACATGTGACGATTACATTATCTGCCTGGATATTAAAAATTAGGCCTAAATAAAAACAAGAGATTAAAAAAATATAAAATATAAAAATGTCAACAAACAATAAATAATGTTTTAAAAAGTAACACAATTAAGATTAAAATATTCATTTAAATCATCTGCTTTTTTAAAGGACTTAAAATCTAATTCTTTGGCCTCGACACTAAGCTTATTAAACAATCTTTTTATATTTACTTAATCTACGGTAAGGCACATATAAAAGGAACTGATTTCGAGAGTTGTGAGAGTGAATATATTAAACCTATAAGTATGAAAATCAACATTTTTCTTAACCCTAAGTAAACACACACACACACACACACACACACACACACACACACACACATATATATATATATATGTATATATATATATATATATATATATATATATATATACAAATTTATCACAGTCAAAATTTTACTTTTTATAAACAAGGGCTTGTAATGTTCTCTAATTGGAGCTTTATTTATTATTCTTAATACCTTCTTCTGGAGTAATAACACTTTCACTTATATGACTACTATTTCCCCCAAAGAATCAAACCATAGCTGATTATTGATTGGAAAAACGCAAAGTAGGCTATTCTGATGTAAGTTTCAGGTACAATTCCACTCAGATTTCTAAGCAAATAAATAACTCTTGACAATTTTACACAAACTAAATCTACAGGTTAAACATTATTTATAGATTTTTATTCCCAAAACGGCTATAATATTTTCATTCTTTAAAATTAGTAAAGTAAATGACACACACAGTCCGTCCAGCAGAGCTGGCCAACGATAAGTACGAGGTGGTAATCCAAGTTTTTCAGGACTCAAAACTTCTGAAGGACAATCGGAGGCGAGCTACATAAATTTTGTATCCTGCGCAAAAAATGACGCTGGAATTCTGATTCGAAACTGTATGAATGGCGTTGGAAACAACTCAATTCGTAGAAAACCCCTTCTAGCGTAAATGTTACGATAATAGACCTTTAAAAATAGCAGTAGTCAATAAGACTAAAAATAAGACTACCAAATCACTCAACATATGATACAAATTTTCTTTGAGTACCAAAAGGGGGTCGGAGCAAGGCCACAAAGTGGGGCCTTGGTCGGGGACTCTTGAGGTAGAAAAATTAATTGATGGATTGATTAGGGCAAGGAGTGGACTAATGCGTTAAAATAATACTTTTATTGTTTTATTCGTATTCAAAGGTGCAAGGCCTCACTCAGCCTTGAAATGAGCTAAGAATTTTGAGGAGCCACGCCATATTTCTGCAAAAAAGTACAAATACATTAAAAAAGTATGATATGTCCAAAAGTTAAATTTGTTAGAGCAATATGTTGGCTAGCCTAGCTTTGAAATCACATCCGCTACGAAAAAGTTGTTTATCAAATCTCGTCTTCCTGCTGTCTGTTGTCAGAAAAGTAAACAAACAAAGTTAATCAAAGCTAAGCAAACCTTTTATTCAGTAAAAAATAATGGAAAAATTTTATGATTTTGTTACTGATATGTTGTGAAAAATATAATCAATATTATTGGATTATCTAGTCTTTCAAACCTTATTATTTTGCTTTGATTTAGCTTTGTGCATTTTCAGATTACCCGATACAACCTACAAGGATTATATGTCAAGATTAAGAAGAGAAAAAAGTACCACCGATTCTGCCGATGGAAAAACCGGTACTGTCAATACTAAAACAGATTACGAGAAAACTGACCTACTAGAATTTTTAAATGAAGATCTTGTTAGCAAATATCCGAGAACGGACTCCAGAAGGTTAGCTAATTTCTCATCCATTAAACTTAGGTAGGCAATCTTTATTTTAAAGATAAATTGGGGAAACATGATTAACCTAGAGCCTGTGACAATGTGACATAAATTGTCAGAGCATATATTATATTCGTTAATTATATGTTTACCAATCCATATGATTTATGTGGATTTTATTGGCTATGCATTTTGTTTGAAAACAGCAGATGATGAATAGGTAGTTCGAGTCAAATAACTTGGTCCAGGCTGTCCGATAGGTCATTGCTAAACTTAACATCGGTCTTAATGACAAACTGTGCCGTTATTTGATCCGGACTATAAATGGGATGATTATTTCACTCATTTAGAAGGGCATCACATTTAGAGATCCCAAAGCATCGCAGCCGCAGAACTTGTTGCCCACCCTATTCTTGATGAGAGGTTACAGGAACCGTTAAGGTCCATGTTCCTGACGAACCGCTGCATCCTACCAACTAGCTCTTCTCGAGGAAGGTGTCTGCCCGTCTCTCAAGGTTTCAAGAGTTGCCAACCTTTCCTCAGCAAGCTTCTCGCAGTCCAACAGCCAGTGATCAGAAGTCTCATCTGACTGCCCACATTTCCTCCAATAGGGATCCCCATTGTATACCTAGAATCAGAGCAAGTGCTTCCTCAGGTGCCCATGTCCCATAACGAGTCCTGATATTGTCTTACCTCCTATGATCCTAATTGTAGAAGATCTGATGCCACCTCTCGAGATGAAGATAAGAGAATGGGAGCTCTCTCGATCTCCTGTGGTGTTCCTCACAGGCCCATGCTGTATTTGAGTAGTTTGTATCGCTGCAAGAGATTCTACCAAAGGTCCTGGGCAAATGAATGCCCCAGATAAAACAGGGTTGGTCATCTGTCGGCAGCTTCATTAGGCTTACGTTCAATACTTGTGTGGTCAGGAACCCAGCAGAGATTCTCACCTAATTCCTCCTGCTTTGACAGGAGACAATTTTGAAGCAGTCCTGAAGTTTGGAGCTGAATATGCAGGCACTGAGAGCTTGAAGCGTGTCCTGCTGTGGAATAACTAACCTCTGCCTCACTTTTTTGTGGGGAAGAACATTGAGGGAAGTACTGTTGTTTTCCTCAGTGTAATTTTTGGTTTGGATTGATTAGGTTAGCCAAACTTAAACTATTTTTAAGTTATTAAATATATCCTCGCTGAAATTATAAAACAACCCTGTAAATAAAAAATCATAACATTTAATATAAAAAACTGTTTATTTTTCTTTAAAAAATAGGGAGTTTTCTAAGTTTTCTATAAATGGCATTCCAAGTAGTAATTAATATTTAATGTTTAAGGTATGAAAATCTCGTACACGCCTATCGATAAAAACCTAAGCTGAAAAACTAAGTAGTAGGCCTACATCAGATGACTTCAGTGCTCTTCTCTTGGAGAGTCGGTGAGGAGAGGATATGTAAGCATGTATATATAGTTCATGTAAGCAGGTCACATTATGTAGTTCATCTAATATTATTTTGCAGGGTCTCATCAACTACACTGCCATACAGTAGTTCACACAAAACCCTACTAGAAGCTGGAAAAATTGGGTCAAGAACCAAATTACCTGCAGCTGTAAGTGTTCAGCGTACCCTACATTCTGAAGTTCATTAGAGCTGATGATTAGGAAAGAATTGATGACTAAAAGTATTTAATTACAACAAATCAGCTTATTAGAATCAAACCAAAACTAACCATTAATTGTTACTAGAGATCACTAGTGGTCAAAAATTTGACCATTTTCAAATCGAGAAATAGGGATAGCTAATTTTGAAAATGATCTATGCAGACAGCAATGCGTAGTTTATACATACGTTTCTTATGGGATGCATTTTCCATGTAAACACACGATATAACCAAATGGGAACTGAAAGCAAAAGGGAAAGAGTAATTCTTTGACTCCTTTTTTTATCTCATCTGTGGTTTATATTTATGGCAAAGTTATTCTGGATTAGTAATTAGGATTTTAATAAGATTCCACGTTTATTTTTTAAGACTGAACAGAGTATTGTCAGTTCCGTACCCCTACCACAGTTCTCTCCCTTTCTCCCTCCTTTCATTCTTTAATTCCCTTACTCTCTACTTCCCTTCCTTTTTAGCTTCTTCCCTCTTCCCTCCTTTTCTATTTCATTCTCTTCTTACCACCTCCCCTCCCTCCTTTCCTGCCCTTCGAATTTTTTCCATCCTCCCCTCTCTTCCTGTCACCATCACTAAAATTTGATATTTTACCCAAAAATTACATTATGAATGAGATCACACTCATAATGACACACTCCAGTTGCACGTCAGTTAGTATTTTGGATGGTAGAGGCTCAACCTGATATACTTTTTTCTTTCCTTTTTATCAGCAAATTTAAATCTCCATCTTATTCACTCCCCTACTCAAGCCAGGCCCCTTAACTACTGCTACGAGCTGTAAATAAGTGAACCAATATTCAAAACAAAAGGAAAATTCTTAGTTGTAAAAATATATTTAAGGTTACGGTTTGAAATTTTGTCTACACAAGTTTTATCTTTGTCATTTCACCTATAAATTTGGAAATATGCTTTGCATTCTCCAAATTTGTATTTACTTGTTATTAAATAAGAGTTACCTTTTAACAGTTATGGTTCCATAAGTTTTAATTAAAAAATCATTTTCCAGAAGTAAACAAAAATATTGTTTATTTTCTTTGATTGATGACACCTGTCAGCTCCGTTTAGATTTATTAGTCGCTATCCAACGGATAATAAAAACACTTCAAGAACAATAAAAAAAGTGACCATCCAATAGGAGCCAATGACATACTACGCATGTTTAGGAATCGCCTATCTCTCTCTAAACATTCTTCGTCTATCTCTCTCGCACACGTTCTTTGAAATGGTCGGGACACTCATGCGCGAACTATAGTTGATAATGACATGCATACTTAAATGGTAATGATAAGAATTGACCTTTCGTTTGTTATTGTTTTGGTTTCATATTTCATCAGATGACAGAAAAAACAACCTATATTTTTACCCACTTTTGGCACTCATATGTGTTCTACATCTGATATCTTTACTCTACGAAAAGTAGTTTGTGATATTAGCTACATATGGTGCTAACTTTGCTACATTTTTTCGTTATTATATCACCATCATGGCAACTTATAAGGCAATGTTATTTTTATTTTAAATTTTCAATTCAATTTTCTTTATGTCTAAAAGACTAATATAAATTTCAATGGGATTTTGCACATCTACAGGAAAATACAATTCTATGGATGTGCTTAGATTTTCACTATGTTGCATAAAGGCTGAGAAAAAGGGAGCACAAAAATCTTATAGGAAAAAATGCTTGTCTATTAATTAATACAAAGATAAAGATAAGTTAGTACCTATTTTGAATCAAAAGAAATTGTGATTAGACTCATTCTCTTTTTTTATTAATGAGAAAATACCATCAAACATTCTACCAAGCTGGCATAATTGATTGATATTAAATAATTAAGATACTAAATTTGTTTTAATATTTATATTGTTTAATTATATAAGCTATTATTTATAATTGTTGAAGTATCAGGAGGACAAGCAGTAATAAAGGATTGTGTACAATTTAAAATAATTTATCCTTGAGTTAGAGCATTGATCCCAGCAGAAGACTCGATGCATTGATTCTTTTGAACTTGATTCTACAATCACTTAAATTCAGTCAGTAAACAAACCAAGAAAATCATCAAAGCTAAGCAAACTTCTTATTCAGTTGAACAATTGGAGAAATTTTATGATTTTGGAACAGTATAAATAACAGGATGATTTTGATACCTCTTAATAATAATAATAATAATAATCATCTCTTTATTGCCTTTAAGCACAAAGCAATCAACATTGTCAAAAAGTACAGTCAATCTTAGAACTAAATATGTAACTTTCTAAAATTAGAAAATCAAGTCACTACAATCACTATTTAGAAATTCTGCTATGGAATAAAATGCTTTACATTTTAACCAAGTGTCAATAACTGCTTTAAATTTATTTATGGGCGAAGTAGATGCAGACGGAGGTAATTTGTTAAAAAATTGTACACTGAGGTATTTATAACTATTGTGTGTAAGTGTAAGTCTTGTCTCGGGCAAATTAAGGGAATGATTATTTCTTGTATTATGGCTATGAATTTCTGATCTATGGATGAATTGATTGATGTTTTCTTTTACATGCATTAAACAACTGAAAATATACATACTTGGAAGAGTTAAAATTTTAAGGGTTTTAAAATGATATTTACAAGAGATCCAAGGCTCTAATCCCAGAATACATCTGATAGCCTTTTTTTGCCATTTAACACGTTAGCTGCCACGCATATTTTTGTGCTGATTACCGTAGTGCCATGCACATTTTTTGTTGAAATTCTAGTTATGTGATTTTAGCGAATTTCCCCTATAGGGAAGTAGCTATTACCGTAGGCGGCACGGTGAGACTTAAGCCCGGGCCCATGTTATTTTTTCATTTTGAGGTCCCTAGACCCCAAAAACACCGTTCGTTCATTTTCATATATATGTATATATATATATATATATATATACCTGTCCGTAGGCGCGATAACTTTTGTAAAAAAGGTCCGATCTTGATGAAATTTGGAACAAACGTGTAAAGCGTCATTCATGACTTCGAGTTCGCAAACCAGCAAGATTGATTTACTCTGAGAAGGTTTTTTTCACAAAATAAAATTTATTTTCAAGATTTAACACCTTTTTACTAATTATTTTCAAACTTAATTGTCAAAAATGAATTCGGCTTAAAAAAACAAACAATTTAGCATTTTGAATTATTATTCTACGTCAATCCGTTGCTTAGATATTGGATAATATTGGATGTGCTAAACACAGTACGTTGTCCAATATTGTTTTTAATTTTTCCCTCCAAAAAGTATAGTCACCCTGATTTGAGATGTTTTAAAAAAATACAATTCTGAACATATGATTAAATTTGCAGGTGTTGAATATTTTATTTGTGTTTATTTTGAATAGTTAGAGTTCATTGATCAAGATTTTGCAGAAAATATATACTATATCAAAAAATACAAATTATTTTTAAATTTAATAAAGAAAGGAAGAGCATTTGGAGGGGGGGGGGGATGTCTCGGTCTAAACTGCCTGAAAATGTAGCATAATATATGATATGTTTAATAATGAGGATTGATAATATGTTTTATTGAAATTGGCTGGAGGTGTAGGTCTGTTGCAACAGGGATGTTTTAATTACTATAAAACTGACCATATGATTGAATTTAATTTTTTCATGAGATTGAATTATTTGTTTGTTTTGAGTGTTTTGAGTTCATTGGTTATATGTTTGTTGACATTTATATTCTATAACAAGATTACAGTTATTGAAAATTAAAAGACTAAGAATTATATAAAATACAAAAGTGTATGTATTACTAATGAAAACTAATATGGTCTCTTTGTTAATTTTCCTCATGTTTAAAGCTCATGAATGATTAAATATGCGTTTTTAGTATATTATTTACTTAACGTATTCAAATGATACTTTCCTTCAAACAAGTTGAATGCTCACATATACAAAATAAATCCTATGGAAATTCGCTGAGTACGCAGGTCTGCTGCGACGGGGGTATTTTTGTATTCTTTGAGGTTAGTTATGATGACTTTTAACAAAATAAATAAAAATACATTTTTAAAAAATTGGTGACCGATCGGGTCGGCATTAAATTTTTTTTAGGAATATTCGATAATATTTTGACGTGCCGACCCAATCGGGCAGACACAGCAAAATTAGAAACTATGAAAACAATGCTATATACCAGTAAATTGCTTTGTAAACAATTTTTGGGCACACAACAGTTAAGATCAACTCAAGAACAATGTTATACTAGGGGTATTCATCGATATTAAATAATTTTCAATAATGAGAAATGTTGCTAGGAAATAATGCCTACCCGATTGGGTCGGCGAAATTGACGCAAATGCTTGAGACACTTCCAGTAGGTTTAGAAAACTGCCGCAACGCTATCTAGGAGGCTTGGGATGTACTACATCATATTAGTTCCCCGGTGTTCCGCTAGGTGCCTACCAGAGACATCTATCTGCGATTTGGTCAAACGCTGCACTACTCCGGTTGCCGACGTGATCGGGTTGGCAGGTTGCTCCACCCGACATACCTATGCCGACCCGATGGGGTTGGCGTGGCAGTTAACATGCTAAAGACTGTTTTTGATCCCACTGAGTTGCCCCATAAAATAATACAGTATTGCAGATGAGAATGAAAAAATGCAAAATATGAAAAAAAGAATGAATCTATTGCTTTCATTGTTTTTTAATTTTTTCAAAAGGAATAATGATTGTGCCAGTTTGTTGCAAAGAAATTGGGTATGTCCAATCTAGCCTTTGATCAATATAAACCCCTGAAAGCTTAACTGATTTATTTTCTTGTGCAGTTACGCTAAGGTCAAAAATGAGTTTTTCAGTTTTTGAATGATTTATTTTTAATTTATTGTTCTCAAACCATTCTTCTGCCATTTGAATTATGGCAGACTTCTCTCTAAGGCTTCATTTAAATTTGAACCTATTGTGAGAAATGTTGTATCATCAGCATAGAGAGTTGTTTTACTTGGAATGCATTGAGGTGAATCATTTATGAAGAAAATGAAAAGAAAAGGGCCCATAACAGATCCCTGGGGTATTCCATTCTTAATTTTTAACATGCTAGACCTTTCGCCGAGCAGTACCATCAATATATTTTTAGAATTTTTTGTTTTTTGTAGCTTGATTACTATTCATATTGTTCATCATTTAGCTTTGCACATTATATTCAGATACTTTGTATAATTTAGACCCTATATATACCTCATTTCGCTATTAATGTAAGAGAGATTATTATTATAATTATTAGTAAAATTACATATCATCAAATTTCAAGGATTACACGCCAAGATTAAGAAAAGAGAAAAATATCACCGATGGTGCCAGAAAGTCGCCTCCTAAAAGACATAAAATTGCCTGTGAAAAAACTGACCTTATAGAATTTTTAGGTGAAGGTCTTGTTAGCAAAACTCCGAAAAGGGACACTATAAGGTGAGCTAATTCATTTATTGTCTAATTGGTCAGCTAAATTTATTAGGCCTATCTAGATGACCTAGGAAAAAATTCAATTAGAGCTATTATACCGGGTGTCTCACCTAAAGTGAACCAATAGCTAACTTTTTTATTATAAATCTGACAAAGAACTTCTTATGGGGCACTTCCCTTAATTTTTAATGCTGCTTTTTGGAGTCACTTTGAAATTTAAAAATATGGCCGCCATTTTCCAATATGGCGGACAACTTCGATTTTTCTTATGGAACACCCTATATTTTGGGGCGTTATTCGATTTTACGCTTAATGTTAGGAACTTTTTATTCTTTCTTTTTTTTCCTATACTCAATGGTTCAGCAGATATGAGCAGTTGAAGTTTGATTTTCCCTATTTAAAATGCATTGTGTCCATTTAACTGTGTGCTATCCCATGAATTCCTTATGGAGTAAAATCATATTCAAAATAACTCATTTCCACGATTAAATCTCGACTAAAAATTATTTTATGATTAAACCTCAACTAAACTAACATTTTTAGGCACTTTTATTCTTTGGTATCTTTTATTAAACCCAATTGTTTTCGATAAATACAGACACAGACTACCAACGATTTCCCAATGCATTTTAAACCGGAAAAAATCTAACTTTAGATGTTCATACCTCCTTAACCATTGGGTTTAGGAAAAAATGAGAAAGAATAAAAAGTTTCTAAAATTAAGTGTAGAATCCAAAAACGCCCTAAAATATAGGGTGTTCCATAAGAAAAATCAAAGTTGTCCGCCATATTGTAAAATGGCGGCCTTATTTTTAATTTTCAAAGTGACTCCAAAAAGCAGCGTTAAAAATTAAGGGAAGTACCCGATAAGAAGTTCTTTGTCAGATTTATAGTAAAAATGTTAGCTATTGGTTCACTTTAAGTGAGACACCCGGTACATTACATTTGGCCATTGCTCGATTTACAGGAGAATAGACCGATTTTACAGCCATAGCCCGTTCTCAACTGAAGTAAATTTGTCTTAATTTATTAAAAGTAAACCCAAAGTTTCAGCTCAAAAGTTGCGCTTTTTCTTAAGTCTTGAGCTAAGCTGAATGCTGAAAACCTTGATTCAACATCCTAAATATTTTTACAAGGCTAGTCATTGAAAAAAATTGAAATTTTCTTTTCAAATTTAAGTGATGCTTGGTTGAATTTAATTTTGTTCATTAAAAATAAGTGAAATAAAAGGGTTTTTTAAAACCTAACTTAATATAGTAAAACAATTTTGGAAGGAGGGAGTTATGAAGGGTGAGGGGAACGGTCATATACTTCCAGGTAAATTATTGTTCCGGTACTACAGTTTCTACAAATCAAGCTATTAGACTGTTACCAATTATTATTTTGGCTGCCTTCTACATGCAACACAACACAACAGATTTAGTTAAATTTCTTAAGTCTTTTTTTATATTTTAATAGTGATGTTAATCAGGAGATGAATCTCAAGTGCGTCAGGAGTATTATGTTCTTTGATTGTTACATCTATAATTAGAGTACGCTCTTTAGAGGTCACTGGTTGGTAGTCTTGATAATAAGCGGAACTGTTTTTGGAACTATGTCACCCCATGTTGTTAATCTAATTTTTATTGTTTTATTGTGTACAGGATCTCACCAAGTACACTGCCCTGCAGTATTCCACACAAAAACATGTTACAAGTTGCAAAAGCTGGGTCACGAACCAAACTACCTGCAGCTGTAAGTATAGCCTGCTTCCATCCTTCACTCTCTAGTTCCATATGGACAGGGGTTGAGTAAGAATATTGAAGGTTGAAACTGCTTTTATGATACTGTTTTTTTTTTTCAATTTTAAAGTTGAACTATAATGAAACAGTAACTAGAGGCATGGACACCGAATAGGGCGGGTGAGTGAGTGTGCTGGTGGCGAAATTATTGTTAATTGTTTGGTTGGGTAGTTAATCAGCCATATGATCAAATGTTAAAGAAACCACAAATTTACCTTGTAAAAGGCTCTGAAAAACGTAAACAAAGTTTTGAAAGTTCAACAAAAACATTTCATTCAGTTATATCAGCCGATTTAGTGTTTCCAGTTTTTGCCACCCACCCTTTTTGGTGCCCGCGACTAAAAAGGACATGGAACAGCTCTACCCAGTAGAATTTTTTTTGATTATTTTTCGATATTTCTCAGTGATTTGATTGTTGGGCTAAGTTATTTTCATTACAATGAAAACGTTTTATTTTATTTTTCTTAATGATTATTTTTAACTTGGCAAGTACTGTCATTTTAATATTGTTTTTGCCTCAAACTGTTCTTTACAAAACATTTTGGATTGCATACTTTCTTTTTGGACAATTCTGCTTTTTTTTGGTTTTTTTTTGTAGATTGTGTACAATTAATTTGTGATATATTTATTTCATCGTCGATCACAAAGACATCAGACTTGGTTACAGCCTCATCTCTCAGGTAGATGTAGGCCCCTCAAACATAATTTTTATTTTTATGTAGAAAGGTTTGTTTTTGTTTTTCTTTTTTTATGGATATTACAACTGCAATATTTTACTAGCTCATTGCAAACAATGAAGCTTTAAAGAAGGAACCACCAAGAAGAAGACAAGTTCATACTTCTAAAATGGAAACAGATTTGATAGATTTTTTAGAAAGTAGTGAAGTTGATCTTCTTGACAGGATAGCTTTAGGTGAGTTTTTTTTAAGATAGTATGAGTTGTTTTGCTCTTTTGCCTCTTTTGAATAGAGGCAAAAGAGGGAAGTTTTGTAGTGCCTTAAAAAAATTAAGTACTGTAGTAATTAAGGAACAAAAACAGATATTACTTCATTACAACATACAAGGAATTAAACAAAAATTTAATGAATTTGACTACCTGATAAATAATTTTCTGAAAAATGTAAAAATTATTTGTTTAAATGAGCATAACATTTGTGATGTAAATAAACATATTTTAAACAAACTACCTAATTATAAGTTGGCGGATGGCTACTTTAGGGAACATTCAAGAGGAGGCTCATGCATTCTACTACATGATTCAATGTTTTATACAGTTAGGTCTAATTTAAAGATTTTAAATGAGCTTTTAGTATTTGAAGGATCCTACATTGAAATATAACAATTAAATTTAATTATTATTTCAATATATAGAACACCTGATAATAATAATCTTAAATTGTTTATGCAAAAGCTTGAGAACTTATTCTGTATGTTATCAAAATGTATAGGTGAAAAAAAGTTATCATTGCTGCTGACTTCAATATAGATATTTTGAAAAATGATGCCATTGCAGATAATTTTGAAATTGTTGTAAATAATTTTGGATATTTTATCAATAATAGAAAACCAACTAGAGTGACATCTACAACCAAAACTTGTATAGATAATATTGTAACTAGTTTTAACTACTGTCAATCCTTGTCTAACAATGTAGACCTAGGTTTATCAGACCATAATGCTCTTTTTATCAAACTTCCAGGCTGTACTGAAAAATATTTGGCTGACTCGTTCATTAAAATAAGAACTTTTCCAACTGCAAAAATTCCTCTTTTTATAGATTTATTAAATACAGGAATTAAAGGCTTAGTTTTAGACGACTCAGTTGATGGCAATTTTAAGAAGTTTTTACAAGTTTTCAAAACGACAATGGATGAGGTATTTCCAGTAAAAAATAAAAGAAAACAAAATAAATCTCATTCCAAAAATTGGGTCACAAAAGGAATTATAGTTTCTGCCAGAAATAAAAGAAATCTCCATTTTTTGGCTAAAACCAGTCAGAACTTAGCGTTTTTAGAATATGTAAAAAAATATAAAAAAGTCTTCAAAGAAGTTGTTGCGAGAGCAAAAAAAAGGGCAAACAATGAATATATAATACATTCCAAAAATAAATCTCAGGCAGTCTGGAATGTAGTTAGGAGCGAGTT
The DNA here is from genome assembly GCA_035578135.1 of Flexamia atlantica. Classification (NCBI taxonomy): domain Eukaryota; kingdom Metazoa; phylum Arthropoda; class Insecta; order Hemiptera; family Cicadellidae; genus Flexamia; species Flexamia atlantica. Next base: position 624,287 of record JAQJVK010000030.1, on the reverse strand, counting down.
AGGGCTATCAAAGAAAAATGTACCTGACATCAAACTCAAAATTAATAATGTTGATGTAGAAAATCCTAATGTTATAGCCAATAGTTTTAACAATCATTTTACAAATGTAGTAAATGTCTTGAACATATCTAAATGCCAATTGCCTGGAGTATCACATGGTCCAAACAATAAAAATGTAAACCCACTTTACTATTATGCCCCCACTACTGAAGAAGAAGTAAGACGATTGCTTCTTGGTCTAAAAAATAGCAATTCTTGTGGCTGGGATGAAATTCCAACCAAACTGTTAAAATGGTCTGCAGATGTAATTTCAGGAATTCTGTCTGTACTCATTAACCAATCTTTAAATGAAGGTGTTTTTCCAAATTTATTGAAATACTCTGAGGTAATTCCAGTTTTTAAAAAAGGGGACTGTAAAGATATTAAAAACTACCGTCCGATTTCTCTTCTAAGCAATATTTCAAAGATTTATGAGAGAATAATTCACTTGAGGATAGTTAATTACTTAGAAATGAACAGTTTAATATGCCCAGAGCAATATGGTTTTCGAAGGGGTCGAAGTACCCAGTCAGCACTTTTTTCTTTTGTAAACACAGCCTTGGAGGCCTTGGACGAGTCACAGCATGCAGCTGGTGTGTTCTGTGACTTGTCTAAGGCCTTTGACTGTGTAGATCATAAATTGCTAATAAAAAAGATGAATAATATAGGGCTGCAGGGAACTGTTATAAAACTTTTGGAATCATACCTTGCAGATCGAAAACAGAGAACAATAGTTTTAAATTGTAATAAAAAATATTTCTCGAAATGGAATCCTATTCAATTTGGAGTCCCACAAGGCTCAATAATTGGGCCACTTCTATTTGTAATTTATATCAATGACTTGCCACAGCAGATTCCTGAACACATCACTCTTTTTGCAGATGATACATCAGTTTTAGTAAAACGGACCTCTACAGATATTTTAAAGGATGATGTAGGTGCTGTAGTGCAGCATTTGAGTAACTGGTTTTTGTCAAATGGCCTTCTGCTCAATGAAGACAAAACAAATATAATTCATTTCTTTGTAAATAACACCGCTGACAGAAACATAAAGAACATAAGCTCAACCAAATCAGGAAAAGTGCTAGGAATTCACATAGATTGTAATCTTAAATGGAATCAACACACCACTCTTTTAAGTAAAAAACTAAGCTCCTTTAGGTATGCATTAAGTGTTCTGGTTAATAACGTCTCCCTGGAAGTTTGCTTAGTTGCTTATTATGCTTATGTAGAATCTTTATTAAAATATGGTATTATAATCTGGGGTATGTCATCAGGAACCAAAAATGTTTTCAAAACTCAGAAAGCGATTATTAGAACACTTTGCCGCATTAGTAAAACAACTGGATGTAAACCTTTTTTTAAAAAATTAAATATTCTCCCACTGCCATGTTTATACATTTTAGAAGTAGCAAATTTTGTCCATCAAAACTTTGACATATTTAATAATTACTTATTTAAACATAATTACAATACAAGAAATAACCATCTGTTTCAATACCCTGCACACCGGTTGTCAAAATTTGAAGATAGTCCATCATATATGGGTCTTAAAATTTATAACAAAATCCCAAAAACTTTTAAAGTACTATCTCATACAAAATTCACTAAAGATGTTAAGTCCTTTTTGCTCAACAAGCTGTACTACAGCACTGATGAATTTTTTAATGACAGTAATCTTTAGTAGTGGCTTTGTATTTGTATTTTAACCTTAATTTGCTGCTACTTTGTATTTTTTTGAAAATGTACATTTACCTTCGATTAGTATTATTACTAATTTTACTTGACAATGCACCTGTTTGTTTACAATTATTGTAATGTTGAACGTTATGTGCAATAAAGGATATGACTATGACTATGACTATGTTTTTAGATGTTATGAGAGATATAGATAGATATCTATACATTAAAAAATATTTTATACACATAAACTCCATTTGGTAGTACTCGAGACACTCTGGCTTTGTGAAAACCGGATCAGATGAATAAGCATTAACTTACAACATTTTGTGCAGTTTTTAAAATTGTGTAAATAATATGTGTGCTTGTGTCATTTACCTGATCAGGTACACCAGTACATTATAAATATGTGCTTGTCCGGTACAGACATTTGAAAAACAGCGGAAGGTGTGAGTGCACCTCATTGGGTACATGTTCTCTGTGTTACTGAATTGAATTTCTGCAATTTCTGTGTTTTCTCCTGAGGAGATGCTTTATATTAAATGTGTTGGTGTCCAAGTATATGAAAGCAAATATTTGAATTAGAAGTTAAATAGTCCATCGGTTTGAAAAGTAGGCTATATTTAAGATTTCAAAAATTAGAAAACAATCATATTCATTAGAATATTTTATTCATCAATTTGGAGTGAAACGAAGTGCCAGAAGTTCGGGTTTTGGTCAAACTTGTGGTAAACTGACTTTGTCAAATAAGAAAATCGTTATTTTTATAGCCGTTCTGGATGTGAGGAGTAATATTGTAAAAGGGATAAATGTGGCCCAGTAAAAAACTGGATTAGGTTGTACAAACAAAGTATTATTGATGTAAACTGATTTATTACTTTGACTCTTTAATTCAGTATGAGTCATAAGTTTGAAAATTGTTACTAATCAAAATGAAATAATCAAAGGTTACATACATTACTTGACAATCTTCAATTCTCGACTTTCTATTTGAGTCTTGAAAATTCAAACATGTCTAACTTAACAACCTTCTCTTGATAAGTTGAAACTTAAGAAGAGGTTATAAAACCAATGCACATTGAGGGTAAAAGATTGGTCCTCAGTCTTACCGGAGCATTGTTGAAATGAAATGAAATGAAAAATGACTTTATTTATGAAACAAAGTTGTTCATCATGAAATTATTGTTACAGAAACAGGAGGGGGGGAGCCAGCCGTGGACCAAGTAGGCAAAACACCCTCGTTGTCAGAGAAACAAAGCTCCGCCATGTCCATTCAAAGTGATTCGTCCGTCGGAAGGAGAAAGAAGGCGCCTACTGACCTGTGCGACATACCAGCTTTGATTGCGGAATTGAAAGCCAGTCCAAGTTTTACTTTTCATTATCTCATTTTTGCAGTTCCACAGTGGTCAAATTTTTATACTCCATATTGTTTAAAGTGAGTTACTTTATTATTGTTGTTGTAAAACTTAACATGATTTCATGTTTGAAATTTTGGCAAATTTTAAATTGGAATAATGTTTGTTTTTAATTTCATTCTAGAATGTTTAGCAAACTTATTAAGTATCACTAAGTAAATAATCCCACATACTGCTGTAAATAAATCAGTCTAAACAAGCAGGATTATGGATTTGTGTGTGTACAGAATACCTTGGATTATCTAGCTAGATTAATGTGACAAGAGTCCCTATCCGGAAAACGAAAATTTCTGATAAATATTAAGTACCATAACAAAAATCCGTGCATATTACAGTATGAAAATAGCAAGTGTGGAACTGTCTTCTTCAATATTGCCATCGCTGTCATCAGACCGTGGCAGACGACTCTCGTTACAATTTTACGTGTGATATCTCCCTCAATGTTGTAGAAAAACATTGCTATATAATGACATAGCAATAATATATATTCCGTCTTCTCGTTTTACTTTACAAAGCCCAAAACAAAATGTCTGAGCGCCAATCTTGTAGCACATTTTAGTCAAGACACCATCCATTGTAAGTTGCAAAATAACACGCCTGCTAAAAATATGTTATGGCAAAGTAACATGTCTGAATGGAGATTCCTTTCCCTGGATAATCTAGCTTTCATTCAAAAAGTAGTCTCTCCTGAATTTGCATGAGTGCATTCTTAGAGAAATAGGACAACATTCTAGTGAAAGCAAAAGGTTATAATAACTCTGGCACATACATGGCAATCGTGAAAGAATAGTTTTAAATGTTTAGTTGATATATAGTTTAATTGTTTGAAATAAGTTAAATGAAAAAGTACACTTTTTAATATTGAATTTTTGTTCTAGAATCGTACCCTACAGTCAGATTGATAAGAACAATTTCTTTACCATCAGCACAGAAGGAGTTACACACAATTTCGAAGGGAATATGATATTCACTCCTTTGTCTGAGTGGGAGCGAGATTACAACATATATTGCAAACTGGTTAAGGTAAATGGGTTATATAGTTCTTGTAGTAAAACATGACATATCATTTTAGTTGTAAATGATTCAATACTATAGGATATTATTATTATCGTACAAGATAAAGCTAAGTACCCTTTTTTCATGCTTTTATTCTTTGCAACATGTTTTTACTTTAATGTCATTTTCGGACTGGGAAATATATTCTTTTCATTAAGAAATTCATTAAGAACAATTAAAATTATTGGGTTATTAAGAATTAGTGGACCTTAAGAAAAATGGGCCTTAAGATTATTTTATGTTGCATAGAATAAATACGGGATGGTACGAATTTTGTTGTAATTTGTATATTCATTTTAGTTGCATCTTGCCTAAATCTTGCTATTACAAATTTTTTGGGTATTTAATAAAAATGATTTTGCTCAGCTTTCCATAGAAAAGGACTTTACATCATACTGTCCGGAAAACAGCCTTTTTTAGTTCTCTAAATCGTACGCACAATGATCGATTTTGGATCATTTTGAATAGGAGTACTGAAAATACATATGGTAAATTTTGCCGTATTCTAATGTCAAAATTTGTTTATGTTACGTTTGAAAGGTTTTACGATTTCTTATCTTGTGTTTGTAAACAACTAACAGATGTGTAAATGACGATGACTATTTTGGATAACCTTAAAATTATGTAGTCTAATTTTTTAACGATTAAATGGTTATTTATACATAATGATGAAAATAGTTGTTCATCACATGGAGCAAAAGTGCCTCCTTGGTACTCGATCGCATTTCCAAGCTCGGCTGTGCCTCGCCTGTAAATTAAGATCTCGTACCAAAAAGAGCCACTTTCGCTCCTAGTGATGAAAACTACTATTTAGTCTAGTCGCCAAGCCATGACACCTTGAAGTAGGGTCCGACCGAAATTTTATGACTGATTCTAGTACTATTTGATGTACTGAACAAGAATATGGCGGATGCCAGAATGGCATCCTTGAGCAATTTTGAAGCCATTAAATCACTGAATCTTTTAAGACCAAAACGAATTTATAATGCGATTAGAACCGGAGATATAAGGAAAACAAAACAAAAAAATAGTTTAATTTGGAAACTCCCATAAGAAATGTACAGGGAAGAATCATTATTTGAGTATATCTTGAGAACAAAACAATATTTTCAAAAACGGATTGCGGCACTGTAATCAGTGTGAAAATATATTCTGAAATGATGTGTCACAACACCACATTCAGATTTAAAAAAATTAACTTGTATCCAATATGGCGGATCCAAGATGGCGGCTGAAAATTAATACCTAATCATAATTAAGTATTTACCACCCAGCAACTATCGGTGGCGGTTTAAAATCAAAATCTTGGGGAACATTTGTTTGGCTACGATAAATATATTTTTTTCCACTATATGTTTCTCTATTTTTGGCCCTTTGAACTTTGACCTTCGATATTCAAAATTGCTCAAGGATGCCAGTCTGACATCCGCCATATTCTTGTTCAGTACATCAAATAGTACTAGAATCAGTCATAAAATTTGAGTCGGACCCTACTTCAAGGTTCATACCTATTTTCCTATTTGGCGACTAAACTAATTTTAACTGTCCTCTAAATGTATGGTAATATTAGTATATTCTCACAATAATAATACATTTTACAAACATAATTCAGACAGAGAAAGTCCCCACATAGGCAAAGCCTATGCATGGGGGCCTGAAACCTTAAGCGTCTCTGAAAATAACTCAACTAATATATGGAGGAATATAGGCAAAATTAAAACAGCACAAAATTAAATGAAGGGTAGTTATAACAAAAACTATTTTATCTTTACATTCAAGCAACAAAAATAATTTAATTGTACGGGAAAATGAATGAATATAATTAATGAATTTATCTATATTTAAATTTAAGAGAACTCTAACATTCAGTTAAAATCACTCACACATGCATGATTGAAATGTTTTCATTGTTTGGTTGTACAGTAGAGTCCCACAAACCCGGACTAATGTGGACTGAACGGTGTCCGGGTTTGTGAAAATTCCGAGTTATCGGGAAATGAGTAAAAGCAAGAAAAAATAAGAATATTTTCTGTTATTTCTATAAGAAATCATTTATTTATTGCATAGTAAAAAATATAAAAACTATATTAGTTGCAAAAAAAACTGAAAGAAAAACTAAAACTGTTTTAAATGTGTCACACCGTGCTCTGGCCTTGAATCTCAATGCACTTTATTGCTCTGGCAGGCTTTCCGAGTTATCCAGAATTCCGAGATATCGAAGTCCGGGTTTGCGGGACTCTACTGTAATTGGAACATAAACATATTTAGCAGTATACAGTATTAAATTTCAATGAAAGCCTTTTGCAAATTGTAGGAAATATTCTTTCATATAATTCCAAAACAGCCCACCAAGCTTCTTATATTTAGTAAAAAAAGAAGTAAAATTTTACTTTAGTATTCAGTTTTAAATATTTCCAAATTAAGGTTTCCCATAATTTTATAGAATTATTTTTTAATGGTCATTTTATCTTTCAGATCAAAACGTTCTCAAATTTCATTATGTGGAAAAGTTTTTATGTGTGGCATAAAAATATAGCATGGCACAAAGTTATGTCTGCAAGAGTGGCCCTCAGTAAAGCCCTTTTGTATCTGAATCCTATCCTGGGCCAAGCGGTGCTCGATGTAATGGAGTTGTGTTCAAAAATCAGCAAGATATCGTTTTTAGACCTTTCTGTCGTAGAGAAAAATAAACTACAAGATTTTTGTAACAATCAGGTAAGTAGGTAGTTACTATACTTAACGGCGAAAGAAAGGGCAATAAAATTTAACACTTTAAGAATTAAATCAAATAATTTATTCCTTCAAAGATTAATTGGAAGATATAAAAAAGTAAATACCAGTCCACTTCAAGTGATTGTTGTCATAGACAATGAATGATATATATGTTCATTTACCCTTTCATTATATTCACTCGATTGATATCCATTTGCCCTAACAATTCCACATTTTAAACGTGAAGATACAGAATAGTAACTGGGACAGCTCTCAAAGAAAAAGCTTATGATTGGTTTTTGAAGTATTTACAGGAAGCTGGCTTTGATCAGGCCACCATCCGACAGTAGTTTTCTTTCTTTTTGAGGCCCTTTTTTTGAGGATAGAATAGTAATTGAAATAGTTTTTATGAGTTTTTTAAAGAGATGGCTATTTTATACTTTAAAAGATGGAAGTTTCAAAATAAAGTTAAATACACATCTCATAACATTGGTACTTGAATATTGAAAAACCAGGAATTATTTTAGTTGAACCTCGACCATCTGGAGACTGGCTATCGAAAATGTTAGTCATCCGAACACCCTATTCTCCAGGTCTTTGGAACAATAATTTACAGTCTATTGTTTTGCATCACAAATGTTTTTTTTTATTTAATTGAAGTTTTTTAATCTTAGGCATAAGTATAAATATCTAATTGATTGATAATTTAATTTTTTAGCATAGCTTAAAAGGCAAACTTCAAGTCCGTTTAATGGAATTTAGAGAACTTGTGAAAGAAATTGTTAACACGGCTTGCCATGGTGCGCTGCTTGTGGTAGGATACACGACTGACGATTCAAACTTGAAAGTTCCCGATCATATAGTAGGTAGGTCATTCAAATTTGAAAACTTACAGCTTAATGTTTTCTCTTTAACTTTAGTGCTATACCCTCAAGCCAAAGACGATATGAGTTAATCTTGGACAAATAATTGAGTTATCTTACAACAAGTAATCATAAAAAATTCCTAAAAATTGATGAATAACTTATGGACAGCCCCTTGCACTACTAGAGTCCTTTGTGTCCTGAGTGATGCACAAATTTGTAGTTGACTGAAATCATTCAGCCGGGCTTCAGTGCTTTTTGGTTTCACTAAGTGTGATTTATGGGAGTTTTGGTATGATGATCCAGGTTGTGTGTGCAATCTCTCCACCGGTTTTCAGCCTGTTAAATGAAAATTTTCGTTAATACGCTATTTTTTAATTATTCTCCTGCACTATACTATAAGATCATATAGTCTAATTTACTCGTTAATATGGGAAAATGACCTGGTCGATTGCACTGTTTGTGAGCTTAAAGACAACACAGCGTATTGGGCTGATATTTAGTAATTATTTTTCATATATAGATGCTGCACTGACTATCGCCGCTCCAAATACAACACCGCAGATCCTTTCCTATGGATGTTGTTTCCCCTGGATAGCCATTTTTGACTTGGTTAATTTAGTAATAGAGTAAAACACAAACTGAATATTTGACCCTCTAACTAATTAAAATCAGGCTGATCTTATTAAGCAACAATAAGGATCGAGCTCAAACAGGCACAGTTGTTTCAAGTAAATAATATCTATAAAAAAATAGTAGGGAAATAATTGCAATTTTGAATTTTTAAGTTCGATAGGGCCTAATTCAGAAACCAATTATTGTACATACCAAGTATGTGTTGATCCTTGATCCTTGATTAACATAGTTATACTTGAGTTTGATCTTATGTAAAATTTGTTCAGAGTCAGAATCATAATCTTTATTGCCATTGACCAGTACAAACATTGAAATAGGCATTGTCAAGGTAACAAAACATAACAACATTAAATAACAAAAAATACATTGCATGTAAAAAATAAGTAATAACTAAATTTCAATAGTTGCGTCAGTCAATTCTTTAAAAGGATATAACGGTTCGATTGTTCTATTAATAGGTACAATTGCAATGCGAGGAATAAAAACTTCAAGAGATGGAAGGTACCGAATGACTTACGCAGACCAAGCCCTGAAGAAGAAGACCTGTTGTAGACTTGCAAGGTAATTGCTGTAGAAAGGCAGACAGTAAACAAGGTTTTTTTCATGTAGGCCTAAATACCATCTCATAATTATCTTAACCCTTATATTATTCTGCCTTTCAGATGTAGGTTTCTTGCTCTACTTTCTCACAGCAAATAATCAGTTGCGCTCAGTACCTTGCAGTCAAATATAGACCTTCCAGCTGTGATGAAAGTTGCATGTGCTCAAGTTTAGTATTACCTCATATTTTCGATAAAAGGACTACCAAACGTGTACTAGCAATTTTGTGACTTTCAAATTTAGTGTGGAGAAACGTCCAATAGATGTCCATGTAGCAGTATTGGCATAACTTTTAACACAGGAACTGAAAAATAAAATTTCAAAATATGCTCGTTATTTGCATTGTATTTGGGAACTAAAACTTTGTATCACTTAAAATTTGTCATATTCCCTTTTTTGTCATATTCCAGTTTTTTTGTGATATTTATTCCTACTATGACGATGAATGAACCATCTTTGCTTGACTTAGTTTATGTGGTTTCAGTTTCATCCAGCTTGTAGACTTCATAGTGCAGACAGTGTTCCACACGATGGTGAGAACAACTTTTTCAGAGTTGGAAAACGTCCTTCTCCAACACAAGCAGTACTTGCCGTCGGATGAAGTGATTCAAGCCGCAGATCTGAGCACTGTGCTCGAAGAACCTCGACCCACTCTTCCAAAGGTGAAAATTTTTATTTTATAAATAGACAGTGTAAAAATTAACATCTGATTAATAGAGTTGATAATTTTCAGGATTTTTAAATACAAAGGGGATGGGTGATGAAACCTGTAATTAAATTTTTTAAAACCTCTAAGTATTAAACTGTCACTATGAACAATTGTGCCACAAAACTCAATTCAATGCAGAGTAGCGTTGCTAAGTGAACTGTGGCAAGCTATACTTTGCTGGGTTCTTCCAGTAAAATAAAAAAAAACAAATAAATCATAGAAAGCACATCTTTCCAACAAATAGTTTTGATTTCATAGAACTTGTCAGCAAAAATTAAAGCTTATAGATAGACGATACCACAATGGAAATAAACCTCATTTGAAGATCTCATATTAATCATCTTGATCCTATTAAAAATATTTCTCTGATTGTATTGAACAACATAATCCTACTTTTCTCTCAATTGTATCCAATATTTTTGGCGAATTAATTTCCTACACTGTATCTCAATTTTTTTTGTTCTTATATTGATCCACCACGCTGCTCCAATCCAACATTTCACATCTATAATTTTTTTGGATGCGCACAATTAATTGATTTTGATTTTTTCTTTCAGTTTCCTCTTTTTGTCACTGACTTGACAGTGAATGTAGATAGCCTCCTGTTGAGTCCATCTTGTGAGGAATTCACAGAATCTTTTGAGAATTTAATGACGGATTTCGAAAATGTGGCTTTAAATATTCCAGTCTTTCTATCAGATTTTTTCTTCGATCCATTCACTGAGTGAGTATATGAAGACATTTGTTTGTTTCATGGCCTCCACATTCGATTGTGGGCCCTGTAACCAGGATCAGCCTCAGGCCTCCCTATGTTCGTTTCCTATGCTACGTTAAAAAAATTACGTGGTAATTTTTTAACCCTTTAAAAATTTGGTTTGAACTGATAATTGATGATAATGAATATTTAAGGCTATTAACTCAATCTATAAACCAAACGTTATTGCCATAATTATTGCAAAACAAATTTAAATAAATCATTCACTTTTAATTTGCTTACTGAAAGTAGATTTCCATTTTAAGATTTTCTCTTTCTGACTAAGATTAAAATTCAATTTGGGCCCGAGCAGGTCTTGTGTGGGGCCCGTTCACCTGTTTTATACTAATATGCAAACAAAAGTAACTGACACATATGCACCTTATTAAATCCTAACAAACCTCAAATCTAGAATTTCAAAACCTAAAAACCTATATTACTGAAGTTTATACATTTGAATTTTTGATCATGATCTGCTGTAAAATATTCTGCAATATAAAATAAATTAAATTAGGGCTAAGCCCGGGCCCCCCCCAGGGACCGGGCCCTGTGGCCAGAGTTGCACCAGACCCACTCTTGTGGGGACCATGGTTTGTTTGGTTCTTTATCATGAGAAGAATATATATATTTTACAGGTGACAATTTGAAACACTTTGCAAAAGAAACTTAGAAAAGAGCTTTAAAAGGAATAATCTGAAATCTCAGGATTATAGTTCTTGGGTTTTGTAGATGAGACCAAGATATCAGGCAGAAGGCTCTTTTGTCCACCTATTATTAATAAAAAAATAAACAGATAATACACAACCTGGTTTTACCTAATATAATGTGCAGGGGTGGATTTACATATGGGTTGGAAGGGCTATAGTCCAGGGCGGCAGAATTTGTGGGGGGCGGCAAATTAGAGAGAGAAGCCACAAACCCCCCTGGAATTCCAGAAATAGCCTCGCTTGGGCCCGGAACAGGTAAAAACGGCCTAAAACGACCACAACGGGGTCAAAAAGCACACGCGTGAGTAAAAAAAAAAAAGGACACCACTTTTGCCGAGCCGGAAATCCCGCCATCGGCCCCTACGTAGCCCAGGGGCGGCAAATTTCCAAACCCGCCTCTGATAATGTGTATATTTAACTCTAATCTACTCAGAATTATTTTTAAGCTCAAAATAATGATATTGCACAGTTTATTAAGATTGAACAGAAAAACCAGTTGTCTAATATTTTCTCTCCCAGACCCCTGGTGTGCGGGAAGCAAGAGGAGCGGCTCTGCGGATTGGGCCCCAGTCTGGAATACGTGATCAAAGAAGACTCGGAGATACAAAACATGAAACAGAACATAACTCAGTGTCTAGTGGATAACTTCAACAGCATACACTTGTATATGGAACATTTCAAGGACATGCACAACTTCTATGTTGATGATTTGTCGATAGACACTACTACACTAACAACTGAAACAGGTAAAGGCTAACATCTGAGACAGTTTAAAGGCTTAAGTAGTTTTATAAATTGTAAATTGTGATTAGGTTTTTATTGGTTTGTATATCCCTACTTTAAGTTAGTCGTGTATGTTGTAAAGTATTAATCAATGTGCTGCTCAGTAGCTTTAAATTTTTGTTTATTTATTTTTTCACATGGTTTGTTGATAGAACATTCTTTTTTATAATCAACTGTTCCTTAAATTTTTATTCATGTGTTAAATTTATGGAAGAATATGAAACTTAAACGCCGTCTAGAGCTCTTTCTTTAGACATAATCTTCATAAATTTTTAGAGCTGCAAAACTATATGCTAGCTCTTTCCACAATACCAAAATTATTAAAATCAGCCCAAAACTAACAGAGGAGTTATGGTAAAAAAAACTGTAGCATCCAAAAGTAATAAGTATAGATTAAGAAAATATGAAGGAAAGATGTATTTAACTTTCATTTCCAAATTAATATTTGAAAAAATCACAGTCAATCTATTTCTTTACAGTCTACATAACTGTTGTTTAATCTTGGTGTGTATTCAAAAAACATATGGCTAGCATAATTAATTATGTATCTATATATATAAAGGAGAAGGGGTTTTCTTACGGACAGCAAATCTCCAAAACTATAAGACCTAGAGAGCTGAAATTTGGTGTTTATACTCTCCTTGGGCCATAGATGCGTACTAAGAAACGGTTTTACAAATTTCCCAGAGGTTTCCGCTCTAGAAGACTCCAAAGTTTCAATGCAAATCTTATGACCCTTGGTTTTAATCATTTTTCACTAATCCAGATGACTGAATAAACATTGTATTCCATGGCCAGCTGCAGTTAGTTGTAGGTTGTAGTCTTAAGACAGTGTTGAGTGGAGTCTGTTGTAAAGAATGAAAAGTCATACAGAGCAATAATTTATATTTTATATTGTATGTATTATATTTAATAATTCTATTCAAATTTTGTATAATGGGCTTTTAATTTAATAGAATGTAACTTAAATAAAGTCTATAAAGAAACGTGATTTGTTTACATAAAACAAATAAATTTAAAATTCAATTAGAATTAAAAGAGATTTGACATATGTTTTAAATTTTTTGGTCTTTCAATAACAACATGTGACTTTTTAGTTTTTAATTTGTTATTTGGACGAACTGTCAAATTATTTGTTTACATTATAATCAAAACGTGAGAAAAATTGGAGTAATAATTAAAATCGTTATACGGAATTGATGAAAAGCGTGTTGCGGTGAATGAATTATGACAACCGAAAATTACTCACATATTAATATACAGATTTGTGGTCACAGTGAAGTAGATGTTGGAATTAAATAGAAAAATAACCCAGATTAGATTGGCCCTCACAAAGTAAACAAGTGCAAACAAAGTGTGTATCTGATCCAATGTCTACGACATCGACGGATAGAACCACAACTAAGAACCTTCGCCCATACACTGTACTTAAGTTGAAACTTGTATTATAATTTTGAGATTTATTGGCAAATTTACTAAGAATTACTTTTAAATTTACGTCTAATACGTTAAAATTCGGCCAGCCGTGAATGAGATATGACAACAAAAAATAATTCTTCACCTGCTAATACACAGATTTGTGGTTTCACTCTTAAGTAGATGTTGGTTACTATGATGGTTACTATCTCACCATCATTTCAATCGTGAGCGAAGCCACGGGGAACAGCTAGTTATGTATATTTTTCTTAAAACCTCAGGTGACCATTACTTTTAATGAGTCATTACAGTCTTGGGTAAAACTTCCACAGTGGGGTATCTGACACATGGGTTCCACATGGGTATCTGACAGTAAAAGATTACTCTTAGTATGTCACCTTTAACATTTTTCATATTTTAATTTGATGCTCTTTCAACCTAATAGACCATAAAGCTATTACGATTATTTGTAAGAAATTCCATTTACTAACTTAAATGCTGATTCAAAGTAGACATGACTATTACAAGATAGATGCTAAAGTTTCTTTGGTGATTTTTTAATGACTAACAATCGACGGTTACCCAACTGGCAACATCATTTCCCATCGAATTTCCCAATTGACAAGGTTAGGTGTAACCCCTGTGCGGAAGTGTAGCCCATTCCTGTACATTGATTGAAAGATAGCGACTCACAAGAGCAAGCAAGCAGTAAATGCTTGTGTTGAACCTGAGCTTAACCACAACTGACTTGCAATATCAATGCTCAGTTTATGACCAATAGCATGTTGGCATTTTGTACCCTTAGGGTTCTTATCCTTAGTCAAGTTTTTTCTTTAAATAATGATGGTTGTATTATTATTTGTAAATAGCTACATGAATCAATTGGGTTTATCATAGTATTGTGGCCAAACCGGTCTGCAGTAAAAGGTCGGTTCTTGTTTTTCAATCATAATATATGTTAACAGATTTGGAAAAATTACGAGAGTTTCTGGTGAAGTATCATTCAGAGCAAGACTTCATCAATAGTGTCATAGATGCTCAAGCTATGGGTATCATATACCTACAGATATCAGGGTTCAAGGATAAAACTCTGCCTATTCCTACCAGGCTTCTGGAAATCGTAGAGGAAACATGTCCTAGGTTTGTTAAGTGTTATTTGTCGTGTTAACTTTAAGTAAACTAGCTTGTAAAATATCCTCCTTCAAATATCGGTAATTTCAAAACTTCTATACTTGTTAAAATTTTTTACAATAATCATTCTCTTACTACTGTGGAATTTAATACAGCTGAATTATTCACAAGGAAAAGTGAATATATGCCAAATACATGTGATTAAGTTTTTATATTGATACACTTATTAACATTTGAATTGAAGTACCAATTTTGGTCACTAAAATTCTGAACACCCTGATTGAGGCTCTGAGCACCAGGGGGTTAGAGTCAAAAGTTTTGGCTCATATTTAAAATTTTACTCGTTTGATCGAAGCTGAAAGCGAATCCTTTTCCATCATGAGCAATCACCTGTGGCTAGCCTTTGAGACAATCGCTGAGCTAAGATACCTTGCTGTCCTTAGATCGCAGCACAGACCTATTGGCCCATAGCAGCAAGTAGAGGTTTTAAAATAAATAAATAAAAAAAATCGTACAGATGCAGTGTAAAATTTTTTTCTGTTGAATATAAACAAAAACTTTTATTGCTGTAAAAAATTTCTATGACTCTAATAATTGCCAAATGAGTTTCCTCAAAATTTTAAAAATTAACAAAAACTACTGCTGTGTGGAAAAATTGGGTGCAGTGATCAACTTGTTGTAAATTGTGACATACATAAGTTTAAGCTAGATGTAATGATCTCTACAAATAATATTCCAGAATTGGACGTGAAAGAATAGCCGCTCTGATGGAAGAGGCAGAATACGCATATGACTACCTCGAAATGGAGCCAAAAAGCACTCAGCACTATGTTCAGTATCTTGACTTTTTGGAGAGCATTACAACAAGGGTAAGTTTTTCTATACTGTAATTACTACCAGATTCATACCAAATCAGCGGAAACATTTTTTGAGTTTTAAGGGGTGTTAAGTTATTTGCTAAGTTGCAACAAGTTATTTATAACTCTTTAGCTCTATAAATATTTCTAGAGAAATATGTATTTGAGAACTGAGTGTTACGATATACTATTTAAAAATGAGCCAACCAATTGTATTTTGGTTCAAAATTTTATTTTGACAATTATAGTTGTCTGCTTTTTTTATATATATAGCTCATATGCAACTTTTGCTCTAATTTGAATTCAAATTTAAATTGCATTTGCCATCCGAAGTGGTCAAAACCGTACTCTGAGAGCTCCCAAGGGTTTCTGAGCCCATGTATACACTGGCTTAAGATAAGATTCTCAAAAGGCATGTTATAATAATGAAACAACTAAGGGTGTCTTGCAAATAAATACATACCAAAGTAGAACAAATTACTAATGTGAAAAAAATGGCTAACAAAGGAAATGGGTATTTAAAGGAAAGGCAATATTTTGTTCTGTCCGTGCTGCACCAGAAATGAGAAGCGTGTGACAGGAAGACCCCAAATCTGAGGAGAGCAACAAGGTGAACCTGCTAGGGACAGGAGCCTTACATTGCGGAGTTCCACTGAGCTGACAATGTTAAACTGTGTCAACGTAATCTCTTGTCTTACATTCCATTGGTCCCTTCAAAAACCATTTTAGTAAGCATATTAAAATATGTATATAGTCATTTGAAATTGTTTTTGCAGGTGGATGAAATGGATAATGAACTGGAGTACTGTAAAGATCTGTACGACCTGATCGAGGAGTATCAGATTGCAGTCTCACCAGACGACATAAACGCCTACTTTGTAAGTGGTAAAATTTTATAGAAAGAAAGCAAATGTAATAGCTGAAGCTAATCTTCTTCAAGTCGGTCCAGTAGAAATAATCATCCTGACAAATGTAGCTGTTATTTTAAATTTTAGTTTTAAGCTTTTTCATTATCGAAGAAAACTTCCATATCAAATAGGTATCTTTAAAAGGCTAGTTTTTTCTGCGTTATTTATTAATTTCATAATGTATAAGACCTGCTTTAAATTTGTATTATTTGCTGTAACAATTTTCCTGTTTCCATTTTACATAGCAAAAATTCTATTGAGTATTTTAAGGTCAGTCAAAAAAACTGTAAAACACGTTTCCATGTCTTTCAGACTTTTGGAGATAAACTGACTTCCTTACACAACATAGTCGACACATTGAATAACGAGAGAGATAAAATTGTTGAGAAATTCAATCAGCAGATCAGCAAAGATATCAGTGCGTTGATCGAAGAAGTTGCCAACATCAGGGAGGAGGCGTCAGTAAGTCTTAGATTTCACATAATAATTTCAATTGACTAATTGATCAAAACAACGCTGTTGCAATGGTTGTAGTTTTAAACAGTTTAGAAACTTTTTATCACTTAAAACTAGACTGTTGAGAACTGTGTATAAACTTGTAATGTTCATAAAATTATTGTTGTTGTGCCGGAAATTTTGACTTTGAAGCATTCCCGGCACGACGTCGTTCCGCTACCCTATCTGTCGGCAGCTTGTATAACTACCTGCACGAGACTTTTGCGACCGTAAGGTGCTGCACCCTAGTGGCGAAGCTGTGGACCTCGTTCGTCATGAAGATTTTTATTTAAGGCACAATAAGAAAAGGTTGTTTGATTTATTCTGCTACTGTAAAACGTTTAGTTTGAATTTTGGGTGCCTTAGGTAAATTAAAATATTTTCTGTCTTCTGATTTTATTAAAAAGTTAAAGTGAAAACGAAAGTTCCAGCAAGGGAAGTCACTGCCGAAGTCAAAGATTTGATTTAAGTAAAGTTGTTTGCGATGTTTAGTTATTTAGAAATTCAAAATGCCAGTATTGAAGTATGGTGAATTATTTTCTTTAATTATTTAAGGGGTTCTCTAATTAGTTTTAAGTTGTCAACGTTTATTACGTGTTTGTTAGTTTGTGGGCTGACAAGTTTGGTTGGTGGCCTCACGAATTGGGGCTGGCGACTCACTCTCACTTTCCACTATGATTTTTCCGAGTTCGGATGTTTCAAAACCTTGTGTCTGCAAAGACTAGAGCATGCCGCTCTTAAAGTTGTATTTAATTTAATTTTCATTATGTAAATTCTCCTTCTTCAATTCGATTCGACTCACCTGTAACCCCGATAGGGGTTCCACTTCTTTGACTTCGACTTCTCTGGTTTCGACTTCTCCAGTTTTGGTTTGCGCTTTGATTTCAAACTCCTTCTGCCATGCTGACTGCCCCATCACTAAATCTGTCGGCGGGGATGGCCACTACATTCCGGAACACCGCCCACTACCGCTAGGTGTCTACTGCCATGTCGCTGGGTCACCGCTACACCAGTACCTACCTCGCCGGTTGAACCACGCTCAGGTGACATCCATCTCTTACTTTCACATGGACTGGACATGATCTGCCGTACATCGGAATCCTGAACTTTTATAACTGGGTGCACCCAAAAACTTAAATATTACAGTATACTGATTTTTGGAACCTTTTAGATTTTAAATTTCTTCTGGATCAGTGATTAACTTAATTGAATTTTTGGAACCTATAAATTTAATTTTAATTTCTGGAACAGTGCCTGAACTTATGACCATGGATAACTTTGGGTAGAACTACTGTATTTTCCCTTATTAACTTAGGCCTATCAAATTGTGATTTTTTTATTCTGGTAATTTCATTTTGTTTTTCTTACCATTATTATACTATGTATCTCAATAAACAGGTGAGTCGAAACTGTGATTTCTTTTTGGGTCCTACATTCCCTTGTACCTGATTTGAGACTTGTTACGCCTTTTGGCGGGACATTGTAATGAATAATCAAGTTTTGTTTGTGTTGTAATCATCAACCAAAATTACTCACAAACTTGTATTTAGTTGTTTGATTTTAAGAGTAAATGGATCAAATAAAAACTTAGAGTGAAAAATTTGTTCGTAGAGAGATAAAAACTGAATCCTTTATTGATTATATTTCTGATTTATTTATTGATTTTTCATGGCAATTATCCTCATTTATAAGGATAATTAAACATAAGACTCGGCCAAAATCAGAATCAGATTTGACTCCGTCTGACAAGTATAGTTTCTGTTCTTTTACAGAGTATTTTTGCTAATTTAAGTTGAATACATTTTGTTTTTGTCGTAAAATTAACTTAACTCATAAATTTTATGTTATGTATTTTTATTTATTAAATATATTTTTTTAACAATTTTTAATCATATAATGTAGCTATTAATTTTTTTATTAATAGAAGTTGTTAATTTTTAAATTTAACTAGTGTCTCTGTCCAACCTGTGATAATTGTTTTCAGCAAGCCTGGCTAATAGACATAGAGACCAACCCAGAACTCGCTCAGACAACCTTGGGCCAACTCTTTGAACAGTTGTCAGAGTGTCTTAAGAAAGCTGCTAACTTCAAAGAAAACCAGAAGAAGTTTAAGGTATTATTGCCTTTCAAGCTTATAATCTTATAAATATAAAGAATGATTTACCTGGATTAAACTAGGTTTTTTGATGATAGAAACAAACATAAGAAACAAGTTAAAAGAAAATGATGTATCATATAACATCTAAAATAATATCTAAAATAATGGGGCAGATATTAAACAATGATGTAAATACAAATGTAAAACAGCTGTATTAGACAGAATATTTGAATGACCTTTGTGAAATATTTCAAAGGATGATACATCAATAACGTAAAAATTTAATGCAAAAAATTAGACCTCGACAAGCTTATTTACAGCTAAAGAATTAGATTATGGGTTTTGCATGTCTTGCCCTTTCTTTTGGCGCCATTTTTATCCCTTATTCTGAGTAACCGATTCTTTTTGTTTTCATTAGTGAACCTCAGTGCTATTCACTCACACTCTTCTTTTAGATATTGTTTTTAACAGAGTGACTTGACTCATTGTTAAGCCAGCATGGCCAGTCACCTATAGTTAAGTTAGCATTAATAGAAGCTCAAACTATTGAAGGATAAATTATTTTTAAATCATATAGGCCTAGTTTATATATAATTAGTAGATATCAGCAAGAAACATATGTTTGATTGATACCGATGTTTGAATCAGTGTGACCATCCATAAAGGCAACTAACTATTTTCATTGGGTAGGGCAGACCAAGGCCTCAAAGTGCAGCAGTTGCAAGGACTAGTTACCTTTCTTTTTGGCTGGTTCTCTGGTAACTGGTAGAATAAAAAATGTTTACTCATCAGGGCATCAAGCAGTAAGTAAAACTTTAGGAGAGTCTTTGTTTACTACATTACAACTAGACCTGATTAGCAGAGGCTGTGAATTAACAACCAATCTCAAAAATCTATAACTTTCCAACATAACCTCTGAGGTCACATATGTTAACTCCGATGTAAGATCATATGTGTTCATCTTCAAAACGAATCATTAGGATTGCTAACACAAACATTTTAATAAAAAAATAAAATAAATATTAATTCTTTCTTGATTGACAAATTACCGTCAGACTGCTCAATTTAAATTTGAAGTGTGGCCTCCTTTTTTTCTCTGTGCCTCTACATAAATCAAGCATTTACTATTGTATTTGTTTCTCTCGAATCGTTTTACGTTCACGAATGTTCATTTGGTTTTATTCGGTTGTTGTTGTACATTTGTTGTCGGTGTTTGAAAATAAAATATATCTGATTCTTATTCGCCAGGTGGAGGTGACAAGGTTCGACATCCTGGACGAAGTGGTAGCCGACGTCAAGCTGCGCCAGCTGCTGTGGGAGAGCATCGAGTCGTGGGAGAGGTACATGGACGAGTGGTTCCACAACGAGTTCGCCTCGCTCTCGCCCGAGGACCTCGGCCAGACGACGGCGCGGTTCATGAAGAACGTCGTGCAGTTCGAGAAGGGACTCCCGGAGAACCTCATTGTGCCCAAGCTGAGGGAGAAAGTGGAACGGATGAAAGACAAGGTAAGCGATTGTGGGAGTGAGTAAAGAATTGAAAACAGTTTTTAAAATGTTTGAAATATTTGAATTAGGATGCAGTGCTGGTTTATGAGTTTTACCAAAAAAGGTGTAAATTACCTGGAAATATAGCCAACGTGATCCAATCTATTGGTGTGAACTACCAATGGTTTCGTACTGTTATGGGTACATTTTCAAGTTCTATAACATAAGCTAAAACATTCTTCTTCAATGATGGTGTTGTTGAAGAAAAGTCAGACTTAAAATGTACAAGAAAACATTGAGACAAACAAACGGACACACGAAAAATTAATAAAATAAAAAAATGGCCAGCATGGAACGGCGAAAGTTGAATCATGACTGGATATAAGTTTTAACTTGGACTCAACATGTCTGTAGTTGAGTCGGTGGCACAGTTACTAGCGCACTCGGCCCCGGTTCTGAGGTGGCAGCGTCGCAGGATCGAGTCCCGATGATTTCGCATACTTATAAAATAGCAGTACTGTTCATCTTGTACTGTACCGGCTCACTCCTTGCTGTGCTTGATAACTTCCACGCACAGGCCTGAGCCCCATGTCTGTAGGAGTAATTAAAATTTATGTGGGGGGAACAATTGCAAGGTAAAAAGAGGCCGCCACCCTCTTAAAAAAAGTGTTGGAAGAGTGAGATGGTTTGTGTAGCTTTACCACTGTCAGAAGTTGATTGATTTATTAGCTATGATTAATTAATAGATTTATTGAGGAAGACTTCAGGGCCAAGTATCAGCAGAGCCATCTCTCATAACAAGGCTGTGGCACTATTAAATGTCGGTTGAGGTGCTAAGGGTTCAGCTGGCTTTGAAAAGATTTGTACTATGCAAAGGGCTGTACCCATTCAAAGGCCGCAGCCTTGTTACTATTGACAGCCATGAGATCGGTCATTAACAACAGCTTCTTATGCGTTTGTACTGGGTCAATCTTAATTGTTTTGTCTTTTATTTCTTTTCAAATTTTAAAATCTAGAGTTAAAGGAGTAATTAAAATACATGCTCAATACAAGTTTAATTTTTTTTAGGTTTATTGTAGGTTTTTGGAAAGTAGGAAGTGTTTTTCTGACAGTTAAATATTTCTTTAAGTAACAGAAGTTTCTATCGAGTTCAGAAACATTCCCGACTATCAGCACAAAAATTAGGAGGTAAAGTATCATTAGTTTTTCTTTTATCAACTGTCATACAAGTAATTTTTTAGTGCTATTGACAGAATACTAACTTAAGTTAATTTCAGACTGTTAAAAGATTTACTGAATTTTTTCCTTTCAGTTACCAGTGATAACTACAATGAGAAACCCCAATCTGAAACCCAGACACTGGATGACAATCGAACATGTGCTGAACACAAAGTTCTCACCTGATGTCCCGATAACTCTGGAGATGCTAGAAAAGCTGGGAGTGTTTGCAGTGCCGAACGAACTACAAGAAATCTCAGGACAAGCCAGTTCTGAAGCGAGCCTTGAAGGACTTCTAATGAAAGTCAGTAGTTTAATTTTTTTTTAATTTTGTTTACAGTTATATATTTCTTAAGTTTTCCAAATCTGTTATAATAGTCATCTGACATTAGGAAATACAACACATTACATTTAATTTTTTGTGTAAAAACTAATGTTCCTCTATAATTTTGCAATTAAAATTTTAAAGATTTGTGAGTAAAAAAAAATGTCATGGGAATTGGATTTCATTGGATTTTTTTACTGTTGAAAAAACCATCATCATACTTGAAAAATTAAATTACATTAGTTTAGCATTACATTTTTTGAAAGGTTTGGTTTGTTTGCAACTTGCTCCTGAGAACAACCACCCACAACAGCCACACATTTGTGAACAGCCAATACCACAATTATTGTTTTGCTCAGTTGCTTTTAGGCGGTTGTTGGGAGCTGGGTGGATGTTGACATCTGGGTGAATTTTGATAACCGGGTGGATGTTGACAGCAGGGTGGATGTTGACAGCCGGTGATGTTGACAGCCGGTGATGTTGACAGCCGGTGATGTTGACAGCTGGGGGATGTTGACAGGTGGAGGATGCATGGCGGGCGCTGGAGCTGATTGTGCTGCCACACAAGGAGTCCAAGGACGTGTTCATCCTGGGCAGCACGGAGGAGGTGCAGACAACTCTGGACGAGAGCAATATCAACATCAACACCATCGCCAGCTCGCGCCACGTCGGGCCCATCAAACCCCGCGTCGACGACTGGACCCGCCAGCTCGACCTCTTCTCCAAGACTCTGGTATAGTATATAACTTTACTAGGCCGGGAAGTACTGTTTTGCCGGACGAGCATAATAGTTTCCGTGCAAGTGAAAGTGAGTGCGGGATTTTCATGCGGGTATGACAAAACTTCCAGGCGTGTTACGTACAATATTTTTCATCATACTACGCAGAGAAAAACATACTTTCAATCATAACGTAGTCTTTGCATATGTTTGTCAATCCTTCTAACCTAACCTATAACAAACAGAACAAACATTTGCTATGGATGCAGTGCTACCACTACATTCCTCTAAAAAGTAACTAATAAACAAGCATTAAATGTCGGTTTGCTGCAAATCAGCTGATTGTTTGCTTCCTTTTTATCCAGCCTGGCCGGATAAATGTTTTTCCAGCCTAGGACGGCAAAGGGTAACTTTTGAGCCAACAAAAAGGAACTGAAAACAGATGTTTCTGTGTCAGTATGATGAAAATGCCATTGTAGGCTCCCTCCCCTCTGGAGTCTCTTAAGAAATCAGTTAGCTGCCTGCAGTTTTTATGGCATAAATTTACAAGCAAATTCAATGTTTATGTCTGGTTCTCACATTATGTGGTTTATTTACATTTGTCAGTGCCTAAGTCAATATAAATAACCTCAGTTTAGTTTAATTGTGTGTTTGAATGATTGCCTTTTTTATAATCCAACTGGATGCTCTGGATTTTTAATTAGGCAATTAGGTAATCTGGAATTTGTTTATGTTTTTATTTACGCTTGTGTGTACAAAGTACCTTAGTCCAAGGTAGGTTCTAGGTTGATGGTTGCTTGCAGTGTTTAAAATCTTGTGATTTGTGAACTTGTCTTAATCCAATTTTGTTGATAAATAATGCTCTTTAAGTATTCACAATTACTGCAACCAGGCAGAGGACACATGGAGTTTTTTTATTCTCTCAGACGATGTAATTTTTGTATACAATGCTGTAATAGATATATTTCATAAGCTTTTGTTAATAATAATTGTAACAATAATCAAAGAAATGTAGAGATGGTTGGATTTGGTTTTACAATGTTCATATTCGACAGGATGCATGGTCAGAATGCCAACAGAACTGGTTGTACCTGGAGTCGATATTCTCGGCCCCTGACATTCAGAGGCAGCTGCCGATAGAGTCCAAGATGTTCCTGCAAGTCGACAAGTCTTGGAAAGAGATTATGAGGCGCACTGCTAAGGTAACTTTGTTTAAATAACAAATAACCTGGGTCTAAGTTGTAAATTTTATAATTCGTATCATCCTAATCTGATATACAAAATCTATTTTGAAATGTTACTAATTCCTGATCTAATCTGAAATCTTAAAAGTTTAAATGAAAGGAATTTACATCCTCAGCTATAAAACACCATCATCGTCGTATTTATTTATTTCACCAACTGTAAGTTAAAGGAGGAAGTTTGAGAAAAGTCATGAATTATTGTATTTCACCAACAGTAACTAAAAGGAGGAAGTATGAAAAAAGAAGTGAATTGTTGAATTATTTACACACAAATCCTGAAGTACCAAAAAAAAAACAAATAGACCATTGTGCATTTATAGAAACAAGACAGTCTTATTCTTACTATTAATAGTGAAATATAATAGAAATTTTGTATTATTATAATTATAGACAGTTTTTCAAATATGAGGAAACTATACATTCAAAGAGTCCGCGTGAAAATAAATTATGCAGATAATAGTACATTTAAATAAGTTGTTGGCCGGTCTAATAATGTTTGAATATATTAAGTGTTGTTCTAATTAAACTTTATATTATTTTAAATTTTGAATAATATTCTGTTTTATATTTTCAGAATCCTCTTGCTCTGCCAGCTTGCACATACCCTGGCCTATTAGAGACGTTTCAGAATAATAACAATTTACTCGATCAAATCTTGAAATGTTTGGAGGCATACTTGGAAACAAAAAGAGTCGCTTTTCCACGCTTTTACTTCTTGTCTAATGAGGAACTCCTTGAGATTTTGGCACAGGTAAGTAATTAGTAGATTAATGATAATGTTCCACTTATTTGTTAGCTTTTGCTGACAAGGCTACCAATTGAGCACATAAGGAAACTGGACATGATTTCAAACATAATATGCTTATGTTTCAATCGTGTTTGCAACTATTCCAGAGTGATATTCTAAACATACTTCCTATAATTACTGAAGATGTACATGGTCCTTAAAACTGAAGTAAATTATCAAAAGGGCTACTTAGGATTGACAAACTGACAAACTCGGTTATTAATAGCGGTCTTTTATAGTCATTTCATGAATTTTAAAATGTATTTTTTTAGATGGAATAACAAGAGATAATTAGTTTTTATCCTGATAAAATTATACTATTTAAGTTATAGTTCTGTGCATCTTGGCTGCAGCTATGTGGGCTTGGAGGGAAAAAAGACGTTTCCATGGCCAAAGGAAGTGCAGGCTTAAATCTTCACTGGATCACAAAAAATGGCAAGGGATGGCTGCCTGCTGCAGTATAAGTAGGGTTGTTGTCCTATGGTCTATTTATAATGATGGTACAGCTATCTAAGGCCTAATCAGCTTGTGCAACCTGGCAAAAAAAAATAAAATAAAATAAAAACTTGTTTCACCAGCCGTCTAATGAAGCTGGGAAGATGTAGGAGCAAGAAAGATATTCTTTGTTTGAAATTCATTGTTGGTGATGGTGATTTTATATTTGGATTTGGATTTTTGCAGACATTTGCCATCACTGATTAGTAAAGAACAAGTTTCACGACGTTTTGAGATCTGGAATCCGATCACGTCTTAAGGTGAAAAAAACCTAGAACATAACAAGATTATCAACACACAGCCAGGATAACCTGGACAAAAAACATAGCTAAAACAGAGAACTGTAAAAGCAATCACAAAAACACTATGATGAAAAGAAAACAGCTAATCAGTGATGGCAAAAATATCTACAAAAATCCAAATAAGAATAACACTTGAGGCTTAGCAATCAGTTTGAATAGATAACAAACTCTGCCCTGGGTTGTGAGAGGGTTGGAGAAAGAAGACAGCACTTTTCAGCCTAATACAGGGTGTTTAAAACGCAACCCAAAACTTTATTCTATCAGTGAAGGATTATTACCCCCCAAGATCCCCAGATTTGACACCACTATATTATTTTCTTTAGGGATACATAAAAAATATGTTCTATGTAAACAATTCACAGGATATTCAGCACCTCATAACAAATGTAATAATGTAATGCAAGAAATTCAAAGAGGTACCTTGCAACACGTGTTCGGGAATTTGATGGAGAGAGCACAACTTTATACAAATGCTAATGGCGGATTGTTTGAACACATAATGTAAACTAAATGTGATCAAACTTAAATAATAGGTTGTATAAAAAGGAAAGATTAACAAAACAATACTCATTTCATATTTATATGTTCGTTATTCAATCTTAAAAATAGGTTACGATTAAAAAAAAACACCCTCTACAAACAACTCTGCAAACTTGGACTGACCCAATTAGGGGTTTATGGTGCACAATAAGTTTCTGTTGACATGTTGGACGATACCTGATCCTCTGTCTGCAGACGCGGAACCCCCACGCAGTGCAGCCCCACCTGCGCAAGTGTTTCGACGCCATCGCCAAACTGCAGTTCGGCACCAAGCAGGTGTGGCCGGAGGGCGCGGCGGAGGGGGACGAGAACGTGGAGCCGGAGACAGTGCTCACGTCCGACATCATCGCCATGATCTCGCCGGAAGCCGAGGTCGTCTCCCTTGGCAAGGTATCATGTCATGTCTTGTGAATTGATCCTTATGATTTTGTGTGGTTTTTTAATAAAAAAATTTTAAAATATGTAGGAAGCAATCCAACTTTACAAGTTGTAAAAGCAACATTTGAGTATTTGACAGTCTTTACTTTATTTTTTTGTAGAAAATTGGAATTGGATATCATCATGATAAACTTTGGCCTAGCTGTAAAAAACTTGAATTAGCTCAAATTATTATTACTTAGTATATTTGTTCTGTGCAAGAGTAGAAAAGAATAAACTTGTTACTTGGAAAAGATTACTTAGAAAGAGGAAAGAAAGTAAAGGAAGGGTGGTGAAAAGAGAAATAACTATGCAAATAAAGAAAATTTCATATTAAAAACGATTTATATAACTTTTTTCAAAATTTTAGGATTTTTTTCTTTATTTCCAATTTATACAGCTTTGTAAAAAGTTTTTAATTAGTAATAAGGTCAGTTGAGCTATATCCCTAGATAGCTTTCTGTCTTGTTAACTATAGTGTGGAGGTTGTCATCAGATACACATAGAAGAAACTATCACAGTATTGGTAACTCCTTGGGCCTTCCAGTTTAAGCAGCATTGGCAGCACTTTGGTTGGCTTTTGTCTCTGAAGTCTTCATCCCACCAACTTTTACACCCATTAGGCTTGTGGTCTCACCTTCATGGGAGGGGGATTTATGGATCCTTCATGCTTCTCCAGAAACCCCGCTCTCACACATGTCGCTGGGAGAAAGCTGGGCAAGTTTGGATTTAGGAACCTCTTCCTCAAGGCTAGGGTAGAATGTCCGTGTCCATCCCTTCCTTTTTAATCTTTATGTCCTCTGTGGTGGCCTAGACAATATTTTAAATTGATCAGAACAGTGTGCCAGATTTTCTGAGACATTCTTAACCTTCGAGCAGGGGCATGCGAAGTTTTCCCCCGCACATGTTGTTTTATTAAAATAAACAGGCATAATGGGTGTCGGCAGTCGTGTCCGGCTCTGTATCTCAAGGGCCTCATTCCAGGAATCCTCTAAAGCTATTTATACCTTCCCTAACCCCCTAAGTACCATGATATTTGCAATTCAATGGTGCCGTGTCAGTTTGTTGAGTACCCTCTTCCGTAACACAGACAGTGTTACCTATTCCATACTAGAAAATTACTATGTTCAATTGAATTATTACACCTATGAAGTTTAACAATTAATTGAATTAACGATGAAATGTGATTCCTAATGAAATTTGTCAACATTTAATTACAATATTTCGTTATAAAACAAGTAAAATGGGTTAAATTTGTGTGATTTAATGTTGCGGAGTAAAACTCCGCATGCGCCCGCTGCCGTTTTACCGGTGAAGCACCCGCTCAAGGGTTAATGGTGAGATTTTCTTATCTCAATTGACAATACAAAAAGTATTTGTGATGGCAACATTTCCAGGGGCTGCGGGCGCGAGGGAACGTGGAGGATTGGCTGGGCAAGGTGGAGGAAGCGATGTTTCTCTGTCTGCGCAAGGAGATGAAGGAGGCTCTCATCGACTACACCAAGCGACCTCGCACCGACTGGGTGCTCTACCACCCCGTCCAGGTGACTACACATAATAGACACAGAATATTTATTTAATTTATTTCCACTTTCATTAAGAATAATGTAAGTATCAGTAGAATTTGTGTCTTTAACGTCAAAAGTGTTTTTTTTTAATACATCCAACCGCAGAAAAATTATTTTGAAGGTGAACAACAACAAAATCGAGAAATATGAGAAAACAGGCAGATATGAATTAAAATGCGCTGAATGCCCGAGCGTGTATGTCGGTCAAACTGGACGTGGGTTTAATACCAAATTCAAGGAACACCGCCCCAATCCTAGACTAGACAAACAAAAATCCGTGTTTGGCCAACATTTAATAGATCACAACCACTCTGTTGGCGCCATTAATGACAGCCTTGACATTTTACATTTTTGCAATAAAGGTAGGAAGATGGACACCTTAGAGGAACTAGAAATTTATAAATGTTTTAAACAAAATAGCCACAATGAAATAATAATCAATGATCAACACCAGTTTAGATCCATTCCATCTTCAATTCAATAATAGCCAACCACCCACAATAAAAATCAGCTGTTCGATGCCCTCCTGATAACGGCGACACACCTGACGACGGATAAGAAATGAACTCTAGTCAGTCTGTCCCCTACCGCCGACGAGTCGCAATCATGGTTTTTATTTGCTATAACAGGCCTGTGTAATTTTTGTTTCAATTTTTTAATTGTTCGTGTCGTAAGTGTAAAGTTATGTATTCATGTTTTATAATCTTCTTGACAACGCTAACTGGTCAATGAACTTCACTATTAGTATGTAGCTGAAGATGATGTGCTAACGTCGAAACATGTACTGAACATGTTTTTATTTTGAGCTGTTGACAGATTTTTGAGTAAGAAATTTTATCTTACATTATTGTCAAAAGTCTGTCGATGGTATTCATCCGAGGAGTGAAATGGATGATCTGTGAGCCATATCTGCAGAGCTGGTCTGAGGTCCTTTCCATTCTTGCTTCTTAAATCTGGAGGTGGCTGGCTGTGAAGTGTTATGATAGTTTTCCTTCAAACTGTCATGCGGTGCTATGTAAAGTCATATTGCGATGTGTGTCTGGGTTTGAATCAGTGTGCTTCACCACACCTAGAAACGTGAACCTGGACTGCATCTTGTGCAGATCATAATAATATTATGGTAAGTGTGCCTCAAAAAGAAGATAAGGATTATGCACCAATTGAAGAAGTTTTAGCATGAAATATGTTCTGACTGGTCATGAAATAATTTGAGCTTTTTACAGAAGTAATATAGGCTTACAATATATTTTGCAGCTTAGGGGCTAAAATCAGGGGCTTTTAATATAAGTATACTTTGTTTTTTCTCAAAAATATGTACTATTGAATAAAGATATTTTCAATTAAATTAATAAAAACTTTACTATTTTCAATGTAATATGTTATAACAATATTTCCAGCTACTCATTTTGAGTTGTGAGTTTTGAAATTTTAAGTGTTTATTTTACTCTTCCGTCGCTGATTATAACCATCTTTTAGTGATGCACATTTTGTGATTTTGTAGATAACCTGCACTGTGGCTCAGACAATGTGGTGCAAGAATGTTCACAAGGCTCTAGAGAGTGGAGATCCTAATGACTTGAAATCTCTCGAGCTCGACTGTTTTTCTGTAAGTCATTCAACTACTTTGTTATTTATACTTGAAATAAACTTTAGATTTGAACTAAACTTATAATACAAACCTTTTTAAAAAAGTTGAATTTATTATATTGTCAATATACTGACTTGCAAGTTAAGGCTGACACGAGTTTGTTTTCAAACTTATTCTATTTTAGGCTTCTCTCACCTTGGTAAATTTTCTGCAGAGCTGTATGTCCAATTTTTGTTGAAAGTTGGAATTTCAACGCCGTCAATAGTTCTTGAAAACACTTACATACATAAAAAAACATATATACACGCACATAACAGTCTCTCGCTACCCGATATTTCGCGGAACCAAACTAACATCCCGCGTCTTCAGGGGGGATTTTCCCTATTTTTTTAAGCTTTCTGGTCACGCACACATGCAAGTGCCTGACGACAACTCCAGGCCTCCGTTCCCGATCAAAACGTTAAAAAATGCCACTGGCATTGAAATGCACAAAGTAAAATATCATTTAGAACTAGACTAGTTTTTTTTGTTGTAGGACCTGAATGACCTCGCCATAATGGTGCGTGGAGACCTGGCCAAGTTGACGAGATTGATGTTGAAAAGTCTTATTACCCTGGACGTACATGCTCGCGACATTGTAACAAGTATGGTTGAGAAAAACGTTAATTCCAGGTAAATACTAATTTTTTTATTGCATATTTTTTATTTGTCATAGACAACTTTTGATTTAGCAACTGAAAGGAAGATTGTAGTTTCAGCCTTGTAAGGTCTACCCAACAAGGAAAAAAATGTCAGCAGTCCCCTTAAATATTTGTCACTAAAAATGGTTCTGATTGCAACAACATGCAACGTGCAGTGGTTAATCCAGCACTACAAATATGGTAATGTTGTAGGCAGTGCTAGTTTTACCACTAGGCCCACCAAGTCTGTGCTGTTATCGGGTATTTAAGCACATGTTTAAAAAGAAGGTACTTAAGGCTCCAGAACATAATTTAGCTTAACACGTTCGCTACCGACATGTTAAGAAAAAGCCATTTCCACAGCTCGATGTCAAGTATGGTTGACAAACAAAACTTCCCCACAGACCGACGTCAACTGTAGTAGACGCACGGGTCCATCCCAGTGGACCGACGTCAACTATTGTTGATGTGGACACACTGTTATTATTGCGTTTTACTTCGTATCGGTCTACTTTTTCGACTTAGTTTTTGTGTGTCGGTCCACAGGATAGTCCCCAGAATAAAATGACTTTCTTGGGTGCAGTTAGCGTTGATCATACTTATTTAGACATCTGTGGAAAAAAGTATTTTGTTACTTTTGGTCTATGGCGATGTCCACATGACTGTGTTTGGTCTCTGATGAAAGTCTGTTTATAGAGGTTGGTCAGTAGCGATTGGTCTGGCGTCAACTAAAGTTGACGCTCGGTAGCGAACGTGTTAAAAAAGGTCTTCACTTTTGATGAGGCCGTTTGTTCTCAGGGGGGCCACGCAGAAATCTGGGCTTAGGACCACAGCGCCTGTAAAAATTAGGTTATTATTACTGGTTTTAGGTTTTTTTGCACCTGATGGCAGGACCAGATTACAGATCTCTAAATGTCTTGAAACATGTTTCTGATAAGAGATGGCAAATTTCCACAAAAATAAAAGTTTGTTAATATATAAAATTAAAAAACACAGTAATATGATTAATAAAATAAAAGCTGAAAAAATTTGATTAAATATTTTTATCTTTTTAAACAAAACTATAACGTTACCTACAGATAAACATTTTGATCAGCAAAGTAGTTGTTGTTATAATTATGGGACGTGTGGAATTTTCCAATAAAGTAAACTAATGTGATAATTTCTCTCTCAGCGGCAGTTTTGACTGGCTGAAGCAGTTGCGGTACTACTGGCAGAAGGAGATAGACAACTGTGTGGCGCGCATGTCCAACGCCAGCTACATCTACGGCTATGAGTATCTGGGCGCAGCAGAGCGGCTGGTCATCACCCCACTGACTGACAAGTGCTTCCTGTGTCTGATGGGGGCACTACAGCTGGACCTGGGTGAGTGGGGGAAGTAGGGCTGCCGAGAGCCAAGTCGGGCCCCAAGTCTGCACACCGCACGGGCCCTTTGGGGGTCTGGGAGGGATGGAATACCCCCCAGCGAAAGGGAGGTCTGGGGGTCCTTCCACGAAAATTATTCGATAATTAGATCTCTAAACTCGCGTTTTTAGGCAGTCTAGATGTGAAACATAATACATGTAGGGGGACTCCAAAAATCCTGAACCAATTGAGGCTGAATTGAGGTCAATCGGACTTAGAAAATAGTCTACTCTGATTAAAAATTAAAAAATTAAAAATTATCAGTGATCCCGCAATATTGGATTTGCCAGTCATTTGTCTCTTTCCCATTAATTCTGCGTTCGTTCCCCTCACAAAGGTACTCTTCCATTTTTTCCCAATCAACGCGCATGATTGTTTTTTACAGAAATTTTTATTAATTAC
Organism: Flexamia atlantica; assembly: GCA_035578135.1. Lineage (NCBI taxonomy): Eukaryota > Metazoa > Arthropoda > Insecta > Hemiptera > Cicadellidae > Flexamia > Flexamia atlantica. Next base: position 592,255 of record JAQJVK010000030.1, on the reverse strand, counting down.
AACATATGTTGTATTCTTTCTGTTTACCATTGTGGATAATTTCATCATAACGTACTTAAGTTGTTGTAAATATATTTTAATGCAGATGGATGGAGAGAGAAGAGAGAAGTATGATTCACTCACGCTCACTGAGCCAGCGAGTGCTGGCTGCCACCGCCGCAGTGTACAGTTAGTTGCAAATCAATACTACAGACAGACCAAACAATCGTTTTTGACTTAACTAAGTACTGTATTATCAAAGCAATTTAAGTGATAAAGCTAGACTAATTTTATTTCCAAGAAGTCGATACCAATATTTCCTCAATCTAAAAAACGATACGCTCATCCTTCGGAGCCTGGGCCCGAAGTTTCAGACTTGGCTAACATGGTCTCCCGGTGGCCCTGGGGGGAGGCAAGGCTGTGATGTCTCCAGCCTCAACCAGGAGGTGTCTGTAGTAGGAAAGCCTGATCGGCCAGGTCTTTTAGCATCTGCTTAAGCTGTAGATATGGGAGGCATATTCTTATAGCCTGCTGATGTTAACAGGAAGGTTTTCAGTATTTTGGAAATCTGTCTATTCCAAAAAATAATATCTTTTTCCTGGTTATAAAGAGCTATATAGCAGAATCCTGATGATCTGAAACTCCGCTTAGTATAAAACGCTTTTGGGTGGGGAATTTTTCTCAAATCCTGGGTAAAAGAATGGGTGAAACTTTGCTCTTGACGTAAATGGACTTAAATGCCATTACATGTAAACAGCGGGAGTAATTTTGCGAATGATGATTGCACGTAAACACGTGCCATGGTAGGTAGACGAGACTTATAGATCGTAGGTTACGGTTGGAATCACTTTGCAAAAAAATGGAAGACCATGAAATTTAATTACTCTAATTTACCGATTGTAGAAAGAACTTTGTAAAATAAGTGAATGGCCATTTAAGTTCATTGTGCATGTATGTAAATGAATAGCAAATGAATAGTAAATGAATATGTAGTTCATGGGTATTCGGCGCGGCAGCGGCGGAAGTAGGTGTGCCAAGACGATCGCACATCTTTGTCAATCGTAGAAAAACGACAGAAGTAACTTTGCGAATACATTTTTTTTATATTTTGGTTAATGATTTTTAATGCAGCTAAATTGTGCACCAAATTTACTTTGTTAAACCAATAGTTAGTCGTTTTGTGAATATGTAGTTAGTCGTTGTGTCGTTTTGTCAGGCGGGGCGCCCGCGGGGCCGGCCGGCACCGGGAAGACAGAGTCGACCAAGGACCTGGCCAAGTCCCTGGCCGTGCAGTGCATCGTGTTCAACTGCTCGGAGGGTCTGGACTACAAGGTACACCACCTAGTAACTTGAGGCTGATCATCTCACAAATAAATCATATTGCTTATTGCATAAATTCTCGAACTGACAGATTTGGTTTGATTGTCTTTTTTATAGAAACTTAATCTATAAAGAGAAACTTGTCTGTCAGTGTCTTTACATAGAGTGTGGGCATAGAGGTCCTTACCTCTATTTGACATGTCCTATGATCACTATTTTGGAAAAAAATGAGCCCAGAAATGATTTGTTATTGTAGAAACACTTTATTTACAAGCAGTAGAGGGGTTTCTGCAATAAACATTTCGGTATTTTACGTTGCAAAGAAGAGTGGTTCGCAGTACTTGTGGCATTTGCATTATTCTTTTGGAATACTGTTATTTTTAAGTGGCCAAAATTACCATAATTTATGAATTTTTGTAAGATTTTATTAAAGGTTTAAATTTTTTTGCCTCCAATTATATGGTTGCTCTAACTGCGGTAGCTGTATGGTTTTAATTAGAGGTGTGCGGATAGTGATTTTTTGGATCGGATCGGATTCGGATCGGATAGCTTATGTTCGGATCGGTTTCGGATCGGATAACAACAGGTTCGGATCGGATAATACCGGATTCGGATATTTACAGCGCGGCGTAATGAGCAAATTTAAGTTTTCTCAAAAGCCTAAGGTAATTGCAAGGAACTACCACATCATCCTAATGTGTAAGGTAGGATTTGCCTTGATAGGGTTGACTTGTTGATTGTTGTGATATATTGTTTCCAATATAGGCCAAATGTCAATTATTAAAGTATGCAAAGGTTCAACTAAATATCTGTTGAGAATTTAGAAGTTTGTTGATTCCCCTTAAGCATAGGTAGTATATATAATTAATTGAATAAGCTTATTAGGCCTAAATCAATTTCAGGATTTGTAACTTTAAAAAAATCCTTTTCCAATGCAACATAAATTTGTTGAGGCATATAAGGCCTCTGTCTTTTTTGTTCTTTTCCTTAGACTAAGTTATTTGATCAGAAACTAGGCCTAAGTGACTAGACAAAAGAATTAAATATAAAACTTGATTCACCAATCACCTCATATTTGAAGAAAGCTTTACATCTTTATTTATGCACTAATGCCTGACAACCTAGATTTTGATTCACTGCAATAACACTAAAAAAACAAAATAAGTCCGAGCAGTAAACTTAACCTAAATTTCAAGATAAGTTTCAAATGTTTAAGTTTCGGTATTAAAGGTTGGTAATTTAATTAGAACAAAGGTCTATTTGTTTTATATCACAAACAACAAGCTAACTCACTAATTATTTTCATAGACGTAGGCTGTCAAGTCGCATTCTACTGTTATCTAAGAAAGTCCATTTTAAAATTTTAATCACGTATTGAAAATACGGCCGGCCGGCTTTGACTATGCTTAAATCGTCAAAGATAAATATTTCAGCAAAATAAAAACTTATTTGTGATCGTTCAACTTTCTATTTCTAGGTAGGTAATTGTTTAATTGATAAATAAAGTAAGAAGAAAGACGTTCTTGAGTTAATTCAGCTTTTAAGCAGACGACGAGATTCAAAATGAAGTGATTTGGAAAGACAAAACAATGAATGAACAGGTTTGCCAAATCTTTCACAGCCCAAAATTATTGTAGGTTTTTTATTTTATCGTATCGACAGGCCACGTAAGATATTTACGGCCTGAAATAGTCGTATGAAACGTCAACACGACTATTTGTTTATGGGGTATTTACGGGATATTTCGTTTTGGAAATTCAAGACGACTGACTGACTGTTGGACACTGTCGATACTGTCGGTCAATGGCGAACACTGACTTGTCTTGATCGCGATTCTCCCTCATACCAATCGATGTTTCGTCGGTAACGGATACTAATCGAGACAGAACTATTACAGTTTGCACCACTATTTGTTAACTGATTTAATGCTACGATACAAGAATTTATCTTAAGAAAATGTTTGTTATCGTGTCGGGTATTGCGCAGTAATCTGATCGTATACAACGATCTCGATTCTCGATCTTATCACGAGTCGCAATATCGACAACCGAAATATATCGCTTGATGCATACCACTACATAATCGCATTTTGTTGAGGCGTTGTTCTAGCCGCTATCGCAACCGTCGCATTTCAAAGCGTCGTTTTTGCTCCGCGATGTTTTCTGTCACTAATGTACTTTCATCGGCAGTGACTTCTTTTGTTTGGAAGACTTTCCTTACTTGAAAATTTGATCTTACTTTACAATTTACCCCAAAAAATGCAGTCTATCCGATAGAGTCGGATATCTAGTCAGTCTTACCGGATAGTTATAAAACCCTCGGATCGGATTCGGATATCCGATCCGATCCGAATCCGATCCGAGTTTTCGGATATCCGCACACCTCTAGTTTTAATGCATTTTATTTTGTAATGGTGACCCTGCAACATTTAGAAATACTGTAAAAGGTGTTCAAACCTCATATAGTTGTAAGGGAAATATATTTATTACAATAACAAAGTATTGAATGAATGGTACAATTTTTCTTAATTTCCTAAACATTTTAGTAATTGGCACTTGAGGGGTTTCTGCATTAAGTGATTCAATTACGTATTATGTACAAGTTGGTTTTAATGGCATTATAGTTTATAAGTAATATGTAAAACAAGTATTAATAAACGGAGGTTCATAAAAGAGTATAATTTTGTTTTAGTGATTTAACCAAAGGAAAGAAACTATTAAGGTTTGGAATAAGACTTTGTTCAGAGACCGCACTTTTCCCGTCAAATGTATTTCTTCCTTTTTTCAGATGATGGGAAGATTTTTCTCCGGTTTAGCTCAATCAGGTGCATGGTGTTGTTTTGATGAATTCAACCGAATCGATATTGAGGTGTTATCAGTAATTGCTCAACAACTGATAACCATACGGAATGCCAAAGCTGCGAAACTTTCAAGGTAAACTTTCAGTGTTATTTAATTAGATTTTGTAATTTTGAAATGAGAAAGAATTGGATCAACTTACGCTTTGCTATTCTTCTTTTAGGTTTATGTTTGAAGGACGAGAAATCAAACTTGTCAAAACTTGTGCGGCATTTATCACTATGAATCCGGGCTATGCAGGACGTACGGAGCTGCCAGACAATCTCAAGTCGCTGTTCAGACCAATGGCTATGATGGTGCCAGATTATGGTGGGTAACTTATTCAAAAATGAAAAAAAATTACTTTTTCTGTAAGTTTTTTTTTATTTTTAGCTGTAAATTTGTAATTTAAAGACATTCTTAATTTACACCTAAGCCCTTACGTGATCAAAGTCATATGATATGCTTTCTAAATAACTAAAAAGTTAAAATATGTTATAGGTTTGATTGCGGAAGTAATGTTGTACTCTGAAGGATTCGAGTCATCTAAAAACCTGGCTAAGAAGATGACTCGGATGTACAAACTTTGCAGCGAGCAGCTGTCTCAACAAGACCATTATGACTTCGGAATGAGGTGAAAATAAAATAAATGATGTTTTATAATGTTATTTGTGTTAAATTAAAAAACATTTAAAGTTATATTCTATATTACTAATTCTGTAAGCGATTTTTTAAAATAAAAATTGTGAGAGTTTCACAGCTCGCAGGATGATGGGAGATGGCTCAAATGAAAGGTCTCGGTACCAGGGGGTCGGGAAAAATCGCAGATTATGTCCAAATATACCAGAAAATAAGAAATAACGAAAAATATCTTCCATTTAAAATGCATTGGGATTGAAAAACGTCTGCTTTGTTTACATTAAACGTGTGGGATCTTTTTCAAAATGCAGCTAACTATGCACAATCAATGTACTATAACAAAAAATATTTTAAATTTAAGATTTTCTGATTTTATAGTAATTAAGGGTTTGAGTTTTTTCAAAAATTTAAAATTATAAAAAGTTAAGTACGTTTGTTTAGTTTATGTTATAACGATGCAGATTTAATATCAAATGATCTTTCTATATATATATATATATATACATATAATTACGTGAGGGAAATTTTTGTGCCGAAATTGTGGGCGTTTGGAAGGTCGCAGGATGATGGGAGGGGGCTGAAACTGAAGGTCTCCATCTCAGGGACTCGGGGAAAATACTGAAATTAGTGAAATTGCTTTAAGCTTACTATAAAATGAGCAATGACGCAATAGCTGTTAGCATTAGGATATAAAAAGGTCTGCTTTGTTTAGTTAAAACCAAATGCTAGAAATAATCATAATTTTGTGGATCCAAAAGCCTATTTTCTAAGAAGGTATTTTGTACTATAGTAAAGAAGGATTATGCTTAGGGGCTATTAGCCCCTTCAAGCCTTCTAGTTTTATTTACTCAGGTATGCTTGTGTTTCTTTTGATGTCTGACTCCGTTCTTGTACACTTGAACTTGGATGAATAAAGATATTTGAAATGAAATTAAAGAGCCCTCCTAAAAATTGCAATGAAAAGTACTTATTGAAGAACACAGTAGTCATTCAAAACAAAACAACCTCATAAAATTAATAGACATAAAAATGTAAAATTCCTCCTAATGTGGAGTGTTGTTGAGAGTATTACTGTGGGATTTTGTTTGTTACTTTATTATACAAACAATTAAACTACAAAATAATTGGTTTGGTTTTGGTTGGGGGCTTTTTTCTGCACCATAATGCCTTTTAAATTACACCTCTTGTAAAATTAGAATGTTGATATTGTTTTATAACATTGTATTGAATTTGACATTCATGACTGATGTATTTCGATCCAGGGCCGTGAAGAGTGTGTTGGTGATGGCCGGTGCTCTGAAGCGAGAGAACGTCGACAAACCCGAGAACGTGGTGCTGATCAGAGCGCTGCGGGACAGCAATCTCCCCAAGTTTTTGAAAGACGATGCTCAGCTGTTCCAGGTGAGCAATTAGAAGAGTTCTGATCTACATTTAGACTAATTATAATAACCTCACAGTAATACAATTTTTAACTGTAAAGTGAAATATCTACTTATTTGAAGCAATTAAATCGCTTCCTAAAATTAAAACTGGCTTTCTTACAACAATAGACAATAGATACTCCCCTTAAGTGCGGAGTAATTTGCCCCCCGCATGATCATTAGTGCGCAGTCTAACTCAAGAATCAAGAAGTTTATTTCCATAAGCGTATACAATATTTACATTAAACATAGAAAAATGTAAATATTGTTTATGCTTATGGAAATAAACTACACGATAAACGCCAAATCGTGGGATTTTCGTCTAAACGCATCGAGCGCGGTATTGCAGAACTCGTGGTGTGGACGTAGTTCCAGAAAAATCCACTAGAGTGTCTGCCACATGTCAGGGTCAACAGTGCAGTCGTAGAATGAAAAAACCTAGCAGAACAGTTGTACTAACAAAATAACAAAATAATCAACTGAGAACGTCAAATCCGAGTAAACTCGGGTGTGGCTGTTAACAAAGCAAGGGTGACGCAAGATATATCTCGTGCATAGCAGTAGCGCATACAGAATATTACCATGAGTTAACTTGTGTGTGACGGTTAAGGGGTTAATCATTGATACAAAAGTGTTAAACTTGTGTAAAACTGTCTGAATAATTTTAAGAAGTTGATTATTGATGTTTTGTTTCAAATATTACCTTTAAATTCATAATAATAAAAGAGTTATTTATGCTTGCTCTGATAGTACTAACTTACATGAGGCTGTTTTGAGGTTAAAGAATTACCAAGGCTAATTCCTCCTTAGTCTGCAATGAGGATACTCTGACCCCAGGGCATCCTGAACGACCTGTTCCCCGGAGTGGTGCTGCCGGAGCAGGACTACGGAGTGATGCACGTGGTGATGCGGGAGGTGATCCTGTCGCGGGGGCTGCAGCCGGAGCCCTGCACCTTCACCAAGGTCACTCAGCTGCTGGAGACGATGCAGGTGCGACACGGCGTCATGACTGTCGGGCCCACGGGCGGCGGCAAGACCACCGTGCTCAACGTGAGTTGTGGAATAAATAAGTTTTTTTTTGCAAAAAAAATTGCTATTAGAATATTTCATTGTTGACCTTAACTGAGATATATTTTAGTGTTAATTGCATTGTAAAGAAATTAAGAACTTTCCATATAATATTGGACAAAATTATTTCATTATTGGGATTGCCCAAAAAATGTACTGAAAAGTCTACATGGGGAATTAGCATGTGAGTAGAATCAATCACAGATGATAAAATCTTTCTAATTAATGAATCATTTTGAAAAATCAGTTGTGCAGTATAAACCTCAGGTATTGTACTCAGACGTATCTGTCCTACGATATGTAATCACAGCTGTGTTCACCACAAGTGAAAACAATCAAAATCAAAATCAAAATCTCTTTATTGCCATTGAGTATAACATATTACAAAAGGCCAAGTCATATATCATATATCATTAGTTAAGATAGCTGTTTTAGGTTAAGTAACCTGTAGCTATCATGTATATATATGAAAATAATTAAATAAATAAATAAATATATTGCGGTGTCAACACCAAGTCACCAAAATTAACACTAAAGTAATTAAACAATATAGTATTTGAACTTAAAAACAAGGTTAAAATGTAACAAGAATATAGATTATTTAAATAGTTCTGCTAACAAATAAGTAATTTAACAAGAGGTCAATAACATAAAACAGAAATAGTACATGAGACTTGACCTAAAAAGTTAATTCAGAATCTTGAGTACCATAAATTCTTCTAATGTATAAAAAGGGTGCAGCAACAGCCGTTCATAGAATTTGTCAATACGACTTTTTCCATTAGTAGGAATTTGTTTATTACAAACTTTATTGAAAATTCCAAGTCCAACAGAAGTATGACTTTTTTAAGGATTTACTCAGTCTGTGATATTCATAATCAAGTTTGTTCATGTTTCTTGTATTGTATGTATTTATGTATTTTTATGTATTTTTGACATAGTAAAGTATGTCTTAAATGAACTACGTCAAAAATACATAAGTTTATAACAGTGCGTATCCATAATCTTGCAAAAAGAGGTTTACAATGGGCAAATTTATCTGAGTTGGTTATAACTCGAACTACTTTTTTCTGTAAAATAAGAATGTCAACAATTCTACTAGAATTACCCCAAAGAATTAAACCATAGCTAATGATAGACTGGAAAAAAACCAAAGTATGCATTTCTTAAATATTTAAAATCAACAACGTCCCTTAGCTTTCTAAATAGAAAAATGGTCTTCGACAGTAGATAACGATGAAATTGTTTTTGTAAGTAATTGCAACAGTTACATCAGTAGTATTTTATTCTCTATGCTCCTGTGTTTTCCTTCTTCTGTTGTATTGATGAATCCAGTTTTTGTGTTGTGGCTCTCAGCTTATTTAATATTTTCTTGGCGTTAATATTCTGCCGTTGTTACATTAACTGGCCTTTGGCTGTTATGTTTTTTTGCAGACTGGCCCAGCCATTCGCCACATTAAATTTTTACCATACTCGAGGGATTTTAATATTTAAGGTCCCAAAAATTAAATGCATTCGTAATGAATACTATTCGGCCCGCATTACACTATCAAATATTTTATAAAAGATTCTTTTATTAAAGATTTATTGAAGATTTTGTTTTGAAAACAGCTGGTTTGAATTTCGATTGGTCAAATCAAATATTTTATTAACGATCTTTTATAAAATATTTGATTGTGTAATGCGGGCCTTAATCGTAATTAAATGCAACCACGCCGTCATAAAAATGGCCAGCACCAACAGTTTAGTGTGCCTTTTAAAACACTATAATTGTCTAGACATAAAAAATCCTGAAATAAACATGGAAATTTTATTTACCTCATAAATAAACCAAGTAGCATAACAGTTAAGTAAAATGAAATTTGAAAACTTTAAAAAATTGTCATAGGAATTGTTAGGTTTTTCAGCACTCTTTAAGTTTGCTTATTTTTCACTTACAAAATCAAAATAGAACCAAATGTACCCTTGAGTCGCCCGTGTTGCATCCGCAGGTGCTGAAGGACACGCTGACCCAGCTGCACGCACAGGGGGTGGAGCACCCGTACTACCGGCCGGTCAACGTCTACACCATGAACCCCAAGTCCGTCACCATGGGCGAGCTCTACGGGGAAGTCAACCTGCTCACCATGGAGTGGAAGGATGGACTGCTCGGCATCTTCGTGCGCATCGCTGTCAGGGTGAGTACACTAGCTCAGTCGCTGTTAGAGTGAAATGAAATGAAATGAAAATTCTTTATTGAATGCAAAGTTAGGGCCACATGGCCCTTTCTTACACTTAACTTAAGTGAGTGTACAAACTCAGTAGCTGCCCAAATGAGTACACTTACTCAGTCGCTGTCAGAGTGAGGACACTAACTCAGTCGCTGTCAGAGTGAGTACACTAGCTCAAGTAGCTGTCAGAGTGAGTACACAAACTCAAGTAGAACTCGAATAGCTGTCAGAGTGAGCACACTAACTCAGTAACTGCCGAGTGAATACACAAACTCAGTAGCTGACAGAGTGAGCACACAAACTCAGTATCTGTCAGAGTGAGTACACTAACTTAAGTAGCTGTCAGAGTGAGTAAAAAAACTCATGTAGCTTTTTTTATGGCGGCCTCTTTTAAAGAGGTTTTTTTTTTTTTTTTAAAGAGGTTGGCGGCCTCTTTTTTACCTTGCATTTGCCCCCCCACATGGGCCTCAGGCTTGTGTGTGGAAGTTATCAAGCAAACCCAAGGAGTGAGCCGGTACAGTACAAGGATGAACAGTACTGCTAAAAGTATGCGGCATCATTGGGACTCGATCCTGCAACGCTGCCGCCACAGAACTGGGCCCGAGTGTGCTACCAACTGCGCCACCGACTCACTAGCTGTCAGAGTACACTAACTCAGTAGCTGTCAGAGTGAGTGCACTAACTCAGTAGCTGTCAGAGTGAGTACACTAACTCGTAGCTGTCAGAGTGAATACACTAACTCAGTCGCTGTTAGATTGACTACACAAACTCAATCGCTGCTTTGAGCAATGAACAATGAATTCTAATGCTTTAAAATTCATTGACGTTATAATTTGTAATAATTGTTAGTAGTGGTACTTGAAAACACTGAATATTTTATTGATAAATTATACCAAACCTTCATAGTCAGCCTTAATTTTATTAAGAGGAAATAAGCTAAGTTTTGTAGATAGTGTGTACATACACACTATAGTATAGTAGTTTGATAAAATCCAATATCCATGCGTGGCCGGCTTTGACTCTGGGCTCATGTAACCCAACCTTTGACCCACCGCGAAGGTTCTGCTCCTATTGTGGTAGGCGATGTGGGGATTATCCCCACAAAACTCAATAGTAATGGATTAATGTAGTGATGGTGTGTTGCAGTCGACGGAGGAGGAGCACCAGTGGGTGGTGTGCGACGGGCCCGTGGACGCCGTGTGGATAGAAAACATGAACACCGTGCTGGACGACAACAAGATGTTGTGTCTCGCCAACTCCGAGCGCATCAAACTCACCGCTTGGGTAAGATAATGTCGTCGGAACCTTGAATCTAATCTCGATATAGAAATTAAATGATAATGATTACAAGTAAAAATACCCCCGTTGCAGCAGACCTGCATACTCAGCGAATTTCAAGTGCAAACAACATATTTCGATCCAACATAGCGAGATTTGACATGTTTTTGTAAGCTCCATAAGAATAACATGGGGAATGAGTATGGAGGTTTGCTGCTACAGGTATATTAAAACTGGGTAGTTTTAATTCACTATTTAGTAGATCTGAACTAGAAGAAGCCATTTACCAAGTTTTATCAAGATATGTTGAGAAATAAGCGAGATATAGAATTTTACTTATTCCCCATAAGGTTAACATTGGGACAACGTACTGTGTTTACCACTTTCAATATCTCGGCAACCAACGGACATAGAGCCATGATTCAAAATACTAAATTGTTTGTTTTTTTGGGCTGAATTCAATGGTGCCAATAAAATTTTGAAAAATTTTATTTTTCTATGTAAAAATCTCAAAAAACCCATTTTTGGGGGGGTTTACCCCCTTTTACCCCCCCTTCCGGTGGTCCGATCGGGCTGGTTTACGAACTCGTCCGAATAATTACTACTTTACACGTCTATGCCAAATTTCATTCCGATTGGACCATTTTTGCGCAAGTTATCGTGCTTAAAGACACATATATATATATATATATATAGATTGTAATAGTTCACAAACATTTACATTTAAATTTCATAAATGAACACCCATATAAATAAACAAACACACAGCTTAATAATTATTTGTATATAATATGTCAACCTAGTATATCACTCAGTTAATATAAATTATTTGATAATGTTATTTTCCTAAAATCATTCATTAATTTATTACCATCTACCATAAAAATTTTAGATAAGTTAAGTTAGATCAGCTGTATTCATAATTTAATATAATTTATATTTATGGGTCAGGGAACGCTATCTCAAATTATCTATTTTATATAGCATGTTTTTCAAAATTTGATCTCTAATAATTCAGTGAAGTGTTTACCAAAGACCAAGTTAGTGAACCATGTGTTACATTGTTAAAGTGAAAAGTGGAACCATTGTAAAGGACTCCAGCTTCTATTCCAGAGAGAGATGGCCAAGTGTTAACTTCATTGTACCTGGACCTCGTTCCAATTTTAAATTTCATCCCCCTTAATTAGTAGATTTTTTTTTTTTTGGTTAGCCAGCGGTAAACCTGATCTTAGTTGATTCCCCTTTAAGTGGCCAAATTTATCTATCTGAAGAAAAGATCAGGGTGAAGAGATAAACTCTTGGTAAGACCCATCCAAAATTTACTTCACCAACCATTGTTGAAGAGGAACAGACTTTCAAACAAAGACTTGATTTAATTACATATAAAAAGAGATCAGAATTGGCAATTTATATTATTATCAAAATTATTTATTCTATTTAAAAGTATTTATGATTGTGATATTCAAACAAATTAATTTTTCAATGTCATGCCCGCACGATTCCCAGAACCCTATGTGAAGAGATCATGCTTCTCAAGAACTGAGCTAATGCCCTTAAATTGTACCATATTAATCCAATCAGCATAAGTAATTTTATCTAACCCCATCCACTGTAATAATCCTTGTACGTCCCCCTAGAGTTCAATTTTGATATTCATATTTATTGTTATTGTTGAATAAATAATAGTTTTGTAACAGATTACCATTCTTTTATTTCAAATTTAAATATTAAATAGGCTAGTATCACACTAATTATAATGACGCCATCTTGAACAATAATAATTAATTAGAATTAAGAAGAAAATATAAGAGTCACCTACCTGTACTTATAATTAAAGATATTTATTTATTTATTTATATTTACAAACCAAAAAGGCTGAGTTGTAATTGGCGCCGCAACGTAAGGGCATTGACAATGAAAAGTTAATGATCGCAGACATTATTTGAGATAGCAAGAAGATAATTTTGTAGGAGATAGCCTAGATTAAGACTCATCTCACCTCATTTAGATATAAGTATAATATCCAATTTATTGTATAATAATCCTAATTGCGTGCTTACTACCTCAATATGGGCGACGAACATAAATACCATTTAAGATCAACCGACAAACCTAAAGTTTCAACGACGCAGTCCGAGCAGACAAGTTTTGTTTTATTCGGCAATAACACGGAACCAATAAATGTACACCGCGAATCGGACAGTGACCCGTCAGTGAACAAAGAAAACATTGTTTCGGTAGGCGACTCAAATAATTCCGACAACGCGAGTGATTCTAATAATGAGACAACAATTTCGGCCGTGAGTGAAATGTCAGAACGTTCCGCCATTTTGTCCCAGCCGGCGTCTCCCACTTCAACACCAACGCCAACCTCAATCAGTGCTACCACTACTTCCGCGGCGATTTCCCCCGCTACATCGTCATTGAGCGAAATATACCGAACGGAACAACCAATCAGAACGCTAGTTTCTTTGACGAGCGACACAAGTACCGTCCCTCCTGTGCTGATTCCAGACCATACTCGTACTGAATCAGCTGTCGACAGTGTCGACCCACTCGTACAAATAGCAGCGGCGATCAATGCACTTAGAACCGACATGAATGAAATTAAATCGAGCAATGCTGCGATTAAAACTGACATGAATGCGCTTAAAACCGAGTTAAGAAATGAAATTAAAGCCGATATGAACGCAATCAAATCTGATATTAAAATACAACATGCAAACTTAAGATCTGAATTTCAAAATCACTCTGCCCGGGTCGAAAATCAAATTCAGCAAATTCACAATGAACAGTCAAATCTTAAAACTGACATAAATCAACTTAAAATTCTTCAGGAAAATTTGGCTAAGGAAGTCGATCAAATTGATACTAAATTAGAACAAGGGGAATACAAAATCAGAGAAAATTTAATACAAGACCTCATTCAACATAAACAGGAGGTTAGTCAAATCATCGTATCAGAAAATTGTAAAACCCAATTAAAAATCACTGAACAAATTAAACAGATTCAATTAGAGACACACAGGGAGGTAGAAAACATTTGTAAGGAAAATTATACACAAATCAAAGAACAAGTAACAGCTGAAATCAACCAAGTCAAATTAGAACTGAACCCAAACATTAAATCCAATGAATACCAAATTGCGAAATTGGCTGAGTCCGTGGAGGCGTGTCATAAGAAAATATTAGAAATACCTACTACACCCAACATTCAAACAACACAAGCGCCCGTCCCTATTAATATTGTGTGTAACGGCAGATCGACATTAACACCGGAAATGACCCACCCAAAATTTAATGGAAAGACACATAATTCCCAGGAATTTCTAAACAAACTTAAGAAATATTATGAGAAAAACCTACAGTTAAATCCAGAAAATAATAGTGCGGAAAGCCTAGTTGATCTCATTGAAATGTGCCTAGAAGGACATGCCTCAAAGTGGTTCAATTTAATCAAAACTGATATTCACACATGGGATGATTTTCAACATATGTTTGAATCGAAATATTGGAACCGAGATATCCAAAGAGGCGTCAAACAACGGATCGAAAATGAACGATATCGGCCAAATGGTTATCTGAACCGATCAGAGTATTTTATAGAGCGGGTGTTGACCCTTAAATCGCTAAACCCTCCCCTGGACGAAAAAGAAATCCTCGATTGCCTATCAAACCACTTTGGAGACATAATCCAAGATGCCTATAGAGTTCAAAATATTCAGACGGTCTGCGATTTTGAAGCTCTACTCCAGAGAGAAGATCTGCGAGAACAAGCAAGGTCACCTAACCATCAAAGGAACGAAAACCATAAACATAAAAAGGAAAATACACCTGAGGAAAATCATGTAAATAGAAACCACCACCAACACGGTAGAAAAGGTCATAACCAACACTACAATGAAAGAAACACGGACAATCGAGCGTACACACCTAAGTACCACCCGTACAATCGGAGACATGAGAATCACCTCCACCACGATAATCGGTACCAAAGAGACGACCGACGCCATCGATTTGGAAACGATTACCGTGACCTAAGACAGTTTCCCAATCTACCATCAAACCAACCGCCGTCTGAAGAGAGAAGACCACTGCCTAGATACCACCCGACACAAGAACAAGACCAGGTGTGCGCTGCCATTATTGAGGAGAACGCAAACCTAGTGCCAGAGGAAAATAATCAGGATTTAAACTGAGAGGCACTGATGATGGTGGTGACCTCATTCTCCATGTAAATAGCTCAAATCAGAAGAACACATCTTCAGTGCAAAATAAGAAAGAAGTCGGACATAAGAGGTCAATTGAAATTGTAAATAATGTAAATAACATGCATAATGAATCAGATACCAATAGTTTAACTTTGAGCAATATTTATTGTGATCGGGAGTTTTTATTTGAAGAAGAAACAGAACAAAATACTCATACGACTATATCGCAAAAATGCCCCGAAATAAGAATAAAGATCAAAAGCAAAGAAGTTACAGCTCTCATTGATACAGGTTCTAACATTACATGTCTAGCAGAAGATTGGTACATATCAAATCGGAGTGAATTAGGAAAAATAGAAGAATTACCAGTAAATAATATGCACATTAGAACAGCAACCAATGAAAAATCCCGGAAAATTTCAAAAATCGTAATGATTCCTATTACCATTGGTCAACAAACTATATTAACACAAATGCTCGTAGTACCAAAACTAATACAATCAGTAATTATCGGGATAGATACACTTAGTGCCTGGAAGATGAAGATAAATTTTGAAAAGGGTGAAATGCATATGAATATTAATGATACAGATTTAGTAATTCAATTCAATAACACAAATCGAGCTGGAATTTTATGCCATATAATCACTAATGATAAAAATGTGGATAATTTAGAAGATTACTGCTGCAATGAAGATCCATACGAAGAGTGTTATTATATTGAAGAAACAAACCCCAGAACATCATGTGAATTATCCCCTGAAATAATTACAGAATCCCTCAAAAATAATTTAAATCTAAATAGTATTCAAAAACAACAATTAACTGATTTGTTATTGGACTTTCAAGATGTATTCTCCGACCAACCTGGGTTATGTAACAAATACCAGCATGTATTAAGAGTCGAAAATCCTCAAAATTTTAAATGTCATACTTACCCAGTACCATTAGCACACCAAGACGCAGTCATGCGAGAAATAAGGGAAATGGAACGCCTAGGGATCATAGAGCGAAGCAACAGCACTTTTATAAACCCAATTATCCCGGTCGTCAAGAAAACTGGTGAAATAAGACTTTGTTTGGATGCTAGAAAAGCGAACGAAATTATTATTCCAGATTACGAATGTAATAGAAGTGTCAATGAATTATTAGCAAAATGTCAAGGTGCAAAATTTATCAGTAGTATCGACCTAACTTCATCATATTGGCAAGTTCCACTATCTGAAGAATCGAGAAAATACACAGCATTCCAGTTCCGAGGAAAGACCTACCACTACAAAGTTACACCATTTGGAATCAACACATCTCAGGCAGCATTAGTAAGGGCATTGGACAAAGTTTTCGATGAGGAAGTAGAAAAATTCACCTTAATTTATGTAGACGACATTTGTATAGTTTCACCCGACTTCCAAACACACTTAAAACATTTGAGGTATATTTTCAATAAATTAGCTGAAGCAAATATGACGATAAAGTTTTTAAAATCAAAATTTTGTCAAAGTTCAGTTCCGTTCTTGGGGTACACATTAACAGAAACCGGTTTGGAAATGGACCAGGAGCGGGTCAAACCAATCCTCGATTTCCCCACACCTAAAAATAGGACACAGTTAAAATCATTTTTGGGATGCATTAACTATTATAATAAATTTATTGACAAGTATTCAGAAACAATCCAACCCTTACTACGCCTCACCTCAAAGAAACAAAAATTTATCTGGACCGAGGAAGATGATAAAACTTTTCAAAGAGTTAAGAACCTATTTCTAAAAATGAATGTTCTTCACCATCCAGACCATACGAAGCCCTTCTACCTACAAACGGATGCATCAGATTTTTCGATAGGCGGACATTTATTTCAATACCGAGATAATGGAGACAAAGCAGCAATTATGTTTTTATCACGGACACTGCAGCCAGCAGAGCAAAGATATACGACCACTGAAAAAGAATTACTCGCCATCATCTATTGTTTACAGAAAACACGGTATATAATATTGGGCTCAAAATTAAACATCATAACTGACCATCATGCATTAACATTTCTAAAAACCTGTAAACTCTTGAATAATAGATTAACAAGGCGGGCATTGGCGATTCAAGAGTACAATTTCACGATCCATCACTGTAAAGGAGCCGATAATTCGACAGCCGACGCCCTGAGCAGAATAAGTTACCCAGTTGAAGAGAACCAGGAAACATCTCAGAGAGAATTAATTATCAATTATATTAGAAGAATTCCAGACCCTAGACTACAAGAAGATCTCCGAAACATTGGGAAATTACAGTCACAAGATCCCCGCCTTCAAGAGATTCGTCAAATATTATTAATACCCCAAGATACACCTGAACACACAAAAATCAAACAATCATATAAATTACACCAGGAAATACTATACCAAAAACACCTTAATAAATGGCTCATAGTAGTACCAGAAACCATCATAAATCGCCTTATTTGGGAGTGTCATTGCTACTACCTCCATTGCGGGTCTAAGAAATGTTTTGATTTACTCAGAGAATGTTTCATTTTCAAGAACATGAATCGAAGAATCCGGCAATACCTGGCATCCTGTGACTCGTGCCAACGGTGCAAAAATGATACTCATCCACCAAGAGGTTTCGCTCAAGGTATCAGTTGTAATCAGAAGAACGAACAGTTAGCTATCGACATTGTAGGTCCTTTGCCGCCTGGCCGAGGAAATGTGAAATTCATGTTAATTGTCCTGGACATTTTCACTAAATTTATCAAATTATACCCAATGCAGCGTGCCACCACACAAACCATACTAAATAAATTGTTTAACCAACACTTTATAGAACATGGAATACCCCAGAGGATCCAAAGTGATAACGGTACGCAATTTAAGAGCCACAAATGGATAAGAAAGTTAGAAGAAAACAATATTATTCCAATATTTAACCCTGTGTACCATCCCCAATTTAATATGGCCGAAAGACCTATTAAAGAAGTGAAGCGCTGCTTAAGAACATACTGCTCAAGACAACACAGAAAATGGGCTCAGTGTATAACAGAAATTAATGAATACTTGAACGAAATTCCTCACGAAACTACAGGATTCAGTCCGAATGAACTACAGTTAGGAAGAAAAGATTTCAGGTTCTGGGAACGATATGTGGAAAACCCATTTTCAGAAGATGTCCCACTAGAACAGAAGATATTCCTCGCCTCCCAACGGATCCGAGAAAAGAAGGGAACACGAGCAAGAAGAGCTAACCGCGGTGTATTACCAACATTATTCAATTTAAACGATTTGGTATTGGTCAAAAATCATCAACTATCAAATGCAGCATTTGGAGAAACAGCCAAACTATTCGCCATATACGAAGGACCGTACCGCATCTCAAGTATCCTGGGACATTCGACTTATTTTGTACAAAAGTTAAATGAAGAACAAGAGTTTGGACCCTACCATGTAACTGCTCTTAGAAAATATATAACGCCAAACCGAGATCAACAATAAATACAGTGTAAATAGTGTTATTAACAGTTATATAAACATTTGGACAATACACGGACAACTAATTAAAAGTTGTAGATTAATTTGTTTATTTATGGATTGAGGGAATAAAAGACTCCAGTAAATATAAACAATAGTGTAATAAATGTTGAACAGTGAAACAAAATTTGAAATAAGTGAAGTGCGCGTGGACAGTATTAGGACCTGAAGTTATGATTGTAAATATTAGGTCATATAATCCATTTAGTTTTAAGAAATCATCATTTTAAATTATAAATAAATATTTTATCATTTAGTATAGTTTTGTAAATATTTGTTCCTATTATTATCGAGTTTTCATTAATTTCAATTCTTTAAATTAATTCAACTCTGAGGGGATATTGTAATAGTTCACAAACATTTACATTTAAATTTCATAAATGAACACCCATATAAATAAACAAACACACAGCTTAATAATTATTTGTATATAATATGTCAACCTAGTATATCACTCAGTTAATATAAATTATTTGATAATGTTATTTTCCTAAAATCATTCATTAATTTATTACCATCTACCATAAAAATTTTAGATAAGTTAAGTTAGATCAGCTGTATTCATAATTTAATATAATTTATATTTATGGGTCAGGGAACGCTATCTCAAATTATCTATTTTATATAGCATGTTTTTCAAAATTTGATCTCTAATAATTCAGTGAAGTGTTTACCAAAGACCAAGTTAGTGAACCATGTGTTACATTGTTAAAGTGAAAAGTGGAACCATTGTAAAGGACTCCAGCTTCTATTCCAGAGAGAGATGGCCAAGTGTTAACTTCATTGTACCTGGACCTCGTTCCAATTTTAAATTTCATCCCCCTTAATTAGTAGATTTTTTTTTTTTGGTTAGCCAGCGGTAAACCTGATCTTAGTTGATTCCCCTTTAAGTGGCCAAATTTATCTATCTGAAGAAAAGATCAGGGTGAAGAGATAAACTCTTGGTAAGACCCATCCAAAATTTACTTCACCAACCATTGTTGAAGAGGAACAGACTTTCAAACAAAGACTTGATTTAATTACATATAAAAAGAGATCAGAATTGGCAATTTATATTATTATCAAAATTATTTATTCTATTTAAAAGTATTTATGATTGTGATATTCAAACAAATTAATTTTTCAATGTCATGCCCGCACGATTCCCAGAACCCTATGTGAAGAGATCATGCTTCTCAAGAACTGAGCTAATGCCCTTAAATTGTACCATATTAATCCAATCAGCATAAGTAATTTTATCTAACCCCATCCACTGTAATAATCCTTGTACGTCCCCCTAGAGTTCAATTTTGATATTCATATTTATTGTTATTGTTGAATAAATAATAGTTTTGTAACAGATTACCATTCTTTTATTTCAAATTTAAATATTAAATAGGCTAGTATCACACTAATTATAATGACGCCATCTTGAACAATAATAATTAATTAGAATTAAGAAGAAAATATAAGAGTCACCTACCTGTACTTATAATTAAAGATATTTATTTATTTATTTATATTTACAAACCAAAAAGGCTGAGTTGTAAGATATATATATAGATATATATATAGATATATATATATAGATATATAGATATATATATATATATTTATGAAAGTGAACGAATGGTGTTTTTGGCATCTGAGGACCTCAAAAAGAAAAGTTATGATAGTTTTAGGCTTAGGTCTTACCATGAGACCTACGGTAACAGCTTCTTCCCTATAGGGGAAATTCGCTAAAAGTATATTGATTTTTAATTTGTAGGTATAACAAACAAAATGCATTAAAGATTTTTATTCTATTAAAGAATTTATGTAATTTCAATTTAAATATTGTTGTTGCACATTAAAAACAGCATGTCATTCATGTCTGTGGATTATTTAATCAATATTTTAAACCCAAAGAACCAATAGACTATACTTACTTTTTACAAACATAGATATCTATTGCCTTATTATATAATTTGCCATTTCTAGTACTGTAATAGATCAATTTTGTATTTTATAGAAAAAACAGTCTAGCTTAATCCATCAAGCACAATTATTCTCATTCTGCTGCTTTTCTGACCAGCAGGCAATCTAGTACGTGTGGTTAGCGTTGATTTCCACCAAAACCTTGCACTTTTTGATACAGCTTAGCCACTTGGTGAGTGTATACAATATACCAGTAGAAGTATTTTTGTCCGAAGAACCAACCTTGAATTCGTGTAGAACACCCCCATATCAGCCATTAAAGATGGCCGCCACAAAACGCATAAATTGCCCCATAACTCGTAAAAGAGTAATCCGATCATGATAAACTTTTGTTTGTTTGAAAGGTCTTTTATAAACTCAACTTCTTTGTATTTAACGTTTTTTTATAAACTTAATAGTTTTCTTTGTATATACGAAAAAACACATTTTCCCATATAATTCCATGGGAAAGACAGATTTCTCAATAAAATGCATTTTAATTGATTTAAGAAGGCTAATTCCGGGTGGAATATCTTGAGTAGGCTAAAGACTTATGCATACTATGATTTTATGAATATTAATAAATTATTTTACTAATAATGGTCTTTTACAGATTTTTTAACAGGCCAATTTTTAATTTATTTTTTATTTTTCCATTATTTTATTGGAAAAAAAATTTTATCCAGCCCAAAAGTACATTAAATTATAGAAAATGTATTCAAAAATCGAATGCTATCGCTCAAAACAAGAAAATCCAATCATTTAACCTATTTATGAAGATTTGAAGGTGTCATTGACGTCCCATAGTAAGTATATGGCGGGGGAAATCGCGGGTACATTTTCAGCGATAAAATTACTACCCGTCGGTAGAATTGAGGAAAACTTTTTGGAAATGTCCGATTAAATCATTACTACAGTATACCAAAGAAAAATAATAAAAAAATCATCGAGAAACCATATTTAATGCGCTTTTTATGATTTTCGTTTAAAACAACATGCTGCCGTGGCCGGCGCGTAGACGTAGTTCCATCAAACTCTCACAGAGCGCGCTCCTCTCGCTACCACGCTGAACCTGTCTATGGCTAGCGGAGTCCATGGGAAAGCTCAGACATCGCGCAACCGTTATGCTCGTTCTTTGCCGGCAACACTTTTAACATTGACATCAGATTAATACCGATAGCAAAAGAGTAATTTATAAATAATAATATTATAATAATAATTGGCATTCAATTATATGCCTGCCAGTACGTTTGCCTCTATTAGAAATCATGTTAAGCATAATGATTTATTCCTAATTGCGTCTCTCTTAAGAGATGTATGGATTTTTATAAGAATATTGTATATTTATGTAACCCATAATTTAAGAATGGCAATTTTTTATCAACGTAAGTATATAAAAACCATACTGTGCACCCATGCCAGAATATTTGTTCTATTTTATGTTTCGAATTTTGTCGAGACCATTTTCAATGTAGATGACCGAATATTTTTATTGCATCATAAATATAAATAAATACTAATTTTATCTCTTTATCAAGATAAAATTAATACGTTAAATCTACCTTCAAAATGGTCTTCATTTTATTAAAACGTATAATTAGAATCATATTTCAGCAAAAAGTGTACCAGATTGGTTGTTATTTACTTACAATAAACTTAGTAAAGGTTATAATTTGCCGTTATTATCAGTTTTACTCTCACTTGCTAATAAAAAAAATTTTGAAACACAATAATTTTACTTTAAAGAGTATTTATTACTTTCAAGGTATTCCATTTGGGAGAAAATGTTAAGGTGACTATATTACTTAAATTGACGACAGTTTATAAAAGGAATCTTAATCAGGAAAACTTATTGCAGTTCGATAAGTCCAAAGTAGTCACTATATTTGGTAGCCATAAAATTCAGTTGAATTACTTATGAGTATTCTAAATTCTCTGTGACTGTAAATTCATATTTTATAACAGATTAAACTGTTTGATTTTATAAAAAAATTAGGTCAAATATGACAATGTCGTGGCTACGAAAAAAACTAGCTAAAATCTTAATATAATGCAAGTGATTTAATCTGCATTAAGGTTAATTTTGAAGGCAATAAAAATCTTAACGTTTCTCGTTATGGTCATAGAATTTTTTGGGGGGGGGATTTTTTTTTGTTTTGTTTACTGTACAGGTAAAACGTACTACTACTAATTTTACCAATAAATCGTCAAAAATAAATTAATTGCTACACTATTTAAATTTGTATATAAATTAAAAATCTTTATTTTCAATGTACGAAGTAGGGATATACAACATGGACATGCCCGCACGGCACGACTGTCCAGTGTATACCATCAGCGTTCCTGTACACTTAATTGTTTCTTCCGTGGCGGCCGCGGCACGCAAGCAGCCGCACTGGCTCAGTCCACGAGACTCTCTCCAACTGGACACAAACAAATTAATTCTTTCAACCTGTCCTGTTTGCTATCGATAAACTACTCAACTACTCCTAGGGGGGAAATGCAAATTTGCTTTGGTAAACTTGAAAAATAAAATTAATAATTCCCCCCCCCCCAATTTAGCTTTGACAATTTAAAACTTATTTTGAGGAGGGAGGGTGCATTGAAATGTATACAGTAATTACTCTTCATTCTGTCATCTTATAACAAAATGTTCCCCCCCCCCCAATACAGTTTTAAGAATTATTTTTAGGGGGGAAGGTTGCGTTGAAATGGGCAGTTACTTTTCAGTGAGGAAATTTAAAACTGGTAACACAACAAAGTCTTCAATCGGTCACCTAATAGCAACATTAATTATCCCCCCTCAATATAGCTTTGACGTTATAAAGGTTATTTTTGGGTGGGATAGGTTTGTTTAAATGAACAGGACCTTTCTAGAAAGGAAATTAAAAATGGTAATACAACTAAAACTTCAATCAGTCAACTACAGTAATAGCAAAACGAATTATCCCCCTTTCCATAGAGCCTTGACGTTTCACAGGTTATTTCTAGAGGGGGGCTTTGAAAAGAACCATCACATTTTAGGGGGGAAAAGTAAAAATGGTGATTTATCTTCACCATTTATTTTAATAAGATTTTTAATAAAATCTTAAAAATTATTAAGATTTTAATAATTAGTGTTCCGGCCAAATCCTTAGGTGGGTGAGTGAGTGCGCTGCTGGCGTTCATAATATGTTTTTGGCCAATTATTTACCCATCTGAAGTTATAGACAGTTATGCTCTTTGATTACGTTCTCCAAATCAGCTGACTAAGTTCTCCAAACATACCCAAATAAATGTGCTTTTATCTGTTGGAAATACGTTTAACTACTTAACTGTGTAGAGGAGCTAAGGTGTCTTTAACATTAAGTCATTTATACAACTGGAGTTTCCATTTTTCGCTACCCGCCTAATGATTTGGCCGGAACAATAAAATTTTAATGGGTCATCCATTAGCAAAATTAATTATTCCTCCCAATATCGCGTTGACTTTTTAAAGATTATTTCTAGGAGCGAAGGGGCGTTAAAAAGTTTTTAAATATTTAGGAGCCGGGGATTTTAAATATTGTAAAACTTCAATTTAAAAATGCAGTAATAACAGCTTCATGACAGAATGACATATTTTCGCCAAAAAAGGATGAACTAATTCTTAATTTATTCAAATAAATTATCGACCAGCTACGTAATGTGGAATGAACTCAAAAAAATTCACAATTTTAGTGCTTTTCGTAAGCGGGAAAAACTTGGGATAGTGGATATTGGCAGGGTCAGTTATTGTGGGTGTTGTTATGTTGACATGTTGTCAAGTTGGCTGCTGTATAGGCCTACATCTTAAATCTTACATCCCGTAGAATCCGTGGTACCCTTCTCCATGGTATCAGGGAAATCGGAATTGTCAGGGTGCCTAACAAAGTAGGTCACAAGCAAAGAATAATATGAGGACTATAACTAAGATAAAAGAAAAGAACCCAATTGGAAAACTGGGCTTAGCTACTATTGTTTTTATGAATGAATCAACATCGTAGAAACATTGTGGGACATGTGATGGGTGTTTATGATTAAGGCCCGCATTACTCTATCAAATATTTGATAAAAGATCTTTTATCAAATATTTATTTGATCAGTCAAAATTCAAGCCAGTTGATTTTCAAAACAAAAACTTAAATTTTGATTGGTCTAATGAATTTTTTTTTAATATCTTTTATTAAACATATGATAGTGTACAACTATCATAGGCCCGCATTACAACATTTTTTTTGTAATGCGGGCCTATGGGTTAGATCATGGCCTTGTAGTACAAATGAGAGCGTCAGTCGTGTATTGGGACAGTGGTTTAGTGAACGGTTGGAGTGAAGCTTATGATAGAAGGATATTGACTTTTTTGGAGGTAGCTACCTAATGTCCTCGTTTACGTGTACATTTTAGTATTTGTGATAAGACGAAATGCCTCGAGTTTTCGGGCCAAGGCTCAAGATGGTAAAAGGCTACACTTGTCTTCTTCCCCCAGACGATGTTCCGGAAATAATTGACGACTAATAAAATCGAAGTTTAATGAAGATAATAATATTTAAGTAATTGATATTATTAATTTTAGTCGGAAAAATGGTAAAAATTTAAATGTGATGTAACTTAAATCAACCCAGTTTATTTTTAATGTCCTCTGCTTAAATAGGATGTCATAAATTTATGTTGTGCGGACTGGGGGGATATTTGAAAGATTCTGGAAATTTTTGGGGGGGATTGGCGTCCTAGCTCTTGAGGGGGATCGGCACCCTTGGTCTCATGTACTGAATCATAAAGGTAGGCATATAATTATTTGCTCTTATATTAAACCAATAATATAATTTTACTAAACATAATGAGTAATACTGTACGAAAATTAAAGTGGAAGACGGTGATTTAGAAATAATTTAAAGATTTCTTTAAATATTAATCTAATTTTGTGTTCAGCTATTTGAAATCAAAACAATTACTGATCGACAAAGGCAATACCCAATTAATTTTCATTACTATATGAAGAATTTATATTCTTACTGTTCATAAACATTCTAATATACAACCTGTAATTGTTCGTGAAATCAATTGAACGAATTCAATTATATATCGGAAATGCTTATTTTATTTACTAAAGGAATCAATTTTAAAGTTTCATAAATAGTGAATATAATTAAATTTTCGGTTTTATTTTCAGTTGGAATTAACCTGAGGTCAATGTTAAAAGTGTTGCCGGCAAAGAACGGGCATAACGGTTGCGCGATGTCTGAGCTTTCCCATGGACTCCGCTAGCCATAGACAGGTTCAGTGTGGTAGCGAGAGGAGCGCGCTCTGTGAGAGTTTGATGGAACTACGTCTACGCGCCGGCCACGGCAGCATGTTGTTTTAAACGAAAATCATAAAAAGCGCATTAAATATGGTTTCTCGATGATTTTTTTATTATTTTTCTTTGGTATACTGTAGTAATGATTTAATCGGACATTTCCAAAAAGTTTTCCTCAATTCTACCGACGGGTAGTAATTTTATCGCTGAAAATGTACCCGCGATTTCCCCCGCCATATACTTACTATGGGACGTCAATGACACCTTCAAATCCTCATAAATAGGTTAAATGATTGGATTTTCTTGTTTTGAGCGATAGCATTCGATTTTTGAATACATTTTCTATAATTTAATGTACTTTTGGGCTGGATAAAAATTTTTTTCCAATAAAATAATGGAAAAATAAAAAATAAATTAAAAAATGGCCTGTTAAAAAATCTGTAAAAGACCATTATTACTAAAATAATTTATTAATATTCATAAAATCATAGTATGCATAAGTCTTTAGCCTACTCAAGATATTCCACGCGGAATTAGCCTTCTTAAATCAATTAAAATACATTTTATTGAGAAATCTGTCTTTCCCATGGAATTATATGGGAAAATGTGTTTTTTCGTATATACAAAGAAAACTATTAAGTTTATAAAAAAACGTTAAATACAAAAAAGTTGAGTTTATAAAAGACCTTTCAAACAAACAAAAGTTTATCACGATCGGATTACTCTTTTACGAGTTATGGGGCAATTTATGCGTTTTGTGGCGGCCATCTTTAATGGCTGATAGGGGGGTGTTCTACACGAATTCAAGGTTGGTTCTTCGGACAAAAATACTTCTACTGGTATATTGTATACACTCACCAAGTGGCTAAGCTGTATCAAAAAGTGCAAGGTTTTTATGTTAACCACACGTACTAATCCTTTTCTTTAATTTTACACATTAACAAAAGTAAAAGGGACAAAATGGACAAAAGGGCAAAATGGGGTTTTTACGGGATCTTTAAAACTTGCATTTGCTCCATCCATATAGATTGTGGATATATGATTTGGAATGTTAAAGCAAATCAAGTACTGTAGAGAGTTGATTCAGTACAAGAACAGATGTCATGATTGAATAGCCTCCGAATCACTGTGTATTACCAAAGAAAGGTATAAAATTACCTGGTACTGCCAAATGATTCAGTGTTGGTTTTAACGACCATTAGTTTTGAACCTCAAGGGTTCATTTTCAAGTTGAGGATCAAGTTAATAAAACATTCCTCTTCGAGTTTGATGGTGTTGAAGAGACGTCATCTCACTAATACAACAAAAACACAACATTTACATGAACTGATAAACATTAAACATAAATTTACAAAAACTGGCCAGTATTTAATAAAACCGCACATGTGTCGTCGATGGAAGTTGAATCATGACTCATGATGCGTGCTGATGAGTGACGTATTCTCCCCTCCCTCAATTGCCATCCTTATCAGGTCCAGTTCTTTCACTGTCGCTGCCATCTAATAATTCAATTGCTCTGTTGTATATCATATTTGACTTATATCATATTTGACTCAAAAGAAAGCTTGTTGTTAAGTAAATGTTGTGGGGATTTTTTGAAGGACCTGTATATTTCAAATTCTTCCACAGCATTTGGAGCATTCTACCTGCAACTGGATTTTCCTCACCCCCTGCATTGTTTGTCAACAAGAGCAGTGACCCCTCTCTTTGCTTCCCGTACAGCCGCCTGCAACCCTCACCGATCGCATAAAAAAATCATACTCTAGGTACTTCCGCCCGTCCAAAAATATATTATTGTCTATTCGTTAGCTAGAATCTAACTGAGTAGAAGTTATTTCCAGTACTTTTTAAAAACTAACAAATATGATAGAAGTTTGCTGAAAAAACTAACGAATATCGCTAATCATTAGAATTTCTATTCGTTATTCCCAAGTATATGCTCCACAGGTGCACATGGTGTTTGAGGTGATGGACCTGGCCCAAGCATCACCGGCCACTGTCAGCCGCTGCGGGATGGTCTACGTGGATTCCAACGAGCTCAAGTGGTTGCCCTACGTCCAGTCTTGGCTGCAAGGCATCGAAGACCGAACCCCCATCCAGACTGAATACGTCCCTTTCATCTTGGAACTGTTCAGCAAATACGTGGAAAACGGTTTTGTTTTCGTGAAGAAACAGTGTGTCTGCCCGATAAATCAGGTGGGTTGGAAATCTAAATAATGAGGTTTGATAAGTTTTTTTTTTTTTTTTTTTTGAGACCCAGCATGGAATTTATTTATTTCTAGGGCAGCCACCACAGAAACAATATAATAATAAGGAATGTCTTTAAATGGTTTGTAGTACAAGTTTATTTTTAGTTGTGGCACTACTAAAAACTATGAGTTTGGCCATTGAGTATTGGGTTTAATAGTCCAAATTGGATTTGGATCGGATCTGATATGTCTCATTTGTTTCATGTTAAAAAGTAAAAGCTTTAAAAAAATTGTTATATACAAAACATAAGTTTTCAACACCGTATCGTAAAGTGAGAGGAATCTTGAGGAAAAACTATGGATGATTTGAAGAATTAAATAAATTCAAGAACCAAATATTTCAGGTGGAAATCAGTAAGGCCACGATGATGTGCAGCTTGTTTGAAAGCCTCATCAGAGAGCCTGGTCTCCTAGAGAAGACTTTAGACCGAAGCCGATCGCGAAGTATCATCTGCCAAACATTTTTGTTTGCCTACATCTGGTCTGTTGGTGGAAATTTGGTGGATTCTTCAAGAGAGAAATTTGAAATATTCGTTCATGACCAGTTTGATGACAATCCAGATGCTCAGTAAGTAGTGTATTTCATCTTGTGTAAACTTTGGTTAGTCTTGTTTTTTGCCAAATCTTAGTTAAAAAAATGTTTTAGCACTCCAGGCCTATTTTTACCATAATTTTTGAATCCTACTTTAGAGTTGATATAGGTAATAAAGGTAGTTATTTAAACTGAATGGCTGGTTAAAATTGAGTTAACGTACAAAATGCAGGCCCAGCAGGATTTTTGGGCCCCTGTGAAATTAAGAAGTCCAGGCCCCTAGATACAGGAAACCAATCTTTGTACCTAATGGGCCTTGACCTTGGCGGGTCAAGTACTGTACTGGTGACCATTTTTTCACTAATCTGGCATGGCTGGGGCCCCTTGTTCAATGCAATTGCCCTCTGTGCCCCCCCCCCCCATGTTGCTATCCCTGACAAAACGTTATGTTTTTTCATGTTTGAAGTAAAAATTGGACAGCAAAATACAACTTTTCAGTTTTAATATACTCTCAGGAGCAAGATTTTAATTTTAACCTAAGCTGATGCTGATTGAATAAAGCTGGGAAATGTTTCATTATGAAAAAATTTAAACTTTTGACTGCTAAGGGGCTATTGTTAAGCTTAAAAAGGCAAATAGATTTTTTCATGAAACTATTCAAATGTCCATTGCATTATTTTACTAATAAATTGTATTTTTACTCTTTTTTCTGATCAAATTGTCTCCCAGGCTGCCAGCCGGGTGTGACTTGTGGGACTTGTACTTGAACTTCTCCCAGCGCCGCCTGGAGCCCTGGGTCAGGATCATTCCCAGTTTCAAGTACGACCCGGAGACGCCCTTCTTCGAGATGCTGGTTCCCACCATCGACACCGTCCGCTTCGGCTACATCATGGAGAAACTACTCGCCATCAACCACCCCGTGCTGTTCACCGGGATTACTGGTATGTCGGGGTTGGAAGATCCAGTGTTTAGTTTGTTTTTGATTTTTGTTATTATGGCTTTTGTTTTCAGTTCTTGAAATTGGTTATTTTTGTTGAAAGGTTTCTGGAATGAAGTTCCTGTTTTCTGTAAAAATTAAAAGGAAATAATTTGTTAGAACAAGAATGGACTTTCTTGAAATCAAGTATAAGTTTTCCTTTTAAAGACATCTTCTGACCACACCAGGGTGGTCAGAGTGATATAAATTGTTGAGTAATAATTCAGTAAAGGAACTTAGTCCCTACAAAGCTGACACTAAGCTATCCTAAACTTGATCAAACTATTTAATTGTAATAAATCTGTTCTTAATGTAACGTGGTTTACGCCAATGGCATTTTTATAGACGAGATACTTAAACGCTTTTAAGGGAAAGCGGTCCAAACCCCTCAAATTAGTGTGGGCATGCCGGGAATTGAACCCGCGATCTCTTGAACCGAAGTCCAAGACGCTAACCGATAGGCTAGCAACCTAATTACAACCTTCCATCAGCCTGTTATAGCTTAATTTATTAAAACTGCTTGCTGTTGTGTTGAGGAAATCTTTTCCTGTAAAACTTACAGATTTCAAAATAATACAGTAGCTTACCATAACTTTCAAACTATCCAAATCGTGAACACTGAAGGGCTTTTTGTAAAAGAGGTGAATTAAAAGTTTTTTGAGAAAATCTAGTCCAAAACCATAAAATTTCAATATACAAAGTAAAATATTTGTTTTCCTTCAGTGGGATCGTGACTGGCTTTTGCTAGTTGTGGTACCAATTCTGGGAACAGTAACGGAACTGTCACAATTGGAGGCAGTGTTGGTGGGTGGGGGTGTACTGGCAACCAAGATGAGGGTCACCTGATCCCTTGAAGTTCTATTCCTGCATCCATTGGGTAATGGTATTGGCCTATCTTTGCCCACCCGGCGTAAGCTCGGCTGAACCTACTCCATCTACCTATTCCTTTTTCTTTTAGCTAAAGGCTTAGTACCTAAGGGATATTACAGGGGAAGCTTTCTCTCCTTCCTGGAAGCCGTAGAAAAAGGCAAAATAATGGTTGAAGTACCCTCACAGGATTTTCCTGCAAGATAAGGTAACCCAAACTATCAAATCCCCCTTACGAAAAAAATTGGTTAACCCTTTGACCTACTATTTTTTATCTTTCTCAATTTTTAATTGTAATATGTTTATTTTGTCTGCATTTGGACTAATATTTTGGTTATTTCCTTTTTGATTCTCCATATGTATTGACAATATGCTGAATTATTTTTAAAAAATAATTAAAAAGTGTGTCCTCCTTTTCTATACAAGGGTAAAAAGAAGCAAGTGTCCACTGAAATCCCTGTTAAACCTACAAATGCCGTCAACTTCCACCCAAGCTGGCTACCGTTTATTTTAGGTGGGCTCTTCCACCAACTTTACCACACATTTGCAAGCCTAATAGGGATTGCTCATGGTGCGGGAATCGAACCAGCGCCGTGGCGCAGGTCTTCAACATTGACTCGTCAGTCAATGCCTTAGACCACACAACCGTGCAGTACCGCCAGACCAATGTTCGTTTGACTCTTAAAGCCTACAGCTCAGCAAACCCTAGCGGCGATCCATTGAACCGCTTAAACAATCGGCCTGGTGGCGAACCAGTGAACTACTAAGCCAAGCCCTCACTAACAGCACCCTCGCCACTCAAAGTAGCCGCAACTTTGATTGCCGGTAGTATGGTACTTTGAGCAACCGGTAGTATGGTCAAAGTAGGCGAATGGGTTAAAGAACACAGGGAAATCATTCAGAGTGAGATGAATGCACAACAGGTGTGGGGAAGTCGGTGGTGGCCAAGTCTGTGCTGGCCAAGCTCGGCGGGTCCGGCGCGTGGGTCACGGCGACGCTCAACTTCTCGGCGCAGACCAGCTCGGCGCGCACCCAGGAGATCCTGGAGACCAAGTTGGAGAGAAAGAAGAAGACACTGCTCGGCGCGCCCGCCGGCAAGAAGTTTTGCTTCTTTGTCGATGACGTCAATATGCCCAAGTTGGAGACGTACGGCGCGCAACCGCCTATCGAACTTTTGAGGTCAGTTTCGGCTGTGAGTTTCAAGTCATTTGGGTGGGGTTTTGTTTTCTGTTGTTATATTATGTTGGATTGAATTTTTTAACGGTTAGTTAGTAGGCTGTTAAAATAACATTTTATAAAAATTGAACACGATCTTCATTACATAAAAAAGAACAAGCTGAACTACCCAATCTTCGACAGTTTTAACATCCTTATCTCCTACTTAATTCAGAACAAATATGAAATATGCTTGATATTAACATGCAGCTGTTAAGGTTGGATTTTTTCTACCATGATTATCTGAGGTCAGGATTTCCCTAGATTTTGTTTTGTTTTTATATCCCCTCAAAACAGTTCCTCTTGAATAAATAATATTTAAATTATATGAAATTTTTGGATATAAAATTATTTTCAGACTGGCAAAAAATCCAAACTTTAAAAGTAGTAAATATTACAAGTCATGTTGTCAATTTTCAATAAATAATATTTTTTAAACCAAACCTAGTTAACCAAAAATTGTTTGATACATATCCAATAATAAAGTAAAAAGACAAATAATTCCTTAAAAAATATATTTGAGTAGACTTCCTAAGGTTTTAGGGTTTTTTTTAGCACAAGCACCAGAAGAATTATCAACCAGTTTAGATCCAACATTTTGTGAAGTCTTTATGGGTAATATGGAAGTTTTGTCTGTGCTGGTTCCTATTATTTTTTCTAATTGTATCCTTACTGTTTCCCAGGCAATACCTGGACTTCAAAGGTTTGTACGACAGAGACAAGATGTTCTGGAAGGACATTCAGGACGTGGTGATATCAGCGGCTTGTGCCCCACCCGGTGGCGGTCGCAACCCGTTGACGCCCAGGTTCGTCCGTCACTTCGGTATCCTTCTGATTCCCTCCCCTACTGAGATGACGCTCAAAGTCATTTTCAAGGTAAGCTATGATACATTGCAGTACGTTCCAAAACGGCTTCGCTGCCATTGATTGTTCAACGTTATTTTTTATGTTAGTGAAGGGAACAAAACTGTCAAATTTGAAGGGATGGTCTTTGGTGATATCCGTGCGGCACTGGATAAATTAATTGTATAGACTATTCTCACTTGAAGCTTCCGTCTGTAGGCACTGATTGGAATTCTGTAGGACGCACGTTTTTGCTGACACAATTTTTAACTTTCAGTGCATGCAAATGAAAGATTTAAGTGAAAATAATTTACACAAAACTGTTAAAGTTTTTAGTATTTTGTTATTGAGGTAAGTGTTGAATTTTTCATTGTTTATGGGTTCATTATATTAATCTTTGTTTAAAAAAAGTGGAAAAAAGGAACAAAATTGAATGTCTCTGTAAAATGTAAGTTTTAGATAGGCTGAAACAGTTTGAATTGAACCTGATTTGGAATTTTCTGGGAGGTTTATGATAAAAAGTGGCGTGTTTAGCATGAGGCCATCCTGCCACATGCCAAAGGATGAATGAAGAATGGATGAGGAAGGATTGAGAGCAGATGAGGGCTGAATGAAGGATATATGAAGGATGGATGAATGATGGAAGAAGGATGAATGAATGAAGGTTGGAGGAAGGAAGGATGAATGAAGGATGGAGAAAAGCAGGATGGAGGAAGGATTACTGAATCAAGGTTGGAGGAAGGAAGAATAAATGAATGAAAGATTGAGGAAGGATGAATGAAAAAAAAAGATAATGTATGTGAAAATTGTGAAAGAGGCTGTCGTCAAACATTTCTTGTTTTGAAGATCATTCAAAGTTCCACAATTGCAGTCCATCATGTGCGGGTTCCTGTCGTCGTTCTCCCGCAGCATTAGCGACCTGGACGAACTACTGGTGGCGGCTGCTGTGGAGATCTACAACCGAGTGTCGGTGGATCTGCTGCCGACCCCTGCCAAGAGCCACTACGTCTTCAACCTGCGCGACCTCTCCAAGTGTGTGCAGGGCATGCTGCAAGCGGACGCCAGCTCCATGCGCGAGGCCAATGATATGCTCAGGTTTGTCGCTTTCACTCGTCGTTTTTGTTTCGTCACCTGTTAGCTACAAAATATGGTTCAAAATTAACTTAGCTTTTACAAAAGTGATTCGTTGTATTTTTTTATATTGCAAATTATTGATGCCTATTTATAGGTTCATTTTGAAAAGCTCTGGGCTGTAATATTTGGTATAAAAGGAAAGGGATAGACAGCTAGCTTACCTGGGAAAGATGAGAAGCAGCAGATAAAGCATAGAACACACACAAAATGTTCACATAAAGAAAATTCTTGATATTTCGACCCTCATGGGGTCTTCATCAGAAGGGGAAATGTAAGAGAATATTTCCCCTTCTGATGAAGACCCCATGAGGGTCGAAATATCAAGAATTTTCTTTATGTGAACATTTTGTGTGTGTTCTATGCTTTATCTGCTGCTTCTCATCTTTCCCAGGTAAGCTAGCTGTCTATCCCTTTCCTTTGATGCCTATTTATGTAGTGTGTGATAGAAGGGGTATTCATGTGAAGATGAACATTTATTATAAATGTAAATACTAAATTGTGTTTATGGGTAGAACATTTTTTACACCCATTATGAGAACAGAAAAAAATATTACGTTGCTCGACTATGTAACAGTTTATCAATAGGACCAGCCAAATTAGTTTATCAATAGGACCAAAGACTTTGTATGCCTTAGAAGTCAAGTATGGTATAGCTGTCTGAGATAAAAATGACATAGCCTACGTTTTCATCATTATAAGGATAGAAGAGTTTGAATATGGTTTTTGGGTGGAAGAATTTTTGTTTCAAGAGTGTGGGTGGAGATTTGGTTTTGGACGTTTGAGTGGTACTAATTCTGGTGTGAATTTTATATAACTCTTTGTCTGTCTGTCATTATTCATCCAGTTGATACAGTAGAACATTAAGTGTAAGACAAAAATCCTTCAAATCCGCTTGACAGTGAGAAAGAGGATATAAATTAAAACATTCTTTTACAGCATTGAAGAAATCGTTCAATGACATACTTTTGAGATTTCAATGTACTTTTTTGTTTAACATTTTCCGCTAAATCTCCATAAATCTCTGTCAACTCATGTGCAGACTGTTCTACCACGAGTGCCTGAGGGTGTTCCACGACCGGCTGGTGAACCTGGAGGACAAGACCTACTTCTACCACCTGATGCGCGAGGTGTGCCAGCGCATCTTCGCCACGCCGGTGATTGCGCTGCCCGACACGCCGGTGATCCGAGAGCCGCCCGTGCTGCTGTTCGGCGACTTCATGTCGCAGGCGGCCAAGGAGGACCGGCCCTACGACGAGATCAAGGACATCGAAAAGCTCAAGGGCGTCCTGCAGGTGGGCCGAGTTGTTGTTATTTTTGTTGATGTTGTAAGCTGGCATTTGGGCCTGACGCGGGCAGTATAGGCGCGGGGGTGGGTGGAGAGTGGTGGAGGTAAGAAAAAGTCCGATCTGCAAACATTTCCGTTGACTCACGGGGTTGATGCCCCAGGGGGGTAAATGACTAATAGGACAGGTGGCGCTGTTATGTCAAAACTATTACATGCATTATATGTAATAAACTATTATTATGTATAATATTCAATTTATATAATGTATTGTTTTTTTAATTGCGATTGGATTATGATACGTACGAAATAATAAAGCCGAGAGGCCGCTATAAATATTGTTTAAGTGGGACTGTGATATTAATCAGATCGTTTATTCAATGTTCAAGCTGCTACATAGTTACATAAGTACTCTCCATCACTTGCAAAGATTTACTAAATAGCATTTCGTGTTTCACCTACTTCAGCGCCTTCACGTGGGTCGCGAGGACGTTGACGCAACCCGCATGACGGAACATAATGATTTTGAACTAAGCTCGTATCGAATGAGTATTGATCGGTCAAGTGCCAGCTTAGAAGTCACCAGCTGTACCCTATGATATCTCCAATGGGCCTAAGCCTTGAGAGACTAATTCAGGGGAAGCAAAAAGAAAAAGGAATAAGGTAGATAAAAATAGGTTTGGCCACGCTTAAACTGAGTGGGCAAAGATATAGCTTTATGCAATGGATGTGGGTCTCAAGGGATATGTGACCCTCGGTTGCCAGTACACCCCCTCCCACCCTGCCATCAAGCTCAGTCTCCCCTGGTGGGGAACTGAAGTTGTCCACTGAAAGATGTGACGGATATTTCCTGGTGAGAGAAAAGATGATCGGTTACACTGGTACACCGAACCACAGGAAATCACGTCACGGGTTGTCAGAGGCCTTGGAATCGCTCAGTTTGGTCGCTGGGATAATTCCAGGGGTCGAGGATCGAAATCACAGTAGTTACCAGATATTCAAATATGAGAGCTCAGTTATATTCAACCTAGATGACATTCAACTTAGGACAGACTAAATCTGGAAACACCTTCTAAGTAAAATGCCCTCTGCTGTTTTCGCTAGCTATGCGAGATGTTCAGAGTTAACACCAGTTACCCATAGTTAATGTTTACCCTAATCAAGAAACAACATTTAAACTATCTCACTAGTGACCAGTAATTACAGGAGCTGGACAGACCTTACACTCCTGAAGCACAGCAAGTTTGGACCAGTGGCGTATATAGAAATTATTTTCGGGGGGGGCCAGGGCAAGATTTAAGATTTTTCGCCCATGGGCCCAAAGCAATTGTCGCCGCCCCTCCTCCAAAACGTGACAATTTGCCAGACCTAATCATTGGCGTAATTAGGGGGGAAGGAGGCACTTGCTCTGCCCAATACTTTGGGATTATAATTTATTAGCTAAACCTGATTTTTTTAACATTACAAACACCAATATTTGTGTTTGTATACATGTCTGCTGATGCCAGCTGGCGAAAGGCCTCACAAAATAAAATTATACAAATATTGTAGTATTCTTCCAAATGTAAAAATTTGATAACATCTAATATTAACAATCCGTAAACAAGAGTGATTGATTTATTTTTTAGCCAAAAAATCTCTTGGTCGCATTGCTGCTGTCTGGAATTGTCTTGATTGTTTCGCCGCGATCATTTCTCGGCCAGTTCGTGGCTACCAAAGCTTCATTATTGCCTTCTTTTTATCTCGGCCGTTCCGTAGTCAAGAGTCGGCCGGTTGCATCGTGGCCGTAAAATCTCTGTAAATCCTTTGCAGGGTGCCTACCAGTCGGCAATTCGATAATACCCTTGTTGGAGAAGACCTGCATACTCAGCCAGTTTCAAATGCTTGAATAAAAAATCTACACGTCATCAAAAACTAACGAAAAAATTCCACCACCACGTCATAAATTTGAACGAATGGTGTTCTTGGTGTCTCCGGACCCATAACAAAAAGTTATGATGGCCCCGAACTTATATCTTACCATGAGCCCTACGATAATAGCTTCTTTCCTGTAGGAGAAATTCGCTAAAAGTAGGGGGAAAATAATGAATTTAAACACTTGGTCGGGAATTTTGATGCTTGAGTTAAAACGAAACGGAATACAGCCGTTTTCATCGTTGGTATCGTCATCGCGGCCGGCGAATCTCTCGATCGAATCACAATAAACGAATTTTTCGGTAATATCGTGGCCGGAAATAGTCATTTACATCGCGGCTAGAAAATCTCTCGGCCGTTTTATGACCGGAAGATCGCTCGCTCGTTTCGCGGCCAGCAAATCTCTCGGTAGCATCGCAGCCGAAAAATCTCGGAAATACCTGTCACATTATGGCCATCAAGTATGCCTCCCCATGGCCCTCATATCCCTCGGTCGT
Organism: Flexamia atlantica; assembly: GCA_035578135.1. Taxonomy (NCBI): domain Eukaryota; kingdom Metazoa; phylum Arthropoda; class Insecta; order Hemiptera; family Cicadellidae; genus Flexamia; species Flexamia atlantica. The sequence continues at coordinate 555,034 of JAQJVK010000030.1, read as the reverse complement.
ATTTTTTCCACAAAATCGCACGTTCGTCCCGCAGACAAAAAATTACTCGCTCGTTTTGCGGCCGGTAAATTGCCTGCTTGTATTGCCGCCGGCAGATCTCTTGGTCGTATTGCGTCCGACAAGTCTCTCGCTTTTTTCGCGGCCGACGTATATATTGGCCATGTCATGGTAAAAAAAATCGGTCGTTTTTACAGCGGATGGCAAGCAAGTATCTCGGTCGTTTCGAGGACGACAAATACATCGATTATTTGCAGCCTACGAATCTTGTTTGTGTTACAGAACAAAAACAAATCTTTCGGATTTGTAGCGATCGGAAAAGTCCCACGGTCACTTCGCGGCAATAAAATATAACGGTTGTATCGTAGCCGGTACTCTCGGTCGTGACATAGAGGACGTACTCGGCGGTATGGCAGCCACGTTAAACCCCTCGGCTGTAAAACTGTCGGTAAAACTGACGGACGTTTCGCGGCCGTTATTTCGCAAATATTTTTAACAAAACTCATAACGCCCTTTACGTCTTCTCTTTCTTATGATCCGATTCCACCATTACCCCGAATAATGAACGACTCAGCGCCAGCGCCCAGGCCAAAAAAAAGCTTTTGCACCCCACTCACCTTGAGTACATCGACTCACGCAAAACAATAGTGTAGTCTGATATAACAAAACTATATCAGGTGGAAGATACCGGATAAGGTCATTGCAAATCCATATTGCTCGAAATTAATGCATTCTCCATTCTCGATATTCTGCTTGCTGCTGATAACATCTTGCATATAATTTATCTAAATAATTCACGCTATTTAATTCCCTATTTTTTCTTTTACCTTTTTAATTTCGGGGGGGGCCCGGGCCCCCTGGGCCCCCCCTTATATACGCCACTGGTTTGGACAAGTCTAAGCCTGTTACAACAGCAGGAAAATCTAGGAATTAATCCAAATATGAAAATCACCAAATACTCTAACTTGGTTACACAGAATTTGGAAAATAGCCTATCCCAAAAGGAAAACTAAATTATAATCGGCACCAAGATAATTAATTTAATTAGTCTTGGTTGCAGCCAAGAGATGAGCAGGATAGGTCTCGGATTCCTATCCTGCGACACGATCAACTTTCAGAAAAGTTTACAGATCGACTTATTAACTTAAATTCAGAAATGACGGCACTGAGCGTAAGTGTCCCGGGGAAGAATTCACACAACAACTTGAATTACGATCCGGTCACTTGAAAAGCGCAGCCGCAAGTGTCGCTCGAAGGGTTGTCAGCACACAATGTGCTCACCCCTTCCGGTGATGAGTCACCAGCCTTTTTCCCAGTTGATAAAACGGCTGGTTAAAAGCTCAAAAAAAGCTATATCCGGGGCCACTGTTTTTTGGTCTCTGCCAGAAAAACAGCTTATTGGCGCGCTCGGCGAAAAGAAGAAGAAGCAGCGCAGGCTTTGTCGTCGTCTGCATGACGCAGTCGTGACGATGTCTTTTGAGGTTATGTACGTTGTTTACAACAACAACAACCGTAGTTCCGTTCGTAAATATTACGTTTTCCAAAGAAGTGATCTAATTACGAGACGAACTAAGTGTTTACATTAGATTATAGTCGCCGTTATACGCCTCAACACTTTGCTTTCCACAACAAAATCGGCGATCGGAGTCGGCAGTTATGGGACCGACTGGGTTAGCCTTCCGATGGTGATATAAGGGTTATAACCATCCACCCCAATGCCGTGAGTTACTTAATCACTCAAAGGGTTTAAGTTAGGGAAATTGTAGTGTTTATTTATAACGTCAACACTCCCTTCATAGGCTGGACATAGGCTAGGTAGGCCTAGGCCTACTGGTCCCATGACTAGGCCTAATGAGCCAATTCTTACCCCTGTGCAAATTAGGCTCATTACAAAGACAGCAACAACACTGCCTCGAATCGTGAAAAATTCTGTTACTGTATCTCGTATTGGTATTTAATGTAGCAAAAGCCAGGCTCAGTTGATTGTCAGGTTGTTAATGAGGCTTAACGTCACATGTGATATTTCCATGGATTGTGCCATAGCCATCTCAAGTAATAAGGCCTAGGATTTTGAACAGGCAAAACCGTTTTGCAAGTGTTTTTAACATGGGTAAACCTATTATAAGTCAGCTGACTTTAAGTAAAATAACATATGGGGGCCTTAGAGAGTATGTAATTCAAACCTAAGGTGCCTATATGAATGGGGCGGTCTTAGGTGGGAATTTGCTACTTACTTGCGCTGTGGCATTGTTACTATAGGCCATACTCAAAATGAACTGAAAGTTTTATCCAACAAATAACGAGAAAGGAATCTGATTTAATTAGACTTAGTACTTGTGTAATTAAACTTAAATATTGTGCACTGTGTGTTGTTGCTTTATCTAAGAAATTATTTCTCATCTGATTAGTCCTTTTTTATAAGTTTTTTGCCCTTTATTATTTACAGAATACATTAGTTGAAATGGAATTTCATCCAAGGAAAATAATTTTTTGTATAACAAAGTAGGGTAAGACAGAAAGTTTTACCAGTGAGTATTTGTCGACCTTGACAGAACTTTTTAATCCTTGGTCACTAAGTGTAGAAAAAATGTCAATTGTAAATGCAAAAACTTAATACATTGTACTGAATAATGGAAGTTATGCAACATCACATTGTTATAATTATGATGGGATATTTGAGTGGGTGTTATTCACCTTATTTTCACATTAATCCACATAATATACCAAGGACAATAAAAGTTCTGTAAGTAAAGTGAAACTCGGATTTCCAGGACTACCTGATGGACTTCAACCTGCTGACGTCGAAGGAGATGAAGTTGATATTCTTCATGGACGCCATCGAGCACATCTGTCGCCTGGCGAGGCTGCTGCGGGCGGAGAGAGGCAACGGGCTGCTGGTGGGGGTGGGCGGCATGGGCAAACAGAGCTTGACAAAGCTGGGCGCCCACCTCAACGGCTACAGGTGGGTGTGGTCCACTTTGAGTTCTGAAGAATGCTTTGTAGAATTACCTCTGATGATGCTACAACCATCTGTTGAGCTTTGGCCTGATGATGTACATACAATCCTCAGCTTCCTCAAACAATGACTCTTCCTCTCCATTTATAACTGATGCCAAATCTTAATGCCCAGTCCATGCATGGGGCGGGGAGTGGGTAGGTTGGGAGGAGAGGGGATTAGGAGCGGGAGCGGCAGTCGATGGTGTCATAGCCTGGCTGCGTGTATTCGGCAGCTCGCCGAAGTAACAAGAAGCTTTAATAAATACTAATGACATATTATTTTTAAACCTTATACTGTATTTTATTTTAAAATATTCTCTTTGTTGATAATGTTTTTAAGACGACATTTAGTGGCACGCAATTGTTGACAGCTGCGAGCAGAAGACAGTGCTGCACTCTGGTGACGCGTTGCCGTGCATGCGCACTAGCTGTCTTTGCTGCCGCGCATCTACCGCACTGGGCCTTAAGATTTGGCGTCAGTTATACTCATGTCCATTGCAGCCAAGTCTGCCTCCCATCCATTCTACCATCTGAGACGTTGGCTCTCTCTTTTTCCTCGGTTATAAAACTTCTCCTCCCAGGCTCTCTTCAAACCCTTTCCATCTGGAATTCTGATTAAGTGGCCTAACCATCTGAGTAAGTGTGACTTGACAAACCTCACAGCCTCTAACAGTTCTGTGAGGTACTTATCTCCTTGTTTATTTGTACTAAAATACACTGGTTTTTCAATACAAGGCCAAAAAATTCTAAGCAGGATTATCCTTTCAAAGCACCTAATTCAACCATGTACCTCGTTTGTGACAGTGTCTAGTTTTCACACCCATGATTGTGTCTAACATACACTAAGGCAGGCAGTTAGTAATTTAAGGCTGTGTATGTGTTGGGCTAACCAATAAAGTTATTGTGAGGCAGAAGAATATTATTTCTCAGTGGTAAACTGTCCATGAATCTGTGGTACAGTAAGTTTTAAATTTCAATATTTTATAGCCAGTGCAGTTTAATCACAACAATATTAACCATTATTAAAACTCGGTCATCATAATTCAACATTATCATAGTTAAAACATTTTTAGGTGCTCTCAGATTGAACTTACAAGTTCTTACGATTACAATTCCTTCCATGAAGACTTGCGAAAGATGTGTTTTGCGGCTGGTGCTCAGAATCAAGACACTGTGTTTCTGTTCACCGACACTCAGATTGTTGTGGAGGAGTTTCTTGAAGATATAAATAACATACTAAACTCAGGTAAAAGATAAAAAGCAATAAATTTAAAATGCATCAAGGAATAAGTAAACTCTAGCAGTGGCTTGTTTTAACTTTACACTTAAACATTCCACTTCATGCTCGTCTGTTCACAAGTTTGATTCAATATTTGTGTCCACATGATGTAAAGCTACATTTACAATACATTTTTCCAATCATGTGAAGCTTTCAAGTTTTGTCTTAGCATTAGCTTAGTAGTGCAAATCCATTAATTAAAGTTACATATTTTAACTTAAAACTGCATACCTCCATCGATTAATAACAAGAACACTGATGTGAACATGTTGAATGTAAGCTATTCTACAAAAAATCATTTTTCGCTTTGAGAATTCATAAAGGAGAGGTAATAAATATTGAAATCACATACCCTCTTCTCAATTTAGACAATGTAGTTTATATATAAATTCAAAGAAAAGTGAGCAATGAAAGAGATAATATTTCAGAAGCATTTACTGTAAGCATTCACATGTAAACTCATAAACTTTTTTTTAAATTTTTGGCTCAATCTAAAATGTTTCTTCATAAATATTAAACTCAATACATCTTACTCATTAATCCTCGTCCCGACGACAGGTGAGGTGCCAAACCTGTTTGAGTCGGACGAGTATGAGAAGGTGATCATCGCGTGTCGGCCGGCCGCCAAGGAGGCTGGCGTCAACGAGGCCAACCGCGACGGAATATTCGACTTCTTCATCTCCAAGGTCCGCAACAAGCTGCACCTTGTCATCTGTATGAGTCCTGTCGGAGATTCTTTTAGGTATAGTTGGTTAATTTTTAGTTGATTGTTGTAAAATTTTTTAGAGTTTATTTTTAACACCTTGATTGCGGTGTTAATGTTAATAAACCCTGATCTTTATCCTGGTGTGTCACGAGTAACAGATTCTTTGTGCCTAGTTATAACCTGTGTGCGTCACGAGTAACCGTTACTCTTGGCAAAACCAACATTTCCTGCGCAATATATCAACTGGATGGGAAGCTAGAGCATTCTAGTTACCATCACTGAAACTAAGACAACCTTGTTTATCATTCCGATGCTCAGGATTCGTTTCTGACGACATCCCATGAAGAAAACATGAAAAAACTATTAACTGTATTACATTGTAAAGGTTATAAAAATTGACGAATTCAATAGTAAATGAAACAAGGAATGGTAATAACACATTTATATTAAAATAGTATCAATAAAACGTGTATATTAATGAATAATATCAACAAAAAACTTAATTTAATGGTACATAAGTAACCACAGTGCAGGACCAGTGATCGGTTACTTGTGTAGAGTTCATTATAAAATAGTATTCTCTGAAAAATTAAAAATTCAGGTATATAGATAAAATTTATTGCGATTGCATTACAAATAACCGAGATATGCAAAATGCACACAGGAAATGATCGACAATTTCAGCCGCCGCACTCAAGGCAATTGCCAGCACAAGTAACCGTTTACTCGTGACTCAGTGGAGGTGTTAAACTTCAATAACTTCCAATAATTCACACCTTTATCTACAAATAAATTAAGAATTTGAAACCTTTTTCAATTAATTCATTTTTTAAACTTACAGGAGAAGATGCAGAATGTTCCCCTCGCTTGTAAACTGTTGCACAATCGATTGGTTTGTGGACTGGCCGAAAGAGGCTCTCATCTCAGTGGCTCAAGATTCATTTAAAGAGATAATTAAGAAGGATATGGTTGAAAACATGGCTAGCATGTGCTACACAATACATCAGGTATCACTATGACACAAACAACTTGATTTTTTAAATAAATAATAAGACTGATTGTGTAGACCTTGAAAACTTAGTTCTTTTTATCAAACTGGAACTGTGTGTGTAGGTCCATTTCCCTCCAAGTGTGAATGTCTTAGTTGCTGAGCTGACATATAATTTATACTGTGATTGAAATACGGGTGGTAAAAGTATAAATGGGACTTGAAAAAAAATTCATTCCCACATAACTATTCAATACCAAATATTCAACACCAAAAAGTAAATGGAATTGGAAACGTTCATTAAAGGAAATCTATTGATTAATATCATTATTTGTCTTGTCCAAACAATAGTTTCTATTTGTTTCTATTTTTATTTTGGTTAACCTTATGTTAGGTTTAGTGTGCTCCTGATAAAACTTGATAAATTTGCTTTACTTAATTTGTTTTAGAGCGTTGGAGATATGACGATCAGGTATTATGAAGAGATGAGAAGACATTACTATGTAACACCCAGCAGCTATCTCGAGTTATTGAAGCAGTACAAGAATTTGTTGGATAAGAAAACTAAACAGACTACCCAGATGAGAGATCGTATTCAAAATGGATTGACGGTAAATCAATTTGTAGCCCGTTTACTCTTTAACTTTTCTGATTCCTAAATTAAATATATTTTGCCCAGGTCACACTCATAACAGTGTGTTGTAATAATAATATTGAGAAGAATTAACAGATTTGTTTTTTATGTTCATAGAAACTATATGAGACGAACATACTTGTGTCTACAATGAAAGTGGAGCTGGTTGACATGGAACCGCAGCTGAAAGTGAAGTCAGAAGCCACAGCAAAGTTGATGAAGAACCTGGTCAAGGAGAAGGCACAAGCGGACGAAGTGCGACAAGTGGTGGTCAAAGACGAGACCGTCGTCAAGGTTTGTAGAAACATAATGTCAGTGCTGCAATCTAGTTTTAGTTTTTCATTAGGGTCTATTAGCAAGGAAAAATTTAAAATAAGCCTTATGTGAACGTGTTTGAGTCTGAAATTTTTGACAGTTAATCTTTTAGGCATGCTTAACCATGTTTATCAAACTGCAGATGTAGAAAGGGTGGGATGGAAAACATTGAGGGCTAACTGTGTTTACCCCTTTTTGAATACAATATAATTTTATTTTTATTTTGTGTGTTTCTACCCCAGTGGTATTTTTTTACATTTTGATCAGGAACAGTCCAAACTCCAAACTAGCCACTGCACCAAAACACGTTCAAAACGATTTTTCCCAAGAAGCCTGACTACATTGGGGAGTTTATTAAAATTTTTTCACCTAGATCCGGAAAGCATTTAGAAGTCATTATCAACCTTCTTGGGATGTCCAGATTTCTTTTGCTTCCGATATTGTGGTCATGAACAGAACCTTTAGTGGTGAAGGAGAGGTTGCATCTGATGCCAATAATGTGGGCCAAAGAGCCACTTTTAAACTTAATCTACCTTAAAACAGATGAGTGTGAAACATTAGACATGTGTGTTTGTGTGTGTGCTGCTAGTGACATATGGGCTGCTGCTGTGGGGCCATTTATCTGGCTGCGGAAAGGTACTCAAGCTCCAAAAAAGGGCACTCCGCATCATCGAGTCTGCTGGCTACCGGGACCATTGTTGGCCGATCTTTCATAGGCTGGGTATTCTCAGTGTTTGGCAACTACATCCTAGTCCATATCAACAACAACATTGTCAGCTTGGCGTCTCGTGCTGACCGGCATGCCTATGGTACAAGAGGGAAAGGTCAATTTGACAAACCCTACTGTAGGTTAGACAAGAAAAAGGATGCTTTCCCAGTTCTCGCTATGTGAATTTATAACATCCTGCCAGATACCATGAGGAGCCTTCAGAGACCCAAATTTAAGAGAAGAGTTGAGGCTTGGTTAAAGTTAAACCCCTTTTATTCCATCGGGGAATTTTTTTAGGCCTGTAAAGCAAATATGTAGGTCAATCCTGCCGCAATCTTAGTTGTAAATATGTTAGTTGTATGTTAGTATATTTTTAGTTTTGTATATTGACGCCATCAATCCACTCTGTGGTCATTGATGAAGAAGAAGGTATGATGTATGAGGTATGTGCAGGCCAAGGCGGCGGAGATGCAGGTGCTGGCAGACGAAGCGCAGGCGGACCTGGATCTGGCGCTGCCGGCCATGGAGGCGGCGTCCAAGGCGCTCGAGAGTCTCAACAAGGCCGACATCAACGAGCTGCGGGTGTTCAACAAGCCGCCGCACCTCGTTAAGTTCGTCATGGAGGCCGTCTGTCTCCTGCTTGGTGCCAAGTGAGTTGTGGTGACTGTAGATAAGTCTAAATGTAATGAAAAACATATGTCATGATTTGTGATTATAGCATGGATTGATAGCAGATATTTAACTTACGTTGTAAATCCTGATTTTGTTCATAGATGAATGCGTTTTGGCCTTGGGCCATCTTCGGCATCCTTCTTGTACATGTCAGGAACTTCCGAGCCCGCTCCCAAATTCGTGCGCATGTTGTTTTGAACCTGTGTTTCAATGTTTTTGTACATTTACGTGTTATGTGTTGTTCGTGTTATTTTAAAAACATGACCCAGCTTGTTTCAAGATCCAAGCAGTGCAGAATACCATGTTAATTTAGTGTACTGAAGGATGCCAAAGATGGCCTAAGGCCAAAACATGTTCATTTTAAACAAAAACAGGATTAAAGACGTAAGTTAAAAATCTGTGAAAAACATATGGCTTACCTTCAGCACTACCCTATGATTTTATATGTAAAAAGTTGCTCATTGATAATATCTCTTAAGACTTGTTCTTGTTAATACAAGGGTCATCCAGATATAAATGGACATTTTGTCTCTAAAACTAGCCCAGTCGTTTCATCTCCATGACTGATAGTGCAGCCTAAACCTTGAATCCTGGTCCCAATCTGAGCGAAGTCTCGTTATCGACCGACCACGTATTTCCTTCTTAAAGCTTTTTAAAATGGCGGTGTCAATTGAAAACCCTGTCAAACGGGAGTTGTATGATTTCAATAGTATTTAGCAGCCTAAAAAGTTTATCCCATGTTGAATTTAAGCCTAAAGGTGAAAAAAGTAATCCTGTGTCTATTGCGAGGCCTTACGATGGCTTGATGTGCCATTCGAAACATGCGACATGGATAAATCCAATCACAGGCGAGGACATTGTTGATCCATGCCGACGTGGCCAGCACGGTGTCTGCCCCACACAGCATCAGCAGCTTCACAGAAATTGCCACCTCAAGTGAGACATTTTGGAACGAACCCTGAATAACCCGTGCCTGGTCTTAAGTGAATACCTTTTTTCAAGGTTAAGGGAATTATTAGGCCGCAAAGTGTTTGCAAATGGTAAGAAACTGAAAGAAGCATAATTATTAGGTTAAATCAATTTGGCAGGACTTTCAAAGGACATCGCCATTTTGGAATGGTTAAGAATGAAATGTGTGGTCGGTCGGCAATGAGACGGCTCAAATTTGGGGTAGAAGTGGAGGTTTAGGCCGCACTATTAGCGACACTTGTTTTTTTATTGGTTTTTAGAGCGTGGATTGGCGGTTTACACGCATTTGTTGGAAAAATATCTTACAGTTTTCTGTACCGCCAGGACGGACTGGGCGTCGGCCAAGCAGGTGCTGGGGGACGTCAACTTCCTGAAGAAGCTGCAGGAGTACGACAAGGACCACATCCCGGACTCGATGCTGAAGAAGCTGAAGGAGTACATCGAGCACCCGGAGTTCGTGCCGGACCTGGTGGCGACGCAGAGCAAGGTGTGCAAATCCATGTGCATGTGGGTGCGCGCCATCGACAGCTACGCGGTCACCTTCCGCATCGTCGACCCCAAGCGCAGAAAGTGAGTCGGAGCGTTTTAGTAGTGTTTGTTTGGATTTTAGGTGTTGTTTTTGGAGTTGGGATTGGAAGTCACAAAACTGTGGATGTGGTGTTCCCCAGTGGGAATTGATGTCCACACTAATGAATCAGTGAAATCATCCATAAGTCAATCTTTATGGACTTAACTACATGGACTGGCATAATTTGACCAGTTTGTAATTAGTTTGAAAAATTCTGTTCATATTACACATTAAACTGTAGATTCCTTAGTTGTCAATGGCTGTTGTAAAATTAATTAATAGTCCTGTCTAAGGAATATGCAAGCCATAGTCAGTAAAATAACTATAAGATCGCACCACAATACTCTTTCTCATATTATTCACTCATATTGACCTTAAAATACTCCTCACTGGTGGTTGGTGTTTGATAAGGTAATGTAACGTTATGGTAATGCTGATGGTTGTCAGTTATTTTTAGATATAATTGGATATTGTCTGTAGTTAAAATTAAAAATGAAGTTGACTTACAAGTTAATAGTGATCGTGAATAATTTTAGTTTATGAAGGTCTCAAATAGTTTGTCGGGACAGATTTTGTGAAGTACTTCAAATTTTGTAAAAGAGTAAAAGGGCGTAGCTTTGAGATAAACGTACAAAGTTAAACTGACAATACCTGCTTTTGCAGTTAACTTACTTTAAGGGAAATTGTAGAAGTAAGATTATTAAAAATCATGTACTCTAGATACTCACTACGTAACTTCTTGATGAAAAGTGCAGTTTTACAATTTCCTAATAATGCCATAAATTTTGTTCTCACAGTGCTAACATCATTTAGGATACTATTTCTGTGCTTTTTTTTTGCATTGCAGGGTGGAATCCCAAGGTCATGGCTGCATTGAAGGGTGGAAGCCTCACAGTCATTTCTACATTGGAGGGTGGAAGTCTTTTGGTCATTTCTACATTAAAGAGTGGAAGTCTCACGGATATCTCTACTTTGAGGGAATGGAAGTCTCACGGTTATCTCTACATTGACGGGTGGAAGTCCCACAGTTATCTCTACATTTACAGGTGGAAGTCTCATGGTTGTCTCTGCATGGACAGGTGGAAGTCTCACGGTTATCTTTGCATTTACGAGCGGAAGTGCACTGACAGGTGGAAGTCTCACAGTTATCTCTACATTGACGGGCGGAAGTCTCACGGTTATCTCTACATTCTTTATTTGAAATTCATTGTTGGTGATGGTGATTTTATATTTTGATTTGGATTTTTGCGGACATTTGCCATCACTGATTAGTAAAAAACAAGTTTCACAACGTTTCAGGATCTGGAATCTGATCCCGTCTTCAGGTGGAAGAAAACCTAGAACATAACAAGATTAGTAACACATAGCCAGAAAAACCTGGACAAAAAACACAGCTAAAACAGAGAACTGTAAAAGCAGTCACAAAAACACTATGCTGAGAAGAAAAACAATAACACAAAATAACAGGAATCACACGTATCAAGAATCATCAGACAGGAGAGAGCACGTCTACACCCAATCAGAGTTGAGCTGAGACTGGTGGGAAATGGCGGCGGCGACGGAAATGGCGGCGGCCACAGCCAACCAAATCACGGCGCACTACCGGTGGCGAAAACCTGAAACAGAAACATGTGATATGCAAATTCCGTGTGTCTGTTTGTGTTTTTTTTAGTTTTTTATCTCTACATTGGTGGGCAGAAGTCTCACGGTTATCTCTACATTGACAGGTGGAAGTCTCACGGTTGTCTCTGCATTGATGGGTGGAAATCTCAAATTATCTTTGCGTTGACGGGTGGAAGTCACACGATTATCTCTACATTGACGGGTGGAAGTCTCACAGTTACCTCTACATTGACGGGTGGAAGTCTCACGGTTATCTCTACATTGACGGGCAGAGAAGTCTCAAGGTTTTCTCTGCATTGACGGATGGAAGTCTCACAGTTATCTCTACACTGACGGGTGAAAGTCTCACAGTTATTTCTACATCGCAGGGTGGAGGCGGCGGAGAAGGAGCTGGGGGAGGTGATGGCAGTGCTACGACAGAAGCAGCAGAACCTGGCCGAGGTGGAGACCCAGATCGCCAAGCTGGGGGCTTTATGACGCCAGCGTGGCGTAGAAGTCTCATGTTGTATCTACATCGCAGGGTGGAGGCGGCGGAGAAGGAGCTGGGGGAGGTGATGGCAGTGCTACGACAGAAGCAGCAGAACCTGGCCGAGGTGGAGACCCAGATCGCCAAGCTGGGGGCTTTATGACGCCAGCGTGGCGTAGAAGTCTCATGTTGTATCTACATCGCAGGGTGGAGGCGGCGGAGAAGGAGCTGGGGGAGGTGATGGCAGTGCTGCGACAGAAGCAGCAGAACCTGGCCGAGGTGGAGGCCCAGATTGCCAAGCTGGAGGCCACGTACGACGCCAGCGTGGCGGAGAAGTCTCACGTTGCGTCTACATCGCAGGGTGGAGGCGGCGGAGAAGGAGCTGGGGGAGGTGATGGCGGTGCTGCAACAGAAGCAGCAGAACCTGGCCGAGGTGGAGGCCCAGATCGCCAAGCTGGAGGCGACGTACGACGCCAGCGTGGCGGAGAAGTCTCACATTGTGTCTACATCGCAGGGTGGAGGCGGCGGAGAAGGAGCTGGGGGAGGTGATGGCGGTGCTGCGACAGAAGCAGCAGAACCTGGCCGAGGTGGAGGCCCAGATCGCCAAGCTGGAGGCCACGTACGACGCCAGCGTGGCGGAGAAGTCTCACGTTGTGTCTACATCGCAGGGTGGAGGCGGCGGAGAAGGAGCTGGGGGAGGTGATGGCGGTGCTGCGACAGAAGCAGCAGAACCTGGCCGAGGTGGAGGCCCAGATCGCCAAGCTGGAGGCCACGTACGACGGCAGCGTGGCGGAGAAGTCTCACATTGTGTCTACATCGCAGGGTGGAGGCAGCGGAGAAGGAGCTGGGGGAGGTGATGGCGGTGCTGCGACAGAAGCAGCAAAACCTGGCCGAGGTGGAGGCCCAGATCGCCAAGCTGGAGGCCACGTACGACGCCAGCGTGGCGGAGAAGGCCAGCCTGGAGGCCAAGATGGCGCAGTGCTCGGCCCGGCTGGGCCGCGCCGGCCGCCTCACCATGGCCCTCGGCGACGAGCAAGTGCGCTGGGAGCAGTCCGTCAAGGTCGGCATGTTTCAGCTCTTCCATTATTTTTTAATTTGTTTGTGTAGAAAAGAAAAGAAGTATAGCGAGTTTATCAAACAACTTTTTGATGATTTTTAAAAACTTGTTTTCCCCTCAGTAAGTACGACCAAGTAATAATATGAGTGTTTGATTTATGTAGGTCACACAATTTTAAAGGATATAATAAGTGAAGATAATAATAAAAGCTGAAATATTCTGATGTCAGGGCCGCCGAGAGCCATGTCGGGCCCCAAGTCTGCACACCACACGGGCCCTCCGGGGGGGGGGGGGTCAGGGGAGTGAAGAATACCCACCAGCGAAAGGGGGTTCCGGGGGCCCTCTCCCGGAAAATTGTCGAAAATTAGGTTTCTAAACTCGCGTTTTTAGGCAGTCTAGAGGTGGAACTTCATACATCTAGTAACTAAAAAAAATCTGAACCAATTGAGGCTGAATGGTCGGTCGGACTTAGAAAATAGTCTACTTTGATTAAAAATAATCAGTGATCCCGCACCATTGGATTTTCTACTCCTTCCCGTAACTTTCGCGTTCGTTCCACTCACAAAGTTACTCTTCCGTTTTTTCACGATCAATTTTGCACGATTGTTTTTTCTGGCCATCTGCGTTAGTTGCAACATGTTGTCCTACTCTTGTGTCTGAGTCACTTGCGATAGAATGGAATAGAATAGAATATGATTAATGCAGGGATATAATTGTTACACATTGTGTAGCAAAACGTCAATTGTTATAAAACACCTAAAATAAAAAAAATTAAAATTACTCCTGGAGATTAAAATTTGGTCCTAACTAATTAGGTACGCTCACTACTCGCTGGCCGCCACCGCCAGCGCCGTAGTGTACAGTCAGTAGCAAATACAATAGTGCAGACAGACAAAACAATCGTTTTTTCCTATTGCCTTAACTAAATAAATACTGCATCAGCAATGTAATTTGCGTAATAAACCTGGACATTTTATTTTTAAACATGTACGCCTAATTTTATTTCCAAGAAGTCGATACCAAAATTTCCTCAACGTTAAAAAAATCCGCTCATCCCGGGCCCCTTCGAAGTCCGGGCCCCAAGTTTTAGACTTGGCTGACATGGCCTGTCGGCGGCCCTGTCTGATGTGAACAGAAACTATGTTTTTGTGGCATAGAATTCTAAAGTTCTTTAGTGTGCTAAACAGCCTCTATCACAACTTAATGATTGATAAACTTCATGGCATAATTTCATTTAAATTTTTGTCAAATTTACAGCAAGGGAATAAAAGGGGCAGCTTTTCATTTTTCTGGAAAATCTATGTATTCTTATCTGATAATTTAGTTTTTAGAAGGATCCGCATTAGGTATTCGTTGAGTAAAAAAACTAGGGAAAAATCATAGCTTCGACTAAAACCAATGAGACCAACAAAAAAAACAATGAGACTTACTTACATGAGAAAAAAACTGAACTGAAAAAAATATTTTTTTAGGAAATTGTGTTTCTTGTTTCTACCGGGCATTTTTTGGGGGATTTTTCTCAACAATTAGAGGAAATATTATTCCTACTCAAACCTTTTTACATTACGAGTTGTGTAAACATGGCAGGAGCTGGGCAAGGCGCTGGTGAACCTGATGGGAGACGTGCTGGTGGCGGCCGCCTGCATGGCGTACCTCGGGGCCTTCACCAGCTCGTACCGGGAGGAGCTCACGTCGCTGTGGACCCGGCAGTTGGCTGAGCTGCAGATACCCGCCTCCCCGCAGTTCAGGTGACCCGACCGAGCAATAAAAAACATGTAACTTTCATGGCTTGTAATGTATTGTTTCAGAGTTTTTGTTAAAACCTTACTGATAACTGAGCTTTATCGTAATTAGTTACCACAAACTCTTATGTTGCCTCTGGCCAGTTGCATTAGTGGAGGCAACTTGTAAGCTAGGCCGAAAATCTCCGTGTTTTATTGGCTCTGGAGGTAAGATGAACTATAGTCTGGTGAGATTGACTGGTTTAAGGTAAAAATGAGTTTAACTTTGTGAGTGTAACCAAATCAGTTTCAAATACAAATTTAATTACAGATCAAATTTCAAAGGAAGAAAAGTTGTGTGTAAATTTTATACACCTAAAATAAATGTCTTCACTTACATTTTTGCGTAGTCTCAGATTTAGTATTACACAATTAACTTTTCACTTGTCTTCAGTTAGTTAAATTGTTTTAAATTCTTCTTCTGGAATATTTTCTAGGCTAACTCAAAAAGACCAGTTTTCATTTAAACATTTTCCTTCCGTCAAAATGTTTGTTTTTATGTTGGTAGCCTGATAACAGTGCTGGCAGACCCGTACGAGATCCGGATGTGGAACAGCTACGGGCTGCCGAGAGACACCGTGTCGACAGAGAACGCCGTGCTGGTCACTCAGGCTGGGCGCTGGCCGCTCATGATCGACCCTCAGGAGCAGGTGAGACTGGTGGCTTCAATACTGTCTAGTCTAGTTACGAAAGTGAAATAGAAGGGGAGAGCACTGTATTTCTTGCAATTTTTAGTCTCTCTGTGGTTATTATTTTTTGTAAATAAATGTGGAACCTAATTATACAAAATATATTATTATTGACAGTTCATAATAAAATTGTTTTTAGGCAAACCAATGGATTCGCCAAATGGAGGCCAACAACAACTTGAAGATTGTCAAACTCACAGACTCAAACTACATCCGAGTCTTGGAAGCTGGAATCAGAATAGGGATGCCTGTTCTGATCGAAGAAGTCGGTGAAGCGTTAGATCCGACCTTGGGTCCGATCATGTTGAAGCAAACATTTATGCAGGTAAATCATCCTTTTGTGCCAAATTCCTTTTTTTTTAATTTTTTCTCAAATACCAAATGAAATTTGTATCTATTGATTTATCCTATCCTACTAGTCCTACTAGTATTATAAATGTGAAAGTATAGATGTTTGTGTGAATATCTGTCTTTCAACCACATGAAAAATACTGGAACAACTGAGCTGAAATTTTGCAGGAATAGAGCCACTATATCAGAAAAGGACATAGGCCTATTCAATATTTACAATATTAGAGGTGTGCGGATAGTGAATTTTTGGATCGGATCGGATTCGGATCGGATAGCTTATGTTCGGATCGGTTTCGGATCGGATAACAACCGGTTCGGATCGGATAGTACCGGATTCGGATATTTACGGCACGGCGTAATGAGCAGATTTAAGTTTTCTCATAAGCCTAAGGTAATTGCAAGGAACTACCATAGGCCTATTATCCTAATGTGTAAGGTAAGGTATGCCTTGATAGCCCTGAGTTGTTGATTGTTCAGATATATTGTTTTCAATGCAGGCCAAATGTCAATTAAGTATGCAAAGGTACAACTAATTGTCTGTTAATAATTTGGAAATTTATTGATTCCCCTTAAGCATAGTTAGTATTTAATTCAACAAGGTTATTAGGCCTAAATAGATTTCAAAATTAGGTTACTTAAAAATTAATTTTTCAATGCAATCTAAATCCATTTTTATGCCTCTGTATTTTTTGTTCTTTTCCTTTTCATAAATCAATAAATTATTTGATCAGTGACTAGGCCTAAGTGATAAGACAAAAGAATTAAATATAAAACTTGATTCACCAATCTCTTCACATTTGAAGAAAGCTCTACATTTTTATTCATGCATTAATGCCTGACAACCAAGATTTTGATTCACCACAAAATAATACTATAAAATAATAAGTCTGAGCATTAAACTTAACCTAAATTTCAAGATGAGTTTCAAATGTTGTAGGTTTCAGTATTAAAGCTCTGTCATTTAATTAGAACAAATAAAAGTCTATTTGTTATACAAAATAAACAACAAACAATCTCACTAATTATTATCACAGACGTAGGTTGTCAATTCAGCATTTTACTGTTATCTAAGAATGTCCATTTTAATCACGTATTGGAAATACGGCTCGGCTTAATTCGTCAAAGATTAATATTTCAACAAAATAAAAACTTAATTTTGATCATTTAACTTTGTATTTCTAGGTAGGTAATTGCTTAGTTGATAAATTAATTAATACAATTGAATGAAAGACATTCTTGAGTTAATTCAGCTTTTAAGCAGACGACGACGCGATATTCAAACACGAAGTGAGATCGTAAGACACGGGACAAACAATGAAATGAACAGGTTCGCCAAATCTTTGGCAGCCCAAAATTATTGTAGGCTTTTTATTTTATCGTATCAACAGGCTACTTAAGATATTTACGGCCTGAAATAGTCGTATGAAACATCAACACGACTATTTATTTATGGGGTATTTACGGGATATTTCGTTTTGGCAATTGAAGACGACTGTGGGGACACTGTCGGTCATTGACGAACTCTGATTTGTCTTTATTGCGATTCTCTCTCGTACCAATCGATGTTTTGTCGGTAACGGATACTGATCGAGATCACGACATTGACAGAACTAATAAAGGATTTACAATTATTTGTTAACTGATTTAATGCTACGAGACAAGAATTTATCTTAGGATGTTCGTAATCGCGTCGGGTATTGCGCAATACTCTGATCGTATACAACGATCTCGATGTTATCACGAGACGCCTTATCAGCAACCGAAATACAACGCTTGATGCATACCACTACATAATCGCATCGTGTTGAGGCGTTGTTCAAGCCGCATTCGCGAATCGTCGCATTTCAAAGTGTCATTTTTGCTCTGCGATGTTTTCTCTCACCACTGTACTCTCGTTGGCAGTGACTGGTTTTGTTTGGAAGACTTTCCAAACTTTAAAATTGATCCTTCTTAAATATTTACTCCAAAATATGCAGTCTATCCGATAGAGTCGGATATCTAGTCAGTCTTACCGGATAGTTATAAAACCCTCGGATCGGATTCGGATATCCGATCCGATCCGAATCCGATCCGAATTTTCGGATATCCGCACACCTCTATACAATATATTTCCTTAGATTCAATATTTACATTTTATAATGATGTAAACATTCAAATACTGAATTGTAAATAGCTGTGAATACTAAATTTTGACAGTTCAAAGAGCAGAAGTAAGATCAGCTGTAATTTTTATCGTGAGCGAAGCCACGGGCAACTGCTAGTCTATTATATATTTTTCAAATACCACTCACCTATAATTGACCTAAAATTTTGAAATTTTGTATGGACGTTCCTTTTAGGGCGTAGGCTTCCCTGCGTTTTTGCTAAGAACGATTTTTTAAAATTCCCTCAGGGCTACACCCTATGGTGCATCAAAGTTTCAATGTTAAACTATAGGGAAGCTTATGAAGTTGTAATGACCACCTAAATATTAAATCATGAATCCAAGGAAGTTTTTCTTTTTTTCCACTAGTGTAACCGGATTGACCAGCAAGTACTTGATATTTTTGTAGGGAGGCAGGTTGATGATTCGCTTGGGGGATGCAGATGTAGAATATGACTCCAACTTCCGACTTTACGTAACTACCAAACTGGCCAATCCGCACTACCTGCCCGAGATTTGCATTCAGGTGACTTTGATCAACTTCACTGTCACTCTGTCTGGCCTGGAAGATCAGCTGTTGGCGTAAGTATTTGTGAATTCCCCATTATCTGTTACCCGATGAACATAAGTTTTCTTGTATCAAGACCATTAAAATGTATGGATTTTTAAATATATAAAATGTTTCAGGGATGTTGTGAGGTTGGAAAGGCCAGACCTTGAGGCTCAGAGAACAGAACTTATAGTTAGAATTAATAACGATAAAGGCCAGTTGAAAGCAATTGAAGATAAAATATTGAAACTTCTCTTTGCCAGTGAAGGGAACATTTTAGATGACGAAGAATTGATTGAAACCCTGAATGAAAGCAAAGTACTTACTAAAACTCTTGTGACATACTTGTAGCTGATTTTTTGAAGTCGTCTTTTTTATAGCTTTAGTTAGAATTGGGATTTTTTACAGTAAAGGATTCTCTTATCTGGCCCTCTCAGGACCGAGACTTGGCTGGATAACGATTTGGCTAGTTAAGGTGGAATGTCCTAAAACTCTCTAAGGTGGTGGAGTGTTTTGGTAACTAGCCCAAGCTAACACATTTTATATTAAAATAAAATTATTTTTGACATATGTATATTCAAATAATAAGTTTGACAAAAAAACTTGGCCTCATTCTTTAGTTATTTTTCCAAGGAAAAATTTTAATCCTGGCATGAAATAACCTGAAGAATGACCCTGCAAAAATCTGGATGCCCTATCCTTAAGCTTCCCGTGGTGCTGCGCTCTGTGGGTGATAGTTTGTCCTTAACATTACCCGCTTAACTTTAATTATAGCTTCTACTGAACATGCTAATATTGATTTTTTTTTTTAATTTCATTTAAATTATTTTGGTATCATCTACTTGCTGATCTCAGCCGGTTAAACAGATTTATTTGACTGGTTGAAGCGATGGCCAGTTGAAAGGTAGCCAGATAAGAGAGAGTCCACTGTAGTTGTATTTTTTGTGATTATTTAATGTTGAAAATTTAATTTCACTAATTTTGCACACGTAATGAGTCTTAGGAGTAACACAAAACACAACATTAAGATTGATTGTTTACCACAGTATTTACATTAGACTAGCACTAATTGTGTTTTTTTATCTGTAGTCAAAGTTATTTTGATAGAAATTTTTTAACACTTGCATTAAAATTCTATGACACTAAACTAAATTAAAATAAAACTAGAGTACACCTTGGATTATCCGGATTAATGTGGCGGAACACCGATCTGGATAACAAAAAATCCAGATAATCCAAGGTCGTTACAATATCACCTATAGAGCGATCGCGTACCTTAGCCCCTACTAACTGATGCTGTAAATGGCGTATCAAGACTGTACAACGTATTACGGGGCCAGGCCCCGTAATTCAAATTTCAAATTTTACGGGGCTAAAATTTTGAAAGAAGTCTGTTTAGGCAATGTGATTCCTTCAGTTAATTACGTATTGTGATTCCAAACGCGAACAGTATTGTATTACATTTGCATTTTACTTTTAGAAGGCGCGTTTCACCCGTAAACTCGCCAAAATAATGTTTTTGCCGTAATTTTAATTTTTCTCCTTTTTTTTATTTTTTAATTTTTAATAATTTCTCGGATGAACCGTTCCGGATAATCCGGGATCCGGATAATGTGGGGTCTGGATAATCCGAGGTGTACTGTAACTAAATTAAATTTTTTTTAAAGCATTTTGATGGGAAATTGTTTTGTCTTAGTTCTTATGCATTATTCATTTCTTACCAAATCTTATGCTTCTTTCCATCAATCCTGAAAGGATTTCCAGGCGATAATTAAGCTTTTGGGTGAAAGCTGTTCAAACATTTGCCTCTTTTTCTTTTTAAAGTATAGTAATCAATATAATGTGTTTTCTCCTACTATTTTTAAATTGTTTAAGCTCTTCTCCACAAAAACTAGATATTCAAGTGGATCTTGTTAGCAAAGACTTAATCATTGCAGCCCTATCAGCTGGGATATATCTATGACTTCAGTTTTTGCTGTTTTGTTAAGGAATGAAATACCAGTTGACTGTTGTTTATCTAGGAAACTTCGGCCATAATCGGGGCCCGAGTGATAGAGGCAGAGGCCACGGAGGAGAAGATATCCACGGCCAGAGAGAAATACCGGACGGTCGCCAACCGCGGCTCCATCCTGTACTTCGTTGTCGCTGACCTCGGCAGCATCGACCCCATGTATCAGTTTTCGTTGAAGTATTTCAACCAGGTATACTTAAAGAAATAACCCTAAATAATAGTCGAGTTTGCATTTTGCCTGTGTTCTCTGAAGAACCATTAAAACGTATTTTCAGTATGGCCAAATTTAAGTAAATTGTTTATTGTTGTTGTATTTCAATGAACTTCCTTTGTAAGGAAGCACATTTTTGTTGTTGACATGGTAAGACCTAGGTCTTAGATCATGACAAAAGACTATGGTAATTACTTTCATTAGTGACTTTGATTGCTAATGATCAAAGTCATTAGTTACTTTGACTTTCATCAGTGACTTTGAATTATGATTTTACATGAAATTTAATGTAAAATCATTATTCTTGTGTGCTTGGTTTAATGTTCTTAATCATACAAGATGTTTGATGGATAAATTTGAACACCTATGATACTTGATCTTTTAGGGAAAGTTATTGGGATTGCATAATCATAAGTATATTAATTATATGGTTGTATTAATACCATTATTTATCAATCATAGCATCCTAATTGGATACATAAAATCCAATTCCTGTCAATACATTGAATGTCCACTAAGCTATAGTTTTCCCCCAGTGGGATCATAAACTGGCTTTTGCTAGTTTAGGTACCAATACTGGGTACAGTAAAGGTTGTGCCTACTTATTACTAGCAGCAACCAAGTAGCACTTGCTGTAGTAAGTAAAGTTGGACATGTTCAACATTCCATGCTATTAAAATTTCGCTAGCTAGTAGCTAGCCTAATGTCACTTTGGCTACTTAGTAGCTGCTACTTCACTAGCTGCTAGTAAAGTAGCGTAGTGTGACATAGCCTTAACGGAAGTTGTCACGATTGGAGGCAGTGTTGTTGCTGTCATTCAGTGAACAACTTCTGTTCCCCACCAGGGGAGGCTGGGCTTGACGGCAGGGTGGGCGGGGGTGCACTGGCGACCAAGATGAGGGCCACCTGATCTCTTGAGGCCCTGTTCCCCAGCATCCATTGGACAAATGTATACCTTTGGCCACCCAGTCTAAGCTTGGCCAAACCTATTCCATCTACCTATTCCTTTTTCCTTTTGCTTCCCTTGTATTAATCTACTAAAGTGTATTAATCTACCAAATGCTGTGGAGCCTAAGGGATAATAGAAAGGAAGCTTCCTTTCCTTTCCGGTAGCCGTACAAAAAGTCAAAATGATGGCTGAAAATCCCACTCACAGGATTTTCCTGTGGGTGGGAGAACCCAGACTACCTTAATCCCACCAAAAAAAGCTATTTCCCCCCGGTCAGTTCAGTCGCACTGATTGTCCGCACTTTGCAGATATTCAACAGCGTGATCGTGTCGAGTCCGCCGGCGGCCGAGCTGGCCGACCGTCTGCGGATCCTGATAGACGAGATCACGCTCGCCATCTACACCAACGTGTCGCGCGGCCTGTTCGAGCGACACAAGCTCGTCTTCAGCTTCATGTTGTGCACGAGCATCTTCCGCGGCGCCGGCATCATCTCCGACATGGAGTGGAGCTTCCTGTTGAGAGGCGCCATCGCCGGATCCGCCGCCGTCAGTAGTGAAGTTTTATCTTTTCTTGCTTTTAAAATCTTAAGATCTTAATGTTAATCAAACAGTACAAATTTTTGTTATCGTTTTTATTTTATCATTTCTGAAATTGTTTAGTACACTCCACATACATAAATCTACATGGCATTAAACAATATCCCCAAAGAAGTGCTTTTGAAGACTGCATAGAAATATTTGATTAAACCATTGATTATAAAGAAACAACTAGATAGTCCAAGCAATGTTAAATTTTGAAGCCAAAACATGTGATCATATGTTACAAAACTTAGCACATTCTAGTAGAGAATTTTGGTGTTAAAGAAAAGAAAAATACCATTTTTATCCTATCTTTTTCACTTCTAGTTTTGAAAATCTCTTTTTTTAACCCTGTACCATATTTTCACCCGGTAGAAGCAAAAATGTCCCATTTCAGGAATAAAAATCCTTAGCATGAAATCATAATCCTGGCGCAATCTCTAGTGATGAGTTTCGAACTAATTTCGCGTGTGTTCAGTTTTTGACTTCAAAACATCGAGCAGTCTCCTTTTCTTTATTAAGTCAATGATTAAAGTCATTAAATAAATTATTATACCAACAAAAATTCAAAATTTATATTCTTAGTTTTTTCCAATTCGATTCTGTAATTTATTCAGAAATAGCTGTTAATTTTTAAAGCCAGACATGATATGAAGAAAATTTTAAACATAAATAAAACATGGGCATGATATATTTAGTTTTATCATGAGTTTGAGGTTAGGTTTATTTTGTGGGGTTGGAATTGGAGGGAAGAATCATAAACAAAACTAGTATTACTTTATTTGTCAATCTTTATTAATGGCTATTTTACATTTTAGTTCTTAGAGAATTAAATTCAAATCAAGAAATCCAAGAAAGTTTTTATTCATTTGCTTTAAAGAATTTACTTAGATATTAACCTCATATTTATTTGACCACACTCAATGTCACAGCACCAACTCTTAAAAAATTGGGTTTTATCTTAATTTTTTACATATCTTTTATCTATAATTTCCGTGCTTATTTTTCATGTCATAAATTGCTTATCATAAAAACCATACTGATTGTTTGTTTTGTTTTGTTTCCAGGACCAGCCCAAAAAGCCAAATATACCTACTATAACGGACAATCAGTGGTCTAATGTGTTGTTTTTGACTCAGAACTTTCCTCACTTCAAACATTTACAAGACGAATGCACTAATAAAATGTCTGTGAAAGTAGGAGATTTTGAACAGGTCAGTTTGTAGGCTTTATAACCTTTATTATTAATAATTTGGCCATTAAACCTTTCTTGAAATAAAAAAAACTGTAGTAAAATATTATCCAAGGTATAAAAATAGTTTTTATATTATTTTCGTATGATTTCCATGGATAAAATTTCTTTTAATTCTTTTATCGATAAACATATAGGCCTACTTCCTTTCATATACTTAGTATTTTTGATTTTCGTTCTTCATTATGACCATTAATTTTGTTTGTAACGGTCAGATCATAGCGCTGGATCCAAGGAATAGAAAAGCTAGCATCTTCGATTGGAATAACGACCTTACAGATTTTGAGAAGATGATGCTATTAAAAGCTGTAAAAGAAGAGAAGGTGAGTAAAATTTGTCTGAGTATCTTAGAAAATAGTCTATTACGTTACTATAATGGTAAGTACTGCTTTACTGGACGAGGATGATAACTCTGCGAGGAGAGTGCAGGATTTTCATGCGAATATGGTAAAACTTACTGGGTGTGTGATGTATGATACTTTACATCATACTACTCAGGAAAAAACATATTTTTAATCATAACATATTCCTTGCATAAACTACTATGACTCCCAATTCTTCAAATCTAGCCAATAGTAATCAAAAAAACATTTGCTACTGCTACCAGTGCTGCCACTAGATTCCTCTGAAGTAACCAATAAAAATGCATTAATTGTCAGCTTGCTGCAATCAGCTGAATGTTTTGATTGTTTGCCTCCGTTATTTCTTGTTCCTAGTGCACGGTAAATTTACTGTGCACTGCATGGTAAATATACCGTGCAGTTTTTGACAGAGATTAACTTACCAGCCAAGAGTAAGGCATTGAAAATAGATGTTTCTGTGTAGTATGACGTAAACATATTTATGGGTCAAAGAAGTCTGTGTTGATGTTGATTGAAGGAATTTTTATACATAATGAGATTGATAGATCACTCAGAGGTTAGCTACGATACACAGGCTTAGGAAATAGGATCAAAGAAACCTTGCTTGTGTATTAATGTATAGATCAAACAAATTTATCAGGCAACAGTCACCATAATACCAGTGAGGGTTGAAGGTCCAGTTGTCAGGTAAAAAATCACTAACACACACCTTATCTGGAACAACGTACTATTTCTTTAGTTGACATTTCACATCAATGTCACAAATACCCTTTTTTAAAACCATCCATAATTTGGATTTTGGCCACGTAGTCGCTTGGAGAGCCCTTTTCCTGACTGAACTGGTTATTTATTTTCATCAGGTCCTGACTGAACTGATGGCATTATCAATGTCATCAGGTGCAGGGATAGTAGGATACATGTACTTGCCTTTGATTATTAACATACTGTCTTGTTTTAATGTTTCACAGGCTTTTTGGAAAATGTTGCAATGCTTTTAAATTAATGTGACCATATTTGATTTCAGCTTGTCTTTGCCATAACGGAATATGTCAAGACACAGCTTGGCAAAGCTTTTGTGGAGAGTCCTCTTGTAAACTTACCTCTGCTGTAAGCATCAATTATGTTTTAAGTTAAAGCTTTCATTTTACTTTAATAATTGGAATTTTTATATTAACACTTTGAACCCTGGGCGCTAAAATCTCTTTTTACATGCGATACTGGCCAATTTTGGGGTTCAAATTAAAATTCGTAGCTTAATACATCTATTTGTTACCCATTTAAATTATATATCAAAATAAAGAGAAAAATATAACCTTTCAAATGATATAAATTTTATTACAGTTAAAACAAACAACAATTTTAGGATTCCACATAAAACAGACATAAAAAATGAAGAAAAAAATTGCGACGGTAGTCATGTACATCACTCATATCAAATATATATCTCATATTTTACACTAAACATGATAAAAACGTTACGTAATAAAAGAATAACAAATCTTATAACTAACTCAGACTCAAAACACTTGTAAATATAAAAGTAAAAATCACACTTTATTGGACGCCGACACAAACGTA
The DNA here is from genome assembly GCA_035578135.1 of Flexamia atlantica. Lineage (NCBI taxonomy): Eukaryota > Metazoa > Arthropoda > Insecta > Hemiptera > Cicadellidae > Flexamia > Flexamia atlantica. The sequence continues at coordinate 529,599 of JAQJVK010000030.1, read as the reverse complement.
AACAAAGTCAGCCATTACTGCAGACAACAAAGCTGTAGCGGTCCCAGTGGCTCAGCCGAGTAGGGGTGGGACGGTGCACAAAAATTTCTTCCGAGGTATATATTTTCCAAATGTAAAGAGGGCGCCACCTTGTTGATGTAGTCGAGATGAGGTTGGGTAAACAAGGAAAACCCAACGACGACCAAAGTTGAGGTGAGATATTTACTATTAAAGTTTTAAACGACCAACCAGAATGAAATAACAAATTACCCAAAACACCAATACACAATAATACCGCAATAATAAATAACAATTATAACACTAATATTCACACTGAATAATCTTGAATAACCTTTTGTTGTTTACCAGTGTGGCTGGTGAATATGAAACATGGTATACTTGACTATTTAAATAGTTAAGTTCAGTTAGTTTATCTTGAAATCAATTCTTTGACTGTGGTTTCATTATTCCACACTGTACACTGAATAGTCTATAACTTTATATCAAAATGAGCAAAAAAATGTTAATTAAGGTAAATATTAAATATTAAATATTTTAATTTTAAGTAAAATTCATTTAAAAAAACTTCTAAATATAACAAGATAACACAGGCGAAAATAAAACAATTAAATTCAGAGCCTGCTTTTATTCATGTATATTAACTTCAAAGCTCTATAAAGACAATAAATTCCCCATAAGATAAGAACAGTTAAGAGAGATTTACATAAATAACGTGAACTTCTAAATATAAATTGAGCAATGAATTTTTATCCAATAATATCTGAGCTCAATAAAAATTTCGTAATATTTCAACAATTGCAACAATTCAACAACAAAATAATACTACGCAAGCGCTTATGTCTATCACTTATCGGTCACAGTCGACTGGGCCCAGTATTTGCCGTCGAACTCTAGGTCGATGTATCTAGGCGCAGCGAAAGGTAGGTAGGTCCATCCAGGTAGGTCCATCCAGGTAGGTCCAGCGCGTAGGCGACAGGTAGCCAGGTAAGCCACAGCATAGACAGGTCAGTTGTAGGTAGCCTCAGCGAAGACAGGTAAGTAGGCAGCCTCAGCGTAGACAGGTAAGTTGTAGGTACCCTGCCGCACGCAGTCTGCTCCCGGGGTGATCCCTGTATATACACTTAGGCACTAGAATCTAGGTAGGTACTGGTTTAACTAGAATAACACTTGAAATATTTCAAGATTATTTTTAAAATTCGATAAATTACTTGATTAATATGAGTTTTCAAGAATTTTCAATTATTATCATAATTACTGATAAAATGAACAAACATTTAACATGTCATTTTAATTTAGCATTTTACTTATTAACTTCCATAAAGACAAATTAAATTACAAGAGCATAAAAATTGTCAGTAAAATATTTAGTAACTTTCAGTAAGAATTTACTGCTTGACAAAATAAATATTAACTATTAAATCTCATAAAAACAATATACAAATATAATAGAAAGTTATTCTTAAGAAACAATCAGTAGACATTTACATATAACGTTAAACATTTCAGCAACTACCCGAACAATACAGGTCACATTTGAATATTCGCCTAAAATAAATAAATCATGATAGCTGTTTAATACTTTCACTGAGAAATATTGAATTTAATCTTTTATACTTACTACTTATTTAAACAGTAAAAGTAAAATTTATTTCTTGAACATGGAACAATTAAATAATTAAGTCACAAAAATCACAAATCTGACAATTATCAACAGGAAATCACTATTACAAGTTTCCTCAGGAATAATTAGCACATGGTGAAATTATTTATTAAACTTGCTTCAATAGATCTATATGCTTTCATAAACATTAAACATTTTGACAAAATTAACTTCCAGAAAATTCAAATCATTTGTAATTATTGGTAAAATGTTCTACTTAAAAAATCATATTACATTTGCCATGACTTATTTTGTCACTATTCATGTTCCATTTCGGTTGGTTATCATATTTGTTGATTTTGCTCAAACCATTTAAATTTTACAGAATCTAAATAACTACAAACACATTTAAAAAATTCAAATAAACAGTTGAAACCTATGAACAATATTTATATCAAAATATCTCACCTTTGCCAAAAATCCTCGTTGGGCATAAAAGGAGGGAGCAAGTAGACTAGACAGGAACCCAGTGATGTCTTGTGCACGGCTTGGTTGCTGGAGTTCTGATATTTTAACTCAAGAAACAGTTGAGGGGAGAAGAGAGAGTGAGAGAGAGAAACATCCTGTCTGGTTTGGAATGTCTGAACTATGTTGGGCCAGCTGTAGCTGCAGCTATTATTTGACTCACCAGCTGATAAGGAAACAATGCAGGTTGATCAGGCCTGTTTGCCCAAAGTGAAATCCATAATTCCAGTTCTGAATTGAAAATCATTATTAATATTCTGGCTTGAAAATATTTTATTGCTGCATGAAATTATGGTTCCATTGAAATTATTTGTTGCAAAAAAAATAAAACCGTTATATCACTCCCTCTCCCCTAAGAAAATTTCCCAAATTTTCTTCTATCACTCAAGATATGGCTTCAAGTCAGAGGTATGCCATGTTCCTATGGGTTGCCCATCTTCTGCCTGGAGCTGGTAGGTGACGGGAGATATCCTCTTCTTGATGCGGTAAGGTCCAATAAATTTTGGAAAGAGCTTCGATGATTTGTACTTAGCGGCATCAGCTTGAGCGAAGTTCCGCTTCAACACTTGTTGCCCTTCTTGAAATTCTTGCTCTCTTCTTCGCAGGTTGTAACGATGAGTGTTCTTGTCATGAGCCTTCTTCATTCGTTCCTTGACTTCTTTGAATACTTCTTCCAAGCGACTCAGCTTCTGGAGATGATCATCTGTGCTGGTAGGTTGAGGTAAAGATTCTTCATGAAGACTTTCAGATCCCTTCCCCGACAAGTTGATATCATGACCAAAAACTAGAAAAGCTGGAGAATGTCCAGTGGTCTCATGAACTGCAGTCCGTAATGCACAGCCTATTTCAGGAAGCTTGACATCCCAGTGGCGATGGTTATCCCCAACATACGCTCTCAGCATATTTCCTATGGTTCGGTTTACCCGCTCAGTAGGATTAGCTTGTGGGTGGCGGCTGGGTGTATAGATTGTCTTCACCTTATATTCTTGAAGTAAGGCCTTGAACTGCTGTCCAATGAATTCCGATCCATTATCGCAAATGACAAAGTCAGGAACGCCATACACTAAGAAAACATCTTCTTCCAAGTGCTTCGAGACAAGTCTCGCAGTAGCAGCTCTTAGTGGATACAACAGAGTATATTTGCTGAAGTAATCAACAATTACCAAAAGGTATTTGAATCCTCTTGAAGACCGAACAAACGGGCCCATTAGATCCAGACTGATAGTCTGCCAGGGTCGGTCAACTATTCGTTGTGTTCCCATAAGTCCTGCTGGCTTCACAGCACTGGTTTTTGTCTGCTGACAAGTCTTGCACCGAGAAACATAAGTTGCTGTGTCCTTCCTCATCTTCGGCCAGTAATACTTCTTCAGAAGTCTGTGGTAAGTCTTGTAGGTTCCCATGTGTCCAGAAGTTGGAGCGTCATGACATTCCTTTAAAACTTCTTGACGTTGGTCCTTGGGTATAACAAGCTTCCAATCTTCTTTCTCATCACCAACTGATGTAGATGCAGGTAGACATTTCCAGAGTTGATTGTCAACTATCTTCCAGGAGGAGTAGAGGTCTGGATTCTTCTTGATTGATTCTATCATCCGCAAGTACCACTTGTCTTTAATTGGTAGGTTAAGATTGATTGAATCGATGATGGGTTCAGCTGGCGAAGATTCTACAGGATTTCTAGACAAGAGATCAGGAACAACATGTTCCTTGCCCTTACGGTGAACTAAGGTAAAGTCAAACGGTTGGAGCCTTAATGCCCACCGAGCCAAACGGCCTTGAGGGTCCTTCAGATTATGAAGCCATAAGAGGCTATGATGATCGGTGATCACTTCGAAATGGGTGCCTTCTATGTAGGGACGGAATTTTTCAATTGACCAAATTACGGCGAGGCATTCTCTCTCAGTTGCTGAGAATTTTTGTTCAGTCTTGCTCAGAGTTCGGCTAGCATAAGCTATCACTTTCTCTCCGCTGTCAGAACTTTGTGAGAGTACACATCCGATTCCTATTCCTGAAGCATCGCAAGAAATAGTGAATTGCTTTCCAAAATCTGGGCATGAAAGAATAGGGGGGTGCGTTTCATTTGTCCCAGGTTTCAAATGTCCCAGGTCGTTAAAAAATTAAAAATATTAAGTAAATCAAATGTCCCAGGTGTCAAATGTCCCAGGTTGGTTTAAATAATTATTAAAAGTTTGTCAAATCATTTGTCCCAGGTTTCAAATGTCCCAGGTCTTTAAAATATTACATTAATTAATATAAAATCAAATGTCCCAGGTGTCAAATGTCCCAGGTTTGTTAAATTAAATAATAAATATAAGTTACATCATTTGTCCCAGGTTTCAAATGTCCCAGGTGCCTTATTTTTCATGAAAACGCATCGCGTCAAATGTCCCAGGTGTCAAATGTCCCAGGTATCAACGGCGCCAAAAGTGACTCTGCCGCCGTGAAGCGCCGCGAACGCTTGTACAGTCCGCACAAGAAGTAGCCTAGACCGCCCGCGTCGTGTTGTTCTCTATCATCGGCTTCGCGCGATTCTCCGCGCTGCATTTTCTTGTAGATCTTTTTAGTCTAATTTTATTGTATTCCATGACTTTTTTAATTTATTTTTGCATTATAAGTGTTTTTAAGCAGGTATTAATAGTAAATTTATCTATCTACATGTATGCTAATACCTTATGAGTAAAAATCCTAGCCAGTCAGTTGTTTTTTACTATGGAATTCAACTTAGTATTAAAATGCTGTTAAATTAAATTAATTAATTTATAATGACTATAAACCACTTTAATGCCATACATAAAAATAAAAATGTCATACAGCTCAACAAAGGTGAGCATTTATACAATTATGAACATAATGCAGTTGGAAATGTATTGGGTTTCCAAATACAAATTTATCTTTAACAAAAACAGTATTAAAAAATATATTAAATCATGAAATTGTTCATCCTTATTTTAATGTTCTAATATTTTTTACTTTAATACTATTCAAAACAAATACACATGTTTTTTAATTCACCCACATAATAATTTCTGATCGAATATCAATCATATAATTCGATAAACATATCGTAAGACATTTGAAGCTTATTGACGAACGTTTAGAGAGTCTTATTCTCAACTCAAGAATCACTTATGTAGTTTAACTCCTCTTTTATTATTAGATTAAAAATTATGAAACTTAAACGGCATCAATTTTACATCTTGAGGAATGATCTAATCGATGAGTAGGTTGTTAATTTTGTGATTCAATATTTTATTTTTTAGTTTACAACATTTATTTGGTTGCTGATTTGAACTTTTGACTTCGGCAGTCGTCGTCACCCGTCAAAACGTCTGGCTTGTTGAGCTGTCAAATGTCAAAATAATGTCGTTTGTCTGGCATTTGTAGTTGTGGTTGTAGGTTGTGTTAACTTTGTTTTATGGCGTACTAACCATTGTCCAAGCTATTTAATTTATGGTGTTAAATATATCTGTTACAAGTTATCTATTTATCACGAATTGAATTATAACAGTGTCTGCATAGCATGAAAATCTACGTTTAATTTGCTACATTTCATTTACTGCTGTGCTGCGATAGCGCTTGTGAATGCTAAAGCTAAAGCGAAAGTTAAAGAATAAAAGGATAAAAATAAAGAATATTCCTAGAGATATTATTTTTTATTTATGATCAGACTGCTGTTGAATTGCACATTTGAGGTCTCTGGAATTAAGTTATTTCGATTGGTATCGTGATTTCGTGAAGACCCTCAAGACGCCAAGTCAGGACCGTAACAAGTACGTATATAATATTAATGTCGGACTTACAAAGTAGGCATTGTAAGCAGAAATAATTGTTATACATTCAGTTATTCAGTTAATGGCATATACAATACACGTAACCAAATTAGGTAAGTTTATCCTGTAGTAATAAGGTTACCCAACTCTCAAGATGATAGTTTGGGTTTTTACACTTACCTACGTGTTTAAAATCCAGAATTTCCTTACACATTTAAGGTATGCACAGTTTTCCTTTTAAGTGTGAATATATTTTATAATAATGTTATCTTCATAAGATGGTGTGAGGAACTTATATGTAGACTTTGTCCCTGTACAGGTTATGTTGGTGGTTGGATAAAGTGTCTTAGCTGGAATTTTGTAATAAACGGTATTCTCATCATGATTTACCTTGGCAAAGATAGGCCTAAATTTTGCAAATGATGAAGATCAGACTGTAAACCCAATTCTTATGGTGACCTAATGTAGGTCATCAATTTACCGGTGGTTTTTAGTTGATTAACCCAATACCTATATTCTCATGATAACTGAAAATAGTAACACCGAAGAAATATCAACAATATATCGATTTTGATTCGCCTTTGATATATTTTTAGATTTCCCCACCCCCCACTGGGCTGTAGAATGGACAAGGATATTATAATTTATCCATGGGCCATAAGATTAATTATTGGGCGAGGATCAGATCTAAAACTCATACCAAAATCTTTAAGCTTATGTTTATACAGATGTAATTGTACCCTCAAAACCAAAACTTCAACAACCCGGTATTCTAGATAGCTCAGAAAGACTGTCTGAGCAATTAAGTGCACTTTTATCTATTTAGAGTAGGCTACAAAAGTTTTTGGTTTTCTTTGTTTGTTTTAACAGATGAGGTTTAAGTTTTTAGTTTTGCATGACGTAAGTTAGCCAATTACGCAGCGAATAATTAATTTCTACAGGAATAACGCAGACTTATCGTAAACTAATTTTTATTTTTACTCCTTTCCCGATAACGAATAACGATAACAAACCTTGATACTTTGACACTGTTCAGTACACATTAGTCCGGATTCGCAGGGCTCTACTGTAATCTTAAGCTTTCATGTTTGTTGCAGTTTGACTTAAACTTATTTAAGGACATTTTGTAGTCCGGGTTTGCTGGACTCATTTGTATCCTTGAGGTTAGAGTAAAACTAAAAATGTAGTCTAGCTGATGGTACAATTTTTTATCTGCCTCAGATTAGTAAGCTGAGCTTAGAGATAACAAGTAGGCCCTATAAACTGTGTAAAAGGTTAATACACATTTTCTAATATTGAATGTTTCTCTCAGATAAGGTCTAAGCTATAATTTTTTTAAATTTAGTAATTTTTGCTCTAATTTGGGTTTGGGATTTAAGGATTTTTTGTTAGCTCTGGCTGAAAAACCAGAAACTGTAATAAAATGTTGTCTTGGAAGTTGGTCCTTAAGACCTGATGTATATTAAAGGATGTACGGCTTAAAAATCTTTTGAAATCAAGGTGAAATTTCAATAATACCTTATTTAAGGTTAGGTTTTGATATTTGAGTCCAGGGCTTAATTTATAAAGAAAAAAGTACCGGAGCTATGGCACACCGGGTGGCTGGGGGGGTATGGAATACCCTCCAGCAGGATGGGGGGTCCGAGGGGCCTCCCCTGGAACATTTGTATAAATTGCAATTAAAATTGGTACTTTTTTACGTTTATGACAACTGTATAATGCTTAGGCCTTGTATACTTTCGCATCTTCTGTTACGGTGCGCATAGCTATGTAAAGGAAAATAGGACTGTAAAGTTGACTTAGGTAATTCCCAAATTTGGAAAGAGTTGTACACTTTATCAAAAATCGTTTTCTGAACAGTATTAAAAGATGACGTGGCCAGAAAAGACGGTCCGGAGCCGCACCGGTGAATTATGATGTACCGAACCTGCGCTCCGGTATGCTCCGGTGAGCTCCGGCTGAAATTAACCCCTGTTCGAGTCATATTATGATAGTTAAGGTTAGGGTAAGGCCTAGCTATATATGTATTTACTGAGGCGATATCGCAGAGGTAAAGCGCTTGCCCGAAATATTGTTAAATGTCTCTGGTTCAATCCCAGTGGTGGACGACTCCCAGTCCCAGTACTAACTTACTTCCTCCATCAAGAGCGGTCAGCTCTGGCTGGCCTATGTGACTATTGCCTCTAAGGTACCTTGCAGTCATCACACAGGCTTATTGGCTTGGCAGTTAAGGTTTTCGTTTATAAAAAATAAGTTTTATAGCCTAAATATATAAAACTAAAGATAGGCATATATATAATTTATTTTAGCTTTCTTTTGAAGAGCCAAAAAAAATGGGTATGAAATCATTTTTTCAATCAGCGCAAAATTATTACTTATTTTTTTAATAATTTTTTTAAAGTTGATAACAATAACTTTTGGGAAAACATAAAATTAGCATTTAAACTAGACCTAGCCGATACCTATTTATTTCAATATAAACATAGGCCTATCCGCCTATCTCTACAATTATAGTGTGATTCTCTTTTAAGTACAAGATCTACTAAATGTCATCGGTAGCCTACTTTTCCTTGGATAATATTCATGATAATAATGTACCAGTAAATTTTTGTTGGTAGCCTATTTACATTAGTATATTGCGTTTTAGAAACTTAATGTCATTTATTATGATTGGTTTAGGAAGAATAAGTGTAATAATGGTAAACAGTTTTTTTTTAAGAATAACCTAGCTATAAATAGACTTCTTAACTTTGGAAATTTATGAATCACAACTGTACTCTGTTTACATTGTGTCTGCATTTCCAACAACAGCAATCGATTAATTGACAGCATTCTACGAGATCATCGATTAGCCTTGTTGTTTGACTAAAATTATTTGACACAATAAAATGAAGGATTGAATAGTTTTGGGCACTGCTACATTACCTCTTAGTTAGGCCTGCAATATTTTCAAGCGGTCAATCCGGGACAACTAACCAAGGATGCTCCAGTGTGTGACATACCGGGGGGTTTGGGGGGCATGGAAGGTGAGCCTCCCCCGGAAATTTTTGGAAATTTTAGAGGAAAAGGGTTAGTTATAGTTAATTTTTGCAGCAAAAATTAACTTCAAGCAGGCCTATTTTGTGTCCAGATTATTGAGTCAAACTAATAAGTTTTTATGTAGGCCTAAATATAGGTAGGCTACTGAGGTAAAATTTACTTTTGAAAAACTTATAATCTGGCAAAAATGTATAAAAGTTTTAGGGTAAAATTGTGAATTTTAATGATTTGAAAAAAATTATTGTTATTTTTTGTTTTGTGACAAATCAATTTTTACGATGGTAAAGTGTAATAATAATTCATTACATGAAACAAAACTTACAATTAATTTATTTTACTTCAATGAGAAATACCAATGTTTTTTATGCGAATGAAATACAACTTAAAAACAAAAGTACATATATTATATAAGAATTTTTTCTTCTTTCTTCGTTTGCCGCAGCAAACTTGTTAAATTACAGGTTTAGTTCATTATTTAATAACATATTACGCAATTTAAAAACTGACCGGGACATCAGGAAAAGTGGCTGGGACACCGGGACAAGAGCAAAATACCGGGACTGTCCCGGTCAAACCGGGACGTATGACAGTCCTACTCTTAGTTTAATAAGATAGGAGATATATCAGCCTTATCAAATCTTACTCCATTTAATAGGCTATGAAACTATCCCCAATAGTGCATTTTAACCCAGATATTAAGCAATAAAATTAAGCAAAGTGTATCATATTAAACCTTTGACATAATATTGAAAAAGGGTGTTTTGTAAGTTCAGGCCGTACATGAATAAAGTATTCGATGTTGATTCCCTGTTATAACATAAATTGATGTTGTTTTGTTTTAGGAACATACCTTACTTAAACTTAGTAAATTCCGAATAACGACATGTTTTTATGGCCACCTTCTGCAAGTAAATGGAAGCACCAGATTCAACGTCAATTCATTTAATTTCATTGGTACCAGCACTCACCTCAACATACTATTACGGTAGGTCCATTGATCAATTGCTACTAATTTAGTTCTCTTATTAATTTAAACTTTGCTCCTACACAGTGGAAGAAGGTGCAAGGTTTCATTTTTCTCATTAGACATGTTTAGCCTGACTTATTTCATCGTAGGGAAACAATGCAATTTTTTGAAATCATCAAAAGTACAACAGAGAAAACACATATCTAAGGGAAAAAATAAAACTGTTTTAACTGGTTATTTTAAAGAAAAACATGACTCAGACAAAATATTTGTGCACCACTGGTGGCCACGGTGTGTCTTAATTAACTTCAACTACAAACATTTAGTGAAGATAACAACTCAGCAAAACTCCGAATGAACTTTAGAAAGGCATAAAATAAAGTAGAGACACCTCATGTTGTTACATATCGGTGTTGATTCAAAGTGCATGGTTGTATAATATGATCCCATTCGCTCCTTGGTTCTGTGAAAAGTACAACAGTGGCAGTTGCCGCGCAACCATGACAGCTACTGACCTCATGTGTAAAGGCCCTAAATTGTAGATTGGGTTTTTGCTAAATGTTGCTGTTATGTATTTTTAATTATTTTTATTCTTGTTTTTTGCTATTATTTTTTCCCAGGGTCCAAACCCTGAGAAATTTTCAAAGACACTGCCGAGAACTCATAAGTTTAGGCAATTTATAGTCATAACTACATACTGTTGGACCCCAGATATCTGATCTGATTTAAACTTATCCATAGGCATGCGCAGACCTCCAACCTTCGGAGTGCCAGCAGGTTGGATTTGACAAAATACCTTAACTAACACAATGAAGCATTCTTGGAAAATTTGACCTATAAAATGTAAGTATATATTTCATATTTATGACTTTAAAACTAAATAATATTATTTGTAAATAGATTTATATGAGCCGATGCTTTAAAGCGGCGTTTTTGTAACCAGTACCTAAAAATAATGGGTTGTTACTGACCGAAATACAATACAGGCCTACATAGCCTATATTTAAATTTGCAAAATAATAGATTCTCAAAGGTCCGTAATGTAATGCTAAGTAACAGAAATTAAAATCAATCAGTAAAAATTCATTGTTTTGTTTCCTAATCTGAAAATACAACGTTTTAAATATATAAAATTTGGAAAAGCGATTAAGGGTAGCAAGAACTCACTGGGTAGCTATGACCTGTTCTTCTGTCTACTCTTCTTGCTTGTAGAAGTACAAGGAGCACCCAACCATTCATCCGATTTTAACCTTCCGTGTTAGAATATGACAGTGGTTTGTATATAGGATTATTTTTGAGATGGGTCCATCTCAAAAATAGGATCCGAGTAAACCGAATCGGGGTTTAGGAGGGTATATCAAACCTCGGAGGGTATATCTGGGTATCCCAGAAAATTTGGATATTTTGAAGCGAAACGGGTCGTTTTAGACAATCTTAGTAGTTTAATTTTAACTTCAAGCAGATGTTCAATGCGCCGAGAATGTTGGGTCAAACTAAAGTGTTTGAATATTTGTAATAAAATTATAAATTTTCAAACGGACCTATTATTTGGCGGGGCAAATAATAAAAGTTTGATGCAAAATGCATCCATTTTTGTTTAAGTTTACTTATTCGAACTACTAATGTAATTACTGTTGATCAACTGTTCTTTATTTCAGCCAGTGTTTAACATCTTGTCGTAAGTTTATAGATTACATGTATAGTTAGCCTTTGAATGTGTGTTTAAGGAGGATATTTTATTTTAATATGGCTAAAGGCTAGCAGGGTGACTGAAAACAAAATAACTTGCCTCATTTTGTTTAAAATGACCTTGTGGTCATGGTATACAATCAGGTGCGGTGAGTTTTTTAAAAGTTGTAATGTTGCAAGGAAGTACAGATTCAACAACTGTTTGTGATCTGCTATAAGCCAAAGCCGATGCCCAATGCCTATACTGGCCGCACTACTATATTGGTGATGATAACTTAACTTGGCATATCGGCTACATCGGTCACTGTGTATGCACATATCGACTTGAAATCAAGATCCCTCATGTAGGGAGATCAGGTGAAATTTATTAAGTAACTTATAAGATTTTATAACAAAATGTTGATATGCGGGAGGATAGATGTCCGGTATTCTGCCTGCCACAGAGATGACCTTAGGCATGAGTTATTAAAATAATTCTCACCATATAAAACTGGCGTAAGGCTACGGTACTTGACGATTACACCGAACAGAAAGTGAAGTTAAATGTGTACTATGTCAATAGAAGGCTTAAGGTTAGGCATGCCATGGCACTGATGGCCTGCTGCGCACGCCTATAGGCTGATCCCTGTCAGGATTTTTTTTTTAATATGAATTACAGTAGAGTCCCACAAACCCGGACTAATGTGGACCGAACGGTGTCCGGGTTTGTGAAATTTCCGAGTTATCGAAAAATGAATAAAAATAAGAAAAAATAAGAATAGTTTCTGTTATTTCTATAAGAAATCATTTATTTATTGCATAGTAAAAAATACAAAAACTACATTAAAAGCTACAAAAAAATGAAAGAAAAACCAAAACTGTTTTATATGTGTCACACCATGCTCTGGCCTTTAATCTCAGTGCACTTTATTGCTCTGGTAGGCTTGCCGAGTTATCCAGAATTCCGGGTTTGTGGGACTCTACTGTATCTGCAAATTTTAGAAGGCCTAAAACGCTCTTTCAAAATTTGATTTGAAATAAACTTTGATTTCCTCATTACTCTAGGTATACCGAGTTTTGCTCTAGGATAAAATATAGACAACCTAAATATATCAATCAGTTGTTTTGGTTAAAAATGGCCATAACGATAACATGGGTACTTTGACGGGCTGTAGAATGGAAACCGGATTTCCCCCCATCTTGTGGCCAGCTTCAATCGATTTCTCATGGCCGCAAAATCTATATAAAATTAAAAAAGTATTTTGCCCTTGGATGAAAAAAGTATTTTGCCCGTACTAACAGAGCATAGTAATAATTTTTTTCAATAGTATATTTTGCAACAAGGGCATAAACTGAGGTTTTGCAGGCTCGAGATTGTATTTCAAATTTAAGATGAAGTCGAGAATTTGAAACAATCAAGAGCTGCAAAACACTTTTGGCCGAGGTGCGAACCGCATTTTTCACCACACTACACAATGAAATATATATACCCTATACAACATTAAAAATCTGATTTTTATTTGGCATACTTGACAATGGAGTCATACTTTTGTTTTTGAGTTTATTAGCAATGGACTTCTTTGGCATGGTTTAAACAAACACAGCTACGAAAATCATATGATCACAACTACTCTGTCTTTGTAACCTATTGAATGCTGTATGACAGCACAAGATGTCATATCTGTGTGTGTGCTGTGTCTTGTATGCGCGAGATGTGATGTCCTCGCGTTCTTTGAAGCAAATATACGATCAGCTGACTTTCGGCCCTAGGGACGAAAGTTTTCGATCCTCTGGCGGAAAAGAGTTAGTTTCAGCCACCAAAAGATGTTTGTAAAACCAGTGATTACATAGTAGTGTGTTGGAAATTTTTTTATTATTGGAAAATTCTTTGCTTGTAGTTATTATTTTTTATTTCTTTGTACCTGTATGTGAGATTATATTTGGAGCCAAATAATAAACTGGATATAGAAAAAAGAGCTATTTACAATTTTAATTTAAACCATATAGATAGGCTAATATATTTTATCGTAAAAATATTGAAGTTGTTAGTTGTTATGAATTAAACTAAAATAATGAAGGTGTATATGAACTAACCACAAACTAAGTTCGTACTTCCCGATAGGTGAGTTTCATTTATCCCCCACCGTTTGTTGTTTACCGCTCCAAGGTTGGTTATGCCCTCTTTGATTCAGATCACAATATAGTTCACCAAGCTGATGGCATGTCAAGTTCTCCAAATTACTTAGGTAGGACACATCATATTTTACATAGTTTGTTTTTGAGCTTGAAGAGAAAATCCTATATGATGCCTAAATTCAATCTCCTTTTTTAATTTCTTTATTAATGATATGAGGAGCCAAGTCCCAAACAATTTTGTATGTATAAAATTACACAATTATAATATTTTTAATTTTTTATTTTTATATTTTTATAATCTACTATATATTTGTCAAATACCAGTGACCTATCATCGCACAGCCCAAACTATACGACCTAGGACCTTGAAATTTTGCGTGGACGTTCCTTTCAGGGCGTAGGCATCCGCTAAGAACAGATTTTTCTAAATTCAAAGTTTTAAGGGGTTTTCAGCGAGGTCAAAGTTTTGAATTTTTTCAATATAAAAGTATGTTGGGCCATTTTTGTTTACATTTTCAATGTTCATTCAATCAGTCAGCTGGTAGTTAGCTTTACAAATGTAGGTATGACGATATTACAGCTGCTAACAATTTAATTTCTTTCATAATGGTTTTGGTTTTTATAGTTTTTTGTTGATTTATTTTAAGTATATAATTATGTGCTATATAAAAGTTACATTTCGTTTAGTTTAAGTATCTCATCTGTTTAAGAAAAAAATCTGTATATGAGACACCCAGCGACCGAATAATAATATTAATAATATTCTTTCGTCGCTGATGGCACCATCTTTATCTCGGCAGCTGGAGTTATCGTTTTTCTTTCCTATACCGTACATTTGTCAAATACAACTGACCTATCATCGTACAGCGTGAACTATTGGACTTCGAACCTTAAAAATTTGCACGGACGTTCCTTTTATGGTGAAGGTATCCGCTAAGTAAGTTATATATTTCCAAAATTCAAAGTTGTAAGTTGGTGGAGAAGAGGCTTTAAAAAATTCCAATATAAATGTGATTGTCGATCTTTTGTTGACATTTCCAATTTCATTCAAGAAGGCAGAGGGTAATTAGCTTGACAAACGGATACATTGTTACGAATTCATTCATCATGGCTGTTTGGTTGATTTTTTTAGGTTATACGTAGTGTATAAAGGTTACCTTTTTTTAGTTTATATTTAATCCATAAATTAGTTTTTCTACCTTATCTATTTAATCATGAACAAACTATGAGGCGCCATCTTCGTTTAGGCAGCGGGAGTTATAGTTTTTTCTCTCATGGCGTCCTCAATGTATTACAATCATGCCCTAAAACAATTTGGCGAATTCCTTTTTCATCTATCGATGTATAAACATCGATTCGATGGTGTGTCCCGTCTTTGCACGGAAAATTTAAGTGCTGCAATCTGTGGTTAACCTTTAAAATTATTAATAACCGCCCATATATTACGTTGTAAACTAAGTGAAGCAAGTTTGAAACACTGCCAACTGATAGTGCTACTGTTTCGAACTTTCATCGCTTTATCGTACTTAATTGATACTCTATTTGATAATTCTGAGACGTATTGGCAAATTTTCGACCAATTACCGTAAAATTGACACTTTTAACGTTAAAATCGGTCCAGCCGTTCTCGAGTTATGATTTTGAAAAGAAACCCGACATTATACACTGTGACTGTCCACAGTGTGACATAAATGTTTTTAAGACCTACTCAATGCCATAACATCGTTATATTTATATAAACAGACCTATTTATTTAAACAGCTATTCATATAAACACATTTCATATTCTTTGATAAAACTCTTTTTTAATTCAGACCCTTCAGATTCGAGCTATCAAGGTTGAACTATAATTTTTATCGTGAGCAAAGCCACGGGAACTGTTAGTATAATAATATTTTGAAAATTGTAATTCTTTTTACATTTCTCCAGAAACATTTTTTCATAGGAATTGTTTCATCCTTTCATTTGTGTATAATGTGTTGTAAATATTTTAATGTTTTTCACTAATTTCATAAGGTCTATTTTCAATTTACATTATTTTATTTATATTAATACACTTTTGTTCTTTCAGAAAGATATTCTCTTCAATTGCCAATGTGCATTGAACTTCAACCATTGGGTTATGGTCGTGGGTGTCTCTCTGGTCTGTGCTGCAATTATGTTCAAATTGTCATCACACATGCTGTATTCGTTGAGGATCAAATATTTTTTATCATTTATGTTTTTGATATTGTTGTATGTTGATGTTTTACATTATATATTAAAATATAAAATTGCATTATTTTACTCATTTTTACTCCACCAAATTTGTTATATATTTCTTAACAAGATTAAAAAGAGGGATTTGCATATTTGAGACCTTTGGTTTGGTATAAAGTGCAAGATGTATTGAACACTTCATATGGTCGAGCATATGCCAACCAATTTCATTAAAAAAGTATTGAACGAGGCTTTTCTCTTTATTATGTTGAAATCAGCTGTACCTATAATTTACTTTATATATAAAATAAAACTAAAAAAGGATTTATAGCAAATATTATTTTTCTGAAATAAACAATGGTTATTAAAGAACGGTTTTGCAGGTGACAAACACATAACAAAAACAGATGATTTTTTTGTAGAGTAATGAAAATAATTTTTGTTTTATATCTGAGGCCCTTTTCTCATTACGCGATTTTTCACTTCCAGTTGAATCGGGTTTTTTTTTTTAAACAGCCTACACTAAGTCGAAGAGTGTGAAATTGCCCATTTGATCATGTATGTTCCACTACTAAAATGAATCTACAAGGTTTCAATCCGGTATCAGACAAACCAATGGTATTATCAGACTGCTGCTGGTTGTCGCATCAACAGTCATTTTCATATAATATGAAAGGCTTAATATATTTCTTGGCTTCACTGAAACTTATTTTCTGTGAGGACAAAATAAATTGCATTTTGTGAAAACCATTTTGTTTCTTTACACTTCTTCCATTTCACTTTAAATACATCTTAAATATTTTACCATAACCTATGTTAAGAACCATTCTTAACATTTGAGGTCAGATCTACAACTATCCTTCAAGTAGCTTTTGTTATACGGTAAAACATTTGAACACTCTTAAATTCAAAATTATTTTTTATTTGTAACTGTATGAATGTTGTTTTGTTTCCTTTGAGTCTTAAAAATGATAGGTTTAATGTCACCACCATGGTACATTGCGAATACGTTCGTCCTCATACGCGACATCGGAGCGTACTCCTAGTATAACTTCAATATTAAGGAATATACAGAATTGTAAGTAGTTGGATTTGGAATTCATAAGTATAAAAATTTTTGTGCTCAAAATTATAAACTTGTTGCATAAACAACCATTTAAATATTCAAACGGTTACTTTGAGTTGTAATGTAGTGCAACCACCAGCGAAACGACGGGCGCTCGAGTTTGAACTTCACCGCTGTTCAACCTAATTTTATGAGGAAACTATACCAGCTAGGAAAAAATGTTAAATGCAAAGTGCATAGCTCATTTCAATAGCTACAACTTTCTCACAGACGAAACAAACCTGACCAAAAAACAAAAAAAGTAGTAGCCGACTAACTTTTTCATTACAAAAAAATTATAATCCTTTTAAATTGTTGTTATTAAAATTTATTCATATAATTGTAATAAACGATATTTACATAGTTATGTTCGCCAATTAATGCAGATTAATAATATATTAGGTTTGACCAAGTTATATTTTTTAATTAAACTTCAGGACGGTGTAAACAAAGAAGATATCAGCGCGCGGCGCGGCGCGGCCGCCACAGCCAGAGTCACTAGACGCTGCTTGTGCGGACTGTACAAGCGTTCGCGGCGCTGCGCAGACTTTTGGCGCCGTTGATACCTGGGACATTTGACACCTGGGACATTTGACGCGATGCGTTTTTATTAAAAATAATACACCTGGGACATTTGAAACCTGGGACAAATGATGTAACTTATATTTATTATTTAATTTAACAAACCTGGGACATTTGACACCTGGGACATTTGATTTTATATTAATTTGTGTAATATTTTAAAGACCTGGGACATTTGAAACCTGGGACAAATGATTTGACAAACTTTTAATAATTATTTAAACCAACCTGGGACATTTGACACCTGGGACATTTGATTTACTTAATATTTTTAATTTTTTAACAGCCTGGGACATTTGAAACCTGGGACAAATGATGTGCTCCCGAATAGGGGACTGTACGAGGCTCGTACGTATGTCGTCAAATGCGGCTTGAGCGGCTTCGGTCCACTTGAACGGTTGATTTTTCTTGAGCAATGAAGTCAAAGGATACAGACGAGAGGCGAAATTCGGTATAAATCTCCTGTACCAACTAGCGGTACCGCAAAACTGTCTGACTTCCTTGGCAGTACGAGGGACTGGAATTTGAAGAATGGCATTGACCTTGTCAGGGTCCACTCGTAATCCTTGTCTGTCAACAACGTATCCAAGATAACGTAATTCCGTTTTACAGAAGTGACACTTGTCTCTGTTAAGGGTAAGATTGGCAGCAGATAAGCGTTTGAAAATTTCTTCTAATATTTCAACATGTTTCTCAAAGGTCTGAGTCACAACAACAACATCGTCTAAATAGACAAAAACGTATGGTTCAAGGTCCATACCCAACACTGTATCCACTAGACGTTGCCAAGTGGCAGGGGCATTATGTAAGCCAAAAGGTAAAACGTTGAAGTGAAATAATCCTCGGCCTTGTATTGTGAAGGCGGTCTTCTCCTTACTAGATTCTTCCAAAGCTATCTGCCAATACGCACTTTTTATATCTAATGCTGAAAGAAATCGGGCATCTCTCAAACGATCAAGAATTGAAGTGACGTGAGGAAGTGGATAAGCATCCCTTCGAGTTACTGCGTTGACCTTGCGAAAGTCGACACAAAAGCGTTGACCTCCATCCGGCTTGTCGACCAAAATGATTGGAGATGACCAGGCGCTCTTTGACGGCGACACTATTCCTTGCTCCAACATCTTATCAAGTTCATCATAAACTTGCTTCAGTCTGGTCGGGGACATGGGGTAGTAACGTTGCTTGATCGGTAGAGTATCTCCAGTATCGATCTTATGTTCCACCAGGTGTGTTCTGCCGAGGACAGCATTTTGGTTATCGCCCAGATATTTATTCAAAAGATTTTGCAGTATTTCCTTTTGGGATTCTGACAAATTGGTCTCATCCAGAAGTCCAACAGAGCAGACTTGTCCACTCGACTCGAGTACATCCGAAAATTCCCAACTATTGTTGTAGGCATCCATGACTATATGCATTTGGTTCCAGAAATCGATACCCAAAATGATTCCTTGGGCCAATGAGGGAACCACTAAAATAGTGAGACTCTTAGTTTTGTAAGCAAGGGTCAACGGCAGTGTGACTTTACCAACAACAGGATGTTTCTTTTGATCAGCCGTCAAGATATACTGGTCTGAAAGGGGTTGTAGCCTTGCTGGAAATTTATCAAAAATCCACATGAGTTCTCCGCCCATAACAGTATGAGAAGCTCCTGAGTCAAGCAATGCTCTGCAGGAAGCTCCAAAAATCCGAACTGTAAGATAGGGTCTAGGATCATTGCCTTGAGATTCCAGAAGAAAATTCAATTCTATCGGTTGAACAGCCATTAGATCAGTAGGGTTTCGATTTTCCGGTTCAATTTCATAATTTCCACGGAGCGATCCACAATTAGTTGTAGATAGCTCCTCGCCTACGCGTTTTTTGATTTGCATTTTGAACAGTCTGTCTTCTTAATTCCAGCTACACCACACCCGAAGCAAAATATCTTCAAGTCTTCATTGCAGTCTCTGTAGCTATGATTTTCTTTTCCACAATTCCAACACTTAAGTTTCCGAGGAGTCCGTGGATAAGGTGAGGATGAATCTCGACTGTTATTTAAGTAGGCTACTTTCCCATGAATTGGCTTCCTACGATTTGAATTCCAGGCCAGATCGGGTTCTAAAACACCAGTGGGTCGAGGGGGTGGTTGAAGGGTCGATGAGCGCAGTCTTCCAACTTCCGCCCTTCTTCCGAGACGCCGAAGATCTTCAAGTGTCGTGATGTTAAACATACAGAGTTTCTCTTGCAAAAAGGTGTTAACATTCCTCAAAATTCGATATAATTTTATTTCTTCCGACACAGGTGTCGACAATCGTCCAAACAATCCATCCATTGCAGCAAGAAAGAGATCCAGGCTCTCCGTTTCACCTTGAGTACGACTTAAAATCTCCAATTGCAGTCGATCATCGTAATCCGCACTCTGGAAAACTATTTTCAACTCTTCCTTAAGTTGGTCCCAGGATGAAATCCTTTGGCATGCTGAGCGATACCATATAAGCGCAGTACCACCAAAAAGATCCACCGCACTATCATGAAGTTCCTGCATTGAGACACCTCTAGCCTTACTAAGTTCTTCGGCCCGTTGAATGAAAGAAGCAACACTTTGGCTCCCATCGCCATCAAATTTTAAGTTCCACTTGTACACCGGAACCATCTTTGAAGAAGGTCGATCCTCAAATCTACGATGTTCAATAGACTGTTTATTCTCAGATGAATACTGAGCATTAGCTGTTGGAAAGATTCTTGGTTTCATCAAAGGTTTCTGAGTAGTAGGCCTAAGATCATCGTGCCCATTATCTGACAATTTCTCCATTTCATCTGGCGAGTTGACAATTTTGTCCGGCATATTTTCAGCTTCAGACGTTTCTTCTTCAGATTTCTTTAAGCCACCTTTTAATTCCGAAAAAGAATTAATGAGATCTTTCAATTCCGTCAGTACTTTTTCTTGCCTCTCTTGAAGGTCATTCGCCTCAGATGCTGCTGGTAAAGGAATTCTCTCCACCCGCCAGTAGCAGTGCCATAACCTGGCTTTAAGTCGCTTTGATTCGTTGTCTCCTATGTTTCCTTCATAACTATCAACAAGTTTCTTGAGATCGATACATTTTTCCTCACACGAGTCAATTTCCTGGAAGGGATCCAACTTCGCCACAATCTTGTCATCTGGTGTTACATTATTTGAAAAACAATTTGATAATAATTTTCTTAAATTGTCTGCATTTCCTTCAATCGGTACACCACGAATCTTCAATTCATATTCTATTTCTTCTCTACGCAGGTGGTGAGAGTTCATCATTTGAGTCATCGCTTTAAATCAAAAATTTCATAAAGTCACAGGCCCCACGTTGCGAGCGCCAAATTGTAGCGGTCCCAGTGGCTCAGCCGAGTAGGGGTGGGACGGTGCACAAAAATTTCTTCCGAGGTATATATTTTCCAAATGTAAAGAGGGCGCCACCTTGTTGATGTAGTCGAGATGAGGTTGGGTAAACAAGGAAAACCCAACGACGACCAAAGTTGAGGTGAGATATTTACTATTAAAGTTTTAAACGACCAACCAGAATGAAATAACAAATTACCCAAAACACCAATACACAATAATACCGCAATAATAAATAACAATTATAACACTAATATTCACACTGAATAATCTTGAATAACCTTTTGTTGTTTACCAGTGTGGCTGGTGAATATGAAACATGGTATACTTGACTATTTAAATAGTTAAGTTCAGTTAGTTTATCTTGAAATCAATTCTTTGACTGTGGTTTCATTATTCCACACTGTACACTGAATAGTCTATAACTTTATATCAAAATGAGCAAAAAAATGTTAATTAAGGTAAATATTAAATATTAAATATTTTAATTTTAAGTAAAATTCATTTAAAAAAACTTCTAAATATAACAAGATAACACAGGCGAAAATAAAACAATTAAATTCAGAGCCTGCTTTTATTCATGTATATTAACTTCAAAGCTCTATAAAGACAATAAATTCCCCATAAGATAAGAACAGTTAAGAGAGATTTACATAAATAACGTGAACTTCTAAATATAAATTGAGCAATGAATTTTTATCCAATAATATCTGAGCTCAATAAAAATTTCGTAATATTTCAACAATTGCAACAATTCAACAACAAAATAATACTACGCAAGCGCTTATGTCTATCACTTATCGGTCACAGTCGACTGGGCCCAGTATTTGCCGTCGAACTCCAGGTCGATGTATCTAGGCGCAGCGAAAGGTAGGTAGGTCCATCCAGGTAGGTCCATCCAGGTAGGTCCAGCGCGTAGGCGACAGGTAGCCAGGTAAGCCACAGCATAGACAGGTCAGTTGTAGGTAGCCTCAGCGAAGACAGGTAAGTAGGCAGCCTCAGCGTAGACAGGTAAGTTGTAGGTACCCTGCCGCACGCAGTCTGCTCCCGGGGTGATCCCTGTATATACACTTAGGCACTAGAATCTAGGTAGGTACTGGTTTAACTAGAATAACACTTGAAATATTTCAAGATTATTTTTAAAATTCGATAAATTACTTGATTAATATGAGTTTTCAAGAATTTTCAATTATTATCATAATTACTGATAAAATGAACAAACATTTAACATGTCATTTTAATTTAGCATTTTACTTATTAACTTCCATAAAGACAAATTAAATTACAAGAGCATAAAAATTGTCAGTAAAATATTTAGTAACTTTCAGTAAGAATTTACTGCTTGACAAAATAAATATTAACTATTAAATCTCATAAAAACAATATACAAATATAATAGAAAGTTATTCTTAAGAAACAATCAGTAGACATTTACATATAACGTTAAACATTTCAGCAACTACCCGAACAATACAGGTCACATTTGAATATTCGCCTAAAATAAATAAATCATGATAGCTGTTTAATACTTTCACTGAGAAATATTGAATTTAATCTTTTATACTTACTACTTATTTAAACAGTAAAAGTAAAATTTATTTCTTGAACATGGAACAATTAAATAATTAAGTCACAAAAATCACAAATCTGACAATTATCAACAGGAAATCACTATTACAAGTTTCCTCAGGAATAATTAGCACATGGTGAAATTATTTATTAAACTTGCTTCAATAGATCTATATGCTTTCATAAACATTAAACATTTTGACAAAATTAACTTCCAGAAAATTCAAATCATTTGTAATTATTGGTAAAATGTTCTACTTAAAAAATCATATTACATTTGCCATGACTTATTTTGTCACTATTCATGTTCCATTTCGGTTGGTTATCATATTTGTTGATTTTGCTCAAACCATTTAAATTTTACAGAATCTAAATAACTACAAACACATTTAAAAAATTCAAATAAACAGTTGAAACCTATGAACAATATTTATATCAAAATATCTCACCTTTGCCAAAAATCCTCGTTGGGCATAAAAGGAGGGAGCAAGTAGACTAGACAGGAACCCAGTGATGTCTTGTGCACGGCTTGGTTGCTGGAGTTCTGATATTTTAACTCAAGAAACAGTTGAGGGGAGAAGAGAGAGTGAGAGAGAGAAACATCCTGTCTGGTTTGGAATGTCTGAACTATGTTGGGCCAGCTGTAGCTGCAGCTATTATTTGACTCACCAGCTGATAAGGAAACAATGCAGGTTGATCAGGCCTGTTTGCCCAAAGTGAAATCCATAATTCCAGTTCTGAATTGAAAATCATTATTAATATTCTGGCTTGAAAATATTTTATTGCTGCATGAAATTATGGTTCCATTGAAATTATTTGTTGCAAAAAAAATAAAACCGTTATAAAGCGTCGTCAGCGGGTCGTCATCGGCAGACATTTGGATTTATTTTTCTGCTGCTAAATAGATGGCTTTTTCGAGACTTTTGGATACTATAATCAATGCCAGATGATCAAGGAAGAGTTCCCTAGCAACGATTAGCAAATATACATCAAATATACGTTGCTATGGAATTTAAGTTCGCGGCCCGACCTATACTCGGGCTTCGTACACGGCGACATACGCCATGCCCCGAGCTATACTCGGGCTTAGGGTTCAAGTGTTAACATATTTTTTTGAAAATCCTTACTACGTTCTTGTTTTGTGGTCACTAATAATTTAATATGTCTTTACCATTATTGATATTATTTTTATTGTTACATATTGATTTAAATCAGTAATCAAGTAATTAAAAAAATCAATTCTTTTAGTTCTAGAGAAAAGGTCATTTTAGTCTATTATAGTCTTTTGATATGGTGAATGCAGTTTTAAAGCTTTTGCAATCTGAAGAGTAAAAAGAATCAGAAACACATTCTTTTCATTTTACTAAGAAATGGGTCATATATTAAAAAGTTTTTGAGCTTATACGAGATGTCAACACGAACAGTGTGAAATACTGTATAACATTACATTTTCTTTTCAATAAGTTGATGTCCTCTCTCTGGATCGCGCCAGTTCCAGTGGACTCTCGCTGCTTAGCAAATTTATGTTTTTTCAGAATTATGAAATAATGTTAATAATAATCAGCTGTTCATTGAATTCATATTTCCATATTAAATCTTATATACAAAACTTAAATGGCATCTAGGGCTCTTCACTTAAGAACCTTCATAATTTTTTCTGACCTTTCATCAAAACTGCATGCTTAGAGTTTCCAACAACAACTTAATTCTTAAAATTGGTCCAAAACTGTAGGATGATTTTTGTTCGCAAAAAAAGCCCCCAATGTGTATCAAAATAAGTAATGTATGGATAATGATAGTTGATGTTATGAATTGTTGTTATGTTTAGTTAATTGAAAATAATGTTAGAAATCAGGGTAGGACAGGGGAATCAGCAGGCTTACCTGGTGGTTAAAGCAGCTGAAGAGCACACAAAAAACACAAAACACATAATCAAAATGAATTTCAAAGCCACTGGCTCCTTCTTCAGATTGTAGGGAGTTCATTATTCACTAGGAAGGAAGAAGAAGAACAGTTTCCTCCTTCTAGAATCCAAAGAGCACTAAATTGTCTAAGATTGTCTATATTACACTATATTCACTATAAACATACAATCCTACAGAGCCTGCTGATAGGATGGGAGGGGAAAGTTATCTGAGGTTGAGGTGTAATTGAAAATAATGTTTATTCACAATTAAACCCCTTGAAATATAATACAGTAGACGACTTCTAGTTCGGCTTCAGTTGGATCTGCCGCCAGATTGACCCGCTGGTCCTAGGAACCCTCTTGCCCACTCATTTCCGTCATTTCGCCATGCAGCACCGCAGGGGGGATGACCTTCGACAGGATTTATCCTGAATGTTTAGTTTCCAGCTGTAAAAGTAAAATATTTATGTCAGTTTAGTTTACGGGCAAGCTTGTAATTGATGGACACTCTTGACCTGTACTTACAAACGATGTTGACAGTACAGCAAGACAGTAAGAAAGTACTGTGTGTTTTTTTTGCTGTGCGTTTTTTTTTTTTGCTATTTAGTATTAGGACTGCTTTCAAGAGTGAACGTGGCGACTAATTGTAAGTCGTACATGTACGAAATTTACTCTGAGAAAAATGTTTTCTAAAATGGGTGAAAAACGTAAACAAACGTTTGTGATAATGGAACAAAAACTTAGTAGAAAAGTTTTAATAAAAAACACTGTAAACATGTTTAAATAACGTGTTTTGTTGATTTTAAGCATAGGTAATGAATATAATAGGGTTATTTTACATTTTGATAGTACATCGATCCGGATAGTTTGGCTATTTTGTAGTACGACCTGTGGTCCGGTCCTGAGGTGGCCGAACTAGAGGGCGTCTACTGTATAACTCATTGTTTATTTATTTGTAAGACTGAGTCGGAACAACTTTGTGTCCTGGGGTCCCCAGGTACCAGGACACGTCGAACGTGACGCCGCTGGTGTTTGTGCTGTCCACGGGGTCGGACCCGGTCGCGGCCTTCCTCAGGTTCGCCGCGGAGACGGGCAACCGGGACCGGGTCCAGAGCATCTCCCTGGGGCAGGGCCAGGGTCCCATCGCCGAGAAGATGATCGACGCGGGCAAGAAACGTGGCGACTGGGTCTTCCTGCAGGTGATACTTCCACTTTCTTATTTCTGAATGACCTGATTTTTCTGTGGGGTTTAGTTAATACTCACTCTATTTTAATAATTTGGCTTCTCCCACCAGTTGATCGATTGCTGAGCGCAGGCTCCAAAGTCCACAGATGACATAAACACAATTACAGTCACAAACGACACAAACAACACGTACATTAAAATTGATCGGGCCCTCGCACAGTTCTTAAGATCTATGTTTCACGGATTTAATAAAGACATTGCTGATAACAACGATGACGCACCTGACCGGTCAGTCGCGGTGCGTCGTTCCGAGCGGCTACACTGTCGAACACCTGTGCTGCCAAAATCCTTTGGAAGCGGATTATTTTTATGAAATCCGTGAAACGTAAATCTTAGGGTTTGTGTGAGGGCCCGATCGATTTTAATATTCGTGTCTTTTCTGACTATAATTTTCTTTGTGTCATCTGTGGACTTCGGAGCCTGCGCACAGCAATCGATCAACTGCTGGGAGAAGCCAAATTATTAAAAAATAGTGAGTATACTTCCACTTTCCTTTCTTCCACTTTTGATTGAATATTAACTCCCAGTTCCACTCTCCACATGCCCAGTGTCCAGGTTCTTTTTTTAAAATTTTAAATAAGAACATATGAGAAAGATTTTAAAAATTAACATTGAAAACTATATTACGTAATTTAAAATTATCTGAGAATCACAACCACTGATAAGATCAAGGGAAAGTAAAACCTTTGCACAGTCAATGGTAAATCGTACAGCTAACAGAAAAATAATCAATTGCTTAGAAATTACACAGACATACAAATCAGGCTCATATCAAGGAAAAATAGTGAATAGCCTTGTAATTCTGTCAACATGGAACATGGTTCTGTATAAATAATTAATGAAAAATTACTTTGGCTTACTTAAAGGAAAATTTGTGATGTTTAAGTTAACTATTGTTTAGATACAGGCAACAGCTAGCTTAACCATCACATAATTTGTACCACCGCTACAATAGAATTAATTAAATTCTGAGAGTGTCCGTCAGAAATTTACAGTTCAATAAATATTTTGGCAAACACGCTTCATTAATTCTATTGGTCATCTAACCATCCTCCCTTTTTCAGCTTGTGGCACAGTCAATTAATCTAATTTAAGAAAATTCTTATTCCATTTCAGGAGTATGACTACAAAATCAAATTCATTAAAGACCTTAAGAACAATTTGTTTTACAACTAAAATTCAAATTTATTCATAGTGCAAATGCCTCCAGAAAACTTATATGACCTGTTTGGAACTGTCAACGGAAAGGTGTTGTAACTTAGTTTTAAAATTCAAAACCAGTAAAATATGAAAAAGCAAAATTCAAGGATAGATTCCTGGATAAAAATTAAAATTTAAGGACAGTAAGCCAAATTTAAGGACAATTTCAGGTTTTCAGGATGCTCCCCAAAATCTCAGGTCTTTCAGACATGTGGGAACCCTGTTTAGTTGGTTTGTGTATCTTTACCGACTGCGGTAAACGATGGATGTTAGATGTGAGCTACTTGACCCCAAGTGATAATCGAACATTACAAACCACTCGCTTGACTGTAGAGTAATAGAAAATACTCGGCATATTCTCGGAAAATCGAGTACTCATCCACCACTTTAAATACATTTCTCATTTCGTTTCAATCTTGCGCTGTGAGGACAAGGATTCTGGACAAGGTGCTTGTTATGATGTCGCCAAAATTAGCAGTGTCCCTTCTACCAATTGTGGCAGATGGGGAAATCCTTTGCTTTGTGACGATTAAATCAAATTAGTATTAATTTTATTGTTTGACCGAGGAACAATGTCTTGTTGATCTTTGTTTGAGGGACTTAGTAGTACCAATAACTACTAGTACTTCTTTTATAATTTTAATGTTATACTGGTGAATAGTAATTGGTAAAAAAAAATTCCATTTATCCGTTTTCTGGCAGAAAAGTGTGTCAGTCCTTCACTCGGGTCGGACAACCCAACTACATCATGTGACTGAGTGGGAATTCGCGCCTCTCTCTCCAAAATTTGAATTATGCTAATGAATTATTCTCTTATTACCAATAATTTGAAAACATTACAAAGTATTGAACAACTGGCTTGATACAGTTAGTTTTTTTTATTAATGATTTTTGGGGAAACTGTAATTTTCAGACTTATTCAAAATAGAAGAGCTTGTAACATTTATTAAAACTTTTAAACTATGCGACCAACATTGCCAGCCTTCTAACAGCGGTTCCTTCTTTGTAAACAAGTTTTTTACCTATAAATGAATAAACATATACGATTTGTTTTCCAGAACTGCCACTTGGCGTCATCGTGGATGTTGGAGATGGAACGGATTATTCTCCGCATACAGGAGAACCCCCGGGATGTTCACATTGACTTCCGGTTGTTCCTGAGCTCCATGCCGTCCAACCGGTTCCCGGTCTCAGTGCTGCAGAACTCAGTCAAAGTGACCAACGAGCCGCCCAAAGGCATCCGGGCCAACCTCAAGCGAGCCTTCAACGAGATCACCGAGGAGTTCTTTGAGGATCATGGTCAGTAGAGGCGAAGATTATTTGATTTATGGTTTGTACTCAACATTTATTATTTTAAGGTTATTAATGATTCAGATTTACGGGTGATTTTCAATACATCCAAGCCCAATTTTATCTGAAAAGGATGAGTTGGTTTTCATTGTGGTTTGTTAGAGCTGAATTTATCAAAAGCGAGAAGTTTATGATATTGCTTGGAAAGACAAAAGTTGTATAATTTGTTTGTATTGATATATTTTAAATGATTCAAGTTGAAAGGTACAAACTGCATTCAGTTGGCAACTGCAATCCTCCGAAATTAGTTTTTTTTTATTCTTAGATTCCTTTTTTTTATGGGAGGTCCTAAATTTAAAGGTATATCAACAGTCGTAAAAAATTGGACCATCAAAGGGGATATTTAACTCCAGTTTCTAATTTGAAGTTCATTTGAGAGTTCAGAATCACACGTATGAACAGTTTTTTCTGTAACTTATTATAAGGTCTGTATTTTTATTTGTTTTGACTTATGCTTGTATTCAAGTAACACATTAGTTATAAAAATACTTATCCACACTAAGTAAGTTTATTATTATATACAACAAATTGTGTATTAAGGTATCAAGTGCTCACTAAATTGTGCTCCACTTTGAATTACAAATACATGATTCCCGATCAAAGCAATTATTTTTTCTTTTGTTGTTGAGTTTGTCTTGTTTCAGCCCTATATGGGAAATGGCGCAAGATGATATTCGGACTCTGCATGTTTCACGCTGTAATTCAAGAACGGAAGAAGTACGGCC
Organism: Flexamia atlantica; assembly: GCA_035578135.1. Taxonomy (NCBI): domain Eukaryota; kingdom Metazoa; phylum Arthropoda; class Insecta; order Hemiptera; family Cicadellidae; genus Flexamia; species Flexamia atlantica. The sequence continues at coordinate 500,666 of JAQJVK010000030.1, read as the reverse complement.
CTCTTGGCTGGAACATCATGTACGAATTCAACGACAGCGATCGTGAATGTGCCCTCCTCAACCTGCAGCTGTTCTGTTCTGATAGCCACAAGATTCCATGGGATGCTCTCGAGTACACTACAGGTGTGTAATTTGTCACTGAATTAATTGGAACCTCATAGTGGAAAAAAATGAAAACTACTTAAGAGAATTAAGCCTGGTTAATGGTTTTTCCATGTTAAATAGGTTTATTATTATTGGTTTTTAGATGTTAAGTAATGTTCTATGTTAATCTATTAACTATTGAAATGTTCTGTTTCATTAAATACTATTGAATCTAGTTTTGCTCATATGACCGAATGTTTTTTTATCATCATTATGATGATAATTTAACTTGTGCTAATAATGTACCCTTCTGGCTGGCTCATATATGAGCCACCCTGTTCACTGGGGTGATCACATTGCTACAAGAAAGTATGTGGTAATTAGAGACCAAGCACATAGTAAATGTGATAGTTTCTCCAAATACTGTTAAGAAATTAACAAGCAACTAAAATAGACTGGTTTCATGATCTACCAAACCGTTGCATTAAACAATGGCTCAAAAATGAGCCACCAGGCTTTTTTGACAGCACTGGGTGGTTCAAATCTAAATCGCCATGCTGTTTCAACATAACAGTCACTTCTTATGTGAGCTGGCTGGCCGTATTTTGGGAATACTTTATGCATAGTGGTAGCAAACAAGTTAAAGAAAGTAGAGTGTGTGGTCAATTTTTTAAGGTTATAGAGCACAGTAAAATTTCAGTAATGAAAGCACCCTTTTTCTGTCACTGTGGTGAACATCTGGCTGTGGTCTCAATGTTATTATTCCTTGTATTTCAGGTGAAGTGACGTACGGCGGCCGAGTAACTGATGAATGGGATCAGCGAACACTCAAGACTATTCTTAAGGGTTTCTTTTCGCCAAAGACGTTGGAAGAGGGTACGCCCTGTAATTTATTGAAATATAGATCTAATTTAAATTTTGTTCATAACTAATTTGGTAAGTCACATTTTGTTGAGTTGCATTTTCCCCCCAAACTAATTAACATTTAAACACACAAATGGTTACTTTTCAGTGAGTTGAAAAGAACTGATGGTCAAAATAATTTTAGGAATAGAAAGATAGCAGCTAGCTCACCTTTGAAAGTGTTCAGGCAGACCTTAGAACGAATCAAGTAAATCAAAATATTTTGTCCCCTAATGGGACAAAATATTGTTATTTATTGTGATTTACTTTCTGTGTTCTACAGCCTGCCTGAACTCTTTTAAAGGCAAGCTAGCTGCTATCCTTCTATTCCTAAAATTAAAATCCTGGCCTAGATCCTTTCTTGAAAAAATTAACCATACGGTCAAAATAAGATTGTGGTTTAAGAAATTAATATAAATTTAACAGTACTCTAATTGGTTGGAAAACATAATTTTAGTGGTGATTTATTTATTTAATCCTCATATTGTTTCAATTTATAGCTTTTTTATTTCTTCATAAGAAAAGTGACAAACAAAACATTTCATCGCTTGTGTCATTTTCTTTCTAGCTGGCTCATGCACTCAGTTATTTTACTTTAATAAAATGAATTGTGAGCAAAATAATTATTTTTAATACTAAATTAGAAAAATAAAACAACTTTAACATCAAGGTTACTAAACTTATTTCATTACATCTTATTTCTTTAAAAACAAATGATTAATTTAACTGTTCAACAGGCTACAAGTATTCAGTATCTGGCACTTACTACAGCCCCAACGTCTGCACATTAAATGAGTTTAGGGAATTCATCGAGAAACTTCCTCTTATTGAAGAGCCTGAAATATTCGGTCTGCACGACAATGCCAACATTGCTTTTCAAGTAAGACTTCTTTTAGTAATGTTTGAATTGAAGGTTAATTTAGTTTATTTTTAATCAGATTAAAACAAATCAAAGAACTTCTATTTAGTTCTATTTAGTTGTTAGTGAAAGTGAGCTAACAGATTCTCTCAGTTACATATTGTTATCTGGTAATAATATAATAAATAATCAATTGTCATAATAAATTTTGTTGAGGTTAGATTTTTAGGAGATTTTTATGACATAGACGCTCATTTTTTAAGTTTTGCAAGCCTTTCTCAAGTTGTACTAGCCTTCCTTGTTTTACTTTTAAACTCGGTAAACAAAATGGTTAACATGAACGATAGACTCAAACTTGGAAACATTGCCAAAAGCCGACAGACAGACTGTCCTCGTCAGTTCCTGACATGTTAGATTAGGTTCATTTTGAAAAGCTCTGGGCTAGGTAAGCTAGCTGTCCATCCCCTTCCTTTTTACCTGATCCTAACATGTTAGATTGTCATTTGAGAGTGAACTGTAATCCGTCTGTGTTCCAAGCCAATGCTGCATAACTAGCAGACTCAATTTGAAAATTTCAAGAATCAAGACTTTATTTGCCAAGAACAAATGAATTGTATGGGCATCGTCAAAATTTATAACATACATAATATTCTAAAATTAAATCTGTACATCCTTAACATAAAAATAGCTATTTGTGTATTAAGAGTGCAAAGTACGAAATTGTCGCTCGAAAATTGTAGGTGGCCGCAAACATTTCGAGAGATATAATGACTATTTGTGCTTGTAATACACACAACATTTTTCCTACCACCATTATTTAAACAGTTAACTTATTAACTAACCAGGACACAGAAGTTCATTGAGGTTATGTTTGCTTATTCTATTGGAACAAACTGGAAGTTGAGATAGAAACGCCGACTGTGAAATCAGCTGATTTTATGTTTGCTTATTCTATTGGAACAAACTGGAAGTTGGAATAGAAACGCCGACTGTGAAATCAGCTGATTTAGAGCAAGGCAACTAGAATTTAGAACACAGTGAGTGTAATGGGATTTCTGACCCAAGTGGTCATGGGATAGAAACTGGGATTTCTGTCATGGGATAGAAACTGGTCTTTAGTGTTTGACGTCATAGTTGTCTCTGTTGTGTGCCACCTTAACATAATAAGTAACCCAGATTTAGCGAGAAGTGAGCGGGATTGAAATGAAAGCGGAAATGAACTGTTCTGCGTACTTTTACCAGGTGTGGCAATGTGATTATTTCCGTGCAGTGGTAGGAAAAATAACAATAAAACTGCACAAAAATCATAAAATTAAATTAATACCTATTGTTGAGGAAATCATGGATAATGTAGTATGCCTTGTCTGTTAATAGCTTTTTTAAACGATTCTGGAATTTTGCTAAAGGCATTTCCATCTTACGGTCCCGAGGCCCATTTAATTGTAATTTTGAATAGCATAGTGATTCTGGCAGTCGCCAGTGGCTGCTAACACAGGTGCAAACACATTGTTTGTCAGCAGGCTGAGCAGGTGGCTACATGAATACAGATATTGAACATGAGACAACGCCTGCATTATGAGGGTGTCTCTGAAGTGTACAGTAAGAAATAGATCTTAACAGTTAAATTATAGTTACTATAATTTAATCATAAAAGAGGTTGCCTCATGTCTACATAAGAGATTGTTTTTACTAGTGGAAAAGTGAGTTTCCTCTTTTATGTTTCATAAGAGCAAACAGCAAACAGCAAACAGTCTATCCCTCAATGTTGTTTTTTGTGTATTCCAGACCAAAGAGACAGCCGCTGTGATAGTGACGATTATGGAGGTGCAACCGAGGGAGTCCGGGGGCACGGAGGGGAAATCCAGTGATGAAATCGCATTCGAGTTGGCGGACATGATAAAGGAGCGGATCATGACCAAGATCGATCCGGATGAGGCTCATCCGACCCTACTTCGGGTATTAAAATTAACTTTGCCTTTAAAGTGGATGAATGAAGTTGTTGGGAAAAATATATGGTTTATTTTGTAAAGTTTGGCTGAATTTATAACATTAGTGTAATTTTGGACAGATAAATTCTCACCAGCAATCAACATTCGTTAAGATTTCATTACACCTGGCAATGCTTTTGATTTGTAATAAAAAGTGTTTACCTCACAATATCCTTTATGTTGTTAACTTGCACTATCATAAATGTTGTACTGTATCGCTACACGTTATGTGGCAAAAAACACACCTTCAGCAGCTTGAGCATTATTTAGGCCCTACTTTTATTTGTGGTGAAAATCATCAAAGATAACATCATGATGCAAACATTGGTCTTTCTTGTTCTATGCTCATTCTTTTACGGAATTATATCAGGTTTATTTTTTTTTGGCAATTTAAAATGTTTTTTGCTTTTTTTTTTTTAAAGAAGTACGAAATGAAAGTTTTACTTTTGGGATGCAAGTACCTTTCTGTGATGTAGGTTTACCAATTTATGACATTGTAGATTCATGATAAATTTAGGTACCAGCTTATATCTCCTAACAAACGAAACGTTGAGGTTTTTTAGTTCAACAAATTGACATTGATTGTAGTTCGATTCACGAGGTTCGCTCCCGTCACTCTCGACAGTTCTGTTCCAAGAGGTGGATCGGTTCAACCGAATGTTGCGAGCCATCCACACTTCCCTGAAGGAGCTGCAGTTGGCCATCAAAGGTCTGGTGGTCATGTCTGAACAGCTAGAAGAAGTCTACACTTCTTTCTTAAACAACCAAGTGAGTTTTAATTCTTAATTTTTTCATTCTTCTGGTAATTAACTGACATTTATGCTAAAATGTCATGCAGTTTATGCTATCCATAATGTGTAGCTATAAACACTGACAATCATCACAGTTACAGTATACTCCCTCTTATTAGAAAACCTTTTAACTGTACCTCGGTTTAACCGGACTAACCACGGACTCCACGGAAGTGAAATCTTTTAACTAATTTAAATATAGTGGGGGAGCGGTTTTTATCTATACATCGGTCTAACCGGATGTGATGGACAGGAAATGGACAATATGGTATCGATGATTCTCGTTAGAAATATTATAGACCAAAAGACCAGTAAACTTAAAGTCTGAATTCAGAGTTTTGGCTTATACAGTATGCATTAGAGTTTTAACTTTACATGTTTTAGGGAACGAAGGTTTAACGGGAAAAACCGATATCCGGAAGGGCCTCAGTCCCGAGGTGTACGGATAAGAGGGACACCTCTTACAGTACATCTCTCAGTATATCTCTTATGTTCATTCATGTTCTGCTAAGTTGAATCTGGGTGTGTGTTAAATACAAATTTTTAACCCTAATAAACACTATATAAACTATAATAAACACTTTTAAAATAGCCAAGACTCTAAGACTACCAGAAGTACCAAAAGTATGAAGGACAGTTGATGCCCATGTTTCGATATTTGTTAGTCAAGAAACTGATTATAGAAAGCGTTTTTGTGAGATCGGAACGAGGTAGTTATGCCTTCTTTTACTGTTACTTTTAGGAAATGTGGAATAATACCTTCGGCAGCACTAATAATACTACAGTAAGCTTAAAAAACTGATATTGAATTTTCTATTTGATAAACTGTTGATTTTAAAACAATATTCTTGGTTGCTAGGCATTTCATCACAAAGTAATTGCTATTTTTTTGCAGAATGACTAGTTGACAGTTACATTTTTTTTGGTGCAAAAGCCAAGATAATCGTTTTCAGATCTAAAGTGACACACGGAAGGCAAGAATGCTGCAGACTAATGGGCGAAGAAATGAAAAAAATCATTTGTTTTAAACAATTTTATCTTGGCTTTTGCAGCATACATTATGATGTTTCCTGTAGTGTTCTGCCTGGTTGATATGGGTGATGAAATAAGAATACTACACTTAATTTACAATGAACGCTTCAGAGGCTGCTTGGGTATAGGTCTTCATGGAACTGCTACATGTTGTCGAGTGAAGAACAGGAGAGGGGATTTTGGTCGGTTTGAGAGTGGCGTGATTTGACGTCACAGGAACAGCCAACGAGCTTCTTTATTTCAAGCCACCAGTTTTTACAAATTGCCAATACACTTATATATGGTATATTAAATTATCGTACAATAATGGTGTCGTATAATTATGGTACATTCCCGACTGTAATTTTGCTGTTGTTAATAAGCAACCGACTTGACTCCTAGTGGTGGTTTGATCCAGGTACCATAGCTGTGGGACAAAACTGCTTATCCCTCTTTGAAAACACTCGGAAGTTGGATCAGACCAGTTTTTAAATATTGCCAATACACTTATGGTATATTAGATTATTATACAATTATGGTATTGTATAATTATGGTACATTCCTGACTGTAATTTTGCTGTTGTTAATAAATAACCAACTTGACTCCTAGTGGTGGTTTGATCCAGGTACCAAAGCTGTGGGGCAAAACTGCTTATCCCTCTTTGAAAACACTCGGAAGTTGGATCAGAGACCTCGAACTAAGACTGGATTTCATCTATGTAAGTATAACTTTATTTAAATAGGTTCTGTTATTACAAGATCACACTTTAGCACATTATCCTCTACACTTACTTAAATTAATTACCATCGAACAGGATTTGAATTCCATAAAATAGAGAAAGTCAGCTTCAGCTTCTCTGTATATCTTCCTTTCACCCGCAGGTCTAAAAAAAACTGATGTGCGAAAAATCAGCTTCAGCTTCTCTGTTTATCTTCCTTACATCTGCAGGTCTAAAAAAAATTGATGTACGAAAAAACCTAAGCCTAGTCTGGATAATCAAAAATTATTGATTCCAGACTCATTTTGGATTAGCTTTTGAGCTTTTGAGCTTTTAAAACCAAGCAGGATTATTAAAATAATAATTATTACTAAAAATTATGTTTAATTACATGAAATTGTTCTTGCCATGTACATGTGCTAGGCAAATATGTGTGGTTGTTTATTTATTTTTAAAAGATATTTGCATATTTTCTTCCTTAATGTTTCCGCAATTGATAAATTGTGTGATCGTCATCCGCAAAGATACTTCTGCCTCTGCCCCGCTGAATACCTGCAAATGGTAAAAACGTGTAATCAAACTAAACGGCTTTTTGCTTATTTTACTAAATTGGCAATATTTCATTTTAATAATTGAGTAGATGTCCAGATCTTTTGCAAAGTTATTCCTACCATCAAATGTGATTGGTATGGTTCCTCTGTTGGCCCGCCCTCTGTAGCCGTGTGCGATTGTCTTTCGCAAAATAAAGTTACTCCTGCTGTTAATGAGCAATTGAATTTCAGACCATTTATGTTTTATGTAGAGTTCCAACAGTTCTTTAGGTACAATCGGGACTCTGCTGTATAAGATCTCCAAAAATTAAAGTCAAAATAAAATATAGCTGTATTTAATGAAACAAATCATCCCACTTTCTGATTCTACTCTATTTCCTCATGTTTAGGAGGGAGAAAATGTTAAATAAAGCAGCACTTTTATCAAAACTGTCTCATTGCAGATGTGGGTGAAGTGGGGGCAGCCCAACTCGTTTTGGCTCTCCGGACTTTTCTTCCCTCAAGGTTTCATGACCGGCTGCTTGCAAACCTACGCCCGCAAGTACAGCACCCCTATAGACGAACTGGTCGTTGACTTCAACGATCCGTTAAAAATATTCATAGACCAAGAGGATGTTGAACGTATCCACAAGGAAATCGGAAAAGAGGTTGGTATTTATTACATCAGAAAAGTTATATATTCTCTCTGGATGACAAGATTTTTTGGTGAAGTGATTATTATTCTCAAATATTTTGGGGCATTCACTCACTGTAGTAGTCAGTGCTGTTAAAACTTCCAGATGTCCAGGGGTCATAAAAACACACAAAAATTACACAAATACTGGAAAACACACTTTTTTATGGCCAAATACTGTTTTTTGTCTGATTATAAAAATAGTGTGTTTTCCAGTATTTGTATTTGTATTTTTGTATTTGTAATTTTTATGTATTTTTATGACCACTGGACATCTGGAAGTTTAACAGCACTGACTACTACGGCGAGTGAATGTCCCAAAATATTTGAGAATAAAAGGTATACAGTACATATTGAATACAAATAATTGTAGGTGGATAGTTTTACTTAGAAATTGATTTATAATGTGAATTCTGTCACCTATTACAATGAGTGTTCATAATCCTGTTCTTAGATTGTATCTTATAGATTTAAAATTAAAATACTTTTTTTAATGTTGTATTTTTGTCGCGTTTGTATTAGTATAGTTGTTTAACTTAAAACTCAAATCAAATCAAAACAATCTTTATTGTAAATGAATAAATTCCACATAAATAGCGTCACATGTTTATCATATAAATATATATGATAAAACATTGATTAACATGAACATTGATTCCAGAACATTGATTCAATCAATCAATCAAAATCTCTTAATTTACAAAACATCAAGATTTGCAATGGGGTCAAAATTAATCGATCAATTTAAATTAACAATTAATTTATTAATTGTTTAACCTTTTATTATAATGGTTTCATAAAATATTCCAAAATTTATAAAATTACATATCTAACTTTTAAAAAGTAAATAGGACAGAAGGTCAGAGATAATAATTTATAATAATAATTTTTTTAGAGCACAGTGTTAAAATCTATTTTGGAAGACTAGAAATGAGTAGATAATGTTCTCTTTTTGTATCACTTGCTTGCATTTGAAACTAGCTGTTTTACCTGTTCAACGTACAGCTTGATAAATAAATTGAAAATTAATAATAGTTCTCTTGGAAACCAAATAAAAATTACAAAAATTGTTTTGCATATTCATAAAAAGCCTACAGGGAGAAGGCCAAGGGGATTTTAAGGACATGGATAGGCCGATGTGTTGGCTGTGTACATGATCTACCTTAATGTAAATTTTCAACCGGGCCGGTTCAGTAGTTGGAACAAACAGACAGAAACTAACTTTTTATAAACCATATTACAGATTTGTTTACAACAACTTTAGTTTTGAAAGATTTCAAGTTTTGAACATTAAACTGTTCCTTTTTATCACTTTTGATGCTAATGTTACTATTGTAATGTAGACAAAAAAATTGTTGAGCAGTTTAAACAGTTTGTTCTGATGTTCTGTTTTGTGTTTTCTCAGGATGCTTCTGCCTACCACGGCTTAGAGACACCCCACGATGGGGTTTTAATCCATGGATTGTTTATAGACGCCGGTTTCTTCGATGTAAAATCTGGATTCCTGGTTGACCCGAGGCCAGGTAACGTGGAGAAACAGTTATAGTTCGCAACAAATTACGTGGCCCAGGCTGTCCCAAGCCCAATGCTAAATACTCATTTATTTAGCATTGGGCATATACGTTAGTATTATGGGCGAATTGGGATACCAGAGGTTTTCTAAAGTTGCTTATTTTGGCCCTTTGGGTTAACAATCAATCAGCTCTGTAATTTTAAAATGAATTTTGGCTGTTTTCCTCTTTCTGTCAATGCAGATTTTTTTATTTAGTAAATACTTAAGGTAAAAGGAAGTTACCGAAATAGACTAAAATGAAACACCTGTAATTACTTATATGTTGAATTTCGAGAATAAAGAAAGTAAACAAAATTACTAGACGTTGTGGAGCCAAATTTGCTCACTTAACTACTGCAGACTCTGTTAACGCTTCTCGAGCGCCAAACATATTTGTAATTAAACACTGAAATTATACTAACCTAACCCAACCCTGCAGAGCGCTGTTTAAAGAAAATATTCTCCAAAGCTTAACACTATATTTATGAAATTAATTTGTTCAAACAAGTTAAAATTTAGTTTCGTAACAAAAATTTATTAAAAAACTTAACTAACTAAATATATTTTTTTAAGTTGACCTAAACTTAAAAAATATATAACTTCCACCCAAATAAAACAGTTATACAATGTAAATGAAAAAAATTGATTTTACCATTGAGAATTGAACCAGAACCTGCAGCTGAGACGTGACCACTGGACTACAAAACCATATCTTTGATGTATAATTTTTAAGTATTTATCCACCTGTTTCAATGATCAGCAGTTCAGTGTGAAATTTTCTTATTCCCTAGTCCACCTCGTTTTGAAATATCTGCAATTAGCTTTTTTGGTGAGCGAATTTAGCTCCACAATGTCTTTTAACAAAATTTCCAAGGAAACCAATAAATTATAAAAGAAAATCATATGTCAAAGAGGCTCCCAGTATTTTTACAGGGGTTTTCTTTGGTATATGAAAGAAACCTGTTAAAATATCACTGGTTGTGTTTCAAATTATAACGACTGGGGAGGGGATGATAGGATTCCAGAGGCAAGTATTTTTCTGTCCACTCCAATTTTCTGTAATCCAAGGCTCGGTGTTAATTTATTTTAATTATCTTATGCACATAACACTCTACCCAACATTTCTTCTAGCTTTTTTTGTTAGGCCTTAGTTAAAATTTTTTTAGTGGGATTGGTCTTACTAGAAATCAGGGGTTGTTGTAATACATATTTGAAAAATACGTGGGCCGTCCAAAAAGTGAAGAGTTTATCACTACATCTATCCTTGTAACCCAAACTCCACAACTAATATTGTGGCCTAAACCTCTACTCTTGGTCTCAATTTGAGCCAAGTCTTGTTGCCGACCGATCCTGCATTTCATTCTTACAGTGTTTCAAAATGGCGGTTTCTATTGTAAATTCTGCCTAAATACGAATTAACTGATTGCACTAGTGTTTTGCGTCCTAAAAAGTTTACCCCACAATGAATTTATACCAAGAGGAGAAAAATATAATTCTGAGTTTATTTTGAGACTCTGCAATAACCTGACATGTCATACAAAAAAGTGACGTAGACAAAGCTCATCACAGACAAGGATGTTCCTGATCCATGACGATATGACACCTGCCCCATACATCAGCAGCAACTTCAAAGAACTTTGCTGCTTATAGTGGGGCAGTTTTGGTCAAATTCTGTTTAATCCTTATTTTGCCCCAAGGTACTAAGATTACCTTATTTTTCAAGGTTAAGGAAATTTTTTAGGCTGGAGAGTGTTTGCAGATTGTGAGGAACTGGAAGAAGCAACATTATTGAAATAATGTAAAATCTTCTTGGTGGGTCTTTAAGTGGACACCACAATTCTGAAATGCGAAAAATTACACAATTTTTATGTAAGAATGAAATACATGATTGGTCAGCAATGAGACTTGGCTCAAATTGAGGACTGGAAGTAGAGATTTAGGTTGTGCTATCAGTCGCGAGATGGGACAACAGGCTAGATTAATTCTTCAAAATTAATCTAGCCTCTAATAGATGTTCCTCGCCAAAGAAAGTCATGTCATTCGATCAAGAACAGGCTATATTTAGTAGCTTCACTTTCTGGACAACCCTTGAAAATAAATTCTTATCATGAAGACTATTAAAGGCAGTCCACATTATACTTAATGGTAGACAATTGTTTAACTTCTGTATTACAGTATTACAGTCAGTACAAAGTGATAAGTGTAACAGGAGCTAAAATGTTGTCAACTTTTACAAATCATCAAAAGAATTTATGATACTTATACTTATGGTATGGTATTATACGGAGGCCCCTAATTTTAAAGAGTTTTTTCTACTGGGTACCCAAAATGACTTCATAATGGGAAAGAACATTCTTTAATTGACTTTTTGTCCAAATTAGGCATAATTATGATGAACGGTCTTTGTTTTCTGCTTCCCAGAAGGCAGCGATGTTGGCGAGGATTGAGTTGAATGTGTCACCACCGCCGCTAGTGACTTCACCCGATCACCACCCTTATACAGCGTGCAACAGCTGTTAGGTTAGGTTAGGTTATCATAAATATGTTAGTGTGACTTTCCTCGTTTCGTTATGAATCAAACGATACCAGATGAGTCATACTTTCGCCCGTCAAATACCCTTCAAGGTCAAGGTCAGGTCGTTGACCGGATCACATGCATCACCTGTCAGCGGGATTTGGCAGGCAAATGTATGACTCATCTGGTATCGTTTGATTCGTAATGAAATGAGGAGAGTTCTACTAACATATTTATGATAATCCAATCTAACATAACCGCCGCAGCGCGCTGTATAAGGGTGGCCTTCGTATAATACCAAAGTACCGTATTGATTTTGACGATAATTATTCTAATAACAAACCTGGCGCAGGTGAGATCAACCCGCCGCTGCCGGTGATGCAGCTGATCCCTGTGACCAAGCAGGACACGGCGAGACTGCGCTACAACTCGCCGCTGTACAAGACGTCGGTGCGCGCCGGCGTGCTCAGCACCACGGGCCAGAGCACCAACTACGTGGTCACCGTCCCCCTCCCCTCCCGCCTGCCCGAGAGCCACTGGGTCCTGCGCGGCACCGCGCTCCTCACACAACTCACCGACTGAGCCCAGCCGAGCAAATCTCTAGTGTTTGATTAAATGTTTGTTGTTGGACCGATTGGTTTTTATTTTTATTTACTTACTAGCTGTTCTACCCGTAAGATGAAAATTGGATTAAAATGGAAATAAAACAATAATTTCTGTGGAAACCAAATAAAAACAGTCAAAAACCATTAAACTGGCATAAATCATGAACGTAAGAAGCCCATAGGGCATAGACTGCGGGGATTTTAATGAAATGAATAGGCCTATGTGTTTCCTGGGCTCAAGTTCTACTTCTGTGTGAAATTTCAACCCAGTCGGTTCAGTATTTTTCGAGTTCAATTGCTTCATACATACATACACACAGAAACCACCTCTTCTTTATAATAGTACAGAAGATAGATGTCTTTGAATTCTGTTAAGAGTTTAATTTAAATTCACTTCCATGTCCTCGGTGGTTTCCCCGCAGATTTCCTGTGAATTGTCTCTTTGATGGTTTTCCGATTTTTGAACTGGTTTTAGGGTCTGTTTTCAGATTGATGCGATTTTCACTTTAATACTTAGGGGGGGCATGGTCTGATGTTGAAAATGTTTTGATCTTTTAGGTTGTTCTATTTCAAGCTGAAACTTTAATGTACATTTATCACCATCTTAGCTTCCTTGGAGATATCTACCTTCTGGATGAATTTGGTATTCAATATCAGACTACCTGCCTCTTCAGTATGAAAGAGAGCGCACAATGTGGATAGGGACCTCGGCAACAAGTCAAAATAAAGTATCGAAAACATTTATTGAAGTGACGATACACAGGAAAACCACCCAGATCACGGAAATGAATATAATTATAATTCTAAGAGGTATATTTAATTCTGCAAGAACGGGAACAGGATATAGTAAGAGCTGTAAACAAAAGATATAAACAAAGTATCTTGACAATAACATTTTTGGACAGCTTTAGAGATCAAGAGAAGGCTAAATGAATTCGGTGTTACTCTTGCAGGCAAAAGAGGGACTAGCCATTACTCCGTGCTGATGGTGAAAGGAAGTAGCAAGATTTTGTAAAAAACTGGTGATTAAGCATAATGGCATTAATGAGTAAATAAAATTTTTTTAACACTTTTAGTAGGTTCAAATTACAATGTCAGATGCTAATCCAGACTTGTTGTCCATTGATGTTGTTGTCCAAACAAACACAAAGATCCCAAAAGATCTTGTGGGAAGTAGCACAGAACACAGAAAGGTAGACCAAACACACAATGTTTCAAATATGTGTTTCTCTACCTTTCTGTATTCTGAGCTACTTCACACTGGATTTTCAGGTGAATTAGTTATTATCCCTCTTTTCAAAACAAACAAATCCTAGCCTCGAGCTTTTCTTTCACCGATGTAAAGCAATACAGTACACTCCCGATTATCCGAGGTCTTCGGGACCGAGGCTGCCTCGGATAGCACGAACCTCGGATAATACGGAGGTTAGGTGTGTTTTGAGGTTGGGCTGTAATTAGACCACTTCAAAGTGTTTTATTGGTTATAGTATTAACAAATAAATAAGACCATGAAAGTCCTTTCGAGTTGCAAATAAAAGGATTTTAAATAAAGATACTTGTTTTACACATTATTCTAACGCTGAGAAAGAAATTGAAACGTATATTTAAGCCTAGAGCTGCCTCGGATAACCGGAGTCTCGGATAATCGGGGCTCGGATAATCAAGAGTGTACTGTATATACTAAACCTCTAAGTTAGGACATCTAATGTTAATTTTTTAGTTCCCCTGCCAAAAAGCAGAAGAAATTAGTGTTGATGCTGTAATAGTTCAAGCTGGTTCCGTGTGAGCGCTTCAACACACTATCTAAAATATCGAAATGAAAATGTTTGTAAAAAAAAGTATGATTAAACATGATACGCAAAGATGCAACAATACAAAACAATAACGCACAACTTTCAAAATATTACAACTAAGTGCATGACTTTGGAAAGTCAGCTTGATCCGTTAACTGCTGTAACAATTTCAATCGGACTTAAAAACGAAAGTGGCACAATCTCTTTTGTCGGCAGGAACTACTCATTCTTATACATAAGGTATCCCTACTTAGAGGGTTACCTCTCACACACTGAATAAAGATCCCAAAAGATAATGAATGTAGTAATATTCCTCAGCACAGTCACTGACCAGCCCTAAAGTCAATTAAATTTGATACTCAGCTTGTGAAATAGATTTTTTACTTTCTTTTTATATTGTGATATATCTTAGCTCAAAATAAAAATTTAATGAAACCCAACACGTAAAAATTGAATATAATAAACTGACTAATTTATTTGTATTGGTTTTAAAATTGGTTTTTGTTTTACGATGAAAATTAACATCATGATATTGATATCTTACGGCACATATCCTGTGAAAATCACAAAAGCCCTTATGTGTGGGAAGATTTTTAATTTTGACCGAAAATTAACTTGATATATAGGTCTGGTTCAAAGTGTTGAGTCAAGTAAACAAACACCGGAAACCTGGTGGAATTGATAGTAAACAAATCAATCAAATTTTTATGAAGTAATAGAAAAATATAATTTTAAAATACTTACTTCATACTCAGAATATACTTGAGCTGCATGCCTAATAAGTTATAGTTGGGAAAGTTAGTCAAAAATTCTAACTAGTTAAAAGTTATTAGTTAATCCCGTAAAAAGTAACTGATAGAAGTTACAAGTTAGTTAGTTATAAAAGTAACTGATAGAAGTTATTAGTTAGTTAAAAAACTAACTCAATAGAAAATAAAGTTAGTTTTCGGAGAAGTTTGCTGTTGGGCAGTTGTTCTAAAGGATCGTATTTAACGATAACTAAAATTCAACAAGACTATTAACACAACTAAATTATTTTACCAACTAAATACTAAGAAAGCTTAAATCATTTACCACAGCTGTGTTGCTACCGCAGAAAAAATTACTTGACACTTGACAGAGAGAAACAATGTTTTTGAGATGACAAATCACCAAACATTCCCCATCCCCACCCCTCGGTGCTTGCGGCATTGTCATTGGCTGCCAGGCTGCCACTGTATACCAAAGCAACTGGACTTTCCGCACCCCCGCGTTGTTTGTCATCAAGGGCGCTGACCCCTCGCTATGCTTCCCGCACGGCCACACGCAACCCTCTACGAAAAAAAAAACTCGTAAAAGACTCGTATTTAAGTTCTTCCGCCCATTCTAAAAACTAACTATTTAAACTCCAAAATTACTAACGAATAGATCAATCTATTTGTTAGTTAGAATCTAACTGATTAGAAGTTATTTCTAGTACTTTTTAAAAACTAATGAATAAGTTAGAAGTTAGTCGAAAAAACTAACGAATATCGTTAATCGTTAGAATTCCTAATCGTTATTCCCAAGTATGGTAATAACTGCAGTAACTTCACATTTTACTGTCTTGTTAGTCATATAATTATAAAATTTAAATTTACTCTGCCATATTGATCCTTAAATACACTTGGTAAATAATATGTTTTAGGGATTACGTCCTCATCTTCAAATCCTGTACAAAAACTAAAACTGTTATAAAAACATAATTTTTGAAAAGTCATCTAAAGTTAAAATGGACGAACAAAAAACAATAACAAAAATCTTTTTACAGTGTCTGAGCGTGAGCATAATCTTCCTTGTATTTGCCCGTTTTGTTATGCCTATAACATTAAACGCCTTTTCACAAGTGATCATTTTAGAAGTTGTTGTACAGGATTTGAAAACGGGGATGTATTCTTCAAAGCTTACCCATAATAAAAAGGTGGTGATCCTCAAAGTGTCATTCATAATTGGAATTCAAGAATCACTTTGATAATCCTCAGGTAAATTTATCTTTTACAACTGCTTTAACTCAAAACATTATCAAAAATTGACATCCAAAACCAAATTAAATTAATCTTTTATTTTGGTTTTGGTTGATATTTCTTTATTTTAAAATTAGTGCATTTTCAAAATATGCCAAATTAAAAGAAAACATTTCTACTAAAATTAAAAATCCACGTTGCTATGGATATAAATCTAATTGTTACTAATTTAGGAAATGAATATTCTTTTCATGAAGACGAAAAAAAATAATTGCACATTTTATTGTAACAACAATTTCTTGGATCTTTACTTTTATAGGTATTTTATTTCAGCAAATTTTCACTCCTATAATTATATCTCCCACAAATACACATTAGGGAATACTAGTAGTAGTCTGCTATCATGGTGGAGTTTATTTTTAAATGGAATGTTCTTTATTAAAAATAAAAAATGGTACAAAAATTTAACAATACTGATACCTTAATCAAGGCACATATTCTGTAGATAGTAACAAGTGAACAGTTTGGAAACTATCACATCTAAAATGGCCCTCAATTGAGAAACTAAACTACAACAATAAGAAAATTAGCAAAAATAAATTAATAACAAATTTAGATTTTATAATTTTGAATTCAAGATCAAACTAAACTCTAGATTAGACTAAAGAATATAACGATTCTGATCTAATTTATAATATAAGACAACAATATAACGGCTTATGTATAAAAAATTAAGTAGGAGAAAACAAAAGATCATACAACTTAAAAGTACGTCCAGCTATACATAATATTGCCTTTTTTTACTTACGAATATAAAGTAACAATAAGTATGAGATAAAACTGAGCATTTACGTTGACTGCTGACAATATGCCAGTTTCTTTTGCAACGCCCTACTTAACGCTTGGCCAGTCTCTTCCACGAGGTTATCAAAAATAGTTAAAGCTACATTGTTCTTTACCGCCACTTCACACTTTGAGTAGTCTGTCCAATCCCTCTCTTCCTCCTGCGATTCTCGCACGAGCAGTTCGTCCACTTTGTCTCGTTTCTTCCTCGACCACTGTATGATGAGATTCTCTTTGATCGAATCCGGCTCGAAACCGAACAGCACCCGTACTTTCTTCATGACAAACTCGCTGACAGATTCCTCGGTCGGCTTGGGGAGCACCAGCCGCTTCATTCTGCACCCTGTCCTTTCCCATGGAGGGAGGTTCTTCTCGTCGCTTTCTCGGGTCGTGGCACTTATGAATAGCTGCTTCACCAGGTCAAACAGGAACTTGTTGTAGGCTTGGTTGGCGCGGGAGTCGTCCGCGGGCTCCACGGCCGAGAGGTCGTCGCCCCGTCGCCAGGCAGCCGCCAGCTCCCGCGTTGCCGTGGCGACCAGCCGCTCGACGTCCTCTCGCTTCGTCGGCACGGGTCGCAGGTCCTTGGCTTGCACCGACTGTCCCGGCGGAGTGTAGGGCGGAGGCGGCTTGTTGGGGATCTGTCGCAGGCAATAGTACGGAATGCTCTCTGCCTCCAACTTTTTAATCTGGAAATAGACAGTTTTCCATGAGACTTTGAAGTTTAAAGTATTTAAAAAAAGTACATTTTGAATAAAAGTTTTTCAAATTTGAATACTTATTTTTAAACATTTAAAGATGGTAATTCAAAAAAATCATTAATGCTCCCAATGAAGCAGTGTGCATCTTAAGAAAATCTGCAGCACAAGCAAATCTCAAAGTCCTAAGTTGTGTAGTTAAATATAAAATAGTTTTACATCAATATCAATAATTAACATACACAGTTTTATAAATCACTTAAATCAACACTAAATGTACCTTTTAACACTAAAAAAACCTTTTAAGTTATTTCTAAGCAATTGCTTAGGACTACATACTTGAGAGGTATTTACAAAACTGCTGATTACCATCACAACTGTGCTTTTCATTAAGTAAGCTGATCGAGCATTTAGACAGCAATGTGTGCAATCAACAAGAAATAATGTGAGTAAGCAAAACGATCGTCTCCCTGAGTGAGTGTTTGTTTTTTAACTTTGTACCTAAGACTTTGTATCAGCTGAAATGGTACATCACTAATATTTATTTAATGATCAACCTCAATTCAGTTTCTTTGAGACATTTCTTTAAAAAGTTTATCATAAAATTAAAATTATATGGTTATAAGGTCGCTTTTACCCATACAGTCAAAAGTACAGACAAAAATAAACCATAGTTAACAGCGTCAAGGGTTTTTGTTGCATCTTTAAATCAAATTGAATATACCTCCCACACATTCATTTTTATTAAAAACCACCATGGTTGCTTGAACAGAAACCAAACATAGCATCATCTGTAGGTCTTCCAAAACTCATACTGGTTATGAATAAAACTTAATCCATCTAATCTAAGATAATTATTTTTCTAAGGAAGAGCCAAGGGCTTAGTAGGTTTTGAGTGAGGAAAGGGATAGACTTTCAGCTAGCTTACCTGAGAAATAATGTTCATGGTAGCAGCACATAGAAACACAAAAGGAGACACATTTAACACTAATATTTCGTCCTTCTGGAGGACTTCTTCAGAGTGAAGAGAAAAAAAAAAAACAAAAATTATTATTATTATTATTATTATTAGTTTTTTTTCTCTTCACTCTGAAGAAGTCCTCCAGAAGGACGAAATATTAGTGTTAAATGTGTCTCCTTTTGTGTTTCTATGTGCTGCTACCATGAACATTATTTCTCAGGTAAGCTAGCTGAAAGTCTATCCCTTTCCTCACTCAAAACCTAATCTAAGATAAGTAACTTTTTTATAGTAGAACAGAAAAAATAGGGATTATTCCATTCGATGCCTTGCAAAATATCTTTATACTGTGCACAAAATACAATAATAAATAGTCCAGAATTACATAACTAAACCTAAAACTTATTTTTACTTTTACTTGGACATTCCACAAACAATTCATCCACTGAATAAAATGGTTTCTGCATCAGGTACTCTCCCTCATGTGCCTTCTTAAATTCAACACAGTTCTCAATTAATTATTGCTTTGATCTCTTTAACCATGTCAAATTGAAACCAAATTTTCTTGCTGGCATCCTGAGGTTTTCGCAAAATTACGTCTCGAGCATAAAGTCATACATGCCAACTACTTGTCATTATAATCTTGAGTGCCCTTTAGAGTGCGACAAATAGCGTGGACGGCAAAAACTATAAACTACTCCAATTGTCTGCTATAATAATTTCTCAGCTGAAATGACTAAAGGCAATGTTTTTGTTGAACTGTCAAATATTTTAAGTTTTTCAGGACTTTTAACATATAAATTTGTGTTTACTGTAACATATGACCATATACATTGATTAACTACCCAAACAAATAATAAACATTAAATTTTGCCAGCAGCGCACTCACTCACCGCCCTATTTGGTGCCTGCGACTGTAGTAAACTGAATAACAAAGAAAAGTATTTAAAATATTGGTACTTTTAACAGCGAAATGGCAAAATGCCGACAAAATCATAAAATAAATAAATATCTTGTGGATTTTTTTTGTTTGTACAATGAAACAGTTGTCACAAACACAATAAATCCATTCCTGCTTTGATTAGATATGTAATGAACCAAGACCTTAATAAAAACCAAGTAGAAAAAGCAAATATTTTGGCCCAGTACACCTACACGATACTAATGTTAGTGTAGGCAATGCGCTTATAGACGGCCTGGACCACGTTACCTGCTCGATCTCTCGCTCGATCTGCAGCTGCTTGAGCCGCAACTCCTCAGCCTCGCGCTGCGTCTGCAGACTGACCGGCGCCAGGTCCTCGTCGAACCAGAACACCTCGCTGTCATTGCCCTCACTCAGCTCCACCTGACCAACAAACCATACTTGTCCCGTCACTGCTACCACTGATTATAAAGAAAAAAATAGATAGTCCAAGCATTGTTAAATTTTGAAGCCAAAACATGTGATCATATGTAACAGAACTTAGCAAACTTTGGTAGAGAATTTTGGTATTAAAGAAATTAATTAAAATAAAGCTATTTGAATCGAAACCATCGCACATCGCCAGAAAACTCCACAACACATTGCCTTAAGAATTTCATGTGAAGGGAGGAAACTCGAGATCGGTGCTGAAAGAATGGCTCCTTGACCAGCAATTCTAGTCACTAGAGGAATTTCTCAATGGAACCTTCTAGAACTGACATGCCACAAACTGAAGACTACTCATGAAGTAGAAGATTCTACAAGAAATCAAATAACATGAATTTTTATCTGTATAATTGATGCTGTTACAATTCTTGATGCTTATGTAAATAAAGAATATTGTCTGTTGTCATTAAATATTTTCTACTTACACTGATTAAAATAATTGAACTTATATAAAAATCAAATAAATTCATTTTAAAAAATCCTTACATTCCTTACTTAAAAAATTCATTTATAAAATAATTAAAAAAATACTAATTAGAAAAAAACCAAAAATTTATAATAAGAATTTTTTTAAATTAGCTCTGGGATTTTTTAAATATTTAATAAAAATATTTTTATCACTTAACTAAATAAATAGATACAGTTCTTAGATATGTTCTTAAGTGAAATAAAGCTATCTTTTAACTTTTCACATTGAAACCCGGTACCTTGTAAACCATAGCCACAAACAGCCCCTTGAACTTGCATCTCAAAGTACAGACAAAAGTAAACCATAGTTAACAGTGTCAAGGGTTTTTGTTGTATCTTTAAATCAAATTGAATATACCTCCCACACATTCATTTTTATTCAAAATCATCATAAATGCTTGAACAGAAGCCAAACATAGCATCATCTGTAGGTCTTCCAAAACTCATACTGGTTATGAATAAAACTTAATCCATCTAATCTAAGAAAAGTAACTTTTTTATAGTAAAATTTGTTAACGATTTGAGAAAAAACTGATAAAACTGATATTGGTCTGTCATTATTAAAATTCAACAAATATATAAATTTATTTTAAATGGAGAAAAAACAAAAAAAGTTTTTGAAAATACTCAGTTACAAACCCTAAATTAAAGAAAAAAACTATTTGCACTTTATTTCCATCAGTAAAGACTCTAATCTTACCGACACAAATTAAAACACCGGAAAACCAAATGATAAAGCTTGTACAAAGAGACAAGACCACACACAACCACCATCCATTACCGACTGAAACAATGCGAAAGAGCAAACAGCACACGAGCCTTAGCGATTGTAAACAATAAACAAGACCTGCTTAGTCATTAGAATGAACATGATCTCGCCGATACGGCGACTATCACCGTTGACACCACAATACTGATTTGCTTCTTTCAGATTGTTTAATAATAGTGTTGAAACATGTGCCAAGCTCACCCAGACTGACAACACGCGCCGACCCGCGGCTATTTGCAGTGACCGCTCACACCCAAACATCATTTCTGATAATCGTTATCGAATATATTGCCACTCGCAATGACATATATTGTTGTTATAATGTATAGTATTTAATGAATGGGTTTATTTTCAAATGAGTTTTTTTGTGAAAGTAAAATAATCTGAAACTACTTACTTTTATCTTGTGTTGGACGATAAATTAATAACTATTGATTTAACTTATTAAACAAACTTTCTTAAACTTTAATGACAACTGAAACTCTTTGAATTATAAATTGAAAAAAAACCTTTTTTAGAGGCACTTTGATGGAGTTAAAAAAAGGTTAGATTATAAAATCATCAGATATCGGTCGGATACTAACATTTCATTTTTAAGGCAGTTTATTTAAAGCCTGGTCTAAATTTATAGATCCAGAAGGCTTAGGTCTACATTTATAGATCCCGACTGCTTTGTCAAACCTGGCAGCCAGCCAAAAATGGAACGTTCATAATTTGTTATAACAACACCTGTAATCATAAACTTTTACTGCTTAATCTTAATTTATGTTAAATGTTAATAAATGGTTCGTATTTATGGTAAAGTCATTGGGGAAGACCAGAATAGTACAGTGGATTTAACTTTTAGTGATAAGTTTTGTAAAGATCATTTTAATGCCGCATAAAAATTATTGCTGAATTTCCATCACTAATTCTTTTAATTAAATTTAAAAATACATAAATAATATCTTTATACATAAAAACCTATCAATTGTGCAAGAAATCTTAAAATAAAAAAATGACTATAAAAAATAAATTTCCAATATTTACACAATAATTACTAACTAGATAACACATAGCTCGAAATCGAGCAAAAATCATATAGTAAAAGAATGAAGAATAACCAGCCTACTTATATACTCTTAAAGTTTAATCAAAGGGCTAAATTCACTAACAAAATTATGGTTTAACTACTGACACTTTTAAAGTTAATTTGATCTACCACAGGATTTTCCGGTAAATGTAAACGATTTTTTGGGGAACACCTTCATTTCCCCATGTCCTCTTGTTTCTCTAATGTATATTTTAATACCGGCAAAATATCAAGCTCTGTATTTTGATTATGATTTTTGCGGAAATTTGCCATCACTGATTAGTAAAAAACACAAATTGTTTTTTACTAATCAGTGATGGCAAATGTCCGCAAAAATCATAATCAAAATATAAAATCACCATCACCAACAATGAATTTCAAACAAAGAATCAAGCTCTGCTTACAGCAACATGTAGCTGATCGAGAGCAAACACTGGCGCCTTGAGCAATGACTTCTATGTTTAGGCATTGCCGCTGCACCTTATTGATAATTATCGCCAACGGCTGTCTTTATAAAGAACCTTTCCCTTGAGGCAAAATCGCGTAAATGACGCATTACCTTTACCAGTCTTTTTATTCTTGAAATGCAACCCACCGCAATGAAAACACTTTTAGTTCATTGGTCTGAGGTTGGAAGGAGCATCAAATAATGTTACATCGGGAGGGTGATGCCAGCGGTTGCGATCGTGTTCTTTCCGACACCTCCGATCGGTTAATGTTCGTCTTCTTCTGATTGGTGGCAATGGTGGCATTATAAATGTACGAAATAAAAAAATAGATTGGCTCAGGTAAATAAAACTTCAAAAACACTATGCGATATCGTAAACTACATCGTAAAACTGGTAAACTGCAATGTTTTTAGACTTTTAAAAACTTCATAACATAACCTAAATTACTTAATAAATCTTTTAAAAAAGTAAACCGTTGAGAACAAAGCCAAAGCAGCTGTAAAAATAAAAACTGCCCTTTTTGAAAAATTAATTATAAGTTCTGCAATCTAAGATTTATCTGAAGAACTATTTCAGAGCTTGACCATATGTTCAGTTTGTAAACAAAGTGAACTGAACTTGCTCAAATGTCGATGAATAGCGCCCATGTTCCGAAACTTCAGCCCTTTACTGTACTTTAGTGACGCCCTTTTTTAAAATTCTGAGACTTGATGACAAATCTACATAAAAATCCCTTTAATTTGACACCTCAAACGTTAAAATCTGCCCAGCCGTTATTTCTGTTGGACTGTGAAAAGAAAACCGCTTGCGTATTAATATATAGAAGATTTAAGGGAAATGATACAGTAAAAACTGAAAATATAATCAAACCAAACTAAAATATACACTAATCTAAATGTAACTTCAAAGACAACAAAACTCTCAATTATTAAGGTAGAAAAATGTCAGAATCAACACATTTTATGCAAATGTTTATCAATAATGTTTATAGTCAACTATGTTTACAGTCAATACTGGAGATGATGATTGGAATTTGGTTTTGTCCTTTCAGGAATAAGCGCAAAATCAAAGATTTTTTTTACCAAGGTCCAATTACATATTTTGAAATTTTTACCTTGTTAAAGTTTTTGTTAAGTTTATATTCTTTACTTAAAAAAATCAACAACTTAAATTTTATTTTATGTAATTTGCGCAATGTTTATTTTTATTGTATTTTTATGAGGTGTTTTATGTTTTTTATTCCAAAGCTCCTTAAACAAAACGTGTTGCCTTGGTATAGTGTTTTCTCATTAATTAATCTCTTTCTTAAACTTTTATTTCTAAAAATAAGCTTTTATTCACTTTTATTGGATTGTATTTCAGTTGTACTGTAAAAAGCCCGGACTTATAACAGAAGATATAAGAATAAAAACAAAAACCCATTTTCATACTTGAATTCAGAGTATTAAATAACTGTTTTGAAAAATCAAATTACACATTTGTACATTTACTAAATTTTTGTTCAGTATAAATACAAACAAAATCTTACCTCGTTATTAGAACTCCTTGTTGATTTTGGTGAAGGAGTGTTTTCTTCACGACCTGGAATTTCACACAATTAATTAAAAATTACCAAAAATGTTTAACTTCAACTAAAAATAAATCGAACCATTTAAAACGACGTAAAAAGAAAAATGTTTTGGAGAGTTCACTTTAGAAGAGTTAGAGTTGAGCTACAACAAGTACCTGTTTCTGGGTTAAACACAAACCAGTGAGTCTATTCAAACAATAAAGTTGTGAATAATTATGTTCAGTTTGAACCAAGCCACATGTCAGTGGGTTAATTAAGTGGAATGGAAACCCAGAACTTTTAAAAAATAATTGTAGTTAAAATGTAATCATAATCCAATTGTTAATTTAAATTTTAGCTGTTGTACTTAAAAATAAAAGTTAATTAAGGCTAACAAAATATAACACTAATTCAGTAAAAACATAATCAATGTAAAGATAATAAAATATCTTAAAGATTTTGGGTTAGTAAAAAATGTTTTACCTTTTTCACTGGAGATGCTTTTCCTCTCAAGGGCAAGGGCTTCGAGCAATTTGTTTGATGGGCTGTCACTGTCGTGCAATTCTCTATTAAGGTTTAAATTAATACTATTTAAGTGAGCTGTCTTTTTAGCGTCTTTTATTTTCAACATACAGTCTGTTGCATCTTTCAGGAACTTGTTCAAAACCGTCTGGGCAAAATCATTAACTAATGACTCAGCTTTAGACTCGACGTCAGCAGGTGGAGTGCTCTCTCCTGACTCGACAAACTTTGGAATGTTTTCGCTGACTCTCACTGCCTGGTCATCTTTCTTACATTCCAAACATTCATTCAATAGGTTCTGTAATATCTTATCAGTAATATTATCGACGACCGACTCATCTTCGTGTTTAGATTCCGTTTCAGAGACTAGGTATGTTTCATTTAAATGTACATTATTGTTATCATTACTTGCTTGTTCTTCGTTATCTAAAGTTTTGTTTGAAACAAAAACTTTGATGACATCTGACTGTGAAGAATCATAACTGTCATCAACATCGGACGGGGCGTTTGAATTACTTCCTTCTTCTGCTGAGTTACATTGTGAGGTTACGTTTGAATCGGTTGCAACTGAAGCTTCAGCAGACTTGGAAGGAACTTCAGAAACATCTGATTTTTCACTGATAACAACTGACACATTTACATCACCATCACACTGCGGCACATCAGATTCTTGCTTTGAAGACAATAGTGAGAAATGACTGCCTGAGCTGAGTTCTGTACTTGAACTGCTTTGAATTTCGGAAACCGATTTTGGCGATTTATTTGATGGCGAGTGTGAAACCACACTTACCACCTTCCCTTCATCTAACTGGTCGTCTTTTTCAGGAGAAGCAGTTTCAAGAGATGGTTCTTCTTCAGATTCCTTACTTTCACTCTCTAGCTTTGCTGTGCTGTTCGGAGACAGAGATGACGCTGTTTTTGGAGTGGCTGGAGACAGAGATGTTGCTGTTTTTGGAGAAGCAGTAATGTCTTCAGCATCTCGAGACGCTTGGCTGGCCGAGCTAACCTTTGACTCCTTCTGGACTTCTGCAGACAGTTCTTCAGATACAATTGTTTCATGAGAGCCAGAACTCACAGACTTGTTTGGGCTTACTTTTGACTCTCTAGATTCATTGGACAATGATTTTTCTGTGCCCATCTGACTAAAAAACTCCTCAGCATCCATCCAGTTGACGGAGTCATTACTCTGATTGGCAGGTTCTGAACTCACCGACTTCACAGTTGAATCGCTTTGATCCTGAACTTCAGACTCGACTGATTTCTGAGTGTCTAGAACTGTGGGTTCCTCTGTAGCGACACTAGAAGGAGCTTCTGTCACTTCACTTCCAGCAGACGAAACATCTTTGTTATCATTTTCAATATCGATTAAAGATTTACTTGTCGGTTCTGTTGCCTGAACTTTTCCTGAACTCTGAATCGTGGTTTCTGTACTAGAAGCTTCTGATATTGATTTCAAACTGTTGGTATCCAAGTCCGATGCGTTCTGATATTGTTGCTTGGGTGGTTCTTCTACTGTTTGGGATTTTTGGAAAACATCAGAAGTACGAGGGAAGAACTTGTCAGACACCCGAGGATGTTTGATCTGTGGCCGAACAATATTTGTCGATGTTACTTCTTCCAGTTGCTTCTTTGTTTGAACAATCTTCAATTCATAAGCCTGAAAAATATAAGTGTTATAATCACTTCTATCCCCGTAAAATTAAATTTTGAATAAAAGTGGATAAGATGAAAAGAAAGAGTGTCAAAGGAAGAAAACATTACAAAGGAAGATGACATGAATGGTCTGATGTGGCCAACATTACTTTGTGCCAAATCACAATAATGTGTGTTGCGTTTTAAAAATATTCATTAGTTTAGACCAAACACTTGAATCCCAGGATGAATTCTTTATCTATACATTGACAAATTTCCCTTCATGCCTGTTTCACTTACTGAACTGTTTTTTAAAATTATATTAGCTGCTCTAAATATTGATGAAATGCAAGTTACAGGGCTTGTAACAGTTCTTGAGGTTGAAAAAAATAAAAAATAACTCAAATAAGAAAAAAAATAACCAAAAAATAACCTTTTGTACACAAAAAATGCTGCTAAAAATTAGAAAACCGGCGTTATATTGGGGATAATACATTCTTAACCTTAGTAAAAACGAAAATCTCGACAGACTAATCACAAATCTGCCTAGATTTGACGGCAAGACTTGGTTTTCACGCAACAAGACTTAGTTTTAGGACACATTTTAGGATGATGAGATTCGTCTGCCGCGGTGCTGCTACGAGATCGTCTGACAGACGAATACTGTAAACAGGGCTTGTAGCAATTCTTGAGGTTGAAAAAAATAACCAAAATTAAAAAAAATAACAAAAATAACCGAATTCCAAAAAAATAACAAAAAATAACCAAGAGCAAAAAAATAACAAAAAAAAAATACCTGTTACAAGCCCTGAAGTTATATTGAAAAAATACAGTCTAGTCAATCATAAAAAAAAGTTATCCTAGGTGCAGTACATAAATCAGAGGCATTTTCTCGCTGAAAATAATTATTTTACCACACTAATCACTGGTATTCATGTGTGGAGGTGAAAATAAGTTCTTTCAATTAACTAAAAAAAGTGGGCTTGACAGTGACCGCTGGCTTGAGGTCTGTGAAGTTGGCTGTTGATTTATATGCTTGGAAAATGTATGAAAACAACACAAAAACTACAATATTCAATAGGTATTAACCACAAAAAAGTGGCGATCATATGATTTACATTGATGAGGTTGCTTATCAACCATTACAACAAATTTCTATTATTATTAGTAATTTCAAAGTTTCGCTTCCCAAATCTTTATTGTACATTGTAAAATCTCTTTCACATTTTGTAACAATTTAGATTTTATTTAGGTGTTTTGTGTGGTGAAACATTACATTCACACTTCACACGCTGAAAGACTACGACTTCAAGCAGTCCTGGATTTACCTCTAGGCTGACCAAGCCGAGGGCGTGCGCTGAGAGCGAGCCACACAAAGAAGAAAATTTTAATTTTGTTTTAGATTGGTAGTGAATTTGAAGGGGGACTTAAAGATTCCAAAACATAATTTAGCTCAAATGAAAGTTCATCAATTTTTACGACGGCTGACAGCTTTCAGGGAGGCCGCACACTTATGTGGTCCTAGGGCCGCAATAGCTGTAAATCCGACATTTTGATCTCAAGCCTACATAACCTCGTTTTCAACTCTAGTTGTTAAATACGCTATTTCAGCACCATTGGAACACTGTATTGTTTCGCACCTGTATCTGCTTGATCAGAGCCGCCTCCGTAGCCTTGAGCTGCTCCCGCTGGGCCCGCTTCAGTTCTCTCTCCAGGCGGTTCAGTTCCGCAAACCTCTGACGCTTCTGCTCCTTCAGCGCCGATATCCTCACTTCGTAATCACTTTGCTCAGACTGCGTCTCTGCAAAATCACAATAAATTGAACGATTCCAAACTTTTAAATGATTTTACTGTTTTAAATTTTTCTTACTGTAGGCCTACTGGTCAACATTTAATTATGACAAAGAAAATCTACCCTGAATTTTTAAAGTTTTTATTAAGATGGCACAGACCATAACACTATTGTTTGAAACTTGGTGGTAGTAATTCTTGAATCCTATGATTCTTTTGTTTTGGAAGGATGGGAACCAGATTTTTAACCAGCCTTTTCACCAGCTCCAATTGATTTGTGGCAAAAAAACCTCAAATAAAAATAAAAAGTAAAACATCCATGGACAAAAAAAGTGTGCCTAAACAAACGGTGTTTGTTTTAGAATATTAAATCTAGATGGAAAGGATCCAGGGAGGCTGGGCTGGCCCTAATCCCCAGCCTAACTGTCCCCGGCTGTGTCGTCATAACAGCTGTTGTTGTGCAGCCAACCAGCGGAGAAGGGAGATGCAAAAATCTTCTTTTGTTATGACATTTGCGTACTGATCATTGTACTTACTAGTCTGAGGAATTTTCAGGCAGTGGCAGTGACCGCTGGGATGGGGATTGCATACCGTTGCCATTTGAATGTACAACAACAGCTGTTTAATCAATAGAGGATTACGGCCAGCCCGGCTTACCTGGACCCTTTCCATCTAAATATGAAATAAACTTTACAATTTTAACTTGATTACAGGCAATTAAGCTATCCAAAACTATAAATTCATGGATGATTAAGGATCCTCCTCTTTCACTTCAAATATTCATAAACAAGATAATACTTAAAGGTATAATTTGAGTTACAATTTGTGTAAAACTCTGCACACAAAGTACAAATTTCAGAAAAATTCAAACACAGAAAAGTTGGATAAGTCTGGAAACATTATCCATTATCCTCATGAATAAAGCTTATAACATTACAACAATGGCCGATTCCATACCGTTTTGGGACAAGAGCAAAGACTCGTCAGATCCGCTTGAACCGCGGCGTTTGGAGCGCACTTGGACCCTCGGGGACAGCGGCACTTTGATCAGCACACGGCTCTTGTTGCTTGGTCGAGCCTGAAACCAGAGAGAGATAAAGAAAACTGTGATTCCTTTAATAGCACTTCTAAAATTGAAATGAAAAATCACATGACTTTAAGTTCAACTAGCTGGTGTCCCTGCTTTGCATAGGACAAATAAGTGCTGAAATCTGTGGTTGACCCTTAGAACTGTTACAAACCATCACAGTGTCGAGTTGTAAACAAAGTTAATCAAGTTTATCAAGTTGACACTGTCAACAGATAGTGCCACTGCTCCGAAAAGTCAGCCCTTTTTTGTTTTTAATTGATGTCCTTTCTTAAAATTCTCAGACATATCAGCAAAGATTCAAGATTAAAGATTTTATTGACCATTAAACAAATATATGCAATAGATCATATCAGAATTCAAAATTGGACGTGTCAAGGACATCAAATCTGCATGGAAATATCTTTAATTTGACACCTCAAATATTAAAATCCGACTAGCTTTTCTCGAGTTATGACCGTGAAAAGGTAACCCCTTGCATACTGAAATATAGATGCAATGAAATTACTGGCTTTAATGTACCCAATTTAATGTAGCGTCCATAGAATTAGACACATAAGAGTTGTGTTTCATCTAAACCCTCTATATTGTGATACCTTATGTTTGTATTTGTTTTACGGCAGAGTTAAAACAAAACAAAACTTCAGAAATAACAACAGACAAAATATGGATTAATAATGTAATGTTAGTCTGAAAACGCCACTGATTCAAAACTATGCCCTGACTAGTTCTAAAGTAGCTTGAAGTATACAAAGCGTGCTAAAACTACTTCAGGATAAAATAACTGCCAACAAACTTTCTGAAAATATAAAGACAAAGTTAGTTTTCAGCATTACCTGCATCAGAGGTTTGCTGGAAAGAGGGATTCTGGACACCGAGTTTGGCTGGCGAGGAGTTTCAGACGACTCTGGAGATTCAAAACTTTCGCTGTTGTACATGTCGGTGCTTCGGGCCTCTTCAACTGTTCGCAGACTGAGGAAACACAGAATCAACACTTCAATCATCAACATCCACATAAGCAGATATTTCCTTTAATGATAGCTCTCAATTAAACTACCTTAAAAAATTAACTATGACATTGATAAAGAAAAATGTTAATGTGTCAGAGGCCATGGCTTGGATTGAGACCAATTTTACAGTTTGAAAACACCAATGAAGTATTTTTACTCATACCTATGGTTAAAGTTGAACTAAACTTAAACTATCCTACCAATAATAATAATAATAAATAATAATAAATCTTTTTTATTGTCATCTCAATTTTTACAAATCATTGACAAAGTCAAGCTTATTGCTTAAAACTTAAGCTATGTCAGTAAGGCTATTACATAATAAATAAAAAAGTTACTGTAAATATTACAATGACAAATATTTGTGATAATAAAAGGAAAACAATATTAATACAAGGATAATAATAATTCCTACTACTTATTTTCTTAAAAATAAAAAAAACTAAAATTCAATATTCTTATAGCTAAAAAATTCATTTAAACTGTAAAATGGGTTTATAAGTAGCCAGTTGAAAAGTTTATTTTGGAAACTCCTCATAGAGTAGCAGTCAATGTTTTTTTTCAATTTATTAAATATTTTTAATGATATTACGGTGTGACTATTTTGTATTTTTGTCAACCGGCAGAAATTAATTTTGGATTTGGATTTATTCCTTGTGTTATGGTCGTGATCAAAAGGGCTTATAAGATCAGGGTTTTTTAGAGCGTAATTTACTGTATCAAAGATGTACAAGTTTATTATGGTTTGAATCTTGAAGTTAATAAAAAGAGGTCTACAGTGTGATAAAGGCTCGGTTTTATACAGGATTCTTAAAAGTTTTTTTTGAAGTATGAGAATATCCTCTACTCTTGAGCAGTTTCCAAAGAGAAATAAACCGTATCTGATAATAGATTCAAAATAAGCGAAATACGCTGTCCTTAGGTAACCATGAGGTATATTGTCACTCAGTTTACTTAGAGGGTAGATTACTCGTGAAAGCCTTGTGCATAAATAATCTATATGTTGAGCCCAGCTTAGTTGGTCATCAATAAATATTCCTAAGAATTTAACTGATTTTGAAAGGTCATGAATTTGAAAGTGGTTGTCTATAGGTTTAAGAGAAAAGATCATGTTTTGGGTTTTATCTTGATTTAGCAAAAGGCCATTAGTTTTAAACCAATTAGATGCGTCTGTTAAAGTATCATTTGCTATAGCTACAAGATCGCCCAAATCTTTTGTAGAGTTAAGGAAAGTTAAGTCCAATTACTAGGAGATCAATTTTTTCACAAGGAACTCAAAACAACTGTCTTTTTTTAATTCATTCAATGATTATAAAACAAAAATTTGCTCTTCCAAGAGAGACAACCAAGAAATAAGGACAAGGATGGAGTTTGTTGTTCGTTGTTTAAGTAAATATGGTTGAGGGATGAGTGTAAAATGAATGATTTTGTAGCTTCAGTGTAATTCTTAAATTCTAAGTACTTTTCTTATGAAAACATGAATTTGTTTTATTGAAATTAAAGACCAAAATGTGTTTTTGAAATAAGGAAACTTTGATTATTAGTAGGGGTGGGGGAGTAGTGGATTTTGAATTTGAGTCGAGTCGAGTATTAAGCCAACTACTCGAGTCACAGCGAGTAATTGTTTGTGAAAAGTAATGAAATGTTATTTTTTTAAAGTAATTAGGTCTTTGAATTTCAATTAATTAAAATCTTTCATCAATTTTACTTATCAAATTGGTCTACTTTATTTAAGCTAATATTTTATTTTATTTTTCTTTGAAAAATAAAGCTCTGATATTCTAATACCCCTACATTGCATAAACCCTACTTTTAAATGAATAACTATACAAAATCACTTAACAAGATTACAAAATGAATTTATGTAGTAGTATGCATAGTTGTAAAATTTAAACAGTTATAAGATTTAATTACTAGGCTATTATTTTAACTATCAACAACAAGTTTATTTTTTTCCTAAAAATAATTGTAATTAAAACTTTAGCCGAGAAATTGTGGAAGAAAGAATTAAAAACAAGATCAGGGAGGAGAGCTAGGCCCAGTTATTTGTTTACTTCTAAACCCAACCCCACCCCCTTGCCTGATAGCTAATCTATTGATTTTTACATCCAGTCACTGGAGCACTGAATGACACTCCAAGATAAGAAGAATGTGCAACCAGATAAGAAGAAGATATCCCCCTAATACAAAAATTACTAAACCCAAACTAACCGTTTTATGTAAACCAATGAAGTCCAAATTTTCGTCTCATTTTTACAAATCGAATGGGACAGAAATGAAGGGTGTGTATCATACAAAAGATACACTAATTTGAAGTTATAAAGTGCAAGGTCAGAGGTGTAAGTTTTCAATATTTGAATTCTGAGAGATGTTATTTCTAGATAACTGTAAAAATCTATTATTTTATGAGTTAATGAAATATTGTTTAAGTTATGATTTGGGAGGAGAAGATAGGATGTACAGCTAACTCACCTTGCAAATAAGCTGCAGAGACACACATAGATATTATACATTATATTAGTGATATTTTGGCTGTGAAGCCTTTGTCAAATAAAAGAGAACTGGACAAAGAGATCTGGCAGTTAAGATTTATACTATGAAAAACTCGTGGAACGGCTGCTAAAAACTATAGCGCATATCTGTTGGTCACGGATAAATAGCAGATGTAGCTTTTCAGATCTCATGATCTGCCGCGAAACATGATAGCGCATATTTGCCAATCGCCGATAATCGGCAAATGTAGCCTTGCAAAATGCGGTCGGCCGCGAAAAACGATTGCGTGTATTTGCTGATCGTAAATAAACTAAATGCAACTTTGCAAAACAAGCGATCGGCCATAAAAACCGGTCACGCGTATTTGCCAGCCACAAATGAACAGATAATGCTGCCTATTTGTGAAACTAGCAAGCGGCCGACATAAAGAATCTGTCGATTGCGGATAAACGGCAGATCTAGCTTTGCGTAACTCGTGGTCGGCTTTAAAAGTCGATCGCACACACGTAAGTCGATTGCACACGTGTAAACGGCGGGAGTAACTGTAGTCGGCGTTTGAGTCGAGTAGTTGGAACAACTCGACTCGACTTCGAGTAGTAGCAACTACTCCAGTAATTACTCGACTGTCGAGTACTCGCCCACCCCCAATTATTAGTCACATGTTTGTTTCAAACTTTATTATTATTACATCAGCATATTATTTTATGAATAATTTTAATTTAACGAGTTTATCCATAAATAAGGAATGCTTACACAGCTAAAAAAAATTAGTCATAATTATTTAGATCTATTCAGCTTAAATTACATGTAATTTGGACCAGTCGGGGCAACACAATACATAAAAGGTAAAAAGCACTTTGGCTTTTACTAATGAAACTTAAAAAAAATGACAAACTGTGCAGCAAAAACCAACCTGGATGTTACTTGAAGACTGGCATTTTCATCATCTTCGTTGACAGAACACGCCGCATCTTTGGTGCTTGTTTCTGGTACACTCTCTAGCGGGGAAGTACTTTTATCTCGTCTCGATCGATCTTTAAAGCAAACATAAAATATCTTATTTTACATATCGTACAGAAATTTGAAGACAAAACTCATTACATAACACAAATTTACATCTTACTGAATAAAAGTTATAATAAGTTCATCACATTAATTTAAGTAATCATATATTTAATTTCGTAAGGCGATTCTTTGCGTCAAAATTGTAGGCATCTGGCAAGTCGTAGAAAGATGGGAGAGGGCTCAAATTAAAGGTCTCTATTCCTTGATGGTGGGAAAAATAATAAAGTTGCTTGAAATTCACCAGAAAACAAGAAATAACATAAAATATCTGCCACTTAAAATGCATTGGGATTTAAAAAACGTCTGCTTTGTTTACATAAAACATGTGATGCTAATACTTGATTGAAAACCATGTGGTAGGCTAGATATCAGGTACATTCAGTTTGCTATGAAGGAATTTTGAACTAAAATAAATAAGAATTGTTTGAATTTCCCTCATTAGGGGCTTTAAGCCCCTTTAAGCCACTAGTATTTCTAAATTGCATAAAATAACAAAATAAATTGTTTTTAAGGTTATTCGATGAGCTAATTGAACTTACTTGACTTCAAAAATCGGTCTGCTTTTTGAAGTTCTTTAACTTTTGCCAATTCCTCCTGAAGTCTCCACAACATCTCCTTTTCAATTTTTCTTCTGCTGGATGATGAAGACTTGTCTCTATCTATTTCTTGTCTGTAAAAAGTTTGCATTTCTAATTTGGTCACAGAATCAACTTACTATAGAATGAACTAGTTGTATTTTAAGTGGGTTGAGGCAAATGTACCACCAACACTGTCACTTCTAGAGAAGTTTTTTATGCTGTTAGCACAACTATTAAAACATTATAAAATTTATTCTTAATGCGTATGAATTTTGATAAGGGAAGAAGGACATTTTTTAAATACAAAATTCTTAGTACCTTGAACATTTGAAACAGTTAGCTTTAATTTAATATGTTGCTGATTAGTTTCCTGAACACAACAAATCAGTAGCTAATAAATATCAATTTTGATTAAAGTGTACTTCGCTTTATGAAAAGTATGTTGGTTTCAGCAAAAGAAAACAAAGTCAAAGAATTGTTAAAAATATAAAAATTTGCAGTCGTAAATCTTACTTTTTTCTATCATCGAGTGTTTGCAGTCCTGCAGATGATTCTGAAGAAGAGCTGTTTTCCACGACTGAAGTCAAAGATATGCTGCGAAGAGGAGTTAACTTCTACAAGACAAAGTTAGAACATAATGCAATGCATAAGGTATTGAGTTGCAACGACTTCCTTAAAAAGAAAAAAAAATCTGTAAAAGGATACATTTTAATATTTTTGAGATTTTCTGTTTTTCCAACCTTTTTGAACTCCAATATTCAACATCTGTTGTGCACAGACCAATAAACGCTGGACAACTAAACATAGTCTATCTTTCAAACAAGATTTCAGTAGTTTGGGTTATTACACATCGTTACCAATATAGTATATTAATATTTCATTACTAGGGACTAAAGTGACGCTTTTCGAACGAGATAAAGTTTTTCGAAAAAATTACCGTCTGACAAAAAGCAACTTTATTCCCGTGTGATGAACTATAATTTTCATTATACTGTTCAATATATCCTGCTAACAATTTAAAAAACCAAAATTTCACAGCTTGTTTACCTTTAACAGATTTTCAAAACGGGGCTTCCATCTTGTTCTTGCTATTTAAAACAACCAGTTGGTTGTTTCATTTGTGTTTTATGTTAGACTCTCAGTAACCAACAATTGATTTATCGAACACATTTAACTATTAATTGGTCAATTAATTGAGCGAATTATACAATATCGATTTTCATCTTGACGACTCAGGAGAAACATATTGCTGACACCTCGATTAAGGCTATATTTTTACCCAATAAGTATTGTTGTCCGAAAATGACATCACACGCTTTGGCTCCACTAGCCTTATGGAAGTTTGCTAACCTTATATTATTGTTCTTTTCTTCTCTACAGACCTTGGTTTTACTACAGTAAAAGACAACAGCTGATGTCCTAGACTTAAGCTGATTACTCTACTCCCTAGTGAGAAAAAGAGCTTCTTTAGCCCCGCAACACAAGTGATAAAAACTGCCATTTTCGTAGCAGTATAAAAAAATATTTTTAAGGAATCAGAATTTTTAAAGCATTTTCATTACCTTAAGATATTAAACAGTGTTCTTCTAAAAAATAAAGCTGATTCAGCAGTTTAAGAAAAATATTTCAAATAACTGTTAACTTTATAGCATTAAAAACTTTTATTGAAAAAATTGCAAAAACTCAATCCTTTATTTTGGATTAATATAATTACCTTTGGGGATGCTTCGGCTGACCTCGGCTTACTAGTTTTACTTTTCTTTTGTTTATTCAGCCATCTAATTTGCTTTGAAAGATATTCTATCCGAGCATCTGAGTTGGCAAGTGCCTGATCTCTCCTCCTAGAATATAATTTAGTACAAAACATTAGAAATTTTTATATTCAAGAGCTCTACAGTAACTTTCTCTTATCCAGCAGTAATATTAACCGACATCATTTAACCGGATCACACTACACGGAAGTGACATCTTTTTAACCGGTCATTTTTTATCAACACATTGCTTTTATTGAATGTGATTGGCAGGGTATGGACATTACTGGATTGGCGATTCTCGTGGGAAAGATTTGAGACCAAGAATCACTTGTCTAAATTAGAGTTTTGGCTTATATGAAATGAGTTAGAGTTATAATCTACTGTGTTTTAGGAAATGTCGGTTTCAACCAAAAAAACTCGTTACCTGGTCGGGTCTCGGTCCTGAGGTGACCTGATAACCAGAATTCTATTTTGCTAAAAAAACCAAAACTTTAAAGGGTTAACTCTTTTGAACTTATTTACTACTGACATTATACTGACTTTGTGAAAAACAATTAGCTAATAGATTGCCAAATTCTATTGAATACCTCTGCATGTAAAAGTCAGGTTTTCACTTTGCAACTTATGTCACATACTTTCTTCATTGCCGTTTTGCTTTTACTTATTTTTTAGTGAAAATCTAATTTGAAATTGTGAACTGTATACAATTGGATTCAACACAAATTTGTGTCAAGTGGTCTTTGAATAGCAGAAGGCTCTACTTCATTTGAACAGAAAGAAGGAACATTCAGCACTTTGTGCAAAAATGTGTTCTATTGTCGGCCGAAAAGATAAAGCAATCCACCGTCGTTACAAAAAATTAATAATTCCGTTTTTTAAAAACCCTTAAAAATTGATTCATGACACCTTCTTAATTCATAAATCACTTTCCAATCCGTTGAGAATGCCTTTAAAATAAAGAATTAGTGTTCAGAAATGTGATTCAAGCAAAAACCTGTATTTCAGAACTTACTCTTTCAGCTTAGCTAGTGGAGTTCTATATTTCTCATCAACAATTCTTTTGGTTTCAACTCCTATGTTGGTCAGTTGTCCATTACTTCTGCAAAAAGAAACCCACCATATATCAATTCAAAGATTAACCATCAATTGATATCATTCCTCAAGAATAAAAATGTTAACATAGCCTAGTTGATAAAAAAACAATTAAGCAAATTTACGACAAACCTCTATAAGTCTCTCCTATGTCATTCCAAAAAATCACGTTTGCAAACAGTACACTTTGTTTGCATAATTACTTTACTGAATAATATTTTTTTATGGTTTGACCCTATTGATAAGTAAACTTTCACAATTATAGTCGTTATCGACTAGTTGTGTCTCAACCACACCTTTTTGAACATAAAGAGTCCAAATTGTATCATCCTTAACAGAAGAGTTACACTATAAATTTTAATTCAACACAATTTTTTTACTGTTTCATTTATAAAAATCTACCCTAATGGATGTATTGAATTATACGCATGATGTGAAAAATACCTGTATCTTATGTCAACCTCAGACAGCTCGGCTTTATATTGTGATAAAAGAATATCCTCTTGAGTTTTATACATTAGCTCAAGCTGCTTTCTTTGAAACTGAGCATCATCTATCAGCTGTAACAATGTGTATGTACAGTAAAACCAACAAAGATATATAAAAAAAGGCTAACTTACAATAAAACTTAATGAAATCACTAAGCATCCACGAAACCTGACAATGACTCCACAAAATAATTTTTACAAATCATCCCAGATCAAATTTAAAATATGTTTTTGCTCCACAATATATGAATAAATATGTTCTATGTCATAGCTTGAAGAATTTTTGAGTGAGTGCACAAAACAACTTTTAGTTACCGTGAATAAAAATACCCGCCAGATAAAAATTAGCAAATAACTTTGCAGTACATAACAATATAAAATATACACATTTATATTAAAATCTGATTTAATTTAAAGACATGTATGGTACAGGCTCTAATAGTACATTTTGCACCAAGGGCTGAAAATGGGTTATGCGGGCTCGAGATTGTGTTTCAAATTCTCAACTTTGTCTCAAATTTGAAACAATCAAGAGCTGCAAAACCCTTTCGGCCGAAGTGCAAACACTATTTTTCACCAAACTACATTATGAAATAAACAAATATTTATCATTAAAAATCTGAATATTTATTTGAGACACTTGAAGACAGAACTTTTGAGATTATGAGTGATGATACAACTTTTTCATGGTAGCTAAGCGACGAAAGCAAAAAAAAAAATCTTATGATCACCACTAGCCTGCCGTTGGAACCTATTGAATACTGCACAGTTATGTTTTACAAGTTGTTTCAAGCAAATGAAAGATCAGCTCTAGAGCCAAAAGTTTTCGGCCTTCTTATGGAAAAGAGCAGTTTTCGGCATTCGAATGACGTATTTAAAATAGGTGATATCATCGTAGTGTGGTGAAAAATAAATTACATATTTAACCACAATAACAACTATTAACCACACTCAAAACGTTGCAGGTCAAATAGGAAGCATTTCTTAAAATTACTGCATATATGCCAGGTTTTCTCTCGCCATATGTACCGATATTTTCTCATACCCACAACAAACAAAGAGCACAAAATTACAATGTTATTACACAATACACTGCTCACATTAAACAAAAATCCAACTCACAAAATTAATTAACCAATAATCCCACATAAGTATCCACAACATTTAAGTTTCAACATAAAAATATCCACCCAAAAGTTCATGACGGATAGAGACATTATCTTTAAGACAATTTCAGATTAAAATTTGGTGAAAACAATACATGGGGAAGCAGAGAAATAAATTTAAATAAATGGAGGCTGAAAAAGAAATCATAGAGTGTTCGTCTTGTAATGGTAGAGCATTATGTAACCTTACCACTTGCAGGATGTGAATACTTTTGGGTGAAAAGGAGAGAGGAATTGACGAGGAGAAACTGAGGTGGGGGCTTAGCTTCTGAGGCACTTCCTTCATGTCACTCTGTGTCATATCTGCAAAAACGTAACAAGCAAACTCAAATACACCCCAATGGCATTACACATTACATACCAGAACACAATACATCATAGGCCTAGATCCATGATATTTATTATATAAAATATTTTTAAGTTGTTTATTAATTAATGTTAATTACTCAGGGTGTCTACCAGTCCGGAATTCGGGAAAATTCGGGAAAATGTCGGGGATTTTGTAAGGTCGGGAATAGTCGGGAAAAAGTAATGAATTTCAACTTTTGGTCGGGAAATTCGAATTTGACTATAAAACAAAACGAAATAGCAGTTTTCTTCGTTATTATCATCGTCTCGGCCGGCAAATCTCTCGAACGATTTGAGGCAGACAAATTTTTAGCTATATCACGACCAGAAAAGCTGTCACTTATTCCGCTGCTGCAAGTTTCTCGGTCCTAATACAGCTGTAAAAACACTCGCTCGTTTTGCGGCCGACAAGTCTCACTCTACGCGGCCGACAAGTCTATCGCTCTTTATGTGGCCGACGAGTCTCTACGTTCTGTACTCGGAGTCTCTCGCTCTTTGCGCGGCCGACAAGTCTCGCTCTTTGCGCGGCCGACAAGTCTCGCTCTTTACGCGGCCGACAAGTCTCTCGCTCTTTACGCGGCCGACAAGTCTCGCTCTTTACGCGACCGAAGGTCTCGCTCTTTACGCGGCCGACAAGTCTCGCTCTTTACACGGCCGACAAGTCTCTCGCTCTTTATGCGGCCGACAAGTCTCGCTCTTTACGCGACCGAAGGTCTCGCTCTTTACGCGGCCGACAAGTCTCTCGCTCTTTACGCGACCGAAGGTCTCGCTCTTTACGCGGCTGACACATCTCTCGTTAGTATTGCCACAGATTACACATTAGCATGTGTAATCTGTGGTATTGCTATCTTAAAATCGTGCACTCTTTTCGTGGCTATCACATCTATTGGCCACATGAAGGCCAGAATATCTATAACCCGGCCGGCAAATTCCTCGGTCGTTTCGGGGTCAGCAAACCTCGGTCACATTGGGGCCGTCAAATATCTCGCTCTCTTTGCGGCCGTCGAATCTGTCACTCTTTTCACTGCCATCACATCTTTCGCTTTTATTGCGGCCGGAAATCTTTCGCTTGTTTTGCGGCCGGCAAATCTCTTGGTCGCATCGCGGCCGATGAGAACCTTACTCATTTCGCGGCCATTAGACCTCGGTCATATTGCGGCTGGAAATTCGCTCACTCGTTTTAGGAATGAAACATTTTTCGGTCGATTCGTGGCAGACTGAGTTCCTTGCTCTTTTAGTGGCCGTTAAATCTCTCGGTCGTATTGTGACAAGAAAATCGCTAATTTTTTTCAAAGCCAGAGATATTGTAATTTACAACATGGCTGGCAAATCTATTGGACTTATTTCGGTCGGAAATCTTTTGCTTGTTTTTCGGTTGTCGGATGGCCAATTGTTTCTTGATGGTATTGTGTCGCTTACTCTTTTCATAGCTGTTACATGATTCGGTCGTATTTCGGCCGGCAAATCTCTCTGTCGCAATGTGGCTGTCAAATCTTGGTCGTTTATACCACGGCCAGAGAATCTCTTGGTCACAACGCGGCCGGAAAATCGCTCGTTCTTTCCGCAGCCGGAAATCTCGGCCGCATTACGGCTGGCAAATCTATTGGACTTATCAAAATCAAAATCAAAATCAAAATTTCTTTATTCATTGTAATATAGTACATCTTGGTACAAAGAATAGTGTCAAAGTACAAGGGTATGACAAAGTCATTATGCAATATATAAATAAAATCTAATTACAATAATATAGAGTCCCCTTTTTCTTACATCCCTCTTTTTTATTTGTTCTTTATTGAAGTATAATACTCTTCTAAACTGTACAGACCTAGCCCAGTAATGTATTTCTTTAATTCAGTCTTGAATTTAACTTTATTCACTTCAGTTTTTATATAATTTGGAAGAAAGTTTATAAATTTATTACCCGCATATACAGTCTTCGTCTTAAAAAGTTCTAAGCGATGCCGATCAGTAATTAAATTTTCTCTATTTCGAGTAAAATAGCCATGATAAGGAATTTTATTATTGAGCTGTTCATTATTTACTACAAATAAAATTGATTCATATATGTAAAGTCCGTATACAGTCAGAAACCCTAAGTTTTTAAAATGTTCTCGGACTGAATCAGTTTGTTTCAAATTTAAAAGAATTCTTACAGCCTTTTTTTGAATTTTCAACAATCTATCCATATTTTTTTTACTAGTTGCTCCATAAATTGCTATACCAAACGCTAAATGTGACTGTATATGTGAGTAATAAAGAGATTTTAAAACATTTGCTGAACTCAAAAAATACATTTGTTTTAAAACATATAGTCCTGAATTCAATTTACCAACAACAAAGTCAATATGGTCATCCCAGGTCAAAAATCTATTTATTCTCAAACCCAGAAAGGTGGTTTCATTCACCTCTGACACAGCCACTGAATTAACCGAAACCTTTGGATTGACAACTTGTCTATTTTGACGAGTAGAAAAGGTTATAAATTTCGTTTTCTCTGAATTCAAAAATAAATTGTTCGATTTGAAGAAAAAATCTAAATTTTTCAAATTTATGTTTACTTGCTGCTCTAGCTCATTTTCTGATTTTGCTGATACTTTGAGATTAGCATCATCAGCGTACATGCATAATAGATTATTCTTACTATCAATGTTTTCAGATATTTCATTGACATAGCAAAGGAATAAAATGGGTCCCAGTATTGATCCTTGAGGTACCCCAGTATCTATAGGCAATAATTTTGAATTTATTTTTTGAATT
This sequence comes from Flexamia atlantica, assembly GCA_035578135.1. NCBI lineage: Eukaryota > Metazoa > Arthropoda > Insecta > Hemiptera > Cicadellidae > Flexamia > Flexamia atlantica. Next base: position 458,646 of record JAQJVK010000030.1, on the reverse strand, counting down.
TCTTTTCTTTCAGTGACTTTAATTACTTCTACAAACTGATATCGATTTTGCAGAAAAGATTTGAACCACTCTAGATAAACCCCCTTCACACCCATTTTCCAGAGTTTTTTAAGAAGAATATGATGATTTACTGTATCAAAAGCTTTTGATAAATCCATAAAGACGCCAATTGTTAGTTCACCCTTATCAATTGAATCTATTACAGAATTGAGGAAATCTGATGTTGCAGTTACTACTGATTTACCAGTTCTGAAACCATGTTGAAAATTGTTTAGAAGTTTGTTTTGTTCTAAAAAAGTGTAAAGTCTATAATGAACGGCTTTTTCAAATATTTTAGATATGGAAGGTAAAACTGAAACCGGACGATAATTTGACATGTCCTGTTTATTACCTTTTTTATGAATCATTTTTTTATCGCGGTCATCATGTTCATCTTTTGGCGATCTTTCGCTTGCATTGTTATCGTCTAAATGTATTTATTTACAAATATCGTTCTCAATATTCGTTATAGGAGGCAATGGTCATGTTTCCTATGGTCGGGAATTTTTTTTAAATTGTCGGGAAAAGTCGGGAATTTCATATATGAAATTTGGTAGACACCCTGTTACTATAATTGCTCAGAAAAATTTCACTTAATAAAATTTATAAAATATCAGAAAGCATAAATGTAAAAAAGTTGATTTAAAGTTTAAGGTTCAGGTTTTTTAAGACCAAGGAAAACTATGGTATCAATATATAATTAGTCTATAGTGCAAAAACATCTTGCGATCTAAAAAAGTTACTGTCATTCTTATAACCAATAATAACCCAATGTTTCAGCCACTATTTTTGATAATATCTATTGGCGGCCAAAGCTAAAACAAATATTGGAAGAGGACTGACCCCCAACTACAAAAATTTTTCATATTCTTTCTCTGGAAGACATGTTTTGGTGGGGTATAATAATTGTAAAAATATTACTGGGCACCTACCCACCTCCAGGCTATGGCTTTTGTCTTACAGCGATAAATTCCTGGTCGAATATAAAGAGTACAGAGTTCAGTTCATAAAAAACACGAAAAACACTTATAAACACCACTATTTAAATGTTGTTATATTGGGAGGCCTGGTATTTGTGTGTTTATTTATTGACAAGAGAATTTGACCAGGAATTCATCACTATAGAGAAAACGCCATAGCCTGGAGGTGGGTAGTTGACCAATAATATTTTTACTCTTTCACATTAATCAACACTCTAATTGTCAATTTTTCTTCCTGAAACATGCAGTTAGAAAACTAAACAAACCTGAATCTTTAGCTTTGAGCTCACCTAGCCCATGAGAGGTCTGTTCCACCACAGAGGAGGCTGACCTAGAGCCAGACAGCCGATCATGCTGACTGGTCACTGTCCTGCCACTGCCCTCGTCACTGACTGGTGAGGCCTGTACAGATATCACTTCACATTTTTTTGTGATAACAAATTTAAAATGCAATAAAACAATAAATACTCGGAGGATTTTAGGATCTATAAGGAGAATCTGTATCATACTGAGTAGGATCTGATCTACTATTTAACATGCTTCATTTCGCGTTATTAATGATAAATTAAAATCATATATATTTTTCAAGAAATTTTCAATACTTCATAAAAAATTTGATTTTACTTACATTGTTTTTGACTGACTTTTTTTAAATTAGGCACTGCATATCGTAACCACCAACTCTGAATCGTTATATTTTACAAGAAAATTAGATCACAAGCATCAAAACAACACCACGACCTGTTATAAAATGTATTTTGATGGATACATGGGGTTATCAAAATAAGGTTGTTCTGATGAACAAATTCAATAATGATACATAATTTCTGAGTGTCTGTAAGAACAAGGTGCCAGTCCAAGCGGGTCGGCTTTGTCACCTTCGGTTCAGAGGAGGGCTGCTTGAACACAGCCGAGTACTGAGAGGACCTCCTGCTGATGCGGCAGAATCACCTGGGCTAGCGACTGGTCAAAGGCGTCCAGTACTCGTTTGGGTACCAGGCCACTAAGGCATTGGGGGCAACGAGAGTGCTGGCAAACTTGTCAAAGTGGGAGCGAACATGCCATTCTATGGCCCGGAGCTGTGGCATTAGCAAAGCTATCGCCCTCTTCGTCATTGACGACTGGGCCAAGGAACAGCTCTGCCTTCTATGGTTAATCACTAGGCAACTACCCTGGTCAATCACTAAGCAAAAAGCTGCTTCCTGAAATTTCTCCTGGATTCACCAGTTGGCTGATGAGTCTGGGCAGGAGTCAGGTCAGGCAGGTAATTGCCTTGATCACTGGACACAGCCATTTCAGGAAACACCTCATCACTCTTGGTATCACTCATGGTGATCCAAAGTGCAAGACTCTGTGGCAGCTCTGTCGACTGCAAGGCACATCATTGTGGATTGTGAGAGACTGGGGGCTAGGAGAAGAGCCTTCTTTGGTCTCCAACGAGCAGTTGACAAACCAGATGATAGCATTGGGAAAAAGCCCCCTTATCTGCTGGGCAGTGGGCGCAAGTTAGCTCATGGTATTATTCTGTACTCCCGACTGCTGAGCACAAGATATCTTGAGCTACACCCTCGCTTCGTCAACTGCGAAGCCCGAGTTTACTCGGACAACTGTACAGTAAGTAAGTGAGTAAGTTGTACCGTGAGTAAGTTGGTACAACTGTTCTGCTAGGTTTTTTTTTCATTCTACAACTGTACAGTTGACCCTGACGAGTTGCAGATGGTTTGGTGCTGCACTCTAGTGGATTCTTTTGGAACTACGTCCATGCCACGAGTTCTGCAGTATCGTGTTCGTTGCGTTGAAACGAAAACCCCGCAACTTGGTGTTGATCGTGTAATTAAACTGTACGCTACTAAAACCTGCGGGGGCTAATTACTCGGCACTTAAGGGGTTAAGTCTTGTTGGGGGCACAGTCATAGGGCTGCCAATCTAGCAGCATGGGGGAGCATAATCAGTTTTGATCTTTTGAGTCTGTTTCCCACACTCCAATCAATCAACCAAGTGGGTCGGCTGTGTTACCTTAGGTTCAGAGGAGGGCTGCTCGAACACGGCCGAGTATTGGGAGGACCTCCGGCTGTTACGGTCCCTTGACACGAGGCTGTGTCTGCCACAGGTGTGCAGGTGGCCGGAGACGCTGTGCAGTCTCTCGGCGGCTATCACCTGCGCCAGCGACTGGTCGAAGGCGTCCAGGCGACTCAGCTCTGCGTGGAACTGCAGGAACAGGGCTGCCGGGTTGGACTGTAACAGACCTCGTTTGCAGGACAGAGGACAGTCAAGAAAACGGTGTGAAGAGCGTTATACAGATGTGTAAATGTATGAAAACAATTTTCAGCTGTGGATTAGTGACTTGGGAATACAGGAAAGATATCAAGAAGGTTAATTAATATGTTTTTACAGTTATTTACAATTACTGATATCATGAAGAAGAATCACAAAAATTTGGGATTGAAATATTGAAATCTCATCCAATATTGAGTGAAAAGGAACTTAGAACAGGCAAAATTCTATGTTCCAAGCATTGTTTTCCGTTATCAGTGATCTAAAAAATGTTTGTAAAATTTAAATTAATCATCATCACCATCACCATCACCAACAGTAAATTTCAAACAAAGATCAGTATTAAAATGTGAGAAAGAACAATGCAATATAATTACATCTGAACTTAATATTACAATTAAAAATCCAAAACATACTTGGAGTTTTAACCATCCACATCACCGGTCCCCATGGAGCATTTTGTTCCACAAGTACAATGTTAACTTTCAATAAATAAGCATTATTCCTCATCCAATTGCAAAAACAAAATTGTTTTCATGTCAAAATAAAAGGTATTACAATTAATTATAGTACACTTACGAATATCCAAGCCCCGGTTATCCGATACTTCGGGTTATCCAATGTCATTCTAAGCTAAGAAATATATATTTTAATTTTGAGAATAATAACGTAATACCAATTAATTGACGTAATTAGTTTATTCATTTATTCAAGTTAATAATTTAAATTGATAGTCAAAGTGTTTTTTTATGATATGAATACAGAACTCCAAAATAACCTAGATTTTTGTTTTGGATAAAAATAATTACGATTACACGAACTGACTGAGTTGTCTGCTGGATGTAAGGCGAGAGTTCATGAATGATTTTTTAATGTTCTTGTGCCCGATGATGATGCCCAGTGCATCGAAATAGCCTTAGCAATGGCTATATAAACTTAGATAATGTGACGGAACAAAGTAATATAAACAAGTTTTTGGTTTTTTATGAGAGTAACATAGAACGAGTCATGCCAATCCCACCAGTACAAGCAAGCAGCTTCCGTATTATCTGAGATTCTCGATATCCAAGACAGCCTCGGTCCCGACGACCTTGGATAATCGAGAGTGTACTCTATTAGTTTCAATAACTGGTAACTGGGAATAAATTGTTAAATTGAAATAATAATTAATACTTATTATCTTAATAATTTGAGAGTGAATACAAAATCTAAGTTTCCTTAGGCTTTCCCTGGAGAATTTTAATGCATTTAATTTTTAATTTGACATAAAAATTTTTTTTTGTGACAAATTGGTGAGGATTGGGGAGTCATGCTTGTTGAAAGTAAACATTGTTCTTCTGAAGCAAAAACCTGAGATGGCTACCCCTGATGCTGACTCCCAAGTCCAAAACATAAAAATACCAACACTTAGATCGCAGTTACACATTCACAAAGTACATAAAACTACAGAACTTGAGTTAAAAAGATGAAAAGAAAAAATATAACATACCCCTTGGATAGTTTGTATTTCTTTTTGAGGGTCTTCAGAGTGAGATTCAGATTGATTGTACTCTTCTTGAGGATTCTGCTTGTTTGAATATCGACTTTGACTAGTTTTATTCACAGAAGAAGTTGTTTGTGACAACGAAGACGGTTTCTCTTGGAACGACTTTGTAGAATAAGAGTAACTTGAAAGTTTCAGATCCAAAACATCAGCAGAACTGCTGTTCGGGGCCTTATTACTGGGATATGAAAAATCATTCAAACTTCTGTTAGAACTCAATTTTAAATTTTGAACAGATTCTGGTATGACTAGTGGTGGTGCATCAAGCGCAAATGATGAAATCGATGATGATTTAAGACTCTCGACTCCATTTCTTCTTGAACTCAAGGAGGTTTTCGATGTGACAGGCGACAGCTGAGATGCGAAAGACGTTTGCCCACTTGCGTCCAACTTCAGCTGTAAATCAGATAGTCTCAGAGGCTCGGGTTGAGCTCCGAAGTCCTCCTCCATCGATATAATCGACGGAGCATCGGTATCGTCGTCAAAAGAGTTCTTGGTTGTTATGATCTCCGGTTGTTGGCTCCCCTTGGCAAAGGTTATGTTGGTTTTAGCTAAGTATTTGTTTTCATTGGCTAGGAGCTTCATCTTCATAACATTCATGACACTGAAACCGTCGGGTTTAATGTGTGTCAAAAGTTTATCAGGTTCTTTGTCTTCTTTTTGCTTTTGTAAAATTTCTTCTCGAATTCTTCTTAACTGGTCTTCCATTGAATTCTAGAGTTAAACATGAATAGAAATATTTAAGTATATATTTAGAATAAGAAAGAAATATTTTCATTCATTATAAAAATATAAAAAAATAAAATAAAATAATGAATTTAAACTATTAGGTTGAAAAAAAATTTAATTACCTAGAAAGATATGAGCTTTTATATAAAATTGGTGTTGGTGGCGTTGACATCTATGAGTTTAATAATAATAATAATAATAATAATAATTTATTGTCGTTGGTATTATATAAATACATGACAATATTAAACTAATCTTATTTATAATTATGACTTATATTATAATTTTAATTAGTCCAATAATTTTCTTCTTGAACTTCCTGAATTTTATATGGGCATTTTTCAGTAAGAATACTTTTAATTTTTTCTTGAAATGTTCTGTTTGATAATAAAGTCCATTTTTCAGGTATGCTATTATATAATTTAATGCATGTATGTAAATTTATTTGACTTCTTGAATATTTGCAAAAAGGTATTGTTAATTTTGAATTATTTCTTGTTGAATGTTGATGTATATTAATATTATGGTTAAAATCATTTATGTGTTTTCTTACAAATAAAATATTTTGAAGAACATAAATTGATGTTAATGTCATAATTCTGAAATTTTTAAATATGGGTTTGCAATGTGTTTGGTTCTTAACTCCTGCTAAAATTCTCACAGCTTTTTTTTGAATTTTAAATACTGTTTTCGCTTCATTCGAATTTCCCCATAATATAGTTCCATAACTTAATTGACTATGGATGTAGGCATAATATGCATTTTTTAGGACTTCTAATTCCACATTGCCTTTTAATCTTCTTAAAATATAAATTCCTTTACTAATTTTTTTGGAAATATGAATTATATGACTTTGCCAGTTTAATTTACAGTCTATTACTATACCTAAGAATTTCATTGAAGATATATTCTTATGTAGATGATGCTTATTTGAGAAATTAATTTCTAATTTTTGGGTTTTATTTGTATTCAAACTTAATTTATTGCTATTGCACCATTCTATATTGCTATTGCTTATACCATATATAGTATAAGAATAATTAATCGAATACCGTATTACAATTGCCTAAAATTCTTGCATAAAATTAGAACTAGATCCAAAGGAACTTAACATCTGGAGGGGCCTTTACCATGTGGAAGAAACCCACCTATGTAGATTTTAACATTTTCTGTTTTTAAATTAACATGGGCCTATTGCAGATAATTGACTGTACAATATCACACATATTGTATGCAAATAATATTAAATAGTACAATTAATTAACGTAATAAAATCCAAAAGGTCAGAGATTGGATTTGAGGAGAAACCACCAGTAAATGTTTGTTAGATTTTAGATTTTTAGATAGCAATGAAAATTAATCACCAAGAGTACCAAAACTTGTTACATCTGTTGTACCATACTTGTATATAGTAAAGTACTCTTAAGATAACTTGTAATCCACTACTTACTGAGACTTTGTTATTTAAAACCCCTTCAGAAGAATTAACACACAACTTCTTAGGTGTCAAATTGTTAGTTTTCGTTGGTGACAAATGATGTCTTTTTCGATGACTGCTTAAAGGGGGAACATCCATGTGACTGAATTTTGGATTTGGTTCAAAGGCAGGAGGTTCTTCAATCATCGGCAAATTAGATTCTCTTGGGGTGCAAATGAATGTTGTTCTTCGACTATCTAAAACCATTAATTAGTAGTATTAGAGAGAATTTTTATACGAAAAATAATAATTTGTTTTGGATTTTAACCAATGAGCATGAAAATAATTAATCTCAAGTTAGTGCTGATCTTCTCTCATGTTAAATTATATTGAGAAGTTCAGTTACTAAACCTGAGCAAAACATATAAACAATAATTAATATAAACATAACATATAAATGCAGAAGATCAGATATGAAACTCGTACTCCCAACTCAATGTTTTTTCAACCAAAATATTTTAGTTTAAACCAAACGAAAGTTTAACCCGTGTTTCCACAACCCGTGTTTCCACATCGGTTCAACTCTGTTTTTTTTGGGTTAACCTTCTGGCGAAAAAGTACAATTTGAATGACCCGTCAGGTGAATCAAATGAATTACGATTTATTTTGCAAAAGGATCCAACTCAGAAACTTTGCTTGTGTTTCAAATGTTGTTATTCAACTAATTCGCTAAATAAACCAAGCTGCAAACCGCAACGTTTAGCAATAAATCTAAAAATAATATAATTTGTAATTTAGCTTAAGTTCGCTTTAATGATTTTTTAACATAAATATAAATTGCTGCCCGATTTTAAAAACCTAGCATTGCCAATGGTATTTTTATAAGAGAGATAAGGGAAAGTGTTCCACTGAAATCCTTCAAATATGTTTTTGAAGAGTAACTAACCGTGAACTAACTGTTCAAATATTTACTTATATTATATAAACCTGTACTGGAAATAATACTGTGTTTGAAATACTATCAGAACACTCTATATTCAATATCAACAGATCAATTAAAATTATTTCAACAGGTTGCTGCTAGAAATTGTAAATTAATCAAAGAAATGATTCAAATTTTGATTCCTTAAAATTGAGTGATTCATATCAATTGATTCATCGAGAAGAATCAAACTGTCCACCACCAGTCACAACATAATGTAAAACTAGCTAATTTCAAAACACAACAATCAGCCAACATGTGTTTGATGATGAAAAATAGCGTAAAGTATCAATCGTGCCGCCAACATCACATTTTTTTAGGGTTAACTTGACCGGCCACTTAAATTTTGTTGAGAAAGTACTCGTTGGGTTAACCCAATAGTTAAAGTAAAATTGGGTTAAGCTAACCCTGATTTGGAGAAAGCAGCCCTAAGCTAAACAATTGCCTAGTGCTATAGATTTATCTAGTGCTGTAGATCGTAGAACAAGGTATATATTAAGGGGAACGACACAGTTTATGAATAGCAAGTGTTTTACTTATGTCTCCAATCCTTATTATTCAGCGGACGAACGCGTTTCAGCACTCAGGCCATCTTCAGCATCCTATCCTGTACACCAAACTAACACATTCTTAGCTGCTTGTGTTGCGAAGCGAGCTGAGTCAAGTTTATAAAACAATTACACATAACGTTAAACAATACACAACACGGACACGAAAACATCAAATTAAAATGTGCGCACGTTTTAATTTGATGTTTTCGTGTCCGTGTTGTGTATTGTTTAACATTATGTGTAATTGTTTTATAAACTTGACTCAGCTCGCTTCGCAACACAAGCAGCTAAGAATGTGTTAGTTTGGTGAACAGGATAGGATGCTGAAGATGGCCTGAGTGCTGAAACGCGTTCGTCCGCTGAATAATAAGGATTGGAGACGTAAGTAAAACACTTGCTATTCGCAAAACCAATCCGTGCTACAAAATCACAAAAAAAAAAACAGTATATGAGTACAGTGTAATTAAAGGTCACCAAAGTTTTTGTTATATTACATAAGTAGTATATCATTCAAATACAAAGACAAGACAATAATTATTCAGTAGATTATTTTTATGCATTAACACCAAATAAATGAGCAAATAAAAGAGTTGAGCAATTACAAAGGCACAATATAATAAACTTTTTAAAAACTTTCTGATTTTAAAAATTGGGGAAAATGATAAGAAGAAAAGTTGTTTCTAATTTTGCACTTTAAAAAATGTGGATTACTGATGGTTAAATACATTTTTAACTAAGGTTAATTGAAAATGATCGTAAAACTGAAATTACAGAAGTATAGTGAATGAAAAATTATAACTTTCCGATTTTGAACATATAGAAAAGTTATGTCTGATTTCCCACTAAAAAAATCTGGATTCTTGATGGACAAATATAATTTCATTGAGATTTAACTGAAAATGAGAGTAAAAAAGTAATATGTTGTTGATTGATATAATTTACTGCCATCAAATTATTGCTATGTCAGAAGTGAATTCTTTCTATGAAAAGCACATTGGCAAATAAATACTTACTATCGGGTGGATTTGGTATTTCATTTGTTTCAAAGGTCAGATTATGTAAATTCCATTCCTTTGATGATTTTGGAGATACATTCTGACTTTCAAAACTTTTTCTGGCACTATCCATTTCCAACTGAAGACGAGGCACAACCTCCATCGCTGCTGCCTCCATCCCAATTTTAACTGGAGAGCTTTCACCAGAAGGTTTAGTTATTGAAAGTCGTAATTTATTTCTTGAATTTTTTAATCCATTTTGGGGTTTTTTGAACTCCATGTTTTTGTTTTTTATGGAGTGTTGAATTGCTGTAATTTCTTCTGATTTTTGCAAGTCTCCTTTCGGCTCCTTACTTGATAGTTTTTCAGTTGTAGATTCTTTGTCAGCATTAGTTCCATTTGACGCCTCATCCGGCTTGATACATGTTTTTGACTTTCTGGCTGTTGGAATTTTAGATTCGAAAATATGTATTGCTGGAGGCAAAACTTCACTGTTGTCCTCTTCTAATGGTCCTTGCCATTTTGGTTTGTTCTAAAAAATCAATAAAAAAAGACAGATAAAATTTAATAAAAACGTCTAACATAAAATAAAAATATGTGACACCTCTCATATTTGATGGACAAAAAAATTGATTTGTTTTATTTTGCTGAAATCCAGAGAGAACAATTTTTAACATGTTATTATCAAAATACTAGCCAAAATTTGGCCATGAAAAATTCCAGGTTCTGCCATATAACCAATGTTATCTTTCAAATTTTGGCCTCAACCACTCATCAAGATCATTGATTTGTAGCACATTTTAAAGGGGACAAATTAGCGAAATATATCAGTGAGCCATAATTTTGGTTTCACGACTGATAAAAATAAAATAAAAATCCCAAAGATCTTAATTACTTTTTATGTTTAAACATCTAAACTGAAGCATATAAAGATTCTATTTTTGGAAACCACTTGTTGCTCTTTTATACGAGCCAGGAATCAATGATTTTGGGTGATTGGTTGAGGCTGGACGGAATTGAACAACATTGGTCGAATGAGAGAAGCAGGTATAGTTCGAATCAAATAACAAGGCCCACACCATACTAAGCCCAATGCTGAAATTAAGATTAGTCTTACGGACGGACTGGGCCTTGTTATTCAAATCGGCCTATAGATCCGCAGGACTGAAGCCCCCTCCTGGTAGGCTATACACATCAGCAGTAACTGTAAGGTACTCAAAGCTAGTTTACATGTAACATTTGATTAGGCCTAAATGTTCAACAAACTGGAACCAATGACTTTGAATCCGACGCTACAACATAATTAACTTGTCATAAAACAAATCATGAATCAAATTCAAATGATTTTTAGGACAACCATTCCAAATCAAATAACATTTAAGCCGCATCAAAACAGAAATAGAATTACGAACGTACGTTAAAAAATACATTACTAAATTTTATGAATTTATTTACCAGGCTCTTAGGTATTTTATTTCAAAATACAATGCAGGTTAACGGAGGATTATGAGTAATCATTACAAATGGCATTATATTTTTCATAGATAATTCTGTGTTTCAAAAAGCAACTGTGACAACTATTGTCAATTTTATGACAAAAGCACTATTGTCAATTTTATGTTTTTTTTGTATTTGGTTGTTGAAAAAAAACTCAAAAGATGTAATTCTAAATAGCTACTCCACTTGTTATTATCCACTTATTATTATTCTAAATACTCAACTTATTGGTCTCTAATTTGATACAATAGTGTAACATAATTTAAAAATAAAACAAGACATAAAAAAGATTTACTTGGACAAAATATTGCACACATAAAAATCTTAATGGGCCTAGCTAAATATTGACTACACCACAACATAGTTACTAACCTAAAACAGCTTCACGTAACCATAAAAATCACTGTTTTTGTTGGATTTGAGTTTGCAATGCAACCAGAAAAACTTCTCTCTTAAGACAGATTAAATATAATAAGCTTGAGTCCATTACAACAGATACAAATTAGATATATTTCCTACTTGATTTTGTTTCAAAACTGACACTGACATGTTCAAGAGACCTCATTCTGTATTTTCAGTAAAGGAGGAATCCAACATTGGACTTTGGACCCTTAACCTGTTGTGGTAACTTTAATCTGTTTTGCTCTTTTACAAGTGGTTAGCGAGAGTTGATATAAAATCTTGAAGATAAAAAAAGATTCACTTGATAAATAAAATCAATTAAAAATTTTTTTTCCATTTAACAATTTTGCCAAAATAGAAAACAACTGAACTTGTTTGTATAGCTGAAATTTTAATGGTTTGTCTATTGTATTTGAATCTTTCTATTCCGTAGAGGTATATAAAATAAATTAAGTTTTGGTGAATACTTTTCATAAATTAAGAAGCCCTTGGAGATAGGCCATAGCCTTGGCCAATGATAGTCGATGTGAAAAATTAAAATTTGAAACACATACTGACATGTTAAATTAGTAAATATTTAATAAAGGAGATAAAACTTGGATTCTATTCCATTTTATTGTACTAGAGAAAAATGATACTGTATTAATATTTATTTAAACATTATGACTTTAACCCACATTTATTTATATAATCATTTTTGTTTGTTTTATATTGTCAATTACTATTATTTTTCTAAAATTAATATGATAAAGTTTATATTTGCCATCATAAAACAGGATTGAATAAAAGGGATTTTATTTTATTTAGGATTTCATGACCTCATGGCCAGAAAAAAAATACTAGCCAGAGTTTAAATCTTATCTTAAAGTCTTTAACTTAAAGTTAGGATACTTTTTATCGTTAAGATTATTGGAGTTATTGTTTCTCCAATAATCCAACAATCGCTTGGTGGTTTTAGGGTTCACCGTGTGATATGAGTTTGCCAGTCTGATCCTGAATGATCATTTAGCCTCTAAGGACTAATGACTCTGGATGCCACCTCGATTCGGTTTTTAAATTATTGCATTTTCCTCAGTCTCTTGCTCAAGATAAATTTCACAACTTCAAATAATCAATTAGATAACCCATATTGGCAATGAGCTAACTTTTAAAAAGCAATGTTATAACTTCCACAGAAGTATATATCACAAAAAAGTGAGATATCCAATTAATATTTGAACCAAACTTATTCATACACAAAATATTGTGTGATAACTTATATCATACAACATGAAAATTACAAATTTTAGACCAGCAACTGATTTACATTCAAAAAATGCTGAGTAAAGCTTTTTTAAACACTATAATTAAAGATCCAATGAACCTAAAAAAATTGTTTTGCCCCCCTCCAAAAAAAAAAAAAAAAAAAATTATATATATATTTAAAGATGGTGTCATTTGTGATAAAACCGAAAAATATATTGAGAAAAAATATTTTTCTACTTTACATTTCTCAACAGCACAATAAACTGATTACAACAACTGTACCGTTCTGTCAATTATGGTCAATATATCAGAATATATAAGAACACAAGATTTGAGTAATCTGCTCTTAAAACCTACAGCCATTAATGTTGATTTGCTGTTCTATACACTTCTGAAATTAATTTGTTAACAAACTACTAAAAAGACTAGAGCCTAAGTAACTTCACATATTTGCTGAGTATACCAAAAAAGGAATAATGTACTTTCATTATTTTAAGTACTAGTTAACTCTCCAATCGAATTTATGATTTTTTTAACAAAGCATTTTATAGGAAAGAAAAACAAAATTTGAATTAACTCTCATTTGAAAAAAACATTATCAGTAACATATAATCAACAACATTTTTGAATAGTTTTTCTTGAAGTAATGAGTAGATTGTGCATTTCATGAAAATATAAAAATAAGTAACTAATCAAGAGTTTGATTAAAACAGTCCACTGTAAGACTAGTTGGACAGGAGTTGAGATCGCTCTTAGGCGCGCATTACACTATCAAATGCTCTGTAAAAAATTTGTTATAAAAGATTTTATTTGACCAATCAAAATCAAAGTTTCTGTTTTGAAAGTCATCTGACTTGATTTTTGTTTGGTAAAATAAAATCTTTGATAAAAGATATTTTACAAAATATAGTGTAATGCGGGTCTTACCACTTCTTTGGGTACTTTGGTATTATACGGAGGCCACTATTTTTAGAGATTTTTTTTTTAACTGAATGCAAAAAATAACTACATAATTGGAGAGGTCATACTCTGATTGACTTACTGTCCAAATTTGACATGATTACGATGAGCGGTCTTTGTGTTCTGCCTCCCAGAAGGCAGTGATGTCGGCAGGTAAAGCGTCGCCGCCGCTAGCGGCAACACCTGATCGCCACCCTTATACAGCGCGCTGCGGCGGTTATGTTAGGTTAGGTTATCATAAATATGTTAGTAGCACTTTCCTCGTCTCATTACAAATCAAACGATACTGGATTAGTCATACTTTCGCCCGCCAAATCCTGTAGACAAGTGATGCACACACTCCGGTCAGAAACCTGACCTAGGCCTACTTGGAGGGGATTTGGCGGGCAAAGGTATGACTCATCTGATATCGTTCAATTCGTAACGAAACGAGGAAAGTCCTACTAGCATATTTATAATAACCTAACCTAACATACCCGCCGCAGCGCGCTGTATAGGGGTGGCCTCCGTATAATACCAAAGTACCCTTCTTTGTACTCACAAGAGGAGTGTACATTAGATACATTAGATACATTAGTTGAAATGGCGACATACCCAGGTAGGTATTTTAAGCCAAGTATGAATGACAGATGAGTGAAGGATGATTGTGGCGCGATCTTGTAGTCTTGTTACTGACTAAGGCCGACATATTGCTTCATTCATGGTGTGTACAGCTGCACTCATTATTAGCTAATCATATATTTAATTTCGTAAGGCGATTCTTTGCGTCAAAATTGTGGGTGAATGTCAGGTCGTAGAAAGATGGGAGAGGGCTCAAATTAAAGGTCTTTATTCCGTAATGGCGGGATAAATACTGAAATTGCTTGAAATCAACCAGAATACGAGAAATAATGTAAAATATCTGCCATTTTAAAAGCATTGGAATCTAAAAAAAGTCTGCTAAAGTTTACATTAAAACATGTGTTGCTGATACTTGATTGAAAACCATGAGGTAGGCTAGATATCAATATAAGGTAGATTCAGTTTGCTATGAAGGTATTTTGTACTATAATAAATAAGGATTGTTTGAATTGTCCCTCATTAGGGGTTTTTAGCCCCTTGAAGCCACTAGTGTTACTATAATACTAACAGATGAAAAATACAGGAAAATTTTAAAGAGTTTATTGAGTTTTTCAATAACGACTTTACAAATTTTAAATTATTCAAAACACAATCAACTCATCTTCTCACCTCGTCCGCAGCTTTTGCAGAACTTTTCTTCAAAACCTGGAGAGCCTTTTCTTTAAGTTTTTCAAGGTTCTTCTTTTGCATTTCCAACATATCTTGCCTTTTTCTTGTCTCCTCTGACATTTGCATTTTTCTTTCCAAACGCTTAGCTTGCATGTATGCTTTAACTTCTTTGCTGTTGTATTTATTAGATCTCGCACTGTGGATGATGTTCTCTTTCTTGATGTCATTATGAGGTGTTTTCCTCTCAAGGGTAGAAGTTGTTCTAGAATTGACTGCAGTTTCCTTTATTTTTGTACCAGCACTTGTAGATTCTGAGGGCAACAAGATATAGTGATTATTCAATTAATCGTGTGTGTTTTTATAAAAGATAAGTTATACATAATGGAATACAGGTTTGTACATTAGTACAGTAAGCCCTCGACAATTAAAATTAATGAAAACTAACAACTAACTAGGTAAGCTGTACGGTAGAACAGATCATCCTAACATATTTGATGTGAAGATCATGAAATGGCTGATGAACACCCCAATTTACAGCATAAAATATTTCTTTGGGGGTCTTAAAAAAAAAAATTAATGCTACCATCAGTCATGAAAGGCTCTAGTTAATTGAAGGGCTCTGAAGGGGTCTTGGTGATTCAAAATAGTCAATTCAAAAAATAAAAATCTAATGAAGGTGGAGAAGTCCATGTGCCGATGAAACATGACTGATTTGAAATCAGTGCAGCTCAACAGACCACCATGTCATCTATATCGTGCAGAAAGTTTTGAATTCTGGTTTTGCATCACAAAAAAGATTAAATGTTGGTTTTACAATATAGTTAAAGTCAAAGGATTTTGTCACCTGTCTTAAACAAACTAAAAACCGTTTTTAAACTTACTACTCATTTAATTTTTCACCTTCCATCCACAACATCTAGAAAAGGATGAAGGAGATAAAGGTTTAACAGATACTTTTCTTACCTTTATCTGCACTAGGATCATTTCCAGAAGTCAACTTTTCCATGGTATTGTCCAACTTCTCCAGCATTAATTTTAAATTTGTGTCCAAGGCATCTTTGTTCTTTTTTTCCTCAACTTTTTTTTCTTTCTGTACTGGTTGCTCTTCTGATATTTTTGACTTAATTTCAATTTCTTTTGATGGTTCTGTTTTATTGTTTTCTTTATCCTCTTTAGATGATTTTGGATTCATCCTAACACTCTTTTGGACTGCAGCTGGCTTCTTATTTGTGAGAAGTGATTTTTCTTTGCGAGGTGATTTTTTTAATGAAGTTGCTGGCACTGAGCGAGTTGGCCAGGGCTTCACAGCTGCAAACGGTAAACTTATGTTAATTAACAGTTATGTTTGCCAAAACATAACTGTTAACATTGCTTAATTTCGGTTAGGCCTACTTTAAACTTTGATACCTACATTTGCTGTCTCTAGAGAAACTCTAAAATCAATCTACAACTCTGAAGTAAAATAAAATGTTGGTTAGACATTCAGTTTTAGAAAGCAATGGAAATTTTTCCTTCGACAGCTATTCCCACGGGGTGGCAGCTGTAGACATATCCATAGCTAAAGTTACCTGAGGATTATTTTTAAGTACTGTATAGGCCTTTGGGGGCAGAATGATATGCATGGGGGGAGGGGGAGGGGGTTGGCACTGAGATGTTATTTTTCAAATTTTGATTTTAAACTAATTTAGATAGGAAAATTGTAAATGATTGAAATGAACATAATATTAACAAAGTACCCTTTTTTTATAATATTTTTATTTAATTTGACAACATGTTTCGGGTATTATCCCATCTTCATGGTCAGAATATAAATACTTAACCTCATAATATTTGGTAGTAAACATTTAATTCAAAATCCATCTGGTGTACTGTTGTGGTTTGGTTGTTCTTAATTATTTAATTTTATATTTCTTATTTTCATAAATATCGGGTTGTTGTCGTATATATGTGTGTTTAGAAGTTAATGGGGGTTTTCTTTGTATGCATTATATATTTGAAATTCTTCTTCAGCATTCATTTTTTCTCCTTTGGGCATGTTTATTATTTTTAAATTTTCTTCGATGCTCTTGTAATTGTGGTTTGTGGACAAGAGGTGTTCAGCGAAGTTAGATCTCATGGATGTTTGATTATTGCTTTTAAGCGCTTGAATATGTTCCTTAAATCTTGATTGAAATGATCTTCCTGTCTGCCCAATGTAAAATTTGTTGCAATCTGAACAATTAATTCGGTAAATTCCAGATTTTTTATATTTATTATTTTGTTGTTCTTGTCTTGAGAGTTTTTCAATCATTTGGAATGTATTATTTCGGGTTGCATAGCTCAATGATAATTCTTTTATATTATGAAAAGTTTTGCGAATGGCTTTATTAATGACGGTGTTGTATGGAACTCTAATGTATTGTTTTCCTTCATTAGAAGGTGGATTATTTGAGTTCTTTAATCTCTTTTTCTTTATATTTTTAATCATTTTGTCTATGATTTCTGGTTTGTAAACTATTTATAAAGATTCATTAAATTGAAGTTAAACAACTGACTTTAGAACAATCATTAGAATTTCAGATTCAGGTCAAAACAAAGCTACAGTAAATTTAGATTTCAATGATGAACGTTTTTAGGTTTGCAGGCAGCATTCGTTCAGTGTCCATCACTACAGTAAATGTAGAACTACAACGTTTTAAAGTTCTGGTTTGAGTTGTTGATTAACATCGAAATAGTCCAAAATGGGTTTAAGAAATAATCGGTTAAAACGAGGTCGGTTAAGAGGGGGTCTACTGTAATCAATAGTAGAAACCTCTAGTAGGGCTCTCCAAAGACTAGCATTACTTTAGGAGTTTGTAACTTATGGCGTCATTTTCCAATGGTGGATGGGGGATCAGGCGGATTATGACGGAAGGATGATTGCAGGGAGGGAGGGTCCAAAAAAGGCCGAAAAGCGATGACGCCATTTATGGACGGTCCCGTTGCCTATACTTAAAAAATGCATTAAGATAGGCAACAAATAAGTTAAATTATCCTGTCTACTTTTGTATCAAAATTTTTTGTTATTTTCCTGCGATCATGTCTAATTTGCATAACCAACTAAAGAGAAAAAAATATATAAGAGGAAACAACAGTATGACAGTATTGCAACTTATTGTAAGATGACTTACATTTTGGGGGCGAGTCTTCAGTCAACCTCATGACTTTTACTGGCCAGCCCTTTTCATTAAAAAATAAAGCTTTCCCATCTATATCAGTACAAGAACTAGATTTTAAATAGTACCCTGGTAGCTCTGTGCATGAAAAAGATTTTGTTGGAGGTTCCCGACAACTTTTAACAACCTGATTTATATTGTCTTTTTTGACTTCAGTTCTCGAAGTATGTATTGATATTTGGGATTTAGATTCGTTTAAGTCGATTGTTTGACTTTTCTCGTTGTTTTCATCCATTTCTTCTGAAGGCCAAAAAAATCCAGCAAAGTTTAACTTCTCGTACTTGTGACAATATTTCCTTTCATCTGATGATAATTGGAGTGAAGTTGAAGTAACTGGTGTAGAACAGAGAGATATGGTGCTGCCCGAAACTAATTTCTCAATCGAGTCCTCTGAAACAAAGTAAGGCTACATAACATTCCAGGTAAGGTAACATAACATTCCAAAAAATGAGTTATGAAACTACTTAAAAAATATTAAAAATAAATGTTCTATACTAGTACGGCACCTTGGGTAATTTTCACAGGTTAAAAATAACATCACGAAAAACCAGATTTTAGTAAAATAAAATAAAAAAGGCTACACCAAAACTGAGAAAATTGCAATGTTTTTGTATCCCTTTTTCTTGTTATAAGTCTGGTCTTGCAACTGTTGTATGTATTGTTTTAATGTTTAATTGTGTTTAGAGGTATTAATTTATCCTACAATTTAATAATCTATTTCCTTTGAATAAAACTTCAAAAATTATTTAGGGCCTAGTAGGCTACATGCTGCATTAAATTATTAACTGGGATATAGGCTACTCCCCTTAAGTTACTTCTACAGGGACACCAACTCTCAACCATTTAAGAGCTCATTAATTTTTAATCTTAACTGTTTCCACGCCTAAAGAGATAATGAAATGCAGCAACCAATCCGATAATCACACAGGAAAAACATAATCATGGACGGACAAATTGTTAAACCATTTACAATGCTGTGCAGTATTGCACAGCTAGAGTGGATGTAGTTTGACAAAACACCTTGAAATGTCAACAAAGTTCAGACAACAATTGATTTTTGCCGGCACCGAGAAGAATGATATTTAGATGCTTTGCTAATACAGAGATTTTACAGGATATTTAATACCTTCAACAATTTCAACTTGACAGAATTTTTTAACACGACCCAGGACTCGAAAACAAGGGAGTTAATCTGTGAGTAGTGCTTGATCAAATGATGACTTACAATACCGTCATTGAATTTGGATATACGAGACTTACAGCCTTACATATTACTTATTCAAAAACATCCAAAGTCGATGCAACCATATACAAAAACACATTAAGCATATGAGGGTCCTTACACTGCTCGCAACCCAGAATGAGCAACTATAAGTAGGGATTGTAACCATGTGCACCCTGAGTGACATGGACCTGAGTACGAAATTCATATTGCTAGCAGACAAAATATCAAATCATAGGCTATTTTTGGAATGCTAGGCTTGAGTTCAATAAATTAATGTTAAGTAGACCTTTCCTCAATCGATCTTGGGGCCAGCAGTGGAATCATTGTTGTAGGTTGGGGGTGATTAACAATCTAGGTTATCAATTGGCTGTTACTTATACAACGGTTTGAATATCGATTTATAAGATTCAAATTTTTCATAGGCTTAATGTATCCTAGAAGTTTATGGTATGGAAATTTTGTTTTCATTTGCTGATTTATTGGTGTTAGTTCAGCGGAATGGATAGGCCCTATTCCTGATAAAAAAAGTTACGTACCTTGAGAACGTCTTCAATTCAATGTGTAGGATGTAATGTCTAAACTTACTTAGGTTTTAACATAAAAAATGTCATTTTCAAGAATCTTGCTAGAAAAAGTCTAGATCTTGTTCCCATGCCAGGCAGCTGTTTATGTTTGTGGCTGTTTTAAAAAGTTTAAAAATTATGTTTAGCCTAATTTATTTCAGTGTTGTGAAAAAATTTAAAAAAAATGACAACTGATGAGTAAAGGTCCTGGTATGAATCTTGAAAATGACATTTTATATGTTGAAATTTAAGTTTTTAGACATTATATTCTACACATCGAATTGAAGACGGTCATAGGGTAGCTACGTAACCTTTTTTAGCAATGGTGGCGATAACCATGACTAGATATTCCTGGAATTAATTTAAGAACCCTTTGTTCAAGGGCATTTTGCAATGATGAGCATACATCAAATTTTTACAGAATGATCATCCTGTCCCATGCGATATGAGGTGCAAAATTTGCCAAGCCACACGTGGCTAATAGTATCAGTAGGCTAAGCAGCAGTAGTAGCAGTATAGTAGCAGGATCTAGGCCTTATAGCCAACAAGATCTATGTATGTTTTGCTAATAAGTTTAGTTTTCATTTAGTCACCAAAAAACTCTGATTTAGCAGGGATTAGTGAATCAATATAGGCCTAAGTTATGTGCATACAGTAAAGAAAAGTTCAGGAGGCCCTATGTAATTTTGATCAATCAATACTAATATATCCATACTGTTATTCTACAGGACACTTATGAAACTGCAACCGAAGTCTCTAGAGGTAGCGAGGTAAAGGAAGAAGCTTGGGTGTTTACAAACAAACCCAGATTAATTTGGATTTTTCAAGGAGGGGAAATAAATATTAACAGATGATCAATTGATTCAACCACAGATTTCTTGTGACAGACATGTGTTAACTTACATGCTAACCAAAAACATGCCACCTGTTAATTGACTGTTATTCAAAGAGCAAAACATTGTTTCTAATTTCAACCCACATTTTGTTTTGGTTTAGTATTTCTTGCCTACCAGATTATGTAGCGTAGTCATGTGGCTTTGTTTACTTCCACGTCATCGATGATTTCCTCCCCTCCTCTACTGAAACTTCATACTCAAGCTTCTTCTTGTACCTCATTACCTCTACTAATTATGAACAATTTGTCATTATTTATTTCTGGATAAAAACACCGACTTCCATCTCACACTGCTTCAGCATAGTAAAGCCTACATTAATAGGCCATTAAATACATATTCGAGTAGGCTTTTAGGATGCATTAGACAACAAATAATGTAACTGGCATTGAACTGCGAATGACAAATAATAGGGTGAAACTTTTTTCCTAAGTGAAATTAGCTTTCTTCTATCCTCCAAAATTAATTTTGTAATCATAACCTATGAGCTTGAACGATTTAAATTACCTTCAATATTCGAATTATTATGAACATTAGAATGAATTTACCTTCGCTGGATATACTAAGGTGTACGACTGCAACACTTTAACCTAGTTTTATTAATCAACCACACCCCGAGAAATTACATTTTAATTATTAAGAACAAAAATAGTTGGTTGTTTATTTATTTACATTTTTACGTTCAGAGAGTTTTGTTTTCGGTTTGTACGTTTTAGTTGTTCGTCCACATGGCAACGAATTTTCTTCATTATGACCAACATACTTTTTTCAATCAATATAGTATTGAGCTAATGCTATAAGAAGTTACCTAGAGTTAGAGTACTCAAAATAAAGTATAGGCTCCAAATACAATTGTACTGTCAGAATGTTTTCCAAATTAAGATACTGATTGTGAACAAAATATGTTCACAATCATGTTCAAAATAATATGTTCATGGAAAGTGTTCTGAAAGTGTTCTGGTTTAGGGGATGTCCATTAATTATATTACACTCCGTGGAAGGAGGTTTCGGCAGAGCTGCAGGGTAATGTAGATGGGGGTTTGACGCAGTGTTACATAGCTATAAAATCTTAACAATTTTCATGAAACGTAAAAAATTGTCCGCTTTCCCTTTAAAATAAAAGGTTTTCAATGCATGTTAGGGGAAGGGTAGCAAGGCCTTATGTAACTTTAGGGGGTGTTAGTGGCGTTACGAGGCCATTACAGGGGGGAGGAGGGTCTGGAGAAGCTGATTTCAGCGTTACGTAATGTTGATTACGTAACGCTAAAATCTGTTGAGTCAGCCCCTTATAAAAATGAATACAAGGAAACAAGTTCCAAAATGTTCCTTCAGAATATAAAAATCCGATTGTGCCACCAAACGCATAACAGTGACTCATTGATGTTTATTTATCTCTATGTACATAAATCACTTTTTGCTTGTGTAAATTAAATAATATACATTACGTTTTGTTAACTATATCGACCACTTATGCACAGTGTCGCTTGTGCACGGTCTATCTCAATTGATTCCCCTTAGAATTCAATCAGTTAGAAACCAGTAGTAATGAATTTAAGCCCACTGAAGAGCAACAAACAATCCTTTTACCATAACCCCACACAAAATTACGTCATACTTCAGAAAAGATGCTGGTAATTTTATAATTGATGACCCGCTCTACCTTTTTAGGAAAACTAGGACGCTAAGATCGGGGCGGCGATAAAAGGAACGCCCATTTCTAAAAAAAAAAAACAGGGCGAATAAATTAAATCAGTATTGTTTTCAAAAGAAAAATAATGAATGTGATAAAACTTCAATTTAGAATTAAAGTTTGAATTATAAGTTTATAATTAGGGAATAGCTTAACATCCTCTGCTCTTAGTCACTTTTAAAATCACTTGAAAACACCAAAGCTTTTTAAGTGATGGAATACCCCAACCTTCATTTAACTTGATTATAAACCAACCTAGCACGATGATCTACGCTCTCTTGGCCCTCATCGTTATGTAGTTAAATTTATTTTATCTTGACGATTTAGCCAATATATATATATATATATTTTCGCAACATTTGCTGTGTGCCTTTAAAATATTTAACTGGCGTAGGGCTATATCATGGTGTAAAGAAAAAAGAAAGGTGTATGCACAGTCAGCTGGTTTTTTTCCTTACACTATGTGGCTATACAACCTTAACACCACGAGATTAAAGTTTTCTAAACATATGTTCTAAAACTTCCAATATTTATTTATTATTTATTTATATATTTTTTTCAGTAAACAGCCATTCTTCACCAAAATCCGCACGACATTCAGTTACCATCCATTCATTAAATAAAACAATTAGGTTAAACAAAAAATAGATTTAAAACAAATTTCACAGTGTATTTGAGAACAAATTTACATCGATATTTTGTCAACTGATGCTTATTCCTCATTCAACTAAGGTTGTGGTAAAGCTTGACTCGAAGTTCCAGAAGAGATGGGCGGCTGGTTTCGATTAATTAACCTCGGCTTGGGGCGATTCCAATGCTGAGTTTCTCCTGACCCGAAGAAGAGAAATGGAATTACCAATATTATGGCCAATGTAGCAAAACCCAAGGTGCCTATTCGCCAAAAGTTTAGGTTTGTGAAATCAGGAAACAAGAACTGTATAAATTGTGAATTGAAGATTAAGACGACCACTCTAACGCCATACATAATAGCTGACAACACCCCGGCGTACCGATAGCTGAGGTCAATGGCATTCGAGTATATCAGTGGAACTGCCATACCGACGACGTACGCCTCGGCTGTGGCGATGACCCAGAACGGAACCAAGCTGCAGCCGACCCAAGGCAACACCGCCTGCAGAACCGCCGAAGACGTCACACTGATGAATGCGAAGGTTCGTTTGAGAGCTGTCTTGGATGTGTATTTATTTTTAACAGCCCAATCGACAAACCAACCGGCAATGAGGGAAGACGGGATGGATGCTGCTACCATAAAGTATGAATACTTCGCTATATCAGGGGTAATGTGCAGTATGTATTTTTGGTATTTAACATAAGCTATCCAAAAGTTATAATGACCTAAACAATAATAATCTAAACAAACATAAATTAAAGTAAGGCTAAGGAAGGGACGTGAAAATATTATCTCACGCCAAGGAATTTTGCTCGATTTGGCGAATGAAACTAACCAGAACCTTCTAACGCGGTAGACGCCCGTCTTGCGCGACGTGTAGGCTACAAAAACACACCAGCAAACTATCCAGATTGAACATATTACTCCGATTGTGAATTTATTCAATTTCCACGATTTATATTTGACGTAGACAAAGTTGAAGAACGTGTGTCCCAAAACGTCACCGCAGTAGAAGCCCGTCACCACGAGCGCGGTGAACAAGTTTCGATCCGACGGGCGACTGTAACGACTTATCAAGGAAATTACGCTCGGGAATGACATGGCTTCGCCGATACCATTGATTATGAACAAAGCCGTGTGCCCCTTGTTGCCGTACTTTCCGATTACCGGATCCAAGAGGTGATGGACGCCCACAGAAAAGACGGCGACTGCGAGCACAAACTTGGGGTATCCGAGGTCCGACATCACGCCCGCCGGCACCACCGCCAACAGACCGCTGGCGTAGAACAGACCCGTCTCAGGCATGACTCTCTCGGGCTTGAGTATAAAGTCCGGCAAATCACTTGGCAATGCAATTTCCTCCCAGGCTTTGCCGGCATACAGAAATGGACATCCTGAAGTTGAATTAATTTTTTCTTCTATTCTAGACTTAACAGCTAATGATAATTCCAAGTATGAAGCGTTTTGAAATGACATGATTGCAAACGCTGAACAACAGAATACGCACAAGAGCCATCGATGTGAGGACACGCGAGTCGGGTGGACGTTGTGGCGAGGTCTTCTGCTGTCACCGTCTACGAAGGGAAATGAGATTGAGCCGGTTAGTTCCATTCCCCGCACGAATTACCTATGTTTTGTTTTGTAATAAACAATGTCTTAACGAAATGAACTTTATTTTTAAGTAAACAAATAAAATAAACAACGGTAATTTTTAACCTAAAATTATTTGTTTGTTAACATATGATTTTAATATTTTGAATCATACAGTCTTCATTACAGCTGAATGAGTGAAGAGCGAGACCAAGATAGCCCTTCATTTAATCTTCTTCTATTATATGTTTGTCAAATACCACTCACCTATCATTGCACAGCCCAAACTACTCGACCTAGAACCTTGAAACTTTGCATGAACGTTCCTCTCAGGGTGTAGGCATCCACTAAGAACGGATTTTTGAAAATTCCCTCACGGCTACGCCCTATGATACATCAAAGTTTCAATGAAAGTAAATCTCATGTAGTCTTCATGGCACCCTTAACATTAAATCAAGAATCCAAGGAAGTTTTTCTGTTTTACCAAGGGTAAAACCGTGTTGATCGGCTAGTATCTTGAATAAATAAAAATATATAGTTCTGGTAACTGCTTTAAATTGTCCTCCTAGGTGAATAATTTAACATATCTAAAAGCCCCAATGATGCATCATTACACAGCTTATGGAAATGGCATGCTGAAAGGTGAATGTGGAATTGAGTGCCTAAAGCACACAAACAGTAAGCATGCTTGTACGGAATTTGCCTTAAATATTTGTATAACCTCATTACCGTACCTAAACTATAGGCCTACAATAACGAACAGGACAAATAATTAAACACTCTTACCTTCAAATTTACCAACATAATCTTCTAGTTCCCACTCAATCATGAGGTTTTGCACTGGTGTCCGCCATTATCGCAGGCTCACAGGCCAGTAGTAGACCACAATCAAAGCGAAGTCGTCCCGACTCCCGCGTTTTGAAGAAGAAGAAGCTTAGATCGTCAATCGATGAATCAATATTCGATGTTTCGGATGATTTTAGCCAAACATCTAACTAAAACTACCTAAAGTATGACGGTTTGACCGACCTCCTAGTTGTTTTTCAAGTGGGCTTAACTGCAAGTTTAAATATTTGACCAAAGTAGCAAACTAACAAGTAAAACTGCCAAATATCACGTACATTTTCAATAAATTATTAGCAATTCAGCCATGCAGAATTGCTATTTTCGTTTTAAAAGAATGACTACATGTTATACTTCGTTTTACTGGATTTGCCACAATAATTTTGTATTTTTCTTATTTGTTTCATTGAATTACACAAGTATTTTACAAAACTAGTTATTACGAGTTAGCCACAATTATTTGGTTGAATCACCACTGTGAAATAACTACGGCTACTAAAAAATTCAACTGATTCAGTTGGTTTATAGGTAATTCACTGGAATAATTTTCAGCCAAACTGTTTTACTAAAACGCTGATGCGATTTCTTTCAGTGTGGGTGTTGGCACGTGGTAGCCAACTTGACTTTAGGAACCATTTAAGGGTTTTCTTAGATATCTTGAAACCTATTAACTTTCAGTATATTTAGTATGTCTTAACGTACTTAACAAACCCGCAAAAACATTACATTAACGCCTCAACACCAACTCCCCTCACAGTATACGGTATTTGAGGCATTGTATCTTTTGAGACATTGCCACTTGCATTGGAGCAGTCACTGGTCTTCTACATAGGTCAGACGATATCTGTTGATCGAAGATTGCGAGCATGTCTTACTCAAGATATTTTGTGAAGGTTTTATCACATTTAAAGTTGCCTAGTTTTACCATATTCGTTTTACATTTTCATCTTTTAAGGTATATCTCCATTGGGCCCAACCAAGTAGTGCGGCCTTGGCTTAACTAGTTAATGTATATAAGGCAATGTCTCCTTATTTTTCTCTATCGCTCGTTCTGTTGCTTTAGCTGTTGTCAATGATCGCAATATCGCAGACCAATATCAATGATGCCATGTAAAACGAATAGTTATGAATTAAGTTTTCAGACATCGAGTAGCCAACATTGTAACTACTAGGAGTACGCTCCTATGTCGCGTATAGGTCGAACGAAGTGCGGCAAAACTAAATGAAGGATATTAACTAAAAAAATAAATACTTAAACGTATAATTAATTACTCATTTATAGATTCAAACAATCTTTGGGGTATAAATGTGATGTAGTTAAAATTTCACAAATTTTCATCAAATAATATAAGAGGAGTTAGTTCATTAAGAGTGATTTTCAAGTCGAGTATAACTCACTTCGTTCGAATTACTTGATGTTTCGCTGATTGTTTAACAGAGATCATGCAAGTTTGCAAACACAATTTTAGTCACATAACAACAACTCCACTTGAGCTTTGCAAAGCTTAATTCTTTGAATGAAGTATAACGTCAGTGTCAATAAAGTTATATCATTGAATATGGACCGACGATTGCGAGCACGTCTTCCTCAAGATATTTTGTGCAGGTTTCATCACATTTAAAGTTACCTGGTTTTACTATATTCATTTAAATTTTTCATTTGTTACTTTTAAGGTTTATCCCCATTGGGCCCAACCAAGTAATGCGACCTTGGCCTAACTATAGTTAATGTATAGAAGGCAATGTCCCCTTATTTTTCTTCTTCAATCGTTCTATTGTGTTAGCTGTTGTCAATGATCGCAATATCGCAGACCATAATAATTGATACCATGTAAAAGGAATAGTTATGAATTAGGTTTTCAGACATCGACTAGCCAACATTGTAGATATTCCTTGATGTTAAGCTGATTTTTTTAACAGAGACCATGCATGTTTGCAAACACAATTTTAGTTACATAACAACAACTCCTCTTATGCTTTGCAAAGCTAAATTCTTTGAGTGAAGTATAACGTCATTGTCAATGAGCTTATAGGCCGTGCTTTTATTGCTAATGCAAAATCAAGTTCATCGTAGAATTTGGAACACAGAGAATATAAAGCCACACGCCACACTCTTGCACGTACAGTTTTAAGCTAAGGCCTGTGTTCTTAAGTTAGTTTGAAATGTTGTCAATAGTTTGGTTATTTCCACTTTTGTGGTTTATTGTTCCACGATTTCATGTTAAAAAAATACAAAAATTATAATTTTGATTTAGTAAAGCATATGAACCTGTTTACATGTAACACTTATTTTATGCGTGCCTACAAAGTAAAAAACTTGTAGTATCATAGCCCTAAATCAACTGATCCCTGAATTCAAAAAAACTTCCGATATAATCATCTGTTGTTAGTAAACAGCCATTCTTCACTAAAATACGAAACACCATTCTGTAATCATCACAAAGAATATAAAACAGTTTATTATAAAAAAAATATATCTAACAAATAAATTTTATAGTGTATTTTGGGACAAATTCACATCGGTATTATCTGCTTATTCCTCATTCAACTAAGGGTTTGGCAGGGCTTGACTCGAGGATCCAGGCGAGGTGGGCGGCAGGACGTTGCGACGGGAAAATCTCGGCTTGGGGCGATTCCAACGCTGAGTTTCTCCCGACCCGAAGAAGAGGAATGGAATAGCCAATATCATGGCCGCTGCACCATAAAAAAAGGAGCATCTGCGCCAATAGTTTATGTTTCTACTATCAGGAATCAAAGAGTTATTAAATGGCGAATCCAAGATCAAGACGACCAATCTCACGCCATACATAACAGCCGACAAGACTCCGACGTAACGATAGCTGAGGTCAATGGAATTCGAGTATATCAGTGGAACTGCCAGACCGACGACGTACGCCTCGGCTGTGGCGATGACCCAGAACGGAACCAAGCTGCAGCCGACCCAAGGCAACACCGCCTGCAGAACCGCCGATGACGACACACTGATGAATGCAAAGGTTCGTTTGAGAGCTGTCTTGGATGTGTATTTATTTTTAACAGCCCAATCGACAAACCAACCGGCAATGAGGGAAGACGGGATGGATGCTGTCACCATCACGTTTAAATACTTGGCTGGATCAAGGGGAACATTCAGGATATATTTTTGGTATTTCACATAAGCATCCCAAAAGTTATGATAGCCTAAACAAAAATAGTCTAAACACCAATAAATTAAAATAAGGCTAAGGAAGGGACGTGAGAAAAACATTTCACGCCAAGGAATATAACGGGATTTGGCGACTGAAACCAACAAGAACCTTCTTACGCGGTCGATGAATGTTGAACTGTCCTGTGGTTGAAGTACTAACGTCCTCTTTCTCTTACGCGACGTGTAGGATACAAATACACACCAGCAAACCAGCCAGGCTGAACATAGTACTCCGATTGTGAGACTTTGCAATTTCCACGATTTATATTTGACGATGACAAAGCTGAAGAAGGAGTGTCCGAGAACGTCTCCGACGAAGCAGCCCGTCACCACGAGCGCGGTCACCAAGTTTCGTTCCGTCGGTGGACTGTGACGACTTATCAGGGAAAATATGCTGGGGAATGAAATGGCTTCGCCGATACCACCCAACGCGAGCAATACATTGTGCCCTATGTATTGCTTTCCGAGTATTGGATCCAATATTTTAAATACACCCATAGAAAAGACGGCGACTGCGAGGACATGCTTGGGGTATCCGAGGTCCGACATCACTCCCGCCGGCACCACCGCCAACAGACCGCTGGCGTAGAACACCGACTTCTCTGACACGACTTTCTCGGGTCCGAGTAAAAAGTCCGGCAAATCACTTGGCAATGCATCGTCCTCCCACGCTCTGCCTTTATACAGAAATGGGCATCCTGAAGTTGAATTTATTTTTTCGTCAGTTCGAAACCGCACAACAAATGATGTTTCTAGCCAAACAGCGTATTGAAATGACATGATTGCGAACGCTGAACAACAGAATGCGCACAAGATCCATCGATGAGGGGACAGACGAGTTGAGACGACGTTGCGGGATATCCGACTGCTGTTACTGCCAAATGAGAATGTTAATGAGAATGAGTCGGTCGCCATTTCCCTCGGACTATGATTTGTTTTGTATTAAAAAATATCTTATAAAAATGTAATAAACAACAAATAAAAGAAACTGTTAAAATATTACGATATTATTTGTTAGTTACCATATGATTTTAACACTTTGATTCACAGTTTTTATTACAGGTGAGTGAGTGAAGAGCGAGACCAAGAACAAAGAATTGACTTTCGATGATCAAGGCCCTGATGATACTTCGATGATCAGTATGGCCAAGGCGACATTAGTTTTTTTAGTGTCGCCTTGGTATGGCCTTAGTAGAATTACCATCGGCACTCACTGACGATTCCTGTTCCTACACGAAACCTCTCATCATATCGTATTTTTTATTAGAATATGAAGCATGTCTTAATTTACAAACAAACACATAAAATATTTAAAAATATTGGGTTATTGATTTTTTAAGTTATTAATGACATTGTTGATTGGTCAGCTGAATGTCAGCCTTTAGTGCGCTCCACACATTACAGCTGAGGAGCGCTCTACTCTGACCGATTCTGATATGCTAGTAGTTCCCATGGGTCAATTTAAAATGAGCCAAGTTTATTCCGAATTACAAGCGAATACCCCCGTTGCAGCAGACTGCGTACTCAGCGAACTTTGTTTCCTTATTTACTTCCTTTTATTTACTTTATTTCCATAGGATTTATTTTGTATGAGTGAACATTCAACCCATGTAAGGGAAAGTGTGTTTGAATATGTTTTGTAAATAATGTACTAAAAACGTGTATTTAAGAATTCATGACCTTAAAACATGAGGGAAATGAACAAGGGGATCACATTGGTTTTCATTAGTAATATACACTTTTGTATTTGATATAATTCTTAGCCTTTTAATTTTCAATAAATCTAACCTTTTTAGCGAATTTCCCCTATAGGGAAGAAGCTATTACCGTAAGTCTCATGGTAAGACCTAAGCCCGAGACCATGATAACTTATCGTTTTGGGGCCACCAGAAGCAAAAAACACCATTCGTTCGAATTTATATCTATCTATCTATCTATCTATCTATCTATCTATATATATATATCCTCTACTCTTATATGAGCAATGTTATCGTCCGGCCGTGCGTGCTTGCTTGTATGCTTGCTTGTATGCTTGCTTGCACATTTATCTCAAAAACGGCTCCGAGGATTTCTTTCAAAGTCTGGAAATAAGTAATTTATGACTCAAAAACGTCTTTTACGCAGATTACTTGGCCAGAGAAAATCTAATAACGTAATAAATCGAATTTTAAAGTTGTAAAATTTTAACATTGGCCTTATGGGTTGCCGTGATAGCAACGAAAATAAACAAGGAAAGTGTAAACAAATGAAGTAATAATAACAGCTGTTTGGAATCTACAGCTATCAAGGGAAAATACAGCAGGTGGGATGAAGAGTCCATGGAGCAATAAAAAAGGTTTATATTGATACATTTTATGACATTGAGATATTTTATAGTAACTGGATGAACTGGTAAACATGAAATAACACCGAGCAAGGCTCGGTCCACCAGGTACTATATATATATATATATATATATATATATATGTGTGTGTCTGTGAGCACGATAGCGGCCGTAAATATGGTCCGATCTTAATGAAATTTGGTACAGACATGTAAAGTGGTGATCGATTGGACAAGTTCGTAAACCAGCCCGATCGGACCATCGGAAGGGGGGGTAAAGGGGGAATAACCCCCCCAAAAATGGGTTTTTTGGGGTTTTTACATAAAATTGAAATTAATCTATTTTTTGTTGGCACCATTGGATTCGCCTCAAAAAAACAAACAATTTAGTGTTTTGAATCATTGCTCTATGTCCATTGGTTACCGAGATATTGAAAGTGGTAAACACAGTACGTTGTCCCAATGTTAACCTTTTGGGGAATAAGTAAAAATCTATATCTCGCTCATTTCTCAACATATCTTAATTAAACTTGGTTTGTGGCTTCATCTAGATGAGATATAATGTATTTTAGTCAAAAATCCCCGAAATTTCAATTTTTGTGGCAGCAAACCTGCATAATCATTCCCCATGTTATCCTTATGGGAAATAAAAAAAATTCTATATCTTACTTATTTTTTAACATTTCTTGACAAAACTTGGTATATGGCTTCTTCTAGTTAAGATATACTAAATAATGAATTCATACTAACCAGTTTTAACATACCTGTTGCAGCAAACCTGCATACTCATTCTACATGCTAACCTTATGGGTAATAAAATAAGTTGTGTAGTTCGCTCATTTCTCAAAATATACTGATAAGAAATGGCATGAGGCTTCATACAGTTAATATCTACTTGATTATGGCTTAAAATATCCAAATCATCAAATTCCTGAGGCAGCAAACCTGTGTACTCTCTTTCCCAATGTTAACCTTATGCGAGGTAAATGCAATTGGATAGCTTTCTTATTCCTCAGCATATCTTGATAAAACATGTTATGTGGCTTTATATAGTTTAGATATATTGGATTGTAGCCTATAATACCTCATTTTCAAATTTCTGTGGCAGCAAACCTGCATTTTTCCATACTAATCTTATGAAGAATAATTTATTTTTGAATACCAATTGTGGGCATTTGGCAAATTACAGGATGAGGGAACAGGGCTCAAATTAAATGTTTTAATGTCAGGGACTCAGGAAAAGTACTGCAATTTCTTAAAGTTTGCTAGATAACAAAAAATAACATAAAATAACTGCCATTTAAGTAGCATTGGGAAGTAGCATTGGGATCTAAAACGTCTGCTTTGTTTACATTAAAACATGTGAGCTGATTTTTGATTCAAAGCCACATGGTGGATACAGACATATGGCTTACTTAAAGGCCAGATAACTAAATATGTCAAATAAATGTACTATAGCGAATACAGATTTTTACTGATGATGTTTATGAAATTTTTTACTCAAACTTAAACAGCTGGTCATTTCCCCATACGATTAAATTGGAAAAGCCAGCTGTTTTGAAGTTTTGAACATTGCATTTTCGTGCCAAGTATAGGCTATTATTTTTTATAGCCTGTTGATCTTAAAAGCCACTAGGAGAGTATTTTTGCACGCTTTCTTTTGAATGTATATTGATTTTACTTGATGCGAGACTTCATTTAAATAATTTATTTATGCACTTGAAATTCGCTGAGTATGCAGGACTGCTGCAACGGGGGTATATATTATAGTATATAAATACCAGCAAATATAATCAATGAATTCAAAACACTCAAAATAAACAAATATGAACAAAAATGAAATTCAATCATATGGTTAGTTTTGTAATTAAAACAATCTGCTCTGAATTGCAGCAGACCTTCATCTCCAGGCAATTTCAATAAAACATATAACCATTCCTAAGCATTTGAAACATACCATATATTATGCTAAATTTTTAGGCAGTATAGACCAAAGCCCCCCACCCCTCTACAAATGTACGTGCTTTCTTTCTAAAAATTCACATTTTTAATATATTTTCTGCAAAATCATGATCAATGAACTCTAATTGTTCAAAATAAAGACAAATAAAATATTCACCTGGAAATTTTAATATAATCATATTATGTTCAGATTTTTATTTAAAAAATTCCCTACATTAGGGCTTAGACTAAGAAGCTTTTTGGGATTTTCTCCTGAAAACAAGGTAATCATACATTTTTCACCACACTACGACGAAATCACCTGTTTTACAAACGTCAAACGCGGACCGAAACCATTGAATATCGACCGAAACCATAATATCAACCTGTATAATCAATGCCGAAACACACTGTTTGCCGCCACAGCCCCGAAAACGTTTAGGGCTCTAGGGCCGAAAGTCAGCTGATCGTTTATTTGACTGAAACAAAGTTAGAACATCACATAATTATATGGAGGTTCCAAAGCCAGGATAGTAGCGATCATATGATTTTCATAGCTGTGTTTTGTTTCAAGTGTGTCAAATAATAATAAGTTTTTTTTTTTAATTATTTAGGGTATATTTCATTGTGTAGTGTGGTGTAAAATAGCGTTCGCACCTCGGCCGAAAGGGTTTTGCAGCTCTCGATCGTTTCAAATTCTCGATTTCGTCTCGAATTTGAAACACAACCTCGAGCCTGCAAAACCTCATTTTCGGTCCTTGTTGCGAAATATACTATTTCAGGGTAAAGTAAAAACTAATATTAGACAACGTACTGTGTTTAGCACATCCAATTTCTCAGAAAATGATTGATGTAGAGCAATAATTCAAAATACTATATATTGTTTTTTTTAAGCTGATCCAATTCTGGCCATTAAATTTACATACAATTAATTGAAATATGTTAAAAATCTTGAAAATAAATTTTATTTAGTCAAAAAACCGTCTTAGAGTGTACCGATCTTGCTGGTTTTCGAACTTAAAGTCATGAATATCGCTCTAAATGTTTATTCCAAATTTCATCAAGATCGTACGTTTTTTATTAGACTTATCGTGCCTACGGATATATGTATACCAAAATGAACGAACGTTGTTTTTGGGCTCCAGGGACCTCAAAACGAAAAAATAACATGGCCCCGGACTTAAGTCTCGCCATGCCGCCTACGGTAATGGTAATAGCTACTTCCTATAAGGGGAAATTCGCTAAAATCACGCCAACATTTATGCATTTTTGTTTGAAGCTTGTTTGCAAAACTAATTTCTCACCACACCAGCAGTCTGTATTTATTTAAGATCGGAAAAACCTACAGCCGGCTCACGACCAGATGCCATATAAGCACGTCGCGTCGTGTAGTGTAAAGCCAATAACTCAACCGCGCGGACGGATTAGCCGTTTATCCGCGTCTATTAGCGGCCGATAGCGCTAATCGCCAGTTATAAACATGCAAAGCAATCCGAGGGTTGCACAACGCAAAATGAGAGATTATGTGTGAGGAAGCTAGCCGTTGACAGCTTGGACAACTTGCATAAGATACGGTACACTTACGATCGGTATAATGATCGGTATAATGATTGGTATATGATCGGTAATGGTTTGGTGGGTTGGAACCCGTGTGACGGTTGAGTAACGAGATGTTGGTCATGATCGAATTGTTTCTAAAGAATCGTTTTAGTGATGCTGGTTTCTAATTGTAAATTCTCGATGAAGCAGATACCACACCACGAAGAACATTGACATTGACAATGTAGTAACAAAAAGTAGTAACAACTGAAACTGGAAGTAGTAACAAAACGTTTAAACTTGCCTAAGTTTGAACAATTAAATTTGTTGCTAGTGACAACTGCTCATTTTCAGGCAAATTATCCCCAGATCACCCAGTTACCTGAAAAAGTTCCTGGAAAAGTTGCGAATTTTAATTGGATTTATAGTAGTAATACATAGTTTTGTTAGGGTTCCAACACAAATGACGACTGAGGAATTGTTTTAATTTGTCTCGATTTTCACTTTTTAGTTTTCTTAAAATTATTTTTTTTATTATATCAAGCTTGCAAAATAAAACGGATCGCCATTTGGAATAATATTAAGTAGAAACTTAGTACTCCGTATAAAAACAGGTATTATATGTCCAATGTATATTAGAAAAGTTTAAATTTATTACATTACTAGCAGTTGCCCGTGGCTTCGCTCACGATAACAATTTTAACACCCGCTGCCTAAATAAAGATGGTGCCACATACTGAGTTTATGATTAAATAGATAAGGTACCAAAACTCTTGGTAACTTTAATATAGTACATATCCCCTAAAAGAAAAAAGTCAACCATAAAACCATGATAAAAGGAACCAAACTATAAAAATCAGCTGTAGAGACCTATCTGTATGTGAAGCTTAAACCGCCTTCTTGATTAAATGAAAATTGACAATTTAATCGAAAGATCATCCATTTAATTATACAGAAAGATTTTAGACCGTTGAACCCACCGAAAAACCCAGAAAACATTGAATTTTGAAAAACCCGTTCTCAGCGGATGCTCACGCCGTATAGGAACGTCCATGAAAAGTTTCAAGGTTCTAAGTCAAGTTCAAGTAGTTTGGGCTGTGCGATGATGGGTCAGTGGTATTTGACAAATATAAAGTAGATATACTTTTATCAGCCAGAAAGATTTTTAGGAATCTGCTAAGAACGCAGGTCTACTGCGACGGAGTACTTAGAAATATTGCTACCCCCCCCCGCACGAGGCATTTTTATTTGGCCTCTCTATACTACACATGCTAGCACATTCCAGCGCCCCCGCCGATAAAACCCCTAAGGGTGTCCCTGCCTGGGAAGGCTTATACTCAGTAGGCCTATCGTTGAATCTGTGCTATTATAGGTGAATGTACCCAGGCGAGAATGAACGGGCTTTCATAGCTCTATTATAGTAGTCTGTGTTATTATATTGACCGTGCGTACTTAGTGAATCTTAAAGCAGTTTCCTGTTTCATGAAAGTTTATGTACGTAGAGTAGAAAATGCCTTGATTAAATGCCATCAAAGTATTTTCTAATGTTTTAGGGTCTATTTTGAACAACAACAAAAATACATAGCCGTCCCGCAATTTTTTAAAAATGGATTACATTAGATCGTTCATTAACAGCTGTTATAAGGAAGGAAGGACTTTTAAGTAGCTCTAGTCAGTGTTTTATTTTATTTTTTACATACAGCTGGTTTTACATTATATGAAATGTCTTGCTTTTAACATCTGTTTGAATATAAACATTTAATCACTGATAATTCTGGCATAAGGATATTAATAATATGTGATCTTGAGAGGGTCTGTGCGCGGCCTTGGTCTGTGGTGAAGTCCGAGGGTCAGATCAGGATGAAAATATTGAAAATCCTGATAAATGTATAATGAATGGGAAAATATTAACTTTATATAGTACATGTCAGTTGAAAAGAAATATTATAAACCAAAACATAAAACTGAATGAAATCATAAAACATCTGTAACGACGAATCCATCAGTGAAAGTAACTACCATCTGCTTGGAACGCTGAAAATGTAAACAAAACGTCATCCCCTTGAATCATGGGGAAATTCAAAACAAACTTGGTCGAAATCAAATAAAACTCGGTTTTTAGAAGCATGCTATTTAATTTCAAAACGACGTATGCTAGTTTTAAGTGGTCTAAAGCCTTCTCATATGTGCATAAAACACAGGAAAAAAGTTTCAGCAATAACAGTACTCTAGTTTTTGCGTGAAAAGCGGTCTAAAGTGTGATGTTGAGCGTTACCAACACACATCGTGACATAAATTGAGATAAGGCTTGATTCGGATTCTCTGACCTTCAAAACGCAAAAATAACCAAAAATTTCATAATTCTGAGCAATGTACAGACAAAACTCTAATTTTATTTATATAGATATAGTTTTTGAAAAAGTATGAATTAATTTCTCGATGAATACTCCAGAGACATTGAGTGTTTTAGGACATCTTTCTTTGTGGAAACTTTTTCCTGAGTTCAAATTAAATCTTAATTTCCTATATCGATTTCTTATATAGATATCCACGTCTCCATGAATCGCTTTGTGGAAGCGAGTAATTTACGAGTCGTATTAAAAAAATGAGGAATTTTTGACTTAGGGGGGAATTATGACCCCCGCATTATCTCCCTAAACCAATCAAGTTATATATCATGTGTTGTGTTGTTACCTATTAAGGCATGTGTTTCTCCCTAAATCTAGAGTAATACGTTTCAATCAAGATTGTTATATTGTTCATGCCTTTTATTTACATGAATATGCACTACAGCGCAGGGATTTTTCTTGGCTGCAGTATTACGCCAACAACTTGACATATTCGTGGCTGTAAACTAAACAGTTTTGGCTACAACTTCTCTTCAGCTTCGCAATCAATGACCTAAAGATTCTGCACTGCCATTCACCCACTCAGCAGCTGATAACTAATCTCAAACGCCCCAAATTAACTAACCAATCGACACACGCAACCGCTCATTTTAAACGTTTACGTAGGCGACCCCGAGCTCCAGTTGCTCCAAGCTCCACGACTGCCCCGAACCCCGCTCAACCATGTAATTGAAGCCTCGAACGTAAATAGAGATGACAAAAGACTATCGATATATATCGGAAGTAGACTATCGATATATCGGAAATATTGAGATTTTAGTTCCGATGTATCGAAATAAGCATATCGATATTTTTGTTCCGATATGAATGAATGAATGAAATAAAGCTTTATTCATCACAAAACTTGTACAGTTTTTTTTATTTTAAACAATCTTTTATAACTACAGTATTTACCATAACAATGCAAAAGTAAACACAAAACAAACAAATAATATTACAACTTAATGATGATTTACAAATTAATTTATCTTAAAACTGGAGTACATACAGATAAATGCAAAATAAACACAAAACTAGGAAATAATATTTAACAAAAAAATCCCCTTTGCATTTCGATTATTTTAAAATAAAATATATGATCAAACGTTTTGCAATGAACAAATTAGGAGCCTCATAGGCAGAGCCAGTTTTGAGACTCCCACACATTACATTAACTTAAAGAAAAAAAGGCTACATATTTTAGTTTTATTAACACTAGAGATCGCCAGTGGTAGAAAATTCGACCAATTTTCAAAGTGACAAATAGGGATAGCTGATTTTATAAATAATCCCCGCATAAACCAATGTGTTTCTAAATACATTTCATATAGTACATATTTTCCATGAAACACATACTATAACCAAACTGGGGGCCCAAAAACAAAAGAGAAAGACTCAGTCCTTGACTAATTATTTTACTTCATTTCTGGCTTATGGCATGGATTTTAGTAATTAGTATTTTATTAAGACAATGACTATTTTATTAAGATTTCATGTTTATTTTTTAAGAATAATTATTGAATCAGAGGAAAGTAAAACTTCAGTCATCAAATCAGTTTATCCTGTACACCCCTTACCACAGTTCTCTCCCTCCCTTCATTAATTCCTCACTCTCCACTTCCGACATTCTTTCCACTTTTCCCTCCTTTTCTCCTTCATTCTCTTCTTACCATATCTCATCCCTTCTTTCCTACCATTTGGAACCTTTTCCCTCCTTCCCTCTCTTTCTATTACTATCACTAAAATGTAATATATATTTTACCCATTATCCACCAATAAAAACAAAATTTGAATATAATGTGTCCATTTATACTCCGGTTGCCAAGCCCGGTTTTCGGGCCCCTATGCAATTGAGAAACCCGCCTTTTCTTACTCATCTCGATTCTGGGCCCCATTTTTACTAATCTCGCGTGATCCGGGCCCCTTGTGAGTCCAGGCCCCTGTGCATTTGCCCCCCCCCCCCCCCCCGTCACCGGCCCTGCCGGTTGCATGTCAGTTAGTACATTGGATGGTAGAAATTTAACCTAATATACTTTTTCTTCCCTTTTTATCAGAAAATTTTTATCTCTTAATGTTATTTAAGCAAGTAAACTTTATTTTTCCATATATATGTAAAATGGAACACATTTGAGTATGATATCCCTAATCTTCTCTAAGTAGTCCTGATTTCAATCAAATTCTATATTTTCACTCCATGCCCCAATTAACTGTGGCTTAATGTTTCTACACCTAATATTTACTCTACGAAAAATAGCATGTGATAACAGCTACATATGATGCTAACTTTGTTTACATTTGGTTGTTATAATATCACCAAAACAGCAACTCATAAGGCTAATGTTAATTTTTTGAAAATTTAAATTGAATTTTCTACATTTCTAAAAGACTAATATAAATTTCAATGGGATTCTGCACATCTAAGGGAAAATACAATTCTATCGGTGTGCTTAGAGTTTTGCTAAGTTGCACACAGGCTGAGAAAAAAGGAGTACAAAAACCTTATGGAAAAAATGCTTGTCTATTAATATAGAGATAAACAATTTGTACAAATACAAAAAGTATGCATGTAAATAAAAACAAGGACCCAGATTTACAATAAAAGAATGCAACACTTTTTCGTTATTTTATTTCTGTTTGTAAGAGAGAATGATGTCACTCCCACTTAATTAATAAAATCAAATAAACTAAACTCACAAAAGTCAATCGTACATAGTGTCAAAATAGTATCTGAAACAAATTATCAATGTCTTCTTGAGTTAATAACCAGGTTTGAAGTGCTTACAATACACAGAATAGGATTTTTTATTAAAATTATAACATGATGTAAGGTTGTTAATAAGGCGTGCGTTAAAATTAAAAAAAACTGTCTGTACAATGTAAGTGTCGGACGTGGTACAATCTCTGAATTGAAGTTTCGAAGTCTGTATTTCAAAACACTTTTTAAGTGTTCATCACCAATTTTCTTGTAAAACAAACCAAGCATTTTGTGAACATATAAATGTCTTAGCGCCGGAAGAATTTTATGATTATTAATCAATGACCAGGAATGCTCAAATCCGTTCTTTTTGGAAATGACTCTAATTTTATTTGTTTGGAGGGTGAGAAGAGGTTTAATTGTTGTAGGATAGACTCCACCTCAGCAACTCGACCCGTATCCTATTCTTGAGCTTACTATAAAAATAAAGAATGATATACTCTACGCCATATTATTGGTGTATCTTATATCTTTTCCGATACATATCGATTCATCGATTCAAGAAAAAAGGGTTTTGATGATAAAGTTGAAAGAGGTTAACATTTATTGAGGCTGTTTCCAGGACCTTATCCCAAAACGAAAACAATATTCATAAATTAGTAGTATTAATCTGAAAACCTGGCGATCATTAATATTTCCCATGTGTTAGTGTGTATGTGTATGTAATAAAATTTGGAAGTGTCTTGTTAACAGTAAATTTTTTACTAGTACCTGTGTAAAACCGATTTGTAATAAGGTAAAGACTAAGAAAATGTGTACGGCATAATATTTTCCGGTTTAAAATCTCTCCCAGATAAAAAATCTTGAGTTCCGTGGTGGTTTCTGAAAATAGTTCAATCTTTGCAAGTTCAATCTTGAAGTTCAATCCCTCTTTGAACTTGCAACCTACTTTTCTCCAGATAAATAGTTTTTTTATGTATCGGAAATATCGATATTTTGCTCCCGATTTATCGAATGAATCGATATTAAAGGTTCCGATACATCGACAAAACGATAAACCGATATTTCGAAAATAATTGCCATCCCTGAATGTAAATAATCGCGGCCCACTTACGGCATGGAAATCAGAAATGCCAACTTGAAGCAAGAGGGCAGCGACCGTTGCACGTATCTGGAGCGCCGGTGCATAATGCGGCCTAGTCCGGGTGTAGCGCCACCGATAATTACTATTATCCGCCGACAGAGTGCGCTAGCGTATGTGCGTCGCTGACCCAGGACGTCCAGCGCGCCGGCGCGGCGCAACGCGGCGTTTAGTCACTCGCAACTGGAGCGCAGGCGCACACGGGACTAAAGGGCGATTGCCACTAGTGCAACTTGTTTCGCGAAATACTGTACTGCGTAATTCATATTATGTTTAAAGCGATTGATAGAAAATAAATAAATAGATGTTTTCATAAAAGCACTTAATTAAATAATAATAATAATAATAATATTCTTTATTCCGTAAAACAAATATATACATTTGCATAGAATGCGTCAATAAAAAAAGGCACCAGTTTACATAAA
The DNA here is from genome assembly GCA_035578135.1 of Flexamia atlantica. NCBI lineage: Eukaryota > Metazoa > Arthropoda > Insecta > Hemiptera > Cicadellidae > Flexamia > Flexamia atlantica. The sequence continues at coordinate 417,536 of JAQJVK010000030.1, read as the reverse complement.
AAATACTTTTTAAAAGCATTATAGAGGAGGAAAAATTGGTTCCGTCCCAGTGGGGCGGAAAACTGAACAAAGGGGGGGCATGTTTACCGGACCTAGCTCCACGTGTGGCTCATGTACTCGCCCACTGAGTAAAAGGCTTCAGACACCAAAAGGCGCTTAAGCCTTATTTTTGACAAGCTTGGGTTTGCTGCCTTATCAAACGTGCGCGGTAGATGGTTTGCAAAACGAACCCCTGCCTGAGAAGGCAATCGCTCGTGAACCACCGTCCGGTGTTTCCCCGTTCGGTAGTTCTCCCTGCCTCTCGTGCCATAAGAATGGATGTCGCATCCTCGGGTCGGCACGCATTTCGATAGAAAAAATGAAGTTGTTTAAAGAATGTACAGGCAGGGCAGGGTAAGCAACCCAAGCTGTGTGAAAGCTCCCTTGCAAGACTCTCTGTGGTTCAAATTCGCAATCAATCGCACGGCTTTCTTTTGAAGCTTGAAAAGCCGACTGAAATTTTGGTTTGCACATCCGCCCCACACTATTATTCCATAGGCAAGATGGGGATAAATGAGACCGTAGTAAGCTGTCAAAAGCACTTGACTTGGGCAGAACCTGGAAAGGTACCTCAGTACATAAATGCCAGAGGACACACGCTTGCAGGCGTTGTCAACGTGGTCTTCCCAGGTTAAGCGATTGTCAATAGAGATTCCCAAAAATTTGGTGCTGCAGACTTCCTCAATTACGGTCTCGTCCACCATCACTGCGGGGGAGGAATGAGTGATCGGTTCACGTAGCCGAAAATGTATGAATGTTGATTTTGATGCATTGGTTTTGAGATTGAGGCTACAAATATGTTGAATGCATTGGTTCAAGCTGATGAAAGAATTGATTTCCAATGATTCAAGAGAATTTTCACGAAAGCAGAGAGTTGTGTCATCAGCATATTGGACGAGACGTCCATTTTCAAATGCTGATCCGACGTCGTTGACGTAAAGAAGGAAAAGCAAGGGGCTGAGAATTGATCCCTGGGGGACTCCGTATCTCAGAATTTGACTTTTGGAGGTTTGATTTGAAATTTGGACCACTTGAGATCTGTCTCTGAGAAAAGACTTGATCCAGTCAAGTGGTATACCCCGGACACCGTGAGATTCCACCCTCTGTAGCAGAGTATCGTGGTCTACACAGTCGAAGGCCTTCGATAGGTCTAAGAATACTCCTAAAGTGTTTTTGTGATTTTCTAGGCCTTCGACGATCGTTTCTACAAGACCAACCACAGCGTCAACAGTTGACTTTCCTTGCCGGAAACCGAATTGGTCAGTAGAGAGAAGGTTGTGTTTGTCTAAGAATTTCGACAGTCTCTCAAGGAAAATTTTCTCGAAAACTTTGCTGAACGCTGGTAATATTGAGATTGGTCTGTAGCTATCTGCGATGTAATTTAATTCCTCTGAAGCAACCAATAAACACGCATTAAACGTCTGTTTACTGCAATCAGCTTATTATTTTGATTGTTGACTTCCGTTATTTTCGTTTCCTATTGCATGGTAAATTTACTGTGCACTGCACGGTAAATTTGCCGCGCACTGATCGACAAAGAGTAACTTTCTAGACAAGAGTAAAAGCCGCGTTTACACCAAAATCTTTCACTAAGTTTTCCACAAGTTGCATCAATTAGTTGCTTTTTATACAAAATGCAGCGACTAATTTCAGTCATAAAGTTTTTCGAGAGAGACAAGTTTTCCACTAAATTTCGGTTTCCCGCGGAGTGTCGGTAAAGATAAAAGAAAGTTGACAACTAAAAATGAAAGACTACCAGTAGTTGCCTCCAGAGTTGCTGCGCGCTTTGCGTAAGCAACTAGTGAAAAACTGTCCCCCCATCTACTTTATTCCAAGTTCTACACACATAATCTTCCACTTGCTCTATTTGGAGAACAGCAACTTCTAGTTGTTAACTTTTAGCTTTCAACTTTTGGTTGTCAACTTTGGTGTGAACCCGCCTTAAGGCACAGAAAACAGATGTCTCTGTGTGGTACTTGGTACTTGGTACTTTGTGAGTCATCCAATTGGTCGCAGGCGACGTTGGATCCGTCAAGCTGATCCCAAGAGGGACACAGGTTATGTTGGACATGGTATGTTGGTTGGGGGTTGGTTGGGCCAGGCAGTTAGGCTAGATGGTCAGGATATTTGGTTGCTTGCAAAAGTCATAGAATTCTTGAAGAGAATAAAAAGTTTGGCTTAATAAAAATGATTTTAACGCACTTTTAAACTTTAACAAATTAGTTTCATTTCTTAAGCTAGTTGGGGGTTTTTGAAATATTTTTTTACCTATATATGAGGGTTTTTTCTCAAAAATTGTAAGTCTATGTTGTTCAGAAAAGAGGTTCTTAAATCTAGTGTTATGTGAATGGTTTCTGAATGAATTGGAATTATCTAGGCTATTTGACTTTATGTAAATTGAAATTTCTAAAATGAATAGGCTAGTTACAGTTAAAATACCAAAGTTCTTAAAATATTCTCTGCAAGAGGTTAGAGGATGTAGCCTAAATATACACCGGATGGCTTTTTTTTGCCAGATAAGAATTCTCTTCAGGTTTGACTCGCAAGCCCCCCACAAGATCACTGAGTAGGAGATGTATGACTCGAATAAGCAGTGGTAAACAGATTTCATGAGTTGAAGGTTTTGAAGATTTCGTAAGTTGCGCAGGACAAACATGCCTTTTGCTAACTTACTTCCAATTTTGGCCAACTGCTCATTCCAGTCCAGGGCATCGTCCAATCTCACCCCCAGAAAATCAACTGAATTTGCAATTTCAAGCTCCGTTTCCCCAATGAGGAGATTAGGAGTTCTTGAGAACTTTGAGTTCCTTTTTTGATGAGTCTGAATACAGACAAAATTGGTTTTATCTGCATTCAGTCTCAGTTTGTTTTCTTGGAAAAATTGGGCCAGACAATTTACTTTTTCGAAAGTGTCGACCTCTAGGTCATCACACTTTTTGTGTTTGGTGACAAGAGTCGTGTCATCGGCAAACACAAATATGTTGTTTTCTGGGACTGCCTTTTTAATGTCGTTAATGTATATTAAGAAAAGCAAGGGGCCCATGATTGATCCTTGCGGAACTCCGCTTGTGATCAATCGTTCTTGTGACAGGACGGACTTGACTTTAAACTTCGTCTCAAATTCAATTTCTGTCACTTGGTATCGGCCACTCATGTATGAAATGATCCATTCAAGAGCAGCATCTTTAATACCAAGGGCAGAGAGTTTTTGAAAAAGTATGGCTGCATCGACGCAATCAAAGGCCTTGCTGAGATCTGCAAACGTTCCGATTACATACTCGCCAGCCTCCATCGCGTCGATACAGTCATTCAGGAAATCAATTAATGCCAATTTTGTTGATTTGGATTTTCTGAAGCCATATTGCCTCCCACACAGAAGATTGTTAGTCTCTAGGTAGGAGGCAAGCTGGTCACAGATTACTTTCTCAATAAATTTGGAAACTGTTGGCAACAGTGAGATTGGTCGGTAATTCCCCATCTCCCCCTCATCCCCCTTTTTGAAGATAGGCCGGACCCTGGCCACCTTACACCCCTCAGGAAAAGTCCTGGACGAGATAGAGACGTTTATAAGGCGGGCAATCGGTTTAATTACCTCAGTCTCACATGCTTTAAAGATTTTCATGCACAGATCATCCAGTCCAGCAGAAGTTTTAGGTTTAAATTTTTTAAAGATCTTCCTTAATGCCTCATCTGTTATTGGCTCAAAGTTTTTAAATTCATAATCAGTTACACTATCTCCTCTGTCTATTGTTTGTATATTACTATCTTCATTCAGTTTTCCTGCTATATTTATGAAATAGTTATTCATGAGTTCACTGATTTCTCTTGGATTCTTTATTGTTTTCCCATTAACATTTAGTGACATGTTTGTGCCCTTACTTTTTGTTTCATTTCGATAGTCATTTATTACTCTCCAGCTTTCTTTTGATTTATTATCAGCATCGTTAATTCTTTTGTTGTACCATTCAGATTTTTCATTCTTTATTGCTAGTCTGTAAGATTCAAGAGCATGTTTATAACTATTTTTATTTACAAGTGATTTATCATTCTTCCATTTATTAAACTTCTCTATCATGACTGTTTTCAGATGTAGTATATTTTGAGAGATCCACAATATTTTATTCTGCTTATTTATTTTAATCTCTTTTTCAGGACAGGCTATGTCAAAATGATATTTTATGGTATCAATAAATATATTATACATTCTGTTTATGTCAGTCTCTGCATAAAATTCATGCCAGTTATCTTGACCTAACCTAACCTTGAGCTCTTCAATATTATCTTTTTTTAGGCATCTGATGATTTTTTTCTTGAAATGAGACTTATTGATATTAATGGCTTTGGTTTCGAGGCATATTGCTAAGTGATCTGATATGTGTGGTTCTATAGTGGAGCTTTTGTAATTATTGAAGTTTACAATAAAATTGTCGATACAAGTAGCAGAGGTTTCAGTTATTCTGGTGGGCATGTTAATTGCTGTTTTAAGTCCAAAGCTGTTCAGTAAATTTACAAAGGAATCAATATTATTGTCTTTTTTTAACATGTCAATATTTATGTCTCCTCCTATTAATAGAGATGTATTTTTTAACTCAGGTTTGATTTGTGTGAGGTACTGGTTGAATTTGTCAAGAAAAATATCTAAATTGCCATCTGGACATCTATACAGAGCTGATATTAAGAATTTTTTATTATCTAACTTAAAGCTATAGTCACAGAGTTCAAAGTTTTTTTCTTCGGAAAGAGAGCTGGAAAGCTTTAATGTCTTTGGAGTTGTTGCGAGTAAATCATTTCTTACAAAAATAGCAGAGCCTCCCAATCTAATTGTTTCCCTTGAGAAATAACTAACTAGACTATAGTTATGAATCGTTAAGGAGTTTATGTTGTCATTATTTAAGCCATGTTCGGTAATCAGAAAAATGTCAGGATTCTCTTCATTAAGAAATATTTCTATTTGGCCTACTTTTTCAGTAATACTTCTGACATTTAGATGGATGATCTTAATATTATTTTTATCTTGGTTTCTTACTGAATTTGTTCTATTTGTTTTATTTGTTTGAAGTTTCCGCCCTAAGTTACATTTGGTCTTACTGGCTGATTCTGGTTTTTTTGACGGTTTGTTTTGAGAGAAATAAAGAAGTTAGATATAAGGTCGCAAAGTACATCTTTGCCCTTCCAGTTGAGGTGTAGCCCATGTCTGGTAAAGCAGCTTCTGTCGATGATTGAGTTTATATTAAGAAATGACCATTTGTGTTTGCTGCAAGCTGCTTTGATTATTTTATTTTGTTCCCTAATGAGCTCATTTTCATTTGGTTTGTCATGCCTCAGCGGTGTCTCTACCCAGAGGACATTCCGAGGAGTGGCAGCCAGGTTATCCAACCTATTCCCCAACCCACCAATTGAATCCCGAGTGATTTTGTTTGTCCCCCCAACCATGACCAAAAACCTCCCCCCTTCCTCACCCTCCGCCCTATCAATCAATTCTGAGAGGGGTGCCCCCGGCAAGACATACGACCCCACATCCCAATTTTTCAATCTTTCACTCAGGCCACGCCCACAGTCTCTGCCGTGACTATCACCCACAAGCGTCATTTTATGCTTGAATACCCTTTGACCATGCTTAAAAGCATTTGATGAGATTTCACGCCCACGTTCCGATTTCCCATTCCGAGGATTGGCCCTCTTACGATGCGACCCAAGAGGGGGGAAGTCAGCAAGATTGAGTCCCCTCTCCCTCTCCACTGTCTCATCCGCCAGCACTTCAAACGAGTTTGAAGTGCGGGGGCAGCCAGCACTCCCTACTCCCTCCCTACTCTTGTTCAGCCTACCCGGTCCCCTCCTTTTCCCAGCAACGATCCAGGCTGCATCCTTAGCAACTACCTCATTAGCAATTTGTTTCGAGAGCTGCTCTACCTTATCATTTAGTTGTAAAATTAAAGTCTCTTTTACACCTAGTTCATCTTGGAGCTTCATGCATTTCCCTTCAAGTTCTGTGTTTGTTTGCTCGAGAGATTCAAGCTGAGATTTTAGATTTTTTGACTCGTCCCAATGTTTTTTACCTAAAGCTATACAAAAGGGACAAGCCCATTCATCGTTTTTCCCTATATGATTGAAAAGGGTCTTTTTTAGCCTACTACATTTTCTATCACTGTGATACCATTCTTCGCATATATCACACATGATCGAGGGAGAAACATCATCATTGATCAATTCGCGGCAGCAATTACAAGTATGTTGAGAAGTTATAGTCATAATGAGGCAGTTGCAGCTTAAAATCTAACATAAAAGAAATCTTAACCTAATTACAAAAGGCATACAATAAACAGTGCACAGGGTCAGAAGTAATACTTGGGCCCAGAAATACAAAAAATTAAAATTCCTACCTAACATACACAGCCATCATATTACCTAACCCAGCACAATCAGTTTTTAAAATATGTCAAAATGAGCTTGCGCTTACCTAGCCTATCACAGTGAAGTTGATTTAAAAATATATCAAAAATGAGCCTTCATATTACTTAGCCTAACACAATAAGTTGATTTGAAAATATGAAATTCTAACCTAATCACAGCTTCAGTATAATATGTCGCAGGTTTTCGTTCGGCTCAGGCCAAAATAGCCAAAATAAGTTGAAAATTACCTAGCCTATCACAATAAGTTGATTTAAAATACTAACCAAGATCACAGCTTATAACATTGTCAGATATTAAAATCATGCTAACCTAACACCTAGTAGGCTAACTTAGAAAAATAATGGTGATTTTTGTGCAAGGTCACACCAATCTCTAGCATTCCAAACCTAGTCAAAAAATGTAAATGAATCAAAAACAAGGACTTCAAATAAAGGAATGATGCATTTCAGAGTCCTACATACAAAGTTACAGTAGCCTAGGCCTGCACAGTCTTGAAAAACTTATGAGTTTGAGCAGTATGCCCGAGCTAAACAAACTATTTTAGTCATACAAAATTTAGCAGATTTAAAGTGCGTATGATTTAAAGTGCGTTACCAATCAGTTGCATGAGTCTCGTGGTACGGTAGTTCGGTGACTGAATCAAAGTTGTGGTTGGCAGTATCGTTATGAAACAACCCCGTTGCAGAAGACCTGCATATGAGCGAATTTTTCAAACAACATATACACTGCGCAGGTTCACATACATGTGAAAAATGGGGAACTTTCGGTCCAGAATAGTATATCTAAAATATATTAAGTCGCATGTTTCGTTTTATCAAGGTACGTTGATGGAGATCGAGATGGAGAATTTGAATTATTTTCCGTAAAGTATAAAATGCTATAATAGTCTACGTCAATTATAAAATTCCATCATTATATCAAATTAGATTAGAGAAAAACAGATGTACATATTCCATATCTCAGTTCAAAAAATCTATTAAAAAATGTTCTTCGCTCTTGTGACTTATTTTCTATAAAATCGCTAATAGCACGTCGAATTTAACTCGTACTAAATCAGTAAAACAGCAAGTCATTAAGTTCGAATGAACAATCAATTCAAGTAAAATAATCATAACATACCTTACAAACCCACTGGTCGATCTTCATTAATTATGATTTTCTCCATTTACCTATTCTGTGGTGAGTGCATCGTGTGATGCTTTCCACAAGTAACATGTTTCTATAACGTATCTTTCATTGATATTGTACATCCTTCAATCATCTACTCTATAACATCTCTGACAATATCATTGAAGACTATTTCACACATCATAGTTCATAAAATGGACATTTTATTTAGTTTTTAAGGTTTGTATATTATCACAACAAACACAACCATGAAAATGGCAATTGGGCTCAATCAATAAATCAATAAATAAAAATCTATGTATGTGTGGAACTTACAGCCCTTTCAAAAACTTGCCAACTTGGTGATCATAAAAAACTTGGTGATACTTCTAAGGATGATAAAAGCCTTTACTTCATTTACATTGGCATATAAACTACAATAATTGACCGTTTTCCCAACATTTATCCCAATAGAAGTGATTAAAACAGCGAATCGAAAAATTAGTTTTACAAAACGATGGCTGCGAAACCGGCGAATTACACGATGTTATGCTTTCTCGGGCTCACTGGGGGTAAACCGTACTCAGCTGTGATTGTAATATTTATCTAGGTTTACTGAAAATGGCCAAATCCTAAAGCATGACTCCCGTTTCACCCGCCTCTCTGGCTTTCGGATTTAAATTAAACGCAATGAACTTGCAGTAACCGTTTACACCCCACTTACCGGGATTATTAAAGTCAGCGAGAAAACAAAAGGAAAGTGCGACTCTGCAATTAGAGATTTTAATGAGATAAGCAATGTTATTTGCCAATCTTCTTCTTATAAAAACAGGTTAGAGACATGGAATTTTGAAATTTGTTACCTTCTCTTAAAATAGTTTAATTAACAGTACCTGGTGATCCGAGCCTTGATCGGTATTTTGTTGTTTACCAGTTCCATTTACCATAAAATATTTCAGGGTCGTAAAATTTATAAATGACAACTTTTTTATTACTCCAGTTTACAATCTTCATCCCAGATACGCTGTATTTTCCCTTGATGGCTGTAAATTGCAAACAGATGTTATGATTACTATACTTGTTTACACTTTCCTTGTTTATTTCGCTGCTATCATGGCAACTCATAGGGCCAAAGATAAAAGTTGGCAACTCTTAAATTAATTTTATTACGTTATTACATTTTCTCTGGCTAAGTAATCTGCATAGAACTCATTTTCGAGTAATAAATTACTTTAACCCAGACTTTGAAGGAAATCCTTGGAGCCGTTTTTGAGATTATTGTGCGAACAAACAAGCAAGCAAACAAGCATACAAGATAACACTGCTCATATAAGAGTATAGGATTTTGAAATGTTACTTAATCAATTCAAAACCTGATTTCTTGTAATTTTCTTGGTACCTGAGTGACATTTGAACGTTAAAGTGAGCGTGGGACAGCTAACTGAGCTAACAGACTTAAACCAAACCTTACATCCGATTGGACATAACATTTCAAGGTGTTTCCAAGTCTGAATGTCTCAACTACGTCTATCACATAACTAGGTAAATGCGAGCTAAAAGCACATACAAACTGGAATATTTGAACTGAACTCCTGCTTGCAATCTAGCAAAATAAAGTTCAGAAACTTCTCTTAAGTAAGTCCAAAACTTCATGATTTGATTCTTTAGGTTTAAATAAGCAAAACAAGTTCATATGGACATAGTCTTACCTCGCTTTGTTTACTGCATAACGTTTGTCGGGGTTTTCAATAATTTGACCGTTAAATTTGACACGTCTAAACTCGTGTCTATATTAGGTCAAATAGTAATTATTATTTTGGTTCGGAGTTTCAGGTTTATACTTTGCACCAACTCAAGGTGTTTTTTTCGAAGCTTAATATCTCAAATATTTTAAATAGTACAGGTCGTTGTTACAGGAAAAAAGGATTCAATTTTTAATTACTTTTCCGGAAAAAGTTACTCACAAATCTCTAATAGCTAGGAAAATTTAAATTTCATATAGTTCACAAATGCTAGAAAAACTCCAAATTCTCTGTAGCATGCAGCCTTGACACGCATCGAGGCTCGCCAATTCCTCGTGGCGTGACGCTGGGTGCTGAGCGATCACCCCTGCTGCTCCAGATACACGACCTGCCGCTCACACCTGCTGGCGACTCGAAACAGCGAATTAACTGTTGAATGGCCGGTGGCAATACTGTTTGCTAGATTGGATTGTTGTAGAAACAGAATGTGTGCTCTGCTTCTTTTACAGTTCTGCCGCTGACGCGGCACACATAGCCCCTATATGTGTATGTATGTGTTCGAGTTGTTCACTGGTTAAAAAAAAACGTGTCGATCGAACTCGAGTTTTACGAATGCTTTAGTGTTCTTAGAACTCTTCATAATTAGCATATAAATTAGAATTCTAAAAGGTTTTTACATAATGTTTTCCTACTTATTTCTGAGTTTATATTGTTCTCCTGTTCTTAATTTTTGTTACTTATATATATATAATTCACAACTTTGTGAAATTGCTTGAAGTTCACCAGAAAACGAGAAATAACGTAAAATATCTGCCATTTAAAAAGCATTGGGATCTAAAAAAGTCTGCTTTGTTTACATGAAACATGTGGTGCTGTGATGCTTGATTCAAAGCCATATGCTAGATGTTGACATATGTTTTTTTTTTCAAAAGACAGCTATGTTCAATGTACTATAACAAATCAATATTTTAAGTTTAAGATTTTCAGACTTTATAATTACAGGTTTGAGTATATATTTATAATTTAAAATTATAAAGAGTTAAGTGTGTATGTTTCGTTTACTTTACAACGATGACGATTTAATCCAAACTAGTGGATCCGAGCGCACGGAATCGTGCGCTACTCTAGCAGAGCGATAATTCAAATAGCGACAAATTTAAAACACAATCATGCTAACACGATCCGTCTTGAGGGTTATGTTTACACAAATTAAAAAATAACAGCAATTAAATTATCCAGCTGTTAAAAATGTAAACAATTATGTTCTTCATAAGGATAACATGGGAACTTTAAAAGCCAATGGGGCAGAGCCCAAGGGACTTTTTCAAAAATGTAAGGCCAGTTTGCAAATCTACGCGACACGCTCTTTCCAATGAGCCGTCAATGATCAAAATCGGTTAAGAAATGACGGAGGAGTTCATAAGACAAATTTCGTGTGGGCGTATTAATTATATAGATTATATAGATGATCGATGTAATGAAAATATATATGTACGTGAAATTTTTACGCCGAAATTGTGGGCGTTTGGCAAGTTGCAAGATAATGGGAGAGGGCTCAAATAGAAGGTCTTGATGCCATGGTCTCGGAAAAATACTGAAATTTTTTTAAAGTTTATCAAAAAATAAGATATAACGTTAAATATAACCATTTAAAAATAATTGTAATCTAAAAACGTCTGCTTTGTTTACATTAAGACCTGTTGCTTATACTTGATTTAAAACCACATGCTATAGATGTTGATATATGGTTTATTTAAAATCCAGCAAAATAGGTTGAACGTACTACAGCAAATGACAGTTTTTTACTTTTAAGTTTTCCTTTTCTATAATTTATGGACCTTAACCTTAAAAAGCAAGAGGAATTAAGTACGACTGTTTTTGAATCTACCAAGACAAAGCAGTATTTACACGGGCAACCATGAAAAATTATTGAACGTAGGATAAAATACTCAATATTAACTTTTATCAAGCTCGTGGTCTCCAAACCTAAATTCCTTATGAAGTGGAGCCAGAGGCTCCAAAGTAGACCGTAGAGTCGTCAACGGGAGACCATTTTCTGATTTTATCCTTATTTAATTGCTTATTGGGTAAAACGTAGCCTCAATCGGAGATTTCCATAATAATTACCCTTTAACTGTCCAATATATGTTCTTTTGAACCAGGTGGAGGCTACACACGACATTTGTTTACATGATGATGTTAAATGTCACGACTTTCTTTGGGAAATAAATTAAGTACTGTAGTCTGCGGTTAACCTTAGGTATTTCTTCAAACTATGTCCATATGCTTAATTGTAAACAAAGTGAAGTGAGTTTGTTTTGAGAACGACGGATAACGCCTCTGTTCCAAAAAAATCAGTCTTTTACTACGCTGAAGTAACGCCCTTTCTTGAAATTCTGATACGTACTAGCAAATGTCAAAACATCTTTAACATTTTAAAAGCTTGATTCTGTCAAACTGTTACCGAGTTGTGAGTGTGAAGGAAACATTAAATATCCAGCAATTGTATTTTTTAGGGGCTTTTGGCCCTACAGGCCACTAGTGTGGTGCTAATGCTTGATTCGAAGCCATATGCTAGATGTTGACAAGTGGGATTTTTTTTTCAAAATGCAGCTAACTATGCACGTCCAATGTACTATAAAAAAAAATTTAATTTAAGATTTTACGATTTTATATTAACTAAGGGTTTGAGCTTTTTCATAATTTAAAATTATAAAAAGTTAAGTACGTTTGTTTAGTTTATGTTATAACGATGCAGATTTAATACCAAGTGATTTATATAATATACAATTACGTAAGGAAAATTTTTACGCCGAAATTGTGGGCGTTTGGAAGGTCGCAGGATGATGGGAGGGGGCTGAAATTGAAGGTCTCCATCCCAGGGACTCGGGGAAAATACTGAAATTGCTTTAAGCTTGCTATAAAATGAGAAATAACTTAAAATAGCTGTAATTTAAAACATTGGGATTTAAAAAGGTCTGCTTTGTTTACTTAAAACCAAATGCTAGATATAATCATAATTTTGTGGACCTAAAAGCCTATTTTCTAAAAAGGTATTTTGTACTATAGTAAAGAAGGATTTTGCTTAGGGGCTATTAGCCCCTTCAAGCCTCTAGTTTATATAAAATAACGAAGGTCTGGCGGTCGTGGGCTCTTGAACTATTAGAGGAATAATAAGAAAAAGAACTTTCAGGGCCGTATTCTGACACAGACAGAATGTTATTACTTAGATCAAACCACTATGGTCTGTGGATCAAACTTTTGAAAAATAAACACAGCTGTTAAACAATCATAATAAACCAAGATCAAGTAAGAGAACAAAAATTTTTGTTTTGTTATTCTTTAATTACATAATACATAATACAGCATGAATATCTACAGTAGAGTTTCAAAATTTAGGTTCGAAGAGGACTACAAAAACATTCGATTGAATTTGGTGGGGACTGGTACCTTGTACGAAGATCCGCATTTCTACTACCACTTGGGACCTGACATGGAATGGAGGCGACCGAAGGATATATCCAAGAGACCTCTCTTCATTAATGGCAAGCCCAGCAGATTCGACGCCCTGCAAGGACGCTTGGGAGATTGTTGGGTAGCGGCTGTGATCGACGCGATCACGATGAACGACCGACTGATCAGGCACGTGGTTCCTCCCGATCAAAGCTTCGATCACGACTACATCGGCGCCTTCCACTTCAGGTTCTGGCAGCTCGGCTCGTGGGTCGACGTGGTGGTCGATGACCGCCTACCTACCGTCAAGGTGTTCCCGGACCAACTTGTCTACATGCACTCTCTCAGTGGCGACGTGTTCTGGGCTGCTCTCCTAGAAAAGGCGTACGCGAAGTTTGGAGGGACAGGCTCATACACTGACATCGGGACAGGGGGTTTTACCCAGCATAGTTTACAAGATTTTAGTGGAGGAATAATTGAACTAATAGAAAAACCGTTTTTTCCACCTGATATCACACACGAGTGGTTAATTAAGGAACTTCTCTCAAAAAACGCGTTGGTACTTTGTTCCTTCAAACAGAATTTGACACAGCAGTATGGACTCATGTACTTGCATGATTATAATATAAATAGAATTTACAAATTTAGTGACCATGACTACGACTTCCCAGGACTTGTACTTCTTAGACTCATGAACCCTCAAGGAGGGAACGAGTGGACAGGGGAGTGGTGTGATTATGATTACGATAGATGGCGAGAGGTCCCGGGTTTTGGACGATGGGAACTCGACGTACAGTGGAGAAGGGACGGAGAGTTTTGGATGGGCCTGGATAAATTCATTCAATATTATTCCGAACTTTCTATCTGTCATTTAGGCCCTGGCCAATACCTATCAGCACGTCACATCAGTACATCGACGGAGTTCTCAGATTGGAACACCAAAGTTTTGTACGGCGAGTGGGTAGAACCCTTCAGCACGGGTACTTTTGAAATTCAAACTAGACACAAAAATCCGCAGTATTTAGTTGAATTGAAATGCCCCGACTACACCGGTGAAGGCGGCCGATGTCGTGTAGTGATAGAGCTGAGTCAGAGATCAAACAAAAAAGGAAGATTATTTATGCCACAAGTTGGGTTCTATATTTATTACTTTGATCCGTCAGAAGGAAGTATAACCATGCCACTAGACAGTGAATATATAAAAAATCATGAACCATTAGAAAAACCGAACTTTGCAAAGAGCAATGGATATACATACGTTTCATCGATGATGCTAAAATATGGAAAGTACTGTATTTTGCCTTGTACATGGGAACCAAGAGCGGAGAGTAATTTTTGCCTTAGATTTTTTTCAGAAAGTCACGTTTTATTACAGTCATCGTACACTGGAAAAGTTTCTAAAACAGCACCTGCGGAAGAAGTGAAGACGGATATGGATCATGAGCTAAGACAACGGTTTTTTTACGCTTCGCGAGGGAAAGATGGACTGGATTGGTTTGGCCTAAAAGAAGTTTTAGACGACACGTTTTCACCGAAAGATGCTTGTTTCTGGTTGATCGGAATGCTTATTAACTTTATTCGCTTTCTTTCTGGTATGCACATTCATAACGTCTGGCTAATCGGAATACTGATCGATTTTATTAGCGATAAGTTTGGGGTAAACATTCCTCATGTGACGTCTGACTTGGTTTTTACAAAAGATGAGTGTCGAAGTATGATCGCCATGCTGGATGATGACCATTCTGGAAAACTTAGCTTCTCAGAGCTCAGTAATCTTTTGAATAAAATCTGCTTTTGGAAACAAGTCTATTACCAACACAGAGACGAAGCGAAAGGATGTGTGACAGTTTCCCAGTTTAGAGAAGCCATCAGTTCTATTGGTTATAATATCTCACTCCGCACAGTCCACAGTCTTAGCTTTGTTTACGCTGACGACAATGGAAAGATAAGTTTGACAGATTTTATCCTATGTGGAATCACTCTAGAAACCGTCCTTTCTGTCGTCAAGAAGAAGCATTTGGGTCATTTGAGCGATATAACTATGACTGTGGAAGATTGGATAAAAAACACTTTGATCTTGTGATGGAAATACTATGATTGCTATAGTTATACATTTTTAGGCTAATGTAAAATATATTACTAATTTGTGTCTACCGTTGCTTGTTTTACTGAACAAACTAATTTTTATATAGATGAAACTAGGCTGTATATCAGCACATGCCAACCTTAGTCAGTAACAAGGCTACAAGATCGCGCCACTATCATCACGATCATCACACTCATCCTTCATTCATATTCAGGGTAACGTCCTCCATGAGGTACCTGTCTTATCAAAGTGATAAAGCGATAAAGTCGAATTAGTATAACTATTCCTACTACTAGTTCCATTAGTAGTAAGCGGATTTATGGATTTATAGACTATGGATAATTTGTGATAAATAGTGAACACCACAACAAAATCCTATGTAGGCCCTACT
Organism: Flexamia atlantica; assembly: GCA_035578135.1. Classification (NCBI taxonomy): domain Eukaryota; kingdom Metazoa; phylum Arthropoda; class Insecta; order Hemiptera; family Cicadellidae; genus Flexamia; species Flexamia atlantica. Next base: position 402,307 of record JAQJVK010000030.1, on the reverse strand, counting down.
CCAGATATTTTTTCCTTTTTTACTGCTACGGGAAAGGAAAGGAATCTTTCTCTGTAATTATATCATTGAGGCCATAATCCTTTAGTAGATTGGTACAGGAGAAGCAAAAAAGTCTAAAAAGTCTAAAAAAGTTATCGTTTCAACGTTTTGGTTCATTTTATTTTTACAAATGTTTATCTAATACCTTTAATACCTTCTTCTTCGTCTTTTACCCACTCATGTGGGGTTGACAGCGTCATCTTCTTAATACATATAAACACAAAAAACATATATTTACAAAATTGTACTTTAGCTTCCGGTCTGATTCAAATCAAGGTCTGGCTCAGCTCATATAGGTAATAGCTCAGAGAAGTCGTCCTGGAGAAACTCGGCCACAGAATAATAGGCCTTACTCTTGATGAATAATGCCAATTTCCTCCTAAAGAATTTAGTGTCCATATGCTGGACACTAGGAGGCAACCTATTGAAGAAGCGGATGGCAGAGGTGTTGTAAGCCACTTGGGTCCTGGTCAGGCGCACCCTCGGGACATCTGGTAGCTCACGCTGCCTAGTGTTGTAGGGGTGGATGTTTCCCCGGGCCGTGAAGGTGTTCAAGTTTTCCTTGACGTGCATGAGGCATAGGTAGATGTAGTGTCCAAAGACTGTAAAAATTCCCAGTCTGGCAAACAATGGTTTGCAGGAAGCGCGGTGGTGGCTTGCTGTAATTGTTCTTACAGCTCGCTTCTGCAATTTCAGCACGTCAAGTACCCTAGTAGAGTGGCCCCATAGCAACAGTCCGTAAGCAATATGGCAGTGGAAGAGGGCGTGGTACACATGACCAAGTAGGATTCCGTCACTGAGTATCTCAACTTCAATAGGAGAAAGCAGACTCGAGACAGTTTACTGGTGGTCTGCGCGATATGGTCCTCCCAGGTGAGCTTTCTGTCGATCATGAAACCCAAAAGTTTGACAGGGGCCTGGACAAGCTGATCCCTAGATAGGCTACATGTCAGCTGCTGGGTCTTTTCCTCGTTCAGCTGGAACTTGTTGGCAAGAAACCATGAAGAAGCCGACAGGAGTCTCCGTTCGCTTTCATCTCGGATCTCATCAAGGTTTTGGCCTTCTGCCAGAAGGGTGGTGTCATCGGCGAACATCAGGGTTTTGCCATCCTCGTCCAGGTCGTTGATCATTATTAAAAACAGTGTGGGCCCCAGGATAGATCCCTGTGGGACGCCAAAGGTAATCGGCATGGTCTGAGAGAGGGCTCCTTCAATAGAGACCCTCTGAGACCTATTCCGGAGATACCTCTCAATCAGGGAGAGGGCCGTTCCCCCGAGTCCATAGAAGCCAAGCTTCATGATCAGTATATCGTGTGACACACTGTCGAACGCCCTGCTTAGATCGCACAGTGTTAGGGAAATTTGACTGGAGCCTTCAAATGCATCGCTAATACCTGCAGCCACCCTTGCGGCAGCATCAACTGACGATCTTCCCCTGCGAAACCCAAATTGCATCTCTGAGACAAGATGGTTTGACTCAAAGAAAGTCTCAAGTTGGGGTTTGATGACGGCCTCAACAAGTTTGCCAAAGGTAGGTACCAGAGAGATTGGCCGGTAACTATTGAGGCTCGAGTGGTCACCCTTCTTAAACACAGGAATAGTCCTTGAGGTCTTTAAAAAATCAGGAAAAACACCCTTCTGAGACATTCATTAACGGCAGCAGTGAGGGGGGTAGAGATGACGTCTATGACTTGACGGAGCATGCAGGTAGACATACCAAAGATATCAGGGCTCTTGGATGGCTTGAAGGAACGCACAATCCTTACCAGAGCTTCAGGAGTCGTGGGCGCAAAGGTCATCAGGCTGACAGGAGCAGGTTGGAGTCTTGATGCCAAAAGCTCCAGAGGGTCCTGGTCAGATGGTAGCATGTTGTTCACTATCTCACTTACTGAGTCGAGAAAAAAGTTGTTAAAGGCGTCCGGACTTGCAAAATCCACACGCCTCCTTACCACTGATCTATTTACATTTACGAGGTCCCAGGCAGCTTTGCATTTGTTAGGCGCATTCTCGATATTGCGGACATTCCATTCCCTCTTCGCCAGCTCAACCTGCTTCTTATAGAAAGTCTTGGCTTGCCTATACCTGATGGCGTACTGTTGGGAGTTGGGAAGTGCACACCTATCTTTCAGCGCAAGCATTTCCTCCTTGAGGCGGCAGAGTTCGGGAGTGTACCACTCACCGGAATTGTTCGGGCGCTTTGGATTTGGTTTACCTTTCCTTGGGCGGTGTGGCCTGGTTGTCTCGGGGAAATGAAAATCTAATGGATGTGGTCCTCTAGGGATAAGTGGCTCCCATATTGGCACTCATCTTTGTCGCCAGTACACCATGCCCACCCTGCTGTGAAGCCTCCCCTAGTGGGGGACTGAAGCAGCTGTTAACTAATAGTAGTTTATGCAACGATTGTATAATGAATGCCTTTAAGCCACGAGTGAGATGTAAGTTAGAAAACGAGCGAAGCGAGTGTTCTAAATAACTCACGAGTGGCTTAAAGTCATAATACAATCGTTGCATACACTATGTTATCTACGACCAATAATATACGACAAAATTTCCCCCGAAGTTAAACAAAACTCATGACTTTTAATAATGATGGAATAGGTCAACTAAAATTTGAGGTTAGGCAAATAAGCAGCCTGAACCATGAACCGTTGTGGAACAATCAGCTGATGGGATAAGTAAACTCAAACATGAATCGTAATGCAACAATCAGCTGATGTGCGAATTGCGTAATTGTTATTATGACACTGCTTCCGTCAAATGCTGAGCTCTCATTGGTCTAGAACCAGTACTCTAAAGTGACTCCAGTACTCTAAAGTCGTCATTAGAGTACTGCTTGGTTTTTGATGTTTTAATGTATATCATTATAATGTTTATTGTAATACCATAATTGGTGCTTATTGCAATGGTCGTAGATAAAAGACAGCTACAACACTGCCTTCAATCGTGCGACAACGTCCGTTGCTGTACCCAGTATTGGTCTAAATTAGCAAAAGCTAGTCACAATGCCTTCCTAGTGAGGATACTAAGCCTTAAACAATATATTTATAAAACAATATAATTAACCTAAAAGCAGTTGGAGGAAGACATTTTTTGGATTGTTATAGTTGTGTTTGGGTTTTTAAGTATATTTCGCTCTTGAGCTAAAAACGAAGCTATGAAGGCTAGATTGCAAGCTGCAACTCCCTTGCAACTGAGGCGCTTACACTAATTTTCACCACACTACACAGTGCAGAAAAAGGTACCTATATCATTACAAAAAGTAAAAAGTACTTTTAAATGATAAATTTAAAATTTAAAATGAAGAACTATTATAGAAATTCGTGTTAGTGAATTTTCGGCTTAGGGAACAAGCCATTACTGTCGGTCTCATAAAGAAACAACAAGCCATTACTGTAGGTCTCATAAAGAAAGAAGTCCGAGACGATAAAAACTTTTTGTTTTGAGATCCTTGAATATCAAAAACATTACTCCATATATTTTCTGATCCTCATGTGACCTTTATAAAGTTGATATCAAATTGCTTGGGAGAACCTAATTTTATACATGTTGCAGAAATGTTCAGCCACCCGGCATTTTTCTCCTCGATAAGTCCAATTTGGCTGGGCTGCTAATATGCCGTGCATTATTGGCTGTCTAACAGTGTTTGAATAATGTTTAGACAATGTTGGTACATAACTCTAACAGCTGTAATTGAAGTGTATGTACATTTTCGTGTCACAAAGAAGGGAGTTTGACATCCATTTCAGTTTGGAGCTAAATCGGCGAGTTTGCGTTTTTGAAACTCGTTTGTATTAATTTTCCTGACTTCAACGGTGTTATCGGAATAATATTCTATTTGTATTCAAGCTTAATACTCGCTGACTCTAAGTTATATTTTTTCTAATGAAATCACTTTCTCCCTCGGATTTGCACGGCTTTTCAAACGTGGTGATTGTGGATTAGAAGTAAATCAAAATGTTTTTTAGAATTAAACTCACTGCTCGTGTGATTTCAATCTAAAATCCACTATACAGTTTTACATTTCTTTTTTGAAAAAGACAATGGATATTTTAAAAAAAATCTTGTAAGATTTTATTTTATTATTATGTTTTTTTCTAATTATTACCATGCATGCAATTATTAAATTTTAAAGTGATTCCGATGTATCATTTTCCAAACATCTACTTTTTACTATCTACATTATTAATACGCTATATAGAAACTTTAATACGATAAGGCTTTTTTATTTTAAGACCTACCCCAACTTTTATGCTTTATGGCTTTTTTAGTAGTAAAAAGTGGATGTAGAATCTAGCCTTCGCTTAGGTAAGAGAGGTTTGAAGAGAGCTCCCATTTTTATTTACGATTTCGGGCTGCCTCCAACTGCGTGACAATTCACCGGTAACCACACGTAGAATATTCAACACGCAAAATCATCCGAACCATTCCTATTACAGCATACTTTTTTAAGCATGATTTGCGTTCCGATAGAAGACAAAAAACACACGAAAGAGAAAATAACGCGTCGCACAACTGCGCCGCGCGAAGCGGGAAAACTCGGCCGTTAAGAAATGCCCCCGCTCCATGAAATCAATCTGAATACGGTTCTTGAAACAGGCGATTACCTTTTGTCGGGCCTTTACACAAGGAGTGAGGATTGAATGCGATGGCAGTCGCTGTGACAGATTTGTTGCGCCATGCTCATAACCGGTGTCCCCGATATTCTTATTGGAATATCGTTTCCACCTACGGTCCGCATCGGTCGTTTCTCAACCTCGCCTTCGGCAGGCCGCTCTTAAGTTTTTACGCTTCTGTCCGGTTTAATGGTGTTGTAACCGAGTTGATGGGCCGTTTAAATATTGCCGGTCGCGAGTTTTATTGTTTTCATCGACCGTTTCGAGCGATTTATATTTCAAAAATGTTTATTAAAACCAGTAGTAGCAGGATGTTTTTAATGACAGTATGATAAGTGGGTTTGCAATTACATTTTAATTTTAACGTTTCATCTCTATTCAAAGGTCAAGTCAAGTCAAGTCAAAAATACTTTATTCCAAGAAAACAAATTACAGGACAATATACATAGTTGTTGTAGTCAGTCCTTAAAAAACACACATCACATATCTGGGGGACGAAAATAAAATACTTAAAAACATAAACATATCTGCCACATTTACACGGTTGATGTGATCTAAAAGTCAAGTATAAGGGGAGCGAATCAGTGTGTCTGCACTGAAAGGTATATGTTTTCATAAAATAATCTTTAAAGGTCCAAACATGATACAAGTGCGTAGTTGTATTTTTGTTTTATGTACAAAGCCACACACTAATTTCATTTATTTTTAGCATACTTATTTGGCCATAACATTAAAAATAAATTTCGTACTAGTTTGAAAAACATTTTTAACTGAAAAAAGGTTTTTTTTAATACAAGGTGGTTGAAACCAGTGTATTTACTGTTGAAACTAAATTAAATTACGTGTAACTTCTGTACGTGTACGTTTAATCAGAGTCGTGTGCTTTGCGTAGTGGTATTAATCAGAACCTCAAAACTCAATATAAAAAAGGAAGTGGTTTGACTATATCTAGAATATAGAATATAAAATTTTTCCGAAATAAAATTTTAGTCGGATTAGTGGACCATTTACGAAGGCTGTGCATAATTATTTCCGCAATGGGACATTGCCTTGAATTGCTCATTGACTGATTAGCCTACACATACACGTCCACAATAGGTAAGTTTTTGAAATCCAAGCAAAAGCTTTGAACACCAAAGATTTCATACCATTTTCAGACACGCTTACACAGCCACGCTAGGAAGGATAGTGACGAAAACATTTTGTAAAAAATCGCATCATTAATTCAGGATTCAGTCCATCACTAGCCGGCCAATAAGGATATCCTCCCTGGATCGCAAGGACAAGGCCAAAAGAAGAATGACTCTGAATCATCACGAAGACAAACAGTCACGGAGAGCTAATGGACTGATATAATTCAAGGCGAAATATTGGAAGACGAACCGGGACACGACGAGATACGAGAAGCCCGGTGGATAAACAGCCGGAATAGCCGAGTGGCGACCTTGGGACGAATCAATAACAAGAGGATGAGCGTGAGATAGAGGCTCGGGGAGCACGACGTCGTGGCTGGGGCTCGTGACAGCGGGACTGGGACATCGGCGTCCGTCAGCGGCTCTGGAGACAGCGGCGGAGGGAACTTGGCAAACACTGAACCGTTAGGGGCACAGAAGTCAGGGGTAAGTAGAGGAAACTTGGCAAACAATGGATCGTTAGGGGCACAGAAGTAAGGGGCAAGTAGAGGAAACTTGGTAAACAATGGATCGTTAGGGGCACAGAAGTCAGGGGTAAGTAGAGGAAACTTGGCAAACAATGGATCGTTAGGGGCACAGAAGTAAGGGGCAAGTAGAGGAAACCTGGCAAACAATGGATCGTTATGGGCCACAGAAGTAAAGGGCAAGTAGAGGAAACTCGGCAAACAATGGATCTTTAGGGACACAGAAGTCAGGGGCAAGTAGAGGAAACTTGGCAAACAATGGATCGTTAGGGGCCACAGAAGTCAGGGGCAAGTAGAGGAAACTTGGCAAACAATGGATCGATAGGGGCACAGAAGTCAGGGGCAAGTAGAGGAAACTTGGCAAAATACCCCCGTTGCAGCAGACCTGCATACTCAGCGAATTTCAAGTGCAAAACAACATCTTTCGATCAAACATAGCGAGATTTGACATGTTTTTGTAAGCTCCATAAGAATAACATGGGGAATGAGTATGCAGGTTTGCTGCTACAGGTATATTAAAACTGGGTGGTTTTAATTCAATAATTAGTAGATCTGAACTAGAAAAAGCCATTTACCAAGTTTTATCAAGATATGTTGAGAAATAAGCGAGATATAGAATTTTACTTATTTCCCATAAGGTTAACATTGGGACAACGTACTGTGTTTACCACTTTCAATATCTCGGTAACCAATGGACATAGAGCCATGATTCAAAATACTAAATTGTTTGTTTTTTTAGGCTGAATTCAATGGTGCCAATAAAAATTTGAAAAATTTTATTTTTCTATGTAAAAGTCTCAAAAAACCCATTTTTGGGGGGGTTTACCCCCCTTTACCCCCCCTTCCGGTGGTCCGATCGGGCTGGTTTACGAACTCGTCCGAATAATTACTACTTTACACGTCTATGCCAAATTTCATTCCGATTGGACCATTTTTGCGCAAGTTATCGTGCTTAAAGACACACATATATATAGATATATATATAGATATATATATAGATATATATATAGATATATAGATATATATATATATATATATATATTTATGAAAGTGAACGAATGGTGTTTTTGGCATCTGAGGACCTCAAAAAGAAAAGTTATGATGGTTTTAGGCTTAGGTCTTACCATGAGACCTACGGTAACAGCTTCTTCCCTATAGGGGAAATTCGCTAAAATGGATCGTTAGGGGCACAGAAGTCAGGGGCAAGTAGAGGAAACTTAGCAAACAATGGATCTTTAGGGACACAGAAGTCAGGGGCAAGTAGAGGAAACTTGGCAAACAATGGATCGATAGGGGCACATAAGTCAGGGGTAAGTAGAGTAAACCTGGTAAGCAATGGATCGTTAGTGACAAGTGGAGGAAACTTGGCAAACACTGGATCTTCAGCGGTAAGTGGAGGAAACTTGGCAAACACTGATGGATCGTCAGTGAAGGGGTGAAAGAGTTTTTGAAAAGACCTCGTAAAATATGAAATATTGGCGTACAATAATAACAATTTTACAACCTTTTTATCTTTCCTTATTTTGGAGATATTAAAATTTATAAAACGATAGATTAACACAAAATTTATTGTACGTTTAGGTTTTAACTCTGGTTTTGCGGACAGTCAAAATAAAAATAACAACAAGATTCAAGAAGATATATTTCAATGTAACTAAACGCATTGGCAATGTTGTATGAAGAAGTTGCTTATTCTCATTCATACCAAGCAAGAATTTACCTTGTATCTCGACGGGACCCCAGACTGCGATGGGTCTGAACTTCTTCACACGCGGTCCGGGCTGCGGGGGTCTCGAGGAAACCAGAAGCAGATTCCTCGATCCAGCGAGTTCCATTGTAACCGGTTACTTTTTCCGGGTGTAGAGTTTATCTGAAAAAACCCAAATCAAGCTACATTTTTTCATAGACAAAAAATTTTATATTAATGGTTTATTGCCTTTTTACTGTTTAAGCTGGAGAGTTTTTATATCACAAGACTGTTTTCCATACCTTAGATTCTTGCTTAGAAGGAAATTGTTTTATTTTATAATTATAAATATTATCTACTAAAGCAACGCAAATACTCTGTACCGGATTCTATGTCTAAAGGTTCTAGGAAAGTTTTACTGTATTGTCATATCTCCAATTATTTAAAATTTTTTTGGAGTTATATATATAATTTTATTTCTTTATACAGTAGAACCTCGATAAGAAGACACTCGATAACACAAAAACCTCGATAAAAAGTACACTTTTCAAGTCTTTTTGATAGTGTAGTGACACTTAATGTCTTGTTAACACGAACCTCAATAAGAAGACTCCCTTGATAACGAGTCTCTTTCCAGAATCACCTCGAGAGTCATCAAGGTTCTACTGTAGTGTAACCTGTAACTTACAACTAACCCTTTGCGTCTCCATTTTTAGTGACCTTTGTTAAAGTTCGTTTTCTACAACTTTAATTTCAAATCTAATTAAAAATACTTAAATATTATGTTTACCGATAAAAATTTTGGGTGATGCAAAGGAAGAAGTATTCAAGTCATTGGCTATGGAAGTAGTGTCCTTCTCTTGTACTTGTAATAAAAATTTGATTTTGAGCGAACAATATAATTGCATTCATATATCAGTAGGCAAGCATGATTTTGTAATAATTTGTTCTCAAATTCCGTGCTCCATTCTAAAAATCCAAGCATTTCGTTGAAATTGTGTACTTCCTGTTGACGCGTAATTGAAGCATTCCGTTAAAATTGTATACTTCCTATTGATAATCCTATCATGTTTACTTTAGCTGTTTGAAAAACGTAAAAAATTTAAAACGTTTATAATTTTTGTTGAATTTTATGGGTTGCCAATGTTGCCATGTTGGTTACACAATAACCACGAAATGTAAACAAATCCAGACACATATTCTATAGCAGAAAAAGAATGTAGCTTAGGAATACCGAATACAAAACCTAAATATTGGTTGAATTTCGAGCCGAAGCTATCTTAAGAGGATAAGAGATGTAACTAAATTGAAAGAAAATATAGGACTCTTTATTCTAGCGACTTTGTTGCTTCTTTCACTTCGCTCTCGTTTTGTAATCTAGAATGTAATCTGAACGTGACCGCTAAGATCTGAACTGTTTTTATCTACACCATTATCTAAAGTGCAGTATAGGATGTAACACAAGTACAGTTGTACGGCGGAGACTACTAAGTTGTTTAAGTATCAACTCAAGTTCTCAATCTAATGCTTTCTTGCTATTGCGAAATTAATGCTTCAATCGGTCAATTTCCATCATTTCATTCCATATTTAACCGCTATAAACTCTATTCTATGAATCCATAAATTCATTTTATCTACGACCGTTGCAATAATCACCATTAACGAAATTACAACTAATGTCATAATGAGGTCTATTATTAAACTAAATACAAACCAGTTGCATAAAGTTAACATTATTCAACAGTTGTCAATTTATGATACAGGTTCTAGAGCAATGGGAGCGCGGCATTTGACGAAAGTAGTGTCATAATGACAATTACGCAATTCGCACATCAGCTGATTGTTGTATTACGATTCATGTTTGAGTTGACATATCCCATCAGCTGATTGTTCCACGACGATTCATGGTTAGGTCTGCTTATGTGCCTAACCTCAAATTTGAGTTGACCTATTCCATCAATAGTAAAAGTCATGAGTTTTGTTTAGCTTCGGGGAAAGTTTTGTCGTATATTGTTGGTTGTAGATAAAGTAGTGTATGTAGCGATTGTATTATGCCTTTCAGCCTTTAACGACATTCATAATACAATCGTTGCATATACTACTATTGTAAAACTCCAACCCATATGAGTGGAATGCAAAAGAGTGTGATACATTTAACATTTACTTCCTGACTAACTCAAACTATCTTTAAGGTTTATTCAAGTCCTAATAATCAGTGACAGCTGGGTCCAGAATCAACAAAATAATAGTCCTGTATTTTAAATATCAGCCTGTGATGCCATATCAAACAAACACATGGTGAACTTCGTTACCACCTGAGCCACTCAGCCAGCTAGAAAGGTTTCAATATAACTTTTAAATAACACCTCCAACAAAGTCGTAGCCAGGATTTTTTCTTTTTTTTGGTTGGGGTTGGGCTCCGTGGTTACAGGAAGTGAATAAAAAAAACGTTTCATCATACTGTCCCGAAAACAGCCGTTTTTAGTTCTCTAAGTCGTACGCAAAATTATCGTGTTTGGATCACTTCGATTAGGAGTACTGAAAAAATACTCAGTACTCCTACTGAGTATTTTTGCCGTACTCTAATGTCAAAATTTGTTTATGTTACGTTTGAAAGGTTGAACGATTTAACTTGTGTTTGTAAACAACTAACAGATGTGTAAATGACGATGACTATTTTGCATAACCTCAAAATTATGTAGTCTAATTTTTTTACGATTAAATGGTTAATTTATACATAATGATGAAAATGGTTGTTCATCACACGGAGCTAAAGTGTTCCCTTGGTACTCGATCGCATTTCCAAGCTAAATTACGATCTCGTACCAAAAAGAGCCACTTTCGCTCCTAGTAATTAAAACTACTATTCTAATCTTTCATTATAACGCAATTCCAACATTTTCTGTGGGAGTTTAACCCCCTGACCACCCCCCTTCCATTGGCTACGGCCTTGACCTCCAATGCTGGTACGATCACAGCCAAGGAAGATTGGCTTCTCTATTGCACACCCCAACCCTACAGGTGCATAGTATAATCACACCCTTCACGTAGGAGTAGGGGTGTGCGAGTATTGATTTTTGAAGTCGAGTCGAGTCGAGTCGAGTTTTAACAAATGCCCACGAGTTTCGAGTTTTTTCGAGTCGAGTATTTTGAACGTATAAGTTAATAGTTATCATGCTTATTATTAATCACATAAAATGCAATAATTTTTATTTATTTACTAAACTGGGTTGTTTTCCTAAGCATTAAAAGCAAACCTGTTTTCAAATGAAAATAAACGAGAATTCAGGCCATCTTTAACACAACTTTATATCATTACTCAATATTTTATTAAACTTTCAGCCTTAGGAGGTAAAAGCCAAGCTACATCTGCGCTTGTTGCTATAATAAAGGAGTTTTTGTAACATATTGTTATATGTTTAAAAACCAGTCTCATTGATCATGAGTAAGAAAATATATCAAATTATAGAAAGGAAAAAGACAAGACTACATTTAATGCGATGAATAACTCAAAAACCACTTTAATTCAAGAAAAATGAAAGTTTTATGGTGGCTGGTCATGAGTGGTATTGGCTGTAAGAAAAACGACCGTAAAATGCGATCGTGCGTACCAATCCCGTGTATACGGCGGGAGTAACTACTCGACTCGAACTTCCGAGTATTTTTCAAACTCCGAGTCGAGTCGAGTAGTGTAAACTCGGCTCGAAAAAAGCTCGATAGTCGAGTACTCGCACACCCCTTCGTAGGAGCGTTACACAAGCGAAATTGTCCAGAGGAAGTGGCAAAACCGCGGCAATGTTCATGAATAATCGAGTGGGATAAACTACAAAAACTAACCGATAAATCAACATTAATGCGTTCGATTTGGGTTGATTAACAACGTGTGAAAGACGCGAGATAGCCGGGCCGTGATTACACAGCGGCCGTCGCTGCTCTAATTACAATGCGCGGTGATTTATCTGCTTTGTTGGAGGAGTGGGTAATTTGTTAATCGCGGCCGGGATGGAAGCTGCGGCATATTCATGCGTTATAATGTCGTGTCTGCTGCATGTTAATCGAATGCAATCGAGTCGAGTGTTTTGATACGGTTTAACCGTTATTAAACTGAGGTGAAGTCAATCACCCGGTTGTACCTTTATATTTACATTTTGGTTAAAAATGTTGTGATATACGATTTTGATTATTTACAATGGTTAGCAAATTATGATACATTGTTACATTGTCTTTCATTCCTATGAAAAATAATTCGGAAAGGAAATTTATTATTTAATTGTGTTCCGATATCACATTCAAAACTGATCTGCTATTTAGTAGGATGGTAAAAAATACTAAATTTGTTTAAGATTATATTATATTTTTAATAATTTTAAGCATAGTATGACTTTATATCCTATACTCTTATATGAGTAATGTTATCTTGCTTGTATGCTTGCATAATTATCTCTAAAACGGCTCCGAGGATTTAATTCAAAGTCTGGAAATAAGTAATTTATGACTCTAAAACGTCTTTTATGCAGATAACTTGGCCAGAGAAAATCTAATAACGTAATAAATCGAATTTTAAAGTTGTAAAATTTTAACATTGGCCTTATGGGTTGTCGTGACAGCAACGAAAATAAGCAAGGAAAGTGTAAACAAATGAAGTAATCATAACAGCTGTTTGGAATCTACAGCTATCAAGGGAAAATACAGCAGGTGGGATGAAGAGTCCATGGAGCAATAAAAAAGGTTTATATTTATCAATTTTATTACATTGAAATATTTTATAGTAACTGGATGAACTAGTAAACATGAAATAACACCGAGCAAGTCTCGGTCCACCAGGTACTATACATTTAACTAGCAAGTTTCTCTGTGTGTAAATAAAACACGTCTTACAGCACTTTAAGCAGTAGCAAATATTTGTTCTGTTTGTTATAGGTTATGCCCGAAGGATTGAGGAACGTAATGGTTTATGAAAGGACTACGTTATGATTGAAAGTACATTTTTTTCTGAGTAATATGATGAAAAATATCGTACGTTACACGGCCGGGAAGTTTTGCCGTACTTCCATGAAAATCCCGCACTCGCTTTCGCTCTCGCCGGAACTATCATGCTCATCCGGCAAAACAGCACTTCCCGGCCTAGTAACGTAATATACTGTACACTTATGCCGTATTTACATAGAAGATGCGAAATCTACACAAATGGTGGAAAATGGCGATCGATTTCAATTGGTCACAGCACTCATCATCAGGCCCAATGTGAGTCAGGTTGGAGCGTGCAAACTAATATCTATGCTTGGTGTAATACGCTAGGATTTTATGTGATCAAGACTCCTACAGTTATGAACAAATTTTAATAATTTACGTGTCGTTGGAAAGGGCTCAGCGTGAACTTTTGCAGGAAATAAAATGTATAAAGGCTAGACTAAAGGAAAGCGCCCAACCCCTATTGATTTCGTATACAAATTGTTTTGATTTCGCATGTTCACAAGTTATAATGCATTTCTGATTTCTTAAATAGTTATATTTAACGAGATTTCAAAGCGAAGCAATTAATTCTCTACATCGTTGACAATTCCAACATACCTTTGGTACAAAGAAATTAAACGTCATCATCCGTTATCCCGTGAAAGTGAGGCTGATTCTATTCACTCATATTGGTTTATTTGACCTTTCCCGCCAATTATAGATGGCGATGGCGGGAAAGTGTTCTGGTTTCCGGCTCAGCTGTAATCACATAACTATTTCTACCGGAAGCGGCGTTGCCAACAGACGCTCAGCCGCGCAGGTGTTGAATGATACATTCGCCTCGTCACGCACGGCTGTGCGATGTGTGGCCGTCCAGTTAGACGTAATGTACTCGTAGACGTGACGTGTTACAGCGGGTAGTGCGGTAATGTCAGTGAGTTTATTGAATGAAAATAACTTGCATTTCGATAAGTAATTTCGTGGTTTTAGCGAATTTCCCCTATAGGGAAGAAGCTATTACCGTAGGTCTCATGGTAAGACCTAAGCCCGAGACTATGATAACTTTTCGTTTTGGGCCACCAGAAGCAAAAAATACTATTCGTTCGAATTTATATATATATATATATATATATATATATATATATATATATATATATATATATATATATATACATTTGTCTGTTAGCACGATAGCAGCCGTAAAAATGGTCCAATCTTAATGAAAATTGGTACATACATGTAAAGTGGTAATCACTCGGACGAGTTCGTGAACCAGCCTGATCGGACCACAGGAAGGGGGGGTAAAAGGGGGATAAACCCCCCAAAAATGGTTTTTTTTAGTTTTTTACATAGAAAAATCAAATTTATCGAATTTTTGTTGGCACCATTGAATTCAGCTCAAAAAAACAAACAATTTAGTAATTTGAATCACTGCTCTATGTCCATTGGTTACTGAGATATTGAAAGTGGTAAACACAGTACGTTGTCCCAATGTTAACCTTATGGGAAATAAGTAAAATTCTATATCTCGGTTATTTCTCAACATATCTTGATAAAATTTGGTAAATAGCTTCTTCTAGTTCAGATCTACTAAAAATGAATTAAAACCACCCAGTTTTAATATACCTGTAGCAGCAAACCTGCATACTCATTCCCCATGTTATTCTTAAGGAGCTTACCAAAACAAGTCAAATCTCGCTATGTTGGATTGGAATATGTTGTTTTGCATTTGAAATTCGCTGAGTAAGCAGGTCTGCTGCAACGGGGGTATTATTGTTATCGTATCGGTCAATAAATCTTTGATGTTCGAAACTGCTTTAGGAATGATGGGGGTAAAGGAACTACTATTTCTGTGGTACAATTACCCGAAGCTTAAGTTACAATTTAAAGTTAATTTAAAGCTGAAAAACATAAAACAAATTTTATTTCATTAACAGACGCCTCTGGATCGTTAATAGTATATTTCATTACTAGGGCCTAAAGTGACGCTTTTCGTACAAGGTCAAGTTTTACGACCGAGGCTGTAGCCGAGGTTGAAAAATGACCGAGAGACGAAAAGTAGCTTTAGGTCCGTGTGATGAACTATATTTTTCGTTATATCGCTCAATACAATACGCAAACTACTTAAGAAAACCAAAATGTTACACCTTTTTTACCTTTAAAGATACCTCCCAAAGATGCTACCATCTTGTTCTTGCTATTTGAAGCAATCAGCTGATTGTCTGCTTCATCTGTGTTAGGTTAGACTGACAACAATGAACAACTATCGACGTATCGAACGCATGTAATAATCGATTGGTAAAATGAGCGAGTTTCACAAATTGATTAAACTGACAACAATGCAACAATGAATGTTTCGATAATAACGATGAATGTTTCGATTATTTGTAATCGAACGAATATTGTTCGATTATTTACCTCGAATCAAAAGTATCATTAACAATGATCTTTTTGGTCCTAGGATAATAGTAATCATCAAATCATATGTTAATATCTAAGGACTAAAAAGAACAAATTTTGAATCCCAACGCATGTGTCAAAAGCAGCTTTTTTTGACGCGGTATAACGAAAACATTATTATTTAATATTTATTCCTACCTTACGAACCAATGTATGTATCTTTGAGGTTCCCCTGAGATTTCCCTTAAATAATAATTTTATCTCTGTTTTCTTTTTATCTCTATTCCATCTTCAGTAAGATTACCCACAATTCCAGTGCCTACTAACTTCTCGCCTTATAACCTTACTGTAACCTAAACCAACCGCTAAACCCTGCCGTGCCGTGGCGACCGGTTAGCCCAACAAGGCGACATAATGGTCCGAGCGTCGCTCGATCGCTGGGAGAAGGAAGCTGGGATCCGGGCGATTTATAGCCCACGCTCATTAAACTACAATATTTTAAAAACGGTTATGACTTAATTTGTCATAAGTTAGTGGCCTGCCGCGGGGCTGGAGGCTACTTAGCCGCATGATTAGCCTCGTTGCAGGTGGGTTACGTGTCCAGAGTCCGTCCGCCGCTGTGACCGTTGTTTCAAATCGATTGTTGGGTGTTTTCTAAATACGATACGTAAAAATCGATGTTTTATGGATTTTTCCGTTTATTCGTTTGGTACTACAAGCTTTTTTCATCACTCTGTAAACGAAAATTGCCCGTTACCGTAAAGTTGGGATCTGCGTAACCCCTCCATTTCCTTACTTCAAAACAAATAATGATCAGCTGATTTTTCGGTACCGGTACCCAAACATTGCATTTCCGTACCCAAACAAACTTTTTTCGTATCCAAACAAAATTTTTCCGTACCAAAACAAACGAAGTTTCTATGTTGACAGTTGAACCAGCTGTCTCTAAACTAAAATAGACAGTTCAGCCGTATTGTGTTTTCCTATAGAAAAATGACTAAATTATGAAATGTTGGATAATTTTTTTTAAGTTTGGTTACTTATTTGCACCATGATGAAAAGTATCGTTCACAACTCGAAACAAAACTCCCACTTCGGGGGACTCGCTTACGCCTCGCAAATAAAACGCTATCTTGCCCCTAAATGGGCTACTTTCGAAACTAGTAGTGAAATATACTATTGTTTTCGTTTCAATTTCCACCACTCAAAATTATTAGAATTAGTAAAAATATGTTGTTGGCTTTTCTTAGAAATTCCCTATTGTATTACCTTAGCTAGTGCAGTGTTCCACAAAACTTTCTGTCATTACTGATACCTTATTTGGAACTTGAAACTTGAACCGCGGTTCTTGTTTGTGCTAATTAGTGATGGCAAATGACCGAAAAATCAAAATCAAAACACTTATTTACTGAGAGTTGGACCGAGCGCCAGTCGCGGCGTTTAGTCTACACTTCTACACTAAACAGTACTAGTCATATTTCTATAAATGTTATGGCTTTACTAAACATAACCAATAGTTCTATAATAAATGTTAGGACCTTACTTAACATTTACTCAACCTGTAACCTAACCTAACTTAAAATACCTCAACAATCTATTCAGAGCCTTCCATACTCGCCCTACATTGTATAAGCTTTGAAAATAGTTTTTTATGCTTTTTCATATTTTTACCTTGCCTCTGTTAAAGTTTATGTTTTGATATTACAAAAATGACTAAAATTGGTCATATTTAACATCTGAACAATATTGATGGTGAACTAACGGAATAATAAGCCGAAAAGTCAATGGTGGTGAAATGGTGAATTAACGGAAAAGATCCGAGAAATTATAAATTCTAGTTCAACAAATACAAACAAAAACTTATCCTACCGTTGTATACCAAAGTATAATATTATGAACATAGCTTTACTTCTCTTCACTGCCTCGTTCCCTCAACGAAATTGACATACCACGTGATTGATGATCATGAATACGATTGTCATAATCTATTCTTCACTTCTCCATATTCACTTAAGAAATTACAACATTTTCCCCATTGCTTATTATACTACATCATGTAAAATCACTTGTGCTACCCCACTTTACTTACTCTCTACTTATCTTTACGCAACTCTGTGGTCAATGGCATGACTATGGCTCTTTCTGACATGCTCCAACGATCTCAGAACTAATGTCTTAGTTTATGATCTGAGACGCGTGAAGCATGTAATACCTCACTACCTGGAGACAAAATTGTTGAAATCAAATGATCAGAGGTCTGTGAAAATTATAGTTTCATTCCTTTAATCATGTATTTTTATATAATTCGTATTGTGAAAAACAAACGTATTTGATTTGATTTGATTTTTCAAATCAAATCAAATACGTTTGTTTTTCACAATACGAATTATATAAAAATACATGATTAAAGGAATGAATGATTGTCTGAATAATGAATAATAATAAATGAATAAATGAATAAGGAATAATAATTGTCTTTCAATTTTAAAAACTAGTCTCCCTAATTATTTAAAAACTGACTATAAATCAGTGCCTCAAGTTAGTATGAGGGATTCCCGCTCAGCTTCTCTCATACTGCGGATGCCTCGTCACAGAACAGCCGTATATGACCGGATTTTTATTGTTGCTGCTTGCCGTCTTTGGAATGGCTTGCCAAATTCCATTAAATACCTGGAAATTCGTCGTCGGTTTGTGGCGGCAATGAAAAAATTGTATTTACATCGCTTGTCCTTGGTTGGTGTGTCGTGAAGGGTTTGTCTGGGGCGTGATAAATGGAAGTTTGTGAGATCGGGTAGGATTTAAGTTTTTACTTTTTTGTGGATATAGTTTTAAGTTCTGTTTTTGTATATATAGATTAGTTGTTATATCACCACAACACCACAGCCTGCACCAGCAGGTTAAGTGTAAAAGGGCCATAATAAAGGATTTTTCATTTCATTTCGTATGATTGGCAACTACTTCAATTATCTAGTACAGCAGCAGACGCAGACGGATTGTTGCACAAGTCCCCACATGCGCGGGGCGCGCCCTCGGCGTTTCGCGGCGAATATCTATTATTACATTTGCTGCCCCGCAAATATTAATTCAATTTGATGAAATTACAGCCCCCCGATAGCGGCCGGCTGTTGCCCACGCTGGGGCCGTCGTAATCGCTGTTGTCATAACAGACGGTTAATCCGGAATTAATTACATGTCTGGATCTCCTGATTGTTGGGACTGAATAACGCGTAGTGGACGGTTCCGTGTTTTTATCGGGTGATGGAATGGGTTCGCCGTAAAGGAGGGTTAATTTTATCTCAATCGTTCGCACAGAGTATAGTTACTGTATTTTATTCTTTGAAACCAATCATTTACACTATCATAGATTGTTTAAATAGCAGTTTTTTTGTTATTGTTACTTCATTATTATTGTTTGTTAGAAAATCTTTTGGGGTTTAAGAATGAACGCTGTCTAACTGTAAAAACTATAGGGGGCTAAACAAAAGGAATTTCACAAACTTGATTTATTTTATTAAATCGCCTTACTTATTTTAGGAATCTTCTTACAAAACGCATGATTGTAACAAAATCATTAAAGTAATGTTTGGTATCAGAAATTAAAAATGCAAAGTTAAAAATTAAGTAGGGAAATAAAAAGCTAATCAAAAGTAGGATGCTGGATTGACTACCTAATCTAGTAATTATATTATATATAAATAAATAAATATATATATACACAGAGTTTTTGTCAGTGTCTAAAATCTGTAGACGAATAGTTGGACTCTCAGTTAATTATTAATTAATGGTAAGCTCATTTAGTTAGCATTTGAAAATAACAATTACGGAATTATTATCACAAATCTTTATAGACTTAGAGCTTGATAAGAGTTGTTATTTTCATCGATAATCACATTAATTCTCCCTCAATTTTATAAATTTTTAGAACCTATAATTATGTAAAAAACATGTCTTTTGAGATGATAAGCAACATTGGTGAAAAGGCAGAATCATATTTTTTGCAATGGTTAGAAAAGCCAATATGCCAATTATTTTGAGAAAACAACTAAAGTTTGTTTGAGTTCGTTGTCGAGGAAGGTGGGAGAACACGGAACCGCGTCCCTGGCCTTGGTTCGAAACGTAGCGTTTCAGTTATCAGTAGTCTAACTACACGCTATCACGCCTCACGTGCCTGAATAAGTTTATGATATCATAAGCCGTAATGGTCATTAACCTTCTACTTACGCATTTTCCGTGTTTTCCAACCTTCTCCATTTAAAAACGCAATTTGTTCGGTTGAAAAACTTCATTAAAAATTCTAATGTGTTCAGTTTGGCTTCATTTATTTTAGTTCATATCAAAACAGTCTTAATTGACGGTACTGGCCCTGCCTCTATCGCTCTTAGGTTTGATAGAGAACTGACGCAGCACCGATCGCTTTATGACCGAACCACTGACCTTATGACTTACGATTAAATAAATTTTGTTCTTATTCTAATCACCATACATTGTGTAGTACTGAAAACCTTGTACAAGTTGGTACATAATGTTTCTGTGAGTAGTGCAATAGTGGGGCTTCTGGGCCAAAACGCATTAATCAAAAGTGACAGCTACATCCGGTCTGGTGACGTCAGAGGCTGTGACGTAGCTGTGACGTGTATGGTGGGCATTTAAAGTTTAAATGCCCGGCTGTGCTGGGTATTTAAACTTTAAATGTCCGGAAATGGGTCAAGGTCAGGTGAGGATGTTTTTAAAAAGATCTTGCATTTTCGGAAGATCCGAAAATGCAAGATATTTTTTTTATTTTACATTAAGGTTGAAAAGTTTGCTCCCAAATTTGAAAAGTAAGTTGTTGTCGGTGGTGAAATTTCTTGCTTATTTTCATTCTTTTTGTTGTTGTTGTAAGTTGGCAAAAATACATTCTTTTCGTTTTGATTGTTTGTTGCATAAAGTTCCAAAGATAAACCGAACCCAGTGGTTATAAGTTGTTTTAGTTCTTCACTAAAAATTTCCAAATCCTTGTAGGTTGTAAGATTGATAGTGTTGTAGTGAATCCCGCGAATGTTGAGAGACATGACTAGAGTTGTTTACTCGACGAGAGGTGTAGCAGGAATGACTATTGCAAAGCCGGTGCTGCGGGTACCTCCGATAGTAGTGGGGCTAGTGGTGGGGGTAGTGGTGGGGATAAAAATTGTAGACGCTTGTTTAATCACTTTGCATTTAATCGTTGCCACAATAGACCGAGTCGATGTTGCAATTCTTCTAGTTTATCCAACCGGTTCTTTTGATATGTTTTGCAACCACATTTACAGTAGCAGAAAGAATTACATTTTGTACAAGCTTTTCCGTCAACTTGATCTTCAGGTATTTTAAAACATTTCTCTTTGCAACAATAAGATAAAAGTGGTACATTATTTCTTTTGGATGACATGTTGGTTGTAGCTTGTCTTAAACAGAACTGAGCCTCTCAACGTTAAGGTTTCGTATTTATATAAAGTATTCGAATAAAACTATCGAATAAAACTATCGATCAAAATAATCGAATAATACCATCGATTAAAAGTTCAAGGTCATCCGTTTGAGTTTTTAAAAAAAAATACAACATATCAGTAAATAAAAACATATACTGATATGTTGTTTTTAATCTTTTTATTTAAAACATTTTTTTTACAATATTTACAATGTTATTTTTGTGCGATGTGCAGAGTAAGTTCCGTAGAGTTGTTTCCGCTCATTCCGTGTGACACCAAATATAATGATCCTGGCTGAATTTCCCGCAGATCTTCATTTTGCAGCAACTGGACGAATCGTTTTGGAAGATATACTTGAAACTTTGGTTCATCACCTGGTGTATATGGTGCATCCGATAAAGATGCGACGACTGCGTCTCCATGCGTTGTATCAACTTTTTTCATTTCATGAACAATATAATGTTTCTGTTCTTTTAATTCTGAACATTTCTTGATAATTAGAGTATTTGATTTTGAATGTAAGTTGAATTGTTCAACTAAACATTGGAGAAACTGTTGTGATGCCATGTTCTTCACTGGAGATGTTGTCTGTTCGGAGTATGGAGTTGGAGTGATACTCGGGGTGTGTTGCTTCCTCGTATTTATAACCTTCGTAACCCCCACCACATTCTTCTTTTTCTTGTAAGTAAGCAGCCAAGTGATATGCGTTTTGTAATGCGCATTGAGATTGGTTGTGTTTCGGATCTATTGTAGAAACACAAATATTTCTAACATCACAATGAAAGGTTTTGTCCATTTTTATGCTTAAAACTTCTTTGTTTGTGTACTGTTGTATCCAACTTCTTTTTTCCAATCCTCTGGTGTATATGTGCGTAAATTGTTTACAGAAATGAAACATAATTTTGTGTACATTGTTGTACGGTAGAAAACCTTCAAACCAATGTATATGATGAAAATTGTTTGTTAACCATCTGTTTGTTATTTTAGCTTTTGACTTTAGTGCATGGATAGAACACGGTGCTTCAAATAAAAACGGGTATGCTACTTGTGTGAGCAAATCTAAAATCACCAATTCTTTTATAATAAATCTATTATCGTTTCCGCGAAATGCTTGAAATTCAATTACACAAGGTTTTGCTGCCATTTCTTCATCCAGTCCGCTCATCACGATGTCTGGTGATTAACTGTTTTCCACACCACGGTAGGTTAGATATATAAACCAGGCCGTACAGTTGTAGGCGCGTTGGTGTATGTTTAACGTGGGCACCGTCCCCAGTAGGCCTACCCCACGGTTTATTCTTTTGTTAAACTACATTGTAGTTTTTTTTTAAACTACCAAAGTTTCTTCTTCTGTATTGTTGTTGTTGGTTTCTTCTTCTGTATTGTTGTTGTTGGTTTCTTCTTCTGTAGCTTCCGTTGCGATTTCAGTAAAAGGTTCAAAGTTTCTCAACTGCCTCCACATTTCCACTTCGTGAGGTATTCTATTAAAAATGGATGTATCTATTGGTCCGTATTGTAAAGTGCTGTCAGGTTGTTTTTCGCATGCATCTACCAGATATTCCTTAATAACAGAGCTTGAAAATACCAATTGTTTCATATACCTAGTGATAGGTGATGTTGCATAGTTTAAAATGTAGAATTCTTCACGTGTTAGTAGAATTTTATTTTCAAATTGTGTCGAGTCTCTAATTCTTACTTGTTGTTGGCCACGATGTTTAATAATGTCAATTTCATTGTCACAATCCAAAAGTCGAATGTTAGTTTTTCTTCCAAAGAAACTGTTGGCTAAATAACATTCAATAAGATGTAGATGTTTTAAAAAGGAATCCCAAGCATTTTCTGAAAATAAAACCATCTTTGTACCATGGCTTAGTATTACTGCGGGAGAGTAGTCTAATGATTTTACCAATCCTATCGACACACTTTTACTCATGCAAGATGAAATAGGATAAAAGATGCGAAGGAAAACTTCAGTTAAAATGTTCGGTGGAATATTTTCTTCAAGTTTTCTTTTCTTTCTTACGTTTGTTTTATTATTTTCCAACTTTTTATTTTGTTTTCCAAACTTTAAAAACTCATCAATTTCTTTTACAACATTTTCTTCAAAATGTTTATCATCATCATTTTCCAATAAAGGTGTTGTTTCGGAAACGCCTTGTACAACTGATAAAGAACTCATTTTGTTTATAATGCTGTAGACGATGTTACCCATACAACTGTAGACAGTCAACTAAACAATTTGCGTTCCCGCTCCTGCTTTTATAGCCGAGTGGTGGGGGGTATTTTTTTTCTTTTCATTTTACAACACTGCTTTTACAATACCGGTTAAAGGTGTATATGTAACAATTTTATCATGTAAAATTAAACAATAAGCAGATGTATCTTTGGGTACATTTTGTTCAAATTCCATTTCTATTTTTATATCTACACTGGAAGATTTTACAGATTCATTTTGTTTGGAACAATCAACTACAACAATCGGATAGTTAGATTTAAATTGGTTTGGCGTTAATAAAGGTGTGTTTGTTTTTCCATAATATGAATTTTGGAATCTTGCATACATATCGTACAAAACACTAAACCTGTCTTTTGTAAAGTTTATGTTGAAGTTGTCGTATGGAAAGAATTGCGAGTTTAGAAACACCTTAAAATTTGTAAGTTTGCAATGATCAAATTCACCAGCATGTTTAGTTATTTCATTTCTTCTTTTTGTTTGTAATCCAAATATTACATATCTTGCCTTTTCCAAATGAGTAGAAGTTTTTACAGTCCATGTATGACGTTGTGTTTCCGGTAAAACCGGATATTCATGAAACTCCCAACTTCTAAATGGTATTACGATATCACGATCTGATTTTAAAGTTCTCAATAATGAAATTCTATTCTGATCGTTTAACCGTACATGCGGTACTCTCCAAACAATCTTGTCTAATTGCATTTTCCATTCTAAAGTAGCTTCCGTTGTTCCATCAGTTGCTTGAATAATATCTTTGTCGTTTGATGATCTTAACAAAACTAATTCTTGTTTTACGTTTATTATTATTTTTCGGTAATCTTCGGCAAAGCCTAAAAGTAATCTTAAAGGAATGTAAAAGTCAAAATTGCCTGAAGTGTTTGGAGTGATTGTACTGGAATCGGGTGCTACCCATCCTGCGGCGGCCAGCATATTTTTTTCACTCGGTGTTAAAGATGCTAATCCTTTTAATGTACTTGTAATTCCCACCTTTTTTGTTGAATCTACTGTAACTCCGGAAATTTCATATCTTATTTCATCAAACAAATATGCCATGGGGTTATTTATGAACGGAACAGTACTTGCAGTGGTTCCATCCCTTTTTGTTACTCTTCCTTCGATATATAAATAACTTTCACATGGAAGTGTATAAATATCTTGTTGTTGTATGGGAATTCTAATTTCATCATTATTGTTTAATTTTGACGAAGCGTAAGGGTTGTGCGTATGATATTCCTTTTCCCATAAGGTTTCGTCGAATGTCGGACCCTGCGCTATATCCAATATTTCCATTATTAATAAGTTTTAATCCAATTTCTTCTAGAAAACGAATGTTATCACTTGTTAATCCTTCTATAGCTGACGTGCTACTGACTTGTTTACCAGTCAGCTCTTTCTTTTTAAATGATAACCCCATTGTTATACGGTTGATTTTATATGTATTCGTATAGTTATAGGTTCGTCTCTAAAATCAATATGATTTCCGTCTTGATCTAGTATGTTCACCACAATGTCTGAAATAAAACTGGTGTTTAATGGTAGGTACACCAAGTTTTGTGGCTTTTCCACAATTTTAAAACCCGGAGCGACTGTTGGATAGAATGTGTGCAATATATGAGTATTTTCACCATCTCTATAAGAACCATGTATAATATTACATGTAACATCTATACTGTTAACTTTCATTATTGTCACAGTTCTAGTACCTGAATGGTTAATATTAGGTTCTAAAATTTTTGTTGTTTTAGGAAATCCTAATAAACTACCAATTGAATGTTCTTTGCTAAAATCTATATAATATTTAGATTTAATTTCAGCTTTCATAGTATTGTTATTTCCTTTTATTGTTATATTATCTTTTCCCATATGATTTTGTATCGCTTCATTTATATCATCAATTTCATATGCTCCAGTGGGTAAACTAAATACTTGTATATCTGAATATTTGTTTGTATTTTTATCTTTTGTTTTGTAATAATGTATTTTGTCATTAACATTTTCAGTAACGTTGGGAATAGAATTATAAGTTGTTATATCTAATAATGCGGCTTCCCATAATTTATCTTTTTCCAAACGTAACGCAGGGAAAAGAACACTTCGCAAAGTAGATGAAGTTCCAGTTAATGATACTGTATAGAAAGACATCTTAAAGTTGACTAACGCTTTTTGTTAAAAAATCTAAACATAAATGTCCACAGATTACCGTATCATCAGGTTGCTCTCTTTTATAATTGTATAGTACATTTTTAGCTGTTTTAAAGTAATATTGTAGTTCTTTTGGTGGTGGGAGATTACCAAAACTATCAAAGTAGTAAATAGTTGATCCTAGTTTCTTATAACATACCCAATGAGTGCCTGATCCTTTACTATTATCTAAATTTACTATTCCGGTTTCATTTTTCCAAATTTTAACAGGTAATGCATCTTTCATAAATACTCCTCTAAAAAATGGAATTTTTAAACAAGAAACATAAGTAATTAATTCTTTATCTGTTAATTCTTTATTTGGAATTAATAATTGTTTTTTTCTGTTTAATACACACGATACGGTCTTAGGTATAATCCTCCTCCTTTTTTTATCATTGACCATATTGTTTGTTTCTTTTTTTTTTCCTGCGGTGGATCGTCGTTTTCTTCTTATATTTCCTCCACGTTTCTTTGCAGGTTTTCTCCTCCTTTTTCCACCTCCTTTCTTCTTTCCACCTCCAAACATCGTTTTACCCTTCATTGCTGCTGATACCGCTAAAGCTGCTGCTTTTTCACCGATACTAGCGTCACTGGATGTTACTCTTTGCCAAGCTTTTTCAGCAAGTGCTCTATCCGCTATTGATCTATTTTTAGTATCTGCAAACTTTGAATATGCTATATCGTGTTGTTTGCAGGCTTGATCAAGTTTATTTATTCCAAGATCTCCTCTAGCAAGTCTTTTTTTCAATTTTGTTCCTGGACCACAATATTGATAACCTCCTGGTAAATGTAGTTCTACAGGTAATAAATCGATAGCTTTGTTAACTATAGCTCCAACCGGCTTAGTAATAAGAGAAAGTGCTGTTGATGCTATTCCTCTTCCTCTCTTTATAACGTGTCGATTATGACTGATGCGTTGAACTTTCAACATGGTTTTTTATAGTGAAAGGAAATGCCAATACTTGTTTATTTTATAAATTCTTTATAATGAATGATGCACTTATCCTTTGACATTGTTTATTTATAATAAACATGTATTTTGTTTATGGGTAATAAACTTTTACCCAGTCTTTTGGTAGGATTGTATCCTTTTTATCAACATCAACTTGAGCAAATCTTAAATTTCCAGTTTTCATATTTAAAAAATATTTTTCTATAACATTTTTCTTAACCCAATGTAGTTTTTGATCAGCTTTTATGGGCTTTATCGTATTATAAACATCATATAACACTACACTTAAGAGTCTTATAATGTAATTTACATTAACAGCATCAACAATATCAATAGGGTCATCTAAGCTAGTCAATCGCAAGTTTTGACAATGAAAAAACTTTTTGTGTTTTTCTGTTCTTAAGCATCTTTCACGCCATTCTTTTACTCTAACTGCATCACTGTCATTTACTCCCATTCCAACATTAAATAGTGGTCTTTCTTTACAATCAAAGCCTTGTTGACCAAGTCTTGATGAAATTTCTTTTAATGCAGGAACTTGTCCAATTGTTGCTACATCAACATCATTCAACCCTTCTTTAACATTAGTAATTATTTTTGCATCCGCATCCCATTTGTTATTGTTTAATTTCATTATTTGACTTATTGTAGCTGCATCTGATTTTGCAGTTCCCTCCTTAACGTTAGTTAACACTTTATTTTTGCAATCAATTGACTTAATATCATGTGTAATACAATGATCTGTAACATATTGAAGGTTTACCGCATCTTTCATATCTTTAGGGTCTCCAATATCGTGTATTACAAAGTTGTAAAAGGAAAATTTATCTGTTTTTTCAGGTATGACTGAATGTAAATACTTTTTGGTAACTGAATCTTGATCATTAACAGGATCTGCTATATTGGCTATTCTAAGATCTTTTGCATCATATGCTTTATTATTACTTTTAGGATCATATCTTAAGGTTTGGTTTATGTACCACATTAAATATTCTTTATTTACCGAATCATTCTTATCTATTGGTTTTGGAAGATTTGCAATTCTATAAAAATTAGCGTTATACACTTCATTTTGAAGCTTTAAGCTAGGTAATGTTTCACTTTTTAAAGTTTTGAAATTTACTGCATCATTATCATCTTTTGGATCATTTACAAACTTTAAACGTTTGTTACTTATATCATAATCTCCATCGGATGTTAGTGGTAAACCACCTCTTTTTCCATAAGATCCTGATTTGCTTCCAGTTTCGGAATACCGTCCAAACTTATCCACACTCATGGTTATACTGAATGTTTAATCGGTTATGCTTGTATTCTATATACTCATATTTTTATGCAATTACTCCTCGATTTCGCAATTCGCCGACCAAAGCTACCCATTCGTTTTCTAAACCGCTATGTCCGGCTTGTTTTGCTTCATATATCAACTTCATTCTATCAACCAATTTGTTTATATCGTTGTAGTATATTATATTAGTATCATACAAGTTTTTCAATAATCCTTTTCCTGATAAACTTGATTGATTTGTTTTTCTCCTTTTATGTAAAATATTTATTTCAGCAGAAGATAATGATTTTCTTTTTATGGGTGCCCTTCTTTTTGGTGGGAAAAGTTTAGCAATAATAGTTTTATATTTTTCTGATTTATTTCTATAAACATTGAAATTTTTAGAATAATTTTTCTTATGCGCATTTGTATCCTCCAATATTTGTTTAAAAATGTTTAAATCCTTTTTAGTATATTTATTAGGTTTCGGTTTAAAAATAAGTTCAAACAATCCTTTTGTACCTTTGTATTGTTTATTATTTATAATAATATTGTCATGTTCGTCTACATCAAGCTTGCTATCTCCAATCATTAGGCCATTTTCTTCTATTCTAGCACCAAAAGTATGATACTTTCGAGTTGGTTGTGCAGAATGTAACATTTTTAATACAAATTGTCTTGCAAGCGGCCCTTTATACGCAATATCCGAGCCCAATTTGCTCAAGTTGGATGGATTAATAGGCTCTTCTTCTTCTTGTTGTTCTTCGCTTGTAGAAAGACCTTCTTTTTCTGTTAAAACATCCGTTTCTTCACCTAGTTCGCTTTCTTCTTCAGTTGTTTCTCCTTGTTGCGTAAAACTTGTATCACCTTCATATTCTTCTTTTTGTTTAAATTTTGAAATGGGTAAAATAGCATCTCCGGAAAAATTAAATGTTGAAGGTGTAACATTTTGCCCCAATTGTTTTAATGGCTCAGTAATAGGTTTAAATGTTGATTCCAGAAATTTCTCTCTTTCACTTATTCCTAATCTTAACGCTCTGTTTTTATGTCTAATAGAATCACTAAGTGATTTTATTTCTTTTAATAGCTTTTCCTGATTAACCATGTTTACACCATGGAGACTTGGACGATAATGTTGTTAATTAATGTATTAAAACAAATTTATCAAAACCTATGCGGTAACGACCATCTGTTATAGCTTTATCTTTCATAATTACCAAAAATCCATATTTTTCCGCCCAAGCTTTTCCACAAAGCTCTTTGAATTTATCAAATGACATATCAGCATTTACATGATCGTTGTATATATGTTTTAGGTTTGTATCGTCTTGTTTGAATAAAACTAAAATATTTGCATTGTCTCTAATTAGTTGTTTTGGAATTTTGCTATATGTTTGTCCGATATATATGCTATCAATATTATTATGTCTTCCCATGGCAAAATAGTTTCTAATAGTATCATGATTTTCACTAGATACATCATCAAATACAAATACAGAATACGGCTTAGCCTGGTCTGGTTGCATAACACTGTCACTAGCATTAAATTTGTAATAGTTAACATCAGGCACATCAGTCAGGATCTTTTCGAACAATTGATACTTTGGTTGATGTAAGGACTTTGAAAAAATATATAGGTTATTAAATCGCAATCCTTTTGTGTTTGTAATTAAGTTAAACACAACGTTAGTTTTGCCACAGTTTGAAGGACCGCTTACTATACATCGTACAGTGTTTGGAAATAAACTGCCGTGTTTACCATTGTTGATTTTAACGTTATCTACAGTTAAATCATCAATGTTATTAATATTAAATTTATCTTTATGGTGAACAATCTCCATCTTATTCAAAGGCTGAAGAATAAATAAGTTGATTTATAACTAAATCAAATCTTTTATAGGTATCCACGAATCTTCAGTTTTGTCAAACCCCAACCAACGTACTTTAACTTGGTCTTTTTTCCTTTGCAACACCTTTTCAACAAGATAGACATCACCTACTGTTGACTTTAACAATTCATGTCCGTAAAAACCGCCTTGTAACAAATTTCCTTTGTTATCTTTTAAAATATAAGTTTCCGGTACAGTAGGTTGTACTTTATACACTGTAAAAACTTCGTTTGTCCAATTGGGCAGGTATTTCTTAGTAAACACTCCTTTGTATTTACTAATTCGAACTTTATCATTTACATTAAATTTTCTTGGTTTTTTTTGTTCCGCTTTTGGCTGTGTATTCTTTTTAATTCGTTGTAAAACTAGTTTAGCGTTTTTCTTATTCACTTTGTTAGGTGCCATACCGATAGTTCTATGAAACTTGTTGTTGTAATCGCTTATTAATTTTGGTAAGATATCAACCCATACGTAAGAACCTCTTTTCGAAAACATTTTATACATTGCACCTTTTAAGGTTCTATTAAATCTTTCAATTATAGCTGCCTTTTTCTCAGAATTTGTAGAATAATGATTTATCTTATATTTTTTCATTAACAATGCAAAAGGTTTATTAAAAAATTCTTTCCCATCATCAGTTTGTAAATGTTTAATTTTATTTTTATCTCTTTTTATAGCTACTTCCATAGCTTTTGTTATGCTGTTACCGGTTTTGTCTTTTAATGGCAAAGCATCTGCAACTTTAGTAAAACAATTAATAATCGTAAGTATGTATCTAAATCCTTTATTTATTTTACTATGCGGTTGCATTTCAATTAAATCTGCTTGATATAAATCATTTATTCCTTTTACAACAGTATTTCTTCGTGGAAACTTTATTCTTGCAGGTTTATGAAGTTCATTAACAATCTTTTCCTTTAACTCTGTCATGATGTTTTTACTAACAAAGTCAAGTTAGTATTGAGTGTTTCTTTTTCTGCATCCGCTTTTATAGGTCAAGGTCATTTCAACATATTTTTAAAAAAGGGAAAATCACAGCGAGCATGCTGTGATTTCCCCTTTTTTTTCTTTTTTCTTTTTTTCTTTTTTTTTCTTTTTTTTCTTTTTACTCATTGATAGGATTGAGAGAATAGTGGCCGAATGGTAGAGTGTGAATTTTGTCTGGAAGAATGTGTCGTTTGTCATCATTGGAGCAGAGTGCTTTTTTTACTTCTGTTACGCTGTACAGGTGATGGTTGAAACTTCTGATGGTGTTGAATTTTGCAGTTATAGTCGTTTCTTCAAATAAGCATTGCTTGTAGTGTTCGAAATTTACATTCTTCTTAAGATACAAACTTTTTACACCCTTAGCTTTTTTAATTACATTGTTTTCTTCTTTATGCAATTGTAGTGAATACAATTTTGACATTAGTGCAATAAGTTCTTTTAGTAAAATTCCATTTGCTTCGTCTTTAAATTTTCCAAGTTTCTTTTTGTTCCGATCATTGTCATAATTTAAATGATCTTTTGGATAGTCACTAAAATCAAATTCATTTTTGTGAACAAATGTTCGAAGATCCAAATACATATCTTCAGTAAGAATCCAGTAGATGAAAGCGTCCGTGTCCATGTAGGCGATTCCGATGTTATCTCTACCGTAGAAGGCAACCATTTTGTTGTAGTGGAAATCATACATATGGGTTTTGGAAATATCCAAGATTGACATTCCAACGTACAACGGACGATCCATTTTCACGCTTGTCTTCTTCATAGATACTGCTACAAGGTTTTCATTGATGATAACGGATGTTCCAAAGTTTGGTTTTTGTACAAGTTTTTCTAGTTTTATAGGATCTGTAATTAATTTAACATTTTTGTGTTTTCTTTTGTTTTCCAATGTTTTTCCAAATATCGCATTATTCATTAATTTAAAAAAATCCTTTTGAAATGTTGATGTTGCAGCTGCTCTTCTTCTGGTGTTTGAATCAATGTACGGTTTTAACCAGCATGATTGGGAAAATTTTAAAACTCTATGAATTTTGGTTATACGTAAACCCAATTGGAGTGCTTGTTGAACAACCCAAAAGTGAGCTACGTATCTTTGTTTATTTTCAAGAGTCATCATTAATTTTGGATGTTTGCCAATTGGTGAAACTTGTGTTTTTGCAAGGAGCGGAAGATCGTAATGAAGATCGTGCAAGTGTTCTGGATATTCAAAGTCACAGTCCAATATGTATCCGGTGTCTCCGTCTTTTGAAATTTGTGTAATATCACCAATAGAGTCTGGATTAACCCATTCAAAGTTTCCAAAAGGAAGTGGATTAGACATGGCCCATCCGTATAAATTGTTGGCATCGAAATATCCTAAGAACACTGATGGTTTTTCTTTATCGTAGTTTGGAAGATATTTGTTGTTAGCTTTAACATGTCTAGTAACACTTTGGGTCAATCCACCTCTAACGCCCGATTCGATCATCAACACCATGTCAATATCGGTTAATAATTGAAGGTTGCACTTTGTTTCTTTTAGCATAGCTTGCCAAGCTAGTCCTGGAGAAGTATAAGAATGAAGAGGGTCTAATCCGTAGGCTTCAAAGCAAGTGTTTCTAAATTCTTCCATCACATCGCAGAGAAGGGTCACATCAAGTTTTACATAAAAGTCAGAATAATCTCCCAGAGTGTTCATTTCCAATTCGTCCCAAACTCTGCATGCGTGTTGATAGTCTTCAGGTGAAATGTCCGAATCGGTAAGTTTACTTTTAAATGCTTCTGGTGGAGGAAGTGATGTTTCTTGAAATTTATGTAGTCCATCGATGTAATCATACGGGAAAACTCCTTTCCGAAGAACCAAATCCATTTTTTCTGCAGGTACAATTTTGCTTGTTTCTATTAAATTTTCTCTTCTTAAATTTTCAGAAAGTTTCATTAGACTGGAAGGCATAAATCTAAATGAATCAACAAATCTAAGTTTAATTTTGCCCACCTTTTTTGAAAAGCTTATAAAGTTTTCCATAGTTTGTGCCAAAACATCTATTTCACCGTTGTCTCTTGCTAATTCGGGAATGATAAAATGTCCATCGTATCCACTAAGATTGTGCAAAACCACAGGAATAAAAGATGGTAGTTTGTAGTTGATGTTACATCCGTTGCAAGCTGCACCTCTGTAGGCTCCTGTCAGATGGTCATGGTCGCGAACTTTAACTTTAGTTTCTGTAAATTGATTGTTACACAAATAGCATGTTGTTGCTGAATCATAAAGATGAAGTTCTTCCGGCGTCATAGGTGACATAGGAACCACATTGCTATACATTGCTTCCACTTTCCCGGCGATGTTGTATAAATCATCAACAAAGTATCGAGCTGCTTCTTCTCCACGATAGATCTTCGGTGTAGATGTCAAACCATATTCTTGAAGATGTTCTTCAGACAGAGTGGATTTTACTATTAAACAGTAGCTGTTTGGTTTGTGAAGTTGATACTTTGTTCTGCTGGTATTTTCCTCTCCTTCTTCTTGTTCAAGTGGAAGCAATGAAGATTCAAAATCTGCATACACTACAACGGGAATTCTGTATTGTTGGATAACTTTGTCAAATTTTACTTGAGATCTTCTAGGGTGTGGTAATTTAATTCTTACTTCATAGTTTCCACTGCATAGTCTTTGATGTTCCGTCAGCCATTCTGAACCTCCTCTTCTTAAAGGTTTGTTTACAAAACAGAAACATCTTTTACAAGTGGTTTTTCCTTCTTTACGTTTTGATAACTGTTTGCAAACTAGAGCTTCAAAATCTTTAATATATACATAATGTGAAATATCACCTTTTGTTATTAATAATAAATCAGTATGATCTCTGCGTTCGGTAGGTGTTATACGTAAGGGGTAAACATTGTTGGATGAATCCAAGCCAAAGATGTTTACAGATGCAAAAGGATTTTTCTTTTCAAATTTTGATATGTCTTGAATTGAAACAGGGTAACTCATGCCTTGAAAATTATAGTTATGGTAAACCTCATTGTATGCTCTACTCGGTCGTTCCGCATGATTTCTTATATATTTTGCAAGCATTGCATACTTGAAACATTCAGCATCTTTATTTTGAACATTAATACAGGAATTGGTGTCTTGAATTTTCTTTGGCAATTCAATATGACTACTACCTCTCATTCCATATCCATGTTTATGAACTCTTACATCTAAGCTTGTTATACTTAACAAACTCCATCCAGAACCTCTTCCTTCATGTTCTTGTAATTTTGTTAAAAGTTCTTCAAAACAATCATCCACAATTGAGCTTATATCTGATGCAAACATGATAGTTTTGTTTTTAGTTAAAAATCCTCTTGGTGATGTTTCATTCTGAACATTTGTAAATACTGTATCTAATAATATTCCAAACTTTATAAAATTTAATCTTCTTAGTTCATTGTTTAATGTTTCTGTTACTAATGTTTTTGCTTTTGAAATAAACTGTGCAAGTTGCAATTGAGCATTGTCAATCTTAAAATGAGTTACTACACTACCTGGTAAGGCTCGGGCGTATAATTCCACATCCAAAGATGGTCCGGGTGCGTATTGAATAACACTTGATCTTGAATTTAGTTGTTGTTGTACGGTAGCCAGTATTTGATCTAAATCTTCCAAATATTCTTCTTCTGCATTGTTATTTGTTTCTTGGTTTGTTTCTTGGTTTGTTTCTTGGTTTCTTTCTTGGTTTGTTTCATTGTTATGGTAAACTTCTTTGTGTATTTGTAGTAAAATTTCATCTTCAAAAGATTCTTCGCAACTAATGCAGTAATACATGACGTAGGTGTGCTCTCCACAAAATTTGCCGTAGTAATGAAAACCACTCTAAAACTCCCCCTATTTATAGCATTACCCCCACCACTTTTTTCTGTATTAAACATAAAAAGTGTAAATAACAGTTAAATTTCTTATATTTCAAAACCCCAAAGTATTAAGATTATCCGATGTAAGTTTAAAAAGAAATCCAAGTGTCAAGGTCAAATTATACAAGTTTAAAAGAATCTTTTTTTCTGTATTAAACACAAAAAGTGTAAATAACTGTTGAACGTTTTATATTTCAAAACCCCTAAGTATTAAGATCATCCAATGTAAATTTGAAAAGAAATCTAAGTGTCAAGGTCAAATAATGCAAGTTTTAAAAAAAAATCTTTTTTTCTGTATTAAACACGAAAAGTGTAAATAGCTGCTAAATTTTTTATATTTCAAAACCCCTAAGTATTAAGATCATCCAATGTAAGTTAGAAAAGAAATCTAAGTGTCAAGGTCAAATAATGCAAGTTTAAAAAATCTTGTTTAAAGTAAATTTGAAGCAAATGTTTGAAAAACGTTCTAAGTCCTAAAATATTAATTAAGGGGAAGTTTTAACACTTAAAATTTTTACAAGTCCAATGTAAAGTAAAATAAAGAAATGTTGTTGCTTGTTGGAACAGTAACAAAAGAATGATGGGTTTGAAAAATTTTCTAAGTCCTAAAATATTAATTATTGGGAAGTTTTAAGACTTAAAATTTTTACAAGTCCAATGTAAGATAAAATAAAGAAAGAAGGGTTGTTGTCTGTTGGAACAGTGGCGAAAGAATAATGGAATTCAAACTCGCAGCAAAAAAGAAACTTGATATTGTAAAATAAATGTTGAAGCAAATGTTTGAAAAATTTTCTAAGTCCTAAAGTATTAATTATTGGGAGGTTTTAACTCTTAAAACTTTTACAAGTCCAATGTAAAGTAAAATAAAAAGAAGTGTTGTTGCCTGTTGGAACAGTAACAAAAGAATGATGAATTTAAACAATTTTCTAAGTCCTAAAAAAATGGATTATAGAGAAGTTTTAACACTTAAAATTTTTACAAGTCAAATGTAAAGTAAAATAAAGAAAGAAGTATTGTTGCCTGTTGGAACAGTGGTGAATGAATGATGGAAAGTAAACTCGCAGCAAAAAGAAACTTGATATTGTAAAATAAATGTTAAAGCAAATGTTTCAAAAATTTGCTAAGTCCTAAAGTATTAATTATTGTAAAGTTTTAACACTTGAAATTTTTACAAGTCCAACGTTAAGTAAAATAAAGAAAGAAATGTTGTTGCCTGTTGGAACAGTGGCGAAAGAATGATAGAAACCAAACCCGCAGCAAGGGTCCTGTGGTTTAGGAGGGGGTAAGCGGGGGGGGGGGGGGTGATGACCTCGAGCCGAGTTGGGGTCTGGGATCTGCGCGTGTGGTTCTGCATCAGTTGCTCGCTAGACAGTGAGGTGGTAACATGTTCAGAAGGCGCCCTGAACATTTTATCATTTTTGCTGTTTGGTGAAAATATCTTGGTGTTATTTGTACAATAACATCTTGATGTAGAACTGATTAATTTTAAGGCATGGTAGTTGTTTGTGCTTGTAGATACCCTAGGGTTTGTAGTTTGTTTTTAGTTTGCTGGTTTGGTACTTAGTATTAATTTAAAATCTTTCTTTTACTTACAATATATTTTGCCTGGAGTGTTTAAGTTTAAAGTAATATTTTGTTTTTAAGAATGTTATATGATATGTTTTTAATACCTTTCTATTCCAACTTCCTTTTTCCAACAAGCTTGTTGAGGGCATTCCCTCTCTTGTCTTGTATTCCTTTTTAGTTAGGGACACCTTTCAATTCCAATTTCCTTTCCTTTTTTCCCTTCCATCTTTTGCACGGTAAAACCAATTAATTTATGGTAAAACCGGCTACCGCTTTTGTAGTGATTACGCACACCAAAGCGGGTCACTTACAACCTCTATACGTGCTGGATGGGTAGTTCGCCTACCTCCGGAGTTTCGCTAGACCTCAGCTGTACTGCGTCGCTAATGGCGAGTCACTGGCTCCTTTAGTGTTAGGAAATAAAAACATATTTGTATAACATTTTTCCAAAATTTAATTAAGCAACGTGCTATTTCAGAATAACATTTTTTGTTTTAGCTTAGCGTTGTGCGCTTATGATGAGGTGTGTGAGTTCGCTTACGTGATGATTACACCGTAATCATGATGTGCAGCGCTGGGCTGTTTAGCTTTTTTACTTATCTTTTACTTTTTATTTATTATTTCTTTTAACTTAATTTTTTTTATTAATTGATCAACTCTAGGCAGGTTGTATTGTAAATTAGCTTTTCTTCTTTTAGGTTTCCGGGGGTGTACGGTTCTGTAAAACCATGCACCCCCATTTTCTTTTTAATTAATGAATGACCTTGACCTACTTATTTTCAAGGTCAACCAAAAGAGTTAGCGAAAATTTCTAAGTCCCAAGGTTATTTTTATGTAAATTGTTCCGAACCCTATCATGTGGGTATTCAAATTATTTTAAAAATATCTAGTTGAATAAATGCAAAATAAACTACACTTGTTTTAAATATAAACATTTTATTAAATGATGTTACCAAACCTTTTTGTTTGTCTTTTCATTCTGCTTATTTTAAATACCTACATGATAGGATTTGGAAACATATAAAGAAAAATATGATTTAAAAGATTTTTTTTCAGTTTTTGAGCTATAACTTTTATACCTTTGGTTTTATCGAAAAATGTTACTGGACCTTTTTTGTTTGCCTTTTTATTCTGCGTAATTTGAGTACCCGCACGATAGATTTAGAGCATTTTTGTTATATCCACTGCCACCGTGTACGGCGACGTAGCTCAAAAGTTGAACGGCGACGATATCAAGTGGGGGCCCCCCATTTCGCAAACTTACTCTAAACCTATTGTGCGGGTACTCAAATTACGCGAAATGAAAAGACAAACACAAAAGGTCCAGTAACATTTTTCGATAAATCCAACGGTATAAAAGTTATAACGAAAAACTAAAGTTTCAAGGTCATTTAAAACTTTTACAAAACCTATCATGTGGTTACTCAAGTTACGTGGAATAAAAAAACAAACAAAAATGTTCAGTAACATTTTTCTATAAAACCAACGGTGTAGAAGTTATTACGCGAAAACTTAAGATTTAAAACCGTCCAGGTTACAAAACGTCCAGGTAACCTGGACGTTTTAGTAAAAACGTCCAGGCTACAAAATATTGTTAATTTCTTACAAAATAATGTTGATTTTATAACAAATGTTACCGAAGCTTGTTGTTGGTCTCATAATTTAAGTACTCACAAAATAAGGGTTGGAAACTTATAAAGTAAAATATAAAATGTTGGAAAATACTTTTTTTTTAGTTTTTGCGTTATAACTTGTATACCGTTGGTTTTATCAAAAAATGTTACTGGACATGTTTTGTTCGTCTTTTTATTCCGAATAATTTGAGTATATGCATGATAGGTTTGGAGCAATTTTGTAAAAGGGGGGGGGGGAAATTGCAAAATTACTCTAAACCTATTGTGCGGGTACTCAAATTGCGGGGAGTGAAAAGACAAACACAAAAGGTCCAGTAACATTTTTCGATAAATCCAACGGTATAAAAGTTATAACGAAAAAACTAAAGTTTCAAGGTCATTTAAAACTTTTACAAAACCTATAATGTGGTTACTCAAGTTATGTGGAATAAAAAAAAACAAACAAAAATGTTCAGTAACATTTTTCTATAAAACCAACGGTGTAGAAGTTATAACGCGAAAACTTAAGATTTAAAACCGTCCAGGTTACAAAACGTCCAGGCTACAAAATATTGTTAATTTCTTACAAAATAATGTTGATTTTATAACAAATGTTACCGAAGCTTGTTGTTGGTCTCATAATTTAAGTACTCACAAAATAAGGGTTGGAAACTTATAAAGTAAAATATAAAATGTTGGAAAATACTTTTTTTTAGTTTTTGCGATATAACTTGTATACAGTTGGTTTTATCAAAACATGTTACTGGACATGTTTTGTTCGTCTTTTTATTCCGAATAATTTGAGTATATGCATGATAGGTTTGGAGCAATTTTGTAAAAGGGGGGGGGGGGGTTGCAAAATGACTCAAAACCTATTGTGCAGGTACTCAAATTACAAGGAATGAAAAGACAAACAAAAAAGGTCCAGTAACATTTTTCGATAAATATAATGGCATAAAAGTTATAACGCAAAAACTAAAGTTTCAAAGTAATTTAAACTTTTACAAAAATGACCTTGAGAAATTTTCGCTAAGTCTTTTGTTGACCTTGAAAATAACTAGGTCAAGGTCATTCGATAATTAAAAAGAAAATGGGGGTGTACGGTTTGACAGAACCGTACACCCCCGGAAACCTAAAAGAAGAAAAGCTAATTTACGATACAACCTGCCTAGAGTTGATAAATTAATAAAAAAAATTAAGTTAAAAGAAAAATAATAAATAAAAAGTAAAAGATAAGTTAAAAAAAGCTAAACAGCCCAGCGCTGCACATCATGATTACAGTGTGATCATCACGTAAGCGAACTCACACACCTCACCATAAGCGCACAACGCTAAGCTAAAACAACTAGACAGCCCAGCGCTGCACATCATGATTACAGTGTGATCATCACGTAAGCGAACTCACACACCTCATCATAAGCGCACAACGCTAAGCTAAAACAAAAAATGTTATTCTGAAATAGCACGTTGCTTAATTAAATTTTGGAAAAATGTTATACAAATATGTTTTTATTTCCTAACACTAAAGGAGCCAGTGACTCGCCATTAGCGACGCAGTACAGCTGAGGTCTAGCGAAACTCCGGAGGTAGGCGAACTACCCATCCAGCACGTATAGAGGTTGTAAGTGACCCGCTTTGGTAAGCGTAATCACTACAAAAGCGGTAGCTGGTTTTACCATTATTGGTTTTACCGTGCAAAAGATGGAAGGAAAAAAGGAAAGGAAATTGAAATTGAAAGGTGTCCCTAACTAAAAAGGAGTACAAGACAAGAGAGGGAATGCCCTCAACAAGCTTGTTGGAAAAAGGAAATTGGAATAGAAAGGTATAAAAAACATATCATATAACATTCTTAAAAACAAAATATTACTTTAAATTTAAACATTCCAGGCAGAAATATATTGTAAGTAAAAGAAAGATTTTAAATTAATACTAACTACCAAACCAGCAAATTAAAAACAAACTACAAACCCTAGGGTATCTACAAGCACAAACAACTACCATGCTTAAACTACCATGCCTTAAAATTAATCAGTCCTACATCAAGATGTTACTGTACAAATAACACCAAGATATTTTCACCAAACAGCAAAAAATGATAAAATGTTCAGGGCGCCTTCTGAACATGTCACCACCTCACTGTCTAGCGAGCAACTGATGCCGAACCACACGCGCAGATCCCGGACCCCAACTCGGCTCGAGGTCACGGCAGCTGGCAGCCGGGCCGGGCAGGTGTGGCAGGCAGCTGGTTGACCACCTGGCCTCAAGCGCAGACTCTGGACCCCAATTCGGCTCGAGGTCACCACAGGAGCCTTGCTGCGGGTTTGGTTTCCATCATTCTATCGCCACTGTTCCAACAAACAACAACACTTCTTTTTTTTATTTTACTTTACATTGAACTTGTAAAGATTTTAAGTGTTAAAAACTTCCTAATAATTAATATTTTAGGACTTAGAAAATCTTTCAAACCCATCATTCTTTTCCCACTGTTCCAACAGGCAACATTTCTTTCTTTATTTTACTTTACGTTGGACTTGTAAAAATTTTAAGTGTTAAAACTTCACAATAATTAATGCTTTAGGACTTAGAAAATTTTTCAAACATTTGCTTTAACATTTATTTTACAATATCAAGTTTTTTTGCTGCGAGTTTAATTTCCATCATTCCTTCACCACTGTTCCAACAGGCAACAATACTTCTTTCTTTATTTTACTTTACATTTGACTTGTAAAAATTTTAAGTGTTAAAACTTCCCAATAATTCATTTTTTAGGACTTAGAAAATTTTTTCAAACTCATAATTTTTTTGTTACTGTTCCAACAGACAACAACACTTCTTTTTATTTTATTTTTCAGTATTAATGTAGGTTGAAACTTGTTTTAAAACAATTTTAATATTAGTTTGAAACTAAATTCATATATTATTAATGAGTAACCATGTTTTACTTAAGGAATATTATGTTTTAAGTCAATTGTAATACATAATAAAATAAACATTATACATATTTTCATTGTATCATAAATATAAATCTAGTTTATTAATGTTACTGAACTAAAAATAGGGGTTGGAAACTTATAAAGTAAAAATATAAAATGTTGGAAAATATTTTTTTTAGTTTTTGCGTTATAACTTCTATACCGCTGGTTTTATAAAAAAAATGTTACTGAACCTGTTTTGTTCGTCTTTTTATTCCGAATAATTTGAGCATTTATGTTATATCCACTGCCACCATAGATTTTTTGCAGTTTTTGCGATATAACTTTTACACCGTTGGTTTTATCGAAAAATGTTACTGGACCTTTTTTGTTAGTCTTTAAATTCTGCGTAATTTGACTACCCGCATGATACATTTAGATCATTTTTATTATATCCACTGCCACCAAAGGTTTTTTTTAAGTTTTTGCGCTATAACTTTTACACCGTTGGTTTTATCAAAAAATGTTACTGGACCTTTCTTGTTTGTCTTTTAATTCCGTTTAATTTGACTACCCGCACGATCGATTTGGAGCATTTTTGTTATATCCACTGCCACCATGTACGGCGACGCAGTTCTAAAGTTGAACGGAAACGAGATCAAGTCGGCGACCCCCCCCCCCCTATCGATGTTGTCGGGGGGGGGGGAGGGGGGGTGGGGGGGAGGGGGGGGGGAGGGGGGAGGTTTCGTCCCGGCAACATTGGCGGGGGGGGGGGTTGGAAAATTGCTTAAAACCCTATCGTGTGGGTACTCAAATTACGCGGAATCAGAAGACAAACAAAAAAGGTCCAGTAACTTTTTTTGATAAAACCAACGGTATAGAAGTTATAACGCAAAAACTAAAAATTATCTTTCTTTACATCATATTTCATTTTATATGTTTCCAAACCCTATCATGTAGGTACTCAAAATACGCAGAATTAAAAGACGATCAAAAAAGGTCCAGTAACATTTATTTATTAAACCAACGGTATAGAAGTTATAACGCAAAAACCCAAAATTATCTTTCTTTACATTATATTTTACTTTATATCCTTTCAAACCCTATCATGTAGGTACTCAAAATACGCAGAATTAAAAGACGAACAAAAAAGGTCCAGTAACATTTTTTTATTAAACCAACGGTATAGAAGTTATAACGCAAAAACTAAAAATTATCTTTCTTTACATTATATTTTACTTTATATCTTTTCAAACCCTATCATGTAGGTACTCAAAATACGTAGAATTAAAAAGACAAACAAAAAGGTTCAGTAAACTTTTTTTATAAAACAAACGGTATAAAAGTTATAACGCAAAAACATAAAAAAAAAAATTTTCTACATTTTATATTTTACTTTATATGTTTCCAAACCCTATCATGTGGTACTTCAATAACGCAAAATAATGAGACAAACAAAAAACTTCGGTAACATTTGTTATTTAACCAACAATGTAAAAGTTATAACAAAGAAACAAAATTTAGATCTTTAACCAAGTTTATATTTAATCGAAACTGTAGTTTATTTTGCATTTCTGCGACTAAATTTTTTAGAAGTATCAAGGTGATATAATAAAGTGGCATCTTTAAAATATTGTAACTTGTACAAAGTTAAATAAGTGTTAAAACGATATTTTATTGCAAATATTTTAAAACCACAAGTTCAGAACGATTGTTTAATACTGACATGTTCACTCAACAAGAGCAACAGTACGACTAACACTACATATCCAAATATTGCGAGGAGTCTCTCATGGTGGTGGGGGAAGGCAGGTGCGCGGCAGATGTTCCGTCCTGCACATGTCTTTCGAGGGAGGTAACAGCGCTACCACTATCACATCAGTTTGCTGGTAGGACTCGCAGAGTAAACATCTAAATAAACATGAGTTCTGTTTTATATGTTTCTTTTATCAAAGATGGACTTTGTATTGAAACGCAAAGTTTCACTATTGATGCAGATCCTGTACAACAAATTTTAGTACATCCTCCAGAAAATTATGATTCTATCTACATTTCGGTGCATGAACCAAACGACCCCCCACCACCAACTGCCGACACGGAGTAGGACAGCGGCTACCACACGTCATTAACGCTCCAGCTCTTCACCCGAGCACACATGGACTCTGAGCTTCAAGATAATACTGTTTCTTCTTCTACATCTACACAAACTTCCGAACAATTACCTACTGAAAATAAAACTACAACAAGTGTACAAGTAAACGAAATTTCATCAACTGTTAGTTCTGATGCGCAAGCAATAATGCTATCATTAATTGGTTTCGACTAAAAATTCAACAATGGAAGAAGAAAGAAATTCGCTACTTTGCAACTTGGTTTTTGTGAACCCGTCGAAATTTGTTATTTTCCTACTTTCATTTTTATGTGGTTACAATTTTGGTTACCTTGTTCAGGAAATACTAACAGATAAAAAGAAAGAACATTCACTATTTTTTAAAGTTTATATTTATGTAATTGCATCTTTATTTGGATACTTTGTAGCAGGATATTTTCTTGTTAACTTGTCAATTCCATTTTTAATATAATATTTTAATAGAAACAAAAATCAACAAAACAACAATTAAAAAACAGTTTGTAAAAAGAAACAAAACTTATCTTGCATTTTCGGATTTTCCGAAAATGCAAGATATTTTTTAAAAACATCCCCGGCCGACCTTGACCCTTTTCCGGACATTTAAAATTTAAATACCAGCACAGCTGGACATTTAAACTTTAAATACCATCCCCAACACGTCACAGCTACGTCACAGCCTGTGACGTCACTTCCGGTCACGTGACCGGATGTAGCTGTCACTTTTGATTAATGCGTTTTGGCCCAGAAGCCCCACTATTGCACTACTTCTGTGTACGGGGTCCAGTGATAATTAGGAGGGATGGGTTATTTTTTTTAAATCATTAAACTTAAAATTAATAACAAAAAATGGTGGAATAAACCAATGGCAGGCTAAGTCTTCTGATTTTTGCTCTCTTAGACGTCATCAACAATAAATGGTTTTGTATTTATTCTGTGTTATACTCGGTGTAAATAAAAACGCGGTCAAGGTTAAGCTCTGAAACAGACTTTATTTTTAAGCATTATATCAAACTACCTGATCAACACGGTTTTAACTTGTGGAAAACAGAAAAACTTCCTTGGATTTCAGAATCAATGTTAAGGTTGCCATGACAACTACATGAGCTTCCCTATACTTTAACATTGAAACTTTAATGTATCATAGGGCGTAGCCCTGAGGGAATTTTTAAAAATTTGTTCTAGTGGGTGCCTACGCCCTGAGAGGA
Source organism: Flexamia atlantica (assembly GCA_035578135.1). Taxonomy (NCBI): domain Eukaryota; kingdom Metazoa; phylum Arthropoda; class Insecta; order Hemiptera; family Cicadellidae; genus Flexamia; species Flexamia atlantica. Next base: position 358,694 of record JAQJVK010000030.1, on the reverse strand, counting down.
ACGTCCATTTCGAGGTTTTAGGTCGAGTAGTGTGGGCTGTGCGATGATAGGTCGGTGGCATTTGACAAATATAGTAGAGAGAAGATTTGAACCTATTAATGAGCTGACCTGCTTCAGTCTCTCCTTCATCAGCCGCTCCTACTGACGCTGGATTATGGAAGGATCTCCTTTTTGCGCGCAGAATCCTCCCACTTATAGTAGTTTTCTTTCCAAACTTGGTGATGCTGCTACGACGATAGTAATTCGTTCATTAACACGACTAATTGTAATCAAAAATTAAGGTCATTGTCTGCAAAGCTCGAAGCTTATTTAAGGACTTCAGAGCGTAAACCTAACACTAATACAAATGTGAGTTCGAAGTAAATTCGGCAAATGCACGCAATTATCTCTTAAACTCGGCACATCATTAACCTTGAAAATTGGCTCCGTTGTCAGTTAGATAATATCAACTAGTCATAATAGTTCTCATAATAGTTCTTCTTAATAATAATTTTTCAGCAATAATCTTTCAGCCCTGTAAAACAATCAACCTGTGTTTAAGAAGCAACCAAACCCATCAACACATTCAATCAACGACAAAATAACTTAGCTGGAGGCACAGGTACAGGATCTCTCGCAGGACAAAAGGGACTAAGCCTCATCTACCGATGGAAATCAATTAGCCGCATAAAAGGATAAAAGGAGGAGTTACGCTGTGACAATACGAGAGCGTGGTGCAATCTTCAGAGGCCCGCGGCGGCGCGGAGGCCGAGGGCTGTTTGTTTAGTATCACTCACCACCGTCATTATCCTGCACAAAGACGTGATGGCGCCACGCCGCGACGTCCTGCGGCGGCCAGAGTCGCGGAGAATGGGAACGATGAAAGGAAGACGTGGTGTTTGTCGTGTGGTCGGCCGGTGTGGACAAAGAGGAAGAATGAGGAGCTAGTCTCGTTCTCTGGACGGTGCTTGAGTACTGTTCTAAACCGTTCCATGCTACATATTATGCCGGACGATTTTAGAGCACAACTTTGGATTGCAAATATAATATAATTAAGGCTGTTTAAAAGCGTGACTCTGTCTCAACTCTTTAATCTATCAATAATATTTCGTTAGCCTCAAGCAATCTTCATGACTGGCGTTGTTTGTTACACCACAGAGAAAGGAACGGACGTAGTATCCATTCCTTTCTCTGTGGTCACACGCACTGTTCGTTAGAACGTTGGACCTAGGTTTCGGCAAGTTTCTATCTCCAGAAGTAGCTGATGATGGAAACAGTTTAGTTTAGTAAAGCAAGTGTAACTGGGTGTCTTCCTTTTGTGAGGGGTCCGCCACTTGAAATGACGGGTGAGAAACGTTGCATCTCTTAAGATGGTGCAAATATCCACAGATAACGTTTACCATAGAAATTCCCTCGACTTCACTCCATATCCGAATACGAGTCCTCCCGCCAAAGACGTGATGGCGCCACGTCGCGACGTCCTGCGGCGGCCAGAGTCGCGGGAGAATGGGAGCGTTGAAAGGAAGACGAGGTGTTTGTCGTGTGGTCGGCGGTGTGGACAAAGAGGAAGAATGAGGAGCTGGTCCCGTTCTCGGGACTGTGCTTGAAGACTGTTCTTAGTAGGGAATCCAATCCCGGACGATATTTTTAATCCCGGGATTACGGGATCCCTAAAAAAAAATCTTGTATCTTAAAAAAATTATCACATTGTCAGCTTTTTCATGACACACTCAATATACAGTATATACATTAAAGTATAAACAAAACTCATCATCAGATAGGCCCTATATAACCGTAAAATGTGTAAGAGAACGATAGAAATATTTATCCAAATATAGTGAAAGAACGTCTTATACAAAATATGAATATTTTTAGTTACTTGACCAAACAATATTAGAACTAGAAGCTAGAAGTAAAACCACGCTTAAAAGATGTTAGTATAAAAAACTAGAACTAAGATAACAATCATTGAGATTAAATTATTATTTATGATTAAAAATTATTAAAAATAATGATAAGAGCTTCGTAGTGAATTTTGATAACAATTATACCATATAAAAAACTAAGCCTCTTTGAAAATTTTTTAAACGCTTGAAAATATTAACTGACACTTATACAGATGTGTAAGATGGCAAATGACTCATTAAACCATGATTACTTGGTCAACAACGTCATACAACTGGTTTTTCTTAGTTATTCATTTGTTATAACTGATAGGAATAATAGAAAACATCGATTTTGCACGTAAATTGATAATCCCGAAAATCCCGGGATTGAGCCTGAGAATCCCGGGATTGAATATGCTCTAAAATCACGCGGAATCCCGGGATTGGATTCCCTAGTTCTTAGCCATCACAAACAGCTCCACACCTCATATGCTGGATGATTTCAGAGAGCAACTTTGGATTACGAAGAGACTAAGTTTAACTAAGGCTTTTAAAGGCATGACCACAGATGAAGAACTATACAGATTGGCAACCTAATGCAATTTTTCGTGGCGTTTTTTCTAGCGGCGTCAAGTTTGTTGGGCTGTTTTTGCCACCCAAATTGTACTGGTATCAAAGTTTGCTCTATCTATTCTTTGGGACCTAATTTGATATTGACGAATTTATCCTTGAGACCAATCAAATATGGGCGACAAAACAACATAACAAACTTGACGCCGCCCGAAAAACGGACACATGAGCTTTTGTAAGAGGTTGCCAATCTGTATAGTTCTTCATCTGTAGCATGGCTTTGGTTGCTTCAAATTTTTGATTTATCAACATTATTTCGTTAAAACAATATTTAGTTTTGAAAGCTATTTACAGTTTAGCAGGTGTCTTCCTTTAACAAGTGGACTGACATTTGAAATGTCGGGTATGAAAAGTTGCAACGCTAAAGACGGCGCACGTATCTACATCTTCATACAACTTCCCTCTATTTCACTCCACATCAATTACTATAGAAATTCCCTCGACTTCATTCCATATCCAAATACGAGTCCGTAATCACTTAAGATTTCTCCTGCCCACAACACGCAGGGCGTTTCACTCCCAGTGACATTTGCCGGGCAGTACCGCAGTAATGCAGTAACACAGCGCATGCTCACTGCCCGGGTGTCACTATTTATACTTTGCCGCGCGCTTTGCTCGCCTGTGTATGGGCACGAGCGCCGGCGACATTCCGCGCGGATTGTCCGTCTGTCCCCCGCATCTGTTAGCGGCGCGGTCCGACATACGTCTCCCGGTCTCCCGGACGTGGAAAGCGAGCCTCAGTCCGGCATACGTCTCCCAGACGTATGGCGTGTCCGCACCGCTAACTGGTTCGCACTTAGAAATATGCGCTTCAAAGCGGCGAAAGCTCTCGTGCTAGTGGACGGTGGCCGGCCGGATTTATTGCGGGTGAAGTGATAGATAGGCAAAACAGCGGGGGTCACTCTAGGTCGACTCTGTTTGCTTTTTTTATAGACGAGGGCCAGGTTTATACGTTTCCATGGACATGCACTGCAGATTATTTAGCCTACTGTGCATCCTCAGGGTTGCGACATTATCACATATAATTTGCCATGGTGATTGGCGGGATTCGAACCCGGGACCCTAGGAACCGCAATCCCGCGTTCTACCACTACACCAGGCCGCTCTCCACTCTGCTGAAATTGTTTAAGCAGATTCAGACATTATCACAAACTCTTCGAAATTTTTAATACATTTAGTCATGCATACAAGATCTACATTGTCACAGTAAACGAAATGAAATACTCCCAAATATTTATCTGCTTACAAATTGCTGTTATTTGTTATTTAGTTGTAAGCATTTTATCAAGCAAGTTTTTCAAAAGAGGTAATCAATCAGTTTCTCTATATTAGACTTATCATACAAAGAATGGATATTCAGTTCTGATTCAGGGTTGGGATACGACGCGACTTTTTCCATGTCAAATACAGTACTGCGGTAGCACCTATACCTACAGAACCCTTGAAAACTACAAGTACAGTATTGAGTTAATATTACTATATAAAAATTTTAAATACATAAACTTAAACGAGATAAGAAATAAAATTATACTTCTTTCTATTTAAAGGTGAGAAAAGATCGAGACTAAATAATGAAATTGAACAAAAATACCATCCCTGGAGACTTTAACGTTTAGTTTGAATGATGCTGGACGTTTGCTGCAATTAATCATGTGGCCCCATAAAGAAGTCGTTTCCATAAGAACTTTAACTTTAAGTAATGGTGTCTCTTAATATTTATGAAACCAATCCAATTGCAAACGCTTCACAGTTTAACACATTACAATGTATGATTAAAACACTTGGCCTGGCAAAAATGATAGAAATATAAATCAATTATATGCAATTATAAATAGACTACTTATATAGTTTATGTCTAAATTATTATTTTTGTTATTTCTGCTTAAGATCAAAGGCGAATCCATCACGAGTTTGTAAATGAAGACATTTTGATTTAAATGATAATAAATAATTTTTCACCCAACTAAAGCTCTCCTCTACAAAAGTAATAGCTTATGCACACGAACCAGTCACTTGTATTTAGACATCCACAGTTCACAACACTATAAAACAGACCTAACATTTTGTTTGGACTAATTTGTATTTTAACCGCGCTCATAAATATTCATCGGCAGATGTTTAGAGATTATGAAAGCAGGCTGTTCTTCGCCCGGGGGCCGAGCCGGGACTGGTTCTGCACCGAGGGAGCAGCGTTTTGTAGAAATATCATGTTTTGATGCAACTCCGTACCTCACCGAGCCCCTCGCATACATAAGGAACCTGCCAATTAAGAAACACCTTCGTACGTGGTGGAGGTAGGAGATATTGAGTAAACTCCGATAATCTTGGGAGGTTCGTCATCGGAATATTAAGATAGAGGTTTGATAGAGAAATTCTGAGCATTGTTTCTGCCATTGTATACTGTCTCACAAGAAAAAAGTAATTGCTAAAGCCCTCTTTAGACCTTAGACTTTTTTCTTATTAATTCAACTTGTTACGAAATATGATAAACAGTGACAAGTATACAATTCTCTGTTGCTGAGGCTAACGCGGAACTCAACATTTTAGAATATTTACATAATACAGCCTAGCAAATAAAAGGTAAATTGGTTTTAGAAACGTAGTGGGAAATAAGAAGAAACACAAAATAAACAGATGACATTTCAACAGTATGTCTTTGGTTAAACTTAATTGATGTCACAATATTTATGGAATAAAAAAATACTAGAGGACCCACGCTGCTTCGCAGCAGTAAATTTTGGTACTAAGACACAAAATCAACTCAAATTCTTCATTTACAAAATTAATGTTACATGCAATGCAGCTTCACAACTTCAACGTGACTTGCCCGACACTTAGCTAAGTTGAAAAAGAGGTGCACGTAGCTGGGAAGGTTATGTTGGAATTTCAGAAAACCAATTATACAACGATCTATTACCGAATTGGTAATAATTTGTTCCACGAAGGAAAAAGTAGGAATTTATTGAGATATTCTGTACTTAAGTTTTCTGGACAGCGACATGTCAGACGGCACATATTTTCAAACTAACTATATACCATGCTAAAATACCCCCGTTGCCAAAGCCGTAGCCAGTAAACTTTTTTTTTTGGGGGGGGGGGTTTGGGCTCCGCGGTTACAGGAAGTGAAAAAATAACTTTCTAACCTTTCATTTAAACGCAATTTTAACATTTTCGGGGGTGTTGTGACCCCCTGACCCCCCCTACGGCCTTGCCCGTTACAGACCTGCATACTCAGCGAATTTCATATGAAAAGAACATAGTTTAAGCTAACATAGCGAGATTTGAGGTATTTGAGGTATTTGGTGTTCTTTGTAAGCACCATAAGAATAACATGGGGAATGAGTATGCAGGTTTGCTGCCATGAAAATGGAAATATCGAGGATTTTAGACTACTATATATTAGATCTCATCCAGATGAAGTCACAAACCAAGTTTTATCAAGATATGTTGAGAAACAAGTAAGATACAAAATTTAACTTATTTCCCATAAGGTTAACATTGTGACAACGTACTGTGTTTACCACTTTTAATATCTTAGTAACGAATGGACAAAGACCAGCGATTTAGAATCCTAAATTGTTTGTTTTTTTGAGCTGAATTCAATGGTGCCAACAAAAATTGAATGCATTTTTTTTCTATGTTAAAAAATTTAAAAAAACACTTTTAAGGTGGTTTATCCCCCTTTACCCCCCCTTTTGGTGGTCCGATTGGGATGGTTCACGAATGCGTCCGATTGATTACCACTTTACACGTTGTACCATATTTCATTAAGATCAGTCCATAAACAGACTCGGAAAAGAAAAACCTAATTTACATATATGTAAGATTTGTGATGTTCGGAATCCAGCAGAGTGCTTCAGATACGTCCGATCATAATAATCAATAGCTCAAATGAAAGCTGACATTTCACTGGAGGTTCTTAGACTAAAACATAGAGAATTAAGTAATTAGAACTGGGGAAATATATCTTCAATTGAATTCAAAAATTTATGTTTTTCGGTCGAGTAGGCTAATAGAGTAGATTAATGGATGCCGATGCTTGATGGCAAATCTGTGCGTGCATACCTTTAATTTAAGACCTCATTTATGAAGATCGGTCGAGTAGAAGAGCCAAACAGACTCGGAAAAGAAAAACAAAATTTTTTTGTATTGTTCGGAATTCAGCAGCGTGCTTCAGGTACGTCCGATCTTAATAATCAATAGCTGAAATTAAAGCTGGTATTTCACTGAAGGTTCTTAGGCCAAAACATATAGAATTACGTAATTAAAACCCGGGAAATATATCTTCAATTGAATTAAAAATTCGGGAAATTATAAAATTTATGTTTTTTGGTCGAGTAATACAGTAGATAAATGAATTCCGATACTTGATGGTAAATCTGTGCGTACATACCTTTAATTTAAGACCTCAATTATGAAAATCGGTTGAGTAGAAGAGCCAAACGAACTCGGAAAAGGAAAACCATATTTAACTCCCATAAGAAATGTACAAGGAGGAAGTTGTTTTTGTGCATAACTCAAGTGATACGGCAGATAAATGACTGCGGATGGTTGATGGCAAATCTGCGCATGCATACCTTTAATTTAAGATCTCAATCATGAAAATCGGTTGAGTAGAAGAGCCGAACGGGCTCGGAAAAGAAAAACCAGATTTTTTAAATATATAGATTGTACTAGAGCTACAGCAACACCCGGAACAAAATATCAAGCATTAATTGATAAATTCTTTAATATCACGAATTTGGTAGGCAAGAACCAGTGGGGGAATAAAAAAATGCATTATTGTACCATAATTAGCTTTATAAGGCAAATAGTAAATTATTAATACACACTAGCTTTAAATAACAAACTAGCTCCAGTCACAGAGAGGATTCAAAATCATTTGATAATTTTTCTCTCCTCTGAGCCTCAGTTTAAATTCATAGCAACGCCGTGATACATTTTGGGTTGGGAAAATGTTCATCCTTATATTTGGATCCAGGGTGGTCTTGGGAAGATATCACCGCCTTCGTGCAACTTACAGAGGAAATCAAAACTAGCGTTTCCCCGAGCTTAAAAACAATCATAAAACCATCCTTGACCAGTTATGTAACAGACGGAGGGTCAGGTGGCGGTGGCGAGTGGAAGTGCAAGTAACTGGGGCAGTCACTGGCGCTGAGGTGGCTGAACCGCGTGACCTTTCATCTCAATGTCCACTGGTTATATAACCGGCCCAGAGCCCCCGGCGCCGCTCTCCTTCCAAAAACAGAACTGACGCAAAAACCGCCCTAAAATACATTTCGTCATGCGAGACATCTGCGACAGGTCTTTGTCCGCTGGTCGTGGCTCAGCCGGCGACTTGGGTAATGAGTCTAGAGGAGTTGTGCACATGTTCAACTAGGTACGAGGAAAGTTGCGGAAAGGAGGGCGTTGAATTCGATTTATTATTCACCTGTAAACTGTCGAAAAAGGTTGTTTTCATCACTCTGTATACGAAAATTGCCCGTTACCGAACAGCTTAGATCTACGAAAACCCTCGATTTCCTTACATCAAAACAAACAGTGAACAGCTGATTTTTTCGTCACTCAATCATTTGCATTTACGTACCCAAACAAACTTTTTCCGTACCAAAACCAAATTTTTCCGTACCCAAACAAACGAAATCTTTATTTTGACAGTTAAACCAGTAGACTTTAAACAAAAATAGATAGTTCAGCCGTATTGTGTGTGTTTGCTTATAGAAAAATGACTAAATTATGAAATAATGGATGATTTTTTTTTAAGTTTGGCTACTTATTTACAACGTGATGAAAAATATTGTTCACAACTCGTCACAATAAAAGTCCGATTTCGTGTCTAGCAGTGAAATATACTATTCTTTGTTTGAAATTTATTGTTGGCGGTGGTGAGATTTTGAAAACAATTGCAATATCATAAAATCCCATAAAAACAATTTCCACAATGGGATCCTGGTTAGCTGTTTGTTACTAACCTTGTTACTTGAAGGCGGGGTCAAATTCTAGATCCCGAACCTACTGATAGCAGATTTACGCAAAAATCAGAACACATTAATTCGTAACAAATGTACAACAAACATGGTTAAAAAGGATGTCAAGGTCATTTTGGGAAACTCGATAGCAATTTTATTTCTTATATAAGTTTTATTTTTATTTTAAGATCCTAAGCACCTATTCGTAATGATGATTAGTTTATGTTTTTTTAAACCGGCAAATACAATAAAAACCGTGTACACGCGGTAAAAATTACGGGATCCATAAATAGTATGGCATAAAATTTCACTACTAGTCACGAAAGTAGCCCATTTCGGGACAAGATAGTGTTTTACTTTCGAGGCGTAAGCCGAGCATGTGAAACACTATCGAGCCCCGAAATGGGACTTTTGTGACGAGTTGTGAACAATACTTTTCATCAAGATGCAAATAAGTAACCAAACTTATAAAAAATCATCCAACATTGCATAATTTAATCATTTTTCTATATAAGCAAACACTCAATAGCCCTACTGTTGAACTGTCTATTTCAGTTTAAAGTCAGCTGGTTGAATTGTCAAAACAGGAACTTCGTTTGTTTGGGTATACGGCAACATTTTGTTTAGATACGGGAAAAGTTTGTTTGGGTACGGAAATAAAATGTTTGGGTACCGAAAAATCAGCTGATCATTATTTGTTTTGATATAAGGAAATCGATGGTTTTCGTAGATCTCAACTGACCGGAAACGGGCAATTTTCGTTTACAAAGTGATGAAAAACATTTTTAGACAAAACTCAACCCTAGTTGAACGTGGATTTAATCCAATAACATATCGAATAGCCCTAATTAATAATAAAAATGACTGGATAAACATGGTAGTATAACCATACCGGTAGCTTATTTTGCCAATATAAATTACCCTTTTAGTGACCTGATATATCGTCCTGAAGTTCTAAAACTATGTCGTGAACGAACTACTCCGGCCTCCATTGGTCGAGCTAACATAGCACTTGCTCATGAATCTTTAGCAACAAGACTGTAAACGTCATATCGTCATGTTAAACTCACAATTCATTACCGTCTACTTTAATACACACGACGGTTACGTCAACATCGTAAGAGGGTATTTAGTTCAAAAATAGTAAAGTTAGTTTTTTACAAGTTAACCTACAACCGAGGCGAGTTATACAATGTTTACACACAGGCTGTTCACCTGTACATAAAACCCTCCCTTTTCCATAACCGTAACCTACATTACGAGACGAGCTGGATTTAATTTCGCCATAGTTAGCAGCTAGTGCGAGTGTCCGGTAGTGATGTGCGATACGGCGATACGATACCTATCGGAGGTGTGTATCGTATCGTCCGTATCGTATCGAAACCCTGTATCGTATCGCCCTTAATATCGAAATGGATACGTATCGAATCGTATCGACCATAACAGTTAAAAATAAAGTAAAAACAACTAAATACTGTAATTAACTCCGTTACATAGTCAGCAAATTTCAAATAAATGCTTTAATAAATATTCGTATAATGGTGCCTCACATCAAACTTTTCCACTGTGTTCATAAATAAGCATGCTGAATATTCTCCAAAAGAATAACATTGGATATGAGTATGCAGGTGCTGAGGTGCTGCCATTGAAATGTCAAAATTAGATGAAGCCACAAACCAAGTTTTCTTAAGATATATTAAGAAATAAGCGGATTTCCCATAAAAATTAGAAAATATCGTAAAATATCGGAAATATCGCCTCTATGTGTCGATACGGAATCGAATGAATACCGTTTTTGGCGATAAGATACGTATAGTTTTCAAAATATCGTTTTGAAATATCGTATCGTCCCCTGTTATCGCGATATTCCGATAAGATACGATACGTATACTTTTCAAAATATCGTATCAAAATATCGTATCGTCCCCTGTGTATCGCGATATTCCGATAAGATACGATACGTATAGTTTTCGAAATATCGTATCGTCCCCTGTGTATCGCGATCTTCCGATAAGATACGTATCGTATCGCACATCACCAGTGACCGGGGCTGAACCCGAGGTAACGAGGTTTACGATTCCGCGAGCGCTCCAGTTACCTCAGGATTACCATTACCTCACTTTAGGCCAGTCAAGGCGAGCGCTCTTATCATGTCCATAGTTGGTCTCCGGCCACACCCGCTTGAAGAATGACGGTCATAATGGTTCTTAAACATATCATTTCGAACAACGCGCCTTCCAAGCGGCCTGTTTTTGACCCGAGGCTCTTCAAATGTAAGTGTGTATAGGTCGATTCAAATTATAAGGCCCAGTCCGTCCGTAAGAGCTATGTTAATTTTTGCATTGGGCGTATGGTCGGCGTGGGTCTTGTGTTTTGATTCGAACTATATAGTGTGATCTGTCTCCGATAATGTGAGTTGCAGTTGTAATTCGGTGGTGAATTGTAGACCCGGTTATTGTGTGGGTAACCAGGTTTTTTCTACCTGTAGTTAAGATTTAGTAGTTGATTTTACGAGGGATCTATGTATGTGGTGTTTGTCAAGACTTGAAACTCTCATATGGTCTATGGATTATTTTAAGGTTGTTTTTGGTAGCAAATAAATTACTTGTTTGCGATATGCAAGAAGTAAACAAATTTTAAAGGTATGATAGACCGAATATAAATTATAAGAAATTTAAAGATTACTTATCCGTATTCAATTCAACTTTGTTACGAAATAAAATTTAGTTGAACATACTCCATATACTGTGTGGTGAATGAAATTAATTGCGAAAATTTGCTTCGATCGTGTCGATATCAACTGGATTCATAGTTGTAAATGATACCAGGTAAACGGAGACAAATTTTCAGCGGCGTTGCCTTCAACCGCAAGCACTGACACGGGTATGTCTTACTGGGTCAAGTTTAGTGAAGCAATTCAGCGGTTAAACCAATTTATATATTCAATAACAACTAAATAATTTTATTTATTGATTTACGTGAATTTTCTATAAACCTGCAACATATCAAAATTAAGGAATCACAACTTTTTAAAAATTATTAGATTAAAAATGACTAAAACTATTTGTATTTTGATTTGAATAGTTTTTCGTTTCGGGTTAAATGTTTTAGTTAAATTTATATAGTTAAAGTAGGTATAATTTCAAGTCTATTATAATTTTAATTAGATTTATATTTTTTCTTTTAATATCAACACCGTAATTTTCATATAATTGTAATCAAAATACAATTTAGTACTATAATGTTATTTAGCTCATATTAGACGTGTCAATTCATGAGTTTAAAGCTAGTAAATCAAATGCTATCAACTCAATTAAGATAACTTTTTACTCCTGATTTGGCTTTCCTGTGTTTTCAAATAAAATTACTTAACTCAGGCCATCTTAAATATATTCCTTCATAAAGCCTAAATAAATGTGTGGTTAAAATAGCAGCCTACCTTTTTTGCATAGATTATCGAAAAGGAGGTACAAGAAATAATTTGTAACTCTAAAAAGGAGTAAAGTGGAATAAATTTATTGATATGAATAATCTTATTAATGTAAAACAAAAGACTTTTTACCAATGGCGAGTAAAAATGGGTGTAAAAAAATCTTAATGGGTATGCGTGAATTGAATCACGCATAACTATTTCGAGTAAACGGCGGGTGTAACTGCTTGGCTCGAACTTCGAGTATTTTAGAAAATTCGAGTAGAGTCGAGTAGTGTAAACTCGGCTAAAAAACTCTATCCTCGAGTACTCGCACACCCCTTGTTAAAACCCCACAATATCAACCAGTTATATAAACTACGTTTGCTAAATAACGATGAAGGCATTAGATAACCACCATAGATTATATAAACACCTAAAAATAAAACTTTTTTTAAACTGACCTGGTGAACGCAACATTGCAACTTTCACACATTGCAACATTGTAGTCACAATGTTGCGCTACAAACGAAACCCCTCAATCGTGGTGACAGATGCAAACGAGAAGGTTGCGTTACTCAATCAGTACCCGGTGAATATGCGCCTGCCGTAATTGGAGTAAGGGCCTATCGCCGCTCGATCGGCCCGTAAAAACAGAAAGGTCAGCGATCAGCGATCAGCGATACGTCGCGGTGATGGGAGTAATTGGCGTGTGCTGAACGGCCGTGTCACCGCGGGCCGAGGAGGCTGTACACTGCAACTGGAGGAAGCGCTGCAGCAGCAACCACGGAGTACAAATAGACGGAGCATAATCTTAATTGCATTACTGCAAATAAAGCCGAGGCCGCCATATTGTCTAGGTATAGAAACATAAAACGACGCTTAAAACTGAGTAATCTGACAGTGCTCGTGTTTCAAATAACTCGTAGTTTATACCATTTAGCATTAAGGATTAAGGTTGAAATTGTGCATGTGAAGAGTCCTTTAGTTTGAACAGTAATAGTATTAATCATATTTCTAAAATAATTTTTCCTATTTTCTTGATAAAAAATTTCAAGTTTTTATTCATCTTTAAAACATGACATGAAAAAGTAGTCGGATGCTATTTTTTTTGGCCAGGTAAAAAAAACGGTAGAAATGGTTGCTTAAGAGTTGAATTTCTTAAATCATATTATTTTTTGAAAAATAGCTGCCGTTCCCGTAGTTTGGTCGATAACTTAGTTATTGTGGGAGAGTTTATCCGTGTGGCGCCTACATAAAACAAAACAAATCCTAAACTGCCGTTTACATAAATACAAATATGGTATCAAATTAAAGGTCTGAATCTCACAATTACTATGGTACCAATTAATTACAAATGGTTTAGAAGCACACATTATAGGAACGTTACAGGTGCATTCCGTGACAGCAGCTTCTCTCAAAAAATGTCAGGACAAGCCTCTAGATTATCAGTGTTTACGATGTGTAAACTACCTGTAAACCATTATTATATTTGGTACTATAGTGAGATTCAAACCTTTAATTTGTTACCATATTTGCAATTTTGTACGTACTTTGTTTTTTTCCATGCATAAGGACTAGAAGCAAATTTAGGCTTCTAGTCGCGGTTCGTGTACTCCGTCTTACTATGAGTTCGCTGGGCTGCAGAGCATTTGTTGAAGAAAAAGCGGACCTCTATAGTTTTTGTGGGTTGAGTGAGTAAAGTAGGCCTACAACTGACTCACAAGTGAAAATGTTGGCTGACGAGCTTGTGAGGGCGAAAATTTTCACGAGGGAGACAATGTGCTTTGCTCTCGAAATACACACAAAATTTTGTCCCCATCTGCAATAATAAATACCCAATCATTAAACATCTATAACGTAGTAATTAACAATCAATATCTATTTTGTTTCGATCTGCAATAAACACCTGCATCTGAGTAGCTGCAACCATTCATGCACCAACGATCAGCTGATTGTTGCAACGTTCATACATGTACTTAATTCTTGACATTCTCACAGCTGATTGTCGTTGATGGTATTCTTATTTAATTATTCATATCAATAAATCAGCTGTTTAGCGCTTGCATTCGTTGAGCTGCAACATATTTGCATGTGTGCGTGGAAATCTGAAGGCACTCCAATTTTTGATTTATTGATTTCAATGCTATTCCTATGGGTTTACTTTACTCCCGCTGGCTGACAAATTATAATTTTACTCACGCATTACGCAGAGTCAAATGCGTCTAAACATAGCAGGTGGGGAAAAAGTATAATTTTATCAGTTTGGCAAAATGAGGGAAAGTAATGTGATAAAACTGGTGCCAAATCTTAAGGCCCACGCCGCCGCCGTCCAAAAGCCCAAAGCTAAAATTAACATTAGTCTTACGGACGGACTGGGTCCACCGGTTATAATTTGGTAACGATACTGTTCTTCGAACAGAAATTTAAAACGATTCGAGTAACTTAATAACGAGTATGCCTCTCGACTAGTAAAGTTTAATTTACAGAACATTTAAAGATACCCAATGTGGGTACATCTAAGGATGTTCTACAAAAAGCAAAATCGAGAACAGACTAAGAAACTAATTCATCTTGTTTTAAAATAAGATGAAATCAAAGAACTCTTAACTCATGCAAATAATGAGTAAAGCACCTATTCATCTAAAGAAGCAAATAATTCCAGGCAATAACACTTCTTACTTCATTAAAACGTGTTGCTATAATAACAGGAACGTAAACCGTGTTAAATGATGAGTGCGAGTGAGCTCACAAAAATGCTTTAATGAATATTAGTGTAAAGGTTGTTAAACATAAAACTCCCCGACTCTCTAGATAAGACATATGGATAGTTATGAGTGATGGCTTGTGGACGCGGTGTTCCCTAGTGGGGATTAACGTCCGCACTATTGATTACTCGTTCATGGGACCATCCTCATAATTAGACCAGTTCGTAAATTGTTAACCGAGGGGAAATCGTGGTTCAGATCCCACATTAAAATGTAGGTCCCTTAGTTGCCATTGGCTGTTGGGCTATTAATTAACAGTCCTGTCTAAGGAATATGTCGGCCTTAGTCAGTAACAAGACTACAAGATCGCGCCACAATCATCCTTTACTCATCTGTCATTCATACTTGGCTTAAAATACCTACCTGGGTAGGTCGCCATTTCAGCTAATGTATATATGTAATGTATATAATTCGTTATATAGTTCAGGTTATATGGTTTTAGAAATGTAATAACCTCTTCTGTAAAAAGTAGTTTTGCTTTACTAATTTGTTTTTGTACATGATCTAGGTCACTAAAGCTGTTATTACTATTTAATGGTTATACAGATTAATTTTTACTTACCACTCTTATACTACTCATTTTACCTTACGGTCATAGCGATTTTGAACCGTAAAATAGCCTATTTTTATGTGTTGGATGTAGTAACTGCCATTGAGAATCATGTTTATGGTTATACTCTACATGAAAACCAACCGCTTGAACAACAGATCTATCGTTACACTTTATTTTAGACTTAATAATTACATTCAAGTTCATGTATTTTTTCGCTCTGTTGGTTGTTATTAATGGATAATGGGTAGTTTTCAAAACTTCAAAGAACCTTTTGAGAATGATTATGAGTACTGGATTATTTTTACAATACAAATTTCACAACATTTATTGGAAATAGAACGTTTACACTCTTCAGTTATTACCTTTTCTTTAATTTATTACTTTTTCTTTATTATTTTTAAGGGAAATCTTACTTTTCTTGTTGCAAGATCCTTACTTAACAACCTGCTTTAGTTAAATAATCTATAATGCCATAATCCATATGCACTTATTCCATGTTTACTATCTCATTACGAAGTAAACAATATTTACACGTTTTAACCTAGCGACAGTTACAAATTACAGGTACTTACCACATCGACAAGGCCGGTAATAAAACAAGACAACGAATGAGGAAACGCGATTACTTGTGACCGCTAACTGTTTCCTAAATCACACCCAATCGAAAAAGTTAAGATTTCCTCAAGCAACAAGGAAATCCCAATCCTTATCTTTTTCCCAATTATTTCCAAAGGATTGAATATCGCTTTTGTGAAGTATTTGCCAGCCTATCGCAATAACTATGTAGAGATAAATACCAAATATATATACCACCTGCTGGCACTAGACGGTACAGTTGAATTTGAGCAGCTCTAGTCAACATGGCCCAGTGGTATGTCTTGGTTCTGCTGGTGGTGCTCCTGACGTCGGTGTTGGCGGATGACGTCAGCAACAGACTGCTGGGCGGCCTGGGCGGGCTCTTGGGCGGTGGTAGCGGCGGCGAGGACTGCATGGGCAGCGACAGTAAGGGGGTGAGTAAACACACTGTTCTGCAGAATTAAATAATATAAACATTGAGGAAATGCTATAGTCTATGGAAAAACATTAAATTTCTTCATTTTTTACGGTTTTTAATTTGCTCATAGAGAAGGCTTTAAAATTTGTTGGCCTTTGAATTTGTTTACATTTGAAGGCAATAAAGGACGAAATATTTGAAGTGATTGTAGATAGATTTAATTAAGTAGAGCAAAACATCCTTATTGGACTAAAACATCCCCATCCCCTATTCCTTCCTTTTATCCTTGTTTCCTATTTAACATCCTTATTTATTTTATTTAAATATGGAAAGAATAAAAAAAAAATACTAAGTTGCAAGCAAATATTATCTTTGTAATACTTTTGTACTTTTAGTTTAAGTTTGAAAAGGTCTAAGTTTTTTAGCTTCACTGGTTATTAAAGAATGTAATTTTAATTTTCTAATTAAAAAAACTTTTCTCATTTGTTATTGCAATCAAAAATGCATGTCTATATTCTGTTCCACGTTCTCCTTTCAGCATGAAATTTTTGTAAGTCATGTATTTCAAATGGAAATTTCAATTTCACTAACCAAATTATATAGCAATCAGCTGATGATTTTATAATATCATGCTAATGATGCAATAAACAAATTTAACCAATAAAGGTAATAGAAGAGCAATCTCACGTATGGATTGTGTGTGGAATTGAGTGTAACATCCTAATTTTTATAACCGATCAAAAACGCTTTCTCACATTTTCTTTTGTTGTAATTTTGAGAATAAAATTGCAAGCTTAACAATATTACAATACAATAAATACAATGTTTGGAGATTTATATTATAAATAAAAATAACTATTCAGGGTATACGAACAACTTGGAAATAGTTACTTGGGAAATACAGATTTATTTATTTTTTTGTATTTGTTGCTTAGGTCAAGACAATCATAAAACACTTTATAAACATGGGTCTAATATGTCTAGTTTTCTGTTTGTCGGTCTGTCTGTGTATTTCATAATTCTTTTTGTAACTTTCGTTTCATTAAAGATAGAAAGTTCAAATATGACATAGGTGTGTATCTTAGTGTGAATAACAAAAGGTATGAGTTTCATTACTCTAACTAAACCCGTTACAAGATGGCGGCCATTTAAAATCTTTGATGTCAAATGTTCACTTTGACGAGTATTGACATGTAAGAATCAATCGTGTAAGAACAAGATGAAAGCCTTGTTAGGACAAATCTGTTAGAGGTAAACAAGCTGTGAAATTTTGGTTTTTTGAGTAGTTAGCGGAGTATATTGAACAGTATAACGAAAAATGTTGTTCGTCACACGAGACTAAAGTTGCTTTTCGTTACTCGGTCATTTTTCGACCTCCAGCTCAAGAGCCTTGGTCGAAAAACTTGACCTCGAACAAATAGCGTCAATTTTGTCCCTAGTAACGAAATATATTATTCCGAAACTTTTTAAGTTCCAAAAGTTAAATTTCGATTCTTAAGTTAATCAAAGTTCTTGAATTCCAATTTGTATTTCTTGACAAAGATATTAACATTTTCTATGCAAATCATCGTATAAACAAGATGTATTTTTAACAGGGGAGTGAGAGTAATAGAAATAAAACCATGCAACTTAAAATGTTGAATTTATTTATTCAGGGAAAGGATAAACTAGATTGGAGATTTCTTTACTAAAAATAAAAATAAAAATATTTGAATCCTTGAATTAAAAAAACATAATATTTCATGTGTTAAATTACACTAGTGAAAATTATTACGTTAAAAATAACCATAAATATTATTAAAACTAATTAACGAAAACTTAGAAAGGTAAAATGCACCATAAATCCTTTTAAAACGATTGTACTATAATTACATGATAAGAATCGTTGACATGTGTAAACATGGCCTAGGCAGTGACACTGACTGATATGATGGCATTCATTGTGTAACGATGGCTTTGGAACGCGATAACTTTAACACGTTTGACTAACTAGGCTCTATCTATAGCAACAGAAACTACGAGAACTTGTAAATAACAAATTGTATTGTGTAATAGATAGTTTTTTACAAAAAAATCCTTATTTGTAATCGCTTAGTTGGCTTAAACAGTTATGTGAAGTCCCTTAAATAGACAATCTAGAGCCAGACGTTATTTATATGGCGTTAATTGTCTGACCTATATCTATAAGGTTCTTCAAACTTAGACTTACATAAGTGTAAGTGAACTTAGAGTGATATAAGGTAGAATATTATCTTATTCAATGCTGATCATTTTTAAATACTCTGGTAAAATGTTACCTAAACCAGAAATATGTAGACTTGCTATAATATTTATTTCCAACCTTGAGAAATCTTACGAGTGCCACGACCAGATTATAATCAAAATAATATATCTCCAATTAATTTTTATAGATTCCTTTCAAATAATCATAAAACATTTCGTTATATAAATACGATTAATTTTGATATACTTTTAAACTGGGCCTTTTAAGTGGTTTAGAAATTATGACTATAACTTTAACATGTGAAAACCAACCAGCATAGATGGGAATTTTTAAATTTTTGCAACTCGTTTATTGAACAAATAGTTTGAACAAATAGCTTCTTTTGTCAATACTTTTCAAATTCATAATTCATTGGTGATCAGTTTTTGATTAAGGGAGTTTTAAGGCTGTATATTTGATATTGTTTGATCCTGTTGACAGTGCGGGAACGACTCTGACTGCTGCCCCGGCCTCGCGTGTATCATTGATCCCACTGGGCTGATCGGCAGAATATGCCTCTAGCCGACCAAGAATATGTCTCTCTTCTCTCCAAGTCTCACTCCTCCCGTTTTCTTATCGTCATCATCATTATGCCATGTTTGTATTTTATACTTTCTTCCCAGCACAACGTCAATGTTTACTACACTTATTTGGATGTCAAATTATTTTAGTTAAGCCAATCCGAATAACTGTGTAACTATAACTGTGTTTTCCGAATCCACATCCATTTTTGACTTGTTTTGATTATTAACATGTTGAAAAGTGAATAAAAAATATTTGATAATTGAAAATATCAAACAATATTTTGCACTTATAAGCTGTAAAATAAGTGTCTATGACTTAGTATTGTTAAATTGATGATTTTTAAATTAAAATGTTTTCCTCATTTAAAAACCTTTGTTTTTGCCTACATTATTGTTCTATTTGTTTAGAATATACCTTATATGTGCGCCTTATATTAATAGCAGTTTCTTAAATGATCATAAATTGAAATGTGTGTTGACTTGATTTAATAAAACATGAAAACTCGATAATGTAGTTTTTATTGAATACTTAAGCACCTTTCACTCTCTGTTCAATGACTTCACATAACAAACTTTTAAATTGAAACCACGCAGTGAAAGACGTGAAAATAACCCTGGTCGCAATCCCATCTACTTTTACGACATCCTTACATACTAACCACATGTAAATAGAAGCCTGGCAATCAACTTTAATAAACTTACACTCCGCCTGGACTTAATGGGAGGAGTTTAATTCAATCTCGTGATTGGTTCGGTTAGCGCGAATGTAGAACAACAGCGCCGATTACCTCGATGTCCGTGTAATTTCTCCCATTCGCGATTTCCTCTTATTGGATTAGCGGACGGGATAATTCCAGCTGGGAGGGAGACGTGTGAACGCCAGCACGCTGAAGCCGGGAGGCAACGAGTCGTTGCAGATGTAATTAATCTGAGATGTATAATTGTGGCGGGTTATCTGGCGAGTCATTCCTCGGCATGCATTAGGTAATTGTGACGTGGAGTGTTGAATGGCGACGGTAATCGATACAACTGCGAGGCGGTGAGAGGAGGGTGAGGGAGATGGAATAAGGAGCAGAACTCAGCGTTGCTTGCCAGAGCGCGGTACACAATAAGCTTTACTATTTTTGCTTCTCAATCTCGACTGAACTTGAGGGTTCAAAAGACTTCAAACTAAATCTTAACTAACCACCATCTTAATTAATTAATCTTCTTTAAATTATAATTTTATAATTATAAATTAAACTACAAGATCGCGCCACAATCATCCATCACTCATCTGTCATTCATACTTGGTTTAAAATACCTACCTGGGCAGGTCGCCATTTCAAGTAATGTATCTAATGTAAATGTATAAATGGTGTATGTTTTATGTTGTTTAGTGTCATGCCGTCTCCATGCAAAATCTTTAAACTTTCTGGAAAAAAAGTGAGCATTACTTTCTTAAAACAAAAAATCTTACTATATCACACACATTTGTTTTGCTAATTCAACATAATTTCCATCAACTCTGATGACCTCCCAGCTCAATCGAACCAAAAACTAAACCTAACATTCCCGATCCTGTAATAAACAAGGTTTACCATATTGGTTGTTTTTAATTGTGAGCTAGTGATGGGGAAGTCTACTAGGTAGTAGTTTAATCGACTACTTGGTCAAGTAGTCGACTAATTCATTGTTTAGACTAGTCGATAGTCGGTATTCTGACTAGTAGTCATTTGATCGTTTTTAACTGACGAGACTGCAACTTACTAGTAGTCGACTTAAGATTGGGATCTTTATTAGTTTTCGCTCGTTCGACTAATTTGAACGACTAGATTAGTCGATGTTTGATGCGATGACTATACTAATCGATATTTGCATCTAATCCGATAAGTAGTCGATAGTGAAAAATTTGTCGATGTCCCCATCACTGCGAGGGACATGGACAATTATCGACCCCGATTAGCTAAAGAAGCAGTCTTCTTTATGCTAGGTCTGTTCGACCTTTAAATTCTTACATGATTTGAGTTCAAACCGGCGTGAGCCAGGTTGGTTTCTATCTGAAAACTTCTTAATTTAATTCGGCGACATAGAACGGTGGCTTTCAAACACTTGCCGTTACAGATCGGAGTCAAATTTCTCAATAAGCTCCCTGAGGGCATAAAACAATATCCAGATCAAAATCAATTCAAATCTTGATTGAAAAGGTTCTTGGCGTTTAAAATGCTTTACTCTGTTGAAGAATTCACGATGAACCGCTGGGAAATTTTAAATTCTACGAATTTCTGCGAATAAAATTCAAGCAATGGTGTTTAAGCCACTAGCTTGACTAGCTTTTAATTTCTAAGAGTACATAAATATGTTTCTGACTTTTGCAACACAATTGTACTGTTGTCAACTGCAATTAAAGGATTATTATATTGAAATAAAATTACAATGTAATATTAAATTATATTTAAATAGCCTAAATAAATAAATTGCTGATGGGAGCGTCGGGGGGACACACCTGCTCTTATCTGGAGCAGCGGCGACCGCAGCAGCGACCTCGTCGAAGGGAGAGAGGCACATCAGTCAACCTGACCTGTAATGCACCTTTGTGTTCGCCAACCAAAATGCCAGCCACCAACGAGACGGTGGTTTAACGACGGTGGCAAATCACTGGGCTCATCAGCGAGCCTCGGTCAATTTTCGGAAATCAGGAGTAAACCAGGTTGCCGAAAGGATTTTTATGGAAGTGTGTAAAACGCAGGAAAAGAAAATGTAAAACACCTTGGGCCAAATGTTTACCTTGTTTTATCAGCTCAGGTCTGACGTTTTATCATCCAAGTTATGACGATTCTAAGAATAAAATTTCCTAGAAGCCTAGTGAGCGAATAAAAATAATAAATTGACCCGATGATGTAAAATGGGAACAATCATTAAGAAATCTTAATAAGTTCATCTGTACTAATTCAATACGATTTCTTACTATCGACATTAGTTTCCCCCTGATTAATTGTGATAATGACATGTTTTTTTAATGATTTTTACTCTGAACATAAGCTCTTGACGAAACGACTGTAAGAAGGTGTTTCAAATGAAGGGTACAAGTGTATAAACTGCTACAATTAAAAAACGTAGTTCAAAGGAAACGCAATTTTTAGGGATTTAAGGAAAGTAATTGCGGTAAAACAAAAAAAGTATGAAGGAGCAAGCGGTATAGATATCTTGTAATAATTGCTGTGATTGATGCTACATTTATTGGATCAACAAAATTGCCGAACAACAATCATTGGCCGTCAGTTTTTCGATCTGGGTTTCCTTAGAGTATGAAGTCCAGTGAATCCAATTGCTTAAGTTAAATAATTAGTCTTCAGCACAGGCGCTTATTAATTTATTAGATTTACAATTTAAAAAATTGAGTGGATCCTTTATCTATAACTAGATTTTGTTTCCAACTGCTAATTTCAAAAACCTACGAACAAAAAGGAGATTCTAAAAGTCTTTGGTTTGTATAACGCAACATTGTTTTCTAATGTCTTAAAAATAATCTAAAGAAACAGCCTGCAAATAATAACCAGTAATAAACTGAATAGGTGAATTCTCTTTAAAAGCCTTTTTTATTTTAGAAAATTATTTCATTATTTTCTAAAACAAATTGGCTTTTTTATTATTTTACCAAAACCAAGAAGTTAAACATGGATATTTAATTTTTTTAGAGAGCATGACATTTTATACTAGTTTGCATGACTTTTCCCTCCGCGCCGGACGCCGACATTGCGCGCACGTTACCCGCCAATTTGCGGGCCGTTCCCGCGCCGGCGCGGCGTCCAGCGCATTACGGCGATAAACCCAATGGACTGTGGTTCCGCAGGGTCGGTCGGCCAGGAAATCTCTTTCACTTTTCTAACTAAGTGAATATTTACCACCGAGTTGAAAGTAAGCACTATCACGCAAGCTTCCATAGAGAAGCAAGATTCGGCCAGAGAAAAGTGATTAAAAACACCCCATATTTGCAATAACTTTCTTTGACTGAACTAATATTTGGTGGCATATATACACCACTACCACACCACCTACTTTCTTTGTACTGTATGTGCCACTTTATGTGGTACAAATACTACAAATAATAATTCTGTAGTGTAATTGGCTTTGGCTTTGGTTATCAATTTGATTTATAATATTGTAAAAATTTATAAAATTGATTACTACTAAATAAGTAGACAGCATAACAAGTAACAAGTAATTGAGTTTAAAACAGCAGAATCTTTTAAGTATATAGCATTGGCAGTCATAGGGTAAGAGGCCGTCCATTGGGCTGTTTAAGGTATGTTTAAATATTTAATTTGCTGTTCTTGGCCCCCACATTCGATTGTGGGCCTGTAACCAGGATCAGCCTCGGGCCCCCCTATGTTCGTGTGCTAAGCTACGTTTCAAAAATTACTTGGTAGTTTTTTAACCTTTTACAAATTTCATTTGGACTGATAATTGATAATAATGAAAAATTCATTGTAGGTGATGGTGATTTTAAATTTTGATTTGGATTTTTGCGGACATTTGCCATCACTGATTAGTAAAAAACGAGTTTCACGACGTTTCGGGATCTGGAATCTGATCCCGTCTTCAGATGGAAGAAAACCTAGAACATACATATGTTCTACATACATATAACGCTATAACGGTTTATATGTATGTTCTACACACATATAAACCTAGAACATACATATGTTCTAGGCTCTCTTCCACCTGAAGACGGGATCAGGTTCCAGATCTTGAAACGTCGTGAAACTTGTTTTTTACTAATCAGTGATGGCAAATGTCCGCAAAAATCCAAATCAAAATTGGTTAATAGTAGTCTATAACTAGTACATGTAAAACCTGATTTTTAATAAGGCACAGACAATGAAAATGTGTACATCATAATATTTCCATGTTTGAAACCAGTCTGAAACAAAATCTTGTGTCGCGTGGTTGCACGCCCTGTTTCTGAAAATAGTTCAATCCCTCTTTAAACTTGCAAAATTGTGATATTTTTCTCCAGAAATATAGTGTTTTTGATAAATTGGGAATACTAGTCGTTTCCAGTTAGTAAAATTAACTATTTCAATGAGTATGAGTGTGAAATAAGAACAATCTTTCAAAATGGATCATTATTATAAGGATAACTTTTTTCAGAATTGGCACAGTTTCGTTGAGGATGTTTGTCACTAAAATTTTGGCCACTATCTTTTGGGAATTTTTTAGGAATGAGAAGTTCACTGTGCCCTCCAAGCAACAACAGATGATGAGCAAGAGATACATACTCGTTCCAAAGCAGTTTGTTTGAGGGCCTCTACAGTTATTATTAATATTATAGGCCGTCTTCAGGCGATCCCGCCACTCCCTGGATAGTCCATATTTCTTCTATACCATTTGTATTTGGGACTTAATCCCTTCCCTTTTTGTGGATGGGTGGTTCACAATCCCCATTAAAACTCTATAGGTACACTTCAAAACTTTTATTATTTTAGTCACCCAATTTTACAGCTAATATGATACTACAGTTTGATTGGGCCTCTGTTGTTTGTGTAAGGGCATCTGTCAGGTATGGTCTTCTTCTGCTACCATACTTTCAACCTCCATTCCCCTCGTGATGTCCATATTTATTGGCAACCACTCGTTTGGATTTTGACTTACTCATACTTTGTTAATTAATTTTATTATTTGTCTACAAATTCTTCATAAATAATATTTACTTCTTTCTTGATAAGGCCCTTTTCTTCTTCGTACGAATCTTTGTATACTTTTTGTAGGAGTATAAAACCCTTTTTGGAAAAAAACTTGGAAGCTGCAACATTTGTTCAACTGAACCTCTTACATTAGTGAATAATTTTCCTTAACTGTTTTGATTTCTATATCGATTAATTTTTAGTTCATAGGTTATACAGTAAAAAACAATAAACATAAATATAAATAAATAACTAAGTGACAGAAGGAAAAAGACTTTTCTAAAGACAGCTGATTATTTACAAAAACATAATTTGGATGAACCATGTGTTGGGTAAAAATCTTCTTCCATTTAAAATATGTGGGAACTTTAATGTCCAGTGGGGCAAAGCACATTGAACTGAGGGTGATGAAAATTATTCCATGCCTTCTGCAGGAAATTCCCTTTAATTTGACACCTCAATCATCAAAATCGGTTCACAAATAAAGGAGTTTTGCTGTACACAAGAAATTCCTTAGGAAATTAGTATAATAGATAGATCAATATTTGCCTCCCGATATATCGAATGTATCGATATTAAGGGTTTCGATGTATCGAAAAAGTGATATATCGATAGTTTAAAAACAACTGCCATCCCCGAGCCGGGGACAACGGCGGGTTCGGCGGACGACACGCCGACACGCCGACACGCCAGCCCGGGGCGAGGCCGGGAAAGGCGATCGCATGCTGCAGATTGTTGTATAATGGACACGTTGTGCAATAAGAATTAATCTAATAAGACAATTTATAGCGAGCGTGGCCGAGAGCGTTTCTGTTCTAATTAATGAGTCACACACGGTCGGTCCGTTTCCGGCTTTACGCTCATTTTTGCAATAAATCTACCGCTTTCGTTTCGGGCTTCGCGGATCCTGATTTGCGAGGCGAGTCGGGGAGGCTTGTTAACATTTTTCTTGCCTTTGACTCGATATTCGCCGCGGCGAGACTTTTACCGGCAAAGTTGTACGCGATAAATTGTAAGGTAATTGAGCTAATTATGTGGTGACGTCAGTCGTGTACACGGTACTGAGTTATCACGGAAACCGGTGCTGATATATTAGGTGTGAATTGCCCGAAATTGGGATAAACGGTTGTTTGCCTAGAGGGTGAGTTGTAGCTGGAGTGGTAGTAAAGGTGATTTATGAGATGATGTAGTCGCTCCTTGTTGCTGCTGAAAATCCAGCAACAACTGAAATAAGTCAACGGTTATCAAATAAATTCAGTGGGTATCACAGACCCACGTATGGTACCCACGTAGTACGTATCAACGTACTAAGGTCACGTTGCGATCCATATGTACGCAGTTTATCTCTTTTTTAAACCCTCAGAAAAGTTCAAAACGGTTCGAAGGTGGCCCAGTTGCCATTGGATTTTTTGGGTAACGGCAGTCCAGATGTCTATATACGCTTCAGGTCTATCATCTACATGGGCTCTCATGGGGAAGAGACTTTACCGCGGTACAGAACGAAGTCAGACACAGCGTTCAGCTGGCAAGCAGTTATGTTAATAAGAATTATATAGGCATATGTGTTACATTTAACACAAGACTCTGTTTTTGATCCATTCTCCATTAAAGTCTACGTTAAGGTCAAAGTGGGGACATCTCTATCGAGTGTTTAATTCCATCTGCCATCCAACAAAAGGTCAACGTCCGATTATTTTGAGATCATCATAGGTCCGTCCCATATTAAAACGTAAAAAATGCCAGTGGTTGTCAAATTACAAAGAAAATTGATGAACAATGAGGTTAAAGCAACCATCTTGATAATCATGTGATTTGATATATGCTTCGATTCAAGATGATATTAGACAAAAACCGGATTGATTGTTTGAAAGTTAAAGTCGGTGATGTTAAAGTTATATTTATTAATTATTCAGCTTTCCTTAGACGTTTGCCATCGTTCTCCAAATCAAGATTCTGTGAAGGCCGCCACCTCTTAAAAAATTCAGGGTCTGGAATTTAATACAGAGCAGATTCCTCGTTTAGAGTTGCAGAGCCCTATAGTGTCCACAACTATAATATGTACTAAAATCCATATTGTGGGTTTTAGTATGCAGCATAAATTTAATATTTTCAACAGTCCTTTGTTTTAATACTGGAACTCAACTCTTCATCCATAATTGTTGATGTTTAACAACCACTTTCCAATCCAGCTTTGTAAACGGTACATAAATGTTCAAAATTCCAAGTCATCATTTTTAAAGCTATTACTTTCAGCGAAAAGAGTTAGTTATTCAGTTGAAGAATTCCCTTACAAACATTCCTCCGTAAACCTCCTTAAAGAACTTTCAAATATATCTCCCTTTTAAGGCAATCGAAATATTCACTTTACACCCAACATTTACCCGGTTTTGAAACCCAATCGAAATTCGGCGGTAAAACACGCGTGGCATCAGAAGTCGCGACCGAAGTGTTTCGGGGGTCAAACAGCCACCCGAACGGCACCTTACCGAATTTCTGTGGGTTTCTTATTACCCATAATGCAGTAGGAGAGGCGGCGGCGCGTTTGATCGGTACACGCGGGCTCCGGAGTGACTGACCCGGCAAAAGTGACCGACCTCGGGGCCAGATAATTGCCGAGTTACGCTAAATATCGGGACGAATTGCACCACACTCGTTCTGCTAGATCCCAATACCGGGGAATATTCAATCCTGCTTTGCATTTTGGGCGGTCGTGGAACGGTTAGGCTGCACCTGCGGCGCGGCGGCCACGCAGATATTGTTGCGAAAAGTAGTGCTCTGAATGGAGGTGATCTGAAATTTTCGCATCAGACTGACTTAAGACTTGCTCATTCTTTATTGATGTGCAAGATTGATTGCTGTTTATTGATGTGAACTTATAAACAGTTGGGAGGCCTTATGAATTGAATAGTAAGAAATGATAAAATGAACAGTTCTGCAAAAAATTACAGTAGAACCTCGGTAAGAAGACACTCGATAACACAAAAACCTTGATAAAAAGTGCACTTTTCAAGTCGCCTTGATAATGTAATTACACTTAATATCTTGCTAACACGGACTTCGATAAGAAGACTCTCTTGATAACGAGACTCTTTCCAGAATCCCCTTGAGAGTCTTCTTATAAAGGTTCTCTACTGTATATCCATGCACGTATTTCTCCAAATGTCTCAATTAATTCCGGAAACCGCAATCCTACGGAAGCGTCTCATTAAAGAAGGTAGTGAGGGACATGATGAAGCTTGGGTGACAAACAAAACCAGATGAATTTGTATTTTTAGAGGAGGGTAAATAAATAATAACTGGTGATCAACTGAATTTGTTGTGTCAATCATCTATGTTACACACTATAAAGTAAAAACATTTCACCTGTTTATTGATTTTTATTCTAAGAGAAAAACATTGTTTCCAATATTAAACCACACTATGTTTTGGTTTTGGATTTTTTAGTTACCAGACTAGTAGCATAATAGTACTTCGATGCTCTGTTTACTCCCACGTCATCGATGATTTCCTCCCCTCCTCTGCCGAGACGTCAAACTCAAGCGCCAACATATACCTCATGAAAGCAAGGCATGATATTAGGGATATTTATCTGGTTTTTGGAGTGCGGTAGAGAAATGGTGAATCTGTAAGTGTCGCCTTTCAGATTTACCACTCGCAGTTAAATCGTTTCTGACCTGAATTCTTTATTTCAAAATACTCACTCTAGAAGCTTTGTCTATCAGACTAAATTCCTCATCGGCTGGCGTCAAATGCCTCATATCCAGCTTTCCATTTATCAAGACGTGTGGGTCGAAGTACATACAGTGCGGCGCCTGCCCTGATAGGCCTACCTAGTGCCTGCGGCTGGTCTGTCCTGTAAACATCATCATGTTGTAGTCAGGTGTGGTTTATGCTTGAATTAGAATGATATTGAATGTGATCGAACCGCTTTCTCTACGAGATAAACCCGATTTTTCAATGTAGTAGTTATCATGATGTGCCGAACAGTCAGTACTTTACAGGGGATATAACTACCCTGGAAATTATTTTCTTTCATATTGCTATAGCATTTCTGCCAAAAAGTAACAACATCCTGTTTCTTTTTCATTTCTGGAGGAGACATACTCGCCTAGGAATGTTTTTGGATGGTATGCACAACGAAAATTTTCCTTCCTTGCGAAATAAGCAAAAAGAAACCAGTATTTGTTTTTAACTGGAGGTATTCAATCATATTAAATAGGTGAAGAATAATTTTATATGCTTCTATTCCTATACACTCGATAACGAGGTAAAAATTATAAACGGTATCAGGAAACTGACACATACTTTCTCCTTTGAAGTAATTTAGAACCAGGAAAATTGTACACTGAAATAAAAAAATTATCATTGAATTATCTCAAAAATGTATACCAAATTCTATCAAAATCTGTTATAGTAATTAACGGAATTATCGGTTTTTAAATATTTGCCATAAGAATAACATTGGACAACCTACTGCGTTTACCGCCAGTCTAAAATATCAATACGCAAACAGTTTACCTAGAGTAATAATTCAAAATAATGTTTTTTTTTAAGTCAAATTTAACTGTTGCAAATATATATACTTTAGAAGTTAAGATTTTGTAAAAATTTGAAAAATATGAATTTTTTACTACTTGAACCCCCATAACTTCTTAACCTAAACTTTTATAGACATGCGCCAGGTGGTGTCATTTTGATTATCATCTTGAGCACTGAAGATGAGACGAAATAAATTAGAGAGGGGGAGATAGAGAGAGGGGGCAACTAAAAGAATTACGCATGTGATGGACGGTCGAATGAGGAAATCGACGAGAATTTCACTTTCAACTGGCCGTCGGTGCTCCAGATCACCACATAGGTCAGAGTAGGTTTTGTCGCTGTCCGTCGGTGCTCCAGATCACCACATAGGTCAGAGTAGGTTTTGTCGCTGGCCGTCGGTGCTCCAGATCACCACATAGGTCAGAGTACGCTTTGTCGCTGGCCGTCGGTGCTCCAGATCACCACATAGGTCAGAGTACGCTTTGTCGCTGGTCGTCGGTGCTCCAGATCACCACATAGGTCAGAGTACGCTTTGTCGCTGGTCGTCGGTGCTCCAGATCACCACATAGGTCAGAGTACGCTTTGTCGCTGGTCGTCGGTGCTCCAGATCACCACATAGGTCAGAGTACGCTTTGTCGCTGGTCGTAGGTGCTCCAGATCACCACATAGGTCAGAGTATGCTTTGTCGCTGTCCGTCGGTGCTCCAGATCACCACATAGGTCAGAGTACGCTTTGTCGCTGGTCGTCGGTGCTCCAGATCACCACATAGGTCAGAGTACGCTTTGTCGCTGGTCGTAGGTGCTCCAGATCACCACATAGGTCAGAGTATGCTTTGTCGCTGTCCGTCGGTGCTCCAGATCACCACATAGGTCAGAGTACGCTTTGTCGCTGGCCGTCGGTGCTCCAGATCACCACATAGGTCAGAGTATGCTTTGTCGCTGGTCGTCGGTGCTCCAGATCACCACATAGGTCAGAGTACGCTTTGTCGCTGGTCGTCGGTGCTCCAGATCACCACATAGGTCAGAGTACGCTTTGTCGCTGGTCGTCGGTGCTCCAGATCACCACATAGGTCAGAGTACGCTTTGTCGCTGGCCGTCGGTGCTCCAGATCACCACATAGGTCAGAGTATGCTTTGTCGCTAGTCGTCGGTGCTCCAGATCACCACATAGGTCAGAGTATGCTTTGTCGCTGTCCGTCGGTGCTCCAGATCACCACATAGGTCAGAGTATGCTTTGTCGCTGGCCGTCGGTGCTACAGATCACCACATAGGTCAGAGTATGCTTTGTCGCTGGCCGTCGGTGCTACAGATCACCACATAGGTCAGAGTATGCTTTGTCGCTGGCCGTCGGTGCTACAGATCACCACATAGGTCAGAGTATGCTTTGTCGCTGGCCGTCGGTGCTACAGATCACCACATAGGTCAGAGTATGCTTTGTCGCTGGCCGTCGGTGCTCCAGATCACCACATAGGTCAGAGTATGCTTTGTCGCTGGCCGTCGGTGCTCCAGATCACCACATAGGTCAGAGTATGCTTTGTCGCTGGCCGTCGGTGCTACAGATCACCACATAGGTCAGAGTATGCTTTGTCGCTGGCCGTCGGTGCTACAGATCACCACATAGGTCAGAGTATGCTTTGTCGCTGGCCGTCGGTGCTACAGATCACCACATAGGTCAGAGTATGCTTTGTCGCTGGCCGTCGGTGCTACAGATCACCACATAGGTCAGAGTATGCTTTGTCGCTGGCCGTCGGTGCTCCAGATCACCACATAGGTCAGAGTATGCTTTGTCGCTGGCCGTCGGTGCTCCAGATCCCCACACAGGTCAGAGTATGCTTTGTCGCTAGTCGTCGGCGCTCCGGATCACCACATAGGTCAGAGCATGCTTTGTCGCTAGTCGTCGGTGCTCCAGATCACCACATAGGTCAGAGTATGCTTTGTCGCTAGTCGTCGGCGCTCCGGATCACCACATAGGTCAGAGCATGCTTTGTCGCTAGTCGTCGGTGCTCCAGATCACCACATAGGTCAGAGCATGCTTTGTCGCTAGTCGTCGGTGCTCCAGATCACCACATAGGTCAGAGTATGCTTTGTCGCTAGTCGTCGGTGCTCCAGATCACCACATAGGTCAGAGTATGCTTTGTCGCTAGTCGTCGGCGCTCCGGATCACCACATAGGTCAGAGTATGCTTTGTCGCTGGCCGTCGGTGCTCCTGATCACCACATAGGTCAGAGTATGCTTTGTCGCTAGTCGTCGGTGCTCCGGATCACCACATAGGTCAGAGTATGCTTTGTCGCTGGCCGTCGGTGCTCCAGATCACCACATAGGTCAGAGTATGCTTTGTCGCTGGTCGTCGGTGCTCCAGATCACCACATAGGTCAGAGTATGCTTTGTCGCTGGTCGTCGGTGCTCCAGATCACCACATAGGTCAGAGTATGCTTTGTCGCTGGTCGTAGGTGCTCCAGATCACCACATAGGTCAGAGTATGCTTTGTCGCTGGTCGTCGGTGCTCCAGATCACCACATAGCTCAGAGTATGCTTTGTCGCTGGTCGTAGGTGCTCCAGATCACCACATAGGTCAGAGTATACTTTGTCGCTGGTCGTCGGTGCTCCAGATCACCACATAGGTCAGAGTATGCTTTGTCGCTGGTCGTCGGTGCTCCAGATCACCACATAGGTCAGAGTATGCTTTGTCGCTGGTCGTCGGTGCTCCAGATCACCACATAGGTCAGAGTATGCTTTGTCGCTGGTCGTCGGTGCTCCAGATCACCACATAGCTCAGAGTATGCTTTGTCGCTGGTCGTAGGTGCTCCAGATCACCACATAGGTCAGAGTATGCTTTGTCACTGGTCGTCGGTGCTCCAGATCACCACATAGCTCAGAGTATGCTTTGTCGCTGGTCGTAGGTGCTCCAGATCACCACATAGGTCAGAGTATGCTTTGTCGCTGGTCGTCGGTGCTCCAGATCACCACATAGGTCAGAGTATGCTTTGTCGCTGGTCGTAGGTGCTCCAGATCACCACATAGGTCAGAGTATGCTTTGTCGCTGGTCGTCGGTGCTCCAGATCACCACATAGGTCAGAGTATGCTTTGTCGCTGGCCGTTACTGCTGCAGATGAGTCCATGTGGAGGTCTTTAGCACCGACGGCTAATGGATCAATCTTAAATCTTTCACTAATTTTCATATATGTTTTAAGTGAGTCAATGGCGCAGTCGGTAGCGCGCCGAACATCGGGACCACGGTGTCAATGGCATGGATTCGAGTCTCCTCGCTGCCAATCTTTAATAGTTCTTTTCATTCTTTAACTGATCGGCTCATTCCAAGCTTTACTTGAAAACGTCCACAAACCAGGTGTATGTTTACGGAGCTAATTCAAGTTTTAAATAATTTCACTGACCTCTTGAAAATTTTAAATATAACATATTGTATTGATTTTTTCACCACTTAAAACAATTATATTTTAAAATATTTTAAATAATATTTTATTTAAAATATTATTTTAAATAATATTTTAAGTATTATATTTTAAAAAGTATTATATTTAAAAAGTATTATATTTTATGCCAGCCTCTACAGAACATTAAAAAACAAAACTAAATTCCATCCCCTTTTCGAAAGCTGCACACACCTTCAAAGCGAACTGATAGTAGCAGACACAACTCATATTTAACTTCAAAACTTTCACATAAAAACATACGGGAGAGAAAACCACGTCTTTGTACGTGTCTGAAATGATAAGACACCGGCACAGGTAGCCGTACTCTATACAATGCGTGGCCATATACCAACGTAACGACCTCTGCCGGCCGGGCATTGTACTGGTCACCCTCGCTGTCCCTCGTTGTGTCCGTGAGGAGAAAGTACTCGATAAATCGCACCGCCGATATTTGTTGCAAGGTGTTTGTCCAGCTGCGAGCACGCTTGTCTAACTGTTTAATTTAATTAATACTAGCTATTCTACCTGTTCTTCGCATACGGATATAGAATGAAACAGAAACAATGGTTTTTATTGAAACCGAATCTATTGAAACTGTGGAAAACCAATAAATTGGCATAAAACATGAACGTAAGAAGCCCACGGGGCGTAGCCCGAGGGGATTTTAAGGAAGTGAATAGGCCTATATGTTTCCCGGGTTCAAGATCTACCTATGTGTGAAATGTCAACCCAGTCGGTTCAATATGTTTCTAGTTCACTTGCTACATACATACATACAGACACCACCTCTTCTTTATAATAGTAGGCCTACTATCAGTTGCCCGAGGCTTCCTCCACGTTAGATAGCTTGAAACAGCTGATCTTGCCTCTGCTCTTAGAACTGTCAAATTAGTACCCACAGCTGTTTACATTTCTGCGTTTGAATCTTTACATACTTATTAAATGTAAACATTGAAACTGAGGTCGTTCACGGGGCGTAGCCTGAGGGGAATAGAAGGAAGTGAATATGCCTATGTGTTTCCCGGGTTCAAGATCTACCTCTGTGTGAAAATTCAACCCAGACAGTTCAGTATTTTTCGCATTCATTAGCTACATACATACATACCGAAACCACCTCTTCTTTAATAGTATAGGTAGATAGATAAGTGCCAGAACAGCCGACCTGAGGTATTGAAAGGAAACATGTTACGTATAAAACACGTTATAGATGTATTGTCAGAAACAATCTATCAGGTTGAAGGTATAGCTTGGTTGTTAAGCATTGTGTCTTTTCAAGAAAGTACTTTACTTTTTCAGATCTTAAATGAGTTCTATTGCGGTCATGCCAGCACAGTCAAATAACACCACCATGGCACTTGCAGACCTATACTTCTATATAATTTAGTATGTTGTTGTTTTTTTTTTGTGTGAAGTCTGTGTTAGTCTCCCATATTTCAGTGTTTTTAATGTTGAGTATTTTTTGTGATTTTAATACATTAGAAACCATGATAACCACTTATACGTGCAAATTTAAAGTGTTCAAAATGCATTTTTAGATACTTTTATGAAATGACGACCTCGGAAGGTATTTGAAGCCAAGTATGCAGCTAAGTATGCATTTTAAAAATGCGAAACTCGCCCTGCAATAAACTGAATTAATTGTGACATCCAACGCAAAAAAGGTTAGTCCTACGATGTTATAAAGGTCAGATTCCGTTATCCACAACTGTCCATTTCCACAACTGTACATTTCCAATATAGAGTATCATAACCAATATATAAGCTTACAGGTAGTTAGAGATATATATGAGACAAATTTTAGAAACAAATTTTATTAATACACGGTTTGATATCAAGGCCGAGGGTTTTAAGACCGTTGTAATGAGCCGGTGTCTCACTCGTGTCGCCACTACCTGCAGCCGCAGCGACACGATAGGTTAGGTTGGGTTAGGCTACTACCAAACCTAATCTAATTTTTAGTACAGTACTGATTTTTTTAGAATAAATTAACCTAACCCGCGGCTGGCGTGGCGATGTCGTTGGTGTACCGTTGTTTGCATATCCGACACTATAATAAGCTAAGATCGACAACAATACCCACCAGATTATCCAATAATGATTCTGGTATGCTTACCAAACTATTCAGTAACCATAAAACGTAGGTAACGTATACCGCCAATAAGGAAAAGCTTTACTGTTGTGGGCATATAACGGAATTCAACCGGTATAAAAGTAATTTCGCGTGTAATCAAAACCAATAAGCCCGCCAGTTGGAGTTACGCGACACGTATCGGAATGCGACTATCACGCGCCACAATACACACAGTCACAATGCGACTGCTCGGTTTGGCAACCTGCGCTTTGTAGGTTATGTCAGCCAGTCAGGAACCGAGCTATTCATCTATTATGCAAACCAGCCGAGTGTAGTGTATATGTCTGTATCGATGTGGAGTGATGCAGGCACGGTGCCCTCTACACAGGCACAAGACACAAGGCAGGGATATTAATGGGGGTGCAGTAACCGTGTCACGTGACCTCTATTGCGATACTTTGGCAGTTATCGCCCTTTGTAGTAATGAAATACTATCGATAGTACTATCGATAGTATCGATAGTTTGCTACTATCGATAGTTTTCCGATAGTGAGACTATCGATATTAAACTATCGATAGTTTAGCAAGCTGAATTATTGTTCAGAATAATACAATTTGATGCTTAACAATGGCATAAATTAATAAAATTGTAAAGAATATGTCCCTAATACAACTCTACGATGATTATAACATTCCTTTAAAGTGATAATTTATTTATTATCTCAGTTTGAATACACTACCATAACCTACCTTAGATTTAACCGGTCACGTTGGAACGCTGCAGACGATACCACATTATCGTATAATTATTCTTTCTTTCTTTTTATTTTTCGATTATTTCTTATTATTTTATCGTTGAGGTACAACCATGCCTTAGTATTTAATTGTTTAGTTCAACCATACCTTAGTATTTACACATTAATATTCTAGGTTATTTTTCCTACATTTATAAGCTAAAGTTTTTATTTTTATCTAACAATTATAATTTTTTTATATTATTAAAGTATGTTTGGTGTAATTCGAATTTGAGATTGCAATTTTTTAATCACCTTAAACTAAAAAAACGCAAATTAATAATCACAAAAATGATTGATAATACTATCGATAGTATCGATAGTTTTTAGCCAATTTCCCCTATAGGGAAGAAGCTGTTACCGTAGTACTCATGGTAAGACCTAAGCCCGCGACCATGATAACTTTTCGTTTTGGGGCCCCCAGAAGCAAAAAACACTATTCGTTCATTTTCAAATATATATATATATATATATATATGTGTGTGTGTGTGTGTGTGTGTGTGTGTGTCTTTAAGCACGATAGCGGCCGTAAAAATGACCCGATCGGAATGAAATTTGGCTCAGACCTGTAAAGTAGTAATTATTCGGACGAGTTCGTAAACCAGCCCGATCGGACCACCGGAAGGGGGGGTAAAGGGGGATAAATCCCCCCAAAAATGGGGTTTTTTAGTTTTCAGCATAGAAAAATAAAATTTATCAAATTTTTGTTGCCACCATTAAATTCAGCTCAAAAAAACAAACAATTTAGTAATTTGAGTCACTGTTCTATGTCCATTGGTTACCGAATATTGATAGTGGTAAACACAGTACGTTGTTCCAATGTTAACCTTATGGGAAATAAGAAAAATTCTATATCTCGGTTATTTCTCAACATATCTTGATAAAACTGGGTAAATAGCTTCTTCTAGTTCAGATCTACTAAATATTGAATTAAAACCATCCAGTTTTAATATACCTGTAGCAGCAGACCTGCATACATGTTATTCTTATAGAGCTTACCAAAACATGTCGAATCTCGCTATGTTGGATTGAAATACGTTGTTTTGCATTAGAAATTCGCTGAGTAAGCAGGTCTGCTGCAACGGGGGTATTTAATCACCTTAAACTTAAAAACTCAAATTAATAATCACAAAAATTATCGATAGTACTATCGATAGTATCGATAGTTTTTTTAATATCGAAAACTATCGATAGTCGGGCTATTGATAGTATTTCAGCACTAGCCCTTTGTTTGATCCGGATGTCGATGACCGCACTCGATGGCGACCATCGATACATCGAAGGGAGACACTTGGTCGTCTCGGCGGCTTCTCCCGGTTTCTCTGATCCAGTTTTGGCCCCAAAAGGCAATCAGGTAAATTCTGGATCGATTGTTGCGCAACCATCGATAAATCTGTCCGATTTGACCGGGTCGCGATTTGGACGGCTGGTCTCTTAAATGTCACTGGGTAATTAGAAATGTCGTCTTGAGTATTTCAACTTCTGCTTTGTTGGATAAATAAAACTTATTTTAAATGGCATTTGTATTTTAAATAATAATTCTTTCTAACTTTAAAAGACGATAACTTGGGAACGACTTATTTTATCAACTATAAAATTATAAAGAAGATATTTGGTGTTCTGGGTATACGCAAAAACTACAGAGCCTGGAATAACATTTAACACAAAAGTAGATCATAAACCCTGTCAATCACTTAAAAAGTTTCTTAGATCTACCAAACATTAGCTTTCAATTTTAAAATGCTAGCTAAACCTTGACTGATATTTCTATCTTGCAAAGCGAATTAACTCTATGACTCAAAACCAGGATTGGTTAACTAGAGTTAGTCGGTACCGGTTGTCCGGGTTGTTCAACGTAGCTGTAAGCTGAAATATTTTTTGTGTGTCTCAGATTGAGTCTCAAACAATAATGAGTTAAGTATGGGTTTTTAATCTGGATAAAACGGCGGATAGTGTACCAATAACTTTTCGAGTTTAATTAATCATAAAATACTTATACTTGAATTAATACAACTAAGCGCAAGAGGGAGGGACAATTATATATTTATTATTCGCCAACGACAGGCCAAACCCTCGAAGGCAGACGAAAACACTCGAGAAGTTTCCGAAATATCTAAATTTTAAATGTTGCTATCTAGCGGAGAATCAATAAACTTTTAGGGCAAGATATAAACAACGAAAAACCAAATGATTCATCCAATAGGACTTGACGTGATAAAGGAAAAAAAAACATATCCCAAGACGAATTGAGAACCTCCTCCTTTTGTTGGTAGGTGGGGGAAGTCGGTTAAAAAATGCTCAGCCAATGATATACTTAGTGGGATCTTGCGAATAACGTTTGTTTACTAAGCGACATGCCTGGCGCTGGCGAACGGATAAGTGAAATTTCCCTCCCTCTCGCGCTTCGTGGTTGTATCAATTCTACTATAGTAACATAATTCTATGCCAAACCAAATGTATTCAGTAATGATCTGAAATAATGAAAATCACTTCCCCGCAATCATCTAAGAAAAGGTTTCCACAGTTGAAACCCGGTCAATTAGCTGGTTCTAACTATAGGCCTACTATTATATTGTACCGTGATTGGTGAATGGTGGGAGGGAAGTCAATGGTTGCACAAACCACGTGTATCAGTTATTGTTGTATGGTGTTCTGAAATAGAAAACGAATTATTCATTAACTGACATTTGCTTTCCCCAATTATTTCTTTATCTTCCCTTTTTTATGAATCATGCAACCGAATTCGTGCACATGAAAGGAAATGCACTGCATGCCAAAACACATCGTGATAAAAATTGGTATTCCTTAATTGCGGTATGTTGGTTTATGATTTTAATGATAATGATTTCTCAAAGAAGCTTTAACTTGTTTAATTTGAATAAATCACACAACATGAAAAATAGAATAGAATAGGATATTTAATATTTATTAGAAAGGCGACAAAAAACGTCTGGCGATTTCAAAGTAAGTCCTAATTAATTGTTTTGAATCAGTTGCTAGGAAATTCTACAAAAAAAATCATTAATATTTTAATAAAGTTCGTATATCCAGTCTTAATTAAATATTTCAAAACAAAATAATATGATTTTGGATGTTTATTAAGAGTTTTAAAGATTCACTGCGTGCAACGGGTGGAGAAGGTTATGAAACTATATAGGAAAAAGTCATAACGCTTCATCGACAAAGGTAAGCTTAAAATATTTTGTTTCGCAAAAGAACTTTTCTGTCTCAGTTGATATCCTATGACTTACCTCTCAAAGCAATAAAAATTTGTTTCTTAGTGTTAACACTAAGATGACAACCAGACGGTAAGTCATAGTATCGTAGTAACATTTACATACGCAGTCGTTTGTATACATAAAAAGTTCATCTAATACTATTCTTTAAACAACGTTTTTATTTTTAAAATTTTAGACTTAATTAGTAATACTGTATAACAATATCCGGGTTTATACTGTGTAGGTAGTTATCTCCCTTTACCTACATGCAGAAAATATGTACAACAATAAGAAGAAGAATATTTCTTTAACGTATTTTTATGCATATTTTAAATTAATTGTATTAAAATTTTTATCTTAACCTTTGCTAAATCTACATGTAACATGTTTTGCTGTGTAGTGTAAACCCGGCTTATAGGTGTATGCCGTTTCAAGACTTAAGGCCCACGCCGTCCAAAACCCCAATGCTAAAATGAATAGTCTTATGGACGGACTGGGCCTTAAGTCTTGAAACGGCCTATACTAGGCATGCAGTCACAGCGGTACTACAGTACGGCGCAGAACGCATCTTCCCGACATATCGCCTCGCAAGTTGCGTCAGGACATTGCAGGCGCTGCCCGTGCCGCTCCCTTTTGCATCACTTTCGACCAGAGTTATTCTACAGTGCGCCGTCACTGCCTGGCGCTGTTATACCAGCCCGAATGCCTGCCTTACTCCAGTCGTTTTTTATTGATATCTCGTTTCTATAAAAAAATGTAGCATTACAATTTCATGTTATATTTCTTTTACAAATAAAACAAAATCCTCTATGTGTGGTTTTAAAGTAAAACATTCGTCGACTTCACAATAATAATTGGAAAACAAAATGTTAATAAACTCCTTTCATATATTAATTCATTCAAGAATTTCGACTCAATAAAAGTGGTTTTAAGGTTTTGTCCCTTAAAATTACAAATTGTATTTAAATTTAATCGGAGCCTTGAAAAGCTATCTAAGATGAATAAGAGGTAGATGGAAGATTCCTTATGGAAGAGATTAGAAATATGAAAATTTGCACTTCTACTAAGGTTAACGGACTTCGAAACTCGCTATGTATCTTATTGATTCACCGTCAATAAATCATCGTAAGAGTAAAGCTTCAATGTCATCCATTTCTCTTATTGAACTAAATCGCGGTATTAGTTCGGACTTTTAATAATTATTTATTGAAATAACTCTGTGCAAAATTCTTCCCAAAAAGACGGCGTTTTATAAGCCATTTTAAAAATATTTTAGCCAATAGTTCGGCCGCAGTAAAAAAAACATTTACATTCAAGTCCTGCTTTTTTTGAAAACTGTCACCAGGATGAAGGGCCGCGTCACATTGGTCGAGTAGGAGGGCGGGTTAGACGGGCGAGACTCGACCGTCAACCGTCAACTCGGCCAATGTAAACTGGTCTTGTAAAATGGGCGAGTTTACGATTCTAAAGTGTAAGAATCAGCTATGATCCTATAACAACTGGCCGCGCTGACTAAGCCGAGTTACTCGACCAATGTGAT
Organism: Flexamia atlantica; assembly: GCA_035578135.1. Taxonomy (NCBI): domain Eukaryota; kingdom Metazoa; phylum Arthropoda; class Insecta; order Hemiptera; family Cicadellidae; genus Flexamia; species Flexamia atlantica. The sequence goes on along the minus strand of JAQJVK010000030.1, from coordinate 318,462 downwards.
GCGGCCGTAATTAGTTTGTTCCAGAGAAGAAACTCATAAAAAAGTTATATCAGGTACATAAAGATTGAAACTTAACATTAAAGATGCAATTACCAGTTGAGTACCTTACTTTCCCACAGGGAACGAATACTGTACGCCATCCATTGGTTAAGGCTATGAAAACTCTGTGAAGTGACCGTTATGCTTCCAATTATTGCTTTTTTCAATTAAAATTAAAATTTTGTAAATACTTTTTTGTTAATTAAAACCAATGCGAACGGTGGTTTTCCTAAAACGTTTAGTACGGCCTATTTTGGAATTCTCCAAATCTAATTGGTTAATTAATTCCTTATACATCATATTTTGTTTTTAGCCCCTGAGCTGTGCGATCATTGTAAGACTATATTACTTGCTGTAAACTCCGTCAACTGCTCAAAATGCATGATTTAACATGCTCATAGTACATGTTTCTCTCGCGCAGAATCATGTACTGAGCATGTCAAATCATACATTTTGAGCTGTTGACGGATTTTACAGTAAGTAATATAGTCTTACATACATCAAATTTGTCTCGACCTTCAATTACGATCAGTCTGGTGATCAGAGGAGTTTGCGAAATCCCCACGAGAATGGTGAAAGTAAAATTCTTACTTCGGTCATAAATATGGATTGGAGCTAATTGAAAAATGTAGCAAGGCACGTAGAATGCTCACAATATGTGACTGACTTGTGGCATAAAACATTTTTCTTTGTCCCACGTGACATACAAAGACGATATGGTTAGGTGTCACAATCTAAAGAAGAATTCCTCCCATAAGTAAACAAATAATGAAATGTTTGTAATGTCATAACATTATAATTATTAATCAATGTTACGAATACTCCTTTCATTCCAATCACATACTATGTAGTTTAGGACATCTAAGAGAGGTAGGAGAAGTTTGAGTAGTAGAGGGAACCCTTAGTAAAGAGATTCTTTTGAAAATCTATTTAAAATCTTCAAGAGCATTACATTAATCCAGCTAATTCTATGTTTATATTTTTAAAATTACTTTACAAATATTCCAAAATAGTTTTAATCTTTATTAGATTAGATATTTAAGCAAATGTTCCATAACATTCAGCGTATCCGAATATTATGGTAAAATATTTAACTATATCATAGTACGGGTAAAAATTAGAAGATAAGTCTATATAAAAATAGGCCCTAAAGTGCTTCGTTTTCCGTATGTGTGTCTGATTGTGTTTATTACATATTTAATTATACTTCACGAACGTATAAACGTAAAACTTGGTATATGGATGACCACTATCAACAAAAATCTTTATATGAAGTATCAAATTTCTACTTTGTACCATTTCAAAATGGCGACTGTTTTTTTTAATCCAAACATCTTAATAACTTCAAATTTTAAAAACTAATTTAGAGACAAAAAGTGAGAAAAGTAATCCAATCAACGTTGATACTAATATTATAAAGGTCAGACCACTAATAATGAAGAAATTGTAAATTTTCTGAATAAAAACATGGTTCTTTAGTATACGTACTGTCTGAAATCTGCATGATTTTATTCGGAAAATTTATAATTTCTCCATTATTAGTTGTCAGATCATTAGTTGGATTGAATTTCGCATTTTTTGTCTCTTGTTTAATTTTTCAAAACTTTACCGTTTTTAAAATATTTAGCTTTATAAAAACAGTCGTCATTTTGAAATGGTACAAAGTAGAAAATTGATACTTCTTACAAAAAAGTTCATAACAGTGGTCACCCGTGTACCAAGTTTAAAATGTATACGTTAAAATGTTCGTGAGATATAATTTAACTTGTAAGAAATCACGATTAAACGCACAGACTTGGAAAACGAAGAACTTTAGGATCTAAGCTTATGCAATTTTTTCTTATTTTTACCTCTGCTATCGCATACTAAAATATTTTACCATAATTTCCGGACACCCTGTAGAGTAAAATCCATCCCACTGTTTACAGTACACCATTCTCGGACTGCTGTTATACGCTACCAGTCACTTTTGCGAAATGATCTGAATCATCTCGCAGAAGTGACTGCTTGAGGACGAAGAGGGTGAAGCTTGAAATCTTTCATCACGAAGGATTGAATGATTGAATCGCACATTCAAGAGGTAAAATAACATTATATTTATTCAATAGAGAAACAAATCAACACTATGCATAAGTGAACGGATTAAAAACATTTGTTCATTTGAAATTAATTAAAATATATCTATGTAATTGTCTATGACCGTGCAGTTGATCAGAGTAAAAGAGCGGCGTAGAGTTGTTCATAAGATGGCATTGAAGATTAGATTATGTTAAGGGGGCGGTCTACCTCAAGTTCCGAACGCTAAAACAGGGTTTTGTATCTTATTCATTGATCGGTGGATTTTCATATGATTTCCAATATTTTGGTGTCATTTTAATAAGGATATGTTTTTGAAGAGCGCTAAATTTTTAGAATTTTTAATTTGTCCCCGTTTATAACCAGAAATTGTAAATCTTTCAAAAAAAGGTAGTTTTTTGTTAGATTTTAAAGTCTTATAGGCCTAACTAACGACAGAAACGCTTTATAGAAAAATTAGAGCTATATAAAATATTCTGTAGAACGTGAACCCACTCTCATTTTTATTAAATCTTAAAAAATAAAGCTTTTGTCGTCCAGATACGAAACGTCTGCAAGCGTACTTCAGCGCGCTTTAGCCCTATCTTTACAATGTTATTTCGCTCTGTGATGCAGATTTTTCTGTCAAGGTAGACCGCCCCCTTAATGGTACACACACTTTTTTGAAAAAAAAAATGCTAGTAATAGAGCACAAGCCAATGATTTTACAGTACCATTTTTGAGACATTTACTTCGCAAACTCATCTACCAATCCACGTACAGTTCCGGTTGTCTCAACCTCTCGGTACATATCGCACCGGCGGGTTGCTAGACCTGTATCGTTCTACTCACTGACCACAACGCCATATCGTATCTATTTAACGTTCTTGTAACCAGTACCGATCATGTAACAGTATGAGTTTCCTAAAAGCGTGCATGCGTTGCAGGCTCACGGCGCGTTTCGTGCGCGCCCGCGTTATCTCTGACACTGACAGCGTTATGTACTGCTGTTTATTGTCTGGAACTATATGGACCATCTCGGCCCCGGCGAATATTCAGCCCGCTGTGATTGTTACTGTTGGTTACTGCCGTCCCTGCGGGATCTACCGCCCAACGCACCGTGAAATTGCTCGGCGACTTTATCAATCCTTTCCTAACCGTTATATAAAAAACGTTACGTAATAACGCTAATATAATAGATTGTGCAAGTGAGAAAAATTAAATAAAAAACTATATTTCAGAGCTTAATTTGATGTGTACCAGAATATAAATTATTTAGGTATAATTCTTATCACGCAAAGGTTATAAGGGGTAGTTAGTTCTGTGGCCTTAATATTATTTCTATGGTTAAAACATATTTCAAACCTTGTACTAGGTTTCAAAAAGACCATACCAAGAAACTATGTTTAGTAAAAAGTTATTCTTGTAAACTGATAAAACATTCAATACAAACAGTGACGTTATCGTAAGGGATGACGAAACTTTAAGTCTGGTATAATAGCTAAAAATATTTATTGGGGAAAATTTCAGTCAAGTTCATAATTTCAGAACCCTTCTCATGGAAACAGTCAGGATGCAAATCCTCCAACATAATAATAGTCAGAAATTGTGTTAAACTAACTTATTTTCGATATTTTCGCAAGTAAAATTAAATATTTTAAACAAGTTAAAATCAAATTGGACAATCATTCACGTTTTGAATAAACATATTATGAAATTTTTTTAAACGCCCCAATATGCTTAGTACTATTACTTATTAGGCAAGATATTAAAATCGACTATAATACCACTCACCTATCGCACAGCCCAAACTACTTGACCCAGAACCTTGAATCCTTGCATGGAGGTTCCTCTCAGGGCGTAGGCATCCACTAAGGAAAGGATTTTTAAAAATTCTCCAAGGGCTATGTCCTGTGGTCATCAAAGTTTCAATACTAAACTTATAGAGAAGCATTTGAAGTTGTCATGGCAACCTAAACATTAAATAATGAATCCAAGGAAGTTTTTATTTTTTCCACGGACAAAATCGGGGTGATTAGCTAGTTATAGAAAAGACATGGTAAAATTAAGAATGGTAAAATTATTTCAAAACAAATAACCATAGAAACGTAATCGTTAACTTATTTGAAAACAAATAACCAAGGCAACCCAACCAAAATGGTAAAAATTAGGATAGGCCTATACAAGACTTTTACCAGTTCACAATCAAGACCACGAAATCAATCGTCAATTGCCAATTTAGAGTGAAAACACCGAAGAGCTTTCAATACGAGCCGAACAATCAACCGCCGATAGCCTACATAGTCTGCGGGATCGCCAATTTGTAGACCGAGTCCAGCAAAGCAGAAAGGAGTCTGTGGATTCGGAGATCATATCTTTATAACCTTGTTTGAGGAGGGTTGGCCGAGCGTGACGCCGAGAGCCTTTCCAACAGATTACCAGCCCGCAGCTGACATAACCCTTCTCACTGCTCAGTTTACTTCGAGACGTCTAAGTGATTTGCCGTGTTATTCAACTGTTGATTTTGTTCTCTATGATACAAATATCAATAACGGTAAGGCGTGGGGACCGACAACACATTAAGGTGTTTTTAACCTGTTATATAACCTGTCAAACTGATTTGCTGGAATTCTTGTTGGAGAATTAGGGTGTAAGATGTAAAGGAGCTTTAGTTTCCTACTAGGGGTTTGCTGGACAGATAGAACTAGATTTTTTTCTGTGGAAGGTTAAGTGGAAGTTAGTTCTGTGGCCTTATTATTATTTATATGGCTAAAACATATTTTAAACGTCGTGCATGAGATTTCAAAAAGTTTATACCAAGAAACAATGCTGTAAAATTAGTAAATTTTTTATTTACTTAAGAAATTACATTTTTCAGAGAGTGTTTAAATGAAGTGTGAAAGAGAATGGAATATAATTTTATCCAAATTTTTTTTCATATCTAGTTTTAAGGCTAACCAGTGGACACGCACTGCTCAGCAGCTGCAATTACAATATAAACAAATGCAACAGCTGAAAATGCAGGGAAATTTGCATAAAAAGTAATATTCATCATAGAATTTTCTCACCCAGACCTTCCATTCAATTACAGGGTTAATGGATGTGGGACTCATGGTTTTCGCAAAAGTTCGGGGTAATTTTGGCTTTATACAGCTTTTTATAGATTTACAACCAAGAAGAAATGTTAACAATTCCAATTAATTATCCATTGCTAATTTCATTTGATCTAACCTGTCACCTGTCAATTGCGGTTTATCTTCTCAAGACCACGTCCGCCACCGAAGCCTAAACAGAAATCAATGTTTATTCATGTCGCAGGCGATGACAACAGCCGGCGTCGTGTGCCAATAGCGAACATGTCTTTGACCTTGGGCCGCATCTGATTATCGCCGCCACGATCTGTAATTATTATAATTCGGAGGTAGTTAGAGACAATCAGCGACGTGGGCCGGCTATCTGGGTCGTGTTGTCGCGGGGTAATGTATGGATGTGGAGCTGCTGGGCCGACAACCGCCCGTCACTCGGGTTCGGTGATCGGAGAAGCTGCAAAACCTCTAGGTATCCCGGTATCCCAAGGGATTTGGGACAGAAACCTGTCTTCCATAAATGAAATGATAAAACTTATTTACTTCGAATATTATTGCTAATGTTTCCTTGTCTATGACTGAATACCTCTTCTCATGTGGAGTTAGGGTTCTTGATGCAGCAGCAATTGGCCTTTCTGTTCCGTCCTTGAATTTGTTCATTAAAATAGCAGCAACACCAAGATCTAAAGCATCAGTTACCAAAAGCAGAGGTAAATCTAGATCGTAATGCACTAGAGTGTCATTTGAGGACAAAATTATCTTCAGTTCTTCGTAGAGTTCTGTATCTTTAGTGGTCCACTTTCACTTTTCCCCTTTTCTAGAAACCTGAGTAGCGGAGCACATTTCAATTGTAGTTTAGATATGAATCTTGAGTAATAATTTAAAGAGCCCACTGAACGATCGTTATTCAGTGACATTTGTTGGTAGTAGTTGGTCTCGAATGGCTTGAATGCGCTCACAAGTTGGAGAATGTCATTTTTGTCAATAGTGTGACCCAAAAACGGATCTTATCACACATCTAATGTAATTTTTCTTGTTGGGTTTTCAATCCCACTTGCCTAAATCTAGAAATTATTTGGTACAAACGATCCAAGTGTTCCTTTTTCATTCTTACCACCTGTATAAATGTCATCAATGAACCTATGATGACGTGGGCCGGCTATCTGGGTCGTGTTGTCGCGAGGTAATGTATGGATGTGGAGCTGCTGGGCCGACAACCTCCCGTCACTCGGGTTCGGTGATCGGAGAAGCTGCAAAACCTCTAGGTATCCCAGTGGGTTTGGGACAAAAATCTCATAAAATCTTCCCATGGGGATCGGTGAAGCTTCATCTCAGTTTAGATTGGCGATCTATGAACTTTCCAGGGTTGAAAGCTCCAGTCACCCCAATGGAATTTGGGTATAAAGAACAGTAGGCCTGTGTGACGGAAATCGGAGAAGCTTCAGTGTAGAACCTCCAGTTTCCCGATGGATTTGGGACCAGGATCATCTAGGACTGTGTGAAGGGGATCAGAACCCCCAAGACGTTTTAGCTACGGGTTGGCTATCTTAGAACTTTCCAGGGCCAGAACCACCAATGGGGTCCATGGTTACACCAGAGGATTTAGGATCCCTCTAAAAAAAGGAAGGTTAGGAAGGCGATCGTAAAGACCTCCTGTCATCCTATGCATTGGTGAGCCAAGAACCTTTCAAAACCACGGGTTGACGGTCCAAGAATTTCCCAGGGTCAAAACTCCCCAGTCACACCAATGGATTTGGGATCCAGGAATGTTCTTAGACTAAGTAAAGATAATCGGAGAACCTCCTGACATCAAAGAACTTCTGACCACGGGTTGATGATCCAAGAACCTCCCAGGGTCAAAAACCCCAGTCATACCAATGGATTTTGGGTTCAAGAACCCCCTCCAAGACTATATGGAGGTGATCGGAGAATCTAAAAGACTCTGATAAGAAAACCTATCAGACTATTGCCAGTTAGAACCTCCAGAAGCCTCGAAGGATTTGGAATGAAAAAGCGTCAAGGGCCATTAATTGGTGATCGGCTGTCACATCCTAAAATGTTCTCACTTGCACATGGATTATCACCATTGTCTGTGAATTATCTGATATCTCCATTTATTTTCAAATTGCTGACACGATGGATCAGCGATTCGAGATCCATTGACTTGGATAGCAAAACCGAAAACCTTCCGGCACTTTGTCTACCGTAATCAGAGACTGGCGATCAGAGGGCCATTCATGATGGCCAGAAATCAGTCCCATTCAGGGTGGACATTCAGAAAAACTCAAATTGATTGGCCTATGTGTAATAGTATATTACGTTACTAGGCCGGGAAGTACTGTTTTGCCGGACGAGCATGATAGTTCCCGCGCGAGCGAAAGCGAGTGCGGGATTTTCATGCGAGTACGGCAAAACTGCCCGGCCGTGTAACGTACGATATTTTTCATCATGCTACGCAGAAAACAACATACCTTCAATCATAACGTAGTCCTTGCATAAACCTACGTTTCTCAATCCTTCAAACCTAACCTATAACAAACAGAACAAACATTTGCTACGGATGCAGTGCTGCCACTACATAGACTACATTCCTCTAAAAAGTAACCAATAAACAAGCATTAAACATCGGTTTGCTGCAAGTCAGCTGATTGTTTACTTCCGTTCTTTCCAGCCTAGGTCGGATAAGAATTTATCCGGCCTAGGCCGGCAATGGGTAACTTTCGAGCCAACAAAAAGGAACTGAAAATAGATATATTTCTGTGTTAGTGTGATGAAAAAGTATTTTTACTGCCCTCATCATATTTCGAAGATCACTACAGACTAATCCTAATCGAAAGCCCTGATTTTGTTGCGGAGTTTTGTTTCTAGAATTGTTATTTGACTTTGTAATCTATTCATATTGATACTGAACCGCAAACCGTTTTAATGAAACAGGCGGCAAATACCAGTTAGTGGCTTCGCTATACAGTTTATATGAACTACTGACGTGACTTCCATGGCAATCTTAGTCAAATTAATTACCTTCGTGAGCCTGATTGAATAATTTACTGTATCATATATAGATTTAATATAAATAAAAACTTGTTTCTATTATGCTTACCAAAACACCAAAGTGGGCAGACTACAGTCCAATCTCAACAATCCATTCAACAGTTACATTTTAATACAGTTTCACCGTATAAGACTGTTCTTAAAATGTTCTTTTTTGTAGATTTATAATGCTAAATAAAATGAGATACATCAACATAACAAAAATAATTTCACGAATAAATTTAGCAATGTAAACCGAGATGTTATGGAAGAGATTCTATGAGAAGTTATGTACCCGTTGCCTAGGAATAAGAGTTTTTTTTTACGAAAACAATTAAATTAATTGATGAAAGTTAAAATCTATATATTAAAAAATGTTTTGGTGCCACGTTCTTCACTCGTTTTTTCACAGACTTTCCATTTGTCAAGTATTTGATATTATACAATAGCAGAATAAAATTTATTTTATTCAAAAGAAGCAAATCCTCTCACATATAATTTAAATGTTTATCAGTGTTCTATGTGTATGTGATGTGACTGTACTCAGAGCAGACTGTACCTTTTCACTCGATCCTATCCACCTGTATTTGATATCAGTTCTGTTTAGTGACATAACTCTACCCGGACTTTAATCTAAAATCCCAAACAAAGATCAAGCATTCTTCAGAACGGTGAGAGAAGGCGGGCAAAATGTCACTTTCGTGAACCATTCGTTTAAGGAATTATACTAATCGGGCTGGCGATTTGGCTTTTTAAAGTCAACACCGTTGCATAACCCGCCGCATCAGCGATCAGCGACGAGGAAGCAGCCCACTGGGTCACGATGGACCTAATTCTGGAAAGGGCGTTTTAATTTTGACACTTGTTGCTCAACTAAGTGGACTGGGTCATTTTTATGAGAAAAAACTAATAACTCATAGATTTGTTGTCATTTTTTAAAGTTTAAATAAATTGTACTTATTCTACACTTTGACAAGAAAATTAATGTTGACACTACTATATTTTGATTAGGATTTTATCCTGTACTCTTATACGAGCAATGTTATCTTGCGTGCTTGTTTGCACAATTATTTCAAAAACGGCTCCGAGAACTTATTTCCTTCAAAGTATGGAAATAAGAATTTATGACTCAAAAACGTGGCCTATGCAGATTACTTGGCCAGAGAAAATCTAATAACATCATAAAATGAATTTTAAAGTTGTAAAATTTTAACAATGGTCTTATGGGTTGCTATGATATTAAAGAAATTGATTGTAAACAAATAAATAAAGTAATCATAATAGCTGATTGTAAACTACAGCCATCTGGGAAAAATACAGCTTGTGGGAAAAGATTGCAAGCATGGAGTGGTAAAAAAGTGTATTTATAAATATTATTGAACTAATTTATAGTGATTGGACGAACTGGTAAATATGAAATAATACTGATCAAGGCTCGGTCCACTAGGTATTGATTGAATTAAGTGTTAATATTCAGGCCTAAAATTCCCAACAGAATAACAATGGTAATCATTGTAATAATAATAAGTTCACCATTGTAATCATAGCTGGTGGTGTCAACCAATTTAATTTTTTGCTGTCTTATAACATTTTAAATCATAAGATGGTTAAAAATTAAATTATAAGCTTTATTCTGAAGAAAGTTTTTCCAACTGAAAATCTGTAAAGTAACAAAACCTTTTACTGATTAAATTGTCACTTTACTACATACAAAACATTTCTTAATCGCCACTATCTGTCCTCCATCTTCTTTTTTTGTGACACAATATTAAAACCTCCATTCCGCACTTGAAACCTCCTTTCACTCCATTAGACGTCGTGTTAATGTTCTTTTTAAAGGTAATCAGATTTGTCCATCAAAGCAAATAGCGACTACCTGTAAAGGCAGCGTCCATTATGGCGGAGATGGGCCACTATCTGGCAGATAGCGAGTCCTTATCTGTCGGGAAAGGCGGCGGACCTGTCCCTGTCTTCAAGCCCGGAAGCGAACCAGAGAAACAAGGCTCGACCGGTTCCTTCGAACTTACATTTCTTTTATTGAGAACTGTAGCCAAGAACCGGCGGCCAGGCGTGCGACACTTTAATGTGTTAAATAACACGAGCCGCACATGGCCGGGGATATGGGTGCTGGGTGGGAACGATGTCTTGATGCGACACTTTAATGTGTTAAATAACACAAACCGCACATGGCCGGGGATATGGGTGCTGGGTGGGAACGATGTCTTGATGCGACACTTTAATGTGTTAAATAACACAAACCGCACATGGCCGGGGATATGGGTGCTGGGTGGGAACGATGGCTTGATGTGACACTTTAATGTGTTAAACAACACAAACAGTTATTTGCCCTCCTCAGAACTCTCCTGCTTTTGGAATAATGTTTTTTTGGCTTGTTGGAAGAAAATGAAGGAGTTGCTGGATCCGGGGGTGGGTTGAGGAGATTACCACGGCTGAGACAAAAGAAATAATGAGATTTTCGGTTGGCAATACTGCTGTTGATTGGTACCAATATCATTGAGAGTTTGAATATTTTTAAAACTAAAACACCTAGAAAAGGATAGCACGATACATTTTGAAGAACACGCGCACGGCAGTAATGCTCAACATTTCATAATTGTATTAATGAAATGATAAACCATCATAACTTTTTTTGTTCAGCGTTAAGAGCCAGCTGAATTTCCACTGTAGAAACTAGGAAAAACATTTACATGAATCTTAATAAGTTTAAAATTATAATTGACGAAATATATTAGCTCTATGATCTTGAAACCACTAACACTACAGTGTTTTCATTCTACCAAACACTTAGGAAAGTCTGCATGGTTTTACAATGTTCCAGTCTTCAATATTACATACAACCGTTCACCACATCCACTATTCTGACACTTGGAATCTCTGCTTGAACTGTAGAAATTCATTTCCAACAATTCAAAGGTCTTAAACCATTATTCTGATGAAAACCCCGAATCTGATGGCTCCTTCAATATCAGAAACCTGTTGCAAGATAAAGACACTAAAACAAATCAACAAAACTCAAGAGTTAAATCTGGCAGTTGTCTGCCGGTCGTGGCTGCAGTGAGTCATCTCTGGAAGTCGTGCCTCGAGGATGATCCTAGTGATCAACGAGCCGATCTCAAGGTTACTTCTGAACAGTCGTGGAATTCCGCGCTCGTTAGAGCAATCTAACTTTGAACTCCCACGGTCGATCGCGAAACTTGACTTCCGAGGTCGTTCGTGCTTTCTGGATTATCACGAATGATCAAACTAAATGAAGACAAACACATATTGGTATGCAAAATAAATTGCAACTTTATGTGAATGTAATTTAATCACATTGGTCTACTCGGCAAATGTGAAGTTAGAGCCCTTAACTGACGGTGACTATTCACTTAACATTCATTGTACAGTTAAATTATACCAAAACAGTCAGAGAGAATAGTGAATTAATAGTTATTATCCTTAATGAATCTCAATTGCTTGGAGAAGTACGAGCGGGGGATACCCGCTCCTTATTAGCTGAAGAAGCTACATTAAAATAAGGACTTGAAGAAAATGCTAACGGCGATTTACTTTAATAATCGATTTATACAATTTTTCATAGTTAGTTAATCTATGTAAGTATATTTTAACCAGGCAAGATAAAAATACAATAACAATCAACCAATTCTTGTATAATTGGTCACGTATTTGTATATACTAACCTGAAACCCCTTGCTTTCCTAAGTGTATATGAGTAACATCTACTTCGATGACAAACTGTACTTGAATGACTCAGAATAAGTGCATAACATAACCTTTCTTTCTCTTTTTAATTATAAATTTAAAGTCGCTCTAGCTGATTTTTTGTTGTTGAGAAATGAGGAAAATGTACTAATATAAAAATACTAAAACAATCAACCAATACATGTACATTTTGGTCACGTATTTGTACATCTAACCTGAAACCCTTGCTTTCCTAAGTGTATATGAGTAACACCTACTTCGATGACAAACTGTACTTGAATGACTCATAATAAGTGCATGACATAATCTTTCTTTCTCTCTTTAATTATAAATTTAAAATAGTTCTAGATGAGAGTTGAGGAAAATTTGCTAATAACATGGCTCAGTCACAGAATTCCTCACCGTCGACCTGTCTGGCGATGCCTATCGGGCGTTATATTGACAGGTGAATGTTGAGGTTGAAAGAAAGTTTCTCCTGCTTAAAGTTTGATAGAAAGGAAAACCAAATGTTTGGATACCTGCGAATATTAGATGAGTCTGATTGGTCAAACGCTTGAAAGTGTACTCAAGTGGTGTGCTAACTACAATTTCTTTTGAAGATTTTTTGCAGGGCGTTAGTCCGAAGGTATAGTTTTTATCTATAACGAAATTACGCAAACCCTTTTCCCAGTATGCCAAAGTGGTTTTAAACGTTGAGCATAAATCTTGTAAAGCTTAATAACGGGTTTTAAAAACTGTAATGCTTCATTCAACAAAGAACTCTACAGAACTTAACAGTGGCTTTACGACGTGGGGTAAGACCAGTTCATGATTGTAGCGTGGTTGAAGAAGCTACATCAAAGCCAAGGACTTGAAGGAAAAGCTAATAGCGAACTACCTTATTACTCTATTATTACATTGTTCTGGTTGTAGTTTAAAGAAAATACGTCAATAAATTAATTTTAACCTTTCGATTCAATGTGTTTGTTGGTAGTTTCTGAAGGGTAAATTCAAAACAAACTTCTCGGGAACTACCGAAAATCGTATATGAGACAGAAAAAAAGTAACCGACATATTTTGATCGGAATCAATCATTACATTTCCTGTTGAATCAACATTTTTAATTATTAATTTTCTAAAAATCAATTAAGGGTAAATTAGTTCTCAAAGTCCTACTCTAATTAATATATTCGTTTAGATTATTAAATTCCTGTTTTAATGACCCACCCTCATCACCATAAAAATCTAAATCTCGACGGAGGGTAGGGTTTCCTAAATTAAAACATCAAGAATGAAGTTAAACCATTACAACTTTACACCGTTTACACAACACCAACATAACAAAACAATAACGTTATATTTTCAGCAGGAATTTCAAATGATATACATCTAAAACTGCAGGCATCCCTGTTGGTAAGCGTTAATTTGGTTTGAAAGGAGGAAAGAACTATTTTTGGGAAGAGGAATGAGCAGGTTTCCCTAAAAAATAACGTGTCGGCGACGGCTTAAAGATCCTATGGACGATATTTGTCATCACTTCAGGGCGCTCCACCACCCATGTCTCTCTCGGCTGGCGAGTGGCGGTCACTACTCTAACGTAACACTAACGCAATCATATCAACATGAGGAAACATCACCGAGGATCAACAATAACCTCCCAGGGGTGTCCACACCCGCCGGTCACTCACGAATCACGAAAATAAACAAACAATCCAGTGAGAGGCCCAATACCGTGATATCGCCAGTAAATCCTGGGCGACATGTTTCCTTGAATGGGACACCTGCGCTGGGAGGGAGTGAAAGTTGCCGCGGACACCGGGCGAGGAGTCTCAGTACCGCTCAGAGTGTCCTGTGAGCAACATGCGGGTGTCTGTGTGTCTAGTGATAGTGACGGTGATAACGGCGGCGCGGGGTGCCACCCCCCAGCCCGCCCCCAGGGTGGTGCGTCAGCCGCCGCCCCCGGCCCGGCTCGCCGCCTCCGCCGCCCCCGCCCCCGCCAACAAGACCAGGACCGCCTCCACCGCTAGAACCAGGTAAACAACCAACTGGAGGGTGTGTGTCGAAGGAACAGAGGTCTTGTTGACTGTTTAGGGATGAAAGCTTCACTGGTGTTTTCCTGATGAGGGCTTTAAAAATGACCCAAACAGATGGTCCGTTTCAATACGTTTTAACGTTTTAGGATAATGTTATACGTTCTTACTTTTTAATACAGTAGTGAGCTAGTTTGAAACAAAACGTGGTCTTGTTGACTGTTTAGGGATGAAAGCTTCTCTCGTGTTTTCTTGATAAGGGCTTTAAAAACGACCCAAACAGATGGTCCGTTTCAATACGTTTTAAGAGAATGTAATATGTTCTTTTAAAACAGTAGTGAGCTAGTTTAAAACAAACAAAAAATTGTATTGAATCCAATAATACCTTCTTACTAAGTGATGTGTGGTATTGGTGGTTTTAATAAGTCGCTGAAGTTGTCTTAAAAGTCATTATAAGTTGTACTATCAAAGATGCAAAGCCTGTAATCATTGACTTTTACTATCAGTGTTATAACGTATACATTGACACTTTTAAAGCAGACTAAATGAGTTCATTCTCCATATTGAAGTTTCAAGTTTCAAGTAACAGGTTAATTTTAAAAGTTAGCCTGATGGGTAGTTCGTCTAGAAAATTTAAGAAGTCACATATAAATTCAAACTCTTCCTCATTTGAAAATTGTTACAAACACATTTGTTACAAAAACTAGCCTACAACAATACCAGTATTAAATGATGTGCATCATTAATTGAACTAGGCTACCTGTTTTTGGAGAGAGTCTTTCCCGTCAAATTTCAAATATTTTTGCAGACAATATAATTTCAGCATCGGTGCCCAGGTGTCAGATTCAGCCTGAAAGTTTCCAAAACGGATTTGCTTTACATAACTCAAACCTAAAAATGTTCGACATCATGAATTTTGCAAGTACATGTAAAGGGCTATACAAAAATATACCGGTTGACTTTCAGTGTCCAATTGTATGCATTTGAGAGAATATAATAAATTCATTTTTATTAAACCAACGTTTATTTCTCGATCAGCGAACATAGTTACACACACAGAATGGATAACTTTACATTCGCTCTATTTAGAAATGCCTGGGAACATAATTAACTAATTTCTCAATAACCAGGCAATGAAATGTACAGAATATACTGCATGAAAATATTCGAACAAGTTCACAAAAACGAAAGGAAGTATACCGCATCCAAGTTTTATCGCAATTTTTTTAATAATGAAAAACGTTTTAGGAGAAGTACAGTTTCATTCTTGTCAAACAAAGCCAATTTAGTTTCTTAAAAACCTTCTAAACAAACAAAGTATAACCAAATTATTTCAGTAAATTTTCTTCCTCTAAACAGTACGGACATGTCATATTTCCAATTATTTTAACAATCAAGGAATGTAAAATAATTTTTCAAATGCAATCTAGTATTGTAATGAATACAATTATTTTAACTGTGAAACATGAAGAAGCCTCATATTTTCTCTCGCTAAACATGCTGTATTTAAAAATATAACGAATAAAAATGGAGTATGAATATTTCATTATTTTAAGGTTTCAAGTATGATTACGTTGAAATAGCATTTTAAAATAGCATATGCAATGAAAAAGTTAAAAAAATTTCAGTACTTTAAGAGGTTTAATGTAGACTAACAACAATTAACCTGTGCTTCAAAGAGCAAATACAAATTCTTAGTCATATCATTAACTGACAGTTTGGACAAATATTGAAATTTGTTGCTTATTTAATGTATAGTGTAGTAAAAATAGCAAACGCCAATAAATTAATTTTGACATTAAGAGTGTGTTGTTAATTTGGTTGACTTTGGATTTGCGAACCGTACTCAATTTCCACTTCTTTCCTTTTTCACTTTTTTGAAAATGGAATTTGGAAGAATAATAATTAATCATGTTTACGAATTTCTTCTCATTGGATCCCATTAATTTACTAGCTAACACACCTCGGTATCAAAATAGAAACAGGCCCTAAAAGCTCTATTTATATCCTGAATGTATAAAAAAATGTCAATATGCATTATTGACGATGAAACTAACAAACAATACATTAACCTGTAGTTTGGTTGTTTGTTTACCTTTTAAAATTATTTAGAGGTCAAGGTAAGCTTTAACACGATTTCTCATAAACAATTAAGGTTAGATGACTAATGCTATTCCTGGACTTGTATTTCAGATAGTGTAAATAAACCGCAACAAACGTTTGGGCGTGTTTTCTTTTACTTAAACTAACAAAAACATATTGTGATGAAACATTGACATGTGAGATTAAAACTCTTCTCAAAACAAGAACCCAGTCAGAGCATGCAAGTTATTATAATAAGCAAATACCCGCTGCGCCGTACACAGCTATTGTTTCCGTAGCAAATCGGTGCATGTTGCAATCGGTCTGGTCTGCAGACATGCGGCAAGCCTTTCATTACGGCCAGATTTATACGTCTAGCGACCATGAAAACTACCACTTAACCTGAATATGCTCCACGCTACAACTAAATGTATATCACTATTTAAGATTCTTAACCATAACCATTATGTGTCATTGTGTAATATACGTTTTATGTTGTTGTTCTGTGTCCAATAACTTAATCGGATTTATATTCTGAAAAGCATAATCAGCTTGAAAAATCATGACGTTAAATTTATAAAATTTCTTACATTAATCAATTTTTTAAACTTGGTTTCGATGATTCGGAGTTGGTTTCAATTATATTACTCATAATGTTCAATTAAATACTATGAGCTAGGTAAAAATCTCAACGTTTCAAATTAATGATTAGTGATTAGAGAAAAAAATCTAATACAGTATCAGGATTTAGTAGGGGAAAGTGTTTCATTTAACTGGCTTATAATTAATAATAAAATGAACCGATAACTTTCGTAATTAAAACTAAGCCTAAGAATTGAGTCTTAAAATTCTCACTTCCATAAAAAAAAAGGATTAATACTAATGCATGCACTAGAGAATGTTTATATGGATTTAACTAGATAGTACAGTTCAAACAAAATTAATCTGATTTAATATTCATAATTAATCTAAAAAGTAACAGTCATACACGCCATATCAAAGCTATTTTCTATTTACAATAATACAATAACATTGCGAACAAGATTAGAGATTGTACAGATTTATAATTTAGATCGCCTCGTCCTCAGTGATTCATATCTAAGTTCGCAATAAAAATTATACTGGGCTGGTACAAATGGATCTCTCCGTCTATTAAAAACAAAGAAAAATGAAACAAGCAAATCATCTCTACATTTAGGAAAAGTGGAATAATGAAACTTTACCTGTATCTTTAACTAATTACGCTGACCGAGACATTCTTTGCGTAAAGCTCGGCCCACCAGACACCAAAGAGAAGGTACAGAGAGTAATACAGTAACGGAGTTTCAGAGGGATAAATCTTGAGTCAACAGGCCGCCTGGCGAGGCGGTGCGCGGCAGTTTACAACAGTGCAGTGGAACACTCTCGCTTTCAGCTTCGCAATCCGTCCTTTCATCCGCGCCGCGCCGACCGCGCTGCAGCTCTGGACCGGGCAACGCTGATATTATTCGTTGTATTTTTAAAGCCTCGCATGATTGAAAGTTTAATTCTTGATCCAGCTGATGAAAAGCAATTGATTATTGGGCTATTAATTATGAAAATCACCTGGTAGGCTATATTTGTTAGAAACAAAGCTATTTTGTACCATCCATTCGCTCCATATTTTAATCATATTCATTCTCCTTAAAAATACCCCTTCCTGGTAATCAGCGTTTCATATAGTAATCGAATCTAATACAATCATCTTTAAAAGTGTATTTATCACAATAACCGCACGCACACGCCGGCGCATGTCAAAATAACGCACCGTACTGGTGTTACTCATGCAATGAATGTGCGATTTTCAAAAATAACGTTTTCGTTAAATTAATGCATTTTCCTATAAGTATGAAAGTAAAAACCAGGTATTCTTAGGTAGACTAACCAGCAGAAAAAATTAAATTACAGTTTCAATTTATTTATCTCTTAATTAGTTAAATGAAATATATTTTGAGTGTAAATATTTTGAAACTCATCAAAAAAACAACTGAATCATTGATTATTATGAATTTGTTATTATGAATTTGGGAGATATTTATCAATATATGTATACCACCGCAGTTAGTTCTTTATTATGTTTAGTGAGGTAAGCGGAATAAATTCCATACACATTTCTGTATTTTTGTAATGAGCTGGAAAAAACCTTATAGCTTGATGCTATTTTGACAATATTTAAACAAAAGATATGACATTACTTTAAAAAAAGTTTATAAATGAGGCCTGGGTTATATATTTCAACAATCTTAAAAAAAATCAACAAAATTAATGTCAAAACTTAACGGTACGAAGACACCGATTCTCATTCAAACATTGTTATGTAAGAAGTAATTAGCGTTGCTTGATGAAACTTCTGTGAAATATGACCAGACAATGGAAAGCTCAATTAGCGTATTTACATTGTGTATTCTTCACTTTCTCATGATTACCGATATTAACTTCTTGTAGCACGTTCCCTTTCAACGAAACCTTCAGCTTGTGTTAACGCAATTGTTAACTTAGCATAACTGAGTGGTTAAACCAATATACTGGTTAAATAAATTATAATTTCAAATTTAGTACCTAAATGGGTTGTAGGATTTGGAACAAATATGAAAGAACCAATCAAAACATTTTAACTTACTCTTCAGTATTAAATATTGGGTAGTTTTAATTTTGAACCTTATATAATAATAGAACTTGCGATAGTAGAAATAATTTGTGGTTCAAATCTGACACCAGAATACCAGTTAACCAACAGAAGAGATTTGGTAGGCCTAATGCGGCATACAAAAGAGTGTCCCATTTATGAAAACTATCTCCAGGCTTTTAAAAGGTCATATACGAAATAAAATTACAATAACGTCAATACCGACGGCTCCAATTAACAACGAAAATTATTGCATTGTATACTTCCTTTTCACACATAAATGACTTTAAATGAAGAAAATTATTTGAAGAGGATGGGCATTCTTGATAAGGGAAATCTAATTTAACTGGAGGAAAATAATGTGTTGGAAGGATCTTAGAAGAACCCTTTCCATTCGACACTCCCGTTACCAAACTGGTCCACATAGAAAGCTAAACTCCCAAAAAAATATTAATAAAAAGAAAATAATGATCTGAATCAGTTTTAATGTCAATATATACAGAAACCACACAGTCTGCGATACCAGCAGGTTGACGGTACGGGACAGAGGGGGCCGCGCGGCGGTGACCCGACGTCACCTTTGCCCGAGTCATGGTCACCGCGTCTCCCGTCCCGACAACTAGCGCCGCGACCCGCGCCGACCAACACGCCAATCTGTAGCAAAACTAATAATGTAGACTGTGGGCGTTAATGTAAAGGGCGTATAGAAAATGTGTGTTTACTATATTTTCCGGGTTTTACACATAAAAACGCTGTAAACATATTTTATGCAGTAAAACATGCAGTTAACATATTTAATAATGTAGCTCTGTTTGTCATACATTTTTTAAAATTATTTACATAGTTGTTTAGCTCTTTAAGGAACTAATTTGCCCTTAAATGTTTAAATAATGTTCCATATACGATTTATTTTAATCGTGTATAATAGTAAACATAGGATTTTCTTTCGCAGTAAAAAATGCAGTAAACATATTTAGTAATGTAGCTCTGTTTGTCATACATTTTTGTATGTATGTTTCTTAATGATTTAACATCGTTGTTTAACTCTTTAAGGAACTCCCTTTAGTGCTTTAATAATGTTCCACATAGGTTTTATTTCGGCACGGAGTATCAAGTTTCTACCTTACAAAACTTTGAATGGCACCGTATTTTATCTTCATGCAGAACTTAATAAAATAAATATTTGTTAATAAAACAAATCAAGAGAGAAAAAGACGCAACAATTTATCAAGGTTGTAGACAAATAAATGAAGAAATATATATTTTATGTTGCTACGATATGCAAATAACGCATTTAACGTTTCCCAAAATTTGCAGTGTTAAGGTGCTGCAAATTTTGTTTTTTTTATTTTCTTGTTTCTAAGAGCCGAATCGGCCGAATTGGGACGCGACGCGACGTGACGTGACGTGACGTGACGTGACGTGTATGTATAGTTTACACCCACGTCCAAACGGCCATTTGGCTCTTAGAAACAAGAAAATGCGAATCGATCCGAATCGATGCCAATCGATGCGAATCGGCACGAATCGATGCGAATATGTATAGCACCCCTTTCGGAATCCCCGAACTGGCCGTAAGTGGACGCGACGTGACGTGACGTCACGCAACGTGTATGTACAGCAGCACCTTTTATACAACATACTCGTACTATATTATTGTGCTTATTCCTGTGCGTATAATCCTCAGTCACATAGCCAGTACACACATTTTTAAAACCCCGTACGTGTGATGGATACTAAACACGGTATCCGTATTCATTGTAATGTCTGAGTTGGCGAGTCTGTAGTTAACGAGGGGCGATTCTGCAGAGATGGATGAGGTCGAGTCTCCAGACTCGGCGTTGACTCTCACCTTCGCCCCGACATCGAGCGTCTGCCTCCCAGTGACCCTTTCACCGCAATTATTCATTGGCGGTGGGATATTTCTTAACGAGCAGCTCAAAGGCAAATTAATGGAAACGTGTAATAGCCAGATTTTCAGATGGGTGCGAACTGGAATTAAAAAGGGAGAAGTTATTTTCATTGAAGGCAGGAATGTAAACATTTTATAATTTTTTTTGTGTTTGGTGAATAATATGTTACCAGGCTTACGTTACCGTACAACCCTTAAGACAGAGATGATTTATTTTAGTTAGAGAAGTCATGTATCGTTCACTTCCTATACTGTTATTTTAGTCAATTTTAAAGTGAATCATCTCTCTTGTAAGGGTTAAATGGTAATATTTAAGCTTTGGTACAATATTTTCCCAAACACCAAAAAGTTCATTATTTAAATGTTTTATAATCTTACTTTTAATGAAAATAACTTATTCATTTTAGCGAATTTGTTTGTTCCAGTTCGCTAAAGCAACCAACATTGGTTTTAGTATCTTGCGATTTTAACTTCTCGACACAATTAGGCTATACAACCTGCAACTCGTCTTCATAAAACGTGGTCAAACTATCAAACGCTGGCATTAATTGAGGCCGTCAATTTTCACTCATAAAAAATTACTGTTAACATACCCTGCTTTGGTGGTCAAGTGAGAGTAGTTATTCTTACGTCATATAAATCTAAAATAATTCAAATCTGAAATTTTATTTCTCACGAGGAAGTTAATGATGATTACAGCTCTTCAGTATGGCTATTGCAATGTCCATGTATACGGTAAATCCACATAATGATTTGGATACTAACTGCCATTTAATAGGAGATTAACTGATTTACTCATCCTTATGAAATCCTGGTAATAAGGAAGATTTAAAAATCACAAGAAATGCTGCATCATTATCGTTATTCTTACGTCATATAAATCTAAAGGAATTAAAATCTGAAATTTTATTTTAACACTAGGAAGAAAGTGATTACTTTTCTTCAAGATGGCTATTGCAATCCCTATTTGTCTGGTAAATCCACATATAATGATTTATATACTATATACTGTATCATATAATTGGAGATTAACTAAATACTCTTCCTCATAAAATCCTGGTAATAAGGAAGATATAAATATCACAAGAAATGCTGCATCACTCAAATAAGGAGTTCATGCAATAAAGATCTCGCTTTACCGCTTTATGGTTTTCTCGATACGGCTGTTTAACTCAATTGCATTCTGCACTTTCAAAGATAAGCACGATAGAGGTTAAAGAAAGTTAAAGTGAACGGTTGCTTAACACTCTACAAGAGTCACTCAAAGTGAAGAATCTAGCTTCTGTCTTAAAAAGTAAAGGGCAACAAGTTCGGGTGGATGCACTTCAGAGCGGCCAAAGGTCACAGTTGCGTCTTCCGCGGATGACGTTTGTATGCCTCTCGTGGTTTACAGCAAATTACTTTAAAATTTAGTCGGTTTACATAATAAAACTATTACCCTAAACTTTATTTATTTCAATTTGCAATTTATTTAAACATTTTTCTAATATGTTTGGATGGTTGTGTTATAAGTGCAGTAGCTGGATGTTTATGCAGAGAATAAATAATGTAGGATGATGAGAAAAAATCAAGGTAAAATTATGCAGTACCATACTCTCTACTCCGAAGAAAAATATTTTGATTATATCTAATTAATTTGACTACTGAAAATCAGAGCATTTGCTTAAATGTTTTAAATTAATCATTTTAGTGTTTGAATATCAGTTATCATATTTTAATTTTTGCATCGTTTGTTTCGAAGGAGATTATAAACACAACTTAAACATAATTTAAACAATAATTTTATTTTGTTCTTTCCCTTCTCCCTTTCAAAGAAATCTTAGAGCTTTCAGATAGTTTGGTGATGTTGTTAGTGGTGAAATAAGATTGTGATAGTGATAATTCACGTTTGAATGCATTCTAAAAATCATCTTCATTGCAAGACAACTTAAGTCTATTTTAAATAGGATTGAGTTTTGAGAAAATTGAATATTAAAAAATTTAAAAGTATTCATAAATAAATGAATAAAATTATTACTTAGTTGCCCAAGAAAAATAAAATATTACGACGTCAAAATCACTTTGCTACTTATAAGCTTCGACTCCCTTAAGCTTCTCAAATAAAGTATGTATTTGTTAACCACAGCACGATGGAAGGTTTTTCATAAATTTAACCAACATTTTAACACACGAGGATCATTCTAAATCGTACTAAAACGGTACACCGCATTCGACACAGTCGGCCAAACACGATAGATTTGCAGTAACAGTTTCGCAACTACATATTCCTGCACCAGAGTGACAGGGACGCTCCATTACAGTGGTATATGAGGCAGTGTTAGTGTTGGTGCACTCTGCACATCCCGGTGGGTAATTAGCACGTCACGTAACCGCAATGCGGACGCCGAGACTCAACTGGACCGCACATTCCGAGGGAAGTTTCCTTTCCAGATCCCCGCTCGATTTTTTGTCAGCGTTCTCCTTCCGTGGTGTGACAGGGAAGTGGTGATTACGATTGGGTCTTGTTTCAATACAAAACTATGGAGACTATTTTTAATGTTAAAATATGATTGATATAGTGATTGATCACGTTTGAATACATCATAAAAATCACCTACCGAACAATGAAAAATAGTAGTTTATGCAACGATTGCATTGTGAATGTCTTTAAGCCGCGAGTGAGATGTAAGTTAGATGAGCGAAGCGAGTGTTCTAAATATCTCACGAGTGGCTTAAAGGCATAATACAATCGTTGCATACACTACTTTATCTACGACCAACAATATACGACAAACTTTTCCCCGAGGTTAAACAAAAATCATGACTTTTACTAATGATGGAATAGGTCAACTCAAATTTGAGGTTAGGCACATAAGCAGACTTAACCATGAATCGTAATGCAACAATCAGCTGATGTGCGAATTGCGTAATTGTCATTATGACACTTCTTTCGTCAAATGCCGCGCTCCCATTGGTCTAGAACCTGTATCATAAAGTGACACCAGTTGCATAATGTAAACTTTATGCAACTGGTTTGTATTTGGTTTAATATAGACCTCATTATGGCATTAATTGCAATAACGTTATTGGTGATTATTGCAATGGTCGTAAATAAAATAGTTCATTGTAGGTAGAATTGAGTTAGGAAGAAACTGTGCGTTAAAACATGTAAAATCAGCTGGAGATAAGTATTATTCATTTTTTGTCATTTGTAGTCTTTTGTGAGCTATGTATATTTCTTTGTAACCGTGTGTACTCGTTTTGTTTTCGTATTTGGCATTCGTGTTCATCGATAGTGGCGCTTACTATATTTCATATTTCCGAAATCGTTTTCCCAGGAGCTTCTTGCATTCGAGCATTTTTTCACACGGAAAAATTGCCCTGTCTTTTTTGTGGTAGCCGATAATTACAGGGAATTGGCCAACAAAGTTTTTGATATCCACCCCTATTTCTCAAAAATAACATTGCTCTCATTAGGGAAGATATCGGTTTTGTCATTAAATGGACGAATTTGTGTGATCAATTAATTGGACAAGACATTTATATTCATACTATGAGGCTACGACGAGTTTTAATGATTGCAATATTTACATAAAAGACTACAGAATTCCAAAGAAGAACTCGTGCTTTTCAAACGCTTTAAGTGCGCAGACCAATTTGGTTATTATTTCTACTCCAAAGATTTACCGCCGCCATGTCCACTTTGCCAATAAAGGATAGGTGACGTGAGGAGGATGGGTGACGTGGTAGCCGGAGAATGCTCCCTGGTGCTCTCTCCAGGACCGCCCGGAAGTCCCCGGAAGCTGGAGAACTCTCCAGGACGGGCGGAAGTCCTGGTCCAGTGGCGGGCGTGCCGGTGATTCAGGGAGGAAACCACACACCGGATACACTCACCACTTTCGCGAGGTCCTCCCCAAATATGGCGTGATTGGCCACCGGGCAGACCCACCGGAGATACCTAGCTAATCTTTGGCTTAAATTGTGAATTTCGGAGTTTTGGAAGTAATGACAAAGATGTTCCCAAAAATTGCTCGCTAACAAAAGCAACATTTATATCATAATGCTGCAATGAGTTTATTTGTGGCTAGCAAGTGAATAAATAATATTTGATTCGATTTTATATTTTGAAAAACGAGGAAAAATAAATTAAAGAAATTTATTGTAAAAGAAAACTTTTTAAACCCGATTGGGGAGAGAACATAAATCGAGAGTTGTACCTCAAAAATTCACATCCATTCGGTTTGCTTCCAAAAAGAGCTAGCGGTTCAAGACTGCAGACATATAAAGTTTTAGCTTGAACTATGTATAGCAGATAAAACAATATTGCCGTTCGCTTTATGTCGAGATGTTAAGAACACAGTTCCCAATGAAATAAAACGATTTAATTTACAATAAATATATTATATCTGACTTTAAGATCAGCGAACCCAAACGAATTGAATTACATAATATTTTTTTTAATTTCTATAAGATAATTCAAGACCTATACTTCCTAAAAAATGTAAGGGGTTCAGATACAATTCTTACAAGGTCCACATACACAATTTAGTCTGACATTACAAACTTAAGGCTTGAATATCAAACTTATCACTCTCCTTGAGCCGGTCGATCGACCTCGACGAGTGTTTGCAGTAGCCGTGCGGTACAAGGCCCGTGCACCGCAGCGGCACTGGTGCGGTCTACCGCACGTATCATACACGACACACGACGCTTGCAATGACCACTCTGCACTTGTCAATGCTAACTCGCTGGCCTACATTCTGGTTTGGCGAAAAATGAATCCACGTTGTTTTTTTAATATTAAAATGTTGAGTTTTCATCTACCGAGGTGGTTTAAAGATTGAAATCACGTTTTATGTGGCATTTAAAGTGTCTAGTAAAGTTAAATAGCCTTTTTTTAATGAGCATTGATTTGGTTACAAGACCAAATCTTACTTTCTGTAATTTCAAGTTAAAAATATAATCTAGGTTTCTGCTGAACCTAGATTGTTAAAAATACGCAGCAAAATATTCCTCATGAGATGAAGTTTAAACTACAGTTCGTAAAAAAGTTGCATGGGTAAATTAGGTTTGTTTTAATGCTGTAATTAAACATTTTCGTTGCAATCAATTTGAGCTTAAGACCAAACTATTTCCACACAACTTTTGTAAGTTATCATACAGTCTATATTTAGAGAAGATAAAACAAGTTCCTCTCACTCTTCACGTTCCACCATGCGCCATCTCCTATTACTGCCAAGTTTGCGCCCTTCTTGTTAAATTATCTATTAGTCCCAGCAATAATTTCACGTAAACACGCTGTTTACACGTGTACTACACACTATTACACCTGGACACATGTACTGGTCATGTACAGCTAATGAGGTATAGCGTTGCCGATGAAATAACTAAATACAAGATTCTTATGTCATTAGCTTACGAACAATAAATTATCATACCATACCACCTAAAACCTAATGTATGCTAAAAATACTGTATACATAAAACTCTACATTCCCGTTAAATCAGTATGTTTCTTGTAACTTTCAAGCTCAGAAACTCTGTACACTGTTGGCCTTACACTATTCTTCACCACATGCTACTCATCACTACGGCATCCAGTGCAGTCAAGTTACATAAATGCACTCATTAATGTATTACTTATGCGCGTCCAATTACGGGGCCGTACCGTGCAGAGAAACAAGGAACTGATCCTGATGCCGCCGCCACTTCGGTTATGACTTGTTTCCTGCTGCGTTTTTTGTTAGCAAATCTCCCCTCGTTAGGCCTACCCTAATGAGCGAGAATTCAAAGAGTTGTATTCATTATGAAGCTTACTTCCTGTCACACTTTTTAGATCAAAGTTTCGGTCGGTCCGGTGAAAAGAGTGGAAAGAAGTAGGGCCTACAGTACAGTACAGTTTTCTCTAGTTTTGCGAATACTCGAACAGTACCAAAGACCAGAATGTTTAGTTACTGTGAAAATAGAGCGGGTAAGCCAAGTTTTTGTCGATTGAAATTAACCGTGAAAATTTAAAAGGGCATTTTATTATATATATACAATCCTGTGAAGAGAAAGTATATATTTACTGAGTTTTATTCTGGTGAGGTATAAATTAAAACAACCAACGTGTCATATAATAAATGGAGCAAATATTAGAATAATTAAAAATAACTTGTCGTTTTAAATGTTATCATTGAAAGCAGCATACTTTTAATGTACAAAAATAGACAAACACTAATCAGCGTTTTTTTTTACTTTGGAAACACTTATACTTTGGAATACGTACTTTAGAATTAAAGGATAGTACTGGTAAAAAAATCAGTGATAAAAAGTTTCAAGATCATAAATCTGTAACTTTGCTCAACCATTTAAATTTTTTTATGAACGAGAGCAGACGTTATAAAATGAAAAAATATACAGGCAAACGATTTGTATATTTTTATTATAAGCACAAAAGAACTTGAAAGATATTTTGAATAACGAAGTCTTCTTGCATCCTTCGAGTCCACTCAGCCCAACGTAGAGCTGGAATTGAGAAATAAATCGTTATTCAATCCGAAAGAATATAAACGTCCGGATTATTTTAAGTACTCGATGACCGTGAAGGACGAACGAAAGTAATCGCTGGATGCGATGATCCGGTTAGTCGGTCGATTCACGGCCGTTTCGGTTGTTGATCTCGTTGTCGATGTTTATTACGGCTCATCCCCTTGCGTAATACAACTATCGCAATATAAATATCCGATACGGGCGATGACTACAAGGCCAAGACAGTTCCCATGACGTCCTCTGATGAATGCAAAAACACGTTGCGAGACCGACGAAGGTTGGGATCATCTTCAGAGGCCTTCTGCTTCTTCCCGTGGCTGACGTGTAATATATCCTATTGTTTCCTCGGATTCATTATAATAACAATGATGACATCTTTGTTTACTATACAAGGTGGAGAAACCCCGGCCCAGTGGGATAATGCGCCGGGCATTGTTTGCCCGGTGGCGTACCTCTCATGCAATTAGTATATTCGATTCTATTTGTAGTCACCAATTAATTTGTTTCGTCCTCTTTCGTAACGTTATGTCGTTAATTGAATTTTAACTTTCATTGTTCAGTTTGGTGTCTGCGGATTGCTGAAATGATTTATTTACATTGAGGTCAACATAAGCAATTGTGTCGTGAGTTTCAGTGGGTATATAGGGAACTAAATTAAAGACGACGAGATATATGAAAATATATTTTGGATTACAGTACATATTAACCCGCTGATTGCTTTCATCAGTACAAAATCATAATCTGCGTCATCGGTAGGTTTTAATTTTTTTTAACACGTTTTCCACATGAAAATGGATAGTAGACTTGGACGTTTATCCAATTGGAGGTTGTGTTTTTGACTGACCTGTTAAGTTTTAGTAATATTTTTGTTTTATGTCAGGATTGAAATATATTTATTCCTCTTAAAATGATTTAAGTGGGTTAGGTTTGATGGTTCGTTTCAAGGGAAAAAATATTAAACTAAATTACATTGAAATAAAAAATAAACCACTTAACTAATTTGATCCAAGCCGTTTAAACCTGAAACCCAATTGACCAGACGTCAGAGAGCAAGCAGCGCCCACTCAGTTCCCACTCTGTTACTCTGTTGCCCACGGATACATTGTACAACTACAACTAGCCAGACTCCGCTAGCTCCGCTGGCATCACCTCCCACACCTGTCTTATTAATGGTCAGATAAATATTTGGTGGACATTTATTGAGTAGAAAGTCGTCCTTTGCACAAATTTGCTGACAAGTTTCTGATTTGCTTTCCTCCCAGCCGCAATACCGACCAACCTGTTTGTATTGCATCTAATCTGCTTATGTCCGGATACATTTAATGCTCTTTCACTTCTTAGCATTAATGTGTTCGTTAGTATAATATTTTCTAGTTTTTTCTCTTCTGGGAGAGTAATCGTTTTAAGCGAGTATCAGTTAATTTTGTTTCTTGGAGAAATTAAAATGTCGAGATTCTTCGATTACTCCTAAATGAGCTTAAATTATACGGGAGTGCAATTTAGGAATTTGTAATTTAAAGGGTGCTTCAGTGACTGGAGGCGGCTTAGTATGTTTTTTTAAGTTCGTCAGCACATTAAAACTTCAGATATCTTCGTGAAACGATCGTTTGGAGATGTTTTTACCTTTAAAGATTTAAGTCTCGACCTCTCGGACGACATCTGAAAATATTAAGCACGGATTTGACACTGAAATATTTTATTGTAATTGGTTGAACTGGTAAACAATTAAAAAGACCGAGCAAGGCTCGGTCCACCAGGTTTAATTTGAATAGAATGTTTAATTTAAATAGAATGGTTAAGTAAACACCTGCAAAGCTGAAAATCGCACTTCAAAATGTTATATACTAACAACTGCAACTTACGGGTGCGCCAATTATTTGGAATGACAGTAGCAGCACGCTAAAAAAGGTTAACTATCACCTTCGTTTGCACTCATTTTTTTTGTCTGACCTGATGAGTGTACATCAAGTAATCCAAATAGAAAAAATAAAATCATACCTCAAGTGCGCAAAGTAAACTCAAGTGCAACAACCATTGGGTAACGTGTACTCATTTGCTCGTTAGCAAAGAGGGAAAGTGAGCGAAAAAGAGTGGTACAGAGATGAGAAAATAATATTTAGTGTGGTTGTTTTTGTGAAGTCATTGCCACTAATGACGGCAGACCGTGTTGGTCATTCTTCGCAACTGTCGGTGGCTTCCTCAACAGAACACCCTTGCCTAAGTCCTTACAGATAACCGCATAGTTTTGACTCGTTGTAACCTCGCTTTTTCCAAGTGTACCGTAACGTTTAATTTCTAAACTTATTAGAAGGTAAAGTTCAAATACCTGTTTAATGCTTTAAATTGCCATTGTGTTCTAATTGTAGAGGCATTTTAAAATGACCGGGTGGGATGTAAGACTTCTAATATGATTCCATTGCTTAAGGTTTCTTTCATGGCCGATGATAGTTCTCGTTAAATCTATATCTCTTAATAAAGCCGATGTCAGAGTATAGCTTTTCTATGTCTCATACTCAACGGAAAACAACGTATCAGTTCTTTCTTATCACCCAGTTTTTTCCTAGATTAACTGTTGATTTAAAAAATCTTAACTCAACCATCTTCACTATACAAGTCACATCAGTATACAATTACTTTTTTAAAGGAAGGAGTAATCACAGGTATACTACCAGAAATTATTATGGGTCCCCTTTTGATCACATGTTGATTCTACCAAATTTAATCAAAACCGCAACCTATTTCTCTATGCAAATAAAACTCCTATGTACAGTTCAATCACACGTTTCAAACTCGTTCCAAAACTTTTCAGTTCATAATGTTTATACTAGTGACACTCAAGAGTTAAAGTTTATGACGTCCCAGCAAAACAACTTCGTGTATATTTCTCCACAAACAAATCATAAATCCCAACTCCACCTTCGAAAACGTCCTTTCCCAAAATCGTCCCAGGATATAAACAGCTGATTTAACGCGCGAGAGCGGAGGCGGCGCGGCGGGCTGAACTTTCCGTCAAACCGGGCGATAACGCCTCAGCTGATCAATGGAGTTGACCTTGACATTTGTCCAAGGTCAGGGGACGACACCGGTCCCACTGGCCAGTGTCCGGTGGTCGCGGCCACAGCGTTCCCAGATACGATAATGATCGTATTTGTGCGATGATTTCTCTGGATTGTACGATGTACGATAGTCCTTCCTATCGTACGCGAAAATATTCGATAATTGTAAACAGGTGTAACTGCTTGAAAGAAAATAAGATAAATGAAAACCAGGCTTATTTTGTTAGACCAGCTATTTTGCATTGTAATTGAACAAATCATCTATAGCAGTCTCGTCTTTTCTGTAATCTGTGTCATATTTGTGATGTGAGTGGGCGAATTGTCTTTCTGGATGTGTTTAGGTGTTGTATATTTTATGGTAATTTGGGTTTATTAGAAGTTTTTCATTCATTTTAGTACAATAAGCTTAGACAACTTAAACGTCAAATTAAATAGCGCTACCCACCTATATTAAAAAGTGGAAAAAGACATTTTCTTTGAATACTAAATTAATAATGCTGAGTTAAACCATATAGCATTATTATAGATTAACTTAAACGTTCCTACAGTTACGGTTTTTTATTTACGTATTTGTAAAAATCAGACAAGACTTTAATTTTGTGTCTTGACCATGTATATGCCTAAACCAATTTTATTTTTTCGTTTTATATTAATCATAATTTTATTTTTATAATTTTTATTCTAATGTGTGTAATTTAATTTTTTTAATTCGTACATATAAAACAGAAAATGTACTGGTATATTACATTATACCAAAAATATTGTTTATGATTAAATTGTATCTTTACCTTGGTACCGATACGATTTTTTTTGGTACCTTGGCTGGCGTACGATAATGGGATTTTAAAATCTGGGAACCCTGGCAGCCACAGCTGTCGCCTGGCGACTGGCGATGCCTCCACATAAATTTGCCGAAACGTCATCAAACAGGTGTAACTTTCGAGCTGAAATGTTCAACAACTCGTACATCATTTCGGCTGGATTTTAAAAAAGATGGAGATTTGTATAATACATATTAGGAATTTGGCGGACACGTCTGTTGGAACTTATCCCTAAATCATAAAAGGTAAAGTTTAAACGCACTAGAGAGTTTAGAAGGTTTTCTGCAAGCACCCTACAGAGTTGGTAGGGTATTTAGATTATAAAATCAGCTTTTTTATGGTGGTTCAGTGGGAAAAAGTTACTTAAACGTTTCCAGGTCTTGCCGGAACGTCATCAAACTAGGGTAGATTCCGAACTAAAATGTTCAACAACTCGTACATAATTTCGCCTGGATTTTCAAAAATGTGGACCGATTTTTATACATGTAGGAATTTGGTGGACACGTCTGTTGGATAAATGAGTTTAGAAGGTTTGCGGTAAGCACCCTACATTATTATAGTGGTAGGGTAGTGAGATTAAAAAATCAGCTTTTTTAAGGTGGTTCAGTGGGAAAAAGCTACCTAAACGATTCCAGGTCTTCAAGTCGAATGTCAACCTCCAAATACAAGAGCATTTTTTCAATAATAATTTTTTTTGTTACCCGTTCGTATTTGGATAGGTATTAGGACTATAGGCAAGAACAGCTGATTGTAACGAAAAACTCGCTACATTATAGCATTATTTAACTGTATCATTAACAGTTCCCAGATTTGATTTTAATTGCAGCTTGCCAACCTAACTTTCATTAGCGCAACCACCTTTCTTCGTTCATTTGCATACAATATTTCCACCAGTCGAAAGTGTTCCCACAATTGTGTCATGCAGCAGTAGGCTACTTATGAGGCCTTGACTTTCCAGTTTTCCTTGGATCAAATCCGCGTCTTCAATTAGATTTAATGGGTAATTAGCAGATCGGGTCAAAACACCGGTTATTATTTTTTTAATTATTATATCTCTTAATGCTTAATGCTCTTAATGTTTTTTTACTCAATTCGGACAGAAATTTGTTCATTGAAGGTTATTCAGTTTTTCAGAAGGCTTAAAGCAATTAACAAACAAAATTCCCTTTCCCACAATTCAAGCGGATTCGCTGTGTTACTTGCTCTTTTTTGTACGTTTAAGGTCATAGCAGTTATCTCCACTTATGGTACCAAAAACAATATTATTAAATCCGCATTTAGTAAGCTTTCAATGGTAAAAACAAAACTTATGCCTCCTAGGCAATGTTTTTAGACAAATAAGTGCCTTTGTTTCGATTTTCTTATTAATCAAGAATTGAGTTTAACTAAGAATTGAGTGGCATTTCTGGGGTGGTTTTCTTAATAATATATTGTATTGTGTG
This sequence comes from Flexamia atlantica, assembly GCA_035578135.1. Taxonomy (NCBI): domain Eukaryota; kingdom Metazoa; phylum Arthropoda; class Insecta; order Hemiptera; family Cicadellidae; genus Flexamia; species Flexamia atlantica. The sequence continues at coordinate 286,053 of JAQJVK010000030.1, read as the reverse complement.
GTTTTCTCCATGTTTTGGGGAGGATGTAAATAAAAAGACGTCCTTAACTTTCGTATTTAGTATATACGTGTGAAGTCGCAATTTTACTAAATTCCAATGTTTTATGAGTGGAAAATAATTTTTATCACGCAGTTTGTGCGAACGATTAAGGAATTGTAGGCGTCGCCGATATCGTTACACATCACACACAGTCCTGTTACACACCACACACAGTCCTGTTACTCACCACACACAGTCCTGTTACACTGTTACCGTTACACACTACACACAGTCCTGTTACACACTACACACAGTCCTGTCACACACCACAAACAGTCCTGTTACACACTACACACAGTCCTCTTACACACTACACACAGTCCTGTTACACACTACACACAGTCCTGTTACACTCTGCACACAGTCCTGTTACACTCTGCACACAGTCCTGTTACACTCTGCACACAGTCCTGTTACACACTACACACAGTCCTGTTACACACTACACACAGTCCTGTTACACTCTACACACAGTCCTGTTACACTCTACACACAGTCCTGTTACACACTACACACAGTCCTGTTACACTCTGTACACAGTCCTGTTACACACTACACACAGTCCTGTTACACACTACACACAGTCCTGTTACACTCTACACACAGTCCTGTTACACACTACACACAGTCCTGTTACACTCTGCACACAGTCCTGTTACACTCTGCACACAGTCCTGTTACACACTACACACAGTCCTGTTACACTCTTCACACAGTCCTGTTACACTCTACACACAGTCCTGTTACACTCTGCACACAGTCCTGTTACACTGCGTTACATCACCACTTTCCCTCCGCGCATCCGAGCCCTAAAAACTGCGTGAAATCGATTCGCGGGCAAAAGAAAACATACTGATTATGTACGGCGTGGTCTCTGTATAAACCGCAGACCCTGGCCGGATCATGCGAGCGATATATCGATCGCCGCCCTCGATAGTCGAAACCGCAACCAGGGTTCTCAGATTTTAAAATCCCATTATCGTACTCCAGCTGCTAAAATTATCGTATTTCTTGCAAAATTATCGTACAAGGGTTCAAATACGATTTAATCACGTAAAAGTAAACAATCTTTATGGTATACTGTGATATACCAGCACATTTTCTGTTTTATATATGCAAATGTACGAGTTATGAAAAATTATTACACACATTATATTGAAAACAATAGAAATAAAATTATGATTAATGACAAAGGAAAAAATGAAATTGAATTGGCATATTCATAGTCAAAACACAAAATTAAAGCCTTATCTGATTTTTACAAATACGTAAATAAATAACTATGTTAAAATCAGTACGAAAGTTTACGTTTATCTACAATAATGATATTCATTTATGGTTTAAATCAGCATTATTTTATCTTCAAAGAAAATTCGCCCGCTCGCTGCATAAACATGACAACTACAATCAGACAGCAGATAAGACGAGACTCCTATGGATGATTTTGTTCAATTACAATGCAAAATAGCTAGTCTAAAAAAATAAGCCTGGTTTTCATTTTTAAATGTTATTTTCTTTCTAGCAGTTGCACCTTATTCAAAAATGTTGTACATTTTCGCCTACAATAGGAAGTAATATCGTACATTGTACAATCCAGAGAAATTATCGCACAAATACGATAATTATCGTACATCTGGCAACCCTGTACCAGATGTATTAATCGACTATTAGTCGAAACCGCAACAGTTGTCGGTCTAAGTATGGGTCGAACTTGGCTCAGGGTGAACAGTCTTCTATAGTGATGGTTATGGTGGAGTTCGCTGGTTAGGCTACTAGATGATTTCTGAAACCACAAAATGCGATGGATCGTGGATCGGAGCCAACAATAAAAGGTCATCTGGTATAAATTACCGATAAATATTTCTGTGAATGCCGCATCAAAGAACCAGTCAAGTCCAAGGTTGGCCGAATGTCATCTGAGACCTCTCCACGATGTCACCCACGAACCTTTGACGCCTTCAAGTGTGACTTAGGCGGAAAGCTTCCTCTTTGGCCTTCGAATTCAGAAAAGGTTTTAAAACCGACGATCGTCTTAGTTTTACACTGTAGAACGCAGTTACGATTGCGGAATCAAAATCTTCATCTTCAATGACTGTAATTTTACCCGGACGTGTAAAGCATTAGTTTAGCTATAAACTAACTGCTTTACCTATAGGTATATTTATAGGTAATTAATACGAAGCAATGGGAAGTTGAATATACCCATAAATTAGTTAACGAGCAAATACAAACACATCACAGACCTTAGCTAGGATATCCTAACTATGTTGACAGCTTTTACACGGTTGTAAATATGAATCCATATCTCCTCATCAAACTTTCACCTTTATTTATGAATCTAAAATTTGATATCATCGTAACCTTTCTCTCATAAAATAACTTTCATGCCGGGACCAATGAAATAAAATAATATTCATACCTGGAATGTACACTCCAATCTTAACACTCTAAATTAACCTGATGCAGTATATAATTCTATTATGAGGATAAAGAATGTTTTGCAACATACTTCACAGAAAAATCTCATTTCTGTGCCTTACTCTTGGCTGGAAAGTTACTCTTAATTTACCATGCTCTGCACGGTAAATTTATCGTGCAGAGCATAGTAAATTTTCCGTGCACTAGGAAATGAAAATAATGGAAGTAAACAATCAAAACATTTAGCTGATTGTAGCACCATGCAGATCCATGCTGATGGCTTACTTCAGAGTAATGCAGTGGCAGCACTGGTAGCAGTAGCAAATGTTTGTTTACTACAGGTTAGGTCTGAAGAATTGAGAAACGAAACGTTAATCAAGGAATACGTTATGATCAAAAAATAACTTTTTTCTGAGTATTATGATGTAAAGTATCGTACGTCACACACCCGGTAAGTTTTACCTTACTCGCATGAAAATCCGCACTGGGCCTCTCCCTCGCGCGGGAACTATCATGCTCGCCCAGTAAAACAGTACTTACCGATCTAGTAACGTAATGTACTTTTCTAGCTCCTTTACAAGGCGTAGTTGTTTTTTACCACACATGACCGCTCAGTTGCGACACAGCTGAGTGTCCCGATCAGCGAAGGTTCGATGTATTCACGCAGGGAGCGCTGCTCTGACCCAGTTGGGCCCCAGCCTTGGTCCATGGTCCTGGCTCCTCCACATTGACAATGCCGTTTGACAATATTCCGGCATAAAGGCCAATGCCGTCCGCTGCGTCACCGCGTGCACGGGGGGCGATGGAGTCAATGTCGCAAGCCGTCCGTTCAGGGCCCACAGGCTACTAAAAGAAGGGTAGGGTTTGTTTTTATTTGTTTCTTGTACAAACATGGAAAATAAATACGATAGAGACGGTTTACAAACACATACTCTTATGGATTGTCACAAAGACGCACAAACTTGAGAATGGAAGGATTCACAAAGTGCTCTAGGGGATCAATATTATCCAACAGTTTGGCAAATAATATCAAAACTATGTAGACTGTGTGATAATAGGATTATTGCCTTTATTTTTACTATCGTGTTTGAAATTTTTATTTTTATGTCGGTTAATAATGCCCTGAAACTGCTACTTGATAAACAGCAAATTACAACTGATAAGAATATAACATCAGGGTGATTAATACCCAAGAAGAAGCCGTTCAAAGAAGGCAAACCTGATCAAGAAATATAGTTAAATTTTAGGAAATCCTGATGAATCTGAGTATCTTTGAGCGCGTTTTGAAAATTCGTATTATGCAGAAGGCAAAATATGATGAAATACTTTTCAAATATTATTTATTAAAGAATTAAGATAGTTAAACTAATTATTTGTGATAAGTCTAATAAATTAAAGTTATTAAAGACGTAAGTTTACTTACTCATGCTTCCTTAATAACACGAGTTCCCTACGAGATTGATGGTTATTTAATAAAATCCTAAGAAAATCAAATCTTGTGAAAAATAAATCAAGTATTCAAAAAGTATCAAATTTTACTTAGGCTCCATAAGAACAAATTACGCAACCCGCCTTGAACTTTACAATCCCTTTACATCACCGGAAGAAGCTCTACTCGTGATAAGGCTAGCCCAATAATTCTTCAGATATGAAATTTGGTTTGCTAATTAATCGTCGCCCCTTGATGCTGTACAAAATTAGAAAGACGTGAAAGTCTGCAACAGGACTGATGGATGTTCGTGGCGCTGCACGGCGGCGGCTCCCCTTGCCTCCTATAATGACCTCCCGTCCACGGCAGAGCAAAACTGATTGATTGGCGGGAACGGTGCTCTGCAGACAGACTTAATAAGACCAATTGCAAAAATTAATTAGTATTGCAAAAATCTATATTACTAATTCTGTAAGCGATTTTTTAAATCAAAATTGTGAGAGTTTGACAGCTCGCAGGATGGTGGGAGACGGCTCAAATGAAAGGTCTCGGACTCAGAGGGTCGGGAAAAATAGTAGATGATGTCCAAATATACCAGAAAATGAGAAATAACGAAAAATATCTTCCATTTACAATGCATTGGGATTGAAAAACGTCTACTTTGTTTACATTAAAAATGTGGTGCTAAAGCTTGATCAAAGCCATATGGCCATATGTGGTAGATGTTGACACGTGGGATTTTTTTTTCAAAATGCAGCTAACTATGCACGAACAATGTACTATAGCAAAAAATATTTTAAATTTAAGATTTTCTGATTTTATAATATGGGTTTGAGTTTTTTCATAATTTAAAATTATAAAAAGTTAAGTACGTTTGTTTAGTTTATGTTATAACGATGCAGATTTAATACCGAATGATCGATATATTTATATGATTACGTAAGGGAAATTTTTGCGCCAAAATTGTGGGCGTTTGGAAGGTCGCAGGATGATGGGAGGGGGCTGAAATTGAATGTATCCATCCCAGGGACTCGGGGAGAATACTGAAATTGCTTTAAACTTACTATAAAATGAGAAATAACGTAAAGTAGCTGTTATTTAAAAGCCATTGGGATGTAAAAAAGGTCTGCTTTGTTTACTTAGGTATGCTTTATGCCAGGTATAATCAAAATTTTTTTGGATCCAAAAGCCCATTTTCTGAGAAGGTGTTTTATACTATAGTAAAGATGGATTATGCTCAGGGGCTATTAGCCCCTTCAAGCCTCTAGTTAATTAGTATTTTGTTAGACGTGCTTTAAAGGCATTTTATTTATTTTTGCTCTAGCCTAACGTGAAAGTTACCTTATGAAAATTAAACCATATAACGTTTTCACCTGTAGGTTACTCTAAATATAGGTTTTTTAGATCCATGTCATGGATCTAGAATAGCTTTATTCCTTGTTAAATTTAAAAGATCATCGAATTCATACACACTATTTTAGTTAACCTTCCCTTTACCGGTACGTAGGCTCCAAAGTCAGCAATGAGAACACAAACACAGCACAGGCGACACTAAGCGACACAAACAATACGAATCGGGTCCTCACACTTACATTTTTTTAACTGAAAAGGTACTTAAAATGATCGTAGTCTTGTTTGAACCAATCCTTTATGATTAAATTTGAAGAAATAAGATCAAATGAATTAAAACGATGATTGTGGCTCTTGACGTAGTTATAAATTTATAAATTCGTCTCAAAGTTTTGAATTTAGAAACCCTTGGTTCTAGCAGTACCAGTTATATTTTCCCACAAAAATAGAAAGACACAAACTTCCCCACAAGCTGCGTAATTGTAAATAACACACAGTCGTGCGTGGGTTAAGGAAATGCAACAAGGAAATCTTTGTGCAAATTTTTGTTCCCTTACAAGATCTAGGTACCTAAAATACATTACTAGGAGAAAGTGACACCTATGGTACCAACAAACACTTGGTGTTGTATGAATATCTTGTACTGCTGTACGTTACGGTAGTACACTGGCCTGTCTAGCACTACAATATCTAGATAACATCTACAGTCTGATCCGTCCATAGTACATTGTACATTAGGAAACGCCCGTCACTAAGCGTATGAATACATAACATATTCTGAGAGTTAAAATACATTTTATTTATGTTGGTTCTAATCAATTTAATTTATAATTTATATTCTTTATCATAATCAATAAACTACAAGTCGACAATGATTAACACTTAAAATAATTTTCCAAAAAGAAAAAACTCTCAAATACATATCAGTGTTTATATATTTTGTAAATTCAGAATTATAACACATTTTAACAACATGAGTAGTGGGTTATTACCTTGTTTTACACGGTATTGATTTGTCATCGATGTGTTTGTGTTTATTGTAGGACTAAGTTCCAAGAATATCCGATTCATTCAACCAGTGGAACTTTTCGTGTCATCATGTCAACACTTAACAGGTATTACCTTCAATTCATAAGGCAACCAGCAATGACGACGAATTATTAATGGTCTGCTGTATGTATTAAAGTATAGTTTATTTATTTATTTAAGGTAAATAATTGTTGTTACCGAATGAGAATAACAGAAGAAGTCTATTTTCTTTTTCCTTCGATCGTTGTAACCCCAAATTCAGAAAAATATATTCTTATTAAACATGATAGAGTTTGTTGTGATTTAATCTCCTCCCACAGTTCTGGATCAACGTTTTAAGTGTCGCTGGAAGGAACTCGGCGTGAGATTGATCAGAAGTATACTATTACTATAGTTACAGTAATTAGTACAATTAGTATAGTATATTAATTAGTATGGTATATATTATTCTAGAGAAGGCCATGTCAGTAGTCTTAATAGAGAAGCCCTTGATCAGATTTTTATGGAAAAATAAATTTACGCTCTAATAAGATCATAAGAAAACTATGGATGGAACTAATGGTATTGATAATATTGATTCTATTTACGAAATTTAATAAAACATTTATTAATAACAGTTTCTAAGAACATTTTGCCCTTTAGTGGTGACAAAGCATGAGTGAACATGTGCATTTTACATTCCAAAACATACCACCTAAATACAGTACTTTAATAAATGTACGAAAAAACCTTTACTCCTAAAGAGTAAACACTTTCATTAGTTACCGTTATCAAATAAAACTGGTTATTCATTTGACGTTTTTCTACATTAGTAAAGGAGATATTTTTCACCTACATATTAGAAGAACATAGGTAAACGGAGACATAAGTTATATCGACACTCATTACCCTTTAGACAAAAAATACTACACACAATACATATGACCGGTCATTTATACTTTTATTTCCAACAATAACATGAAATCTGCTTCATTTTCGTTCATTTCCCGTTGGTACTTAACATATTTAACAGAGCTCAGTTGAGAGCGGGAAAAGCGGGAAACGGCCAGAGACATTTACCAAGGGCCATAGCCGACTGTAATTAGTACGGCCACTCGGCCAGCCCAGCGTCTCTTGCAACAATGACCAGTCTCTAGTGTAATGTTAGCCCGTTCCCGTGTGAGCGGCGGCATACAACAATATAGGCTATCTCCTCTAGCGCTCCTTTGTACGTCAAACTCGGGAGACGTTTCACGCTTTTCAAGTGTTTAACAGTTTCCGCTTCGTCCAGTAAGAAGTTATCGTATTCGTTTCAATAAAACTGTGAGCTACTGTATAAATACATTTATTGTCGAGTCAATTTTTATTCCAAAATATCTTTTACTCCTTTTCTGAATTGCATAGTAAATAGTTTTGATAATTATAGCATGATTACTTTATGAAGAGAAGTTCAGTGAGTTGTCCAGTATGACTGAATATAATTTCACCATTAAAAATTTATGACTTTGGCTGTTCATAGATCACAATTCACGACGCGAAAGTCCCTTCAACCTGCATAAAGTTAACCGTCATGTAGCAAATCGCAGAAAAATGTGTACTTAATTATTATTTATTGACTTAAAATTATTTTAAACATAGAATACATCGTAGGTATGATCTCTTGTTTTTTATTACGGACAACCAACACCCTTAAAATTTAAAAAAAATTCCTCTCTTTTCAATTTAGTACAATTTGACCTGATTGAAAATTTCAAAACGAATACTCCTTTAACTTTTTAAATGAGTTTTTAACGTATTAAAACATGATTAGAACTAGAAAATATGAATCGTTAAGGCAAAATCCACTGAAAAAATAATGTAGACCTAAGCTATGGGAACGTCGTGAACAGAAGCAAAAACGGAATAATATTTTATTACGATTCTGAAAACATGTTCTTTTGTAATTTAATTTATAAGACTTAAATTGAAGGCCAATCTAAAAACATCCATTTAACCTAAACATTTTTATTTGTTTGTTAATTTCAAAGAAAACGACTGCGATATCGTCCTTCACCCCGATTCGTTCCAATCTAGCCCAAGACAAACCCCAGGGTCTCACATTGCAGACCGCAATTAACTGTTTAACCGCATTGGTATGCGAAATATAGAGTTACATGTAGTGCAATAGGTGTTAAACTGACACACTGAACTAAAAATCTGCATTCGTAGATTTGTGCATATATAAGAGAGATTTTAAGTAGACATTTTTTCCGTAGTACTTTTTGTGAGTTGGATATATTGTATCCATGACATCTGTGAAGTATAAATATTTTTTTAGATGTCTTGGAAAGAAGTTAAAATTAATATTAACTAATAAAGATTGGTTTTGGTTTTTGTAATTCCTTGTAAGCCAGTAGATTTTCCACTTGCTAGCACAGCATAACATAATTTTTTTAACAGTACTGCATAGCAGTATTTAAACTTACACCTCAAAAAGATTGATAGTTATTTCATTAAAAATTAAAAAAAAATACTATTCAAAAATTGTTTACAATTTTTCAAAATTTTATATGATGTAATTTGCAACCTTTGTTTTAGTAGCTTATTTATTAAGAAGGTGTTAATTTATTACTCACTAAATAAATTATCTTTATGTATTCAGTGTGTTCATTTTTAGTAAACACCATTGGGATCTCGTAAACTATAAGAGATACAAAGAAGGTTAAATTAGTAAAGTAATGCGTAGTAAATTCGACAAAATAATTGTGGTGAGCAATTAAAAATATTCGACCAAATACGTTCGCTACACTCAAAAAACTATTTTTACCCAAAAAACTAAAATTGTCTGTAACTCGGTTATTTTAAGATACGAGACTGATGTAAGTGGGGTCAAGTTTACATGGAGAAGTGGGGTCAACGTTTAAATTTTACGTAGAATCTAAAATATTTAATAAAAAATGCTTTACCCAACCGCAATGCTTACCGCCCAATGCTTTACCGTGGTTGTGTTTATGGTTTTTTAGAATAATGCCGCAAGACCACATCCAGTCATGTATAATTTATATTAAAGAACCTTCATATATGCAAAACGCTCGGGTGTATAACAAGTACGTTATATCACTTCACACTTTCATCACATAAAAAACTATAAATAAAAAATAAATTAATCCTGATTTTTTTAAAACTATTTACAGTGTTTATCAACCTCGTTGATCTCATAACGATACACACGGCAGCACATAAACAAAAGAGATCATTAACAGAAGAAGAAAACTTCACAAAGCAACCATTGTACTTTCTTATTCACAATTACTTACACCCTATCGATTTAACAAATTACTTTCACATTTACTGCCAGTGTCAGCGATGAGCCTGTGTGAAAGGCGTCGAAAAGGTTAACCCTTGACGGACGGCTCATGCGCGCGGAGGGACGCAAGTTAATTGGCTCATAATAGATTCAAGAAACGTACAGCGAGGTGCCACTCGAGCAATGAGTTGTTTTCACGTATTCAAATGACAACAATTAGCTGACGGCGGACGTAGGCCGGACTGACGCGATGTCATTTGTCAGCGAGCGATATCGCTGTCAATCTCAATTAGACTTTGGAAATTGTTATACTTTCATTGGACGTTTCAATTCTGCCGGACGTGCATAAATGTATACTATTTGACGGGGGAAAGTTCTTGAAGTTCCATTTGAAATTATTGATCGTGAGTTTTGATTAGCTTCGGTAGAAAAAATGTGATGTCTTGGTGAATTTATTTTTACTACATGAGCAACGTTATAATCATAACCTTACACTTGGCGCATTACACACTTGGGAACCCTTTACACCTGAAGCAAATGGAGTAGACTGAAATTCATCAGGAGACCACAGCTGATAAACAAAGGTGTATTAGCCTGAAATGTAAGCATTTTGCAACAGCTGTCAGTGTATATCTTAATTGTCATTTGTAAAAAAATATAGTTGATGTTTGTAGAAATTAGTTTTTACATTGTTTGCTGTCCAAAATAATTGATAATAAACAATATCTGACAGCTCCAGCAATAGACTAGGCCAAGGGTCAAGATATAATGAGCCAAGTGTATCTCAATTCTTAACAAATCGACTAATAAAACAATTTGCTGACAAAACTAGGAAAGGGGTGATATATTTAAGACTGGAGGGTTTGGAACACTTTTTGACCCGTTGATAATTAATTAATTGATAGGTGCAATACACATTTCAGTGTTAATAAAATATTTAATTTTTTATAAAATTACAGAACATGACATGGCTTGTGTTGAAATTCAATGGTTGCGCTGCGTCATACTTGTTCTGCCAACAATATCTACTACAAAAAAGAAACAAATTATTTGTCGTGATTTTGGACGTTTTGTGAGAAATGTCAAACAACGTTACATAACTGTCCAGACGCCAAGTGCTTCGTGGCGGCGAGGTATGGGCAGTAAATTGCAAACAATATTGTCATGACGTAGAGGTTGACATATACAACTGAGTTAATGTCCACTAGGGTTGTTAAAATCTCGTCATCGACTCGTATGGGACGTCAGTATCTTTACTTCTCTTATACGTCAGTTAAGAATATGTATTAGAATCTGTTCCATAAATTTCCTGGATGAGCCGTGGTGTTTCATTAACCGTGGTGTATCATTCATTCAGAGAGAAAAGCAAAACCATATTATGATGAAATGCCGGCTTTTTATAAATGTTAAAGCTGTCCCTAAATTGTAAACCGCGACATTCTTAAAAAATGCACATTAGAACTAATTTTGTAAAGCGACGTCACTCAGTTGAAAAAGTTGTTATCACTTACTTGGCAAGGATGAGAATCCCGCTTTAAAGGTAAATAGAACAAGCGGTTTTCTATGATTCGAACATTGTGCTTGTTGGCCTACTAAGAAAATAAAAAAAGTTGAACGATTAAAATTAGAAAGCGCAATCAAGTCTCAATGAAATCCAAATGAAATTGCCTTCCAGATCATTGTTAACTCTCTACCTGTGTGGTTGTTGGCATTAAAGAAACATGAAGAACATAACGCACAGGTTTTGAAACACGTACAAGTGAAACTAATTGTGTTCTCACACGCGTGTTCGCATATTTTGACAGCCACGAAGGAGCACAATGCAGAGAGTGGCCTGCTTCACACCGGCTTCTCCCATCGCTGTCAGCCAGGACTCATGTACAGTACACTCTCGATTATCCGAGCCCCGGTTATCCGAGACTTCGGGTTATCCGAGGCAGCTCTAAGCTTAAATATACGTTTTTTTCTTACTAGCCGTTATAATAATGCGTGAAACAAATGCCTTACGTTTAAAAATCTATTGTTTGCAACTCGTAAGGACTTTCACTGTCGTATTTATTGGTAAATACTACAGTACACTCTCGATTATCCGAGCCCCGGTTATCCGAGACTCCGGGTTATCCGAGGCAGCTCTAAGCTTAAAATACATTTTTATTTTCTTACTACGCGTTATAATAATGCGTGAAACAAGTGTCTTTATTTGAAATTTTATTATTTGAAACTCGAAAGGACTTTCACTGTCGTATTTATTGGTAAATACTACAGTACACTCTCGATTATCCGAGCCCCGGTTATCCGAGACTCCGGGTTATCCGAGGCAGCTCTAAGCTTAAATATACGTTTTTTTCTTACTAGCCGTTATAATAATTCGTGAAACAAATGCCTTACATTTAAAAATCTATTATTTGTAACTCGAAAGGACTTTCATTGTCGTATTTATTGGTGAATACTACAGTACACTCTCGATTATCCGAGCCCCGGTTATCCGAGACTCCGGATTATCCGAGGCAGCTCTAAGCTTAAATATACGTTTTTTTCTTACTAGCCGTTATAATAATGCGTGAAACAAATGCCTTACATTTAAAAATCTGTTATTTGCAACTCGAAAGGACTTTCATTGCCGTATTTATTGGTGAATACTACAGTACACTCTCGATTATCCGAGCCCCGGTTATCCGAGACTCCGGGTTATCCGAGGCAGCTCTAAGCTTAAATATACGTTTTTTTCTTACTAGCCGTTATAATAATTCGTGAAACAAATGCCTTACATTTAAAAATCTATTATTTGTAACTCGAAAGGACTTTCATTGTCGTATTTATTGGGAAATACTATATTAATAAAACATTTTGAAGTGGTCTTATTACAGCCCAACCTCAAAACAGACGTAAATTCCGTATTATCCTAGGTTCGTGTTATCCGAGGTAACTTTGGTGACGAAGACCTCGGATAATCGGGAGTGTAGTGTAGTAGGCCTACTCCGCAGTTGAGCCAGAAGTCAAGTAGCCCACCACAGTTAAGCCGGTGTTGAAAGAGTCAAAGTTGTGCCAGTCGCAATAACATTTGTTGTCTCATTATAGAAACCGATCTAGTGACAAAATAAATATCTTAATAGAAAGATACGATGAGGTTGGGGTTGGGGTTGGTTAGTTTAGGTTGGATCCAGGTTTGTTTTTTGGGGGCTGAAGAGAGTTTCGGTTACGTCAGGAGCAGGTTGGTTCGGCTCAGAGAAGGGCCTTTATTGCTCAGAGAGTTAGTGTTTTCGCATGTATATTTAGTTTTTGTATAAAGTAGCATTAAATCTTCGTCAGTTACTTAGCAATCTACTAAAATTATATTAAAAATATATGTAATAAATTTGCAATTCGAACTAATATTACTCGAATTGGACTTGGTAGGAAAAAAGGTTGTTACTACAGTTTTACCTGGACCACTTGAGCTCAGGCCTGATGTACTGCATTTCTAGAGCTCAATTTTCAACTGACGTCACCACTCTCAGACCCCTGCAGCCTGCGGTCCCTGATAGTCAACAATATTAACATCGGTAACAGCCGGCGACAACAGTAAACAAAAACACTGTCGGTCACCTGCGCTATCGCCCGGGCTGCTGTGTGGCTGTGTTGCTGCGGAGGTAACGTTGTGGTAATTTGGTGGTAATGGGGAAGCGATGTCGGTCAATAGGAGCGGGAGAGATGGGCGATAGCAGAAAATAAGGAAATTTACGAGTGTTATTAAGATAGTCTTGAGGCGACTAAATATATTATTGTAAATTAATTGCCTGATTTTAAAAAGATGATATGAGGTTGTTAACACTCATTCTCTTATTATATTCTACAGTACCTGGTGGACCGAGCCTTGCTTGGTGCATGTTTACCAGTTCATCCAATTACTATAAAATATTTTAATGTCATAAAATTGATAAATAGAAACCCTTTTTATTGCTCCACGAACTTTTCATTCAACTGGCTATATTTTTCCTTGATGACTGTATATTCCAAACAGCTGTTATGAATACTTAATTTGTTTACACTTTCCTTGTTTATTTCGTTGCTATCATGGCAACTCTTAGGGCCAATCTTAAAATTTTACAACTTTACAAAGTCGTTTTACAACGTTATTGGATTTTCTCTGGCCAAGTAATCTGCATAAAACATGATTTTGAATCATAAAGTACTTATTTCCAGACTTTAAAGGAAATCCCCGGAGTCGTTTTGGAGATAATTTTGTGTGATAATTAACTGGAATTTCACCCTCGTACTTTTTTGGAAATTGTTTTGCCTATCTTCTTATCTACACAAAATCTATCACTTTTACAGATTTTAGTTATTTGATCCGTAAAACTAGAAAAAATTCGAACACGATCGCTTTGTAATTTCCTGTTTATTTGAATTTAATATTTATTTCTTTATGAAAAAACGAGGTGCTTTTCAACTAAGCTTATACTTTTTTAGAACCCACGCAAAGGCTTTGATGGCCATGTTTTTATTTTTTTTCACATGTTTATTATAAATGCAAATATTTATGGTATTCATATTATTGTATTATGAAATGAAAAAAATATAAAAATGGTCATTTATTTATTAAATATTTAATTCATTCCTTGCATCTGTGGTGTGATTTATTTGACCCATGTTGTTTTTAAGCAATCGATAAATAAAACACACAGTAACTCATCTTGAGGTGTGCGTAACACTAGCTACAAGATACTTCCAAGACGAATTTTTAACACTTTCTTTCGCCATTCTCCAACTTATAACAATGATTATATTTATCATAACCACAGACAGACAGTGAGAACAAAAGGCAAGGCTGTTGATAGTGAAACTATAATCGGTTTGTCTCAAGTAGTGAAAACCCATAATGCAGTCACGAAGCAGCCGCAACCAAAGAAAGTACGACTCGTCTGCTGGAACGACGGCGGCTGGGATATCTAAGTGGAGGAAAATAAAATTAAGGCTTGGTTGGCTGATGAATGTAGGAAGTGGTTAAGAAAGAAATTTAAACAAACTTGGGAATGTACACTCGCGCTGTGCTCGTAATCATGCAAAATGAGTGTTTAATTTAAGGTTTTCGGTACACTTAGACAGTGCTTATTAAAAAAACTGCCTACGATACATTAAGAATGGGTTTATTGATGTAGTGAGGGAAACCTTTTTGAAATATTTGCAGTTACTACGAATATTATATAAAGAGGTAAACTCTACTATCACCCATGAAGCATATACATAGCGAAGCATTTAAGAGACTTTAACATATATCAGAAACTTAAATCAAAGAACTGTTTTGATTACAATGGACCATACAAAATATTTTAATACGAGAACACCTTTTAAGTCGGCTCAAATGATTTTGTGTCTGATTGGAAATTTAAAAGAATTTGCATAAACATTACAGTATAAAATGAAATTCTTATGCTTGACGTTGCCATTCAGAATGTAGTTTTGATTCAAGATATCGGGTCTAAGTTAGTTTTAAACTATATAGTTCTAAAGGTTTCAGTGTCTGCAAAGTGCTAAATCAAAGCGAAAATCTTTCGCATATAACTTGCGCACATTATACTAAAGTGTTTATTATTTCACCAGCCTTTAGCATGTGAAAATTATGTCGTAAATGCAACAAATACCATTTGACATTTAATTAAAAAGAGAAAAAATTAAAAGGTTTTCATAATTACTTTGAATCACATTAGTCCTCCGATTAAACTTTACTTCTTTCATTCATTTCATTACACCTGGGAGATTGCAAAGGGCAACAAATTTACATACGCTCAGCCAGCAAAGAAAAATAAAAATTATGCAAAACCATTTAACAAAACAAAAAACTCACAACAGTCGACAGGTCGTCGGCGATCGGTGTCCAAGGCCTTGGCGAGAGCAAGGTCCGGTGTAGGTCCCCGCACCTGCTGTAGCCTTCAGCCCCCTAGGGATGAAAAAAGGAAATCGATATATCGGAAGTATCGAAATATTTTAGTTCCGATGTATCGGAAAAAGCATATCGACTTTTTGGTTCCGATATTATTGGTGTATCGATATTTATTTTTCGATACATATCGACTAAAGCATATCGATGTTAGTATTATTGAAGCTGTTTTCAGGTGGTAAAATTGTTATTATGACACTACTTCCGTCAAATGCCGAGCTCTCATTGGTCTAGAACCAGTACTCTAAAGTGACTCCAGTACTCTAAAGTCGTCATTAGAGTACTGCTTGGTTTTTGGTGTTTTAATGTATATCATTATAATGTTTATTGTAATACCATAATTGGTGCTTATTGCAATGGTCGTAGATAAATGTTTTTAGCAAACTATTTTGCATTTAGAAATTAAATAAATCTCATCTAGTAAGATTTTGAAAAATTTTTATGAGTTTCACGGTGGCAAAACATGTTTATGAAAATAGTGCAATCCCTCTTTGAACTTGTAATTGTGTTTATTTTCGATATTGAGGGTGTTTCCAAACGGAAACAAATTTTACAGCATGATATGTTGCGTTTTGAAAGCAAATAAATCTCCCCTAGTAAGATTTTGAAAAATCTTAAATTCCACAGCGGCAAAACCTGTTTATGAAAATAGTTCAATCCTTTATTGAATAGTAAAATTCTGTTTTTTCTCCAGAAATATAATTTTTTCGATGTATCGGAAATATCGATATTTGTCTCCCGATATATCGTTCGTATCGATATTAAAGGTTCCGATATATCGAAAAAGCTATATATCGATATATTAAAAATATTTGCCTTCTTTATCAGTCCCCCACACCAAACCCCGTGATGCAGCACAATGTGCGATACCTCCGTTGATTAACAAGGTCTATCATCAGTTTAAGCCAAGTGGGTCAGGGCACGGCCTCAGGCCTCAGGCTGCTTACATCTGAATGGCCACCCTGTCATTGGATAACTCGGCTTGTGATTGTAAAGAAAGCAGCAATACGTGACTCAACACTTCCTGTCTGTGTGATGAAAGTTGTGATAAGGGTTATTTCATCGACGGGATGATTTGGGATTTGTTTTTGAAGAAAGTTTGATTCGTTTCAACCTGACCCTGAATGAGAATTGAACGAATATTCAGATTGCCTATTTTCTAATATAGAATGTTAAAGTATTTAATTTTACAAGGGAGTGTTTTTAGTATGACGAAAATTCGAACTTGCCCTTCTTTTGACAATAATTTACTTATCAAAGGCTCATGATCTGATCTAAAAGGCTATGGTAATATACCTACATAAACCTCAGTTTTCTTCCCTGTCCAACTTATAAATTTTATGTGAGCATTTAAATGTTAAATTATTTTCAAGATAATTTAATCTGAGATAATTTAATCTTAATTTATCTCTTTTAATTTGGTAAGTTAATTAGATGTCCAAGACGATATCTAGAATATTTTTACAAGCGAAGTTGAAAAGAAAAACAGATAGACAATCGGAGATAGGGAGAGAGAGCTCGAGATGGAGGATATTGTAGTTCGAATCAAAACACAAGGTCCATACCGTCCGTAAGCCCAATGCTAAAATTAACATTAGTCTTACAGACGGTCTGGGCCTTATAATTTGAATCGGTCTATGAATACGTCAAGTCACAACAGTTATCCCCAATCAGCTGTTGACACTGTGACTTCGGTCATTGAGGTCTGCTGCGCAACTCGTTTACGAACATAACCAATAATGTTTAAGGTAGGCCTGCAGGAGGACTACAAACCCATATTGTAATCTTCAAAAATTACGAGTAAAGCCAAATAAAACTTAAGAACTGCTCTTTTGAACTCGCGTGCTTCTCATTTTGCGTTCTACAAAATTACCTCAGATCATTAATTCTCTCAAGGTAAACCGTACGCATTTACAGATCCGTTCAAACAACAAAAACCCGATAATAATAACCTCACACGTTCAATTACTACAGTTGTGTAACTGGGTAACAGGGAAATCCGCAATCCGACGAAAATGAAAGCGGGGATAATATTAGCACGTCCTTGACAAGGGCGTGTCCGGTATCTCGGCGTGATAAGAGTGATGCATGCTGCTGAGACGGCCTTGCTGAACACCTGCTGATACCGCGCTACCAGCGATCAGCACTGGCTGGGTCAGGGCCCGCACCACGCGTCTGTCTGTCATCCTTCAGTCGCAACCTTGTCGTATCAACCTGTCCTGTATATACATCTGTGTTCTGTGTTATTGTTTGTAGGCTGTCCGAGGAGGAAACTTATGGCCTTAGCCTGAATGATATTGTTTGTAGACGAGTTTGATTTGATTCGTAATTATTTTCAGCTTTATCAGAATAAAGCTTACTCTTCTTGCTGACTTTCGTTTGTCCAACAGATCATCTTGCGGTACTTTGATTTTCAGTAAAATAGACTTTAATTCAGAAAGGATGCTAAGCTCCTGATAGGTTTGGCATGGATAAATTTTAAAACACCTCTCCAGACTTTCTTTTTTCACGGTATATCCAATTTGCAAATAATTCATAAAATTTATACTCTTGTAATACTCTTCAGAATGTATTAAAACAATACGAAATTTGTTTGCGACAATCCTAATATTCAAACTCAAAAACCACAGAATCTTGGAGACTTTGTAAACGGTTACGTGGCAGTATTAAACAGTCAATGATATTTCACCAATAAAAGTCAACAGTATATTCTTAACAAATCTATTAAAACAACGAAAAACAGTACTCTCATCTAACTCCGCTTATTACTACTATAAGTGTTAAACTATAAACAAACATAATTTATAAAAATGTTGAACCACAAAAAAATTTATTTCAGCGATAAATTTTTTTTAATTTTCAAGCCGGTAAACTTTTAGGAAAAATACAGACTTTACAAATTTTTATTCGGAATCGACGGAAGTAAACTACAAAATATTCCTCACCTTTATCAAAGATAATCCCAACTGATAAGATCTGTGTTCATTAGCATTCCGATGCGATATGCGATATGCGATATCTCGCAGGCGATCAGATGCGATTGACAGCGGCGAGAGGCTCAGCAGTCAACAGTAGAAAGCGGGGTGCAAAGCTCATTGTGGCCCGACAAACCTTTCTCTAATTTGTGTGCTCGACATAATTGATTATGTTTTAAAATTCTAATTAGAACACCGAAGACGCGGGCCTTTCAAGCGGCGCACTTGATTGATGCCCCGTCAAGAAGTGCAGTTTATGCGGACAATGACATATTATCCGTGTTTAACATTTTTGTTGGCGCTGTATTTCCGTGTGTTTTGAAAGAGAAAGCAGGATGATGGAAGTGACAGTAGCTTATTGCCGGGCTTTTGTATATTGTATGTTTAGAACTTTGTGACAAACGAAAGTTCCGGATTATTGCTTTGTGCAGTTCCTGAAAAATGTAAAAGTTTATTAGTACTGTTTTTAGTTTATCAATTTAAACTCTTGCTTACACATAACAACATAAAAACTTTCCACATATTATTCACCGCAAAACACAATCCCTTAGTTTGTCTGATAATCTAATGAAAAACTAAATCGTTATGACATTAATATACTTTCGTCGTAAGTTAAAAAAATTTTAAAATATGAATGAGTAGAAAATTAAAAGTGTATTTCTTAATTAAGTGAATCAGTAAAAATTAATTTTTTGACTTACCAAGCTCTTGAATAGGTAGAGGTTTAATCAAGCCACTTGGTTAAGTGCTTTAAGTGCCTGGCACTTACTAACAGCATAACTTAACATCACCAGTTGAGCTTCGGTCCCCATCGTCGTCTGCTATTGCTAAATCTCGGACCGAGGATTCAATGTGTTAGATTTATATTCAATTTACGCCTCGACGATATTTTATACGATTTTAATATCTGGAAAGTGCAATGGTTTTTGCGGTTGTGGCGATTTAAGTTCAAATTATTATAGTATATTACGTTACTATCCCAGTAAGTACCGTTTTACCGTGGAGATGTTTTTGCGAGTACGGTAAAACTTACCGGGCGTGTGACGTACGATTACATCATACTACTGAGAAAAAAAAATTTATTCATAACGTATTCCTTGCACAAACTATTATGTTTCCAATTATTCAAACCTAGCCTATAAAGAACAAACAAACATTAACTACATTACTGCCACCAGTACTGCCACTACATTCCTCTGAAGTAACCAATAAACATACATTGAACGTCGGTTTGTTGCAATCAGCTGATTGTTTTGATTTTCGTTTCCTGTTTGATTGTGCTGACTTCCGATATTTCCGTTTCCTACTGCGCGGTAAATGTACTGTGCACTGCACGATTAATTTGCCGTGCAGTGATTTCGTGTGGAAGAGTAACATTCCAGCCAAGAGTAAGGCACAGAAAACAGATCTTTCTGTGTAATACGGTGTAAATTAATTTACATGAGCGATCAAACATTATAAATAAGTTAGTCTTGCAATCCTAAATTGGTGGGAGGTCTGAACCTCAAGAACCACAGTGGGTCGGCGAATCACAGTCGCAATGATGAAGGCTGTTATATTGCCACGAAACGCTTCAGTTATGATTGCGGAGTTTACAGCTTTACGGGGGAAGGGTGCAGTAAACTCTTTACTGCCTTGTATTTCTCGCCGACGACAATCCTCCCGCGTAAGTATTGTGCTATCGTTGACTGTAAGGGACATTAATGGCGTTCAAGTTGGGTAACCACTCTCTGAGGACATTCAACTGAATTGCAAAGGCACGAGTAAGGAGACGTAAACCTAATTTAATTGACACTCAACCAAGCGATAAATATTAAATATATTTCACTCTCATAATAGCTGGAAATATAAAATTATTTTATTTGCTATACTGTACTAGTTTCGAAGGTTAATACAGTTGTTCTTCACCGACAAACTTAGTTAGAAAGTAGAACGACATTATTCCGTGAGTAATATATACTTTATATTTAATAAAGGTATCAAGACTGTTTAAATAAATGATGAATATGTTTTTTCTGATAAGATTGTTTAATACTGTAACCTTAAATTAACATACAAATGTTTGAACCAAACCGACTTACTGTAAGACGATTCTAAGTAGAGTCCCCATCAGTAAAAAGCAATTCGCAAAAAAAAGACTCCGTTTTGTGTTTTAATACCTAAAAATATTATGTATAAAAATATTATGCGATACTGCAGCGGAGTGAAGGTACAATTCACCAGATAAAGGTAGGATTCGAACTGACGATAGGACTCTCACAAAACCCGACCTTAAATAAGAACCAATATCAATCAAATAAATTACTCAAGTAGACTATTGAGTTTATTCCATCAAGCATCTTTCGTTAACACTACAGAACCCCGCGTAGAAAATTTGCATAATCCAATAAAACACGGGATTTATTTCATTACGAGGCTCTTATTATTATTTATCTTCCAAAAAATAATAAGATTCTTCAGTCCGGAGTTATGTGGTGTCCGAGCCGCCGGCCGGTAGTCTAGACTCGCGTCGCGAAATGTCGAGGACACCCGGTCAGATTAATTATAACGTCCCCACTGTTTGCCGTTTTTGATTTATCGACGTCGCTCGGTAGCCAGCGACAAGGCCGCGAGATTGCCGTTTGTGTCCTTTTACACCTGTTAGATCCGTTTATCGTTTCGTGAACTTGTCTTTTAGCTTTTCATATAAAAGGAAAATCAGAGTCGTCACGTTCTTTAGATCTAGATGTATAACAGTACCTCCTGCTTGGACCTTTGAGACCAATATAATGAATGTGATTCAATTTGACAATTTGACCCAGTGCCAAAGTGCAATTCAACAGGTAGAGAACTCAAAAACATGCTAAGGATAATAGGTTAACAGGTTGAGGATTGAATTCACGAAGATGGTTGATGAAAGAAAGTCGGTGCAACTGATACATAAAATAGCACGTTCATTCTTTCTTCTGGTAACATAGTGCTGACTTGCAAAACATTACATTTACGCTAAGTATTTTCCAAGAAATATTATTACTCTTATTATAATCATCAATACTTATTTTGTTTGACCCCTCTAAAGTATGTTGAACTATTTTGAATAACTTCTAAAGTTCAACTTTAAAAATAGACATGCAGAGGCAAAAATATATATAAATATAAATTTACCACCTTTTTTTAAAGTTTTAAAATTATTATTTTAAACAATAACCCTGATTTATTTACATTGATTACCAGACAAAAACGGCTTTTCAAAATAACGAAAAAATTTACCAAATTTTCTGAACGACCAAAACAGATGGTAGGCAAATGAAATGAACCAACTTAAACCCGATCTTCCTTTCTTTTTTGATAAAAACCTTCCAGCTTCTATCTAGTTTACACGAAATTAACCTAGTTTACATGAAAACAAATTTCTAATAATATTCTAGAGTTATTCTTGTGCGCAGATACTCTAGTTCTAGGGTAACAATTTATAGCAAATATTGACCCGTCACACCACTATTACTATCAAACTCATTTCACACACCGACTATAGTTCTGGACAGCCTTACTGGCGGGTGGCGAAAATTGTAATCTCCCAAAATTTCTGCTAAATGAACACATGTTTTGGTAGAACTGTCAAAACTTTGTTTACGTTTCACCTCATTTACACTAAAAAAGATTGCCCTGTAATATTTCACCGAGAGATTTCTTACGCAATTAAAATTTCTGGGAAATATTTGCTCAATGCATCAGCTGGTCTTTTTATTTTGGCAACCTTTCATCTTAAATGACTTGTTTGCATTTAAGAATGTGTTTCCACACTTTTATCGTCGTACTTCGTGAATTGTGTTGAGCTTGCAAGCATTTAATATTAGTTGCACTTGCGGTTGCAGCAAAATATTTTCTCGTGTAAAGTACCATAACATAAACAAATGATCATGTGATTTATTCCCAAAACATTGCAGATATTGAACACTAATTGTGACAACAGCGCACTCACTCACCCGCCAGTAAGGCTGTCCAGAGCTATAGTAACCGCATCATTTGCGCAACTAGACCCGTTACACGTTACACGCCGAGCCTCACACCTCACTTCCTCGGTTCTGTAAGCGATCGGCCGCGATCTCCCCATTAGGTCATCGGATCGCATTGTGGCGGAGAGTGGATCAGTGTAAAGTAAAAGTGTTCGGTCGTCGACTTCCTCGCGCCGTGCCGTGACACAACACGCATTATCATACAATACAGGTTCCGTCGGTCCAGTTTCGACGGCCCAGTCCGACGTTTCAGGCAGCGGTCCAGTCCGACGTTTCAGTCTCCAGTCCTATACAGTCGTCGGATGCGTCTCTCACTGTTCTTAGCTACGCTTGACGTTGTAAAGAAGGAAACACTTTGCTTCCTTTGATTGCTGTGTTTGGCCTCATGATCGGTGCCAGGGGTATACCAGAATTTACTCAAGAATCCTGGAAAAAATTTAAGTTAGAAAGTAATATACTAAATCTTATTTCGCTCACAGCAGTCAAATATTCTAATAGTATTAGAAGTCATCTCTACAAAAAAAACTAGTTTCAATTTATTTATCAAAATTTATACACTTTTAGTATTCTTTGTTAACAAGCAAATCATGTTGATAAGATGATAAATAAAATATCTTTACATATATATAAAATTTCAACGGGGTCCAACTTGTTCTAAAAACTTACAAATGTTAACATTGAGAATATGATTTTTTCATAGGGAAGTGTTAGACAAAACTGCGGGAGTAAAGTGCTAAGCAAATTAGTTTTTGTTCAAAACCCGTTGAGATGCAATATAATTTCTTCGTTCGTTCACTTGGGATTGATCGGACAAATCCTTCAGCAGACATGTCGTTAATCCCAGCTGATATTATAATATCAGCTGGGATTAACTATATAACTATAGTTTATAGGAGCTATAAGAAGTAAGCTGAAAGGTCTCACAATAAACCCGTCCAAGATATTATAATTATATCGTTATATATACAAATTTGCAGGCAAAAAATGAGAAAATAGTATCGTAGATGGTAAAGTTTTAAACATCTTCACGTGAACACTAGGTTGTTGTAAGAAGTGACCATACTAAATGATTATTTCAATAATTAAGTACAACAAAAGTTTTAAAAATAAACTAGGTTCTAAGACAATATCCTAGGATTTACGAAAAACTTAACACAATTTTTACAGGAACTCTGGATTAAATAAGTCATTTATATCCACTATAGATTATATAATGGTAAAATTTGAAACCAATTTACAAATTCACTGTGTATTTTCTGTTCCAGGTATGGAAAGCAGCAGTTGTCTGTAGTAAGTAGACTTTCTTTTCACTGTTCCTTTGGTACAATACTCGCCCCAGGCTGACAGTTCCACAAGCGACTGAGATTACAGAGGACTGCCACGCCAGCAAGCCTCACTAACCCCTCTAATTGTTACTCTTTTTACGAGGAGAAATCTTATCATGTAGAATACAGCTATTACTTTTGTTACTTTATGGAGGAAAGTGAATAAAGAGCTCTTGTGTGTAACTAGAAGTTAAACTATAGCTATAAAGGTTTCGAAATGGATCGTAAAAGAAGTAAATTGAGATAAATAAAATAAATGTTCAATGAAATATCGGTTTCATTTAATTAAAGTGGCACAATCCTTGTTTTTGTCGAAGGGAAAATTTTTGTTTAATGTCCAAGCTTGTAGTAATGGACAAACCAAGGACATGATTTTGAAATCGAACATACTTCTCGTGTAATGTCAACTTCAATTGTGCACTTCCTGAACGCTGCGATTATTAAATATTTAATAAAAAACATAATTAATTGTTTGTAAACTGGCAACTTAACTATTGCTTTAAACGTTTCCATTACATTAACTATGTTCTTAAGAAATTCCAAGAAATAATTGGTTTTACCTTCCACTCCCTAGGATCTTGGATCTTACCAAATTGCTGTCAATAAAATTTACTCTCAGAACGAAAACATAAGAAGTTTATTAAAGTACCATGAGCGGTTAAAATCCCAATAGCAAGGTCAATAAATTGCCTTTTTAATAATTTTTCTCAAACCAAACTCCGCAACTGATTCATCAAGTGAAGATTTAAGTGGTTTTACAACTTGTATTTTTATTCATAGAAAGCATGTATAATGTGACCTATTCATTTGTAGGGAAGTTCATACCCAACACTATATGATTTTAGGGAACGTGACATCGGCTGGTTGATTTGTAATTTGAAACATACAATTAGAATAATAAAGCTATCATTTACAACTCGGCTGTCACATTTATACACAGCTATCTGCGACACAGTCTCTCTCTCTCTCTCTCTCTCTCTCTCTCTCTCTCTCTCTCTCTCTCTCTCTCTCTCTCCCTCCCTCTCATTGTTAATTACTGTCAGCAGCGCGTGCACGCGATTCACGATTGTTGAGTGCGCAACTATTCAACTACTGTATTCGTGACGACGTATGCGACACTGCAGAATGAAACGTGAGAACGTATTACAGTTATACTAGTAATTTAAAGTGATTATCTGTAGATTTATATTTCCGAGCATTATTCCTACTTTCCTTAAGCGATTCAATAAACGTTGAATACTTGTAAACGTGCGCTGTCGCACAGTTTTAAAGCAAACTTATAAGCAATGGTTGAGTTTCAGTACTTTTTCTGGAAAACTGTGTGTGCTACAGTCCAGCTTTTTACTGGATATTTATATTCCCGTGCTTTAGTAAACAAGTGCTAAAGCAAAAGAATTGCCTGTTTCTCTTATTAACCAAATAGGAATCAAGGGAATCTAAAGATTTTTCTCTACATCTGACCGATCTCACCTATAAATTTATTGGTTTCACTTCGAGATGTTTCAACGATACCTAAGTTACTGAAAACTATTTTGAATTGTAGAAGAAAACTTGATTACAAGGAAATCCTGAGCGTATACACTATAAGCTGTATTCATGAGCAGATATAACTTTGGTTATTTTCATTCGAATTTTGTTTAATTATTGAGATTGTATGGATATCTTATCCGCAGCCTTCAAAAAATGCACAGCCCAACAAGAAACCCTACTTTTCACGTAGAGTTTTATTTTAATACTTTCGAAATCATTTAACCGATTTTGACTTAAAAGCTCACCAAGGGCTTCAAAACTAATTCGAGGATTTTTTTACGCTTGATTGCAAACCGACAACTTGTATTATAACGGCTCTCTTGCAGAGGTTATGGTGAAATACATTGAATCCCAGGATTTTTTGTGCAAAATCGAAATCGATCTGCAATTTCGTTAACAATGGCTGCAAATAACTGGTATACTGGTTACTATTTTAATAAAATAAAGCCTTTCAGCAACGGCAGATTAGAAAAAGTTTTATCATATTAATAATTACGTAATAGTAATACTCTTATAGAAATACTAAATATTATAATGGAACTTTTCTTAAATGTTACACACTCTATGATATTTCCTCACGAAGAAATGCTAAAACATCCGTTTGGGGAGATATCTTGCTTGCGACAACAGAAGTGGGTTATGAAATATAGGGTTTAATGCCAGTGTAGGATGTCCCATCACGATTAAGTTAATTACTGGCAATCCTCCCTTCACCTCTTACAACAGCCTCTAATAGACGGAGCCAGACTCATTCGAGTGCGCCATCCTAGCCGCTACTTCAACGTTTAGATGTATTTCGGTTGGTTGTCTAAATTATTTATAGCTCAAGTTGATTTTTCTTTAAAATTACCTTTTTACTATGTAAGCCTCTATTCTCTCTTATGAAAATCATAAACGTGTATGTATACGAGATACATTTTCATTTAGTTCAGTCCTTCATCGTACTTTAAATATTCATCCGTTTGAAATAAACTAAGGTTATAAAGGTTGCTGCAAAAAAAGTAAATTTATAGCGAGGGCATCACTTGGAAAATCTTAAAGAAACATTTAAATCATCGTAACGTAATGTACCGCTTACTGACCAAGCACATAGCACCCATTTTTGTTATAAATCTTTACAATTATTGCCGATAAATGCTCGAATAAAACACGTTTATTTAACTATGCAGGTGTCAGCAATGAATTCAAATTTCCTTCTCTCACGTAATAAAATCATTGCAATTACACGACTTCTAAATATTTTTGTTCTGGAGGGCAAGTCTTAGTTATTACATCGTCCTGAGAGAGTACTCAAAATTTTGGGAGCCGTATTGGGATGACGGCAACGTATTGGTAAATAAGATGACGATCGGAGAAAACTAATTTTCGTGGTTTTATTAGAAAAGCCACATGACCTCCAAATAATAAACAAACCCTCTTTTTTGTCTCATAAGATCTAGGTCTTCATGTAAATTCAATAAATGTAATACAAAGGTCGAGCAATTGAATAACTCATATTTAGCTGATTACTTATGCCCGACGTACGATAAGGCGCGGCCCCCTGCATTTCCGTGTCCGGCCGACCAGCTGCTCTATATGGAGTAATACCCATTAATGAATGGTAGCTTTCTTTCTGACATTTCCGACTGGGAAAGTTGATTGATTATTACTGCAGACCGATATATCAACATCATTCGTCCTGTCTGAGAGTGCTGAGCCTATATAGGCCTATTGCTCTACCCGCAGCGAATCTAAAGCAGCGCAACTGAATCATGGCATTGTGGATTTTTTGCTTCAGAATTTATAAGGACACGAAAGACAGTGCCCTGAAAGGGTTCATTGTATCTCAACGGACATCAATATGTTTTTCCTTTCGAACCGAAGAACTTTGTTATCCTCGGATGAAGGAAACATGGATCGCGCTCTCAATGGACGAAAGACGTAACAGTCTCCGACAACACTGAATGGCAAGAAGGCCCAAGCTACAGAAAACTAACAAGCTGACACCCGCACGATGTGAATATTCATGAATAAAACTCTCTGTGATAGTCTGATGTCACTGGAATCGGTGTAGTAAAATACATTCTGAGAAAGGCATCTATATGTAAATTTTATTCTTAAATGAAAATAAAAACAAAAATATTTCTTTCAAATAAGCAAGGCCACAGGCGTTGTGACATATTTAAAATTTTGATTTTCTGAACCCTGTTATAGGGTTTTATCATATTAAAGAAAATACATGCTCTAATACACCTATTTATGTGCATGTGACGACAAAAATAAAGTTAAAGTATTAGTAACTTCCTAGCTCGATGTGTATATTAAGACCATTAGAATCTATTTTTGTGCGATGTAACAGGTTTCCACTTCATATTAATTAAAAATTGCGACAATTTTACAATTTATAGTTTTGAAATATAGTATAAGCATTTGAAACTAAAGAAATGGCCGCCTGTTCCAAATAGTACAAAGCATAAACATAATACCCCGTCCAAAATAGGTTCTAGTAGCCTTACTCCACACTCCACGTGGCTCAATAGCTGTATAAACATTTGTTAAAAACAGATACAGACATGTACAGTAGACGGCACACTTGGCACGGGAGACCCTTTATAATAAAACCAAATCTGATTGTTTTGAGGGAGGAAATTAATCCACAAAAGGGGTCAATTTAGTTTACGGACACCCTGTAGTAAATGTATTTTGTGTTACACATGTTTACTCCTAGATATAACACTACGGCCTCGTATTAAGCGACCAGCCGACCATGTGAGTGTTAGCCACTTCCGCTACCGCCGCGCCGCGCCGCTAGGCTGTCACTACATAGTCTTCGCTGAGAAGTTTAATCCTTCCACTTCCATTAAAATATAATAAGCTTGTGGTCGCGGCCACGGAGGTATTTACTCTAATTTACGTAATCTTAGAAGTTATTCAACAGTAAATTGAAGTTATTGCCTCTTATGACCTATAATCTTTGCTTCACTGGTTAACCACCTTTCTTATTCCGACTACAACTTGGTCCAGTCGAATATTTTAAGGTTTTAAGTTGGTTTCTACTGAGTGATTTCGTAAATGGTGAGGTTTTAGCCAGCTTGTTTCGGCTTTTCTTTACACTGCTAAAACATTCTTAGCACTGAATAATGTTAAGAATTATATTTCAATTCATAATACTCTTTATAAAAGTCTGATTTCAACTTTTTGAAACCTTTTAATCGAAACTATGTCCGTTCCTTGTCCGGTTCAGCTTAAAACTCACAAATCGAATTTGACATCTGAGAATTGAGATTACGTATCAATATCGAACAAATTATAAAATTAAATTCTAATTCGTTTTACCTAGACACACGATACATATATTCAAATAAATAATCTGATACAATTATAAACATAAATTTATAACTTCAAGGGAGTAAGCCTAAAAACACCAATCATAGGCTGTAACCCTCAATGCATCTTAAAACTAGGCAAATAGAATAACGGCCTAAACCGGTTTTATTGAAAACCAACACAGTGACCGATAATTACTCGTATTTTTCATGATTACGATCGAGTGAACGTTGGCCAATCAGGCGCTGTGTGTATGGACAGGGTGTGATGAAAGTAGACCGTATGAGGGCAATTACCGAGGGCTGGGCCGAGGACCTTGGCGGCAAGGTTGGCGCGGACTGTACCGCTCGCAGCCTCTCTGGAGCACCTGATGCACTCTGTCTGTAACCTCGTTAATTTTATACCCAAGAGTTTTTGTATTGATAGTTGGTAGTTGCAATCCATACTGAAAATTTTATTAAAATGAAAAAGTGAAAAAGGTACGATAGACGAAGACAAACTCAAGAATGGTTTTGTAAAAAAGCACTTGGAATGAAAAAATTAAATGCATTGATTATTTTTATCTGTTTTTTTATGAGAATATTGAAAACGCATAAAACCCCAAATACGTTGCGTTGGTTTGTGAACAGCTTTGACCTTAAGTCAAGGATAGGTATACTCGTTTTAATACATCTACCTAACATTTAAATTCCCCATGTCAGTGATATCAAAATTATATCAAAACAGTTTTGCGTGATAATCGATCAAATTAATTTTTATGCCTAAAAGATTTAGAGATTAAGATACTTTTTATCATTTAAAATGACGCCTTATAAGAAACAATACCTATATTGACTTTCCCTTATTAAACAAGTTTAAGGAGTTTTCAAAGGAAATCAACAATATATAAAACTTAGAAGAGTCTCAAAACAAATTATTTGTAAAGCACTCTGTTTTTCTGACAAAGTTTACTTTGGTATTTGCCAGTTCAATAGACGCCTGAAAACTGAATTGTAAACGGTTATTACTTTTATAATTGAAATTTGTAAACCAAACTTCATGAAATAAGAACTTTATAGCTCTAACGACAAAACTTGCTAGTCTCCGTAATGATTACATTGATTTATTCTCCTTAACCAATGCCTCCATACAGGGTGACAAAAAAGTCTGGAAACGGCTTAATATCTTTTAAACTAAATCCGTTAGAGAATTCAAACCTTTCACGTCAACTTATATGTATGAAAACTACTTTTTGCAAGCATTACCATTTTTTGACCTCCACCAGGGGACGACCCATGAGGAGTACGTACATAATCTTTAATGTAAGCACAGGTTGATATGCACATCATTTTGTCACCCTGTATGAAATCAGTATTGAGCGAAATTTGAGGGCAACGTTGGTCTCACTTATATTAATTAAGTTTTGGACCAGGCCCTCGGAATTGCGGATGGTGAAGTATGGTGAAGATGGTGAACTACAAAAATAATTTAATTACATTGAAAAGGGGATGAAATATAATTTATGAATATATGCAAATTTTCAATTTAGGAGAAGTGTAACCTTGCTATACAATCGCTCACACATTCATGATTGAGCAAGCTCACGCACGGACACCCTATCACAACTCACACATGTACGTACCCCAAACCACAAGCAAACTCACACACATCATATACATACTCAAACATGTATGTACTCCAAACCACAAGCAAACTC
This sequence comes from Flexamia atlantica, assembly GCA_035578135.1. Classification (NCBI taxonomy): domain Eukaryota; kingdom Metazoa; phylum Arthropoda; class Insecta; order Hemiptera; family Cicadellidae; genus Flexamia; species Flexamia atlantica. Next base: position 255,779 of record JAQJVK010000030.1, on the reverse strand, counting down.
AAACACATCATATCAAATACTCACACATGCATGCATCCCATACCACAAGCAAGCTCACACACGGCCACCCTTTTACAACTCACACATGTATGTACCCCAAACCACAAGCAAACTCAAACACATCATATCAAATACTCACACATGCATGCATCCCATACCACAAGCAAGCTCACACACGGCCACCCTTTTACAACTCACACATGTATGTACCCCAAACCACAAGCAAACTCAAACACATCATATCACATACTCACACATGCATGCATCCCATACCACAAGCAAGCTCACACACGGCCACCCTTTTACAACTCACACATGTATGTACCCCAAACCACAAGCAAGCTCACACACATCATATCACATACTCACACATGCATGCATCCCATACCACAAGCAAGCTCACACACGGCCACCCTTTTACAACTCACACATGTATGTACCCCAAACCACAAGCAAACTCAAACACATCATATCAAATACTCACACATGCATGCATCCCATACCACAAGCAAGCTCACACACGGCCACCCTTTTACAACTCACACATGTATGTACCCCAAACCACAAGCAAACTCAAACACATCATATCACATACTCACACATGCATGCATCCCATACCACAAGCAAGCTCACACACGGCCACCCTTTTACAACTCACACATGTATGTACCCCAAACCACAAGCAAACTCAAACACATCATATCACATACTCACACATGCATGCATCCCATACCACAAGCAAGCTCACGCACGGCCACCCTTTTACAACTCACACATGTATGTACCCCAAACCACAAGCAAACTCAAACACATCATATCACATACTCACACATGCATGCATCCCATACCACAAGCAAGCTCACACACGGCCACCCTTTTACAACTCACACATGTATGTACCCCAAACCACAAGCAAACTCAAACACATCATATCACATACTCACACATGCATGCATCCCATACCACAAGCAAGCTCACACACGGCCACCCTTTTACAACTCACACATGTATGTACCCCAAACCACAAGCAAACTCAAACACATCATATCACATACTCACACATGCATGCATCCCATACCACAAGCAAGCTCACACACGGCCACCCTTTTACAACTCACACATGTATGTACCCCAAACCACAAGCAAACTCAAACACATCATATCACATACTCACACATGCATGCATCCCATACCACAAGCAAGCTCACACACGGCCACCCTTTTACAACTCACACATGTATGTACCCCAAACCACAAGCAAACTCAAACACATCATATCACATACTCACACATGCATGCATCCCATACCACAAGCAAGCTCACACACGGCCACCCTTTTACAACTCACACATGTATGTACCCCAAACCACAAGCAAACTCAAACACATCATATCACATACTCACACATGCATGCATCCCATACCACAAGCAAGCTCACACACGGCCACCCTTTTACAACTCACACATGTATGTACCCCAAACCACAAGCAAGCTCACACACGGACTCTCTATTCTAGGATTCTATGGGTATGCCTGAGAGTCTCTATATCAGAGTCTGGAACACTGTATAAAACGAAATTAAGTTACTGCTGCATACACATCTAGGCACGAAATTAAATTTTTGCTGCTGGTACCACTGCTAGCGGGAAATTTTAAATCGCTAAAAATTGTAAGAAGAGATACAGTATACAGCAAACACGTCTATATAGTATTTGTAAGGCGTCTATATATTAGTGAGTCGGTGGCGCAGTTGGTAGCGCATCCGACCTCGGAACTGTGGCCACACAGCGTCGCAGGTTCGAGACTCGGGATAGTCGCATACTTTTAGCAGTACTGTTCACCCTTGTACTGTACCGGCTCACTCCTTGGCTTTGCTTGTTAACGTCCACGCACGGATCAATAGTCTATGTGGGCGGGGCAAAGGCAAGGTGAAAAAGAGGCTGCCACCCTCTTAAAAAAAAAAAGGGAAAACACCAACAAAATACATAAATAGTTCCTATAGTTCCTACTCTTATTACAACATTGTTCAAAAGTAGTATAAGGGAAAGAATTTTAAAGCGAAAGGATGTAAGGATAGTATAAGGAAGGGAATAAAGTACAAACTATATAACAATAAATATAAACCGAGAACATTATACGTCTTATTCTCCAAGAGATAGTTCAATATTGGGTAATATCAATAAACACAAGCATTCCTTACAATCTCTCATCGTTTCCTTTTATTTTCACGCGGTTTAAAGACATTCGAAAGTCTTTAGCCGTGAAAGTAAAGATTGGTCAACAAAAAATTATGACTTATTTCATATCAGATCTCAGTCGGACATAATGAAAGTGAGCGGCTTCGCCCCGCCAGGTATGAAATATGCTCAGCTCGGGGTATCGCAACTATTAATATAATTATAACTCGGTATCATTACATCTGCGCAAACTTATGGAGCCAACTAGCCAGTGTTTAGTCTTATCTAACAGGCTATGCGTTACAACTATGCCACTTAATGCAAATTATTGTCTTCATTATGGCCGCTTCATTTGCAGTTACTGATGATATATGGTCGTAGTCGGCATTTCATTTCAATTACATAATTAAATGAGGTTATTTAATCAGTTACGACTGTTCCGCAATTATTTATTTAATTTAACCTTATAGGGGAAGTAGTCTAGCTAAATATTTTCCTATGGTATTATAATTAATTGACACAAAATAAATGCTAAAACTAGTTTTTCTTTAGGTTTTGTATCAATAAACTGTTTTATCGTTGAACAAGTAAATATATTATTCAATAAAATGTAAACTGGTAGAGTATTAAGAATCTACTACAAAGCTGAGGCCTGTAAACAAAGTAATTTTATTTATACTTGAGCATCATTAAGGACTTGGAACAAATCCAATAACAATGAACAACGTTAACTCGAATGGAGTATATATTTTAAATGATTCTTTTCCGACTTGGCCGAATAATGCATTTCCAATACAATTTATTCGGATTAATGAACTACAGCTCTTAATGCAAACAAGTAAAAAGTTTTCTAAAATGCCGTAAATTACATTTTATTTTATTTAATCGTTACCATACTTTTCTCATTACGCTATTCTTCATCCCGTTCCTAATATATACCGGGACTTGCTATCTCTTGGCCTTGTTTTAACCTAATTCTGACTTTCTTTGTCTTACGTTTTTTTGTCTTATTTAACCAATCTCCTCCCACCAGATTCTGCCCTCCTTTCTGATTCTTATTCAAACCTTAACATATTCCAACCTCTAATTGAATTCCTCCATAATTCCTTAACTAACTTATTTCCTTAAATATTAATTTCTTAACTAAGTTTTATTTTTTTTTCGTAACCATACAGACCAGGACGTACATTTCACGTTGCGACCGGTCAGTTACGGAACGTATTTGCGTATATTCGAGACCATTGGAGTGAACCGCTACAAGCCACTAGCCCCTAATGCACGTTTGATCCAACGGAAACATTGACCGGGTGTCGCAACAGCCGAAAGCGAGTGTTTGCAACACTGCCACCAACTGTTTACTCGTTAACGATGAACGCGTGGATTGTCTTGTTAAATGTTATGGTGTCCCCAGGACAGGGAACCTGTGAAAGCACACTGTTCTAATCGTTTATTAAATTCCACTTCCATAAGGAATGCTGCGATTCGATTTTGTACATTTTATTTAAACAGTCAATGTAAGATCCTTATAGGATTTTATTCTCAAAAATAAAACCATAGATTGTCTTGTTGAATGTTACAGTGTCCCCAAGACAGGGACCTGCGAAAGCACACTGTTCTAATTGTTTTTGAAATTCCACTTCCATAAGGCATGCCGTGATTCGATTTTGTACATTTTATTAAAACAGTCAACTTAAGATCCTTGGGATTTTATTGTCGAAAGTAAAACCATAGGCAATGTTTAAAACCAGGCTAGTCACTTTTTTAAGTTGACAATCAAGAAGTTAAACGTATACTGGTTCAATGCAAAAGAGACCTTGTAAAAAGGACCTGTCTAGCTAGTAATCCTTTTTTAGTATTTTATCATTAAATTGTGTTAGAGGAATGCTTATACGCCCACATTTTGTGCTAACCTGAATAGTAATCGCAAAAAGGGTTCAAAACCTTGTTTAAACATGGATTTTGAATAAAAACCGATGTTTTGATGCTATAATTTCCTCCGTGTTTGGTCGTGTGTACCGACCGGATTCCACGGCTAAAGTTGCATCACGATCACTAAGCCTAGGCCGAGCGAACAGCTTGACCTAGACTACATGCACGTGACGCAACGTGAGCGTAGAAACTTGTTCGCGGTGCACGACTGACTTTTGACTGGATATTAGAAACGGGTGATTTATGGTGATTTTCTTCACTATGTTCCAGAAAAATTAATTATGATAAAAATGTTTAATAACTCTTACTTGAATTCCCCAGCAAAATGTATGAAGTTCTCAAGTAGGTGAGTTGCTTTTTTTAACTTGCCTACTATTAAAAAATTAGTCCATAATAAAATCTCAGGGTATGCGCCGGAGCTTTAACGTCATTTCTATCGCATATACGTTAGGAATTCATAGTAAATGAATCGTAAAAAAAGTCAACATGAATTAGTGCATTTCACACACAAAACGCACAGTACCATCAATCACCGCCATCAATTAAACAGACGTAATTTGCACAGCCTAGCGTTGTGGGCTTATGATAATTTGGCTTAGGGATGATATTAATGCAAACATTTTTTCCTCGTTTCCAAAAAAAATACATTGAAACAAGGCGACTCTAAAAAAGTATCTCCCTGGCTAAACCCATCTTTTTTAGATGCCAATCACTTGCTGGTGTTGTTTAGTGGAATTAAATGTGTTGCTTTGTTCGATTCCTTTACTCATCAGCCTAACTAGGATTATAAATTAAGATCCCAAATTTGGGCCCCATCAATGACAGAACCATCCCACTATCAGAACCGATACGTCGCCTGTCCTATAGAAAGACGAGCACCAGAACCCGCTACCACCAATCTTCGGCGGGATCGGTTAAACATAACAACACCATATACCACCGACCCAGCTAGCGTTAGCCCCGGCTAACGACATCCATCCATAATGCATGAACAGCATTAGCATGCGGCCCGTACTTTGTTTATGGAAATGCCGAATCGTCAGAGAAAGTGACGACTCTGTTATCAAGGCGTAATTCGACTACAGGTGACCTACCACGACCGCGCCACGACCGCGCCACGCCCGCGCCACGCCACGGGGAAAGCGGTGGCGTGATGGCTGTATCTTCGCGCCGAGCTCGACTGGTTCTAATTCGATTAACCCTGAGGATCGCCGGACCGTTTCCGCCGTTCCCGGTCTAACGCGATCGGTGTTGGGTGTTGAACCGTCCAAGCGTCTTCCGGACCACTGGAATCGGTCAAGTGTTCTTCGGTTGCCCTCGGAATGGACGCCGGGGAGTGGGGACCGCTTGAAGGAATATCACTTCGCATTGGGCACGATCTATTGTGGTCTTTGGGATACTTTGACTTTTTCTTTAATGATTTTAAAGAAAGGCTGATGTGCTGTAATATTATGTTGGAAGATTATTTTCATGCTAATGATAATGTAACAGATATTATCATCCACATAAGGAGCAAACCAGGTTTAACACTTTGACCGAAGAATTTCGATGTTTAAAAACCATAAAATACAACAATTTATATTGAGTTTATTATTCTTTTTCATTAAGAAACTCTGACAATCCTTTGTGCAGGAATGGAAAGTTGTCAAACACTCCTGTCTACATTAAATACAGCATTAACATGTTTTTTTTTTTTTTATGAAAAACCGGTCATTTTAACTACAGTAGAACCTTGATAAGAAGACACTCGGTAACACAAAAACCTTGATAAAAAGTGCACCTTTCAAGTTTCCTTGATACTGTAATGACATTTGTCTTGTTAAGACGAACCTCGACAAGAAGACTCCCTTGATAACGAGACTTTCCAGAATCCCCTTGAGAGTCTTCTTATCAAGGATCTACTGTAACTGATTAATATGTCTTTCTTATGCTATCTATCCACTGAGCTAAACTGAATCATCCAATATTAATGTACGCTAATTTTTAAATTAAGTTAAAAAAACTTCAAAACATTGAAGGAAACCAACTGACAACATGAACACGAACTACCAGATACAAGTTACCAGTTCCGTTCGTTTCCGAAGCGAACTTTAAACCCAACCTTGTTATAGTTTGAATCAAAACACAAGGCCCACGCCGTCCATAAGTCCAATGCCAAAAGTAACATTAGTCTTACGAACGGACAAGACCTTATAATTTGAATCTGCCTTATATATACTTAACTTGTCCTGCCGAAATTTAAACTGTCGAGTAAAAATAAATAAGCACCCGAGATAAAACCAGCGACGATGTTTCGCCCGCCTAATGAATATGTAAAGTTAACAAGTCTTTTTGTGAACGTGTACAAGTACAAGAGCGATGCCGAAATGCGATACTGTCTACACGAGCGACGAGCGATACGCGACTCGCGGCTTGCGTCAGGCGAGACGTTCAAATGTCGCGGTGGCATTATGTAAAATATAATTAGTAATATGTTTATAAAATTAACAGTACCGCAGTCTAAACATAGTGCTCGGTCTGCAAAACCATTGCGTACTCAGAAAACTTCAGGTGTAACGTAATATGTTAACTTTCACTTTTAAATTTCTGTCATTAATACGCCTCAATATTGAAAATAAGTATCATATTATGCTTTCACATTAGTTCCATTCTAATATTATATTACGCCTGACATTTTTGCTGACGATGGTTTTAACCTCTCTTCAAGATCGGTAAAGGTTTACTTGCAAACGCCATGCATGGGAAATCACGATGATAAGGATCAAATTTTACCAAGCCATCACACTGTAGACATACACTGTGTCCCAATCAAACTGGTGAAGCTGTTAATAACAACCTGTGTTCACTCTTATCCTCTCGATTTATCATTCAAAAATTGTGATGTTTTTAATTTGATCTTCGCTGACACATGCCATTACTGATTAGTAAAAACTAATTATTAGTGATGAACAGGAATAAATGACGCAACTAGTCGGTTATGGCAAAGGCCGCAAAAACAACTATAATAAACTGACCAACACCACGAATCACCTTGTAGCGTAATTACCGTACAAAAAGACAAAATAATGGCTGAAGTACTCTCACAGGATTTCCCTGTGGGGTGGGTAAAAAGACTACCAATTTTATATACACTACCAATGTTATAGACTACCCCCTACAATGTAATACAGTTTAATAAGGACAGTTTAATAACATGACGTTTTTATACTTTTATATTATGCTGTATATTATTACCCCCTACTTCCGTCCGTAATGTTAATTACTGTTTCCCGTTGTATTGGCGTGCATATTTTACTTTGTTAAATTTATCTCTATACTTTTCTGTTTAATTTAAATTTTCTATTCTTCATTTTTATATTAAAACTTCCTCCACAGTGGCTGATTGTTGACTCGTTCCCCACCCATAGGCTTTGACCCATGTGGGGAACTAATTCCTATATTGTTAAAATATGAATTGTGAATAACACTGTTTGTATTGTTTTTTGAAGGAATAAACTAATTTCATTTCAATAAGTTTTGGCCAAATCAATTTCCAATTTCCAAAAATAATCCTATTTTAACTATCAATAATATAATCCAAATAAGGTAAAATTTATAACTCCACAAAACCTTAGTTAACATATCTCGGTGAAAGCTGACAGAAATACTCTCCAGGTTTTGATCGTTTACACCAACGGGGCGCCTTCAACAGGAACTTTTTCAGGCTAACTGACAAATGTTTCCCACTCGTTGAATACGTGACACGAATTTATGAACATGGCATCCACATTTTCCTCACTGTATTTCTTCCAGTTATGCAGTTTCAACTAATAATACTGAAAACATAAGTTAAAGAGTTAGTTTCTTATTTCGACTGTAAACAAACTTTAAGTGCTGATCATGTTTAAAGTGTCAGAGATGTAGCATTAAGCAAAATCTAAACCGGACAATCATTCGGTGTGCTACGTAAATAAATATTTCGTGGTTATCTTCCTTTCCCGATGTAAAATTAAAAGCACAGAGAACAAATGTCATAATTTGTGTTATAGCAAATTAATCACAGAGAACCTAATTCACAATATTTGAAATATTCGCAATATTTGAAATTTTTTTTGCAATATTCGAATATTTTCACGTGAATAGTGAATATTTGCGAATGTTAGAAGTGAATGTTTGCGAATGTAAGTGTTTATGAGTAGAATTTGAACGTTAGTAGCGTTTGTGGTTGTGTGTAGAGTTAAACACGCCACGATTACCTACGGCAGCTTAGTCAGGCTCCTCTACAATATCGTCGTGGAAGCTGTTTAACAGTTACTTCTCACTCTGCGCCCACCTTCACTCGACGTCGACGTCGGTTGTGAAACGGCGCGGCGAGGGTGACAGTGTCAGTCGTGACGAACGAGTCCCATTGCCACCGTTACCTCGGCGAGCGCACGCGCCGCAGATGTCTCACTACTTGACTCGTAAAGACTTTTCACAGTGTACTTGTTGGGATACCCCGTAAAGACTGGGACGTGGCGTGTCCTGTAATCCAGCTACTTGGAGGTCACGAATTGTGGATAGTTATGAGCGATGGCTTGTGGACGCGGTGTTCCTTAGTGGAGATTAACGTCCGCACTATTGAGTACTCGTTCATGGGACCGTCCTCATAATTAGACCAGTTCGTAAATTGTTAACCGAGGCGAAATTGTGGTTCGGATCCCACGTTAAAATGAAGGTCCCTTAGTTGCCATTGGCTGTTGGGCTATTAATTAACAGTCCTGTCTAAGGAATATGACGGCCTTAGTCAGTAACAAGACTACAAGATCGCGCCACAATCATCCTTCACTCATCTGTCATTCATACTTGGCCTAAAATACCTACCTGGTTAGGTCGCCATTTCAACTAATGTATCTAATGTATCTAATTATCTGTTGTTATGCATTGTATCCGTTGTATTCATTGGGTTTAAAAGTTTTAGTTTGAAATTAGCTAAATACAGTAATAACAATTAAAATCAATTAAAAAAACAAATAAATTGCAATCAATGTAAATCTAAAATCAATTGTTCTGTGTGTTGCATACCAATCTACATTACAGCATTGAAAATCTATTAACAAAACTCAAATTACCCGTGAATTTTTTTAGAAATCCATACATAAGTCGGACATCCAACAACCTATACTTGAATGATCTCGGTGTGAAAAATCTCAGGAAAACTATAAGTTTTTTGATAAAGTTTTTCCCTAAGGGCACAAATTTATGAACATGGTTTCTTGTAAAAACCTTTGGTCGCAGGTAGAAATTTGTTATAACTTTTGATTTATAAGTAGAAATTGTTGTATTTTTTGATTGACTTGTATGCATTTAACAGGATTTAGCTAACAAAGACAGTGATAATTTAACGCAGATAGAGGTTATAGAAGAGGATATTTGTACTTTGTATTTATTATACTACCCCTGATTTAAAGACCAGGACGCAGTTGTGGCTGCTTTATTAAAATAATTATCGTGTAAAATAAATTGTATAAAAACCATTTAGGTCACCAAAGGTATTTTTATATTTTTGAAGGATGCTGAATCCTTACCTTACCTACCTTACCTACGACGTCAGCCCCGCAGACCTTCATTGGCATGGGGCCTGTCATCTGAATAGATTATTATTAAATTTCGTCAATACTTTTGTTATCAGACTTATTTTCTAGCCATTTCATAAGATTTATTTTGTTAACTGAACACACGCGGAACCGACAATGTAAGCGAGCGGTGACATTGAAAGGCAGGCGGAATCTATTATCTTCTCACGACCCGAAGTGGCCACATCCGACACTTTGTGGGATAACCACCATGAAATGGTCGCTATTCCTGTATTTCACAGCGGTTTAATACGCATGTAGCATGACTGGTAGTTATTATGTCTTTTACACTGCCAAAATGCGTATTAAATTATAATTTTTCGTAGTAATTTTCTCGAGTGGGCAATAAAGAAGGGGTTTTAGTTTTCAGGAAGTGGTCAATGAAATTTCCGCATTGTTTTACCACAGCAGATTATAAGAGGCCACAACGATGTTTGCCGAAAATTTTAGTTTCGAGTTAACATTAAACTTGTTGAAGAATATTGTAATCAACCCACAGCTGTTTTGTACGTTTCAATGTCGAATCAAAGCTTTTTACGGCTTCTCAATGCCATTTATATTTTAAGGACATCATGTATGATTTTGTAATTCCCTGATTTTACCCAATAGGCCTAATTCTATCGCTTTTTAAGGTCAGTGATACTAAAAAAACCATAGGGCCATGGAAACGTTGAATCGATGGTGAATAATATTCAGAATACAGTCTTTTTAACGAAAGTCTATATCCTACATGCCAATAGCTAACTTCAATTGCTGTCTCCCTGTTAGTATTACAGATAATTAATGTTCCTTTACAGACTGAAATCCCCTAAATCATTGAAGGTATTTGCTTTCAAAACACCAGACCTCGTTATATAACCTGTGAACAATAACCGATACATTCCACATTCAAACACCTCCCGGCGCTCGCCGCTGCGGCTTGAGCAATAAGCATCGTTTCTAACCGGAGATGATACTTAATTGTTTCTCCTCCCACCGATTGGCGAGATAATAGATCCATAAACCACGTTCCGAACCAGACTCGAATATCGCTTTCATTCAGTCCCTAACTCTCACAAGCGATATGAATCCGTTTGATTCCTGGGATTGAATGGTAATTTCAAAGTTTCGTGTTATTTTCGCGGGGAATCAATTAAGATATAGCGGAGGAAGTCACGTATGGGCGGAAAGATGAACAATGTTTTCCATCGGATTTTTAAGTGTCTGACTACAGGTCGAACCAAATGACAACGTCGAAGAAGGGCCTCTACTCCATTTCAACAGCCTTGCCCATTGCACCTGACGGATTATGGACTCATGGACTCCCAAGCGTGGTTTCCTACCCCTTAGGTGCCATTGCTGTTGGAATAAAGTAGCTCAATGCTAAAATGAAGAGGTGGGCTCCAGTCCGGCGCGACTACCAGCTTCCCTCACAGACCAATGTTAACTTTTAACACTTCGTAAAACCTCAACCACCCAATCAAAATTTGTAATATATAGCTCATTTACAAGAGAAAAAATAATCTATCGTTTCCAACAACTACAATTTTGATATAGCTTTTTGTTTACTTGTGAAAAGAATGCAAAACCTACATTTCAATTTTTGCGATACAAAATTATGCTAACTAGAAACGCTAAATATTAACCAATATTTTGCTTTTTCACATGAGATACATTGGTTTTATGAGGGGAGCAAGTAGGCCTACAGGGTGTTTTTTAACGCAACCCAAAACTTTATTTTACCAGTGAAGGATTATTTCCCACTAAGATCCCCGGTTTTGACCCCACTATATTAATTTCTTTGGGGATACATAAAACGTAAGGCCTTCGAAAACAATTCACATGATATTCAGCACCTCAAAACAAACATAACTAATTTATTGCAACAAATTCAAAGAGGTACCTTGCAACACGTGTTCGGGAATTTGATGGAGAGAGCATAACTTTATACAAATGCCAATGGCGAATTGTTTGAGCACATAATGTAAACTAAATGTGATAAAACTTAAATAATAGATTGTATAAAACGTAAAGATCAATAAAACAATACTCATTTCATATTTATATGTGCATTGTTCAATCTTAAAAATGGGTTGCGTTGAAAAAAAAACACACTGTAGAAACACGATATTTTTAGTGACTGGAGCCTCCTCTTAAAATTAGTCTTACGGGCGGACTGGGCCACAACATTTGACTCGAGCTGTAATCGCCACATTGTCTGCTCCAGCGACCACACAGTACAAACAGACGGAGCATAGCTATCTTACTTGTATTACAGCAAATGAAGCCTGAGCCGCCATATTGTCGAGGTACAGAAACATAAAACGACGCCTAAAATCGCGTAATCTGACAGTGCTCATATTTCAAATAACTCGTAGTTTATACCATTTAGCATTGAGGCTTAAGGTTGAAATTTTGCATCTGAAGAGTCCTTTAGTTTTTATAAACAATGGTATCGATCATATTTCCTAAATAATTTTCTTTCTAAAAGAGTCACAAGTTTTTATTCAACTTTAAAACTTGACATGAAAAAAGTATGTCTCTCGAGCTATTATCTCTCGGCCTCTCGGCTGCTTTATTTGTAAGGTAAAATAAAAAACGGTGGAAATTGTTGCTGAAGAGTTGATTTAAAAAAATAATACATTTTGAAAAAAAACATAGCTGCCGTAGTTTGGTTGATAACTAAGTTATTGTGGAGAGTTTACCCGTGCGGCGCCTGCATTAAAACAAAATCAATCCAAAACCGCTGTTTACAAAAATATATTCGACTACAGTACAAAAAAACAAATGTGGTATCAAATTAAAGGTCTGAATTTCGCAATTACTATGGCACCAATTATAAATAATTTTGAAGCAGTTTACCCATCATAGGAACGTTTCAGGCGCATTCCGTGGCGGCAGCTTCTCTAAAAAATGTCAGATTATCAGTGTTTACGATGTGTAAACTACCTGCAAACCATTTATATTTGGTACTATCGTAATTCTGAGATTCAGACCTTTAATTTGATACAGTATTTGTAATTTCTTACGTACAGTACTTTGTTTCTTCCATGCGTAGGGACTAGAAGCAAATTTAGGCTTCAAGTCGCGCCTCATGTTCTCCGTCTATTTGTACTACGTGGTCGCTGGTTTCCACCAGGTCTACATTCACTGCAGCTCAGCTGCGGCTGCGGCTGCGACCCGAGCGCACGTTAAGTAACGCGGTTGCATGTGACCTCTCTATTAACGTGCGGCGAGTTGTGCAAGTCCCTTGACCCTGCTCATTGTCAGTCAAAACAATATCCCCCACCCCACCCCCCCCCCCTCCGCACCGCCCACACATGCGGCCGGCTGTCTGTCTGCCGTGCGGATTGATTTCGAAAGTCACCGGGAGAAAAGTGTAGTAGCGAATGATTGTACTGATAATAGTTTAGAAACACGTCAAGATGGTAGCAGAGATAGTAACTTTTCCTATGTAAATGTGGTAGGGTTCAATAGCTGGGAGTTACAAAACTGTACATAAACCCCTGACTTTAGCAAGACTTGGTAGTAAAATTGTATCGCTGTTGTAAAACTTGTACCTTTTAAGCCAGGATTGAAATACAACCAAATTACAGTACGTCACTAAAAGAGCGGGTGGTGACAACTAACTATCCGGCGCTCTCAGAGGGAGCCGAGGAGGTAGCAAAGTAATTAATTGGTGTGATAGGGAGTAAACAAGTAATTGGTATAACCATTGGAGTTACTGTTACATTCCTTCTCATTTGCACTCTAGGATACTTAATTAATTTTTATAAATATACAATATAGAACTATAACAACAAATATTAATAGCAGCGGGCTCTAATAAAAGCTTAGTCAAACTGGGTTAAATTAAAAGAGGTGCACAGCTAGGTTGAAATAATACATCTCCTTCAATAGTTGACAATTTATATTTTTCTTATTAAATGCAAGGCGACGTCCTTGTTCAAAAATATTACAATGCTATCCAATAAATAATTTTTAACCAAATGTGGCTACACTCTTTACCAGTCACTGGCAACAAAACATGAATAGTACGGCCAACAAGTTACAATTCAAAAGCTAGGTCTAAATAATTAGCACTTTATTCAAGATTTAAAATCTTACAAAGTACAATTGCTCGGGAACTAATATTTTTTTAAATAAACATTTTGGCATTGTCAAATTTTAAAGACGGTTTTGTGAAGTAAACAAGCCATTTTGTAAAGGACTCAATAGATAGGATATAAATTAAACAAAAACAAAAATCAGTTGTACTCCTTACCTTTGAGATATTAACGAGACAATAGAGGGTTCACATTTTCAACTAACTTTACTTGCTCGTCCCCCCCGCAAAGCAGCTTGGCGTGCACTATTCTCCCCTACACTGACACCGACACCCCCACAGCACGGGGCAGCTGTTGTGATGCTGCTCTAGCGTGACGTAGTGACGTCACCATCCATGTAACGGAACTTCTAGCAGATTGAAGTATAAAGTTATCGGACAAGCGTGAAAATTGTTAACTGCTTCTCAAGCAAGTGAAGTCTACCGGTCATCGGCAATACCAGCAACTGCTATCACTTGATAAAACATTACATTCATTTACTTATTTCATTTCAATCATTTTAGTACTACTATAAGGTGTATTTCATTAAGTACATTATATAGATTAGCGTGTGAGTGATCGACTATTTTTTCCGCAAGACAAACAAATATTTAACTTAAACATCATGATGCCGGGTACGTTCAAACTCGCCAACATTTTTGGGACTGTTTCTAATATACAAACTCGCCAACTTTTAATTAGGTGCAAAAACTAGGGTCAGGTATCCGGCCGGCCATATTCAAACTCGCCAACTTTTGTCTCCCTCTTCCCCTCCCCCGGCTCGGTGACAATTGTTTGCCGGGACCACTGCGTATACAGGCCTCCGCTGCTGCACCTGCATTCAAGTCTATATTCCTTTATAACAACTCTTAACATTGCTACTTAAGAACTACTGTATTCTATAGCATTAAAATTACCTGAAGTTCAAGTAATTCAAATAAAAATTTTTGGTCAAATTAATTATAATTAAATAAATACTAAGCATTTGGAACATGTTGGTTTTAAAACGTACATGGTAATAAACGTTTAAAACCATATAAGAGAATGATAAATACAGTACAGCTTATTTACCCCGTAGATGAAGGTACATCTAATTACATTTTTTCCATACACAGAGATGAATATTAGCGAATTTCCTTAGAAATAAGCTATTACCGTCGTTTTAACAGAACAGAATGGACAAAAAATATCCGTTCAGGGTAACCTCAGCAATCATATTAATATTTATATTAATTGACAGCTTATTATGTGTACTTTCTGGATATGAAGTGGGTTTATTGTTAAAACGCATTTTTACCTGCAAAAGTCACGATTTGTATCAAAATTTAACATGGGCTTATATGGGAAATAGAATTTTCATTTGTTGAGTGTCTGTAAGCACGATAACTCTCGTAAATATCCTCCGATCGCAACAAAATTTGGTATAGACATGTAAAACTAGATTCTCTTGGACGAGTTCGTAAACCAGCCAGATCGACATATCCTAAGTGGGGTAAAGGCTCCATTTTACCCCCCAATAATGGGTTTTTTGAGTTTTTCAAATTGTAAAATTATATTTATCCAATTATTGTTTGCACTATTCGATTTAGCTCGAAAAAACAAACAATTTGGTATCTTAAATCATTCCTCTAAGTCCATTGGTCTACGAGATATAAGCGAAAATACCTCTGGTAGGCCCCTTTTTGCCAACCAAAAAATGGGTTTTTTGAGATTCATTTTTCGCCTGGTTTTATAGTATCAGGGCAGCAGAATGTTGGCTTAGTCAATTTCCTATTTACTCTCTACTGAGGTTTTCAAGGAATCGCTTTGAGTAATATCTCAGTTTATCAATGTATTTAATACAATTTTGGTTTTTAAACAATTTTATGTTAATATGATTTAAAAAAAATAAACATTCTAGCCTAGTTCATTATATGAAATCTTTGTGTTTTTTCATCTAAGCCATTTACCAATATTTTTTTACAAAGGTTTTGTAAAACAAGCTATAATAGCAATAATTTTAATACAAAAATATATCACTTGTTTATTTCTTTTTTCGTAATAATGGATTAATTACTGGATATTTTGTAATTGAAAATTCGCTGAGTACACAGGTTTGCTGCGACGGGGGTATTATAGAAAAAATTATTCTACAATATTTTGAAATAACGTGTCATATACGGTTAAGTTGCCTTGTAGTAATTGGCAAGAAGTAACTTTCTTGCCATCAATAAGCAAAGAAAACTTACGTTTCAGTCTAGAATTATGTAAAAACCTTTAATGAAAAAAAGTTGTGTTCATATAATGTATGCGACATTAATAACTAGGCTAGACTGTACACTAGGAAATAAATATTTATAACTGGTTTCAAGACTTTAGGCTCACGCCGTTCATAAGCCCAATGCTAAAATTAAGCATCCGTCTTACGGACGGACTGGGCCTTATCATTTGAAACCAGTTATAACTTTTTACTGAATCAGACAACATCAAAAACTTAGATTAAATGGATTACTCTTTCTCGCCAAGGATACCAATTTACCAAGGATAAATATTACAGAGGTATTTCTCGGAAGGAACAACCATCCACGGGGAAAATGTGAAAATAAATAAAATCCGCTAATTACATTGCTAGATTTGATTTGTATTTTTTATCAGATAATTCCAGCAATGTATGAGTGGATACGGAGTCTCAGCGCAAAACGAAAAGTGAAGATTACTGCTGCAAAATCAACAAAAATCGACCACTAGTCACCTGTTACAGTTTCATCGGCGTCTTCACATGTGGTAATTCACGGCAAATAAGCTGTTCTTTATTTATCATTCTCTTATATGGTTTTAAACGTTTCTTACCATGAACGCTTTAAAACCAACATGTTCCAAATGCTTAATATTTATTTAATTATAATTAATTTGACTAAAATTTTTATTTGAATTGCTTAACTACAGTTAATTTTAATGCTACAGAATACAGCAGTTCTTAAGTAGCAATGTTAAGAGTTGTTATAAAGGAATATAGACTTGAATGCAGGTGCAGCAGCGGAGGCCTGTAGGCAGGGGTCCTGGCAAACAATTGTCACCGAGCCGGGGGAGGGGAAGAGGGAGACAGAGGTACTTGCCCGCGGTCAAAAGTTGGCGAGTTTGAATATGGCCGGCCGGATTCCTGACCCTAGTTTTTGCACCTAATTAAAAGTTGGCGAGTTTGTATATTAGAAACAGTCCCAAAAATTTTGGCGAGTTTGTATGCATCCATGATGCCTCCAGAATCGTTTTTGACCAAATATAACAGGTTACTCACCAAATGCCGTCAACGATTCTTGTAATCCAGATTTTGGTTACTCGAGTTTCAACCTATTCATATAGGCCATTTTCAAACCATAAGTACCATTATACAATGTATTGTATTCTATTCTATATATCTTCATCAAGAAGATTGTCACAACACTAAAATCAGTCCAAAAACATCAACTTTACATTGAAACACATTCAAAACATTTTAAAAATCTTTTTAAAAATCACAGAGACGCAGGGGATTACCGGCCAATTAATGTACGGCCGGCCGGTAACCCCCTGCGTCTCTGTGATGCTTAAAAGATTTTTAAAATGCATTTAAATGTATTTCAATGTAAAGTTGATGTTTGTGGACTGTTTTTATTGTTTTGAAGATCTTCTTGATGAAGATATATTGTATTATGGTTTGAAAATTACCTATGAATAGGTTGAAACTCGAGTAACCAAAATCTGGATTTCATGAATCGTTGAGGGCATTTGGTGAGTAAATATTTAACCATTAAAATCTTATAATGTGGACAACATCCTGCCCAGTTGCGGTTTGTGGTACAAAGCGACCAGCTACCAGGTGGCCCGGTTTGCGCAGTGGAAGTGTATCATGATCGTGGAAATGTCACCAGTGCAGTTGCAACATTGCGGGGGAGAACCGCCGCGCCGTCTCTTGCAAAACGCTCACTTTTTCATAATATTTTAACCTAGGCACCCTATTTTAAATTTTGATCAGTAATAGTTTTAGTCCTTGTTATTATAATATATAATAATTAATATTATATTATAGGCGGGTATATTATTATTATTATTATTATTTCCTTTTTATAATAATTTAATGAAGATTGCTAAACGATTGCGAATGATTGTTTGCCACGTAGTAAGTGCGATGGCAAAGTATGATCATAAGACTAATCAATATATATATATAAAAGAAGAGTTGTGTGTTGGTATATTTAGTGCTACAGCCAAAACTACACGTCGTAGAACCATAATCTTGGTATCAAATTAAAGCTTGGAGTCTCATGATCTGCACTATGGTGGTTGGATTTCGATATCTTATTGGGTGTAGGCACAGGATGGTCCGAAAGGGACCTATGTCAAGGATTTTGTGAGTTCTTGAGGTCTTATTTGTTTATATCAAAACACATGGTTTAATTTGAAAAGGTAACTGTGGTTTAAGTGGTTGCCAACAGAATGCAGCACCTACAATTGTTTTTGTACAACAGGTGAATACAGTCTTATTTAGCAAATGTGTTTTTATTTACGTTTTCTATTATTTATTAAATTTTTACTCTTAGGTTATGTTATTAAAAAACATGAAATGCACTAAAATGTAGAGTTGCATATTTTTTGTTTTTACATTCAAAGGTAGTAAATAAGACGAAAAAATGTCAAAACGTAGAAGAAGATTATTGCAATTCCATATCTTATCACGTAAATGAACGAAAAATGAAACAACGAAGAGAAAGAAACACATCTAAAAGTATCACGGGAAAATTCACAGCGACATCAAGAAACACTGTCGTAGCAGAGTTGGAACAGAAAGGGAGGCAGACGCACAAGGTGATGAAAGAAATAATCAGAACATAGATATAACGGAGAACCATCGAAAAAGGGAATCAGAAGAAGCTGAATTAAATTAAACAGTTTAAAAGCTGTTTACCAAAGGACAAGGAACTATGATTTTGGCTTTAAAGTACACATTATTCCAAAAAAAAAGTAGATTTTATTGAACACCCGAATGTAGTAATTTGCAAGATGGTCAAAATTTGTAGTTATTGCATAGCACAAAGATTAATTCAAAAAGAAAACGCATATTATGTGCTGTTTTAAAGGGAAAATAAGACTGCTACCTCCAAATATGCCACCCCCGGCTTTATCAATAAAGAAGTATGTATGGAAAAACATCATAATATATTGAATTTTAGATTATATTAGACGTTATAATTCTTGCTTCCAAATTACATCTTTTGGGCTACTATTTAGGCCTTCATAAGATTTTTCAACCCAGCGAAGCGGGTTAACAACAGCTAGTGATTAATAAAATAATAATGTATGATTCTAAACGTTAGCAGCTATTGGGCATTTTGATATTGTAACAAATCGTAATACATGTACGTTAATAATGTATTGCGCATTGGCAACATACTTGCTAACAGTACAATAACATCGATTACAAATTCATAAAGTAAAGCTCAATTGACATACGCGATCGAATATTTATTGATAACATGTATATGTCCTGGACGAATTGAAATTAAATCCAGTACAAGTAAAGATGTGAATAATTTATACTCAACAGACAATAGAAAACCAACTCTTAAATAAATTTAAAACCCTACTCTCAAGAATGGACAGTTCCAAAATTAAAAGCAGTGATTTTAATACTATAATTCATAATATTATTTTTGAAACCTTATTTAAATTGTATAATTTGACATTTTCCCACCTGTAACTAAGCTTTTACAGAGTTTTTTTTAAATATTTTTGAGTATGAGTAAAAAAACACACAAGTTTGGCCTAAATTTAATCTTTCTTTCTTTCCTATTTCAAATAGTAGGTAACACTAAATATAAAGAACTACGGGTGAGGTCTAACAAAAACCTTGACAAATGCAATTAGATGACAAAAAGTGACTGACAAGTGGTTTTCAAGAACATTTGAATTATGAAGTTTTTAGTATGCACTTCAAAATAATCCCTCCTTACTCAAAACCTTGACCCAAAGCGCTCCATTCTCTCGAGATGGAAACAACTCCAAGATTGAAATTGTTTATTCATCAAGCTGGGCAAGCACTACACACCAAGGGCACGTTCACGGTATGATTACTGACCTATTAACACGAATCGTAAAAATCAGATGCCCTTAGACGCCACGTATAAGTGAAAGGTCTCCTAAGGATAAGTAATTGTGGCCCTTAAGATTCTTATACAATGGCTCTGCGTCACCCGTAGGTTGGAGAGAACGGAATAAGTCTGAATGTATTGATTAAGTTTGAATTTTAATTTCAACTACAGCGTATACAAACTTGATTAAATTCCAAAGCTCATGATTGTAACCTGAATAACCTGTTTTTATTTTTATAGACCTAGAAATTCTTTTAACAATGTAGATAGTCCTGTAACTAAAACTGTATTTATAATTACATGTTTTCCCGTTGATTATCTTTACAGTTTTTCTTTAATTGGTTGTTATAGCCGCTGCTAGTTTCCTAAGAAGGAGAGAGCACCGACATAAGGAATTGTAAAAAGTTATGTTTATTTATATCCCAATCAGACATTTAATACTTTTCAGAGTGTACAACTGTAGTGGTAGTTGTAAACTCGAACGTAAGAAAAACATTACAAGCAAAAATAGAGCGGACCTTGAGGCTTGCTCTAATGGAGTTAATTACAGCCGCCTTTCTGCTTGATAGAGTGTTATAATTAACCTTGGAACGTGAAACAAAAACCTCCACCCTGAACTTAATGTGAGAAATGTGAACTTGTTAAGGTCTAGGCTTTACTGATGACGAAGAATTATTTTGGAACTAGGCCTAATGAGTTTAATTTAATTCTATGAATTGCAATAGCTTCTTACAGGCTTGTGTGTATTTGATTTTTGGATGAAAATTCACTATCATCAACGTTGAAATGGTAACTTGCTGTTGTAAGTTTAGTACGGTACAAACTTTTATTTAAATATATTGTATATTGTTAATACATTCTACTTAAATGGATTCACAACCTATATACTTACTGTAATACATATAGAGTTACAACAGTTAAATTAATATATTTTCCATTCAGACTAAAATCTAATTTTATCCTCCTTTTACGTTCTAAAACCAGTTTAAGACGTTCAATTTCCTCTTAAAAAAATAAGCATTATTTCTTAAAAATTTTATATCATTAATAGTTTTCTTTGATTTATATATATAACAAAGTAACTCAATAAATACTAAATAATTTAATGGATATTTCCAAACTGTTAAAATAATGTTCAGTGCTCCAACCAAGAGAAAACATCTGTTCTTCTCAGTTCTTTAATTCGGTTCGATTACCTTTTTGTCACCTTAAGCGTCGTTCAGATTTTAGGAAATGTCTACTTCCCACGATTACGTTTGACATACACCGTCCGTGTTGTTCAAAACGACTCAAAAATCAAGCCATCAACGATGATCCAGCCATCACCCTCAATACCCAGTGAACACTCCCACATGTCAAGGATGTTCGTAATACACCATCTCCCAGATCGCTGCCCAGTGATGGTCACATTTGCCCCAATAAGGGCAGAGGAATGTGCTCAATGTACGGGTCCCGCGGTCCGAGATGGCACCGGTGTCACGGTCACATCAGCTCACCTTTAATACGGAGATTCACCTTTAATACCCCAGAGACTCACCTTTAATATCAAAGGTGAGTCCGGCCGACAGCTGACGGGCCAGTGTCACGCAGAGTAGAAAGCCTTTCTACTTTCCAACCCTCGAAAAAACAGTATAATTGCGCCTTGTCCGCGCACCTTTCACGATTAACCCCAAGTCAGAGGTGCAGAGTGCAGAGGCAAGCCTGCGAAGCAGCGCCGCTCGGCTCAGAGTGATTGGCGGTTAATTTAATCCGGCTCCTTAGCCTGTTGAGAGATTTATCTTCCTGGTGTGAGATGTAGGATGTGGCAGAGAAGGCATTTCTGCAAATTGTGTTGTCGGTTAATGTTATGTGCTATGTGAAAAGCACAACACCTAACAGGAGAATGATTGTAACATCGCAACATCATGATGTAGCGACATCATGATTATAACATCGCACCACATAACATATCAATGGTTTTAGTATTATTTTTGGAGATAGAAATGCAAAATGTGCTCTATAAGAGATCCAAAAGGTAAAATTATTGCTTGATTAATCTGGCAACTTTTTCGGCTGCATTATTGCATTATTTAAAAACTGTATTTGAATGCACAATTAAGTTATGTATTTTTATAAAAATTGATTCATAGAAAAAAGGTTTACAAAACAAACTCATCAGCTACCTTTGCAATTGTTATATCAACAACCAAATTATTTCTTTCATGCTGGACCAACTTGGCCTAGAACACGTATTTAACAATTTATTCCATCAGATGGTTCCCTACCAACGCCAAAATGTACCTAATACACGCTTCGCGTGGTGTCATTTACCGCCTACACTTTTCAAAATAAATTTTGATCCAACATACCATTTCAAAGATAAAGAGTTAAAGAATGTTTATTGCAAATCCAAAATCATTCATGTTTACGTAATCTGAAGATACATTGCGTTGAAACTGACCAAATTTAATGCCACGAATCTTTTTAAAGAGTAAGCATAAACGATTTTGGAGAAGCAATAAACACTACAACTCTTTGTCTTTACAATGGTATATCCAAATAAATTTTATTTTATGAATTGGAAGCACTAAATGACACTGCGTTTACCCCTTTATCGACTTGCGCGGCGAAAATACAAATTTAACATGGGCTCTTATGGAACCGCAGTTCTAGGCCTAAACGTCGCCGCTAGTGTCGCAGAAAAACTAAAACTACCGTAGGTAAGGAACCCTCTTAAGAAATTTATTTCAAACATAAGCTGGGTCATCCTACAAAGACTACCCGGTATCAATTTACGATTCTGTATCGCTAGACATGCCGTGATATCAGCCCCTCACGATACGGGCTGCTCGGTGCCAAGTACCGTACAACATGATGAGATAACATGTATTATAAGTGATGTCGACCACGAGCATGATCTACAGGTCAGGAGCGAGGATGGGAACACGACGCAACCGCTGCTGCGATCGTCTGAAGCGCAAAGTGTAATATTTTATACGGTTGAAGCTATAGAAGCGCCGCTAATGTGTAGCTTAAGGTTGCACCATAGATGTTACGTTTTTTCTTGATGTGAATATTGCTATTTCACATCTATAGTTCTAGACAGCCTTACTGGCGGGTGGTGAAAATTGTAAGCTCCCAAAATGTCTGCTAAATAATCACATGTTTTGGTAGAACTGTCAAAACTTTGTTTACGTTTCACCTCATTTACACTACACAAGAATGCCCTGCAATATTTCACCGAGAGATTTCTTATGCAATTAAAATTTCTGGAAATATTTGCGCAATGCATCAACTGGTCTTTTTGTTTTGGCAACCTTTCATCTTAAATGATTTGTTTACATTTAAGGTTGTGTTTCCACACTTTTGTCGTCGTACTTCATGAATTATGTTGAGCTTGCAAGCATTTAACATTAGTTGCACTTGCGGTTGCAGCAAAATATTTTCTTGTGTAAAGTACCTTTACATAACAATTGACCATGTGATTTATTACCAAAACATTGCAGATATTAAACACTAATTACGATAACAGCGCACTCACTCACCCACCAGTAAGGCTGTCCAGAGCTATAGATCTTCTTTTCCTTATTTGGGTCTATATTATGGAAACAGTTGGCCCAGATCGTACTTGATTTATTTTAAGTGGAATATAATAATAGGCATAATAATCTGCATAGGCTTTGTTTTGTAGGTAAATAACTTGACCTTTGCTGCTTCTGTTTAACAGCAATTTACTGTTTTGTTTTCTTCACCGCAATTACGTACTTCGTTTCCTCTTACGTTTTACGAGAGCCTGCTGTTCACTTCTACTGTTAGTCCACAAAGTGAAACTAAATAACTGTCTTTATAAAATTATTACCGCTATTACGATCATTTTATCCTTACTGTTTTGGAAATTTCTTTTTATAACGATCTAAATAAAGGCCTCCAATTCACGATTCCCCCTGAATACCATATTTGGCCAAAAATAATATTTCAATCACGTTAACTATGACCGGTTTATTCAACTATCAGATTACTTGAATGCTACTTGAAGATCACTGATAAATAATTGATGAATGTAAATTGTATGTAATAAAACTCAAAAAATTTAGGTTACATAGAAATATGTAGGTCAATGTAGCTTTAAGAAGGGTCACTTGAAAACGAGAGGAGTTTCAATACCTCTCGAAACGTAGTGTAGTTTAAACACTAGAAGCGAATGGAAAAGTCCAGAAAATTAAAAAATAATTAAAAATACTTCCCTATTATGAATTTTTAAAATACAATATCAGATTACATTAGACTTAATAAAACATGTTATATGTTTGGAAATGAAATAATGATGGCTCTCAATATTTTTTCACGTTACTATACCATTATAATTATTTCTAATACCTGCTCTCTTTCACTATGTTAATTCATTTTCATTTCATAGACTGGTAAGTATTGAATTAAGTACGTGTGTGAGCTTGCTTGTGCTTGTGCTATGGGGTACATGCATGTGTGAGTATATGATGGTACGAGCGTATGTGAGCTTGCGTGTGCTTGGCTGTGGGCTGCACGCATGTGTGAATGTGATAGCTAGTATGTGCGTGTGTGAGCTTGCTTGTGCTTGTGCTATGGGGTACATGCATGTGTATGTGAGTATGTGATAGGGTGTCCTTGTGTGAGTGATTGTATATGAATGTTACAGTACTTCTAAATTGAAAATATACATATATTCATTAATTGTATTTATTCCCTTTTCCCATAAAATCAAATTATTTAAGAAATTGAATGTAAAGAATTTTTTGTTATAATTTTATTTATTTTATTTTGTGATAAGTGAAAACTGCGCCAATATTCCTCACATATCAGATTTTGAGTTAGTTTGAGAGACTAAGGTTTCGCCCCCCCACGCACAGGCTTTTTCTATGTGGGGACCTTCTTTATATGTATTATGTTTGTACAAATGTATTATTATTGTGAGTATAAACTATTGAGAAATTGAGAAATTAAATCCAGTCCTAACAAACGACGCGCCGCGATGTTACAGCGCGGCAGACAGGGCTCGGCGCTGCCCCGGATGATGTAATGTCGGCGGCGCGGGTGACCTCCAGGGTCGTCACTCCAGCCGCGCCGGTGAGGAAATACGCACACTACTGGATCTGAACAGCTAGACGCCTCACAAAAATGGCTTAGCGTTACATCTTCCAGAGTAATATATTACGTTACGAGGCCGGAAAGTACTGTTTTGCCGGACGAGCATGATAGTTCCCGCGCGAGCGGAATCGAATGCGGGATTGTCATGCGAGTACGGTAAAACTTTCCAGCCGTGTAACGTACGATACCTTACACCATACTACTAAAAAAATCATCATGACGTGTTCCTTGCATAAAATATTACATTTCTCAATTCTTCAAACCTAGCCTAAAATAAACAAACATTTGCTACTGCCACCAGTGCTGCCTCTACATTCCTCTGAAGTAACCATTAAACATGCATTAAACGTCAGTTTACTGCAATCAGCTGATTGCTTTGATTGTTGACTTTCGTTATTTCCGTTTCCTAGTGCACGGTAAATTTACTGTGCACCGCACGGTAAATTGACCGTGCAGTGATCGGCAAAGAATAACTATCCAGCCAAGAGTAAGGCACAGAAAACAAATGTTTCTGACGTGTAGTATAATGTAAAGGAATTTCACACTCTGGTTCACTGGTAGTCGTAAATAAGCAGAGGGACGTAAATAAGCAGAGGAACGGAACAAGAGTATACGTGCCTTCTCCCGTGATTCCTGTGACATCTGACAACTAAAACCGGCGAAAATCTTGGGTAGTTTTAAATGTGTCGGTTTGAATGAATTACGACCATGAAATTTAATACAGGCCGCAGGTAGTGTGTATCATCATCATCATCATATATTTAATTTCGTAAGCCGATTCTTTGCGTCAAAATTGTGGGCTTCTGGCAAGTCGTAGAAAGATGGGAGAGGTCTCAAATTAAAGGTCTCAATTCTGTGATGACGGGAAAAATAATGAAATTGCTTGAAATTCACCAAAAACGAGAAATAACGTAAAATATCTGCCATTAAAAAGCATTGGGATTTAAAAACATCTGCTTTGTTTACATAAAACATGTGATGCTGCTACTTGATTGAAAACCAAGTGGTAGCTAGATATCAATATAAGGTAGATTAAATTTGCTATTAAGGTATTTTGTACAATAATAAATAAGGATTGTTTGAATTTTCCCTCATTAGGGGCTTTTAGCCCCTTAAAGCCACTAGTATTATATAATTATGATTTTTTTAAATTGAAAGTTGAATAATTTTCCGTCTTGTTTGTATCATCGATGTAAATATGTATATCGATGATAATCACCGAAAACAGTGATAAGACAATGATTGATGATATGTTGAAAACAATACAGTAGTTGAACAATTTGAAATAAAATTTAATATTAAGCCTTTTAGCATAACTAGGATATCTAAATTTTATTTCTAATTAATTAACTACTGTATTGTTTTCAACATATAATTTGGAGATTATCATCGACTTAAATATTTACGTAGATGGTCATTATTAGTTTAAAAGGTTATTACTATAATCATACAGTATATTTAATTAATTAATTAATCACAAAAAGTACAGGAAATCGTTAGTGTTATCAAGTGGAGCTTGGTAAACAAATATACCCTTAATCCCAGGTGTTTTTCAGAACCTAGTGTCTTATAACCCTTTCTTGCACTTTCACCTAAAGTTTACATAACTCCCGTCATTGTTTACAAACGTTAACGAGTTGTCTAATTAGGTCAGTCAGAAAATTACATTTAGCTTTTACGTAAGAATTTTAACGTTTGATTTATCTGAAAACACCATCAACCAAAAACTACTAGTCTTAGCGCCCTTTCCCGAGTTGACCTTCTCACTTCTCTTTTTGTAATCACTTCAGCAGAAAGCGGTTGTTACATTGAAGCCGAAACCGTGGGCACAGGGCCACAATTTGCATAATTTTCTCGAGTTACTACCAAGAAACAATCTGTATTTCGTACTTCTAAGAACGTAAGGCAAACGCAATCAAAATATGCAATTGAGAGCCAAGAGTGTTCCGTACTTCCTGAATTAATTAATTCAAAGATATGGCTAAATCCAATCGATGTCTTGAATATATTTTCACTTTCACAAATTTTAGACTATTTATATTTCATTAATTTAAACAGAACGTCTTTTAGATTCAAATTATTTATACATATAAACATGCCATAATAAAAATATCGAACCTTCAAGGAAGGTCAAGCCTCGCATTCCATGAACAAATCTGTTTACCTTACATCGATGTGGATATCACTTTATGTATTCAATAAAAACTATAAATAGCATTTTCCTATTATGCTTAATTCTCCAAGTTAAATTTAAGAGGAGGTTGGATAGACGGGTGCTGCTAATAGAATGATGCGGCGAAGCTTGAAACTATATTGCTCCGCCGTAGATAATGCACGAAATAGTGCCGTTTGCCGTGTGTTGAATGGCTAATTTCCATCACAAGTCAGCTGATCGCTAGCAATTCCTTCAAATTTACCTTGAATTTTCGCTTGACATGTTTTTTGCTTTGCGAGAATTAGAAATCTTAATTAAATTATCTACCGGACGTAGGAACCCAATTTCCGATAAATTTGATAAATGACGTAAGAAAACGCAATCAAAAGTTATTTTTTTAATTTTACAAAAATGGCTAGTTTATGTGAAAATGTAATTCCTACATCCGGGAGAGTTTAAAAAGAGCTTTAATTTGACTTGCAAACTTTAGTTTTCCGACCAAAAATAAACGAGAAATCCCGCATACCATTATTGGTTCTTATAGAGTAAAAATACAATATGGCCGCCAACTCCAACCTCCTCTTAAGTTCTTTAAGTTTACTGAATCGAAATAAAACCAATCCATATCCAAATAAGATATTCCAATATTTGCCACATTCTTGTGATTGTTACACATTGTGTTATTGTCTCAGGTAGAATCACAAACTATTAGCTATGTGAATATCTCACAATTGTGACCTCTTTCCCCATTTGACAACTCGGTTATCTAAGTGCTCTCCGTGACAGAGTCAACACGGATCAGCGAGGCAGTCTGTCGCAACCCGGGACCCGCGGCGACCACTTCCATCACTTCCCCTCCGTCGTCGACGTCCTGGCCGAGGGACCCGGGTGGGCGCCGGGGGCGGACTTTCGCTACGAGGAAGTCCCACTGGCCGCACGCTCCTTCCTTTGTGATGTTCGACACGCGACGAAAACCACCGGCTCGGTGGGATAATCGGTTACGTTAAAGGAAGTAAAAAAGGCTGCAGGAAACGTTAGAGGATTCATGAATGTACGTTTCGTAGTGCTAATTTGGTTTGAAAAGCACTTTCAGTTTTATTTAGTAAGGAAATCAGCCTTCAAATTAATAGCTATTTGTGTATATTAAGAGCGGCTATGACTATTTGTGCTCGTAATACACAAAAGATTTTTCCTACCACCATTACTTAAACAGTTTAACTTATTAACTAACCTGTACACAAAAGTTCATTGAGGTTATGTTTGTTTATTCTATTGGAACGAACCGGAAGTTAGTGTATAGAAACGCCGACTGTAAAATCAGCTGATTTAGAGCAAGGCAACTAGAATCTAGAATACGGAGAGTGTCATGAAATTTCTGACGAATATAAACTGGTCTTTGGTGTTTGACGTCATAGTTATCTCTCTTGTGTGTCCCCTTAGCCTAATAAGTAACCCTGATTTAGCAAGCGGGAATGAAATGGAAGCGGAAATAAACAGTTTTGCGTACTGTTTACATGTGTGGCAATGTGATTATTTCCATGCAGTGGTACAGTGGTAGGAAAAATATATTGCCTAAAATATCGTTTCAGATTTTTTAACAAGCACATAAAGTCAGAACTTATTGTTTTATAATATGTGATTAAATTTATCTCTATTATTGAACACTCTTCATCTCTGATTTTAACGGTGACAGAGACAAAATTTATAAAATCACTAATTAACTAAAAATTAAAACTGTCGGATATTCTGTAAAGAATTCTATAATACACAATTTTATTACTCAGTAAAGATATTTCTTAAAACTGAGAGGAAGAGTCTCTCTCGTAAGCGGATGCCTCTTCCTCTCTTTATCGCCGCAGAGGGCGTTTTTCACTTGCTCCGGAAGGATGTTGAGAAATCTGTCACCGACAAATGGGCTGGTTGTTTTTCATGTGGTGAAAGGTAGGTGATACGTAAGGTTATGTTGTTGGCATTTTCTTGAACTGCTATTACAAGAGTCGGCTGTGAAGCTGGTTTTCGAGTGAAGAGTCTCAGAACAAAAATACCAAGGATACTATTGAAACACCTTCGTTACCTTTCAAAAATATTTTATCATTAGTTAAGTTTAAAATGTATGTATGTACCACAATTGTTACTTAATTGTTCTGGATATATTTTGAGGGCTTGGTCTTTCATCTTCACCAGCGCTCTTTTGAAATCAAGCACACATCTCTGTACTTGTCGTTAAAAACGTGTAAAAAGGTTAAAACGTTTTATACCTTCCCTTTTACGGTCCATTAAAAACACGATGCAAACAACAGACATTAAAAAACCGACTTCGGGGACATAAATATAACGAAATGGATATGACTTCCAGCCGGTTACTGTACAGACATGCGGGCTTGGCTTGAAATTTGTGCTGCTGAATGTGTGGGGCGGAGCCCTAGAAACAAGCCCAGCAAAATGAAGAAACCACAGGATACATGTAGGCATTTACATAAGCGATAGTTTTGAGTAGCTTTGAATCGGCAAAACTTGAGCTTTAGGACGGAGTCCCACAGGTAAACGCTGCAGATTCTAACACCAAATTGGCTCTTATCAGTTCACCATATAACAGCTAATTGCAGGTTGTTTAAAACGAAGAGGTATATGGGAGAAGAAGAAAATTTGACATCATTAAATCATTGAAAGAAGTGAATAAATATCAAAAAAATTACATTATCAGCGATATAGTTTCCTAGTTCAGTGGTCACGTCTATGAATTACTACGCTGTAGGTTCGGGTTAAATTCTCAATGGCGACATGTATTTTTTGTATTTTTATTACAAAATTGTTTTATTTTTGTGGAAGTTATGTATATTTTTAAGTTGGGTCAACTTAAAGAAATAAATTTAGTTAATTTGTTTTATAAATGTTTGTTAAGAAACTCCATTTTAACATGTTTGAACAAATTAATTTCATATATTATAGTGCTAGCCTTTAGAAGGGCGTTTCTTTTAGTCAGCGCTCAGCGGAGTTGGGTTAGGTTAGATTAGGTTAATCTTTATTATAATTTTATTTTATAAGTTTTCAATCAATCACGAATACATATTACGCTGAACAGCGCTGAATAGTCATTTGTAACCATGTACATCAAAGTCAAAAAGTCAAGTCAAAAACGTTTTTATTCATCAATTTGTACATTACAATATTACATCGAATTACCAAATAATCACACACAAATTTAAATAACAGAATAAACATGTTCATAAACATGAATAAATATAGGGGCCTGCTAGGCTTATTGCCAGTTTTGAGGCTTCCTTCTCTGAAAAAACTAAACTAAACAAAGGCTGACAAGGCTGTTGGTTAACCTAAAAACAATTTAATTTTAATGTAATATCTAAAAAATAATTTCATAAATACATAAGAGATCTGCAAACAGGACTAAAAGATTTATAACTAGATAAATATTGACTTATTGACAGGATATATTGATTTTTAACTAGACAAATGTGCTACTTCTGTTGGTAAATGTTTAACGAACTCCAAAATGTCAGTATTTCAAATTTTCTTCTTCTTCCTTATACCTCAGTCGTTTGGAACAGTCTGCACTTAGCTGTCAGTTTCCTCACCAGCGACCGATTTGACACGCATCCCCAGTCTAGTGATGGGACGAACGACTGATTTCGACCATCCGGTGGTTTTTCTTTCATCCGATAGTTTTCAGATGGATGATTCAACCGATGTTTTTCCTGTGTAGTGTGATGGGGAGCAGATTGGCCCACGCTGCGTGCGGAGATGGGAGGAACTGTCCGACTAGCGGACTAGTGGATGGATGAATAAACCATCTGTTCGCGAGCCTAATTCAGATGGGTAGTTTCATTGGTTTGTGGCGTATCTATCGGATGTAAATAGATACTTTCTAGCAACGGAGCAGATGATTCACCTGCAAAAGGGTTAATATACATTAAACCTTTTATATTTAAGTTGAGTTAATTAAATAAGGTAAAAAATTAACCTATTGGTGCAAACATAGCTGATATTTTTATCTGTTGCGCCAACATCATGTTGGCGAAAATACTAGGATTTTTCACCATTAATTTGAAGAACAGTTTAAGTAATTAAATAGCTAACTCTTAGTTATCAAACGAGTGAAAATAAAGGCCGAATTGTTTTACAATTGAATGAAAACTGGAACGAATGGTTTCAGGTAGGTGGATAATGCCGTTCAGATGATTTGCTTGCAAATGAATGGCTAGTTCATCCGGATGAAAATTAAATTAACCATCGGATGAATCGGTTAGCAAGCAACAACCGG
The DNA here is from genome assembly GCA_035578135.1 of Flexamia atlantica. Taxonomy (NCBI): domain Eukaryota; kingdom Metazoa; phylum Arthropoda; class Insecta; order Hemiptera; family Cicadellidae; genus Flexamia; species Flexamia atlantica. Next base: position 224,374 of record JAQJVK010000030.1, on the reverse strand, counting down.
ATGACTCGTTTGTTTCTATCGGATAGTTCCCATCTCTGCCCCGTCCCCCGCATGACCGCGGGCTGCGGATGAAGTGTAGTGTTCGAGGTCGTCAGGAAGTGGATCACCTGGAGTGGAAAGGACGTTGCGATCATGTCCTGTCGTTTGCGGGAACCGAGAGGATGATGAACAAAAACTTACCTCTATCACGCGAAACTGCACTTTACGCTGATCCGGGTTTTATGTGAGTCACCATTAGACGCTCCGAAGTCACAGAAATTACTGGTTATGAAGTAGAAAGTAATTTATTAAATGTGTAGCATCTTATTTCTGGAGATGTTGCTGTTTGACGAGTATACTGTGAAAAAAACCTCCTGTAAAAGGAAATTTCTCTGACGTGAAAATAGTAATAAAATATCTAAAAAATATCTCAGTTCAATATGGTTTTTAATGACAATTTGTTTGTTTCAATATCTAAAAGTGTCATCTAATACTACCGGAATCTGAGAATAAAGTGAAAATATGTACTTACGGTGAAAAATGAAAAATGAACGGTGAAGTAATTTTGTAGCAATCAAATAACTGACGTGTCCCTGGTGTAACGGTGAAATTCGGTATCGTTAAGGTAAAATTGATGTCGAACTTTCACAGGGTAATGCAATTTTAAACTAACGCTTAACACCTTCTTTGGAAAATAATAAAACCAGTTTCGAGTCAGCGGCCGATTTGGGTTTGTATTGGAAATATCTGAATTTATCACATCATACAATAAATGTTGTAGTTTGAATAACCCCAACGACACCGAATATCCCTTAAAGATGCTCTCTAACGATGAGCAGTGTGATAGCGCATCCACAAAGTTATCAGCAAAAATTAATTATTACGTCATTTAATCAGCTACACTCAACGCATTAATAGATGATTTTAACATAAACTTGGGCAAACAAGTGTCAGACTTTATTATTTCTTTATATTTGTATGTTTATTTGAAGTTATTATTTTTATGCACTTTTGGAATTTAGTAATTTCTTAAGGACCCACTCCAGCCATTAGTCTGAAAAAGGATAGAAGCCTATGACGTTTTTAGGATACTTTTTCCAACATACAGTTTCTTTAAAATATTTCTATGAAAAAAACTGAAAATTTGTAGATAAAAAAAGTGTAATACTTTTGTAACTTTATGTACGAACATGATTCATTATGAATACATTGTTAACTAAAATATTATCCTCTATTTTACCTTCACTCCCGCCATTATATAATAATACAGAAATGTGCCGTCTACTTGTACAGCTATTCCATCCATTATCATTAAACACAATAGCGAGCGACGATAACATCAGGTATAAATCGATAAAACCTTCATAACCTTCTAATACCATTTATGTGAATCCATTTCAAACGCCGAGATAGAGCAATTATCATTACACCCAATTACGATCTGCAATAAAATCAAGTATAAATCGAACAAAAAACCAACATGCGGCGGGGAACACGGAAACATTCCCCCGGGAGAAAATAAAGCTGTTGGGCAGAGCGTGAAAACGTGCGAACAACTGAGATACAGATAACCATAGATAGAAGTGGCTAACGCGGAGAATTGCTCCCTGGACCATGGCGGCCGTGCGTCGTGCAGATAACTCAGGATAAACACCCGAGCCGGGTAGACAACGAGCGGCCAAGCGCTTATGCAAATTTGAAGGGAATTAAGATATTGAAGGGGACTAGGTAATCTTTCAAGACCACAACGAGCGTGAACTAACCTTGCATAACTGCACTGATATGCGTCGAGGCTGGTTTGTAAATTGTATAAGTTCTAGTTTTTTATGGTTTGGATCCAGATTTTTCTTAGCACAAAATATGTAGGTACTACAGACAATAAAAACCGCTACAACGGAGCAATAAAGGATTTTGTAGGCAGAAAATTTGTATGATAAACAAATTGAAACAGTAGCATGACCTTATTTTAAAATGAATTATTCGGATATTGCATCAATATGTTGACGAGAGGCAGGGCACTACTGGAGTATCGCTGAGTTTTATATTTCCCTTCTCAGAACCGGATAAGTGACTCGATGATTCCCAAACCGGTGCGCGAATTTTTGCGAAATTACAGGTCGTCCTTCAACATTGGAAATATTACAACAATCTAATTCAGCACACTTTTTGTACCGGTATGATGTGAGTGGTTTGGATCCATATCCCTTATAAGCGTAATTTCTTGCTACCAATAAAGCCTTTGGTAAGGTAGAAGTAACCAAAATGTTGTACCAATGTTCAGAACTTTTCTCAGCTTTATCAGCTAACATATATTTATTAATACATTAAATTATTGTAATACTTTCAATGCCATCGTGTGAGACACTTTTTTGCATGAAAATGTGAAAGCACCGTCATCCTTAAAGGAGAATGATTTCGAGAACAATTCACATATTGTCATGCCTTGTACTATACTAACAGAACTAATGCAGAGCTGAAACTGTTTTTTGTACAGATAATCAGAAATAGGCCTACCAGGTGGACCGAGCGCTTGTCGGTAATATTTCATTTTTACAAGTTCATTCCCTTGCTATATAAACAAACTATAGTTGATCAACCAATTTTCACCCACGGAAATGGAAACAATTAATTGGATTTGGGGTTTTATTTCATTCTTCATAAAGTTTCCATGAAGACTTTATGAGCTTTTAGTTTAGCATTGAAACTTTGCTGTACTAGGGTGGGCCGAAAAAAATAAATTTTATCCGATCAATAACATGTATGTCTTAAAAGTTGTGTAGTAGGCCTAGTATGAATATCATAAAATATTAAGCTTGAGAGATTATATCTTTAGACTGCGAAAATCCAGTGCGTATATTGGATTTTTCTGCAAAATAACTCAATTTTTAAGCTGATTGCGTAGTCTAAAGATATTATCGGTTAGGGCTATTACTTTACAATGGGCATTGTGCCTATTTGGTGGTATTTTTGGGACATGTATGTTTAAAATAGGACAAAATTAAATATATTTTTAAAATTTCACAAAATTTGAAATTTTTCCCAAAACATTAAAACTTTATACGGTTTACGCAGTCTAAAGATGTAATCTCTCAAGCTTAATATTTTATTCTGTCCATACTAGTGCGGTACTATAGGGATTTCAAGGATTTTTCAAGGATTTTCAAGGATTTTTAAAAACGCTGCTTAGAACGACTCTAGGACCCAAGGGGAGCGAGCACTCTAAGTGCCAAGTTTCGAAGTTTCTTTTGGTTTGGAGATTCTCTGTCCGTCAGAAAACCCTTGACCTTTACATTAAGATTCAGTTTCATGTTTCAAAATATGTATTCACTTTTTTAAAAACCTCATGCTATATTCAACCCACACGCCGAAATGAAATAAGGTAAGACCGTACGATATTAAAGGGCAATCTACATAATTATGTGAGTGCATCGGGGATCACTCTGTACATGTGCCTATAAGAAAGCTAAGGGGTTTTGAGGCCAAAATTGTATTGAAGTAAAAAACTTATATAAATTTTTAACGCATGATTAGAAAGGTTGCATTTTCAAGTTTTTTCAGCAATTTAATAAAGTTTAATTTGAGCTCTGTTAGTGGCACGGTAGACGTCGTAACGTTATTCCACCTCTTCCCATGTCCTAGCCAGCATGTCTGGGAAGACGGTTGCCATACAGTTAATTAATCGTTGCCTGAGATGGTTAATATCATGAATTTTAGAGTGTTTCCCTGTACCGTAACAACAAATTTAGTTTCTATTAGCCAATTAACGCATTTAGCCTTTTGTTGCGGCGTCGTCGTATTGTGGCAATCCAGACAGCACTGACAGCCGCTGTACGTTGTTTCAAGGTTAATGCTCCACAGCGCTGCCCCCTCTTGACGAAACAATTCCCAATTGGTATGATTAAAACTTGATGAGCTACTCGTTTCAGAGAAATTTACTACATTTTGCTATGTTCTATAGTTATTAAGATATGAATTTTCAAAATCCCGGAGTTCTTTTATAGACACCCTGTATACCGCCCAGTCGTGGTCACCACGACCGGAGCAGCTAGCAGGTGGTCGCCGCCGAGTGACCCGGTCACAGACAGGTTACGCAACCACCGCTCGCTCAGTCATTAGCCTCTGGAAATTAGGTTGATTTCAGTCTTCAGAAGGCAGTGATGCAAAAGGCGGGGCACCTCCGGACGAATGCAAACATGTGTTATCAGAGGGTAATGCCACGGTTCCCGGGTTCCTTTCCTCGACCCGTTATACAACTGAAGTGGACGGATGTCTACAGGGGATTGTTGTATCGGTTTGTAGAAGGTTGCTGGCACAGTATTGGTTGGTTGTATTAGTTTGTATCTGATCCAAGCAAGACTGGCACCTCTGAAGCTGAAGTGGTTGGAATTTTAATGGAGCATGGAAATAAATTACTGATTTATTGAGATTTTGTTTGAATTTGGTTCTAACAATTTATGCTTTTTTACAGGTATGTGAAGAGGTGAAGACTGTAATGAAGGCATATTTTTAGCCCACTGGTAAGTGTTTAGAATTATTATAGGTTTGGCCCATATCTTTTTTCATCAAAATTATTCATCTGTAACTAAAAATTAATCCTGGTACTAATAAAAAAATTAATGGGAATCCGCACCTCGACGTTTACATTGAGGCTTTTTAGAGATGGATAAATTCAAAGTTAATATAATAAATTGGCCTGTGCATCGGGCCAGCAAAATTAAACTAAATTACAATCTTTCATCTCTCCATCACATTCTTTATATTCTCTTCACACATTAAAAACCTTTAATTTCAAATTCAAATCCAAAACACATCGCAGATATTTACACTGTCAACCATCAAGTACGCAGCTCTTCAAACGTGCAACATAAGTCTTCAAGTATCAATTTAAGTTGTCCACCATCTAGCGCTAAAATATCATCAGTCAACGCACTTCTTACATAAATACATTATACATTTTCAGTATTTTAGAGGTATCGTCAAGTCACTTTGATTGCGGTAGATTTTTTAAAGACCATTAGGACGCTAGTCATTTATGGGAAAACATTTCCTTCCGGTGATGGGGATGTTAGTGATAGTTGGCTCTAACTACTCATAATCGGCTCACAGGCTTGTAATCAGAGGCAATAAAGACGTTAAATTATATAGAATAATCAACGTCCGCGTGTGGCTGGTCCTAGTGAAAATTGGGCAATCTTACAATTACTTTCGGCTGACAACTTTCTGAATGCTATTTAACACTTTGGGATATGCAAATTCGAGTCCGTAGAATTCGGTGGTGTCGGTTTTATTTAAACTATATTATCAGTGTTGAGAAATCACTAGTATATATTTAAAGTAAACCATCATAGATTGTTAATTATGTAATCGCCGTACAATACAGATAAAGAGAACACTTTAAAATAAAAAGATTTCAGTACACATCCGTTTGTTTTTTAAGCTGTTACTGAATGAAAAAAACTCTATAGGATAAATTCTCGAACAAGGTGCTAGGCGTAAAATTAACGCATTACTGAGTGAAATTTTCTTGTCTTCATATCAAGTTTACCTGGACGATACCGAATTTCGCCGCTAGACCTGGGACACACCAGTAATTTGATTGCTACTAAATTACAGCTTTCAATGTTTTTACCGTGGCTGGAAAATCGGAGATCAATTTGTGATCACTAGTCAGTTGGAAAGTGCGATTTTCCGCTCTTCATCACAAGTAATCAATTAAGAGTCCTCCCTACCTATGGCAGTTTTCGTTTTTCTGCGACACTAGCGGCGGCTTTTGGAACTTCGGCTCTATTAAACCCACGCTAAATCAGTGCACATTTTGCGATGTAAGGTTTCGCGCGGAACCAGCGCCCATATTTTTTAAGGTTTCCATACAATGCGATATTATTTAATTAAATAATACTCTAAACTACGAGAATTGCTTTTTAATTTTTGGAAAAAAAGGTCATAAAACACGTTTTATTAATGTCCAAAGTTAACTATTTTAAATTGATTATAGAAAAAAACTATTTAAATTATCGAAATTCCAAAAAGCAATTCTTGTAGCTTGGAAATTTCTCGTTACAACTCTATTAATTTTAAATTGTCCCTTACCTCATGGAGCGTCTATATGGGTCCGCATGAGAGCTGTTTTTGAACATTTTTGGCTGGGTAGGGAGGACTCTTAACCCAGGCCTAGATTTTTTTAGACCAATTGATGAAAAAGTACTCCCAAGTAATAAGACATCCCAATGTAGCGTGCTGATCTCTCAATGGGTGTAATGGTGCTTTCAACGGCGGTTCTTTGTTTAAACGGCCGGCAGCTTAGTCAGAGAGGATTCTTCCGGTGGGTCCACCTTCAAACAAACTCTTATTATCGAATTGTTTTACAAGAACACGTCCTAATAAAACAAATAACTGAGTGATTCGTCGCGCCACTTAGATATTTTTATTTATTTCTCGCTATTAGTCAACTCTTCAATATGACAAGTTATTATTTCTTTTATTATCTTAGACGCCGACACTGTCTAGGCGTTGTTTAAGGCTATTGATGTGAATGCATGATGAGGAGGGATGGGTAGGGCGGCAGCCTTGTTACTGGAAAACCCATTTTGTTAGTGTTAATTGCCCAATTATAAAATCAATAGCAGCTATGTCCAAACTCGACCGTAGCTCAATTATCCCAGGAACTTCGATACGATCGATCTTGCCATCTTCGTTTGACGACTCAGTTGCATTGCTCAATAATGTTAAGTAACTGGTGGACCGAGCCTTGCTCGATAATACTTTATAATTACCAGTTCATCCAATTAGTATAAAACAATTCGATAATAATTATGAATACACTTTTTTATTACTCCTCCATGGAATCTTTATCCCACATTTTGTATTTTTCCTTGATGGCTGTAGTTTACAAACAGCTGTTATGATTACTTTATTTTTTATACTTTCCTTGTTTATTTCGTTGCTATCATGGCATCTCATAAGGCCAATGTTAAAATTTTACAACTTTAAAATTCATTTTATTACGGTATTAGATTTTCTCTGGCCAAGTAATCTGCATAGAAAACCTTTTTCGAAATAAATTCCTTATTTCCAGACTTAGATTGAAATACTCAGAGCCGTTTTTGAGATAAATGTGCGAGCAAGCACGCACGGACGCAAGATAACATTGCTCATATAAGAGTATGGAGTATAGGAACTACTCATATAAGAGTATGGAGTATAGGAACTACTCATATAAGAGTATAGAGTGTAAGAGTATAGAAGTAAGAGTATTGCTCATATAAGAGTATAGAGACTTTTCAGCAATTTTCTCCGCTAAAGCCCGTAATGGACGCTCCAGTCCACTCCGAGCGGTGACACAGAGAGCCAGGTTGCTGGGGACAGGGCGAGACTCGAAAGGCAATCCGGAAACAATTACACAGCCGGTGCCAAGTCCGGCTGTCCGAGCAACCGCAGTGCCCCAGGAATGTCGCCTGTAGATGACAAACACTTACGTCGGCTTCTAGTCCAGGAGCTCAAGGGGTTTTGCATGCATGAAAGGGTAACGCAATGTTTTTGTCGATTACCGTAATATGGACCGAGGTGGTGAAACTTACGAATGTCGCCTATTTCCAACCCATATTCTGCAAGAGCACTGGCTTCCCTGAGATCGGTCTCGGCGGACAAAAGAATGGACTCGCGGTGCAACACTGTGAGGCATGGGGCGATATGCTTCCGCTTGAGCATGGGTGCAATGGACACGTGTACACTTGGTTAATTATGATAGTGATATGAAAATAGGAGATTTGGACTGAACTATTTCTTGAGGATGTTTTGGTTTAAATGTTCTTTTAAACCATAATTTAAAAGCGTTTTAGTTAAAGGAATATATTTTGTAACGAATTAAACTACTTATTTTTTATTGAGTTAGTTTATATCAGTGAGAATGAAGTAAATGAAAGGTACTTCAATAATTCACGCTGAACTCACGCTCAATTAAGGAACATTGTGTATCGATCAAATATAACTAAAAATCGCTGCTTAAAAATCAGTAAAAGACAAACACTGTTGGAAATTTTTCATAAAATGTGTCTTTATCCCTAAAAATCTTAATGAAGAAAAATTAGTTTTTCTCATCTTCCATACAGAGTGTTGAGTGCCTAGTAGCCTCTGAACAACGAAGTTTAAACTTTTTCTTGTAATTGACTTATTGAAACTTCGGTGAGGCAGCTTTTCTGCAAAGAAGTGAAGAATCCTTGACATTGTAGTCATTAAGAATCCTTTAGCGTCCACTGGCCTCATCAGTGACCAGTCCAGATGCTCGCCAACTGACCACAGTCGCGACGTAACACCATAATAGATTCCCCGGTGACATAACCGCGCTAACAACCGCACAACTCACAACTGCTCCCGTGCGGGGGCGACGGCGCTGACCTCATACACAGCCGTACACACACACGCACACGCACGCACACACTCACACACGCACACACACGCGCACGCACGCACGCACGCACACACGCACGCACACACGCACGCACGCGCGTTATACAATGCGGAGCGGGGAAAGGTGACGTCGCTACGGGCGGTCGGACCTCGTATATCACTGCTTTTATGGCCCTGCTCATGTGAACTACCAGGAACAAGTGCACCGCGAGCTCCCCTGTGTACATAAAAAGCACCTCCCCGCGTAGTGTTGGTGGGCACACAGAAAAAATACATCGGTGAAACCAACAAAACCACGATTGTTGAGAGATTTTTACCAATTTTTTGGTGATACAACAAATGGTTTTGTCGGAATTACCAAAACTATTTTGTTGGATTTACTTATAACATTTTGTTAAAACAACAAACACATTGGTATTGCCAGCAAAATGTTCCATACATCTGCTATTTTAGCCATGATCACCATTGTTGTGTTATTCCTAAAAACTAAATTTGCTATCCCAGCTATTGTGTTTCAACCAAATGACATTGGTAAACCGAACAAAAACATTTGCAGATTGTATATCTGCAAATGCTTTTTACTCGGTTTACCAATGTTTCTGTTGTTCCAACAAATCCGTTTTTCTGTGAAACCGGGGAAAGAACGGGCAGATGGAGAGACTGTGGGTAAGAGTTAGTTACCTATTACAATTGTACAATAAACCGCTGAAATAACAAATCCCATAAGACTTCAAAACTATATTCGTTTCTCAATCACCTTCACCACCTTAAAATACACACGAGTGTTTATACGATATCCCAATTAATAGAAGAATAAATTAATTTACATTTTTCAAACTGCCTAGTTGACTTCTACTTCCGTTAATAATTCTAAGCTCTTATATTATAAGCAATGTTTGCTTGCTTGATTCCTTGCTTACTTGCAAAAATTTTCTCAAAAACGGTCCCGAGGATTTCCTTCAAATTGGAAAGAACTTATTTCTGACTCAAAACGTGCTCTATGCGGGTTACTTGACTGTCAAAATCTTCAAAAGTAACATACATATTGAAGATTGTATGCAGAATGAAATATCAACAACCATGGCTCGGTACATAGGTACTCTAGGTACTATAGGTACTCTCTTTTGAGGCATTTTTTTAAGTGTAAAGATTTAATCTACACTCTGCATAGGCTAACATATTATTTTCTATGATAGCACCAAAGCAGTCACGACCATTGTACGCTGTATAATTATGTGCCTTGACTGACTTAAGCTTACGCTTCATAAGCTACGTTTATGTTGAGTTTCAGCATAGCCATCTCTAGTAACAAGGCAGCGGCGCTAGTAAATGGCAACATTGCGCCTAAGAGTTAAGCTGATTTATATTTTCTTATGGCACTATTTTTTGTTTACTTGAAACCAGCTGACTCTGTAAGGGTTTTTACTATGCAAAAAAATGGATAGTTGTTATCTCCACACAGCCTTTTACTTCCCATGCAGTGGAGACGCAAGGTCGCTCGGTACCGGTAAGTTTTCCGCGTGTCGCCGTCATTCCTTCGCGACGTGGTCTGCTCGCAACCGTCACTGCGGACAAATCATTCAGTAGTTTTGCTGCAACTCAATCAGTAGCAAAAAAAGAACAAGAACTGGTCACGGGTTCGGGTTGCGCTTTCTCCGTATTGTCCACTTCCACATACTTCCGTGCACATACAACTGCAAGCCTAGTTTATGAGGTGATTTTACATATAAGTCCAAATAAGAAGATAATGAATATTAAAATATTTCAAGAAAATTTTTCTATTGACGCAGTCTATCCAGGAACCTGGTCCGAGAAGAAGAGGAAGGTAATAAGGTAATAAGGTACATATTACCAGCATTGTATTAATATAGCCTTAGCTCCTAACTGTCTGGAGAAACATTTATTTTGAATCGTTTAAGGGTTGTTAATTTTTGAACAAGTTTGATGGTCGACTTTTAGAATTTTCGTTCTTTGAACCTTTTTTTGTTTTTAAACCTTTACTTGTAAACCCTTTGACAAACACGTTAAAACCCAATAGGCCCTACTAAATCAATAAATTACTGAGGTCTACATGCTTGTCCAAATTTACTTTTAAATTTTCAAACAAACCCCACAGACCTAATTTAAATGTTTAAACGTGTATTTAAGTAGATCTTTCAACTTAATTACAGTTTACACATCAACTATCACACTCAGATATCTCAGACCAGGACCCAGGCACGCGTTGATTTCCCGCACAACATGAATACTCACCCAGAGACGCACGTCTTTCTACAGGGCAAATCACAATCCAATCACTCACCTGTACTGCAACTTGACAGCCTGACGTATCACTAAGTGCGCCGGGCACTTGCGTGTGAGTGGGACCTTGATGTCGGATAATTATCCAAAACGCCCTGTCCTCGTTTTTCCAGCGGGGCGCAATTACTGCTATTATACCCCGCCTTTGATTTACAAACTTGACGGAGTAGGTGCCGAACAAGGACCGTAAAACAGCTGTGTAAAACGCTACTTAACCGAGTGGACGGAGCGCGATCTCGGGTCATTACCAGGCATTCATACCGATGATTTGATCCATTTCTTATTATCTGATGATTGTTTTTGTAGAACATGTCAATTCAAAATAATATTACAGTCTTAGGTTTATTTATGAACATTCGTTTTACCGTAAAATAAGTAAAAACATTGTTTTCATTGAACATTTACAAACGAATACGTATTAGTCCGTAGAATTAGCTCAAAAATATTTCACTTTTTGATACCACTTTGAAATTTTTTTTGGTGATTATACATGTAAGAAGAATCAAGAAATCACCGGGAGACACTTGATCACAGGTCAGGAACTCCCTGTAATGACGTCATCAAAATGGCCGCCATAAAAAATGATATGGATCTTTTAAATCGCATATATCTCCATGATCATGTAAATAAACCCCATAAATGTTTATATTTTCAAAAGGATAATTAAATTTTGAACAAAAAGTGTCATTTCGTTAAATTACATCAGACTAGCCGTTTACGAGATAAAACGGCTCAAACTTCATTTTCATCAATTTTCACCGCTTGATATGTCAAAGAAACGCTTAATTCTCCTTCAATACCCAAAAAACTCCATTAATGTATATATTTTCTGAAAGGCAATATAAATCTTAACAAATGACGCCATGACATTAGTTTATGTCAGGCTAGCCGTTTCCAAGATATTTCGACTCGAATTCTTGTTGTAATTTTCACTACCCCATAACAAATTTCAAAGAATCACATATTTCTCCGTTATTACCCATAAAATCCCCATAAATATTGATATTTTTGGAAAGGTAATTAAATTTTAAACAGAATAAGTCGTTTCATTAGTTTACCCTGAACTAGCCGTTTCAGAGGTATTTCGGCTTGTTTTATTTTATGTCTAATTTTAAAAGTATTTAAAATTTAAGGTTAATGTGCACACGGTGTTCCTTAAGTGCATCACTTAACTTCATAATTTGGTTCTTTGGGTCAAAATAAAGAAAAAGTTTCATGTTTACATAGGTCCTATCTCGCTTCGTTTTCCGTCTGTCGGTCTGTACGTTTTATTTACATAAAACAACGTAGCTTTGAAACGGCTTGAGATACTGGCTTGAATTTTTGTGTGGGTACTGAGACTATTACCATCTATTTAAGTATCTATTTAAGAATCAAATTTCTACTTTGTACCGATTCAAAATGGCGGTCGATTATATTTTTCAAAGCCTAATATCTCAGAAACCTTACATTTCATCAACAATTGTTAAGTAAAAAAAGGTACAAAATTTAATTTTCTTTACGAAAATATATAATTTTATATGGTTTATTTTATGAATGACGGAAACAATTTAATATTTTATTTTGTTAGTACACAAAAATAAGGCAAAACCACGTTAATTTTACTGTATTAATTTTTGAAAATGAAAATTCAACCGTTATTCATCATAGAAACCCTGTAAATATGTATATTCCAAAAGACAATTAAATTTCAAGCAAAATATACTTACATTAGTATATATCAGGCTCGGCGTTAAGGAGATATTTCATATAAAAACTTAATTTTTATTTCCATTACCCAATATTAAGCTTGATACCAAAGAAACACTTTTATCTCTGTTATAACGCATAAAAAACTAGATTTACAATTTCACTTGATCAACTCAATTACTACATCAATAAAACTCTATTTAAAACTTTGAAAACAAGTCATTTTAATCGGTACTCTGGCCCTCACATTCACACAGCAAAGTGTATTTTAGTTCCGATTTGGTACATCGACAGCGAGTGCACATTTCCTGTACTTGCATGCAATTAGTTCTTGTAATCAGGCCATCGTGATTTCACTGTTAGAGGACCAAAGAGGTTTGTAGCCATCTCCGACTTTTTCCCAACCCCATTTACAAGGATCCAGAGGCTGGAAGTTTCTCTTGTGGCAGTTCGTCCAGACAAAAGACTGCAAAGAAGCTCTTTTAGTGTGCTGAAGTAGAGCGTTACTTGTTAGAGGAATATTCTCAATCGGTCTGTTGTGTTTCGTAATCACTATTCGCCTGGCTTCATTCACCGTCTCTGACAAACTTGACGGCTGATACTTTATGTTGACAAATCTTTGTATGAGTAGAAATTCTTGCAGAGTGTCTTCTTCTGAAATGATGGTTGGTGCATTGGTATAGTGTGAAAATGCCTCATCTACATCTCTAAATGTCATCCATGCTTTCTATGACTTGGATTTGCCTATTCCGGCAAAACTAGACACAGTGTCAGCACCTGTGAAGACAAGAAAAAACGGCAGCAAATCACATACATTCTCTGGAATCTTCTTCTGAAGCTCATGGATAGGAATGAATTGAAGACTTTTTCCAGTCCCGTACTCAATCCATAATTCCTCTAACTTTGTTAATATAGAGAATGAATAAATAGCAATCACCACAACATCGCTACCAACAGTTTTTATTGAGACGTTTGAGTATGTTGAAAGCCCGGAAGCATGCCAAGCGTGCAGGAAGAGACGGCTGTCTGCTTCTTCATGTGACACGGTAGAGATATTATGTTCGACATTACTTCCATCTGATAATTACATTATCTTTCAATGTTGTGAATATCTGTTTTCCTGCAGGTAATCTAATTTTCGTAATGTTATCTGCCAAAAAACAAAATAGGTCTTCTATATTTCTGTCGTTGGCTAAAAAACTTCTAAAGGACTTGGGAACTATTACACTTGCCTTTGCATTTATTCTTGGACCACTGCCTCTTAACTCTCTTGCTTCACTTTTCAAACTTCCCTCGATGTACTGGTCAAATACCAAATCAACTCTATTAACTAATTTCAGTCTCATTGATATGTGCGCTTGAAAAACTTTTTCGAAGTATTGCTGGAACGTTAAAACTGATTTTGGTATTAACATATGCACCAATGCAGCACCAATACGGGACGAAACGTTAGGTTGATCACTGGTGTTTCCCTCAAGTTCTCGGGACGAATTGATGATGCAGGACACTATATTTTATTTTAACCACTTGATAGAGTATTACACATTTTACATAATGATAACCAAGAAAAATATGCAAAACTCTTCTTGTTTTATGGTTCAACTCAATCTTACACAAAAAGCATTATATATTTTTGTGCGTTATTACAGAGATAAAAGTGTTTCTTTAATATCGAGTTAAATATTATGTAGTGGAAATAAAATTAAGTTTTTATTTGAAATATCTCCTTAACGCCGAGCCTGAGATTTACCAATGTTATGGTATATTTTGTTTGAAATTTATTTCTCTTTTTGGAAATATACATATTTACAGGGTTTCTATGATGAATAACGGTTGAATTTTCATTTTCAAAAATTAATACAGAAGAATTAACGTGTTTTTACCTTATTTTTGTGTACTAACAAAATAAAATATTAAATTGTTTCCGTCATTCATAAAATAAACCATATAAAATTATATATTTTCGTAAAGAAAATTAAATTTTGTACCTTTTTTTACTTAACAATTGTTGATGAAATGTAAGGTTTCTGAGATATTAGGCTTTGAAAAATATAATCGACCGCCATTTTGAATCGGTACAAAGTAGAAATTTGATTCTTAAATAGATACTTAAATAGATGGTAATAGTCTCAGTACCCACACAAAAATTCAAGCCAGTATCTCAAGCCGTTTCAAAGCTACGTTGTTTTATGTAAATAAAACGTACAGACCGACAGACGGAAAACGAAGCGAGATAGGACCTATGTAAACATGAAACTTTTTCTTTATTTTGACCCAAAGAACCAAATTATGAAGTTAAGTGATGCACTTAAGGAACGCCGTGTGCACATTAACCTTCAATTTTAAATACTTTTAAAATTAGACATAAAATAAAACAAGCCGAAATACCTCTGAAACGGCTAGTTCAGGGTAAACTAATGAAACGACTTATTCTGTTTAAAATTTAATTACCTTTCCAAAAATATCAATATTTATGGGGATTTTATGGGTAATAACGGAGAAATATGTGATTCTTTGAAATTTGTTATGGGGTAGTGAAAATTACAACAAGAATTCGAGTCGAAATATCTTGGAAATGGCTAGCCTGACATAAACTAATGTCATGGCGTCATTTGTTAAGATTTATATTGCCTTTCAGAAAATATATACATTAATGGGTTTTTTTGGATATTTAAGGAGAATTAAGCGTTTCTTTGACATATCAAGCGGTGAAAATTGATGAAAATGAAGTTTGAGCCGCTTTATCTCGTAAACGGCTAGTCTGATGTAATTTAACGAAATGACACTTTTTGTTCAAAATTTAATTATCTTTCTGAAAATATAAACATTTATTGGGTTTATTTACATTATCTTGGAGATATATGCGATTAAACAGATCCATATCATTTTTTATAGCGGCCATTTTGATGACGTCATTACAGGGAGTTCCTGACCTGTGATCGAGTGTCTCCCGGTGATTTCTTGATTCCTCTTACATGTATAATCACCAAAAAAATTTTCAAAGTGGTATCAAAAAGTGAAATATTTTGCTGATTCTGGGAACTAATTCCACGGACTATATAAAATATCAAGAATATGAAGAAGTATTATATCTTAAATAATAAGGATAAACATTTTATTTACCAAAAAAAACTGATAACGAATTTTTTTTTATTAGCCTGTTTGATTACTCTTTAAGCCGATGGTTTATATTTGAGGATACTTTGATTCAAGGAGTGGTTAATATAAACATTCTGACTATTTATTTTATTTATTGAAAAAAATACATCATGTTTTGGCCTCGATGAGCACTGTTTAACATTAAGGACCAAATAGCTAATGCATCTGAGACTTTATTTAACATAATTTTATATAGATAAATAACTTATGCTTTACAATAAACTATTATAATTTATCAGTGTGGCATGAGGCAGGCTATTATTTACAAACATTATAAAACGGTAAAAACTCAAAAAGCATAAACTTACATCTAACGTGCAAATCGAGACATACTTTTTCATGTAACACACTTATTTTTATTTTTCCCCTTTGGAGTATGGCAGCCCTGTGCTACCATACGCCAAAGCAAAGAAAAAGACAACGACAAATAAATTGTTTTGGTGTTTAGGTTGTAATGGAATGTAAAATTTTGATGTTTCGGGTCCACTTACACTATTCTTACACTAATTCGGCATGCGATTCCTATAAACTGTTTCGGTGATTCGTGTTAGCACTTGAAAAACATATATAGTCAGTACTAAGTACAATACCTCAATACCTCGTTAAGACCGGGACGCAGCACTGGCTGCGTATTTTAACCGGAATATGAGTGAAGGATGAGTGTAGAATGACTGTGGTGCGATCTTGTAGTCTTGTTATTAAGGCCGACATTTTTCTTAGACAGGACTGTTAATACACTGTTAATAGCCCAACAGCCAATACAATTTTATTCCCACGTCCAAACGTTTCACTGTATGTAGTTAAACGTAGATGAAGTAGTGTACATCATTACCTTGTAGATTTGTATCACATCCATTTATTACCTTGTCCGTAATTTTCTTCTTCAAAGAACATCCTGCAACTTTGGCCTTGCCGCTCGTCGGAACCGTAACATACCCGGATCAATCCGAGTCTCGCAAGGCCAGGAACTATCAGGAATTCCTTGTAAATGTCAGTTGAAAAGGCTCCACCCTCAAAGGCGATCGAATGAGTAGGCTACATATTTATTATTTTAAGTTGTAATAATACACGGGGATTCGTTGGTTTTCATTAGAAAAAATTGTTAAAGCCCCTATCACCCTGTGGATTTCACTCCGCACTTTTCATAGATGATTAATTTGGAGAATGATCGCAAATTAATTATAAACCCTTGTCCACCTCTTTGATAAAGCTTCGAGTCGTCCAACAACCCAGGAACTGAATAGGCTGAGCGTTTAACCCTTTCTTATCAGTGAGAGACCGCTTGTGTCCAGATTTTCTTATCTCCATAAAAATCTTAATTCACTTAGGCTACTTTAAATGGGCAAAAAAACTCACGACAGATTCAAAATATGCATAAAACAATGGATCTTCCTAGTCAATTAATCTGAATTCTAGAGGCTCATAGCGGCAACTGTGCAATGATTACACCAGCTTATATATTTTAAAAAGCCAAATACTTCTAGTAGAATACGACTGATCTTTCGACGGCCAGTAGGTCAAAGCACAAGTTTTGGCACTTCTGCTATTTCTTCCACCGCCCTTGGATCTCAAGCTTTAAAATAAACCCTCACAAGCTACGTTCCTCTTTCTCCTAGCTCTAGATATTTCGAGGAGATCGTTGTGCTTACGGAGTTTATATTACAGAGTGTTCAAAAAATCTGGGGCAATAATTTACGTAATGATTCCCTGGGTCAAAATAATCAAAAAAAAGTTGATATAAGATGATATAAGACATGTCCTATATCATTTAGTTTAGCGTCTATATGTCTGTATGTGTTTTTTACAAAATGATTCATAACTCCATAACGGTTGAAGTTACAGCGTTGACATTGTGCAAACATTTTTATCTTATTCGTCCCTATCTTTGTACAAAATATTAATAAAAAACCTTAAATCGTTTCAAAATGGCGGCTATTTTGAATATTTGATTTTTCGTGAAATATGCCACAAAATATTTAAAATAGCTGCCAATTTGAAAAGGTTCAAAGAGTTTTTATTGATATTTTGTACAAAGATAACGACTAATAAGATAAAAAGTTTTGCACAGTCTCAACGCTGTAACTCAAACCGTTATGGAGTTATGAATTATTTTGTAAAAAACATGTACAGACTGATAGACGCTAAACTAAATGAGATAGGACATTTGTCTACATAAACGTTTTTGCTTATTTTGACCCAAGGAATCACTGCGTAAATTAATTACTCCCTGTATAGATTACATACCCGAGAGGACCGCAAGTTGACCCGCAGTTCAAGTTGACTCAGCAGCGCTCGCGGCGGTCAGACGGCGGACAGACGGACTTGCGTAACGCAGGCGTGGGTCGGCAAAGATGGCCGAGCCAATTAGATAAGCTTTTCAGTGAAAGGCCTGATTTGCAAAACACTGGCTGTTAATCGGCCGTGCGCCGCGTGCCGAGTGCGAGGTGAGGATGGCTCTGTCCCAGTTAATCAAGTGGGGGAAGCGGTGAAGGGGCCGAAGATGACCCCTGTGACCTGTTGCAGTGACCTGCGCATCTTCCGTTACAAAATACTCACACATAACTCGAACTGGCTCCCTATTTGATCATCCGATTGCCGCTGAAGGCAACCGGTCGCGGCTGCGGAATTGTAAACTTGATGCTGGGTTGATGGCCGTTTTGTCGGTTGCCGAGTTTATCGCTGCGTGAGGAAATATATGTTGACAGATCATTTATTTGGAAATTAGTTTACGTATTTTTCAATAGCGGTGATTTGAATCATAATCATTTCAAGAGTAGTTCTGAGATAATATTTATCCTTCTCATTTTAAGTACTATATATAATATTCATTGTGTTCAGTATTGGTATATAAAAATAATAAAAATAAAATTACCTTATCCAATCGCTAATGGGTTTGGTTTAGTCGGTGGTGGTGATAAGAGCTGGCCAGCACAACTTCAATTTTTAAAATTTTAATGTTTTTAACAATATGACATCTTTTAATTGTAACGACTGTGGCATTTTATTGCATCAATTCACTTGCACATTGATAATTATGGCTGAATACACAAGACCTGATGAAGTTCTGAGGAACGTAACTAGTCGTCTTGAATAAAATGGCAATTGGATAAGGTAATTCTTATTTGATATACCACTCCTAGAAATTCTTATTTTTCTTTGTTACTATTTTTATGTTTTGTTTGGTGTTCGTTGCTGAATTTGAAAAACTATTACTTAAGATTCATATCCTTCATTACCGAGAATGCTCCCAGCAATCCAGACTCGAGATTTCAAGCTTATATGAAAATCTTGAAAGTCTAGTCGGGCGTGCGAATCAGTGAAGTGCACTTGACAAGTGTTCTTCACCAAGTGTGCTTGTGTATGTTGTTATGTGTTGCGTGGCAAGTGTACTTGCCATAGCATAATTTCAATGCCTAAATGCAAGATTTAAATTTAGATCATTTGCCTTATAACGTGCTCTGTACCTCCAAAGTCAATGCGAGACGTCACTTTCGCCTGTCCCTCCGCCTTGTCACCGATGTGTCTGAAATGTCGAGCGTCCAGCGATGAAGGCGATCCCGATACTTCGTTTAAGGAAAGCAAATGTTTTAAGAGAGTGAAACCGAACGTAGTTGGAAAACAATGTCGACTTTCCACCGCGATGTGACAGCCATCAGGCCGTATCAGCTGCGGAGGTGAGGCTATAGCCGCTGATATTTACCAAGCCTGATCGGAATCTGTACGTGACTCTCTCTGAGGCTAGGAGACTTGGGAAGCTCTCTTTCTCCAGCTGCAACAGCGACCACATAGTACATATAGACTGAGCACACGAACCCCGAATTAATGCCTAAATTTGCTTCTAGTCCCTATGCATGAAGAAACAAAACACGTAAAAAATTACAAATGTGGTATCAAATTAAAGATCGGAATCTCAGAATCACTATACAGTACCAAATATAAATGGTTTACAGGTAGTTTACACATCGTAAACACTGATAATCTAGAAACTTGTCCTGACATTTTTTGAGAGAAGCTGCCACCGCGGAATGCACCTGTAACGTTCCTATGATGTGTGTTTACTATGTTACTATATTTCTGTAAACAGCATTTTAGGATTGATTTTGTTTTTATGCAGGCGCCGCACGGATAAACTCTCCCACAATAACTAAGTTATCGACCAAACTACGGCAGCTATTTTTTTCAAAAAAATATGATTTAAAAAATTCAACTCTTTAGCAACAATCTCCACCGTTTTTTATTTTACCTGACCACAAAAATATAAAAGTAGCAGCCGACTACTTTTTTGTGTAATATTTTAAACTTGAAAAAAACTTGTGAATTTTTATAATAAAAAAATACTTTGGAAATATGATTGATACTATTACTGTTCAAAACTAAAGGGCTCTTAACATGCAAAATTTCAATCTTAAGCTTCTATGCTAAATGGTAAAAACTATGAGTTATTTGAAACATGAGCACTCTCAGATTACGCGGTTTTAGGCGTCGTTTTGTGTTTCTATACCGAAACAATATGGCGGCCCCTGCTTCATTCGTTGCAATGCTATTAAGATAGGGATGCTCTATCTATTTGTACTATGTGGTCGATGATATTTACCAAGCCTGATCGGAATCTGTACGTGACTCTCTCTGAGACTTGGAGACTTGGGAAGCTCTCTCTATAGCTGCAAGGACACTCGCATTGTTGTTCTCGGAGATGAAACTGTCGGCGCCCGCGGCTGTGGGTGATTTGTCGCTTGGGAACATCGAAAATGACGTGTTGACAGTTTGTAAACAAATGTAAGCTGGGAGTCGAGTTAAATAGCGGTTCCAGTACTTAAGCAGTTTAATGACACAGGTTGTTTAGTCAGTTGAGATTGTTGATTGAATGTGAGGGTGTGAAAACACGATTGGCCTTGGAGATGTTGTATCATGCTTGAAGAGGTGTTATAATTATGCTGTGTTATTTGGGCGGTAGGGTTCGAATAAGAGATTTAAAAATATAACTTTGGAACTATAATTTGTCTTACCAGTCTGTATAAAATGTTTAATGTAGAAACAAACATTTTTATTTATTTTACATTATTTTGTTTATTACACTGTTTCGTTTTCTTACACAATGTAAGCAGCATTAAACAAAGAATATTACTAGTGTTATATATTTCTTAGACTTTTGATAGATCCCTTCTATGGCAATAAACTATGAAATTCCTCTTATATGGTGATGTAATTAATTTCTGATTACACATTTTAACAACATGTTTTCATTCTACTATACTACATATCTGTGTTAAATATCTTTGCAGATAGACAACCTCTGGATTATCAGCCGTTATTTAATGTTCCGCCTTAATAGTTGTTCTCTCTTCAGTAAAAATCTCCTAAAACTTAACTAGCAAATTTTAGGAGTCGGTAAATAATATTATTTTATTTACCATGCCTACTAAACGAACGATGAAAAATAATTCCTAAGCAGCTTTAACATGGGCACAATCACGTCATACCTCCCCAAGTCCTACTCTTTTGTTCAATACTGGTATAGCACCATCACTGAATTATTTTTAAGGTTCATTGCATCAATCACTCAAGTTTTCCAAGAGCATCCTTGCCACCTTTTAACACTCGACTAGCAAATTAAAAGTACAACCATCTCCAATTAAAATAGGTACTAGTACTGAGGTCCTAAACCACGAGCACCATCACCACTTCAATCCAAGAGGAACACCGTCGCTAGTGCCTAATGATCACCAGGAGTACAGTCACCTCCACTTAACTCTAATTACGAGTACCTCCACCAGCTCAGCTCTTGTTTCCCCTTCCTCCCCCAGTGAGATGAAGATCTCCGCAGTATTTCCTCCTGGGAGAAAGCTGTCGCCGTGTTGACGGCAGTGATAGCCGATCCGATAACAACAGTTCGCACTTGTATTCGTCTTCATCTAGCAATTAGACGCCACCGTACTGCCACTGCGGCCAGCGGGCCGGCCTCCGCCAACCTATCATTTGCCGTAAATATCGGCCTCTACTGGAATCGCGCGAATATAATAATTACGATATCGGCGGCGAGTGAGATGTTTATTGCGGCCACACACGCCGCCGACTTTCTGTTTTCTGTTTCCCAGCCACTACATCACTTGTTGTCCGCCGCGCCGAAAGTGGAAGGAACTCATCTCGGCTCAATCAAGTTCCGGTTGATTTGGGTCACATCCATACTGGTAGCGGACGATAGCTTGCACTTTCACGGCATTCCGTCTGATCGGTAGCGAGTTGTGTATTTATGTAAACCTTTTTTGGAGAGTATGTCTGCTACAGGTGAAGTCCTGACTAAATTGTGAAAGTTGAAAATTATTTTAGGACAACAATCAGCTCACATTTTTCCTTCAATGTAACCAATACGTATCTTACTTCACTTTGAAGAAAACGCCCTAAATACGATCAAAAGGTTAACGCTATTTAGAATTTGCTCCTTAGTATGCTCTATGCTTGTTCACATAAGCTGCCTAATTTATATTTATTTCTCAGTATCGGTTTTTATTTTTTTTATCAACCGTGCGACGCATTATTGGAGTTTAAAGTTTAAATTAATTGACAACCTTCAAATTGCTGCCCGGCTAGTCAGTCACTCGTTATTCCGTCTTTTGCGATATTTAATTTGATTTAATCTACTTAACTCTAGTTCTTAGTCGAATTCCAACTATATAATCTATTTTACACAAACATACTACATTCACTGTTGGATGTTAAGTATGTTTTTGTATAACCTTTCCAAACTTTACTAAGAGCAGTAATTTTATTATTATAAATTTAATTCGCCTATTTTGGACATTCAATGACAATGTTATTTTGTAAACAGACAAACTTGAGCGTTGTTATTAAAATTAACGGAGGATTTCTGTGATAATTATCATTTTATCGCATTCTCTTGCCTAACCAAAAATCGTCTATGTAAAAAAAGTATCCTACCAATCATACTAATACTACAAATCTGAAAAATCGAGTTTACTTGTTTGTTTAAAGTTTCAGCACGCCTAAACTACTGAACCAATTTATCTTATATTTGGTAACGAGGTGGGCTAGCCGATTATGTGGAGTAGGATTTAGACACATTTTATTTTATAAATTTATAGAAAATTTTATTTGTTTGTTTCTTAAGCTTCAAGACACTGTATTACTTGCCTTACTATAATTTTGAATGTGGGCGAAGCCACGGATAACTTCTAGTAGAATAAAATTTAGGTGGCACTTGACATCTAAACAAAAGAACAAAGTATTTTATTATAATAAGTAGCTTATATTATTGCCCAAGACGAGTGAACGGTAACAAGTGAGTGTGATGGAAGCGTTCACGTAAACCCAAGGCCCTCATGAGTCCCAGTGCCAGGTGGCACACCGCGCCCGCGGCGGTTTAGACAAGCGGCGCGCCTCTGGGCGTCTCGATTTCGGAAATAATTAGGTAATTCAGTCCCATCGCTAATAGAGTACAAATTGCCGCGTTTTATATAAAGCCACCGGCCGCAGCGGGTTTGCGAAAGGCGTGCGTCATCGCGCCATCAGGCTGTTAAACCTCCCGCGGACATCTCTCAAAACTGATGGCACAGAGTGGCTTGAAAGCGTTTTCGTAACGGTCGCTTTGTGGCGATAAAAGGCTTGTGAGAATGGCGAAAGTGTGAGACGCACGCTTTTCGACTATTTGTATAAATCAGGACAGGTTGCATTATGATCTGACGGTATGGATGAGCGTTTTTGGAGAAGTGGTGGGAATGGGCCTTAATGGGGGTTCTGTGCAAATTATGTTAAAAGGTTCTTTTGTCTTAGTTCTTCCTGATCAACAAACTTAAAGATAACAAAATTTGAATTTTTATTGCGTAGGACGTTTAGGGTTTACAATCGCATTTAGTTACAGCTACTTTAAATTTTAAAGCTTCAAAATGTTGCAATATTCTTTCACTTTTACGGTGGTGAAAGTGTATAGGGTCTTTAAAGTTGAAGGTCGTAAACGATGATAACGTGAACACACAGAAGGCTTTACGTCCCTCGCGATAAAAAGTGAATGTTTGATCAAACTTTCAGTTTATGCGTGCAGGAGTTGCACAAACAATGAATACTTCCAGAATCGTACAGACGCCGTCTGTACGATTCTGGAAGCATTAACATTTTGCCGAACAACTTAATGTTCTTGCTTTTCAGATCTGTAAATATCCGTTTTAACTCATGCCAATATTATTAAAATAGTTACTTTTCTCAGTATTTTGTTTTGTTAACTAACTCACAAGAACACTTATAAGGAAACCCTAAAAATGTTTATATTATGACCTATGTAGGACTTGTTATATCATCATCGTCATATATTTAATTTTGTAGGGCGATTCTTTGCGTCAAAATTGTGGGCGTCTGACAAGTCTGGGAAAGATGGGAGAGGGCTCAAATTATAAATATCTGATCTGTGATATCGGAAAAATACTGAAATTGCTTAAATTCACTATAAAACGAGAATTAACGTAAAACATCTGCCATTTGAAAAGCATTGGGATCTATAAATGCCTGCTTTGTTTACATATAAAATGTTTTTTTTTAATTGAAAACCATATGCTAGATATAAACATCTATGGTGGATCTAAAAACCAGTTCACTACGAAGGTAAGTTGTACTATATAAGAGAATTGGTCTGAATAAAACGTTCTCTCATTAGGATTAGAGGCTTTTACCCCCTAGCCCATTCAAACCACTAGTTTTAGAATTTTCTAGTTTCTAGTTCTAGCCACTAGTTTTAGAATTTTCTATATAACTGAGAAACCCAATTACTAAATGCCAAAAAAAAAACTAAATGCCTAAAAGAGATATTACAATTCTTCTAGTTTAACATCGCACCAAATCACGATCACAATCACTTAATCTCCCTCTCAACGTAGCACCACAAACCCTCTTAACCGTAATCACTATCATATCAGATGCACGTAGCAATCTCGCAGATCGCAGGGGCAATGCAGGCACATTCCGCGCAGGTCAGCCTGGGTGTTATCACGAGATACGGCGGATAGCGGCGAGTTACCGGGGATCCGGCCAATAAAACGGTAGCAATCTGCAGTCTACAGGGCGTGCCGATAGCACAAACTGCGGCGATTACCACCGCGCGTTATGTAGGGTTATGGCGGGAAGGAGAAGCGGGAGTGTGGTGTTGTACCTTTACAGCACATAAAGTACACCCGAGAAGGGTAATGTGCACAAAATATGTAACACTGAGGTCGACCAGTGCGTTTATGGCTTTACACCTCGTGACTGAAGTGGTATGAACATACAGTTAATTTTTACTTCTTACAAATACTTTACCAATTCCAGAATAGATGAGCCTCAGAGCAGGAAGATTAAAATCAAGTTTTTCCTGTTTATTTTAGTGAAAACTCCTTCGAAAATAGTAATCCTTATATCAATCCTATATTAAGAGGTGAGACACTATGAGCTTTGACTATGAATAATTAATGGACCTCCCATTCTTATGGCCCAGCTGTAGCTAGTTTTGGGTGACCCAGAACTTAAAGTTGCTGACCTAGTTTTATTAATTACCAACAGAGGGTGCTTCTATCAACCCCTTATTATAGCTATTTACATTTGCATTCTATATTGCATAAATCAATAATTAATTGAATATTGTTTGTTTGATGTGTCACTAAATGGTATATTACCTCCTCCTGATACCTAAATTAATATATGACCTATTATCTATTACCTATTAAATATAATCTGTTGGGGATTCACTAAAACTATAATGCTATAGAAGCTCTTTTAATCCTGGGTCACTCAAAACCTGGTACACATTTTCTAATGCGATGGAAGTTCTGCTTCAGATTCAAAGTCAATGCTATGAGATACAGTAGATAGTGGCGAGTTACCGGGGATCCGGCCAATAAAACGGTAGCAATCTGCAGTCTACAGGGCGTGCCGATAGCACAAACTGCGGCGATTACCACCGCGCATTATGTAGGGTTATTGGCGAGAATGGGAGGTGGGAGTTAAGGTGTTCGTGTGAAGGTGAATGTGCACTCAAATACAGTGTGTTTCAGGATAAGTGTAAACAAATTCACCAGGCGATTCTTCACACCAAGACAAGTAAAAAATGTTGGTGAACATGGGTCCGAAAACTAGTTGTTATGGAGATGTAGCCGAAAATTGATTTTTAGAATTTTAAGTGTAGGCTTTTTATTGCTTTTTTTAGCCTATAGATTAAAAAAGTATGAAGATATTTTGATGAAATTTTCACAGATAGAAAGATTATTTCTTTTCAGTAGGTACTGAAATCTTAAATATGGCTGAAAAAATTGGTTGGAAAATAAATTTTTCCCAAAAATACAATGCCTCAAAAAATAATTTATTTTTGATTGATTATTTTGTTCTCCATGAAATTTCGCAGTTTTTGTGGAAGTTGCAGTCGAAATACTGTATGATAGTCAAAATTTAATAACTAATCCAAAATAAAATCTCTTTTGAGACAATGAATTTTCTGGAAAACTTTTATTTCCCAACTACTTTTTTCAACCACATTTAAGATTTCAGTACTAAAAAATAATTATATTTATTTTGAATCTCGTAAACTATCTAACTGTGAAAATTTCATCAAAATATCTTCATAATTTTAATCTAGAGGCCAAAAAGTGGAATAAATACACTTAAAATTTAAAAAAATAAATTTTCGGCTGTAACTCCATAACAACTAGTTTTCGGACCCGTGTTCAAATAACATATTTTTCTTGTCTTGATGTGAGGAATCGCCTGGTGAATTTGTTTACACTTATCCTGAAACACCCTGTATGTAACGCTGGGGTCGACAAGAGCGTTTATGGCTGTACACCTTATGCTGATTTGACTGAAGTGGTATGAAAATCTAGGTTGTTGAAAATTACAAATACTTTACCAAAAGCTTTTAAACATGAGGGTGACTGGAAACTAAATACCAACTCAAATAAACGGTCACTCTTTGCAGGGACGTTTACAGTTTCAATGCTCCCAGAATGTTTACTACCACTTAGTGTTATATGATTAGGAAGGATACCGTTGTGCAGTACACCGACAGTTTAAAGACATGGTTATATGATGTTTAGGATGTAAGATTTCGTTTTCAGGTAAATAATTAGAAGCAGGTAAAATAATTGTCTGATGCCAGTATACTAACTTTTTAGTTTTTATGCTCTTTTTCGTTATTATACTTTCACTAACACTTACTTTAATATTAGTTTTATAATTTGTTTACTCAAAAAATTTTATTCTTGTGTTAATTCATGTACATTACAAATTTAATTTATGTCAGCCGACCTTTGTAGCCATTGGAGAAGGAAGCCTTAAAACTGACATTGCCTAGGAGATCCCATCATTTATTCATCATAAAAATATTAGTTTGTATTTCAACTGTTTCTACATTAAGAATATGTATATCATCTCATATGCGAAAACTGTACTGTACATGGGGATGGATAGATGATCGTATTACTTTTCCCTTACCCACTGTTACTTGAGTTAAGTAAAATGAGGGTTCGGTATAAATTAGTTGATATAATACTCGAACGAGATAGTTCTGATCAAAATAATTTGTACATGTACACAGAGTTGATCATGCACTGCCTATATTACATTTTTTAACTAAATCAGCATAAAAACTCGTACTCTGGATGAGGAAGTTCAGTTGGATTTGCTTTCAGTCACTTAAGAAATCTTGGAAAAATATAAATGTGGACTTGATCTTCAAAGACCTTCAGATAAGTATGGTTTGTACTACTTTTTCTGGTAAAGTAAAGGTGATTTTCAATGATTTCACACTTTATTAATAATTGCCTTCACTATGCAATTTGTGCATAAATGGATTCCATAAATTAACTTTAAATCGAAAATGGATAATGGATTCATTAATAGATAAGTGCGATTGAATAACAGTCTGTGGACAACAACCCTATAATGACATTCAGCCAGGAAGGAAGTCGTAAAATCTAGGTGTCATTTGTAATGCTAAAAATCTACTAAAAGATGTTACTGGTTTCTGTGGAAGCTAATAAAATTTAAGATACGAATCTGCAAAAGTAGAGTTTATTTTATTAGCCATAAAAAAACATGGCTATATAGATAAAGCTCGACGGAGATAAACATAAAGTGAAACCTTTAAGCCACGTTTTCTCAGAATTACTAAGGAAATGGGGTTAAGTAGCCTATGTATAGTATATAAAAACCAGCTAAAGAGGGTTTCCAATAGTTTAAAGCAGATTGCATCTTCTTTTTGCAAAACCATTATCATTTATCCCCGATCGTTGATGCTAAGGACACAGAATTATACGCAAATAAGTGCTTCTCTACAAAAATGTAATTCTACGTAATTTGATCTACAAATTATTATCTGAAGAACAGTATATGGACAATTAAATATAAAATCAAAGGTATCATAAATCTGAAATATAATTCCATTATTTTTGATATTTTAATTTTATAGTTCGTTGCCTTCTAATTACTGTACTAACCTTTTTAGGGCCTTTTTAATAACATTTTTTAGATTTTTAGTGCGATGCAATAAGTCGTCCTTTTTATTCTTGTGACTACTTACTATTCTTTATGATGCAGTCTAAGTCACTCATAATCCATTTGCAGCTTTAAATTTTCTAGGGGTCTAGTGGATTTCTAAGAAAAACTAGTAATTGACAAAGTTTTCCTTAAATACAGATCAATGAACTGCAACACCATTTCTTTTTTAATTGAAAACCAATCAAATCCCAAAATGAACTTAAATTAATCATATATTTCACCTGGCTATTTGATAATACATTATCAAATTTACAAGACAAAACTATAGTGAACCTTATCAAGGTTCCACCGTGTCGTTGCCCCAGAGGACGGCAAAAACCCCAGACCAGTCCGAGAGTGGATGTGGTGAAAGGCCCGACATCAAGGTGAAATATCCCATGTGGACACCGCCTTGGATATTGATGACATACTGTCTTATACGAATACATGATTGTATATTATTATCGTCGTAGTATTAAACGTTTCATCCTCCCGTATTTTCTGAATTTTCAGCAACGATTATGAAGTATGTAACAGGAATATTGTAATAATGATAACCAAGTCGCCCTGAATGACTTTTAGTGTTACAGTATGATTGACTGACCCGTCATATGTTAGTAAGTGTTAATTGTGTGGAAAATGCTCTGAAATCCGTAACCTCATTTAATACTCATTTGGCACAACCCTGATGCTAGAAATGTTACTAATATTTTAATATTCACATGAACAGGGATTATCGGCTTATCCAAGCATTAGATAAATTAGATACATTACTTGAAATGGCGACCTACCTAGGTAGGTATTTTAAGCCAAGTTTGAATGGCAGATTAATGAGGGATTGTGGCGTGATCTTGTAGTCTTGTTACTGGCCGACATGATCCTTAGACTGTCTAGTTAATTAGTAGCCCAACAGCCAATGGCAACTATGGGACCAAAACTTTAACATGGGATCCAAACCACAATTTAGCCTCGGCTTACAATTTACGAACTTACTTACTTACTTACCTATCCTTGAACCACGTAGACTCGGAGGCGAGCATGTGGCGAGTCAAATTGTCAATTACTTCTTCCACTTCATTTTACTTTGTATTTTCTTCCTCATCAGGTTAGGTATTTTCCAATGGACATAGCTAATTCAGGTTGGCAGGCTGTAAAAGCATTTGTCTATTAGATAACTCTTCAGATGTTGCTTAAACTTGTTCAGATTAGTAACGCTCTTCAGGTCTTCCGGCAAATTCTGGTAAAATTTTTGGCCCATGTACTCTGGCTTTGTTTCTGAGAGACTGAGTCTGTGGGAGATAGCAAATGTATTTCTATGCCTAGTGTTGTAGTTGTGAGTAGGAACTTGAAAACTATTATGGCTTCATATTTTGTTGTCTTGTCTCCGAATCACTCAATTGACCACAAAAAGGTATAAATTTACCTGAGTCTGCCGAAGTGATCCTAAGGATTCCTAAAAGGATAACGCGTTTCGAGGATCAGTAGGTCCTCATCTTCAGATCGTAGTACAAGAACAGTTCATGTGAGTCATGACCGTCACCCGAACAAGTGTGCACACGCGGCTAGTTCTTTTTGTTAAATGTGTAGGCCTACAGTTTTTATGTGTAAAAGTAAAATTCTCTGTGTTTTAATGTTTTTAATCGATTTGACGACCTTTCGCGAGTGATCTGTTCTTGTACTACGATCTGAAGATGAGGACCTACTGATCCTCGAAACGCGTTATCCTTTTAGGAATCCTTAGGATCACTTCGGCAGACTCAGGTAAATTTATACCTTTTATGGAAGTATTATGGCTTTTAACTAATACTATGGTTTCAAAAATGTAGAGCGATGGGACTGTTCCCATCCGAAAATCCGAAATTGTTTGAAATATGGAGTGCAAGAGGTGCGTGAAGGTTTCCTGGCTATAGTTCTAATGACCTTCTTTTGCAGTTTGAAAATTCTGTCAAGGTTCCTCTTACTGGAACTGGTCCAATTATGAGGTTTACGGACTATAAACTCCTAGGAAACGTAATTTCCACATTCCTAATAAGAAGTTAATGGTCTTAAGACCTTGGTGACCTTCTATTTAGGTAAAATTTTTAACAGGAGCAAAAAAATTATCTAAAAACTTTAAATATTCCCCATGGGGGAGGGGGTCCGATACTGGAGTCAATCAAAATCCCCAAACTATTATATCTTCACACAGACGAATCTACATTTCCCATAATTCCCCAAAAAACCAGCAAAGTCCCAAATCTCGTCTCGGATGAATGGCGGCGCGGGTGAATGGCGCTGGAACTGGTTTACATTGCGCAACTGGAGGTAACTTTAGTCAGCCCTCGACGACTTTTATTCACAACGCCTCGCCTCACCTGTTCCGCCGTTTCGCTCTGTTTTTATCTTCCCACTCACAATTATAGCGATCTTGACCACTCCTCCTTTCGTAATAGTATTTTTTTTCGCTGCTAACTGCCCCGTGACCGGATATGTTCTTAGTTGGAGGTTGTTTTTTTTACTCTGAGGTATTAATTGCGCTTTTTGGTCCACACTGGTCTACGACCTGCTCAGAATATTATGTGGAGGCAGTCTGATTTTAAATCTTATAAATTTATTTAATATGTTTTAGGGATGTCAGTCCGGGTCATTCGGGTTGAGGAAACCAGATTAAATTAAAATTGGAAAAAAACCGATAACTATGCATTGGTATGCTTATCGAATATCCGTACGCTAAACGGACTGAAATTTGTCTGTGATCAACAGGTGAAGCCCGTCAATGGAACATCAAAGCAAGATGGTCTTGAAATATATTTAGTTTCAAACTGCAAGTAAAGCAGCTGTTTTTGTGCTCTAAAACGTCCGCAAAACCACACTTTAATGTCATAAGCCTTAAAAATCTGTTATGATTTTTTTTAGTGTACTACCTTAAAAACATATTTATTGTTTAATTATTCCTAATACCGGGACGAAGAAAGCAGTGCTCACGATATAGTTTATTTGTTAACTACAATGTTTCAACTTTTGGTAAGAATTTCAATTACTAAAGCTCATTTCCACAGAATGACAAGTTCAACACACTGAAGAAAAAGTATTTCATGTGCTTGTTCGTTTTTACACGGTTGGGCACCAAAATGTTCCAATTTTATTCCTT
Source organism: Flexamia atlantica (assembly GCA_035578135.1). NCBI lineage: Eukaryota > Metazoa > Arthropoda > Insecta > Hemiptera > Cicadellidae > Flexamia > Flexamia atlantica. The sequence goes on along the minus strand of JAQJVK010000030.1, from coordinate 193,203 downwards.
GTCATAGAAAATACTAACATCTCAAAACACGTGATGGTTTGTTGTGTAATAATGTAATAAAATAAATATTGCACGAGCTACATCGAGCGTGAACTCTGATTGCCTTGTTCTACCTATTTTGTACATTGGGTGTAAGTGAAAAACGTCTTACAACACTTGTATATTTACACTTACATTCTATCTACAACAAGATGGTAAATAAACACAAATGATGGAAAATGGCGATCGATTTCGATTGGTGAAACCATTCATCATCAGACCCAATGAGACGATGATTGGTATGACTAATCAAAATCGATTGCCATTTTCCATCATTTGCGTATATTAACATCTTCTATGCAAATATAATACAAGCGGAATATATTTTAAGCGTTGTATGACGTTTTTTATTTACATCCAGTGAATACAACACGTATTTTGCTAATCAAGAAATTATTCTTCACACTGTACCCAACCTGCATCGAGGGCGTGAATGTATGCACGTTTACTAACAACAGTAAGTAGTAGTTTATGCAACGATTGTATTATGAATGTTTTTTTAAGCCACGAGTGTAAGTTAGAACAAGAGCGAAGCGAGTGTTCTAAATATCTCACGATAAAGTTGCATACACTACTTTATCTACGACCAACAATATAAGACAAATTTTTCCCCGAAGTTAAACAAAATTCTTGACTTTTACTAATGATGGAATAGGTCAACTCAAATTTGAGGTTAGCCACATAAGCAGACTTAACCATGAATCGTTGTGGAACAATCAGCTGATGGGATAGGTCAACTCAAACATGCATCGTAATGCAACAATCAGCTGATGTGCGAATTGCGTAATTGTCATTATGACACTACTTTCGTCAAATGCTGCGCTTCCATTGGTCTAGAACCTGTATCACAAAGTGACACCAGTTGCATAATGTTAACTTTATGCAAATGGTTTGTATTTGGTTTAATAATAGACCTCATTATGACATTACTTGTAATATCGTTATTCGTGATTATTGCAATGGTCGTAGATAAAATACATTAAATTGTTGAAAACACTAATCTTGTGTTTTGGTCATAAATTCAAACAAAATGACCTAAGTCGAAAATAGTATTAAAATTATCTTTTTTTATTTAAGATGTTATTACTGCCGACCAAGAACACATCACACAGTTACCCTTTGACCTTTGAATAATGAGAATGTGGGTCTTGTAGTTTATGATCTGCGGTTATGGAAATATCTCATTCGCCGATATGTTCCCCATGATTGTTCACTCTCTATGCAGGTACCCTGCCCATAAAACTTCATATAACTTCGCCGCCGCCGCTCACCGCTCTAGTTTTGCCTTTCCTTCGTTTGAATTTGGTTTGCATTTATTAATCCGATTAATTCGACCATTCGACCATTCCGATTAATTCGATTAATTACCAATGCATTTGATGGTTTATTTACACTCCTTCACTTCACATTGCTCTTGTTAAAGTCAGTGCTAGTGTACCATAAAATGTTTTGCTGTAATGATATTTTTCCTACTACAAGTACTGTATTAAAGTTAATGAGAAAAATGTTGTTAAACATTTAATAGCCGTCAGAAATAAATTGTCCTTTCAAATCAAAGAAAATAAAAAGGAAATGTTTTCTATTTATTTTAGTTTAGGACGATAAAACAATTTAAGAAGACATAAAAATACTGGTAATTTCTAAGCAGTTCAGCAGAAAAAATGCCACTACGTGTAAGAGTGCTAAATATTTTTCGTATCTTCTAACCACATTTTTTAATGTTGATTTTTTTGCACATTCAATTATTGTTCTAACTGTTTAACTATTTTATTTGAAATTACATTTTATTTAATTTGTCTAATTTTATTGGTCAGTTCTACACTATCATATATTTTTATTAAAGCTAAGGTTAGGAACCTTTTATCTTACAGAATGGTAATAAATTATTGGACAAAAAAAGAAACTAAATAACAAAAAATAACCAAACCAATAATTGTAAAAAAGGGACCACTTTAAAACAGCTTGTGTTACATAAGAAACTGGATGATGGATATAATCATTAAATTTATTTGGAAATGAACTTTGATTAAATTTATACAATCTGATTAAATTTATACAATTTTATGTTTTTAGCTTCCATGCTTTTTAGACGTTACAACTTAAAGACTTTGTTTATAAGGATACAAAGGAGTACTTTGTTTAAAGTATGACAAAGAAAAGGGTGTCACACACATAAAGAAAAGGAGAGAAAGAAGAAAGAATCTGGAGCTTATTTTGACGTTGCTTCATTACTTACTTTATTTAACTATAAAAATTAACTACTTTTTAGTACCACCCTACCCTGTACCTTCATATACAAAATGAGTAATGGAAATTTGTTGCTAAAAAACCTATATTACTGTGGAAAAAGATTAAAAATAATCACTAGGAATTTCGTTTTACAGATTGTAACATTAAAGTTCTCTGTTACAGTACATACTCGCAAGCCAGCTAGATTTGATTCCTAGAAGTACTGAAAAAAGTTTTAAATCTAGTTGATCAAAGGGTGACATATTTTATAAATAAATTTTTACTGAATAATCGCCGTTATTTAAGACGTTGATTAAAGGGGACAGCGATATATATTTTAATTGCAAACGGATGGGAGTAACTAATTGTGAAGCCATGTTATTAAAACAGATTTATATAATTAGATTTATACCTTACGCCTATATATTACCACACTATATATACCACACTGTATATACCACACTATTACCACCGCCTATATATACCAGACTTAGTGTATATTAATAGCGCAATAATTAGTTGAACCCAGATCACACAGGACATTAAAATTTACGAGCACATTAAACATTAGTATAACTGACGCCAATTCTTGGGGCCCAGTGCGGTGGATGCGCGGTAGCAAAACGGCTAGGGCGCATGCTTGACAACGTCTCGCTAGAGCGCAGCACTGTCATTCTGCTCTCAGCCGTCAACAATAGCGTGTCACTATATGTCGTCCTAAAAACATTGACCGACGGAACATTGACTCTTACTGGCAATTAATGATCTGTTTTAATTCTATTCAATAATATAAAATATTTCATTCGTATTTATTGAAGCGTCTTGTTACTCTGAACAACGATTGACAGAGAAGCAGTAACTTTGTGCGAGCTGCCGAACGTACGCAGCCAGGCTAGTACAATGTCGGCCGCCGCTGCCGCTACTACTCCCCTCTCCTCCCAGCCTACCCACTCCCCGCCCCATGCGCGGACTGGGCCCCAAGAATTGGCGCCAGCTATACCGTAACATTAATAACCAACACCAATATAGAGATAGTCTGTCGCGAGCAATTATTTTTTATTCAATTTCTGTTTTGTTGCAGGTACGAATGCGGAAAATCTCAACATATTTGTAAGTTTTTCATCATTTACTCTTTTCAAATTGTGCTAGCAATTCAGATTCAATTTTTACTCATGATCGCTTGGAAATTTTAAAATGTTACGCATATTAAAAATTAAACATATATGAATGAAAAAGCATAACCTTCAAAGAAGTGTGTAGGCTTCCACGGTCGTTTTCATAAGATGTTAAATTCTTGACTTCTGGGTTGGACCCAGTAATAAAGTAGTTTGTGTTGTGCGCGACTTTGTTATTCGCCCTGCAGATGAAGCACTGCAATGTCTCCGAAACGTCGGCGGAAATCTTCGACAATACGACGCGGTCTAACCCAGAAGTCAAGAATCTAACATCAAGCATAACCTTATCTAATTTTAGCCTTCGAATGCGAGGCAGTGTTTTTTTCTTGTTTAAACATCGTTTAGTTTATGTATTTCTGTAAAAAATATAAAATAGTGAATGGTTCAAATTATCACCGATTCTATAAGGATAAAACAGGTTCCTCATCCATAATGTTTATAATCTTACAGAAGCTTTTATCTCAAGAAAAGAAAGCCCCACACTTAACTTATGAAATATAATTTACCAGGGAATAATTAAGACTTTTATCCGAGACTTTTATCATTTCGATTCATGTGTACACAACATGCTCTAGAACCTCTACGTCAACCTAACCTCCCCTCGGTAGAACATACGAACATAACCTCTCACGACTCGGTATCGATTGTTTTAATTACTCGACAATGCAGGTTGAGGCCGCATTACATAAACAGCGTGAGTGCGTATCCCCCTGACCTTTCGGACGCAGGGCGTGGTGAGGGGGCGGCGGTGACCTTGGGGCCTCAAGGTCACCCAACACCAACACCGACACCGACACCGACACCACACTTCACACGGCACAACCTTGCTGCGGCCCGGTGGAACAATAATAGAGACATTAGTTTTATTAGCTGCTGCCGCGGAAATGAGTAATGCAAATGAATATGAAGTTGGGGTGGGAACAGGATGAAGGAATAGGAGAGGAACTATTTAAAAAAAGCCTGTAAAAACGATATTTAATTTATCGTTATATGTCGATGATCATTATTAATTGCGAAAATGCTTTTTGCGACTTTTTCACATTGTGTGGGTATCAAATAAAAGTTTAAGCACACCGTTCAAATTGCATTTTCCTGCAGATGTGCACAATCCCATCATTATTTTAATCAGTCTTGAAGAGGACAGAAAAAGGTATTATAAATTTAAGCAATTTTACATCCTCATCGTTCGGAATAGCACCAAAATGTAAACAAATCTATTATATGTTTAGTGCAGTTTGGAGTGAAAAAACAACATATAATTTGTGGTTGAATTTCGACCGGTCGGCGATCTCCAATGATAAACATTTCAGAACTTAGATTTCATCAAAGATTTTCCATCACTGATCAATAAAAATCACATTTTGGAATCTTGAATCTAATCCCGTATTCAGTTGTAATGATAATCAAAAAACAAAAACTGTATTCTCGTTCAACGGTTTTCGTTTAGCCAAAGAAGGAATACGATCTTTGATACGTACCTTACCGCAGAGAACCTTGTTCTAGATCTTACTAAAAAAAGAAACAACACCGTGTACCCACCAACATTAATAGTGAATTTCGAACTAACTTTTTTCAGAAAATATTTAAATTAATTTTACAGAAAATATACAAATATACAGAAAATATAAAAAATTAATTCTAAACAAATTTTATACGTGGGGGCGGTTCGAAAAGGGTTAGACTGCTTATTCTTCCCTCTATTTACATTTTAGAAAGTGACCCGCTAGCATGTTACAGATGTAAATTAAAGAGAGGAAGTAATTTACATAGTTACAATATCAGATGTCACGGTTATTTTTAGACAGAAGAAATCAAATTCAAATTGTTTCTTGAATAGATTTGTACTTTACGGAAATCTTTATAATGCCATTAACTCAAACAGCAAATATTGATACCACAAAACATGTGATTATTACAGTGACATATATCAAGAACAAAATCTAATTCCAAACCTGGAAGGCAAAACAAATTAAAAACTATATCTGTTAACGTTGTTATTTGTTGTTATATAATACGAACATCTAAGCAGTTGTTTTTCTAAACGGTTGTAAAAACTTAACTCTAGCATCATGATAATAATGTTATACAGAATGTTCAGAAACCACTTGCTCAAACGTCTGCATATTGTTGCAGGCTTAAACAAACAACAACTATTACATAATTTATTTATCCCGTTTAGCTTTCTGTTTACCTTACAAGTCAGTATAATATCCCAGAATAACCCTTTTGAAGTATTACATTCACAATTACATGATTACATGATTGACGAGTAATATTTGGAAGTAATATGAAGCTCTTAGCTTGTTTTAATACAAAAAATCTATGATTTTTTTACAATAATAGCTGTTGAATTTTACTTTTACAACTGGGTTGTATGGACTATTATGAATAATTGACACTTCAATTAGTTATTATGCTAAAAATACTATAGTGTAATGATTCATTAAATAATACCTTTGTTGTGCTGGTTTAACAAAAACATGAAAACGACAACACAATTTTATAACGAAAACGATCTAATTGAAACTTGCGATTGTATATTAGATCAATTAATTTTGAACTTGCCAATGTTGTTTTCTATGTCTTAAAAGTTATAAAATGATTACCCAAATGTGTTTTATATTAGAAAAGGATTTTGTTGTTAGTATTAAGAATGACAATTCACCAAATTTGATACATATTTTGTATACAAATGTTATGTGAAATAAAGAATTTGAATTTGAGAATTTGAATTTACACTTTGAACATTTTTAAACAATTGCTTGAATGTCAAGCTTAAAAACGACCTTTACTTTTGAACATAAACTTTTTGTTCTTTGTATAAAAAATACATAAGGTACATAAGTGTTGGGACGTTTGAGGTTGATACTTCAACAGGTTCGTCAGATAATTTGAAAAATGAAAAATCATGCAGATACTGGCAGATTTGTAAATTATTGTACTATTAATTATTGTATCATTATCAGGGTGACAAAACTGATGTTAATAGCATCTGCACACCCATTTGTATCCTTTAATTTATACTGTAAACAGTTACTGTAAATAGTTTAGATGATACTTATACAGACAAGTATTGTGTAAAACTATTGTGTAAAACATCGTACTTTGATTGTGACTTGACCGAAAAAATACCTAATCGACAAAAAAAGTTGATCACTCTTTTGAAGATACTTTACAATGTTTTTTTAGTTTGAATTCTACTCAATGGAGTAAAAATTAATTTATTTTTTATTTTTAATAGAGAAACTATGTCAGCAAAAAGGAATGTTCTATTAAAAATGAGTGGAGTAAAGAATATCAATCAATCTTTGTCCGATATCTTTAATAAAGTATTTGGCAAGGAACAAAAAGCATTAAATATGACCTTTTTTAAACATCATGCTTGCCGTAATTTGTAAAGATTTAACAGAAAATTGACGTTTCAAAAGTATGTTCTTTTGGTAAACGACCATATTGTTCTACGATCATTCTAAATTAATGTCTTTCGAAAGATATAAATATGAAAATCGCATAAACAACAACCTTCTGGAATAAAGTATGCGTAGGCTTAAACGCACAATTTACAATAATAACTGAGTTTCCAAATATGACCACGAATAGAAAATTACAGTTGAGTTGTGGCGTTTGTTTAGGATTGAGGAAAATTATAAGGTTTAACCAGGTAATTGAGATGGTCAGAGACTAGGATGGGCGAAGACCTTGGGGAGAGACACTCAGGTTAAGACAAGGAGAGTCTCAGGTGCGGGGGTGGAGGTTCACGGTCAAGGCAGTGGGAGTGCTAGCGGTCGTCTTATCTTGTGGTGGTCAGAGACTAGGATGGGCGGCGACCTGGGGGGGGGGGAGATTCTGTGTCCACGACAAGGAGAGTCTCAGGTGCGGGTGTGGAGGTTCACGGTCAAGGCAGCGGTCTTCTCATCTAGCGGAGTGCTAGCGGTCGTCTCGTGGTGGTCAGAGACTAGGATGGGCGAAGACCTTGGGGGGAGATTCTGTGTCCACGACAGGGAGAGTCTCAGGTGCGGGAGTGGAGGTTCACGGCCAAGGCAGTGGGAGTGCTAGCGGTCGTCTCATCTTGTGGTGGTCAGAGACTAGGATGGGCGGCGACCTGGGGGGGGGGGGAGATTCTGTGTCCACGACAAGGAGAGTCTCAGGTGCGGGTGTGGAGGTTCACGGTCAAGGCAGCGGTCTTCTCATCTAGCGGAGTGCTAGCGGTCGTCTCGTGGTGGTCAGAGACTAGGATGGGCGAAGACCTTGGGGGGAGATTCTGTGTCCACGACAGGGAGAGTCTCAGGTGCGGGAGTGGAGGTTCACGGCCAAGGCAGTGGGAGTGCTAGCGGTCGTCTCATCTTGTGGTGGTCAGAGACTAGGATGGGCGAAGACCTTGGGGGGAGATTCTGTGTCCACGACAGGGAGAGTCTCAGGTGCGGGGTGGAGGTTCACGGTCAAGGCAGCGGTCGTCTCATCTAGCGGAGTGCTAGCGGTCGTCTCATGGTGGTCAGAGACTAGGATGGGCGAAGACCTTGGGGGGAGATTCTGTGTCCACGACAGGGAGAGTCTCAGGTGCGGGAGTGGAGGTTCACGGCCAAGGCAGTGGGAGTGCTAGCGATCGTCTCATCTTGTGGTGGTCAGAGACTAGGATGGACGGCGTCCTGGGGGGGGGAGATTCTGTGTCCACGACAAGGAGAGTCTCAGGTGCGGGGGTGGAGGTTCACGGTCAAGGCAGTGGGAGCGCTAGCGGTCATCTCATCTTGTGGTGGTCAGAGACTAGGATGGGCGGCGTCCTGGGGGGGGGGGGGAGATTCTGTGTCCACGACAAGGAGAGTCTAAGGTGTGGGGTGGAGGTTCACGGTCAAGGCAGCGGTCGTCTCATCTAGCGGAGTGCTAGCGGTCGTCTCATGGTGGTCAGAGACTAGGATGGGCGAAGACCTTGGGGGGAGATTCTGTGTCCACGACAGGGAGAGTCTCAGGTGCGGGGTGGAGGTTCACGGTCAAGGCAGCGGTCGTCTCATCTAGCGGAGTGCTAGCGGTCGTCTCATGGTGGTCAGAGACTAGGATGGGCGAAGACCTTGGGGGGAGATTCTGTGTCCACGACAGGGAGAGTCTCAGGTGCGGGGTGGAGGTTCACGGCCAAGGCAGCGGTCTTCTCATCTAGCGGAGTGCTAGCGGTCGTCTCGTGGTGGTCAGAGACTAGGATGGGCGGCGACCTGGGGGGGAGACTCTGTGTACACAAGGAGAGTCAGGAGGTTGGATCACAGTCAAGGCTTCTAGCGGGTATGGGTGTACTAGCGGGCATCTAATCTTTTATTGCATTGTCATATGGGAGCTCCAAACATTTTACGTAATGCTTCTATTGTTTTTATGTCAATTATACTTGATCTAAGTAGAATGATTTGTTCTTAAATCCTGTTCAGCTTTAACCCGTATATTGTGGATATGCCCGAAGAGAGAATTTTCGTGGACAAGCAAGAAGCATCAATGACTCTTATTCGAGTGGAGACCAAACTGAGTGCCCTAAGAAAACAAGGAGCAGCGAGGTGCAGGAAATTTTCACACGCTGGTACCCAAAAAATTTACCTATACTGCAACATTTTAAATTCTTGTACCCATTAACGAACATTTTTGGGCTGTAATAAGCAAGTCAAAAACCATTTAGAGCACATCTCATGCAAGCAAAATTTTCGTTTTCAATGAAAAATTTTCAGCCTTCGTTTTGGGGACTATCAGAGACTAACGTAATTTTCCTCGATGTGAGTACAAATTCCAACTCCGCCAGCTTACTTGTTCGTAAACTCTTAATCCGTACATAGAGGCTTATTAATAATTTTTCTGGATAAGTCCTACGCACAGTTCTGAGGTCATTAAAGATTGTAAGGGACAGGAAAAAAGAAATAAACCTCTTCAAAACAGAAGAAAAATGTAAATTCGCGGTCATTTGGCCTTGGAGGATAATCCTCTGGTCACGACGCGGAGCATCGTCCAAGTCGCGGTTCATGGTCAAGGCGGCGCCGGCGGTCACTGCACGGAGTATAGCACTAGGGCTACACACGTTTTGATACACCAAGTTTTATACGTCTTATTATCTATTCCTTCCCTTTGTTCCGGATGATGAAAATGTATAATTCAATGACTGCGCATGGCAGTGATATTGATATTTTTCTTGAATCATCTTTTAGTTTCAAAATAAAATGCCTTAATTTTCTTAAATGTCATGTTCGACCTAATACTGGATAATATAAATATTACTAATATTAATATTTAGTAAATTTAGGTTTTTGTATTTTTGGTCTTTATTTTGTTGAAATAATGTGTATATCGACGTAGTTTTAATTGAAAGGTGTTTAGTTTCATTGTTTTGTTTTACAGTGATTAAGTAATATTATTTAGGGGTTTCATTTGTTAATCGTAAATGTTGTTTAGTATTATAAGATAGTCTATTGTCTCCAGATTTCTGTAAAATTTAATATTAGGTATGAATAGTGTAGTGTGAGGACTCTTTGTCACACTCAACTCACGTGAAAAGACATTTGTATTAGTTTTAACTGATTTAATGTAATTGCATGGGTTTTGTTACCTGTTTTAAAGCAAGGAAATAAAATGAAATAAAATAAAATATTCAGTTTTTAATTAAACTCTTGTAGTCATGATGCGTGACCTTGACCTCGGAACATAGTTATTGCGTTCTGGAGTGTTTGGAAGTCGTTAGGATATTATGGGGAATTCTAAAAAAATATCTACTGTATACATCTAATAACTAAGTAGAATAACTGAAAAGTTATTGTAATAAACGTTAGAACCCAAATGGTGAAATATAGCATTTGGAAGTATGTTTTGCACAGTTGAAGGTACTTGTTCCAATTGTAGTAGTCTTTTTTTATTTCTTTAAAACTCTTCAGGCCTAAAGTTGTCGTGAAAATTGGGAAGCGTAATGAATTGGTTTCCCACAAACATATTCTTGTCGATTGAAAAAAACAGGGATAAATTTTTACCAGCATTGAAAATATTGACTGAGCTGAATTGCAAACTAATATTGACTGAGCTGAATAAGTTACGTGGGCGGTAGAGAGCGGATTTCGATTGTTGAATTTATTGGCTATGAACTTTACAACGCCGTCAAGGACATCCGTGTGGGACCCACCCACTACAGACCGGGCGCTAGGTCCTTAACTTCAGCGACATCCAGGAACTGTGCGGGCGATGTCACAGAGAAAGCCGCGAGAGCAGAGCAAACACAAGATTGCCGTTATCATCCTGAATTTTGACAATCGGAAATGAAACGTGCCAGATAGAGAGCTACGATTCGATGTTGCAAATATATCAACCATTCCGCACTTTATTTAAAATATAGATGGTTAGATTTCAGAATTTACTTTAAATCAGGAGAAGACTAACCATCCTTATGAGCCAGCTGTACCTGTTTTTGTGTGACCCAGGATTTGAAGAGGATGTAGTTCGGCTGAATCACCGACAGATAGTGCTGATGTAAATGATTTATTTCAGCTATTTATTTCAGTTTTCAGAACTTAATATGCTATAGAAAATAAGAGTTCTTAATCTTACGATTGCTCCCTGAACACCTTATTGTCAAAACATTTCCTCCTGATAGCGTAATAATTAACAGTTGATTGCAGTACACTCTATGGAGAATACTGTAACTTCCTCTTTCAAATCCTGGCTTATATAAAAGTTGGTACACTTTTTTTCAATGGCAATGGGAAGTCTCTTCCTTATTTAAAGTCAATGGTTTCAGTTAAAACGTGTTCCAGGCTTAATACCAGTTGCAGCCTTCTATTTCCTTCAATCACAGCTAGAGACTATCTCTAATAAAGCGACACGATCGTGATAAGAGGGACGTCAATCAGCCATGTGGCGAAGATAGAGATAGAACTGCAATAGCTGGCAGTCACGACGGAGAAAGGAACTGGAGTCAGAGTCAGACGCAACAATGAGGAAGGGCCGAAACAGCACGAGACTCGCACAAAACAGCTGATCGCGGGGGGCAATCACCTGGAACTCATATGATCGGCGAGGTGTCCGTGCACCAATCACCGGTTACCGCTCCAGACAATGGCCTAGGTCCGCAACGGGTCATGAAGGAAATTAAATGGTTTCTCTCTAATGGTTCTCTCATAACCTAAATAGCTGAACAATAATAATAACAGAGCAGAGAGCCAGCGCTCCGACTCTCACACTGGGACTGCACTTGCCACTTGCAGCTAATTATCTCACCTCGCCCGCTACCGAGGGGAAAACGAGGGAGTGCGGTGGCAATTTGGTCAAATGCCGGTTTTTAAGTGGAAACGTGTGATTATTGTAACTAATGTTCGTCATATCTCCTATTTAACGGTTGGAATTATAGTACAAAATGTAGGGAGGTAGTTGATTCCTTATAGGTTCTACTGTTTTACAGCTGAGTTTGAAATAATTTATCACATTACAGATGTCTGCAGTGGACAAGGTTGAATGATCCTTCGACTGTCCTGATCAAAATCACCAATTTTTTGCCTGTTAACTAAGGTGGTCTGTCTCATGATAAATTGTTGTCATTTTACATGAGAAATCATCGAAGCATATGACTGATTTGCTAATATTGTAATTTTCAATGAAAACTAATATTCACCATGAATTAAAACTCATTACCTCTTACCACATCTATATTATTAACCCATTGACGTACTTTGACGGAACAATTCCGTCAAAGGATTTTTGTGACCTCCGGGTTAACTGACTTTTGCTAGCCCTGAATTCTGTGGTATGTCTCTGAAACTGTTTCATATCTTAATCATCTGTTTTGTTACAAACAAATGTGAATTGGAAAAAGTTCGCAGGTTCTATTACTGATAACAGCACTTCGCTAGAATTTCAAAAGCCTCTTGTGTGAAGGGTATCAGCTTTAATTTGATACCAAATATTTGTAGAAAAAATAGTTTCTAAGGGTTGATTAGCTCTGTACAAAATCCCAGAAATTCTTTTAATAATATTGTTATCAATTATTCTTACTGGTTTACTTTAGTGAAAGTATTAAACCACCACGTACTTTAAATAATCGAAGTTAAGTTCCCACAAACACAAACCGTGCAATACTTGCCCTAGCCTCGGCCTTGACATGATATCCGTTAATGCCGTGATATCAGCGCGGTATATTGTTTGTAATAAATACAAAATAATGCCTTTGTTGAAACAATACCGGCTCGTGCGCCGCTGCGCTGCGAGGGCGGCGCGGTATTGGACCGCAGAAGGTCGCGGCTCGCTCGCGGCTACACCCTGCGCCACCGCAGACTTTCCTTCTACAATGTTCGTTTTTCCCACAGTATCGTTTCCTTGAGAGACAAGGACTAACTGTTGGAAATAATACTGCTTTATGGATTAGTTACATTATGTCAAACAATAAATGACAATTGGCTGTAGTGGTTGTAGCGCCCGCCTACAAACTTGTAGGTAGCCGGATCGATCCCGAGAAAAGTTAGTAGCTTTTTGAAGGGTTGTTTCTGGAGCCAGCTGCCATTGGTTGTTGGGCTATTAATTAACAATCCTGTCTAAGGAACGTGCCAACCTTAGTCAGTAACAAGGCTACAAGATCGCGTCACTATCATCACGATCATCACACTCATCCTTCACTCATATTCAGGGTAACGTCCTCCATGAGGTACCTGTCTTATTAAGAATGATTAAGAATGCCTTGATGTGTGGGCATGATTGTCGTCGATAGGGTTTCAACCGATTACATAAGATCAGAAGTGAGTATCACAGAAATTTAACAAATTTCCTTTAGGCCTGATATTTAAAATTTTAATAAAAATGTATGATTTGCATATTAATCCTCAGTATTTAGGCACGCACAGTATATTTCACGGACACAGGCTCCCTGGACCGCGTAGAAACGTTCTGATCTACACGAGAATTAATGATTTGCTAACACTGATTAAATAATTAGTCTATATTAACGAATTAGAGATATACGAAACCAATGATACAATTGATCGGTCCAACTTGGATACTGCCAGACGAGTTCTCAGTACATAGGGAGTAAATGATCGTTTTAGCGGCTTTAGGATCTTCCACAATAAAAAAGGTGGCCCAGGCTTTTAGAATGGTCCGAGTGTTTTATTATTATGGTCTTACTAATCATATAATCCGTGGTTAGTAATTAAATACTAAATTATATTAAAGTAGTTTTATTCGTATTTTATGTCTCTGAACGGGTACTTCTGTTATTGAACTTAACAGCTTGTTTTCATAAATTTAAATTTGTGAGTGGAGCAGGCCCTCCTGGAAAACCCTTTGAACACCGCGCTTAGTGTCGCGAGCACGAAATACGGCGGGCGGCAAAAACTGGAAACACACTAAATCTTCTGCTAAAAGTCAGCTGAAAAGAGCAAATTAAATGTTTATGTTGAGCTGTCAACATCTTGTTTGTGTTTTTCGTGGGCTTTACACTATGCAAGTTTTTGATGCAATATTTCATTAAAAGTTTTCTTTGTCCGTCTACGATCCAAAACAGCATTGCCAACCGCAAGTGAGTCTTTCACCCGGAAACCCGAGCCCAAAACCTAAATTAATTTTCTAATTGGCTACCAAATAGGCCTACATGTAAAAAAACTCTTATCATATAAAATCTTGTAAAAAGATAGTTGTAGGCTACAAAATTTACCTAAAACAAAAACAATTATGTTATCCTCTTATACGAACAATTTTTCAAGCTTGTACGTTTATATGTTTGCTTGGTTGCACAATTATTTCAGCCATTCCAAGTTCCACACGGGACAATTAGGCCATTGATTATCGACATCGACATTGACATTGATTGTCGATGTGGATAATCAATGGTAAGGCCATGTTTACAACTAGTTTATGGACTTTAAAAAATATTTAATCCGGTTTTCCAGGATATACTTCTGCTTGTGTGTCGATTTATAAATTACAATAATTTCTTCCCCTCCTTTGTTGAAACTTCAAACTCAAGCTCCTTCTCATACCTCACTACCAAAAAACATTTCACATTGAAAACATTTCAAACACTTTATTTTTCTTGGAAAAATTAACAGTAGGCTAGTCTCGAACAGGACTCCACAAAATTACACGTCATCATAGTATTGATAAAATCTTTTATTATATTTGTAAAAGAGGATTTTAAAATATACAGAGCAATGAAAGATATATTTCTTAACAAATTAATGCTAATTTTAAATGTTTATCAATGATTACTTCAAGAAATATATTGAAGTTTTCTGGTTTGTATGGGACATATAACGGTTCCGGACCGGACTTGTGTGAATGGAGGTTTCAAATCAAGTAATTTTTATGTTATAACATAATAGGGGTATTGTTATTTCATTAATACCAAATTAAGAAATTATTAGTAAGTAATTTGTGTTAAGGTTTTATTCAATCTACTCACATTATGTACAATAATTATATTCTTAACAGTAACTCGATTTAGCCTCAAAACTTGGGACAGATCAACGAATAGTTAGTTCATTTCTGAATATTTAGAATAGGGATAGGTCATTTCTGAGTCACTGCTATTCTTCTTAGAACGAAAAACACACTTGCAATGAGGGATGAACCCTTTTGCGCTCCCAGCATGACATCATTGACTATGGTAACACACTAATCGCCCTCCTTTCCCTGTTGGTACTTCCAATCCTCCACTCTTGTCCGAGTGTTGCCAGATAAACTTACTGGAGTGATTTTGATTCACCCAAGTTTCGTCGAGGTACACCGAGTCGTTTAGTATAGGTTCCTGCTTTAGCGAGTGCATTTTGCGCAAGAACCGCGCACGAGCGGCGACTACTCTCCATCAGAAATTTGCGTCCGTCGTTGGCTTTTTTGTACCTGAATCCTAGGGCACAAAAAACCGCCGAACAGAGCAGATACTACCAGTGAGCCAATTAATTCTCTCTGGCTTGTGTTCCTTGCGGCCATTTTGAGCAGTTTGTAAATCTCCCCTGTCATAAAATCTCAAAACTGCCTCCCTCACTACGCCACAATCAGTCATTTATCAATGTGCGAATCGCTTCTCTCGGGACTCGGGAGTATAGTTTTCTAGGAGGTACACTACTTTCTCTTTTTACTTCTCGGGCACACCTTTGAACAGGCCGGAGACTAATTCCACACATTTTTTATGTCAGTTCTTGGCTTTTATTGAAGTCAATAGCTTCACGATTATTTTCGTCGGCTGAACTTTTTTGCAAAACTAAGAACGTTTACAACCACATTTTTGATTTGTTACTTGAGGTCACTTTGGAAAATGCCCTGTAACCGTCGTTCCTTGGGCGGCTCAAACTGTATTTCTCCTGACTCCATGATGAAAACAAAACAAACCTGGCAAAATAAGAGAGAATGCAAAAATTAGGCTTAATGTTCATAGATTGCACACTGATTAAACAAAAACCGTTATATGTTAAAATTGACTGATTATGTAAATTAAGTGTTGAACAATTTATCACCAAAAAATATAATATAATTTCGTAATTCGATGAATTAACTTATGAAATCTCCGAAAACAAACAAAAACAAAACAGTTACATTTTTATTTTTGTCTACAGCTGACAGTTATTATTGATTCCTGCTAGTCTGAATCTTGCACGAAATTAGAAGAATCTTGCATAAGAGCTTGCAGCAAAACTTTCATATGTAAACGTGTGCTTGTAAACTTACAATCATATGACTAATTGACAACCAAAATACTGCTGATTTCGCCAGCAGCGCCCTCACTCACCCGCCGTATTTCGTGCTCGCGACACTATATAATGTATGGCGCTTTATATAAAGGGTGTCTATAGAAGAACTCCGGGCTTTTGAGGCAAAATATTTTAATTAAGTAAAGAACTTAGATGAATGTTTAATACAAGATTGGAAAGGTTGCATTTTCAAGTTTTTTTTGCAATTTAATAAAGTCCAATATGGGCCCCGTTAGTATCACGGCACAAATCGTAACGGTATTCCACCTCTTCCCATGTCATGGCCAGTATGGTCTACGGGACGTACTTCGGAGGTAACAGGTAACAGGTAACAGTATGGTAGGGGGGGACGGTTGCCATACAATTTATTATTTGTTGCCTGAGATGGTCAACATCCTAATTACGTCAAAAGGTTCTTTGTACCAAAAACAGATTTCGTTTCTATTAGCCAAATAACGCATTGAGTCTTTAGTTGCGGTGTCGCCATAGTGCGGCAATCCAGACAGCACTAGCCGCGCTACGTTGTTTCATGGTCAACGCTGGTAGCGCTGCCAAGTCTCGACGAAAACATTCCCAATTAGTATGAGTAAAACTTTATGAACTACTCTTTTCTGGGAAAACTACTAGATTTTGCTATCTTCTACAGTTTTTAAGATATGAACTTTTATAATCCCGTAGTTCTATTATAGACACCATGTCGTATACCGCGCTTATATACGGTCATCTCCTGACGCTCCCCACAGTAGGTATGTTCAACACACACCACCGCTTGTCTAGGCGTTGGTGACCTTTTAGGGGCGAGGCTGCTTTCACAGTTTTGCACCTTCAAAACAAAACCTTTCGCTTTCATGGCCGAGTTATGGGAAAACGGAGAATTGGTTAATGTGCTCTAGTTCAAGGCCCCGTCGCCCCCGACTGTCGTGTGGTTACTTTGATTACGTGTCGGTCGACTGTTTGTTGGGCAACTAGTAAATTGGCCGTATTGATATATGACTGTGTTCCTAGAACTAGTGACTGGTGAGTTACACGTGTTACATTGTATTGTTAACACTGCCTTTACTCGCTGAACGGCGTGTACACATGTATATTGATCTTGCCTGTGTTAAGACTTACGACTTTATACTGTTGTTAAGAAGATTTATCTGTTGACAAGTAGAACAGACGTTGTTAAAAGATTATCTGTGTTTACTTTTACCTTTTGTTCTTCAGCTTTTATGTAAGGATTTTTATTTATAAGAAAGGCGTTGAAAAAACTTCCCAAATACATGTTTAGTTATATTAATGTAAGTTTATTAGTATCCATAAATATGGGTACTAAAGGAGAGGTTTTTCAGTGCTCGGTTCCTTGAGAATGTTAGTATGTTAAAAGGGATTCTTCAAAATGTAATGCGACTTTACAAATCAAAGAATACCCGTACAATACAAAACTAAGTGTAAATAGTAAATTTTAATATCATGCAAAATTTATACCTATTTTATTCACTATTGAAAGGGCAATAATTTACCATAGCAATTAATAGTACTTTTACATTAACTGAGTAACTTGCGGAAAAAAATACTAGTAGACTTAATATTGGCAATAGCGACTATGATGAAAAAATACCGTTCTGAAGGACCAGAATGATAAACTGCCACCCAGATCCTGGAGCAGTCGCCCTGTTTACCCCGCCAAGTGGCGCCGGGCGGTGGGTGGTGGGTGGCGGGCGATGTCACAGAGAAAGCCACGAGAGCAGAGCAAACACAAGATTGCCGTTATCATCCTGAATTTTGACAATCGAAAATGAAACGTGCCAGATAGAGAGCTACGATTCGAGCCGATACCCTCTCGATACTCCCACTTTCCCCCCGTATTGTGTAAGTTGTGTTGTCCAGATGGTATTTACATCAATATTAAAATAAAAATCAAAATCTTTTATTGTAGTAAGACAATACAAATTGCATTATAAACGTCATAATAAAATTAAATTTGTTTATATGTAAAACTATAATAAACATTTAAGCTAATTAGAGTTCACACATTTTCTTCGCTAAGAGTGATTTACATTATAGAAAAAAATTCGTCCACAGAGTAACACGCACGATCCAAAAGGTATTTCTTTAATAATACTTTGAATTTTGATTCGGAGTTCACTGATTTAATGTTTTCTGGTAGTTTATTTAATAATTTGGGCCCGATATTTTTTGGTAGTATAGCGGCTAAGTATAATCTATGGAGAGTTTGTCTATGTGATGATGCCTGTACCTAGTATTGTAATTATGAATGTCCGCGCCTGTCATTGCTGTTGTTGATTTAAACTTGTAATACATTTCAAAAATATAAATTGAAGGTAACTTAATGTTAAGATTTCTAAAGTTTTAAAAATATTTCGGCATGATGTTTTCCTGAAAACTTCAGCCATAATGCGCATGGCTCTTTTTTGTAATCCAAAGACGCGTAAAAAATTTGATTGGGACATATTTTTATGGGATAAAACATAAAAATCTGGCCCATAATTAATATAAGAAATCCGTTTGTTTGAATAGAAAAACAGTTTTTGTCCCCATAAAGGTGCTGCTATACATACACGTCACTTCACGTCCACAAACGGCCAATACGGCGATGCTGGAGGGGCGCTATACTGCTATACTATTCGCATCCACACATCAGGATCGTTGCGAGCATCAGGAGTTTTCAGTATAAAACCTGCTATTTTCTAACAGCCGAATGGACGTTGGTAAAGGTTATACATAGGCTACACTTCACGTCACGTCGCGTCCCGATTCGGCCGTGTATGCTCTTCAGAGCTTTCGAGTCGGACCGTGACGTGACGTGTATGTACAGCCGGTTCCATTCACCTCGAAAATGGACGTGACTTGACGTGTATTAATAGCCTCACCTTAGAGCCACTAGGAAATTGACTTCGCGCTGTTTTTTACTGATCACTCCCGTTACATTCCTTGATTTCATTTCAAACTCGTTTGAATGATTTCACTTATGTTCATTTATCAGTGAGATGAGATTATTACAATTAAAAATTGGTACTCGATAATCTTATAATTTTTAAGGAGACATCAAACGAAGACAAGAGCGCACCGCCCTGATCAATCTTCAGTATAATCAGCATATTAACCTGATTGCTTAAATTACACGGCGTCAAAAGAGTAAATATCGAGATAACTATTCAAAACAGAAGGCAGGATTAGGCGCTGTAGATGTTATCTTGTTGGTTCATTAACATGCGAACCGTTGTGGACATCCAGTACCCGCTTCGCCGCTAATGGTTAGATATCTAATCGAGTTAACTAACATTGTGCAACTTTGAAGTGGAACCTCTAACTTTAATGACATTGGTTTGGCCATATAGTTATAGATAAAAAAAGTTCACTCTGCTTGGTGGCCTGGCTTACGTATCCTTCACTCAATAGAAACGTAGACTAGTTTTGTTGGCTTTCAAGAGGAGGTTCATCTTTGTTATCTGGTTCTCGAAACTTTCTTTCATGTAACTGGTTGTGTGAGTAAGATTAAGATTATCTTACACTGAAATCGTTCGCATGAAATATATCAGTATCAGAGTTAATAAATGCTGATATATTACTTATAACTATCTATAATGTAAAAGGTTTACGAAGTATTGCAATCGGAAAACCTTCATCTCAATTAAGCAAGGAAAATCATTAAAAAAATAATAGCAGCTGATAACGTTAGTAGCGTACATATAAAACTCAAATTTGCAGTTGTTTTCTGTTTTTCCCAGCTTCACAAAGATTGTCTTTCAAGCATCCTTCATTTTCTCTTCTACTCAAACTATACTGTACCAGAATCAAGATTATAAAACGTCATGACATTATTTTTCTGGACAAATATGTCAAATATTTATACAGATTAAAATATTTAACATCAGTATTAACTTCTATGGAAGAACAATTATAACTTCTTTTTCCATAATTGAAATTTCACTTCGAGCATTGGAATTAATACCTTTTATTAATACCTTTTAATACCTCTTAAGACCGGGACGCAGCACTGGCTGCGTATTTTAACCGGAATATAAGTGAAGGATGAGTGTAGGATGATTGTGGCGCGGTCTTGTAGGCTTGTTACTGACTAAGGCCGACAAGTTCCTTAGACAGGACTGTTATATAGATACATGAAATGACGATCTACCCAGGTAGGTATTTTAAGCCAAGTATGAGTGACAGATGAGTGAAGGATGATTGTGTCGCGATTTTGTAGTCTTGTTACTGACTAAGGTTGACATGTTCCTTAGACAGGACTGTTAATTGATAGCCCAACAGCCAATGGCAACTAAGGGACCTTCGTTTTAATGTGGGATCCGAACCACATAATTTTCGCCTCGGTTTATAATTTACGAACTGGTCTAATTATGAGGATGGTCCCATGAACGAGTACTCAATAGTGCGGATGTTAATCCCTACTATGTAACACTGCATCCACAGCCATCGCTCATAACTATCCACAATTCGTGACCTCCAAGTAGCTGGATTACAGGACACGCCACACTAATCCTCCACACGTTCACAACAAGACGCTAAAATATTGGACCGTAAAAGTTTACACGTACCGGTCATGAATACCATTCTTACAGACAAGATGTAATCGGTTTAGAGGGCAATCCAGACATGCAATACCACATTTATGGCACACCCTGGGGTTCACAGCGCGACTGAGAGGTGAGACTACCTTTGGGTCGCTGGCAGCTCGATGCAACTACCTTAGTTGTAGGTTAGATTATTATCATGGCAATTATTTTTAAAATACCGATACATAGTGTTTTCGATGTACCGTAACTATTGATATCGATACATATGATAGATATATATATATAGGGTGCCAACAATCGATATATTCGAAACATAGAAAAACACTATATATCTGGAGAAAAAGAACACAATTTTACATGTTCTAAGAGGAATTGAACTATTTTCAGACACAGGTTTTTCCACCATGGAACTCAAGATTTGTTTAAATCTTACTAGGGAGATTTCTTTGCTTTCAAAACGCAAAATATCTTGCTGTAGGCCTTCATATTTTTACAGTCTGAAAACAGCTTCAAAATCGATAAACTCTAATTCTGAGGGAAAAAACACAATTTTGCAAGTTCAAAGAGTGATTGAACAATTTTTAGAAACAGGTTGCCACCATGGAAGATTTATTTGATTTCAAAACCTAAAATATTATGCTGATCACATTTTTACCGTCTGAAAAAGAGCCTCAATAAGACTAACCTTTTTAGAACAGAATAGAATAGAATAGAATAGAATCATACTTTATTTCCAAAATATTTTTTACATAATATAACAACAATTTCTGTACGGAAAAAAATCTTACAAAAAAGTTCTGGGCCTGAAGGTTTGTGCGTGAGAACGAGTTCTTAACTAAAAGTGAAAGTGTGTACATTATGACTAAAATGGAAATATAACATAAACCTTGTAACAGAGAGAGAAAAAACTGAATCAGCTACAAAAAAAATACACAAAAATTTGCAATTGGTAAAGGCACGTTTTACCCTCCAAAACGATGAAAAAGAGGAAGAAAAAAGAAAAAAAACTATTAATAATTTGATGCAACAAGTGGTTCTGAATTGATGCCAGTGAGTGACGGTCAAGTTTAGTCATTACAGTACAGTAGGTCTGTTATGTTTTTAGTCATTATAGTACTCTGAACGGATGTGGACCTCAGCCATCATACTCAGACCCGACCTCGAACAGCCACTTTTTTAAAAACTTTAAGTGGAGCCTGGAGATTTCTAATATCCGTTGGAATGTTTCTATAGATAAAATTCGCTATAAAATATGAGTTAGAAAGACAAATCGGATTAAAAATTAAAATTTTGGTTTAAAAGTTAAAAACTAAAAAAAGTTGGTTTCGGTTTTAAAAGTTGTTTTCTAAAACCTTTTTGCTTGTAATGGGTGGTCCATAATAACCGCTAACATTTTGTTTTGTGACAGCTCAGATAATTCATGGGTTAGGCAGATGATTTTTGCGTTGAATGTTTCGTTAATTAATAGCATTTTTTGTAATTATAAGTTGTTCAAACTATTCAACTTTTCTAATGGAGGTGGCATAAAAAATAAATAAAATGTGAAATCTTTGCAATGTTTGTTTTGCGGGTGTGAAATAAAAAATAAAATAACACTGTGTTGAATAACAATTACAGTTTATTAAAACTCAAAGAAATATTTACAAAATATTTACATAGCTAAACCATTTTTACTTATGGAATATGACTTCCGTCATATGATGTCCACCGATATCCAAGCATGTTTCCAATCTTTTTTGGGAACTCGCCATCACCCGTCGTACACAGACATTACTATTGCGGCAATTTCATTACGGATGCTGTTCTTCAGATATTTTGGGGTTTCGTGGCGAAAACCTTGCCCTATAAGTAGTCCCACACCAGAAGTTGTTGCATGAGGAACTGCATCATTGCGATGAATGCAAGTTATTGCGAAATAACCGTTGTGGTAGTAATCATGGACTCATTTTTTTAAAGCTTTAACAGCGAAAGCCCGGTGTTGAACAGTCCACTGCTCCATTTCAACTAAAATTCTATCAGCTGGGATTTTAATTGTTGCAAAAATAAACTATATGAGTGAAGTAACAGCTGAGAAATAACTGTTTAAAATGTTAGTGGTTATTATGGACTACCCGGTATTAATACGCATCGGAAAAGAAATATCGATACACCGATAGTATCGGAACCGAAATATCGATAGGATTTTTACGATATATCGTAACTAAAATATCGATACTCCCGAAATATTGATATTTCGTTGTCATCCCTACACTCAGTTGTATAGGCCGATTCAAATCATAAGGACCAGTCCGTCCATAAGACTAATGTTAATTTCAGCATTGGGCTTATGGACGGCGTGTGCCTTATGTTTTGATTGGAACTATAATTAGTGGCCGGGATGTTTACGAGCCGCCGCCGAGAGGACCTGCTGACATTTCGTCCATCGCCTTCACTCGCCTGGATCTTCCTCACACGAAACCCGCGATAAACGAAAGGTTATCGGCATCAGCATCGGTCATCGATACCTGATCCGACATTTTGGAAACTGTCTTGTTAGCTAACTAACCAATGGCTATTGGTCCGAAATCAAGGATGTACACTTTTCCGAAATTTATTTTAAAATCAATACAAGATTGTTTTGGTGTTTCGATTATATTTGTTATAACTACTTTGCAGTTTTAAAATACAATCTTAAAATGTTATCTTTTACCAGCTTTTGATTGCCCTATATCAATATTGGTCATCAACAAGTAAGTTTTAGAAAATGAGTGGTTGAGATTTAGACTGTTTTTGACTTTCGAAAACATATCTACTTTGATCTGTTTGGAAAACCGAAGACAGGGTTTTCATTGATCTTAAGCTCAGTAAAATACAGCGTTAAACAGTACAGTCGAATATTATTTCGTACCTACGAATGAGTCTGACTAACATCACTCCAAAACTAATCATTGTAAGAAATTATGACTGCGCTGGTTGATTATTTGAAAGTTTTGCACAAGAGTTTTCTCATACAAAGTTTTACTGTGATATTGATGGTTGTGACACTATTAAAAACCACAGAAATTACAATCTGAACTCGTTCTTTGTCTCTGAACCGGCAGAAGTACCATTTGTTTGCATTTTACTCACCCAACCTACAACGGGTGATTGGTAGAAAGTGGTGGACTACTACAGGCGCGGCGTGTGCGGTGTGAGGCATCCATACTGATGCGGCTGCACGCACGTGAGTGGGTCGAGGACGAAGTGTGGAACGAACCGCACATCCACACATCCACATATCCACACATCCACACGTCGACTTGGCAGCGTGCGGATCAGCGGCTGTACTTCTAATGATGCTTTGCATCAACACATCCACACGTCCACACATCCATACATACACACATCCATACACACACACATATCCACACGCCCACACATCCATACATACACACCTCCATACGCTCACACATCCACACGTCGACCTGCGGTTCAGCGGCTGTACTTTTAATGATGCTTTGCATTCACAAGTCTACACATCCACACGTCAACACGTCCACACATCCATACATATACACATCTACACGTCCACACATCTACACGTCGACTCATCCATACATACACACCTCCATACGCTCACACATCCACACGTCTCCTTGGCAGCTTGTGGATCACCAGATTGCCTCTGGAGTGAGGGTGAACGGAGTACAAAGAGCACATTACCAAGGGAATGTGAGGGTTTTAACGTATAGTTGAAGACTGACAATTTTTTCCAATCATTTATCTACTCCACACGCCTATGGCGTTATTGTTTATATTTATAAATTCCTTAAATGCATTGTGAGAGTTTCGTAACGCAGAAATGACGAATTATGTCGTTTTAAAAAATAAGGATGGATTGTTTATGAATATTACTTATGAATGGTTGCTTAACTGTGACCCACCAACTCGGTGCGTTACTAAAAGTTAATCTGGATGAAGCTCAAAAACTTGCAAATTGGACACAAAATATGAATCCGACAGAATTTACACAATGATTTTAATCTATTTATTATAGAGTCAAACTCTGGAACTAGTGACCTCAATATATCAGTAGCTTAAATATTAGGAAACAAATTTAATTTAACTTGAAATAAATACGTGCAAAGAATAGAAAATCTCCTTTCATGCACTTTTCCATAACAATACCCTTTCACCCTAGTTTTTCCTAGTATACTTCTACCGCTGACAGTTCACTTTTGCAACCGATTTAGATGTTCTAGCCCAACCAAATTTCTCCAACAACGAAAGTGCATCACACCGGATACAATCTACACTCCACACGGGGGTAATGCTCCAGCAGTGGGCTAGATTCATCATTGTCTTTATCAGAGAGAGCTGCAAGTATGTTTCAAGTGGGCTCCATTTACTGTTGCTGAGTCAGCGACGCGACGACGCCCTGCCCGGAGTGGGTAGGACAAGTACACGAGCCTTGGCAAGGCCGGATCCAAGGCCGCCACTCTGGTATGCTATCGATAGGGTCGCTATCGATCGATAAATAAATTATTCCTCTATTAATCGTTCCCTCCATTTATCAATATTGAATAGATATTAAACATCGATATTCAATACATGTAATAGTCGTAGATTTAGTTTGGCTTTTGGTGGAGAGAGGAAAATAATTGATTGACATGACAGTCCTTACCAGCTAAGAAACCTGCACTTTTCTTTCCCTCTGTACTAGTGGGCCAAATACCTAACGTGATTTCTGGGCAATAAAACTTTTAAGTTCGGGATCCTATGGGAACGGAGCCAACCCGGTGCTCCACCGACTGGCCACGCTGCCAAACGGAAAACATTTATGCGATTGGTATTGATTGATAATTTGTATCTGATGTTTCTCCAACACGGATAATTTACCACTAAATTACACTGTTGTTAATAAATATGTTAAAATTGCGAGATAAAACTGCTATGGACTGGTAAAAACTAAAACAGAATGCATTTTTAAAGATTCGAACTATGTTTTATGCATTGCTGCAGTCCTGCAAAATTGGCGTGTCGTTATGTTTGACTTTACTAATGTTTATTTTCCAAGACTTATTCATTAAACCTTATTCATGTACTCCTTAAATATCCATGATGTTTCTGTGTTCACGATGTATCAATTTAGTTCATATAAGCTAAGTTAAAGCTTATTTTTAAAATAAAAATTCTTAGATCACTTATAACATTTATATGACCTTGAAACAAATTAATAACTTGGATCGGCAGTGTGAATGCTGCTTAATAGTATTCAATCAACCCCTTTGTATTAACTCTATATAATATAATGATTTTCCGTACTATATCGTAGTAAAATCAATACCAGCTTGCCGGTGAATTGATCGATTTTGAACACTAACCCCCTATCAGTCAGGGGTGTGGCTAAATGCCGTACACCGCGTTCTCTGTCTGATAAGGGTGTAGGTTTGTTAACACTAACCCCCTATCTGATAAGGATGCCGCTAAAGGCTACACGACGCATTCTATGCCTGATAAGGGTGTAGCTTTGTTAACACTAACCCCCATCAGCCAGGGGTGCGGCTGAAGGCCATGCACCTCATTCTCTATCTGATAAGGGTGTAGCTTTGTTAACACTTACCCCCTATCAACCAGGGGTGCGGCTGAAGTCCGTACACAGCATTCTCTATCTGATAAGGATGTAGCTTTGTTAACACTAACCCCTATCAGCCAGGGGTGCGGATGAAGGCCATACACCGCAGTCTCTGTCTGATAAGGGTGTAGCTATTTAATAACTCGTGGAACCCGTGGGAGAGACAAGTACTCGGAGCCTTGACAAGGCCGGGCCCGAGGTCGAGGCACGGCCAAGTATTGTCGAAGCCGCTTTACAACTAACTCTGGCGCCAGATTGTTTATCAAGCACTTCATCTTTGATAACTCTACACTTCGTGAACAAGTGCTTTCAAACGTTTTTGGAGTTGCTTGTAAGTATCCTCTTAATCATGTGGTTGATGATGAACTGGTAAAAGCCGTTTGACTGTTTGGGATAGGATAAGACTTTTTCGATTCAAATTAGGAAGTAATTTGAATTCAGAGTTGAACGCAATTACGTCGATATTTCATTTGTATAGGGAATTATAAAACTTCAGTAACATTTCACTGGCCGTGGATTTTATCAAGCGAACCACAAACATGAAACACACATCCATATTTCGAACATCGAACCGACGATTTGCGAAATCTGTAATCAAAACATTCTGTTTTAGCAATTTCTTGTTAGAAGAATGCGTCTGGCTGCATTCGCACGTTCAAGTCATGAAGTGCAACAAGTTCAAACATAAACATGTATTTTTATATGATGTGTACTGCTAAAAAGGCCAGTAAAAATTAAACCATTTGAATTACACTCTGTTTAAAGCTTGCGACGTTGGATTTACTCAATATTTTATTTTTTTTCATCGAATACTATAGGTAGATAAAGTCGATAATCAGATCCTGCCTGTACCGATTTACTGTTGTCCTATATCAAGTTTTAAAACAAACGCAAGCGGCTTACATCATCATAAATTCTAAGTAGTCCAAACTCGTCGACATAATGAGACATTCGCCAGAAAACAGTCGTCAATAACTGTGAAGATTTGTCAGAGGGTGTGCAAACTGTTAGGTGTGAACAGCGTTAACATAATTATGTCGTCTATATACCAGGAATTAGCATTCTATGGCGGGCAGGAGTGGTGAACTTGCTTACTTAAACTTTCCTGCAGCTGTCGCGACTACTTTGACGAGCCGATGTTGGTAAAAGGATGATTTGGAACATGAGAGATCGGTGGGTCTCCGTCGCCGAGCACGGAATAGAGAATTTATCGTGAATTACTGACACGATCGGGACCATCAATGGGTTAAAAGATAAGGAAAGCTTGTTTATTTAATTTATTCGTCGGCGATTTGTCTACCTAGGATTAATATTTACAACAAAATCCGACCAAAAAAACTAGCTGATAACTTGAAGTATCCAATGCTGTTATTTAGTTAAAACTTATTTAAAGCAGTCATTCTGAAAATTGCTGACAATACACAGAGATAAAAAATAAAATCGCACCAAAACAATCTCAAACTTAAATTATAAATATGATTCCACAGATTTTAAATTATTTATCGCCTGATTTTGAAATTGAACCTTAATTCATCAAGATGATTAGCCAAACCTTGCAACGGTTGCGGAGTTGTCGCTTAGTTTTCATTCAATTTCTGTCAAAGAGATTCAATAGTGTTGAATAGCTGTTTTTTTTTGTATTAAGTCCATAAGTATGTGTCACTAAAGTTCTATTAAACATTAACCAATAAATATTTTTATGCGTGCACTATTAACGTGCAAATGTGAAGGTTAACCTTTACAAATGTCATCATTTACAATCTTTCTAATAATTGTTTGCGTTGGACATCAGTTTTTTCATAACATTAAGACTTAATAATGGCATCTCACTGCTTACCGAGCAAATACTATTTTTTACTCTTCCAAAACTCTTCATGATGCTCAAAGGTCAACTGTAATGAAGATTGCAGTGCAAGAAATTCTCTCCCGACATTAAGTACCAACAAAATAGTTTTTTAGTCACTGATGTTAGTCATAAATGTGAGTGACCGTGTTCAAATTATGAAGGACATTAAGTTTCAATGTTAATTTTTTCAGACGATTCACCATACCGTAGTGGCTAGAGTGTATAGTTGGTGCCAAATCTTAAGGCCCACGCCGTCCATAAGCCCTATGCTAAAATTAACATTAGTCTTACGGACGGACTGAGCCTTAAGATTAGGCACCAGTTAAAATTACATAAATAACTTTCATTAATTATCCACTGTCTCTTTAAAGTTTATGTTTAGGCGGCTGTTCCATTAAACCATTTAACAGTATTTCTACACTTTACATAACACTCTAACATCTCCCCGTATCAATTTCATATCCACGTTTCCGCGTGGGCCTTGGTCAAACCCTCCTAAACCAAAATTCGAGAAGGTAAATTAGCTAATGGCCGTTGGAGGGGCTTTCGCTCAGTAGGCAGTAGGCGATAATTATCATGCCTCGCTCCGTGGGAACGCCGCGGGCCGCGAGCGTAGGCTACGTAGGCCAGGTAAGCAACTGCCCCTGCACTTGACTGGATCTGCGACAGGGTTCCCAGATTTTAATATCTCATTATCGTACGTCAGCTACTAAAATTATCGTACTTCTTGCAAAATAATCGTAAAAAGGTACAAATACGATAATCATATAAAAGTAAAAAATCTTTAAGGTACAATGTGATCAGCACTTTTTCTGTTTTTTATGCATATGTACGAATAAAAAAAATTACACACATTGGAATGAAAACAATAAAAATAAAATTAATAACAAAGGAAAAATGAAACTGAATAGGCATATTCATAGTCAAAACACAATTTTTTTTACAAATACGTAAATAAATAACAATGTTATTGAAAGAATAAATAACAATTAGAACGAAAGTTTACGTTTATCTATAATAATGATATTCATCTATGGTTTAACTCAGCATTATTTATAATCTTCAAAGAAAATTTCTTTTCCTCTTTTTAATACAGATGGGTAGCACTATTTAATATGAAGTTTAATTTGTCTGAGCTTATTGTATTAAAAGAAATGAAAAACTTCTAATAAACCAAAATTAACATAAAATACAATATAAAACCTACTAAACACATGAACAAAGACCATTCGCCCACTCGCGAACTAGAAATAGACAACAGAAAAGACGAGATTCCTATTGATGTTTTTCTTCAATTACAATGCAAAGTAGCTGGTCTAACAAAATAAGCCTGGTTTTCATTTTAAATCTTATTTCCTTCAAGCAATTGCACCTATTGAAAATTATCGCACGAGTATATTTTCGCGTACGATAGGAAGTACTGTCGTACATCGTACAATCCAGAGAAATTATCACACAAGTACGATAATTATCGTACATCTTGGAACCCTGATCTTCGTCCACCCTGCCTACCCTGATCTGCGTGTCTGGACTGTCTCTCATTACATCACAGACCTCTATCTAGGCTCCCTACTGAGGCGACGGAGAGTTAGTAAATTGTGACAGGCAAGTGGGGAAGCGCACTCTTCATAGGATCTCGGGCGCTCTTGATATTAAAGTACTCTTAGCATACTATACTATAGTATCTCGGGCGCACTTGATATTGAACTAAAGTACTCATAGCGTGCTATGCTATAGTATCTCTGGCGTACTTGATATTATACTAAAGTACACTTAGATTACTATACTATAGTATCTCGGGCGCACTTGATATTATACTAAAGTACACCTAGCGTACAATACTATAATATAGTACGCTAAGTATGCAAAGTGTACTTAAAATCATTTTATATTGTACTTAAGGACACTTAGTATACTATACAATAGTATCTTGGGCGCACTTGGTATTATACTAAAGAATCTTGTAGCTTAACTTCAGTCGTCTTAGTTTTAAAGTATCAATTACACCTCCTATTTTATACAGGATGTTGTAATGGTGTAACATTAATTGCTTTTTAGCGAATTTCCCCTATAGGGAAGAGGCTATTACCGTAGGTCTCATGGTAAGACCTAAGCCCGAGACCATGATAACTTTTCGTTTTGGGGCCCCCAGAAGCAAAAAACACCATTCGTTCAAATTTCTAGATATATATATATATATCTATATATATATCTATATATATATCTATATATATATGTGTCTGTAAGCACGATAGCGCTCGCAAAAATGGTCCAATCGGAATGAAATTTGGCACAGGCGTGTAAAGTAGTAATTATTCGGATGAGTTCGTGAACCAGCCCGATCGGACCATCGGAAGGGGGGGTGAAGGGGGATAAACCCCCTCAAAAATAGGTTTTTTGAGTTTTTTACATAGAAAAATAAAATTTATCGAATTTTTGTTGGCACCATTGAATTCAGCTCAAAAAAACAAACAATTTAGTATATTGAATCACTGCTCTATGTCCATTGGTTACCGAGATATTGAAAGTGGTAAACACAGTACGTTGTCCCAATGTTAACCTTATGGGAAAGAAGTAAAATTCTATATCTTGGTTATTTCTCAACATATCTTGATAAAACTTGGTAAATAGCTTCTTCTAGTTCAGATCTACTAATTATTGAATCAAAACCATCCAGTTTTAATATACCTGTAGCAGCAGACCTGCATACTCATTCCCCATGTTATTCTTATGGAGCTAACCAAAACATGTCAAATCTCGCTATGTTGGATTGAAATACGTTGTTTTGCATTTGAAATTCGCTGAGTATGCAGGTCTGCTGCAACGGGGGTATTTTTTACTTACTAAGGCTATAAAAGTTACAAAGCCGTCGTATCCTTTCTACATTCAATCCGGCGGAATCTCTCATCTTTGGATACTTCATTTCTATTGATGTGTTTAAACATTCGTTAAAATAAGTGTATAAAACATTCTTAATAAATAAAATTAATAAAGCTAACAAATCAAAAATAACTTTCCTTAGGTTTAAGAATAAACAGTAAACTTATGACATAGGAAAAGTTAGGAATATTTATAACTAAACACAAGTCTGCAGCCAAATGATGAATACTTATGTGTATCTTATTTGCGTTTCTATATTTCGTAAATCACAAGAAAGTTGTTTGCTGCGAACTCGCTGCAAATTCGCTGGTGAAATCCACTCGTGTGAACTATAAACAGAATTTTAATATGCAAACAAACGACACAATAAAGTCAGCGGTTTTAAGGCAATTTCAGTATCGTATTACTCAAAGCAAAACTGATTAAAATCTGCGCACGGGTTCCCAGAGCAGGAAGCAGAGGTCTTTAACTTCCGTCGGGTTATAAAAAACTGCGCATTACACCGTAAAGTTTCGCGACATATCTGGAGAGGCCATCTGTAGAGAACCGCACTTCCTTTCCTAGAGCTTTGTTTCCACCCAAGAGTTTTTAATCTGATGCGACGTGTGGAAGTGCCGTGTGCAATCTTCAGAGTTTTGCGTGAAACCATCAGATTTGTCATAATTCATGTGGATGTAAGCTGTATTGTGTCAAATTCTGAGGAAACTTATTACTTTGTATGAATACTTGGCTTGATTATTCAGTTTGTATAATAAGAGGAAAACTAGATATGAAAATCATATTAGTAAGACTAATGAGGTCGAACTTCATATCCGTTACCAAAGAATATTCCTAACCCACCCGCTTTGGGAAAGAGTATTGTCCCAAAGCGAAATAAGAGTTTTGTCATCTTTCTGACTAGTAACTCGTCGTCTGATTGCCTTGTTAGCATTGTCTGTTTCCGCTGTTTTAAAATTAAATGTATCTTTATTGAGAAAAGGGGAAAACTTCAATTTAACCCAGAAGCAAAAAAATGTCAGTAACATAGGAGTACTAATACAGTAACGTTAATAATATTTCAGGAACAAAGTAGAACTCTCTTCTGGTCAAGTATAAATTGCCGGTTTTTTATTTCCAGGTAGAACTAGTGTACTTTAATGTACCTTATTAAGAACTGAACCCCGATCTTTTATGTGACATACAAAATATACTTTTTTATATGGACTTACATGGTCATTACGTAAATACATAGGCTAATCAATTTCATTTCATATTGAAGACGAACTTGTTTTCTATCGCAAGTTCATATTAATTTAACATTAATCAATAACCTAATCTTTGGACGTTTTATTGGAAACACGACAAAGTATAGTTAATATATATATTTATAATCTAATGGTTAAACGTTTACTTATTCATTGTTGTTTGCCTCCAGAACTGTTAATTGACAATTAAAATATGGTTTACAATACCTTCAGTCAACAGTTCTAATCCTGTAGATTCTCCTACATATGTTTCGAAACTACCGTTTCATCGTCTAAGAATGATCCAAAAATTGTCATGACATTAAATTGTTGAATAACTTAAATAGTTTTAAAACATTTTTTTAAATTCACATAGCACATAATAACACTTAATAAAAAAGTTTTTTTCACTTAATAAAAAACTTTTTTATTAAATGTTGTTAAGTGTTATGTTAATTTTAAAAAATGTTTTTAAATTATTTAATTTATTCAGTTATTTAACGTCATGACAATTTTTTGATCATTCTTAGACGATGAAACGGTAGTATCGAAACATATGTAGGAGAATCTACAGGATTAGAACTGTTGACTGAAGGTATTGTAAACCATATTTTAATAGTTAAACGTTTATTTAATATTTCCTCTTCCAAAATTACCCGCATCATTCAAACTCCCATCTGACCGCGGTATCCACAACATCGTGCGGGGCCTGCGTGCGGTTGACTCAGTTATTTTTCATCTGAGAAGTAAAACCTACTCTTAAATTAAACTTATTCAACACTCCACTAATGTGAAGAGTGCGGCTTGGACCACTTCCTCGTCTGTTTCGGCTCGTTATGTGCAGGTGTAACCTTTCCGTACACTTTGGATCTTCTTCTCCGCATACCGTTAATGCCCCGTACATCACTCCCCTGCTGAAAGTGACGGTAATTCCCCGCTGCATCTTTCACTACTTAAACCTTATCTTGATTTAGACTTGCCAAACGGAACGGAGAATAAAACATTTGACCGAAGATTCTATGTAAGTATGACGAACATACTGATTTAAAAAATGTAAAAATTCCTTCTTCTAGTTTTTACAGCTTGCAGGCTACGGTAATTTCATACATCAGACATTTAGAGTCGGTTGCAGTTATTAGGTAGTTCTCTTGCCTATCTCAGAGGGGAATCTTTATTGCAGAAGAATCACAGTATATAAAATTTAACGCAATAAAATATTTCATAGAATTTTAACAGAGGTTCAATTTTCCAGTGTATGGTGAAAGGCAGAAGTTAAATCGTGACCTTGGGAAGTTTATTGTTTTACTTACCCTTTCGACTGTGGGGTCAGACAAAGAATGTTTTACTTCGATTGTGTACTTTATATATTTTATAAAAATTCTGTTTGACTTTTAGACTTATGATAAAATCAATTAATGAGTTTAAATCTAACTTTACACCATAATGATATAACAACCTTGTTGTGTTGTTACTAACGTGTTATTAGTTGTGTTATTATGGGGCGCGATACACTCACAGTTCGAAATAACAGATTATCTCTGGATAATGACGATCGCGAGTTTGGCGGGCCTACAATCACTACTCCACATCCTCTGTATCTGTCGATGCGGTCGCCCTTGCAGTATACATTGCGAACTGGGGCAAGGATTGTGGATGAAATAAAGGCAGAAAGTCTTATCTATAAGCTGATCACATTATTGAATTATGAGATTGCCGGTATAAATCTTGATGATAACCCATGGTTCGATTGTATAATCTAAAGAACTGTATATTGTGTAAGATGCAGGCGCAATTGACCTGGATTGATAAGAATTTGGTTTTATGTTTCATAATATTTATATATGTAATGTTATATAATTTAATTCCTCTGATTCCTCACTGAAAAACAAACCTTAACTCAGCAAAATGTTTCATTAAAGCCTTCTGAGCAAGCCTTAAAGATTAAATACCTGTAGCAAGCATACTTATAATGTATAAAAAGTTTCATATTTAAATAGGTTAAATTTCTACTTTCTCCTTCCTTAATGTATGAAGAGACAAAACTATTGGTGACACTTTCTTTAAGTGTTTTATTACTTTTTTTAACATTTGTTTAGTTATAATAATGGGTCTAATTTAAATTAACTAGGATTTTAGATTGGATTTAATTACATAAATTCGATCCTGGTTATTATACAAGCAGAGGGTATTTTGCGCTGCGTCCTTTGAATAAATCAACAATTTTTGTGGTCACTTAGAAATTTAAAATTACTCCGTTATATCCAAGACCACCGATATCTACGACGAGAATATATTTAAGAAATTACGGAATAAAATCCAAATTCAAACTTACACCTATTTCACCATGAAAACTTGGAATTTACGCCAGAAATATAAAATTCCCTTATAAAATTTGAGGTATGCCTAAGAAAACACCGCTTGCTCAAAACGGTGGTTTTCAGTCAGTTATGTTAAAGACCCGGACATTTTGCATAGCCGCTGGATGTCGATGACGTGGAGATGTCTGCAGGAGACAAATGTATGCAGACTGTCGGTTGTACGACGCTGCGGGCGGTGCGGGGATGACGCAAGTGCGGCGCGAGAGGATCTTCTGACCTGACTGGCGCGGCGCCGGCGTCAGG
The DNA here is from genome assembly GCA_035578135.1 of Flexamia atlantica. Classification (NCBI taxonomy): domain Eukaryota; kingdom Metazoa; phylum Arthropoda; class Insecta; order Hemiptera; family Cicadellidae; genus Flexamia; species Flexamia atlantica. The sequence continues at coordinate 158,379 of JAQJVK010000030.1, read as the reverse complement.
CTTGCAATTACAATCACACAAGGAGGGAGCGCGCGTGCGACGTGTCGATGCGCGGCGAACGAGCGCAGAGCCAACATGTTATATAGGAATGTTCCATCCAAGATAAGAGACCTGGCGGTATCAAGGAATGTGTACAAGGGGCGGGTATCTGCATGGCTCCTAGAGATGGGTCCAAGCAACTCGGACCAATTACTGACTTCAATTTATGACTCTACATGACCAACAGACACTACGAATTTTTGACTACTGCGCTAATCTAAGGTCAAGCCCAAGCTGACAAGCCAAAGTTTTTTCCCTCGATTAAATCAAAAACACTAGATTCAGTAAATAACGTCGTTGTTGTATTTTATCTTTTATTATAACTTTTTTTTTATATAATGTCAGATATAGTCCTCTTATATCTTCAGTTTCCCTGCCTGTCCTGTTAATCTGATTAGATATTATTTCGTTTGTCAATTTAAATAAGTGTAGTTTCCTTTTTCTTTGTGAACGTGGGTGCATCACCAGTGTTGATTTATAGACTCAGTTCTACGCACAGGTCGAAGGACCTATGTAGGACTTTATTTCATACTTATGACTTTTTATTGTACAATGATTGTAAAAAAAGGAAATAAACAGATTTTTGATTTGATTTTGATTTTGATTTAATACCTGCCCGGCACTGCGCTAATGGTTTTCTTTACCTTTGACCAGTCTTTCAACTTCACGTCCTCCCTACCCATGGCAGTTTTCTTTTTTTGCGACACTATCGGCAACTTTGGGAACTCCGGCTCCATAAGAGCCCATGCTAAATCAGTGCACATTTTGCGATGTAAGGTTTCGCGCGGACCCATTCAGCGTCCATATTTTTTACCATATCCATACTATGCGATATTATGTAAATAAATAATACTCTAAACTACTGGCATTGCTTTTTTACTTTTTGAAAAAGGTCATAAAACACGTTATATTAATGTCCAAATTGACTATTTTAAATTGATTATAGAAAAAAAACTATTTCAGTTAACGAAATTCCAAAAAGCAATTCTAGTAGTATGGACATTTCCCGTTAGAACTATACTAATGTTAAAATTTTCCCTTACCTCATGTGGCTTCTATATGGGTCCGCGTGAGAGCTGTTTTTGAACATTTTTGGCTGGGTAGGGAGGACTCTTAATTGAATAAGTTGCATCAGGAATTATAAAATGTTAATATAAAATCTCATCGGATTATTTTTGATTACAGCAAATTAATAAAAATCATAGCTTTCAAACATGACTGTTATGAAGAAATTTCAAATTTTGATTCAATCTCTTTATTAGAACAAGGATACCTATTTTTGAAAGGGCTGGTAAAAAAAATCCTTTTTTCTGTAAATACTATAGCCCGGAAGGTGTCCTAAACTGAGAAACCTCAACAGTTTGTCATCACCATGCGTTACAATGACAAATGATTATGCTATCTGTCAATATTAAATTATTTATGAAAAGCGAATATGATTGATTCTTTATGTAAAATGCCTTCATTACTTCATTTAATACTGCTATTTAATCCTTTTTTATAAGAAAATCTTTCATCTCATGCAATCAGAAAGATTAGTTCTAACAATTTGAACATTAGTAAACAAAATCTTTATGTACCTGTACACTTTAAACCCTCCAAAAATAATTTCAGCGTAAGAGCTAAAATGTTTTAAACAAATATTGCATAATGTGATTAAAATTATTTTTTAATTTCACCAAACTGTAGACATGTAACTTAGCAGCAACTTCACAAACCAGCAAGATCCTTCAACTTTCCTTTCAAATACTTTATCTCAACTGACAAAGCAATTAAACCTGTACAAATAATAGTCTACACTCAAAGTTTGATATTGCTTTACCAACCGAATTTGTCAACTTTAGTAATCACAGGGAAAATATAGAAGTTGTAAAACAGATACGTCGTACTCCTGGTTAAATTTACCGCGGAGTTCCGCATTAAAGCGTAGCCTTTTATCCTAGCCACAAATTAAACTGTACCGAATTTATGGGTTGGGTTTATGTGAGAGACAACCTGTAGCTATTTATTTTATGGCATGTGTCTAAAGAGTTTACGATCCTTTAAATGATTGGGGTTTATTGGGTTTAAAGTCACTATGGATTAGAGGACACGATTTAACGCTTAAAAACTACTCGCTTTTTTAAATACATTTTCTTTTTTAACTCTGTGATAATGCTAATAACAGGCTCCATAACCATTTAAAATTCGTTCTAAAACCATATCGCACCGTGCCATTACGAAACTACGGTCCTCCTAATAGAAAAATGTTAGTAACCGTTGAAAACAAGAAAACTGCTTTTTATCCTTTTTTTCTTTCAAAATCGTATATTTTTATTGAAACGAAAACTGGTTAAAATGTGCCCTAGATCAAATTTGAGATTGGAATGTCTATAGAAAGACTCCATTACTTTTTTAACAATCAGAATCCAGTTTTAAAGTTTTATTGTAAATCCAACAAATGAACTGCTGGGACAATTAACTGTACGACAAAAAGTACGACAACCCAGCAAAATTGTTTTTTTTTTATAATTTAAAATATTTATTCGAGGGGTCATTGTTCCAAACGTCCTTGCTAATCTCACAAGAAAGCCAAAACTGCCAAGTTGCCGAGGGTGGCACAGTTGTGTTGAAGCAAGAGACAGAGGCCATTATTGACACTATCCTCAACCGCTTGGTTCCCAGCACGTTCTCGTCGCTTTCTAATTTATTTTCCTTTAGTGCCTCTTAATTGCTACTAATTACAAGTCAGGACCTTTGACACAACGCTGCAAGTCGCGAAAATAATTTGGGTATTCCTAGCTCGTTCGTTGTTAGTTCTTAATTCTGTTTTAGGTAAATGCATTACTGCATATGAATCTTGGTCTGCATATTTTACAAAACATTCAGTATACACTTTTTTCAATAAGTGGAGTTTCCTTAGTATACAGTTCTTTTTTCAATAAGTGGAGTTTAATTTGAATTGTATTTTGCTTTCTTGGGAATGTTTGCTGTTACTTTTTTTTACCGATGTTCAATGGATGTATTTACATGCCGACGAGAAATAAAGATGTTTCATTGCTTACATACATTACATGTTTTACTTATTGCTCAGGACCTCTACCTCAGACATTTATCTGTATTCAAATCGCGGATTTGGTTAAAAAATGTATTTATCAAATCCCGTCGAATATATATAAAAATTAATAAGTAATTGCTCCCTTCTAGCACACTTTATTTTACTCAACTCTATTCCGGAGTCATTTCGGGTTTAGTTTTAATTATTTATTGAAACAGGATATACATTAGATGAATTTTTAGGGAGGAAATAGGTTTTCAAGATGAATTGATGAGGAAATTGTAATTTTTCTAAGGAGTGAACAGTAAATTTCGATTTTGGCTTATGGCTATAACTAAATTTGATTTCAACTAAAAAGTCTTTATGATAAATTTTAATCAACGCTCATTTTAACCAATTAATTTTTTAACAACCTTAAAAACTAGTAATTTGATGTCCAAAAAACCGCTTTTGTGCAATTCAACAAAAAACATTTTGGCGCTGGTTACGCATTGGAAATTCGATTTGCCCTGCACTATGGTCTCAATCCGATATTTTCCTGATAGATCCACGAATGAACAAATCACCTCGCTGACAGCGAAAGCGCTCATGTTACATGAGCTGGCCTGACATTAGGCGTGTGACGTGGGAACGGCCCAAACCCTACACGTGCTCGCTGTAATTACTCCGCGTTGTAATTAATCGATGCGCTGCGCGCACTTACCGGTGTAAATCATCGGTGCGGGACGACTGTAATTTTCCGCAACTGCGCTTGGTAAAAAATCTAAATTAATCAATAATATATATTGCTTAGAAAGTCGCATTTTAATGTTGCGACTAATTACGTCTGGAAAGTTGTTGTTTCGTAGTTTTTTAACTTGGGAATTCGAATCGGATTGTTTAATGAGAAAGTATACTGTTGTGGCCTATTAGTTTTATATTTTAAAAGTAAAATACCACTGTTGTACTGTTTTGTAAGACATTATTCTATCTATACTCTTATATGAGCAATGTTATCGTCCGTCCGTTCTTGTATGCTTGCACAACGATCTCAAAAACGGCTCCGAGGATTTCCTTCAAAGTCTGGAAATAAGTCATCTATGACTCAAAAACGTCTTTTATACAGATAACTTGGCCAGAGAAAATCTAATAACGTAATAAATCGAATTTTAATGTTGTAAAATTTTAACATTGGCCTTATGGGTTGCCGTGATGGCAACGAAAATAAACAAGGAAAGTGTAAACAAATGAAGTAATCATAACGGCTGTTTGGAATCTACAGCCATCAAGGGAAAATACAGCAAGTGGGATGAAGAGTCCATCGAGCAATGAAAAAGGTTTCTAATTATCAATTTGATGACATTGAAATATTTTGTAGTAACTGGATGAACTGGTAAACATGAAATAATATTGAGCAAGGCTCGGTCCACCAGGTACTTTTTCTTTAAATGCAAATTTTTACTACAGTAATATATTGAGATTAATAACTAAACTATCACAATTCAGAATTGTTTATTGTGATTTTTTTGGCAAGTTTTATTCTGGTTTATTTATATGGTACATACTAACAGAAAATTTAAAATAAAAATATTATAACATAATATTTCCCACAAGTAGGTCCTAATAATATTATCCCTCATCTCATGTGTTGTGTTTTTTGCGGTTTGCAAACTGTTCCAATGGTTTTGACTTTCCCCTCTTGACATTTCCCACATGATATTCGAAAATGTCAAGCAACGAAACCGTGTACTCCATAATGTGCGATTTGATCGGCAGTGAAATAAATCTTAGGTCCAACGCCCACACCCCCTAATAATGTGCGGGGGTAGCACTAGCACAAGTGCTTAAAAATACGTATTAACAAAAGAGGGACACTTAGGCACGGGAGATCCATGGAAATCCTGTAAAATCTGCTTGTTCCAATGTAGAAACCCCATGAAAGAGACCCAATTTGTTTATCGAAACAAGCACCGAAATTTGTTTCCTGTTCAATCACGCTACGTACTTTCACTTGAGAACCTAATAAAATAAACATATCAGAAACAACTTGCATGAGGTGCTGAGGTGCTTAAGAATTAAACTCCATGTTCTTATACTGCGAATGTGGCATTGCAGAAAGATTTTTTAATGCAATTGTTCACAATTAAGTCAAGCTAGTAAACAGATTGGTGTAGATTTATTTTGCATCGAATGGTTTTGGAACGATTTTATATATTCAACAAATTTCCCTGTAACGTTAAATCAATTGAATCTCCTCTTCAAAGAATAGTATTAAACTAAGTTGACTTATTTCATATAAACACATATTCTTCTACTACTGAAAGGTAGAAACTACTGTATTAAAATTTCTTGGAATGCTTGATTAAATTAAGGGATGTATATTAAATAGATTTCGCTAAATTTAATTGAACTTAGTATGAAGAGGAAACAAAAAATACACAAAATACAACCACTCGAGCACAGATGTAGAACTAAACAGATTGGCAACCCAAAGCACTTTTTCGTGCCCGTTTTTTCGGGTGGCGTCATGTATGTTAGGTTGTTAAGCCGCACATATTGCATTGGTATTAAGTATAATTTCGTCAATATAAAACCTTCAGGTCCCAAAGAACAAATATAGCCATTAATAACTTTAATACCAGTGCAATTTTGGTGGCATAACAGCTCAACAAACTTGACGCCGCTAGAAAAAACGGGCACGAAAAAATGCATTAGGTGTCCCGTTTCCCAATCTGTATAGTTCTTCACCTGTGACTCGAGATATAACATAACCACTTGCGCTCCCGGCCGCGGGGCCGGTGCAGCACACAGCAGATTGTGACGTCACCAGTGGTGTAGGTCAGGACGAGCCATCTGCCGGAACATGATACTCTCACACTCCTCCTCCCTCTCCCTCTCACCGCCCATTCATCAATACTTTGCAGCTGTTGCAGCGTCTATGATGCCTCGGGTGCAACGGGAGATTACTAGAATGTGTTAGGAGAGCGTTATGAGGAAGAATCTTTCGAGAATGTGTAAAAGAATTCTGTATGACTCCTGTTATGCGTTATTCTTAAAACTTCCTAGATAATCTACAATAATTTTATAACTTACTGTTAATTAAAAAAAATACCAACAAAATTTTGATTACTCAAAATCATCAATTTTAGTGTCGGAACTGGGCTATAGGCTTCAGAGGTATCTGACCCTCTCTTTCGTATTGTCTCAGTAGGCCTACGCTTTAGCTGTGACGGTTTAAATATCATCTCAAAAGTCATATGTTTCCTTAAACTAGTCTCACCTGTTATACGTTAATCTGTCAAACTGATAAAATCACTGCCTAAGTATAGCATTGATACGCAATTAACTTCCTTAATTGCCTACGTATGCAATATGTGTGCGTTGTTGTCTAAATCAACAAACGTTTCGTTTGGGGTTTGGAGTTGCTACAGTGAACTCTAGTAGTAACATCAAAATCAAATCATTACAAACAGACGTTAGTTTCACGTTTAAACTACAAATATACAGTTGACCGAAGGGATAAATTATACTTAATTACAGAGAATAAGGAGACTGATCTGCCTGCTACACGTTAACACAGTAAAGGACTAACAAATATCGAGTTTGTGATGGTATAAAAATTCTAAACTTAAATGGATATGGCTGCAGGAGCATGTATAACACGCAAGGTTAACACCACAAGTTGCCTTTATCAATTTACTTTCTGTCCATCAAAAAACTGACTGACCTTCTCCGAACGCTAGGCCTTAAATGTACTAATTATACAGTCCACTTCAATCTTAGATGCCAAAACGTAATTGAAAACCCCATATTGGTTAGGGAAAAATTATTTCACCATCAAAGGGCCGTCAGTATAATTAACTAATTAATTTTCATAACCAGCAGTTACATTCATTTCTAATAAGCTTGATTTGTCTTCAAATTTGCCATATATTCTGAAACTTATCTATCTATCTATCTATACTATTATAAAACAGAGGTGGTTTCAGTGTGTGTGCATATATGGGATACGTAAACTCGAAAAATACTGAACCGACTGGGTTGAAATTTCACACAAAGGTAGATCTTGAACCTAGGAAACATATAGGCCTATTCACTTCCTTAAAATCCCCTCAGGCCTCGGGCTACGCCCCGTGAACATCCTCAGCTTCAATTTTTACATTTTATAAGGATGTAAACATTCAAATACCGAAATGTAAACAGCTGTGAGTACTACAGTTTGACAGTTCAAAGAGCAGATGTAAGATCAGCTGTAATTTTTATCGTGAGCGAAGCCACGGGCAACTGCTAGTTTAATATAAAGAAGTTTCTCAAGGAAAAAATAACACAAAATTTCCCAATATCTCGTTAGAAGACAGATTTCGGCCGATCTAATTCAATTCGGCATTACCTAACGACCAGCCAACTAATATATTCCCACTATAAACCCACCTCTAACAGATTACATGCCGAACCTATTTCGTCGGCCCGGGGGCTGTGATAGGCCCTTGATACACTATTAGAAAGTCACCTGAGGCTAATTTATAAGAGCGTTTTGAAGACAAAACGCGTTCCCGGGCTTCAGGGAAAGCGTCAAAATTTCGAATAAATAACCACCTCTCGGGCGCGGTTTCACTATTGTTGTCCGCAGCGGGCAGTTTAGGCACCCGTTTGTCCGAGTTCCGGTCTGTAATTAAAACAGCAATCTGCCTATCTCTATCTCCACCTCTACATTTCATGTTTAGAATCTACAGTTCGTAATTTTCGTGATCGCGGGTGGATTTGGAATTTGCCTCCATCACATTATTGATCTTTTAAAGTATATCAACAGGTAAGTACCAAAACTACCTGGTATTCACTAATTATTCCAAGATTATCATTAATACAAACAAATTAATTGACTGGATGACCGAGTGGATAAAGGGCTCACCTCACCTCACAAGCCGAGGGTCGGCCGCCGGTTCAACAACACCGCTCGGACAACAAGACCCGGGTTTGGACCGTTCCGGATCAAAACGTTAGCCTCTGGATTTGAAAGACACAAAATAAAATAAAATATAAAACCTAAACGATTTACCCAGAAATCAAAACATCAGTCACTCCCAGAACGAGGTTGATGGAAACTAGACAGTCACTCCAATTTGACCGAGTAATCATTTTGTTCGGCTAAGAAGAAAAGTAGAATGACACAAATGTAAAAAAAAAAAACATCTTTGGTCATCACGTATCGATTTACTGATTTTCCACTTCGCCATAATTTAATCTACCATGTAACTAATTACGTATCCCAAGTGCCGAAAACAAATTGTTGCGATCAATATCAAAGCAGTTCAATTATCAAGTTCAAGTTGAGTTCTCTATGATTTGAAATCAAGAACGGTTGCGTGCATCTGTTGAAGCGGTTAAAACATATACATGCATTTCTTAAGCCTGTGTCCACCAGACCACCATGTGGTAAAGGGTGTTTTTTCAAACGCAACCCAAAACTTTATTTTATCAGTGAAGGCTTATTTCCCCCCAAGATCCCCGGATTTGACCTCACTATTATTTTCTTTTGGGTTACATAAAAGTAAGGCCTACGAAAACAATTTGCAGGATATTCAGCACCTCAAAACAAACGTAACAAATTTAATGTAACAAATTCAAAGAGAAATTCAAAGAAATTCAATCCATTGCAACACGTGTTCAGGAATTTGATGGAGAGAGAACAGCTTCATACAAATGCCAATGGCGGATTGTTTGAACACATAATACATAAACTAAATGTGATCAAATTTAAATAATATGTTGTATGAAATGTAAAGATCAACAAAACAATGCTCATTTCATATTTATATGTGCATTATTCAATCTTAAAAATGGGTTGCGTTTGAAAAAAACACCTTGTACTTAGGAGAATGTGAGTGTGGTATAGGAAGTTGTCCTAGTAATCGCCATTGTTGGCCGCATTAGGCAGCGGTTTGTCCAACTGCCGGCCTGTAATTAAACCAGCAATCCGTCGTCAGCCATCCGCCCCATCTCCTCCCACACGGACGTCTCTCAGGCTCTCAGGATTAATCTAATGTTGACAGAGTGGCTGGTGAAAAAGCTGAGTGCTGACTGTCACTCGCTATAGTGTTTGGTATCGATATCCGATTCATCGGAAATATCGATATTTTGGATCCGATATATCGTTATTTTTATATCGATATTAGACTTCCGATATTATCGGCATATCGATATTTTACTTCGATACTATCGTTAGTTACAGATTTTTAAGAATAATACATGAATAAAATACATTTTAACCTTTTCTATTCTTTTTCATTAGGAGTAATTAAATATTATTTGATTGGTAAATATTAAAGATATAAATTTGAAAATAACTTATTAGCTACAAGAAAGGGGTTTTCATTTTTTTATTATTTGTTGTTTTGAGGGAAAGATATGGTTATCCACAATTTCAAAAAATTTTATTGGCGATGTAGGCTACTTGAAACAAGAGTCTTTTGCAGTAAAATAATTCGTTTTACAGTTATTGATCTGAAATTATACTTCAAAGAATAAATTGTAAACAATTTTACGTCAAATGGACGTCATAGGTGTGCTGCTAACTGTTGTGATACGTACCGCATGAATTCGATTAATTTTTAACAAAATTTTCTGATTTAACGATATTTGTCCGATATATCGATATTTTAGTCCGATATTGTCGGAATATCAATATTGAGGGTCCGATATCATCGTCGATATAAATATCGATATTTTCTTTCTATATCCAAACACTACTCGCTGAGCTTTGGCAGTGTATATCATTATCACTTCGGTCGCTCTTCCAAGAGAGAAAAGTGACTACATTGACGGATGTAGTCTCAGTTCGAACACTTATGTAATGTAGCTGAGAGTGAGACCTCTTCCCAGAGTAATATGCCAAGTGTCCGGACGATCATTTGTCTTACTGTTAAGGTGGGTCGTTAGTTAGAAATCCACGTTCCAACTTTGGGGCTGTAATAATGTGTCTGTATTCGATACTCTACGCTGTCTCTGTACATCACTGCTATGGGTGCTGATTGTGAAAACACTAACATGTGCTCTAGCACACTGTCACAGAAGAATCAGATCTCAATCTGTGCTCAATCCTTTGCAAGAATAGCACTTTTCGAACTAGTATTCTTGCTACTCGATTTTTGATTACAGGCAAAGCAATATGCATTTGGGAATTATTTGCTATTAAAGGTGTTGCAGATTTTAATTTGCGATTCCTGAATAGCAGCAATAAATATTTTTACCATCCTGGGGAGTAATACTCGCGCTCATTGTCGAGACTGATTCAAAAACGTTTTGTATAGTTGTATAGCCAAGTACAACTCGACACGCATTTTATTTCAGTTTCCTACCTGAGTGTAAATTTGTGACTTAGGATATTGGAAATAAAGATCTACTTAACTGAAACAGTGCAATAATTTTAAGATTAGCGTTTTGGAGAGTTACGCTGCTCAAAATAATCTAAAATTAATTGATAGTGTAAAATATTGCAATATTTTAATAAATATTTCCCTAAGATTTTCAATAAAATCTGGAATACGACGAAATTTCTTATGTACCTATCTTAAAATATATTTAGCAACTAAATGTTAAGAAATTAATTTTTGTAAATCTGATTGTATTACGAATGTAATTATGATATTAATTTTTTTTTAATTTCTAGCCATTCAAATCCATTATATAAAATGTGTGAAAAGTGCAAATAAACAAATATTAACTATCGGATATTGATGAGGTAAATTGTTGACACGAAAGATTTGGCGTCGTGTCATGGAGCTGCAACGATTAGTCTGGTGCCGTAACGAAGAAATGGCAATTTATGAATTGAAGTGAGTATTAATCCTTACAAATGAAATACATTCGTATCAAGGTATAAATTATGTATGAGTGTGTTGGCTTCATGGCCATTATCCTTTTGTAACTATCATACATTACTTGTATCAATTGTGATTTATTTAAGTGCCGTAAATTATTAAAAATGATATTGTATTAATTTGTACACAATATACTGGACTCGCAATATCGCAAGATTATTTGTAGCTTCAACATAGCCAAACAAATTACGAACTCTTCATCGCACAAATAGTACAACTACAAGTTGTATACCTTTTTCCCTTATTGTATAGTATAGGGGTCCATCCATAAATTACGTCATCTGAAAATAGGGGGAGGGGTCCAGAACTGAAATGATGGTAGAATGATGTGCTTAGAGGGTAGACGTTGATACAGAGGAACCTGGATAATTCGAACCTCTAGGGACCAGCTAAAAACTTCGAATTATCCATAAATTCGAATTAAAGAAGTTCTGAAGAATGAGGCCAAGACATTAAAACGTCAAATTGTGAATTTAACCTCTTTATCAAATTGACACTCTAAAAGAATAAATTAATCAACAAACGCTAATTATAAGGGTTCAAAAACAGTAAACATAAAACAAAAATAACTATCCTAAAGTATAAACTACGTACGACGCGACGTACGATAATACAAAGAAGCATTTCTGCTAGAAAAAATACAGTACGTTCTGCTACGTCTGAACTTTATTCAGGCTACCAACTTAACTTCGTGTAACATTGACAATTGCACGCTCATTGACTTTCCGCTAAAGTGAGTGTTTTATAGGTCCGAGATTTTGTCGAAATGATCACTACACTTATTTAATGTTACGTAAAAACTTTTAAACACTTAAAAACAAGACACTGCACGAAAAAAAAACACTTTGTTTGAAGGACGATCGAAAACAACGGATTGCTGCACTGGAATTCGCAAGTTAGTTTGGCTGGCGGGGGGGAGGGAAGGGGGTCGCAGTGTTGAGTAGCCTTTGTGTCGACATAGAAAACTGCGCATCAGGTCTGGCGCATGGCTCGTCTGCCGGGAGCGTTCTACACAGAATCAAGTGCAAAAAGACTAGTGGCGCTGCCACGGCGAGCGCAACCCTTTTCCGAACTCAGTCTGTACTGTACTGCGTTCTGTACTGTTTTAGTTTACATTATTGGTATCGAGTTACAAGCGATGTTGGGGCAGGGTGGGAAACCTGGGAGGTGGAAGGGATGAGTCATTTGACCATAACCTGACACGCCATTGGTCTGGCGTTAAATTTTTATTGAACGTCGTAGTAAAGCAGTGTTTTCCAATGAATTTGTAACTATTTCCAGTCGTGGAATGAAACTGATGTACCTTAATTTGGCACTTAAAAAATTCGAATTATCCAAAATAAAATTCGAATTATCGACGAATTTTTAGCATTGTTTAGATACAAAATGCCAGGGACCAAGAAAAATATTCGAATTAAAGAAGATTTCGAATTATACAAGTTCGAATTATCCAGGTTCCACTGTATTACTTTATTTTTTCAAATTTTGTTTAAAAACTAATTAAGATTATACTTTGACAGCCCAGAAGATTCGTTAGAAACTATGTACTCGATTTTTCAATATCCATTAAAATGATCATTTTAGCCTCAGATCAAACGAAAGGTGTAATAAATGCAGATTTTAAAGATCGGTTTTTTAGATATGCAAGGAGCGTCAGCGCCCATCACTAGTAAATGTAGTTAAGTTTAAAAAGTCCTGGTTTAAAGCGTTGATTAAAATCTAATCAGCCCAAAATGGGTTCAAAACTTAATTTGATGGTTTAAAAACCCAATAAAAGAAACCTTTAATACAACTTTTCCAAAGACTAGCATTTATTTTAGGAGTTTGTACACGACGTAATTTTTCAATGGTGAGGTCAGGCATAATATGACGGTAGGATGATTGTAGGGAGGGGGGTCCAAAAATAGCCAAAAAGCGATGACGTAATTTATGGACGGCCCCTTACCACGCCACGACTTGCTCGGCCGGCCCGGGCACATGGGTGTGGGTGCGACAGTGGCAACATTGTAGCGGTGTGTGTGGGTGAGGCGACAGGTATGTTAATGCACCGCCAGAGAGCAGCAGTGGCAGCGTGCACCAGACATCCCTCGCGACCTTGCGGATGCACTGCACTGCAACTAGTGTTTGGATATCGAAAGAAAATATCGATATTTATTTCGGCGATGATATCGGACCCTCAATATCGATATTCCAATAATATCGGATCAAAAATATCGATACTGTATATCAGGAACAATTCGTTAAAATTAATCGAATGCATACTCCTGTGACGTCCATTTGATGTAGCCTAAATTGTTTACAATTTTATACTTTGAAGTATAATTTTAGATCACTGTAAAATAAATTATTTTACTGCAAAAGACGCTTGTTTCAAGTAGCCTACATAGCAAGATAATTTTTTGAAATTCTTGTGGATAACCATAGCTTTACAACAAAACAACAAATATGAAAAATGTAATTAAAAACCCTTTCTTGTAGCTATTAGGTTATCTGTTACAGCTTAGGCCTATAAGATTTATTGAAATGTTGAATTAAAATGTAATTTACAGTTAAATATCCCTGCCTTACCATAAGCCTATCATTATCTCACATCGGTAGGCCTTAAGGCCTTTCTTAGTTAATGAATAATTATATTTTCATATTAATATCTTTAATATTTACTTATCAAATACTATTTAATTACTCCTAATGAAAAAGTGCAGAAAAGGTTAAACCGTATTTTATTTATGTGTTATTCTAAAAAATTTGCTAATATCAATACTAACGATATTATCGAGGTAAAATATCGATATTCCAACATTATCGGAAGTCTCACAGTAACTTGAACATCTATACGGTAAGTATCATAAACAATATGCGCAGTAGACCAGCCAATCAGAAAGCGTTCTGCTGGTCGGTGGTGCGCACCAGAGCGACATGACTTTTACACTAATTATTGCGCCAAGTTCTTTTGTAAGTCGACGCACCAGCAAGTCTCGCTGCAAGCCAAATTAGCTCCAACCACAGACAGCTGATTTATTATTATAACATGTTTCTTAAGCTTCTAACTCACCTTTTATTTCAAGGTTAAGTATTTATTTGTCAACAAATTAAGACTATGTTTCATTCTAGTAATGAAAAATCTCACGAGATTTTGCTTAGTTTCACGAAATTTGCACGTGAACTTGCTGAACCTTCTTTCAAGTGTTAGACTACCATGACGTCACATCTTATTCTTACTCTTACCTGCGCAAGATCTACCGTATAAAGATATTCTAGGTACTGTGGGAAGTCTGATATCGGTAAAAAATTACGATATATCGGAACCAAAATGTCGATATTTCCGATATATCGGTATCGATACCAAACACTAACTTCAACCTGTGCTAAGGTTAATCCGAGCTTCCAATTCACCTTTCCTCTTTAACGAAGTGACTTGCGCTAAGGAAAGTGGCCATGCACCTTATAGCAACCTCATACAACGTGTATATTGCAAACAGCGTTTTTCAAAAGTAAAATCCAACTGCATCCTACGAAACATGCAAATATATTTCAAAAGATCATGTGGACAAGTTTTAATTTTATTATTTTTATCATTACGTTTGTTTTGGAGTATGGTTTTTTAACTTTTGATATTCTTATAAAATAGTAGTTTTCACTACTAGTCTCGAAATTGACCTATTGCGGGGAGAGATTGCATTTACGCGCGAGGCAAAGCCGAGCGTGGAAAAAGCTGTCGAGATTATAAAAAATTCCAAGGTAATTGAATTTACAGGTATTTTATGTTTCAGGTACTTTTGCTGACAACCTGTGAAAGAGAAATCCAGGTAGTCTCTTTGATTTTTATAATTGTTAGTTACTGTGGCTTCATTATTCACTCTTTCATTTCATTGTAATTGTAAGTTATGATGTTAGCTAATAGGGAATAATGCAACTCCATTACATGCCTTCTCGCAGCGTAAAACGCCTTTCAATGAGAAATTCCGTGTATTGTAGTGATTTTTTTTATTTTTCTAGACAAATTCATTGCATTCCTTGAGTAAAATTACCAGCGAACAGGTCATCAGGGCAATATTAAAATCACCCTATTACTTTAGATTTTAAATTTTAATATATGAATAAGAAATTCCTCACAGAATTTCAGAGGTTCATTTACTTCAGCTTTAAAAGTGTCAACGTATACGTTATACACTTTGCAGCATTGATAGTACAACTATTTCCATTTTGCATAATTTGGGGATTGTTTTACATGGATCTTCATTGCTTAGCTTATCAAGAGGAAATATTTTAAACTTAAATCACGAAATCCAGAGATGAAATAAAAGCATTGTTTGAAAAAAACGTAGGATAAAGCGGTAGATCACAGAGAAAGACATAATATTACAATCGCTTTTGTTTAATGATATTTTTGTCCTTCCTGGTGGACAGACTGCAGGGAAGCCCTCATAAATTCCCAGGCTGAAAAACATGTCTAAGGATCATATTTCACAATTTAGATTATGATTACCAATGGATTTACATTTCCGCAACAAACAAGCTTGCCAAAATAGTCCAATATGCCTGTCGGTTTCAACTTTCTTATTGTGCAGTTTGAGATTATGGTGTAGATTAAGGTGAAATTTAACCTCGACCAATGACTACCATAGATTATAGTTTAAGAAAATATATCCTCTTTTATACTTTTTCTTACTTGTCTTTTACTTGTTAAATAAACGTACCGACACGGCTTAACAGCGATGATCATTGAGTTCTCTTTAATTATATGCACAGTACTGAAAATAAACAGAATACTAACCAATAATAATTTTAAAATGAACAACTAAATTAATTAATTAAATTCTATCAATATTGTTTAAGCAACAATAATCATTTCATGGTGCAACAATTATTTTAGCAACTAAAGACCGTCATTACGCTGCCCAATGAAACGGAAAATAACTGCAGTTGTGCGCGGAAGAGTTAAGTGTATCACATCAGTGCCTAGTATCCTGCTCGTTATATTTCAACTCCGAGCGCCCTTTTCTTCTACCGACGCCCCATTAGCTACTCAAATGTTGAAACCGGATACATGAATCTGGCTCGCCAATGAAAACACATTATGTAACGCTAAAATGACACTAAAAGCCGATAAACTATCGACATGACGCAAGAATTAGGGGGTGAGCTGAGCAGCTGATTTCTGATCAGCTGATCGGCGATTATTGTGATTATTGGCGGCTCGGCGCCGACGGAAGTCGGTCGAACAGTACAGCTGTTTGCAGAAATATCACAGGTTCAAGGTCACTTGTGCAACTCGCGGATATGTTGGGCGGTGTTCTGATCAGCGGATTACTGATATCAACCCACACGCCCCTCACGCATTTCCTACTTAAATAAACACTGTAATTTTATCCAGATCTGAACTCGTGGTTACCGCTCTAATGCGTTTATAATATAGACGTATCGAGTAATTCCTGGGCCACGGTTTGGTCAATTGCAGTGGTTTAATGTTACTGCACTGTTATGCGTTGGAATAGCATTCGTCTTCATTTATGGTTTTATATGTTAAAAAGTTATTGTACTGATTATAAATTTACCAACGAACTTGTAATTGTCATGACAAAATTAATATTTTGATTATTCTATTTCAAACAAGACATATTACTTCGAAAGTAAAATTAATGTTTTTATAAAATAAGAGGAACTGAACCAAATTTATCCATATTCGCAAATTTACACGTTCCAATTCGAACTTTGGAACTTTCCAAAATTGCTACATTACACCAAAAACATCAAGGTCGCAAACTGCACTTTGTGTTTACATTGTGACGATCGCCTTTTTCAAATGTATTATATATTTCTAAAACAAAAATCCCGCAAATGATTTATGATAAAAATTACCACGTTCAAAATAATTTATACATTTTTAGTCTCGTTTGATATAGGACAACGAACAGTTTGCTGTTGTAACACATAGATTTATTTCCATTCTGGAAAAATTGAAATAAGTCACAGCTCTATTGTTCTCACCTTGACTGTTAAATATTGCGTTAAAGGAAAATTAGACTGTCACCGCCGTCAGGGCTTGGCCAACGTGCAAACATGCAATAACACGCACGTTAGTCGCGGCACCGCTGGCCACTGATCCAACAAACGTGTGAAACATTCCGCGGATTTCCGGGTGGCTGGGAGTGTGATAATACAAGGCAGTTACAAATAAATTGATCCGCAACATTGGGTCATCCACGCAATCCATATACAAGATATGTAAATTGGTATTAACACTGTGTTGTCTAAATTATTTTGAATGTGTTTCAAGAAGATCTAATCACCAATAGCATTTGTTAATATTCTGGTCTAAAACGGTCCAAACTATGTCTTTATTCTATCTACTTATAGCTCAATTAATTTTAGTACAATGGCATCAACTGAGTTCCTTTTAGAACCTGAACATTATACGAATTGGCGATTTTCATACTGAATTACTAAGCTTAGACTTATCATTTGGCAACCCAGCCAGTTAAATAAAAGCATATCCAAAGGTAATCATACATTTCGTAAGACGATTCTTTGCGTCAAAATTGTGGGCGTCTGGCAAGGCGTACAAAGATGGATGGGAAAAATAGTGGGATTTCCAAAATTTTAATATAAAATGAGAAATAACGTAAAATTTCTGCCATTTAAAAAACATTGGGACTGAAAAAAGACAACATTACAACATTTGATGTTGAAACTTGATTCAAAACAATGTTATATTATGGTGAGATATTATATAATATGGTGGATTTAAAAGCCAGTTTCCTGTGAAGTTATTTTGTACTATAACAAAGAACGATTGTTTTAGTTAAAATTTGTCCCTATTATGATTAGGGGCTTTTAGTCCCTTCAAGCCACTAATTAAATGTTAATCACATTTGGTTATAGCACAGAGAAGGAAGATATTAGATATATTCTTTTTCTGTGGTTATAGTCAATATTATTAGTGTATCCAAGGCCGTAGCCAATGAGTGGGGGGGTCAGGAGGTCAACCCCCCCCCCCCCCGAAAAGTAACAAGACTACAAGATCGCGCCACAACCATCCTTCACTCATCTGTCATTCATACTTGGCTTAAAATACCTACCTGGGTAGGTCGCCATTTCACCTAATGTATCTAATGTATCTAATGTTAAAATCGCGTTTAAATGAAAGGTTAGAAAGTTATTTTTTTCACTTCCTCTAACCACGGAGACCAAACCCCCCTCCAAAAAAAATTTCCTGGCTACGGCTTTGAATGTATCCACTGCAAAGATAAATTAATTGTAATAGCATGTGTCAAAATCTTTAATCGCATGTGAAAATAATTTTTGTAGTTTTAGATTGAATTCTAGCTCCATGTTGTTAAACTAATACAACATCGATTTATTACCTATCGCACAGTTGACGTACTGAGAAAATTAAAGACCACCTTGCCTCAGAGCTGACGTGTCCGGTTGTTCTAAAAATTACCCGACTTTCTACTCAGATCGTTATATTTACAGTACAAAAATCTTCCCATCACATAAAATCAGAAAGGTTATAAAGCGTTCGCAGGTGTGTTCACAGTTGATAAATTCCACCTTAAAATCATATAAATTGTGCGGATTAGAGCTATTAGTCTCGATTAGCATAATGCAAACGCGAATGTTCGGCTGTAGACCTACTTAGCGAAGTGTCGACTGGCTACGAGGGGGGAGGGGGGAGGGGGCAGGGGGGACATCAACGATGGCTGATTGATGACGGGACATGACTGATCATTCATCATTCCGCGTCCCACCGCCGGCGGCGCGTCGGTCGCGGATGACAAGGTCTCGCTAACCACCGCCACCCTGCGAGCCCGTCAAGAGTACTCGATTATCGAGCTTTTTTCGAACCGAGTTAAACAACTCGACTCGCATTTTTGGAAAATACTCGAAAGTTCGATTGGAGTAGTTACTCCCGCCGTTATCCGGGATTGGTACGCGCGATTGCATTTTACGGCTGTTTTTCATACAGTCAACCCTACCATAAAAACATGGTAGTGTTTTATGGTGTTACGTGGTGGCTGGTCATGAATAGCCACCATAAAAATTGTTATTTTACTTGAATTAAAGTGGTTTTTGAGTTGTTAATATCAATAAGTTTAGTTTGGTTTAGTTTTCTCCTTTTCAATAATTTGAGATATTTTCTTTCTGTTAAGAATAGTTATTATTTTTAGTGCAACAGAGACATTAGTTTCTTTTAATTTTATTGATGGACTATAGAAGTCAAATCAAATCAAATCAAATCAAATCAAAAATCCTTTATTGAATCACAGTGAACTGTACAATAGTGTCATTTTTTCTAACTAAAATAACAAAAATCTCTTGTTATAAAATATAAGATTTCTTAGCTACAGCTCATAAAAATCCCTTACACTGTAAATGGCCTGCTCACTCAACAAACGTTTCACCTTTCGGCCAAATCGTCCCGCGTCTTGCTCAGCCCTGATATTCTCTGGGAGTGCATTAAAAAGCTTGATGCCGTTAAAATGCACGAGTTTCTCAAAGAACACCGTTTTGTGTTGAGGAATCCTGATAAAGCGAATCCAACCCTAGAACACCAATCTCATTTCCAATATAATTTTTAAAAATTTTACTTTACTTCCAACCCAAACCAATCTCAACCATCACCTACCACCCGCATCTAGCGAAGAGTTTAAATCAATTCAAATCGGGCGCCATTATTGAAATGTGGAATGTACAGTCAGCTGACCAATAGCCTATTGAAAAAACTACTTGACCAGTTGGCATTCATCTTTCAATATGTAAGGTACCCTTTTCTCTCTCCTCATTGTTTTACCTTACCTAATTTACCATTAATATGTACTATTTTCCTCAACACATAACACTAACTAATGCTCAATGAATCTGATTTAACTTTAATTTTTAAATCCTTAAAAATATGTTACAAAAACTATTTTTAAAGCAATGAATTACATATGTAGCTTGGTTTTTACCTTCTAAGGCTGAAAGGTCAATAAAATACTGAGTAATGATATTAAGTTGTGTTAATGATGGCCTCAATTATCGTTTCATTTCATTTGAAAACAGGTTTGCTTTTAACTCATAGGACAAATTCCCAGATTGGTAACTAAAAAATATTACATTTTATTTGATCAATAATAAGAATGAAAAATATTAACTTTTACTATTTAAAATTCTCGACTCGAAAAAAATTCGAAACTAGCGAGTGTTTTTTTAATCTCGACTCGACTCGACTTCAAAAATCACTACTCGCACACCCCTACATTAATCGTTTTTGTTCTTGAATGTGAGAGTACGAAACGATCGAAGGATGGGAAACCACGATTTTCATCATTTTTTAGGTCGAGGATTACATTGAAGATTTAAAAGAATGATATAAATCAGAGTTTTTGTGATATTTTAATATTATCATTGTTTCATTTTCGTTGCAATTGTGGTTCATATATTTTAATTTCAGTAGTTTAATGAGTAAAAAATAACAACAATACCGTTTGTTTACGTAATGTTGCGTGGCAAATTTCCGTCGTCGCGTCATGCAAAACGGATTTAGACCACTAGGGGTTCTTCTGGGGATACTATTCCAAAACCTGGTGCTGTATGATGATATTTTTATTACTTGGTTGTGACTCACTTGTTGACTGTAACACATAATCGTATTTAAAATTAACCCCACACGGATCTTTGATGTAAAAATGACGTGTATGCTTTTTGTTTCTCAGGGACACCATTCCGGCTCCCACTGTGCGTTTGGATGTGTAGTTCCTTTCATGTATTAAATTCAAATATCCTGATACAGGCCTACTGCATTTTCATTACACTCCTGGTCAATCCTATAAATAAATTATTGTAAAATGGCTATTTAAATTTGGAGAAAACATAATTTAAATTTTACTATTAACTTAATCTTTTATTGTAAATATTAACTTATTTGACAATTTAAATTATACTTCCTGATATTTCTAGGGTCAAGGTCACGAAGAGCTGATTTTACATCTGCGTGTGCAGTGTGAGTGAGTGTTCCGTCCGTCCGTCGAGTGCGTGTTTTATTGTTGTAGTTGTTGAAGCATGAATGGCCGAGATTCTCGGTTATTTCAATTACGTTTTATTTATTTATATTATTTCTCCCTCAAAGTATATTACTGACCTCGTGGTATTTACATACATGTATCATTATATTTTTAATTTTACTTTTTGATATATCAAAATTTAACACTGTTTGTCACAAATTTTGGCACAGGCTGTGACATGCGGAGAACTGGCGGGGAACTAATTCCAGCAGTGTTTCTAGGAGTCGTATTCAAAACTTTGACAAGCTCCCAATTTTGATAGAAACACGTTAGCGACCTCCAACCTCCACCAATCGCCTATTTTTTTGAAAGCTCTTTAAAATGAGGGTTCACTCGAAAGGGGTTTTCATTTGAAAATTTTGAGCTGTCCCCAAAATCCCCCATTTTTGGGGATTACTCAAAATTTTAAATATCACCAAAAGAGACTACTTTTTCATTGAATAACATTTTTCCCAGTCTCGATTCATTTTTACGTCACCAAAGGTGAATTAAAACTCCAAACTTCCTAGACACCAAGTTTCAAGGATGTGTTGTATTCAAAACTTTGACAAGCTGTCAGTTTGGGTAGAAACACGTTAGAGGCCTCAAATTTTCACCATTCATCTACTTTTTGAAAGCTATTTAAAATTTGGGATCACTCAAAAGGGGTTTGCATTTGAAAATTTTGAGTTGCCCCCAAAATCCCACACTTTTGGGGAACACTCAAAATTTTTGGTAACGTCAAAACATAATTTGGGTTGAGTTAGTATCATTCCTTAAAGGTTATTTGTTTGTCTTAACAAACAAAAAAATTAAGGAGGGGGGACGGATTTTTTTACACACTGTATACTTTCAATGAAGGAATAAACGTAATTCATTTCGTCTAACTTTCCCTGCAATATTAGTTGGTCCGTTGTTCGATTGACTACACGATGGTGATGACAACGCAGCCCCCAGCTGCGCTGTTGTTCCCAGTGGCATTGTGGGACATTCTATATCTACAAGTAGCAGGTGGCATCTTTTGTTCCATACAACCGCCCGGTCAGTCCCTTTCACCAATACACTGCCCGGATCTTGCGACAATGGATAATTACACTTTATGTAATTTCGACACTGCCGTGTCATGAACGAGGTTCGGTGCTTGACGCTCCTACTACAAGTCGTCGAGATTATGTGAAAATTTGTCGGGTGTTTTGGATTTTGACGTGGCCTTAAATACAGACATTAATAAGGCCACTATTTTTATTGTTGACGACTATTGTTAATTGACTATTGTTTATTTGACTTATAGTACAATCGACCACGGTAACGGAGTATGGGCCCTAATTATTGAATACTTTAAAATTATGTAAAACTATACATAATTATATTACTTTCAGCTGTAGATTGTTTTTAAACTTTATGACTTTAATTTTACCTCGTCATAATTTTGCCTCGTATTCTAGAGGCAAAAACATGTTTTGCCTTAAAAACATCTTCTTTTGGATTTTACATTGTAAATTGTGTTAATAAGAATTTAAACTGATGATAATAATGATGATAGGTTAGTGGGCTCTTTTTAGATATTACAAATGCTTTTGATACTGTTGATCATCAAATTTTGTTGAGGAAGCTCTATAACTGTGGTATAAGAGGGATTGCACATAAATGGTTTGAAAGCTATTTGGTTAAAAGGAAACAATGTGTCAAAATTGGGGATGTCAAAAGTCAATTTGGATATATCACATTTGGGGTGCCTCAGGGGTCTGTTTTAGGAGCACTGCTGTTTCTTGTTTATATAAATGACCTTTGTAATGCCAGATTCAAGGGAACAGTTGTATCTTTTGCAGATGATACTGCACTTGTTTACTCTGGGGTAACATGGAACGAAATTGAGAACAACATGAACTACGATTTACAAGCACTAAGGTGGTGGTTTATTGAGAATAATATGACTTTGAGTTCTAGTAAAACCAAGTATATAAATTTTAATATAAGAGGAGAGTATCAACATATTAATTCAATTAAATATAAATGCATACAGTGTATTTTGGGTAATAACAACTGCTCATCAGATTGTGATGTAGTGGGTTTTGAGGATAAAATTAAATATTTAGGTGTTATAGTGGATAAGAACCTAAACTGGAAATCTCATATATCGTATAATAAGCAAAAAAGTATAAACTTAATAAGATTATTTTACCACATCCGTTCTTGTTGCAATAGTGAACTCTTGAGGACCTTGTACTTTTCATTGGTTCACAGTAGGCTTGACTATGGCATAGTATGCTGGGCGAGTACATATTTGACGAGTCTTAAACCATTAATTGTAATCCAAAAACAGTTTGTCCGATTGATCTTGGGGAAAAATCGAGATGAAGCTTCCTGGCCGCTATTTAAAGAATTAAAAATTTTACCCTTAAGGTATATGTATATTTATAAAGTCTTAAAATTATTTTTCTTAAGATCAACGAACTACAGACATGATAATGAATATAAAGACAAATTGAGAAACAGGGATTTATATATTGTACCAAGACCTACATGTACCTTTTTTATTATGACGGATAGTTTTTTAGCTCCAAAGCTCTTCAACAAATTACCTCCTTGCATTAGCCAAGAAACAAGATTTCGACTGTTTTTAAGGAAGTTAAGAGAATGGCTATTTAGTATAAATGATGTTGAAAATACCTTTTATAATATAAATAGATAGAGATTTTAACAAATATTAAGCTGGTGGTACAGTGTGATGATTTCTGTTTTAATTTTAGCATTGTTCGTTTTATTATGAAAATATGTTGATATTGTCTGTTAGAATTAAAGTTAGAAAGAATTAATAAATATAGGTTTCATTACTAGTTTTTATGTAGTTAGGTACTTTTATGTATGTAATTAGGGTAGTTGGCGTGATTGTTAAGGTTCTTGCTTATAACATGTGTGTATTTTATAATGTATGTATATTTATCAATATGTTATGTACTTTTTATAAAGCTTAGGAGTTTGCGACTTAATATTTGTTTAGAGATATTTGAAATTGTCTAACTGCAATTTATAAGATATTATCAAGTGATCACCTCCAAACAGGCGTAGCCTTGGAGGAATTTTCTCAAAACAAACTAAATCCTATAATTTAATTTAATTTAAAAAAGGACAGCTGGGTATACATATTGTTAATTTTGTAATGAATGTGAATATATGTAATACACAACATTGTATTTATATTTTTATGTATATATGTTTTGAGAAAATAAAGATTATTATTATTATTATTATTATTATTATTATTAATTTGTTATCTTGCAATAAAATGTGTTTCTTCCCGTGGTACTCCTTAATCAGAAATTCCAACCATTTTAAATACTGTGTTACCACTACTCTCACTTTTACCTTTCAGACATCACTAATAGCATTAAAATTTTTAAATGATCGCAAGTTAGTGAAAGTTGTATAAAGCCTGATGAAACTTCAGCCGTGCCCTTGGGTTTACCACATTTCCACCGTCGCCGGAACACTACGAAATCCTTCCGGCTCCTCTACAGTCAACAACGGTGAAAAAAGTGCCAAAGAGAGGAAGACATAATGCGATGGCAGACGCCCAAATATTTCAATATTCCACTTAAATACTACGATGCTTTTGAATTGGATAAAATAGAACAGAATCTTTCGTAGGAGCTGAATTTAAATATATAGATTTTATTTTATTTAAATGGAGTGAGGACACTTGACTCAATGGTCCTGGTGCGTCAACGGAGTGGCTGGGCTAATGGCGAAGAAACCTCAAGAGTTGCTACGGAAGTGGATGCCCACCCAAACAGAGCCCCGCTTGCCTGAGTACAACAAAAGTTAGAAAGTTAAATTGGAGGGCCCCGGAGGGCCTCCAGTGTAGCTGGAGTCAACTACCCCTGAGGGCGGTACTGAATAATCGTCGTAAATTTTTATAAACAGAAAAATAAGATCCTAAATTTAATATTGATTGATTTTTGTACATGAACATACAATGAATTTGGGTAAATTAGGCATATAATTTCTTATAAATCAGCACACACACTCACTACCAACCCACAGCACTTCTGTGTCACTGTAGGTGTGACAGTTGGTAGTCAACCTTTTAATGTTATATCAATTTTACTTATACAAAACAGTTAATTTAACGCAAAGTTTGCTAAAACGGAAGATATTTATTTACCTGCACCATTCATCGAGAACGCCTGTATCGTACCTCTTTAACTTGATTGTAAAATAATAACATATAAAATTACAAATTAATGAGAAAAAGTTTCACGATCTATATATTTAGGAATATTTTGTGAGAGTGCAGCACCAACAAACATATCTCGGACTCACATGAGATGCCTTTGTTAGGAAAACAGTATGTGCTTTATTCTCTTGACCTAAAACGTCACATAAACAAGAATAATCTAGAATTTACATCTCAGATGTTCATGATTATCGACCGTTTTCTTATATACTAGTAAATTACAGTACTTAAGTTCCAGAAACCTTTAAACTCGAATAAGCAATGATAAAAAGCGGATCACAGTTGATTAAATTGAACAGCCTCAAGAAATAAAACAACAATATTAATATTACTACTGTTAATAACACATGTTAACCTAGCCTATGTTCTTATCTGTAAAGTTCCTACGACCTACATTCCCTAAATAGTAATTTAAAACAACCAGAATACCTTTACGAAACAAATAATAACCCTAGTTTATTATCAAAATCAAACCCCCCCCCACCATCCACTAACATGTGTTCAACAGTTTCGCCCATCTGTTCAATTACGAATCCTCCGAGCGGCGAACGGAGCGAATTATGTAAATGTCTTGCGAAAGTGACATAGTTACCGGTTTTTATCGCCACAACAAAACAAACGTCGCATTCTCAGAATTAATGGACGGAAAACGCTTTGACAAAAACTAGCGGTCCCTTCCAATGTTCCGATGCAGACGACCCAATTACGAGAGGAGTCCAGTGTCTAGTGTCCAGTGCGGCACGGGATCGCTGAAGGTCAGGGCACCAATTAATCGGCCGGGAGTCATTGTCCTTGGGCGGGGAAGTGAAGGTAGTTTTTCAGGAAAGCGCAGCGGCAAGGTTCGCCCGCGGCAAGGTTCGCTGCGGCGAGGTTCGCCGCCGGCGCGCGTGGTTCGGTGACGCAAGGTTCGTCGCCGGTTCTTGTCATTACCCGGCGACTCCCATTTTCCGAACCGTGCTGGTCTCGTGTCCCCGTGTCCTTCTAAAGTTGAGCAACCGCGCCGTAAGGCCCACTTTATTGTTTGTACTGGGGAAAATTTAGGTTGATCGTACAGTTGTAATGAAACTGTTTATTTTTTAGTTGAATGTCCCGTGACGTTTTATTGTAATCAATTGCTTTTTGCGTTGTGCTGAGGCTCAAGAAATTTTTAATTCAATTCATTGTGTAAATTACTGAAATTCATGAAATGGATACTGGTCGATTGCATGAATTATTAATAATGTCTTGATTAACATGATACGTCTTGTTGTATTCACTGGATGTAAATAAAAAAACGTCTTACAACACTTAAAAATATATTTACAATTATTCTGTATTTGCATACAAGATGGTAAATATACAAAATGGTGGAAAATGGCGATCGATTTCGATTGGTCACACAAATCATCATCAGTCTCTCATTGAATAAAGATAATTGGTGTGACCAATCGAAATCGATCGCCACTTTCCACCATTTTGTATATTTATCATCTTGTATGTAAATACAGTATAAGTGTAAATATATTTTAGAGTGTTGTAAGACGTTTTTTGTTTACATCCAGTGGATTAATTTTGTACCTAACAATTTTTCAAATGAATATTAGGATTGTTTTAACATTTAATATAATTAAAACGTGATTTGAATTCATTAAGTGTTGGTACTGTAACGATAATACTTTTTTTCATTAGGTTCATCAGGGCAGATTTAAATTTTAATATTCGTTTCTTGATTTTTTTACCTCTGTCCCAAGAAATGTTGGGTATTTAATAAAGATAAACATCTAACTTCCACAAAGTTACGGACAAAGATTAGTTGCAATCCATTTGCACAAAGATGCTTTCAGGGTTGTCTTTTAGGAAGCATTTACGTGTTTACCCACAAATATGGTAAAAAAACTCTAGTATAGTGAAAAAACTCGAAAAATTCAAATTAAAAACTGTTTGTGTTTCCTAACACTACTTTATAATTTACAGTTACAGTAGTTATTGCAATTTGGATAATGAGTAATTCGAAGACTCGAAATTTGATATTTTTCAAACAATTATCGATCAGATTCCTATATTACATCACCCAACCATTCTTCAATGTCGGTCATAAATAAGCACAACTAACGATCAGAAATATTTCTCAGCCATAAAAGTGAGCGGGTAGTCTAGTCGGTGTCGTGCGCGCCTGCCCATTGCCCATTGTGTCGATGGTGATAGCGCTCTGGACACTGACGGGCAGTTGTCCGTGCTTGCCCGCTGGTTTGCCCACTGCCCGCCACTATAATGCCCATTCTAATTCTCTTGCCCAACCCCCTCTTGCCAAACAATCCTCCGAGCTCTCTTTTCCCGATATACCTTTGATCCCGTATCTCTAAAACTGGAGCAACACTTTCAGTTGATCTGGAGTAGGTAAACAATGTGATAGCGTCGTATTGAAATTGATGTTCGACAATCTGAAACAATCACTGAAATATACTTGTTTCGTGTTATTTGAAACGCTTTAATGTTTAATGTTCGAGCCTAAAAGTGGTGTAAAGTTGCTAATAAACTGTTAAAATAAACTGGCAGATTTAGTTTTATTATCTATTTTAAGTTTACTTTAGTTGATAGAAATACGCCCTTGAGTTATTGTTCAAACTTAAATAAAAAATTACAGAATTTATCGTATTTTCTCGTCCTTAACTTTAATTCTAATTTGTAATCATGACCCCATAATGGCCTGACAACACTTTTTACAATAGCTGATTATTTTTATATATGTATACTTTTTATACTTATTGAAATAGGTACAATATTTTTGTATACTTCTTAATACAAATTAAAATATTTTTATTATAAATATTTTACTTAATTTTATCATTTAGATCCAAAAAATATCTTATTTAGCTTAATTTATAACTGAAGGCAACACTGCAGACAGACACCTTTACTGTGCATGCAGAGACCGGAGACTCAAACGCACGGACAAACCGATGGCGTAAGTATCCTTAAACCGTTGGAGTTTAAAGTACCTATGCTGTTTTTATGATTGTTTAATTTAGAGTTTAAAATGTTCTCAGCAAGTCACCATAAAAATATGTGCTTGATGTCAGATATTTAATCTAATTGCCACGTTGTATATTGATTATATATAATTTTTTAATTAGGGTAAAATTTTGTTACTAATATATTGCATTTTACTATGTTATTGTACATTTTTATGTTGGATTCACGAAGTATTTTTGAACTAAGTACTTACAGAGGTTAGTTTTTTATAGGATAAAGCTGCATACTTGCAAAAAATAGTTCTTATCTTTAAGAAAATATAATACTAATGGGTATTTTGTAAACTTATAATAAAACTATAACAAATTGAACAGCTTTATTTATTACAGTATTAGGCCTATATAAAAATAAAAAGCAATTAAATAAATTCATACATAATAATTATATAAGAGTTAAAAATTAAGTTATATGTATTATCTCTTAATGATACTTTAATCACGTTTCCATACAGTTTTGCCTGAAACATTGTAAACTTATCTATATCTATAAAAGAGGAAGTATGTGTGTGTGTGTGTGGGTATGGTCCCTATAGACGCCCAAACCGCCCAAGGGATTTTTATGAAATTTGCAGGGATTGTTTACCATGTTTCCAGGATGGTTTTTGTCAAGTTTGGAGTAAATCCATCCACAGGGATCTGCCCCACGGGCTCCTAAAGATACCATGTTATTCAAATGAGCTTTTGGTTTGTTTACAAAAAAACATATGATTATACTTAAAACTCCAATACACTGTTCTATATAAGACTGTGACTTGATGTATTTAATTATCATGGGCGCAGCAACGCGCGCCGGGTAACGCTAGTATAACATAAGTAACTACTTCAACTACTTATTACTGGTTTATTTAACACAAGAAAATGTAAGTCGTTGGATTTAAAATTTTATTTAAAATTATCTAGAGCACAAAACTTGATTACATAAAAATATTTTTTTAATATTTCACTTTATCCTGAGTTTATAGTTTTGATCATTGTATACAAGGTGAAGATTGACATAACCGACCATTTTGAATATTTACAACACCAGTTAAAACACAACTTCAGGTCCGAACGATAAGTTGCGATCATCTCGGCATCAAATGATTGCGAGCTTCTAAATTACTACACAACTGTTTACTTGTCTCTATTTTACGTACAGGGAAACAGGTGATTCAGTAGTTTCGCAAGCCCATAATAGTATGCTGCCGAGTATAGTAAACAAACCAAAAGGATGTTGATTAAGATTTCATAGCAATGAAACGTTTTCGGCAGTGAATAGTTTTCACATGATGTATTATTCTTCACACAATCAAAACGCATTCAGAACGTACTACAAGACCCATACTTAATTCCTCGACGATTGCTCTACAAACAATAACCACATTTCCAGTGCATAAACGCAGTCGAAAGTACAAACATACAGCCAGTCGAGTCGTTCGCGCGCGTGCGCGAGTAGCTCTCATTAGTAACTGGTCCCGGTGACTTGCACAGTTCCAGATGTAAAACATTACTTGCACAAATGTCATCTGCCAATACATCTGCGCCGGACCCGATCATTTATCCGCATCACCGTGTGAGTCGTGTGAGCGCCGCCGAGCGGTGTAATATTAACTTATAACCACTTCGTCAAATTAATGATAGCGGCCGCGATCTCCTGTCGCCGATGCAGCGGTTTCACGAGATCAAAAGGACCGATCTAACGTTCACAGGTGTTCGGTTGTCCGATTTAAATGTCGAACGGCTTATTTAGGACTCGAAGCCGAAATGGAATTGAACGAAATAGCGAGGTAATGACGCATAATGGATGATTAAAGTATTTTTTTGTAATTTGATTGGAGCTATGATATTTAGTGATTAATTTAAATGTGTTGTTTGTTCCAGGTAAATTGTTAGAGATAAACAGAAATACAAAATAGTAAGTATGTTTCAATTATTATTATTATTCAGAAATACTTAAAATAATGTTTTAATCATGCGATTTATCCTTTTATCTACGACCATTGCAATAAGCACCAATTATGGTATTACAATAAACATTATAATGATATACATTAAAACACCAAAAACCAAGCAGTACTCTAATGACGACTTTAGAGTACTGGAGTCACTTTAGAGTACTGGTTCTAGACCAATGAGAGCTCGGCATTTGACGGAAGTAGTGTCATAATAACAATTACGCAATTCGCACATCAGCTGATTGTTGCATTACGATTCATGTTTGAGTTTAGGCTACTTATCCCATCAGCTGATTGTTCCACAACGATTCATGGTACAGTCTGCTTATTTGCCTTACCTCAAATTTTAGTTGACCTATTCCATTATTAGTAAAAGTCATGAGTTTTGTTTAACTTCGGGGGAAATTTTGTCGTATATTGTTGGTCGTAGATAAAATAGTGTATGCAACGATTGTATTATGCCTTTAAGCCACTCGTGAGATATTTAGAACACTCGCTTCGCTCGTGTTCTAACTTACATCTCACTCGTGGCTTAAAGGCATTCATTATACAATCGTTGCATAAACTACTATTTTAAGTTTAGGTTATTTAGAGTGCAATAATATTTTGTTAAAGCTTTTCTGTGTTATATTTTTCTTATTCAACCTGAAGAGATCCAATTATCCTAGGTTAAAAAATGGTCCTGGAGCTTTGAACTGTGCAATTTTTTCTTATAAAAAATTCAATTTAACACTTGAGACCCTAGTGCATGAGTCACCTACCTGCCGGTCAGAGGGTATTGGCAATGAATACAGACCACTAGTGGTCTGCCTTAATCCCTTAAGTGCCATTGCCGATGGAAAACCGTATAAGTGGAGATTCTAAAAACCAATCACTTTATAGCTTAATTTAATATTACATTACTAATACAACAACATTTTTAATACCATTCACAAGACATAAAAAAATGTATTAAATCCTTATTAGTAATGACGAAACATTGTTAGTTCAAAAATTGATAAAGTAAAATTCTAATTGTTTTCAGAAAATTATTTTGCCCTGTCCGACTTCGTTTTCAGTGGCTTTCCTGTTTATGAGTCTTACAAGATATACGTTTATAGACGTTTTTACAGATAAAAGTACAATTTCTTTTAATATTTTGTACAATATGTTTCAGTATAACCTTGATAAGAAGACTCTCAAGGGGATTCTGGAAAGAGTCTCGTTATCAAGGGAGTCTTCTTATTGAGGTTCGTGTTAACAAGACATTAAGAGTCATTACAGTTTCAAGGAGACTTGAAAAGTGCACTTTTTATCAAGGTTTTTGCGTTATCAAGTGTCTAATTTTCGAGGTTCTACTGTATATAAAAGCTCTTCCAGCCAAATTTTCTTTAGAGTTCAATTGTGAAATGTAAATAATGGTTGTTTTGACACGAACGAAAAAGTTGTTCCCAAAACATTTAATTACGCGAAATTATCGTAATTGTTTATCTTATTTCCTCTTTCTCGTCATTGATATTGATCCAACCCCACCAAAATACAGTAACTAAAGCAAAAATTATAAACAAACCTAAACAGTACCAAATGTTTTTTAGATCAATAACTACAACACACCCTCCTACTTCCAATAGAATTCCGTAAAAGTCTAAATAGCAAATAGCCAATAGAACCGCGTTCTAGTTTACACCCGTGTCGCAACCGCAACACATTCCAACACTTCACCGGCGGCCGAGCTCGTTACTGCAGCCTCAGAGTGACCGCGTTGCCCGAGTCGTCCCCAGTTACACAATTGGGCGGGTCTCCTCAATTACAGGGCGAGACACACAACAAGGCCCTGCCCGTCCATAAGAGTAATGGTAACAATCTTATTTGTATTTTGTATTTTGTGTCTTTCTACGCCAGTGGCATTTTTTAACGTTTTGATCGGGAACGGTCCAAACCCGGGTCTTGTTACTATCTAACGGCGACCGTTTGTTAGATAGCGTTATTAATTCATAGCCCAATGGCAAATGGCAACTGGACCCAGTTTCGATCCTGTCAGGAATCGAACCGGCGACCCTCAGGTTATGAGGTGAGCGCTTTATCCACTCGGCTATCCAGTCAATTATAACTTGTAGGTAGCCGGATCGATCCCGAGAAAGGTTAGTAGCTTTTTGAAGGGTTGTTTCTGGAGCCAGCTGCCATTTGTTGTTGGGCTATTAATTAACAGTCCTGACTAAGGAACGTGCCAACCTTAGTCAGTAACAAGGCTACAAGATCGCGCCACTATCATCACGATCATCACACTCATCCTTCACTCATATTCAGGGTAACGTCCTCCATGATGAAGTACCTGTCTCATTAAGAATGAGAATGAATGATTAATTTTTTGTAAATTTTTGAGCATAGGGCTCAGGCCCCTTTTACATGAGGTCACTGTTACCCGTTACTGTGGCCGGCCACTGTTACCGGCAGCGGGATGTCTGCTCGGGCAATTGCATCGGACACTGCTTCCCACCAACTCTTCACTTCATTTTCCCGCGTCAATTTAGGTTCATGTTGTCAAGAGAAGAGGAGTACATTGTACCTTCTTCTCGCTCTCCTAATTAGGAAAATAAGGCGAAGATGGAGGCGGAATAATCACGTTCACGCGGTGTTAAGTACAAAAGCAGTTAAAGTACTTCATTATACTCTGTTTGATGAGTTGTGTGCCGATAAAAGGAAATTTTAAAACTACTTTAGCCTGTGTAAAACCACATTTGATGAACTTTTGGACCTCTATGATGACATGAGGAAAGCTTACGCGATGATGCGGAAAAGTATACCACCAAAGACACAACCGAAAGGCTTCGTTTCCTCAAATAAAGTGAAAAACGTCTTCGTTCTAGCGCCGAAATACGATGCGCGCGCATTCTGTGGCTGTAACTGTGGTGGGTAACAGTGGCCTAGTCTAAACGGCCCCATTTGATTCAGTGCTCGGCTAACCGTCAATTTTGCTCTCGGTGGCCGACATCGGTTGCGCGAGGAGACGTCCACCTCGTCTAAAAGGCTCCATAAGCGAAAATGTCTCGTGTGTGGCCGAGAAACAGTGGCCGGACACAGTTACGGTTAACAGTGGCCTCGTGTAAAAGGGGCCCACGGATGGCCAGTGCCACGCGATTCAACTCGTCCTGTACACCCGGACCGTCCGGCAACGACAAATCGCCTCCCAGCCCGAACAGTCCGACTGCCACTCGAGCGGTATCGCGACCATAAATACTTCACTGCGAAAAGGGAAAGGGACCTTGCGACGCTTGTCCTTTTACCTCACTCTAAATGTTAAATACATAATTAATCTCCAAATGAACTTGCAGGTGTTTCGGTTTTCACTTGTTACCCGCGGCCGTGCGCCGAGTTTAAATATCAATTTTGGACGGATGATTTACGGCGATGTAGAATGAGTACTGGTGGTGTCAAATATCTTGGCCGAGTCTGTCCATAAGGATAATGTTAATTTTAGAATTAGGCTTACGGACGGCCTGGGCCAAAATATTTGTCTCGGACTATAATGATATACGTGATTGATGACCGTGACGAACCTCGGGCTCTGTTTGTGATGCGCAGATTTTTAGATGTTTAATAGCATTAGTTTTATTTTATTTAATTTTTCTACTAGGTAACCATTTTAAATCTGTTAAGTCTTGGGGTTATCATTCACGAGTAGCAAATATCCTTCCGCATAAAATTAGTTATGCTGTAATAAAAAAAGTAAACAAATAATAACGTAATTATATAAGTATATTTTTTATTTTTAAAAATATTTGTATCATAGAAGTGATGCTACAAAAATCTTAATTCCCCCATCCTTCACTAAGGAGACGATCCGACGGTGCTGCGACCTTTGTGAGATTGGTCGACTAAAGAACTCACTGACTTCTTCGAAAAAAACGCGTTTTTTCTGCGTTTCCAACGCGTCTCTGCCACCAGACTAATTTTATCTTTCCAATTCGATACAGCTTTAACAGTTCACCAAAAAAAGGATATTTAAATAACTCATTTGAAAGGGGGAAATAATTTCAATGACTAGAATTCGTAATCACAATTATAAAAAAAATGATAGGCCTACAACAAATATGAACTTTTCCGATATTTCAACAACGAAATTAAAAGTGATATTATAGTTCTCGTTATTGAAACCGCTAGATTTTTCCGCTCTTTCCAAAGAATTACAAATCAATGATTTTTAATAATCTATTGAGGATGTTTGGAATTTGATAAAGATAACATTAGTTAAAGGCAGAAGAAGGTAAGTCGCGCGGGACCAAAGCCCATCTGGACGAGAATCAGACTTTGGCCGCTGACACGAAGCTCGCGCCAGGGCATCAGCGCCCGACATGACAGCTCGCGGCGGGTTGGAGGGTTGCACAAGAGGCAAGGTCGCCGAGCATTGCGCCCCGGAGATGGCACTTTCCCCTCGATACTTCCGCAAACTACACCACCAGCACTACCAAGGCCGTAGCCAATGGGGGGGGTTAGGGGGTCAGAACCCCCCCCCCCCCCGAAATAGTAGAAATAACATTTAAAACATAGGAAATGGGGATGAAAACCCCCCCCCCGAAATAGTCGAAACCCCCCCCCCCAAAAACCCCCCGATTAAAGTTTAATTACGTTACGTAGAGGGGCCCGGAAACAGTCGGAAAGGGTCCAAAATTCACCCGCCGGTCCTGCCCAAACCCCACCCGAAAACTTTTCCTGGCTACGGCTTTGAGCACTACTAGGGGTAGTAATTATTTTTTCGCAACACTACACTAGTAAGTAGCCGGTTTCCGCTTCCGTTTCAGTGTGGGAAGTCGCCGTTTACAAAAGAGTACGGCAAATATCAGCTGTAGTGAGGTAACAAATCAGCTGGAGTGCGGTAAAGAGTTTGAACTGAGCATTTACCGCACTAGTGCGGTAAATGCTCAATGTTGCCAACTCAAGAAAAAAATATTACATCACACAATTTACATACATTATACATAAACACAATATACACATTTTAACTATGACGACCATATCTCAATTGTAAATAAACTGGTTTCCCAGGTTACGACTACTTACAGTTAATAGCGATAAGTTAATAAAGAGCAGTGTTATTTAATCAATTGTTGCCGTCTGTGTGACGATAAGACGTATTCCTAGAAAGGCCTACTCGGTCGCTGAACAGCAGAGATAACGCTTTTTGTTATCTCCCCCCCCTTAGATAAATATAGTTTTGTTCGTATTTTCTTTCAACAATTTAATTATTATTTTTTAAATCTTTTAACTTTTATAGATGTGTTGTTTTTTACTTACCCTGTATATTTGTTGCTGCTAGTGTTGCGAAAACTATCGTACGCAACTCATCCGGGAAGGTGTTTACGTTGCTCGCATGAAATTCCCGCGCTCCGCAAGCGTCGCGCGTGAACTATCATGCTCGCACGTAAACACCTACTTCCCGCACTTCTTGCGTAATATACTATTAAAATATCGATATATCGCTTTTCCGATGCATCGGAACCCATAATATCGATACATTCGATACATCGGATGACAAATATTGATATTTTCGATATAACGAAAGAACGATATTTCTGGAGAAAAATATCACAATTTTGCAAGTTCAAAGAGGGATAGAACTATTTTCGGAAACAGGGTTTGCCACCCTGTTTCCACACAACTAAAGATTTTTTTCAATCTATGTGAGCTTTCAAACCTGCAAATATTATTTTGTACACTTTTTCATAGTCTTTGCCTTATTAAAAACCGTGTTTTACAAGTACTAGCTATCAATTACCATTATTAAGACACAAACAAATTATATTACATAGACACGAACACTATGGAAAATATTAGTGATCACCAGTTTTTTTTTCAGATTAATACTAATTTATGAATATCATTTTAAAATAATTCCCTGTAAACAGTCTCAATAAATACTAACCTCCTTCAAATTTGTCATCGAAACCCTGTTTTCTTGAGTCGATATGTATCTGGAAAAAATATCGATACACCGATAATATCGGAACAAAAATATCGATTCTTTTTGCGACATATCGGAACTAAAATATCGGTAATTCCGACATATCGATATCCTTTTGCCACCCCCAGCTACACCCGCCCCGGGCGAGCTGACGCAAGCCACCCTCGGACGGCCCCGGATTGGTTACAGAGTGAAGGACCTCGGGCCATGTTATGTATGGTGGTTGAAATTGCGCCTTTCGTTTCAACAATCCGGATATTGTCTTTGATTGTATTATAAGGGATTTAAGATAGCTTATTTTTCTTTGTTAATATTAACTTCATCTAGTATAAAAACTTCATTAAATTAAAGCTAATTCCTCTTTTTTCAACTAAACTGACATAAATATTAGATAGTCAAATACTGAATTCCTTTGCAGGGTATTTAATATAAACTAGATACATAGTATTTAAGTAGTTTTATTTATATTGATTAATATTGTTGATATTTATATTTATTTGTTGGTAGTTACATCATTTACGGTAAAACTTATTTTTATAAGAATATATATTTTATGTATGGTAAAATGTGATCGAAATAATACATCATTCATAACAGAATACATATCATTGTTTAAAAAACTTACAAATTATTCAGAAAAATGATGTTATATTTAAACAAAACGAAAACGTTTTACAGTATTTTCTTGTTCCTATTTTCATGCTCTAAAAGACAGCAAAATTAGTACAATATAAGTATAATAGTAAATTTTTTTTTCTATTTCATAATTTTTTTGCTAAATAGTGCACCATAACACCGAATTTGAACTATATGTTTAAATCGAAACCCGTAATTTTTTTGCAGACACAGTATTGCATTTCAAATAGCAATGACATTAGAGTACCCGCGCATTTCGCATGGGCGGAGTCAGTTCACTTACTCTAATCTAACAGAGTAATCAGATCGTGGATCCCCAGTTTTGCTCACATGACCTTTTTCTATGATCGTTTTCGTTTTGCTCGCTCTTTCACGTTTTTAGTCTGGTTCATTAGAGGTTACTCAATAATCCAAATGCATCATCTGGTATACATTACGTGTGATGGCATTTGTTTGGCAAATAAATATAAAATCCATGAATCAGTTGATTCCGCAATGAATTCGGGGGGAATTATGGTAGGTGGTTTTGAATTAACAATTTAGTTCTGTTCAATCTGTTTTTTACATATTTTAGTAGCGTAAAAGTAAAGGTACCACTAAATCAATGCATATATACTACCATGATACAGCAGGGAATACATTAACTACTATTGTATAAGAAGAAAACAGATTATTTACTTTTACATTTTATTTGTTTATTATTCATACGCAGTGAATTTCATTAATGCGCTATATTTAAATATAAAGTCTAGTGTATTCAAATTTTACTTTTACACTTTATTTGTTTATTATTCATGCTCAGTGAATTTCATTAATACGCTATATTTAAATATAAAGTTTAGTATATTCAAATTTTGAAACTTTTACTAAACTACTAAAAGTTTAAGTCACTAGATTATTGGCTCACAGAGAGTTCGACGGCGTGGTTGTCGATTCTTTCCTACCATCAACCACTTTTTCCTTTGAAAATATTATGTTATGAAAAGTACTTTTTATGTTGCATGTTTTGCAGTTAAACATTGAGCACTAATTTCTCATTAGTGGAAATTCACTATCAAGGAACATTTACACGGAAAATCGGCTAATGTTATCTGATTCCCCCTGAAACCATTTTACAATACCCATAATTAATACTCCAACATGTACGGTTAACAAAAAATAAGATAGCAAACTGCTTTGAAACAAAGATAACTAGAAACGAGATACTTAAAGTTAATGAACTACGGTACAGCAACCACAAGTTTCTCAGTTTAATGACAACAATAAATAGACACAAAGCAGCGTTATAAGTTTCTTCAACGGCTCGTGATATCGATTCGAGATCTTAATGTTCTGAGCGATCGCAACTGTTAATACAGCGATCGGATCAAGTACCCAGCAGTGGTGCGAAGCGGTTGCGCCATTAAACTTTTTACCCTCCGATCAGCTGATATGAACGCCATCAGCTGATATTGCAGGGTAATAAATCAATCAGCTGACTGTCACATTAGCAGCTGGATTCGACCCGGGGTTGCCCTAGTGCTGCAATGCGATTGGCTAACCGCTCGGCAACTAGCTCCCTAGCTCTTTCGCTGATCCGTTCACTTATTGAACGTTTCAGCAACCTACTTGTGCCGATAGCGAAGTGACTTTTAGCCGTACGAAGAAGCTCGGTCAATTAGCTGAGAGGTGCATTTCCGTTTCCTCATCGTGACCTTTGACTTCTGGCATCAGACTCGGATACATTTGGCAATGAAATTAAATCGATTATGAGTTCGATGCCTGCTTTTCTACTGCTCCGGAGGAAAAACCTTTATTTTTTGATTATAATTTAGATGAACACATGCATTTGATGTATTTAAGTATTATTTACATTCATGTCTACGGGAAGGGTTTTCTTTAAATATTAGGATTTCGGAGTAAGTGGAATATTGTGAACCGCATTGCATTTTATAAAACAAGTTATTCGCCTTTCCATCTAAATATATATATATTAGAAACCCCAATGTTCTTCATGAAAAACCACAGCCTTTTAAAATCCAGATTGTCTTCTTCCTATATACTCTTTCCGTCAACGCTCTAATCTGCCACTCCCCATACAGAAAACCACTTTTTAAGAACGTATATATATCACTCATCCATAAAAATTGGCATTGGGCTGCCTAACCGCCAAAATGTTGATATCATACTCAAAGTTTTGGGGTGCACTAAAGGCTTATTTGGTGAGTGGTGCGTACTACAGTGTGCACGACTTTTAAGATTATGATTAGTGTGTTATTGTATGTATCTTGACTCATACCAGTGCTTGTGGTAGTTTTATGGTATTAAGTAATTATGACTGATTTATTGATTGATTAATTGATTGATTGTTATACGGATTGAATTATACACTACCCAGTGCACAAGATGAACGAAAATAGTACCACGAAAATAGTTTTAAGTGCATTTTCAGCAATAAATATAAGGTATTTTTTTAAACACAACCCAAAACTTTCTATCAGTGAAGGAATATCCCCCCCAAGATCCCCGGATTTTTTTTAACGAGGTGGCGGCCTTTCTTTCACCTTGCCCTTGCCCCACCCACAAAGACTATTGATCTGTGCGTGGACGTTATCAAGCAAAGGCAAGGAGTGAGCCGGAACATTACAAGGGTGAATAGTAGGCCTACTGCTAAAAGTATGCGACATACCCGAGTCTCGAACCTGCGACACTTTGAGGCCACACACAGTTCCGAGGCTGAGTGCGCTACCAACTGTGCCACCGACTCTCTACTAAACACCAGATTCTAGAGTACTAGAGTTGGTGTTTGGCTCTACTATATAATGTCCTTTGGGGATACAAAAAATTAAGGCCTATAAAAACAATTTACAGGATATTCAGCACCTCAAAACAAACATAACAAATGTAATGCAAGAAATTCAAAAAAGTACCTTGCACCTCGTGTTCAGGAATTTGGTGGAGAGAGAACAACTTTATACGAATGCCATTGGTGGATTGCTTGAACACATAATATAAACTAAATGTGATCAAACTTAAGTAATAAGTTGTATAAAATGTAAAGATTACCAAAACAATATTCATTTTATATTTATATGTGCATTATTCAATCCTAAACATGGGTTATTGCGTTAAAAAAACGCCTTGTATCAGAAACCTTTCCAGTTCTCTCTATACCTCTTTCAACCGAGGATTGCGGCTGAATATATGGAGCCCCATCATAGTTCCATATATTCAGCCGCGCTCCCAGGCCGCTCAACTCCAGCGCTCAACTCGATCCCGTGCATGATTGAGTCATGCGCGACATTCGCAACATTATCGCACCGAGCGTTACACAAGGGTGCGTTACGTAACGATACGTGCTCGGTGCGTGGAAACCGCCTGGATAATTAGTGGCATTAGACACAATGTTGCGGGCATTAATATATACAGGCTGGACTGGCGCAGCGCAGAGCGCAGGGCAGCGCAGTGAAAGGTAACGCAGGTCGCGCTGATTGGGATTTATAATTGAGTAATGCAATGTATAGACAGTCGGTGCTACGCCGCGCCGTCTATAAATGTTATAGGGCAACCAAGGTGTTGCACGTCAGAACAAAAAGGGGCTACAGTTTGTAAAATTTATTTCCTCCCGCTTCTTTGAGTGGGTGAAACTTGGATATGAACCCGACTTCGGTGGTTATTTAAGTCGACGCCGCGACGTCTGATTCATTTTATTTGAAAGAGATATGAAGTGAAAATATTTTATAGATCAATGGTATATACAAAATAAAGGTGCAGTGCCAGGCGACCGAGCTTTGCTCGGATGAAATAAAAAAATATAGGCTATACATAAATCAGTTGATTCGGTCGAAAATGTCCATAATTTTATAACATGGAATCTTCGAAGGGCTGAAGGTCGGAAACCAGAAAGTTTTTCCCAGACTTGTTTCAATCTATGTATAATATATTTCGTTACTAGACGGTAAAACTTACAGAGCGTGCGACGTACGATACTTTAAATCATACTACTCAGAAAAAACTTATTTTTTAATCATAATGTATTTTTTGCATAAACCATTACGTTTCTCAATTCTTCAAACCTAACCTATAGTAAACAAACAAACATTTACTACTGCTACCAGTGCTGCCACTACATTCCTCTCATGTAACCAATAAACATGCATCAACATGGTTTACTTCAGTTATTACAGTAAATTTACCGTGCAGTTATCGGCAAAAGTAACTTTCTAACCAAGAGTAAGGCACAGAAAACAGAAACTATATTTCTGTGTAGTATAATGTAAATTTTATTTACATCTATGCTTGTCACCAGCTCCATTCAATTCCTCGTATACAAAAACCGCGTATTTAAAAAGACAAAATCCTTGGACGGAAAAGATTGGCCTATAAAGCCTCAGCCATACACTACGATCAAGCCACTCTAACACTTTATCGAGGTCATTGGGGAATTATTCTCTCAGTTAGTGCCAAGCCAAGTGCAATGTTCATCCCACATTAGCGTGTACTTAGCAAATTTCGTTTAAACTAATTAGTCTTCCGACACACCTTAAACTGCGCCTGTCTTTTTTGTCTTTGTATTCAAATTTAAACACGGCAAGAAGTATATTCATAGACTGATTTCACGGACTCCAAATAATCTGTCACTTTTAATGCAATGGTTTTTCATGAGAATTATCAGAATTACATTATATTATCAACTGATTAGCATCAAGTAAATTTCATTAATATTAGCAATCTCTGAGTCCTATACTCTAAAAGAAGTACTTGTATACGGAAATAAAATCATAGTTGATATTTTATTATTTGGAAATTTTGTCCACGAGAAAACACTTGGAGCTAGCCACAAGACTAGAACAAATCCGGGTTCCGTCCCCCAAGTCCTTCAAGGTGCCTATGTTATCGTTATGGAATTAAAAAACCATCTGATTCATATGTTCAGGTTGTTAGCGAATTTCCCCTATAGGGAAGAAGCTATTACCGTAGGTCTCATGGTAAGACCTAAGCGCGGGACCATCATAACTTTTCGTTTTGGTGCCCCCAGATACCAAAAACACCATTCGTTCAAATTTGTATTTATATATATATATCTATATATAAGTGTGTGTCTGTCAGCACGATAGCGCTCGCAAAAATGGTCCGATCGGAATGAAATTTGGCTTAGGCGTGTAAAGTAGCAATTATTCGGATGAGTTCGAAAACCAGCCCGATTGGACCACTGGAAGGGGGGGGGGTAAAGGGGGATAAACCCCCCAAAAATGGGTTTTTGGGGGTTTCACATATAAAAATCAAAATAATCCAATTTTAATTAGCACCATTGAATTCAGCTCAAAAAAACAAACAATTAACTATTTTGAATCATTGTTCTGTGTCCATTGGTTACCGAGATATTGTAAGCGGTGAACACAGTACGTTTTCCCAATGTTAACCTTATATGAAATAAGTAAAATTCTATATCTCGCTTATTTCTCAAAATATCTTAATAAAACTTGGTTTGTGGCTTCATCTAGATAAGATCTAATGTATTTTAGTCTAAAACCCCCGAAATTTCCATTTTTGTGGCAGCAAACCTGAATACTCATTCCCCATGTTATCCTTATGGGAAATAAAAAATTCTATATCTTCCTTATTTT
The DNA here is from genome assembly GCA_035578135.1 of Flexamia atlantica. NCBI lineage: Eukaryota > Metazoa > Arthropoda > Insecta > Hemiptera > Cicadellidae > Flexamia > Flexamia atlantica. The sequence continues at coordinate 116,060 of JAQJVK010000030.1, read as the reverse complement.
TTGACAAATCTTGATAAAAGTTGCTATATGGTTACTCCTAGTTCAGATCTACGAAATATTGAATTAAAACCACTCAGTTTTAACGGACCTGTTGCAGCAAACCTGCACACTCATTCTCCATGTTATTCTTTATGGAGCTTACAAAAACATGTTAAATCTCCACTATCTTGGATTGAAATATGTTCTTTTGCCTTTGAAATTCGCTGAGTATGCAGGTCTGCTGCAACGGGGGCATTTTTACTTTATCATAGCATAACCACAGTCTAAGAAAAAGAGTGTCCCCAGTCCCCAACCCTGGTGGTACGCAAGCACAATTACCAAGTCCACACTAATCACGTGTTGTTTCACTATCCACTGTCTAGCAACAAATACAGTCTGGTTATTCAGATGATAAAAGTGTATTCCCTATGCGATCCTGGTTGCTGACATAAAAGTACAATTACAATTACATGTTGTCTAATGTTGTTAGTAATCGTGCTTGCGTGCAGCTTTAAACGCTAGTGTCGCCCTGCGGACAACATAATGCATTACAACATATGGCAAGTAAGTGTTGGGACTGTATTTCTTCTTAGACTGTGGTATAGCCCAGACTCCCAGGAGTGTTTAAAAAGAAATAATCAGTTCTACAAAATGCTAGTTTCTTCGCAGGAAGGTATTTTCACGGTGAATTTCCTCCAGCCAAAGGCAATATAACCGCAGTTGCCGCTTCTTGAAACTGATGTAGAGTGCAGCTAAATGGTTTTGACATTTCCTTTACACTAATTGTTTGACGTAATATTCATTCAACAAATCTTACGTTTAGACTTTCGGTCTAGTTCTCCAATGGAAATAACTTAGTCATACAATGCTACCGACAATTACAGAATGTCTAATGTCCAAGCTCCTTCATTTACGATATTCTTATACGATAGTCCACCAGATTATACCATTGATTATATATATTCTAAATAGATGCAAAACCTAATGGCGATTCATGTGAGCAAAGACGCTAGAGCTACCTGGCGAGAGCGGTCAGAAAATCGAGGTCGGTAAACAGTATTGTGCAGCTTGTCGCCAATGAGCGATTGTTGAATTAGACAGAATAAATAATACACTTATCGCCAAAAATAATGTGCTTGATTCATCTAAATTATTTATATTTATAAACAGAAGATGGATACGCGGTTTATTTTAAAAAACCGTGGTAGTAACTTAGATATAGTACAGTTAAATTTTTGATTCTCAGTAACTACCTATTGTTATATTTCAACTACACCCTGGCTGAATACATTGTTTTCTGGTGGCGCTATCTTTTGAGGACTGTCATAACTACGTCAAAACTTTGCGTCTGTTCTTGTACATTGGGCTAGCAGTCTACTACAGGTGTATTGTCAATGATTATACTCTCCAAAGAGCTTTATTAAACGGTCCATCAAACTAACCACCTCATTCCCGCCGTTTCCGTCTTTCCGTTTCCGGACGCGCAATAACCGAACGGCGACGAGGAAACGATTACAGGGACAGTCGAAACCGAGTAATTAATGCGCTTAAAATTCGCGAGTCCTCAGAATGTGGCCGCGATTACCGCGGTAATGGCGGCGAACTAGATTACCCGCCGGAATTGGACAGTTTTGGCGGGAATTAACGGGTCGCAACGTGGCATTACCCGGGCTTTCACACCTCGTGATTATCCGCTTACGTCAGCATTGTGTCAGCGATCCGCGGTTGCGCGAGCGACGCGCCCTCACGCGCGATTCGCATACACGTACGCTCGTACGCTCGTGCCCTCGTACGCTCACACGATCAAACGTTATCGCCCTGAGCGCGCCGCCTCCGCCGCCGCCGCAGCCGCCGCCGCCCGCCCGGTGTGTTATTAGGCTGAGTAAACAACTGTTGGAGTCGGGTTCGGCAATGGTTCCTGTTAGCCGCGTTTTATGAGATTGGGATACCCGATACATGTTATGTGCCTTTTGAGAAAGCATGCGGGTGGGCTAGTGATGCTGCTGTTAAAGCGAGCAGCATCGAGACAGATCAGCTGGATGGGTGAAGTTTACATGAGGGTGTAGCCTCCGAATCACTGTATATTACCCAAACAAGAAGTACGCTTGGCGCATTATATTTGACACTTGGGAACCCTTTACAACTGAAGCAATTGGAGTGGAGTGAAATTCATTAGGAGACCACAGCTGATACGTAAAGTTGTATTAGCCTGACGTGTTAACATTTCCCAACAGCTGTCAGTGTAAATCGTAATTGTCATTTGTAAACAAAATACAGTTGATGTTTGTAGAAATTTGTTTTTCATTGTTTGTTGACCAAAATCATTGACAAAAACAATATCTGACAGCTCCAGCAATGGACTACGCCAAGGGTCAAAATATAATGCGCCAAGTGTAAACTGCCTGGTTATTAAGCCAAGTGATGCAATATATTTTGGTGCGAACTGCCATAACGATTTCATAACGTCATGGACATATTTTCAAGTCCATCTAAGATAAATTATTCCTCTTCGTTGTTGCTGACTGGAAAAACGTCAGGTATACAATTAATGCGAAACACTGTCACACTTAACTTTCCCTCATATTCAGGGTAACGTCCTCCATGAGGTACCTGTCTTAAAAAGCATTATTAGAAAAAAAAAACTGTTATACTTCCTTATATGACATGAAAAAATACTTATATCAAGCAGATAAAATATGAATTTAACAGATGAAAATATTTGAAACAGATATTTAATCCATTGAAAACGCTGTTTATTGAAAGCTCCAGAGATTCGACATAAAGTATCGTAGTTTCTGTCATACACTATAGGTGAGGTCTTCTACCCACTCAGATAGTTTACACTTATTTATTATTCACCGAGGAAAATCAATCGCCGTGTCCAACAGAGCGGATTAAACCACAAACGACTGATTGTGTTGGCAACAACTTGGCCACGGAGCGTAAATACTAATTGATTACAATGAATTAGCCGTTCAATCATCCGTGATGGTATTATGATAGGCTGTACTGCATAACAAACAACTACTAGATGTTGTGAGATAAATCCTCCTTAAACATCGAGTTTTACTATGCAATTTTACAATGAAATCATATAGTCAACTGTTAATTTGCACAATTTTCAAGATAAAATCGCATAAATAGTATGTTAATTGGCAATTTTTATTCTACATGTAGACGCCTGAATGGGTCAGTTATGCAAAAATAAAGCAGCACTCATTTTGCCTAGTTTGCCCTTTAAGAGCCGAGAAACTGGGATAGTTGGATGTTACTATGCTTAAATACGGCTCGAAATGGACAGTTCTGGAGGTGGTAAATTTTATAGAATCTTCACGAAACATCTCAAGTCTCTGAGTTTTCCTGCAACGCACACAAACCGAGACAAGAGTTTTTCAGTAGTATTTTTTGGAGAGTAAAGTTTTAAAATATTATACTCTTGTTAGTGCTTGAAAGAAAACCATTTGATGAACTTAAAATTAATGTGGCTAATTTAAATGAGATTAGCCCATCATGATCGTAGACTTTATTTCTGGCAATTCACAGGCCTACAAAATTTCACATTTTAAAACTATTTTCCCCAAGAACATCTCATGTTGATAAAAACATCTCATGTTTGATGTTTAAAAATCACTATTTTTAAGGTTTTTGCAGAGGGTCGCATGTTTGACATAGTGTAAATTTATATTCAAGTACAATGTCCTTTTATTATATTTAATACAAAAAATACAGAAAAAAAACCTTATACTTTGCTCCATTTACAATCAAAATGTTCTGCGAAAAAACCTCAACACTTGTGGTCGTAGTTGCGCCATTTTTTTCAAACAACATCCCTCAATTTATAACTACGTAATTTTGTAAACCGTTCATTTTTGTCTCCTAATAACGGCGATAATATTGAGCGATAAAAGGAAATAAAGTGTAACGCCCCCGGACGTTGACGAGAAAGGACCCAAGTGAAAGGGCAAACACAGGCTCTTGGTCCTATGGTGGAAGGTGGCGTTCATACCAAGGTGATTGACTTTCCCTTGACACCCGGGCTTCTATCATACAATCATAAAATCTGCATGGGTGACGGTGCCGTGATGATTCGTCCTTCTTTGTCCTTCTTGCAGTACAAGGACACAAGACATACAATGTCGAGACTCGTAAACCCAATCACCGTCAATAGTTTTGCAGATAATAACTGTGTTAATCATATTTCAGTGTATACCTGAATGTATTGTACATTTAAATTATTTATTAATTTATTCATCTGAATATTTGATACAATATATTATAAATTACTGAGTTTAAAAGAAATTCGTGTTTTTTCTTTCTACTGGTAATTTGATATGTGAATTTAATTCTAAATAACGCCAAGTTACAGTCAGATTATCTTCACTCAGACAGTTTATCAAATTACGCTAATTAATTTTAATCTAATTAAGTTTAGTGTACTAGCACACAGATAAAGTAATACGGGTATAAAAATATCTCTCATGATTCAAAAATTAATTTTATCCAGAAACTATTTTTACCAATATAGGTTAGCTTAAAATTCAGAAAAAACAAATGAAAAGATAGGAAATACTAATTTTAGTTATTACTGTGCATAATACCATGGTCATTTTCCAAAAAATTGTTAATTTTTTACTGGTAATTATGAAATTATAATAATTTTGTCCCACAATAGCTTTGTCATAATATGTTATCTACGGTTAGTTAAATTATTTGTATTGATTTCTTCACTTTCATCACTAAAATGTTTTTCGTAATCGTAACATACCTTCTGGTGTTGGTTGTTGCACTCCTCTAAATTCAGTTCGGCGGCTCAAGGCTTCATGTTGCAGAGCCCGACAAGGCCCCGCTCTCCGACGATGTATTGGGCCAAATCACGGGTCCTTCACGCCGGCGTAAATATGGCATATCTCACGTCACACACGTTTTTGGACCTTCGCTATACCCTGGCGAGTTACGTGTTTTACTTCAAAATTCTATTTATTGTTTTAAATGGTAATAAGTGTCAAGTTTGCTGTTTTTGTATGGTATATTGTATTCGCATTCGCGTAAAATACCTGTTTTTCCCAGCAAGTAATTTTCCAACTTAAACAAATAATACAATAATAAAAATAGATATTTAAGTTGTCTGGTTCAGTAAAATATTAGCTTATAGGCCCCAGCAAAATTCTGCATTTATTGGCGTAACCAGGTAATTCATTGTAAGTAAGAGAAAAGTAAATAAGTCTGAGAATGATGGTAATTAACTTATTTATAAAAAAGGACAGTAATAATTTCAATGTATTGTATGGTAAAGTTATGGTTAACGTTACGGTAAAATTGAAATCGGATAAAAATCAGGAAATTTAAATCGAGAGTTTGTGTCACGATCTATATACCGGGTGTCTCACCTAAAGTGAACCAATAGCTAACTTTTTTATTATAAATCTGACAATGAACTTCTTATGGGGCACTTCCCTTAATTTTTAACGCTGCTTTTTGGAGTCACTTCGAAAATTAAATATATGGCCAAATTTCCAATATGGCGGACAACTTTGATTTTTCTTATGGAACACCCTATATTTTAGGGCGTTTTTAGATTCTACGCTTAATTTTAGGAACTTTTTATTCTTTATAATTTTTTCCTAAACCCAATGGTTCAGCAGATATGAGCAGTTAAAGTTAGATTTTTCCCCATTTAAAATGCATTGTGTCCATTTAACTGTGCCATCTCATGTATTCCTTATGGAGTAAAATCATATTCAAAATAACACATTTCCATGATTAAATCTCGACTAAAAATCATTTTATGATTAAACCTCAACTAAACTAACATTTTTAGGCACTTTTATTCTTTGGTATCTTTTATCAAACCCAACCGTTTTCGATATTCAGACTACCAACAATTTCACAATGCTTTTTAAATGGCGATAAAATCTAACTTTAACTGCTCATATCTGCTGAACCATTGGGTTTAGGAAAAAATTATAAAGAATAAAAAGTTCCTAAAATTAAGCGTAGAATCTAAAAACGCCCTAAAATATAGGGTGTTCTATAAGAAAAATCAAAGTTGTCCGCCATATTGGAAAATGGCGGCCATATTTTTAATTTTCGAAGTGACTCCAAAAAGCACCGTTAAAAATTAAGGGAAGTGCCCCATAAGAAGTTCTTTGTCAGATTTATAATAAAAAAGTTAGCTATTGGTTCACTTTAGGTGAGACACCCTATAATTAACCTGCAAGCATGACCCAGACAGCACAAGATATTTAGTAGACATCTATTTTTGTTGTTATTAAGTCTAAAAATGTCTTTAGCTTTACCTCTACATCTAGTAGATATCTAACCAAGTACAAATATATTTATATACCTAAGAAGATATATACTAAATATCTATTCATAAATGTTTAATATTTGTCTATGTGAAATATTCCAGAGATATCTAAATACATCTGTAAACATTTTTGGATGTTACTTAAATATATATGGTTAGATGTTTGATAGATGTTTACGGTTAGATGTATGATAGATGTCTACGGTTGGATGTATTAATAATTATATGATTTATGATAGATGTTTATTCAATACTGGAGTGTTTTAGTAATTGTTCAGTTTTTCATACGATATGGAGGATTGTACAAGTTAAAGAAAAAGGCAAAACAATAATTTTGTTTGGATGAAAAAAAGTTTTTACGGTAAATTATTAGGAAAATATTTAAAATATTTATACCATCAATAACTGCTTATTTATATAATTTTATACTTTTAAAAATTTGTATTCTTGGGTATTTTTTTTAACTATTCAGGTTTACGAACACCTTTCACAGATAGCATTAAATACGAAAATTTGTTAAAAAAAGATTAAACTTGACAAATATTATGTTGTTTTTACACGTGACATGACGCGGATTTTTTTCTGTTCATAGAAAATCGGAAGATCTGAACTTGCCGTGTGTGGCAAGGAAACAACTGAACTGATCGAAGAAACAAATGAGTAGTCAATCGGTTGTGTGCTTGTTTAATGTAGTTAAAATGTCAGAGATCGATCGGTTGTTTTTACCTTGTAATTTGTAATTAATTATACTCTTCAGCTCAAAATAAAGTTTTTAATATACATTTGTGATGTTAACGTTCGTTACTGTCTCTACTATTAGGAATGTTAATGCGAACTATTTTTTTCGCTGAAGGACTGCATCGTTATTCATGTATCTCTCCGCCCTATTGCCGTTTCAGCAAAGGAGTAGTCGATCGGATGTTTTCTTTAATAGAGCGAAAAGCTCTGCCATTGGCTTTGGCTTTGACAAAAGTCGTGTGTAATTGTTTGGGTAAATGGCAGCCCCAAAACCCAAAAATATCCTTTCCGCGAAAGTTAAGACTCCATTTTAGGAAGCGTGGCTCGGATAAAACAGTCGCAATCGAGTAATTGAGTACTACAATTAATTAATTATATATTAAAAGCAGAGCACAGGTGTGACCTCGAGGAAGTTTTGCTACCCAATATAAATAAATTAATTAATTTAAAATCACAGTGATCATCTCGGTAAATTGTTAGAAATAGTGCCACGATTAACAACCAGAACATCACAACCTCACTTACTTAGATATTCTTCAAATAGTAGGCTGTAAATTCATCACCATTACTCATCAGTAGCCGTGGCACAGAGGATCAGTAGACAGCAGCCTATTCCTGAGTCAAGCAACATCGGGCATGGTAAGAAACTGGATGTGTGACCGCTTTCCGTAGGTTAAACAAATGTCTATTTTACATCTATAGACATTTTCTTCAACGTCTAAAGATTTTTTGTAGATGTCTTTTGTTTTCATCTGTAAGATGTTCATTAGATGTTTCACAGATATCTGATTCAGACGTCTAATAGACATATAATTGTGTAACATTTGAACGTCTAATAGATATTCATTATACATATGGTCTAAGATATATACATCTATGAGATGATATTAGATATTTGGTTAAGATATCTACTAGATGTCAAATAAACGTATTTGTGCTGTCTGGGGACTTTTGTTATCCCTTATTTTTTCTCAGCCTGAGTAGGTTTTGTAAGGAAACTATAAGCAGACCTTCGTAAAAGTACTTTCCTGTAGATGTGCACAATTTCATTATAACTTTCTATAATTTTTGAGAGTTGTAAAATTTTGAATTCGAAATTATAAAAAACATGGGCTTTATAAGTTCCCATGTAGGTTTCGGAATACCAAAAAAATTTAAACAAATGCAGTTCCATGTTTTATGGAGCAAACCCAAATGTTTTCTAATTGAATTTCGAACAGTAGGTGATCTGTAATAGCTACTAATGTCTCATTTTGCAAATAAAAAAGGGCTTATATAAGAACCTCCCTTTTAACCTCTCCTTGCAACCAATACTCTTTCTTCCAGCTGTGAAAAGCCCGTATGCAACACCATGCACCAATGAATGCACTCGGGTCACTCAGCCCGGCGTCCACGTTTGTCAACGGTTTCTCAACTCTTTTCGACCATTCTTTTCTCTTGTAAAGCAGGCACATTTCTCCGGCTTTTATGTAAGTCGACTATAGATGCGGTGGCGCGCGACGGTGGACACTTGACTTGTCGACAAATAAATACTCCCGACGATACGTCTCTGTCGCACACCGCTCCCGTCATCCTCGCAGTTGTGTTGGGATATCGAAATTACCTGGTGGACCGAGCCTTGCTCGGTGTTATTTCATGTTTACCAGTTCATCCAGTTACTATAAAATATTTCAATGTCATAAAATTGATAAATAGGAACCTTTTTTATTGCTCCGTGGACTCTTCATCCCACGTGCTGTATCCTATCCTATACTCTTATATGAGCAATGTTATCGTCCGGCCGTGCGTGCTTGCTTGTATGCTTGCTTGTATGCTTGCACATTTATCTCAAAAACGGCTCCGAGGATTTCTTTCAAAGTCTGGAAATAAGTAATTTATGACTCAAAAACGTCTTTTACGCAGATTACTTGGCCAGAGAAAATCTAATAACGTAATAAATCGAATTTTAAAGTTGTAAAATTTTAACATTGGCCTTATGGGTTGCCGTGATAGCAACGAAAATAAACAAGGAAAGTGTAAACAAATGAAGTAATAATAACAGCTGTTTGGAATCTACAGCTATCAAGGGAAAATACAGCAGGTGGGATGAAGAGTCCATGGAGCAATAAAAAAGGTTTATATTGATACATTTTATGACATTGAGATATTTTATAGTAACTGGATGAACTGGTAAACATGAAATAACACCGAGCAAGGCTCGGTCCACCAGGTACTTTTCCCTTAATGGCTGTAGATTCCAAACAGCTGTTATGATTACTTCATTTGTTTACACTTTCCTTGTTTATTTTCGTTGCTATCACGACAACCCATAAAGCCGATGTTAAAATTTTACAACTTTAAAATTCGATTTATTACGTTATTAGATTTTCTCTGGTCGAGTAATCTGCATAAAAGACGTTTTTGAGACATAAATTACTTATTTCCAGACTTTGGAGAAAATCCTCGGAGCCGTTTTTGAGATCGTTGTGCAAGCAAGCAAGCAAGCATACATACAAGATAACACTGCTCGTATAAGAGTATAGGATAAAATATCGATATTTATATCGACGATAATATCGGACCCTCAACATCGATATTCCGATAATATCGGATCAAACATATCGATATATCGGAAAAATATCGATATTTCAGAAAAATGTTAAAATTAATCGATGAATACGGTATGTATCACAACAGTTAACAGCACGACTGTGACGTCCATTTGACGTAATATTGTTTACAACTTATACCTTGAAGTATAATTTTAGATCAATAACTATAAAATAAATTATTTTACTGCAAAAGACTCTTGTTTCAAGTAGCCTCCATAGTCAATACAATTTTTTTTTAAATTATGGATAGGCATATCTTTACAGAAAAGCAACAAAAATAATAAAAAAATTAACTAAAAACCATTTATTGTAGGTAATAAGTTATTTTCAAATTTATATCTTTAATATTAACTAAAATAATAATAATTAATTGCTCCTAATGAAAAACAATAGAAAAGGTTAAACTGTATTTCATTCATGTATTATTCTTAAAAATCTCCTAATATCAATACTATCGATAATATCGAAATAAAATATCGATATTCCGGTAATATCGGAGGTCTTATATCGATATAAAATAACGATATATCGGAACCAAAATATTGATAGTTCCGATATATCGGATATCGATACCAAACACTAACCGCTCCCGTCATCCTCGCGGACTCGCAGTCCCAGAGCGGCGAAAGCGACTGTTGCGCAAGCGACTTTGCCGGGAAATATATATAAATCTGCATTATTTACAGCCAGATTCGTCCGGCTGGAAGAGGTTTGCCGAGTTGAATGATACGGGTCATATTTCATCGAAATGTATGTTTCTAGCTCTCGCAATATTGTGTCGATTCTTCGTCCAGTCGGGAACTACTGAAAAGAGGAAATTGGCTACCGTTTACTCTGTTTGTTTAACTGACTAATCTGCGTAGAGGAAGCAAAAACGGAATCGGATTAAATAGGTCACGACTCGTGAAGGGTGACATTTAATTTTGGGCTTAAAGGTACGTTCTACCTAAACACGTATAATTTATACTTGTTAAATAACATTTTTTTATATAAAACACCACCTTCTGTTAAACCGGTATTTTAAGCTCAGGTGTCGTTGGAAAGGGCTCGGCGTGCAGATATGCAGTAAACAAAACTTATGAAGGTCAGATTTTAAAGAGCTCTTTCCCTTAAAGTTTCGAGTTATCTATATACTTAATACAATAAGGTTTTTTTTCTGTTAGATCCCTTTTTCAACCATCCTACTTAACTGATTTTGACGATTGAGGTGTCATTTTAAAGCTTATAATGTAGCGCACCGGCAACTGATAATTAAAATTGGAATTTCTTTTACGGCTTCGACCCCCAAGCCTTTGATTTATTTCTAGAGGGCGCTTTCAACGCTCCAGTGCTGAGCAACTTGCGTTAACATGGTTTTAAAATGTGATTGTAATTTAACAGCTGATTACCTTTAGATCGATTTTTAACCTAAGCCAGATTGTAAACAAAAATAGAAAGTCTACAAGATTTGATTCATTTGATGAAAACTAATTCTTAAATGGGACACTCTTTTGGCAATTGTAGACTAATTGAGGTAGGAAAATTATGGTTGGACTTTTTCTTAATGGTGCAGAAAGAAGTGGAAAGCAAGAGAAAACCGAGTCGATGAGATTAGCGAAAAACATACGTAACCTTTGTCAAGAACAGAGAACTGCCGAGAGACAAAGACTGATAGAACATCAGAGGGACACTGCTCCACCTATCTACTTGAAGCAACCTAAAGAAGATGTTAGGGCATGAATTCGCGAACAAAAACTTCCAGTATACTACTGTTGTGCCAGAAGACAAATTAAAATACCTAATGCTAAGGTGATGAACAATGTGTGTGTGTTTTTCAGCTAAGCTTTTATTTGTTTATGTGAGACCTTTAAATTACACTTTAAAGGTTAACTTTAACGCGCAGAAAACTTGAAAAACCAAAAGCACATATGAAAGGACCTTTAAACAGGAGAGTTTTTGCAGGCTTTGAAGTGAGTTTTGCTATTTAAGTTTTAATATCCATCATAGTGTTCGCCTGTTTAGTAAATATTTCTCCTACTTCTTCTTATCGTAGGCGAGTTTCTCAAGAAACAAAAATAATAATTTTAAAATGCGCAATTTGCGCATGGGGCCCCTAGTCCTATAAGATTTAGGATGGGTATAATAATTCAAAGTAAAACAGCTGATTGAAATAAACACAGGTTAAGTTTAATCTGCAAATGCATACGTTAATAATACTCGCTACTTGTAGGGCAGCGCACGTTTCCTAGTTATTATAAAAACTGTACTTTTGCCTCCAATTAATGTATTAGGTGCTCCAAATATGATTGAAGGATATGTGATTTTTGTTTACGATCTCTTACACAGAACTTGTATGTATATGTATATTTAATACGTTCGCAGTTTCTTCCATAAACTTCTGGTAAACGTATTCAATCATTTAATTTCAAGTTTATCGCCTCCTCGACTACTTAAAAGTATGCAAAATTAACTATGTAAATCCGCGATAAAATTGTTACCAAGGACCAAAAATTACCACCTACCTAAAATTTGAAGCGGTTTACTTTATTCATTTATATACTACTAGCTGATTAACCCAGTTTCACCCGTAAAAAGCTGACAAACTTTCTTGGATTCATGATAGCCTAAACATTATGTCCCAATAGTAGTTTATGCAACGATTGTATAATGAATGCCTTTAAGCCACGAGTGAGATGTAAGTTAGAACACGAGCGAAGCGAGTGTTCTAAATTCTCACGAGTGGCTTAAAGGCATAATAAAATCGTTGTATACACTATTTTATCTACGACCAACAATATACGACAAAATTTCCCCCGAAGTTAAACAAAACTCATGACTTTTACTAATGATGGAATAGGTCAACTAAAATTTGAGGTTAGGCAAATAAGCAGACTGAACCATGAATCGTTGTGGAACAATCAGCTGATGGGATAAGTAAACTCAAACATGAATCGTAATGCAACAATCAGCTGATGTGCGAATTGCGTAATTGTTATTATGACACTACTTCCGTCAAATGCCGAGCTCTCATTGGTCTAGAACCAGTACTCTAAAGTGACTCCAGTACTCTAAAGTCGTCATTAGAGTACTGCTTGGTTTTTGGTGTTTCAATGTATATCATTATAATGTTTATTGTAATACCATAATTGGTGCTTATTGCAATGGTCGTAGATAAAGAGAGCATAAAAGCTTTCGGTGTGTGACAAAATGAGTAAATATTCATTTGAAGGCTATTGAAAACCTTACGATTGTTATTAGCCTCGCCCTAAAGCAGTTTACACTTTAAAAAGCTCCATATACGGAAACCCATTCCACCACATAACCGCAAAAGGTCAGTCTCTCCCGTAGGAGACTTTCCAGCATTTCGTATGGACTGGACGTTTACCGGTAAGTAATGGCCTATCAGGAGTGCGTCTCCTTACTGCGTACCGGTACCATCGATGGTTGACTATCGACATTTCTCGATACTACTGAATCCTTTGGTGATATCAATCGATTGTTTTTGGGGTTTCTAATGGTTTCATTGCGTTTTACTCCGTCCATTTTCTTATGTCATGAAAGGATTTTGTTTGATTTATGTTATTAAATTGATAAGTGAATAGGAATACTTTTGATAAAAAATTTACGTAGGCCTAATATAGGAGAAATGAAACAACAAATTAAAAACAAACTTAAAACCTTAAACTCTGACCTACATATTTTTTACTGAATCATATGTTCAGATGTCACATAAAACATAGGAACTGATGTTCAGTGGCGTCGCACCAAAAATTTCAAGGTCAGTTGATTTTCCCAACTCTTTACCTTGAATTTCCCAACTCTTGAATATGGATTTTCCAACTGAAATAATTCAATATAAACTCACATATTCATTGAAAAATTATTTTTGATCACACGCCGTTAAAGACTTCAAGCTTTGGGAAATTTGGTACTTATTCCAAAATTTCCTTGCGTAAGTAATGGATGCATACTGTCATGAACCGTGCATCTGTGCTTGATCTTCATACTTCGGAATCGAAGCTTAAATAAAAATTGAATAGTATCAGTACACAACATTACCAGTATTTAAATGTTATAACAGCTAAAATTATATTATTTACTTTGACCAGTTGTACTGTAGTTTGGTTTTCCAAAAAAATAGGAAATTGTAATATTACATGAATTCTCACCTTTACTTTATTCTATCAGCCTAATAACTCTAATATATTTATTTACAATAGTTTATTTTAATAATGATAGCCTAATTTAAAATTAAATATAACTTAAATCCCACCTGCAATCTCAATTTATGTAAAGCTGTTTCAAATATTTAATAAATTAGAAATTTCTAAATTGATCTCTCTCATATATATATATTATTATCTGTGAAAGTGTGTTGGCTTGCAAGTGCCATAAGTGAGGTAAATACAGAACTGAGTAACTAAAAATACCATATGTGCTATTGTAACAAAGATTAAAAAAGAGAGAGACCAGCAAGATGGAAGGACAGTGAAGAAATTTGAAATAGGGAGCGTTAAAAAATTAATTTTAAAACAAAAGGCCCAGTCCTTACTATAAAGTCCTAAGTAAAAGTTAATTTCAGGACACACTAGCCTGGAAATTTTGATAGCCACCGGTGTGAGGAGGTTGGTAGGTCCATTTTGTTAGCTAAAACCTCCCACAGAAGACTCCAGTTGGTAAGATCCAAACTTTATGAGAGATCTTAAGAAGAGAAAACTTTATCCGTTTTAATCACATCAGCCAAAAGAAATAACAACAGAATTGGTATTGAAAATATTAAATTAATCCCCAAAGAACATTTTGGATAATTTCCTGAAGAACCTAAATATTTTAAATATTAATAATTCAAGTTCATATGTGGACATTGGACATGTGTTTTACATTATTAATTGACTTTGAATAAATTTACTCTTATAAATAGAGATCATTCAATTAGGCCTACTATTTCATTAAAATCAAGCTGAACTTGAGTTTTATCTTATATATTATATCAAATTTTAATATGTTGGGAAACCACATTGACATTCGCTCCCCAGCACGAAACCCAAATCCTGCAAATATATTCTCATGTTCTAACATTATCAAAGACTATTCGATATTATAAGTAGAAGAAAAACCCCCACCTTGTAAACAAATTTGTCAATCCCCTCAAGAATTCATTTAATGTTGTATGCCAATAAATAGCCAATTTGTGTTTGTAAAACCTTTCGTTTTATCGTGTCTTATTTAATTAGGCTTAAGACAGCCATTTTGAAAATTCCACCTTCCTTGAATAGTGAAGCTAAAGCTGAGAATTGTTGTAACATATGTTATGTAGAGCTAGCCTATACGGTAACCATAATAGTAACAGAGTATCAATATAATTTTCCCAAATTTAAGAACTAAGAGTAGAAAGAGTAGAAAAATTTGGCCATTTTTAAGGAGGGCTAGAACATTACGGTAATTTAAATTTCGCTATAAATTTACTGCAAAATATGAAAAGAAAGTTTTAATTTAAACTGAACAAGTTTTTTGCAATTTACGTCCAATTTCAGTTCAAATTTTTCAACTAGGGGCTGTAAATTCCCAACTTTTTTATTTTAAAATTCTAGGGGATGGAGGCTCCCTTACCCTCCCAGTACGACGCCACTGCAACTTAATCATTTCTTAATCATAATCAATTCATAATCATAAACTGTTTTATAACTCATTTATAAGGATACTAAATATGTTTAAAGAGTTCAGTCCAATTAAAAGTGGCTCTGTGATTCGTTTGCATTAAACCTTGTAACAATCTAATTTTAAAAATGTCTGTATAATTTATCCGATATATTCGACTGCAGCAATCGATATATCGATTGCAGCAAACTATCGATACATCGACGACCATTCGGTAGTACGTAATCACCAGTGTGACCGGTGTCGGTTAGCACTGCGATATGCGATATGCGATAGTCGGTATCGCCCCAGGCTCCGCGACCCCGAATTACAATATTAGACCGCCGTGTTTGGTATCGATATCCGATACATCGGAAATATCGATATTTTGGTTCCGATATATCGTTTTATATCGATATTAGACTTCTGATATTATCGGCATATCGACATTTTACTTCGACATTATCATCAGCATTGATATTAGCAGATTTTTAAGAATAATACATGAATAAAATACAGTTTAACCTTTTCTATACTTTTTCATTAGGAGTAATATTATTTGATTGGTAAATATTAAAGATATCAATTTGGGAATAACCTATTAGCTACAATAAATGGTTTTTAGTTACATTTTTTTATTATTTGTTGTTTTGTTAGTTGTAAAGATAAAATGGTTATCCACAAGAGTTTCAAAAAATTATTTTGGCTTTGTCTTGAAACAAGTCTTTTGCAGTAAAATAATTTATTTTACAGTTATTGATCTGAAATTATACTTCAAAGAATAAATTGTTAACAATTTTACGTCAAATGGACGTCAGAGGTGTGCTGCTAACTGTTGTGATATCGAACCGTATGAATTCGATTAATCTTTATCGAAATGTTTTCTGATTTAACGATATTTTTCCGATATATCGATATTTTTGATCCGATATTATCGGAATATCGATATTGAGGGTCCCATATTATCGTCGATATAAATATCGATATTTTCTTTCGATATCCAATCACTAGAGTCGATAGTGCGACCGCCCCGGGCCCCGCGAACGCTGGTGGTCCAGATGACGAGATAGCCCTCCCTTCTCCGAATTGCAATATCAGACCGTCACAATGCCCGATACACCGGAAGTGACTTCGGACTTCGGTTTCATTTTCTCCGGGTGAAATCGGAGCCGCGTACGAGTTTAATTAATTACGGGCGACAGCAAATGATTTAAACTTGGCCGTGGGGTGATTAAAGTGTATATTAGCGTCCGAAAATGTTCGCTTCCTTGTCGTGATTGTTTTTCCCCGAGGAGTTGTTGTGGACCTTTGCTCGAAGCGGTAATGAGGGGAATTTGTACACCTGCTTCTGTCGAAATGTCAATATTCTCGTCAAAATCTTTGATCGAAGCTGTTGTTTAACAGTCGTAAAAGTTTTGTACTAAGTACTTCTCAATAGGTAGATCTATTATAAGCAACAATTATTACCAACAATCTAAAAAACCTGTTCGAAATTATCATAAAAGCCCATACAAACATTTTATTTTATAGCTAGGTCTACAATCTTGTTCCAACTACACTTTTGTAATTTGGAAACGTAAGCTGATTGTTTGGATCGAATTAATCTCAGAAAAGTAAGTGCTACAAAACAGATTTAAACGTCTTAGGATTTCCAATCACTTATCAGTTCTCTGAAATTTAATAAAAGGCCTAGCTCATGATCGTCGTAGGAGGAAAATTTTTATGAACAATCAGAATTGATTTGGAAACCACGAAGATCTTCCGTAGGCTCATTATCTTAATGTTTTAGGCCTAATATAGATTAACTCGAACGTATGATAAATTTCAGCTTCATAAACAAGCCTCTGCTCATCTTTTTATCCTAGGCTTTGTGTGCCACTAGTTTTTTTTTATCACAATACTTTTAAAGAAAATTTCAATACTAAACCAACAGCAATAGTAACAGTAATAGTCATTAAACCAATAGTAAAGTAATTACTTTATTCCCGCTGGGATACAAAATATTGTTTTACACATTCATTATAAGGAGTAAAGATTTTGTAACACAATTACTTCCCTGTGTTAAATCTAAGTTTATTGTAAAATGTTTTAGAGATCTTTTTGAGAAGAAAATAAAAATTTACTTAAGCAAAAAAGTAGCTTTATCAGAGATTTGCATCCTTAAGAAGACCCATGTTATTTACTAATGTACACATTTATTCATTCAATCATGTTATTTTAAAATAAAGATATTGCTTTCACAAAATACATTCTCTTTAATAAATCATGCAATAGTTATTTTTGTGCTGAGGGAGTAAAGTAAAACATTGCTCCATGTGGGAAATCGTTGGCCAAGAGTGACAATTTTCACGAGTCGTAAAGCATCAGATGTTCCGTTTCCGTTGCGAGTTCAGTGTTACTAATTAGCTGTTAGTAGTATCGCCTGTATTTGGTTGAGAATTAACATATCTGCATGTCTGCGTAGAAATTTGAAGACACTCAATTTTGAAATAATTGCTTTAAATTTTATTCTTATGGGTGGGTACGGATACAGGTTCTTAAGGGTTTTGTGGGTCACGTGACCCTGAGCCGCTCTTGCCTCACCGCGCCGCGGAGATGAGTCGATGAGCCGCCCGGCTACAATTACAAATCGTGCGATTACCATAAGCGATCGCCGTTCACTCCGAGCAAGGATTGCCTGGTGCAATAGATGATTGGTCAGTTTGCCAACAGATCTTCAAAGGTAAACCACACCAACAACCCACAGTTGTAAAGATGGTTATTGCCTGATGAAACCAATATTCAAAAGTTAACATTCAAGACACCCGTAGCCATTGCCGACTCATAGTGAATTTCCGTCGGAGAAAATTCAAGAATGAAATTGTAAAGGCGTTTTTTGAAGTGAGTAAAATTACAAAAGAAGAGTTCTACCTTATTTGGAGAGTTAAATAAGAGAGTGTTTTTGTCTCCACCTTAATGTCGATTATAAGGGTCATTTAATATCAACAGTCTGACAAGTTTCAACTCTATCCACTTGAGTAGACAATTAATAATTACGTAAGGTTGTAAAAATGCCATAATTTAAACCATTTCGATACAGATTTCTGAATTTTTAACAAGATAAGACGGAATTTTTTTTTGGTTTTAGGTGTTTGTTTTCGCATAGAATACAAGTAAAGTTCTATATTTTTACGACTTGAGTGCTTTCATACAGTAAATAATTAAAAATGTTATGCCATTTTGGTGTCAACCCACATAATGTTCCTGTTACTCCCATCAACCCCACCCCGACTTGCTTCAGCACCTCCCCCTCGACTTGCTACAGCACCTCCCCCCTCGACTTGCTACAGCACTTATCCCCTCGACTTGCTACAGCACCTCCCACTGCGACTTGCTACAGCGTCCCCACCTCGGCTTGCTACAGCACCTCCCGCCTCGACTTGCTACAGCACCTTCCCCTCGACTTGCTATAGCACCTCCCGCCTCGACTTGCTACAGCACCCCCCTTCGACTTGCTACAGCACATCCCACCTCGACTTGCTACAGCGCCCCCCTCAACTTGCTACAGCACCTCCCACCTCGACTTGCTACAGCACCTCCCTCCGACTTGCTACAGAACCTTCCACCTAGACTTGCTATAGCACTTCCCACCTCGACTTACTACAGCACCTCCCACCTCGACTTGCTTCAGCATTTTCCACCTCGGCTTGCTTCAGCACCGCCCACTTCGACCTGCTGCAGCACCTCCCACCCTGACTTGCTATAGTAACCCCTCCCTCGACTTGCTACAGCACCCCCCACCCTGGCTTACTACAGTAACCACTCCCTCGACTTGCTACAGCACCTCCTACCTTTGCTACAGCACCTCCCACCTCGTCTTGCTACTGCACCTCCCACCTCGACTTGCTACAGCACCTCCCACTGCGACTTGCTACAGCATCCCCACCTCGGCTTGCTACAGCACCTCCCGCCTCGACTTGCTACAGCACCTTCCCCTCGACTTGCTATAGCACCTCCCGCCTCGACTTGCTACAACACCTCCCTCAACTTGCTACAGCACCTCCCACCTTTGCTACAGCACCTCCCACCTCGGCTTGCTACAGCACCTCCCACCTCGGCTTGCTACAGCACCTCCCACCGTAATTCGCGCTTTTCCGCCCGCAATAAATCCAAACGCAGTCCTGCCTCGCAGACTGCGGACTATAATCAATATTACTTCAAATTACCGGAGCGAGCGGATGATAAACTCTTATTGAATCCGATCCCGTCCTAATCGGACGCGGGCTACAGCCGTAAACCCCTGATTGCGGCCTGGTTCGCATTTAGTATCCGAACTATGATACGCTAATTGCACACGTGTCCAGTAACAGTCGCTAATGCCGGGGAGGAGGCCGCCAGGGGCTGACGTTGCGTCGCAAATTCACCGTCACTGCAACTATCGCCCTCCTCCGATTGATTAATACGTACATCGAGATTATAAACATGCCTCGAGTGTAGAATGGTGGGCACGGTTTGGTAATGTAATACGGTAATACGTACGTGGAGAGAGGTTTTATGTGCTCAGTCACATAAGTGAATTAATTTAAACACCGGGTTGGTTTGGATGACATCATGTGAACGATTCCAGCTTGTGGTAAAGATTGCATTCACTAAACGGTGGTAGACTGACCGAAAGTAAAGAGGTTAACGAACGTATAGCTATTTGAAACTATACCGTACAGATTTGTTGAGTGTGTCATAAAACCATAATTTTCGCTATAAAACTGACAAAACTAATATAAACGTTACATGTTCGAAGTGTTATGTTGAAATATTTTCCATTTTTAGTTGTAATGTCCTGTTTTTGTGATATAACGTACGTTTAAACGATAATAAAATCTAATAATGACTTCTTGAGGCAAAACATAAACATATGAAGCAGGATCGAAACTGGTATAGCATCCTAGTTTAAACCTGATTATTTGAAATCATGGAATGTAATGAAATTATTTTAAACGTGTTTTTGATAAAATGTAAATAAACCACGTGTTGAGATTCAAAGGCTCATTCAAACATAATAATGTTTTTTCCATTGATGGAAACGGTTATCTATCCAATAGGTTATGAAAAAGATAATTAAAATATGTTTTTCCATCATACTGACACAGTGACATCTGTTTTCAAAAGTTACCCATTGCCGACCTAGGCCAAAAAAAAGGAAGTAAACACTCAGCTGATTTGCAGCAAACCGACGTGTAATGCTTGTTTATTGGTTACTTTTTAGAGGAATGTAGTGGCAGCACTGACAGCAGTAGCAAATAAATGTTTGATCTGTTTGTTACAGGTTAGGTTTGAAGGACTGAACACTTGAGAAACCTATTGGTTTATGCAAGGACTACGACTACGTTATGATTGAAAAGGATGTTTTTTCTGCGTATTATGATGAAAAGTATCGTACGTTCATCCCGCACTCGCTTTCGCTCGCGCAGGAACTATCATGCTCGTCCGGAAAAACAGTGCTTTCCAGCCTAGTAACGTAATATGCTATATCTGTTTAAGAGTCACAACACAGTTCTTCGAACTTTTTTATTGAAATTTACATAAATTTAGCTGTCCGTCATGATGTATCTGACGGGTGTGGCTGCAGTGGTGTAGCCTGGTAGTGGTCGGCGGCGCTCTCAGCCGAGATTGATGGGGTGGCGGCCTCCACCACTGTTCATTTACGTAAATTACCGACGAAATACGGCCGTTATCTACCCCGGGGACACCACCACCGCTGCTTTCCATTTTGATTCATTCTCATGATCAAATAATTATGTCATAAACGTCGCTCCTTAATGATTTACAAATGAGAAATTACCTCCAATATTTTTGTTCGGGACCGGTTTAAAACGTCTCGGTATTTTCTACCGTGAATAACGTGTAGAGGGAATACCGGAGGGTTTCTAACGGGGTTGTATAGTAATGTGTTAAGAGGGGACTCCAGACTCGCGCGACTCCTGCTTCTCCCATAAGACCAAAGTTAACTTTCAAATTCGTTACCATCAACCGATCAACCAAAATCGTTGATTTATAGCTCATTTGAAAGAACAAAAAATTATCTAGCGATTCCAGTGAGCTAAAGTTTGATATCAATTTTTGTTTGGTTGTTAAAAAGTCGCAAAAAATAAGATTTTCGGAATTTTATATAAATTATTCTAAATGTGATATCAAAATTCTGCTCAACTGAAATCGCTAGATTATTTTTTTTCTTTCAAATGAGCTAAAAATTAACGAATTGTTGAGCGGTTGAGGCTGTGCCGAATTTGAAAGTTAACCCTTATGGGAGGAGCAGGTAAAAATGAGGTATTTTTCGTGACTGGAGCCCCCTCTTAAGATTAATAGAAGATTTGCCAGATGGTTTTCTGACGGAGGATTTGTGTGTTGAAGAGAGCAGTACCTGTTCACATGGAGTAGCCCTGTAGGTTAACCTGTAGAGGGAATAGAGGAGGGTTTCTAACTGGGTTGTATAGGTTAATGTGTTAAGATCAGTAGACCATTTCCCAGAGGGTTTTTTTAACGGAGGATTTCCCAGTTGCAGAGAGCAGTGCCGGTTCAACGTGGAGCAGTACCGTAGGTTAACTTGTAGAGGGAATACCGCGGAGGGTTTCGATACCGCGGGGTTGTATCGATTTATGTGTTAAAATTACTTGAAGATTTACCAGAGGGGTTCCTAACGGAGGATTTCCCTGTTGCAGAGAGCGGTACTTGTCCAACGTGGAGAAGTAACGTAGGCCGCGTTTACACTATACAACTTGTTTTATAAACTTGTGTTGTACAACCAATTAATTGGTTTGAACATATTTAAGAAAGAAATGAAAATTATTAAACAAGTTGTACAACAAGCGTGTATTAAAACCGAAAAATCGTGGTTTACAACAGGGTGCAGGTTCCCCGAGCCTTGTCAGAAAGATCAAAGGAAATTTTTGTTTCATAAACTTTTGTTGTACAACATGTTTTAAAACCCAAGATCGATTTTTAAATAAAAGTTTTAATAAACATGTTTTACAAACAAAAGGATATAAAACAAGTTGTATTGTGTAAACGAGGCTTTAACTTGTAGAGGGAATACCGGAGGGTTTCTAACGGGGTTGTACAGGTTAGGCCTAATGAGTTAAGATACGAGAACTTCTAGTGGAGGGTTTTCTAACAGAGGATTCGTGTGTTGCAGAGAGCAGTACCTGTTCAACGTGGAGCAGTATCGTAGAGGGGATACCGTAGGGTTTATAACGAGGTTGTATAGGTTATTGTGATAAGATTACCGGAGGGTTTCTAACGGATGATTTGTGTGTTGCAGAGAGCAGTACCTGTTCAACGTGTTCGAGGTGATCGTGTCGACGCTGGAGTCGAAGCTGCAGCGGATAGAGAACCTGGACAAGGCGGTGGAGCACCTGATGCGGCGCGTGGAGGCCCTGGACTCGCGCGTCACCGACAACATCGACAAGACCGACTCCATCATCGACAAACTGCAGACCTTCGACCTCAAACTGTTTCAGGGCGGAACGTTAAGTCAGGTCGACAATAATTTGAACGAAAGACTAGTGCTGCTCGACCAAAAGGTCAGCAATATAGACAGCAAGTTGGTGGTGCTGAAGAACCAACTGGACTCCAACTTCCTGCCCGCGGACGACATCAACGCGGAGGCGAGCGAGAAGAAGCCGATCAGCATGAACGTGCTGGATATCACGAAAGTGCTCAGTTCGGAGTTGGACTCTTTGAGGAGTTCCACGTCGAACGTCGACAGAAAACTGCAGTTCCACATCAACCTGGTGTCCGAAAACCTGGGTAAGATACTGAGTATGATGTCGGACGTCCACGAAGCCGTTGTCGAGCCCGTAGTCATCCAGACAGGACCTCCCCCCCAAGCCTTCAGGAACAGGACGTCCACCACGCCGCCGACCCCCACGACCACGATCATCAAGAACAGCAAGTTGGACAAGCTGGTACGGCAGATGCACCCCATCCTCTCCGTGTCCAACAAGATGGACGAGGTTTGGGACGTGGTGGTCGGGACGAAGACCTCGGTGGACGACCTGGTGCCCAAGTCGGACGAGCTGCTGACCCAGACGCAGCGGCAGGAGCGCGCCATCAGCAACATCCACGACGACCTCCGCACCAACACCAACAAGATCATCGCCAACCTGGACCTGGTGGAGAGGCGGCTGAAGAAGCAGGAGAACGACGTCGTCACCCTGGCGCAGCGACCCGTGCCCGCCGAGCTGCTCCTCGACCCCACCATCGACAGGATCGTCGAGTTCGACCAAAACAGGTACACACCAGACAGGTGTAAAAACGTTTTTAAATACAACTTTAAGCAAATATAGTCCCGTTGAATGTGATAGGTGTGAAGTTGAGTATAGGACAAGAACCCAACACTGACAAGAAATAAAATTATATTTTATAAAAGTTTCCCAAATTAAACGAGGTACAAAGATATTACAATAGTTATGTCATCTATAAATCTAATAAGGGTTTAGCCTACTCTTGTTGAGTTCAGGGGTATGTAACAACAATCCCAATACTTAACTGTAACTCGTCTTTAAGGAATCAGAGGGAAATAATAACAGGTGTCAATACATACAAATTAAATTTAAAGGAATCTTGGTTTTGAAAACAAGACGTACATTCAAGAATATGCTACAGCATGTTCTTACTAGAGGCAAAGAGTATCAAATGCATATGAGGAAACCAAATGATGGCGAGTACAAGACTTATTAGCAAAATTCACATATTAAATTATACAATTCAACATTTTATTGGGTAAATTAACATACTTTTATAATCTCGAGCATTAATTTACCCTAGTGCCACCCTTTACAGGAATTAAAGAAACTCGTTTTGTTTCAAAATTAAATTAACCATTTCTGCCCACACTACCAACATCACCATCACACGACCAAAATGAAATAGTTTTTTATATATTTTAATTACAAAAGTTTTCACAAAATTTTGCCTTACTAAGAAAACTTAACTACTTGTCAGTAAGGTCCAATTAATACATGATCATAACTTTAACAAAAATTATCATAGTTCCAGTTCCTATGTTTGGCTGTTGAGGTGACCATTTTTTACTGCTACATTATTAGTGGTAAATGATATATTTTAAAAATTTAACCTTTCACATTATTAATTTAGGGTGTTAATAGAGATTGAATGAGAAAAATAAATAGATAACATCAGTTATATATATAGCGATTCGG
Source organism: Flexamia atlantica (assembly GCA_035578135.1). NCBI lineage: Eukaryota > Metazoa > Arthropoda > Insecta > Hemiptera > Cicadellidae > Flexamia > Flexamia atlantica. The sequence continues at coordinate 91,632 of JAQJVK010000030.1, read as the reverse complement.
CATTCTGAAACCAGGCAACAGTAACAAAAGATAGACTTTAAAAAAGTAACAATCATAGACTTCAGATAAATGATAACAATGAATGATAAAAATAAATTAATAAAAACAGATTTCAACAAATATTGCATAACAATATGATAAACTTCTTTGAAATACGACAATCTCAATAGCTCTTTACGGACAAAAGAACAAGTATTTTACATTATATCTTATCAATCCAAACACTGTCTTTTACGTTCTTTGTGCCAAAGGTCTATCCATAGACAGCTGGAATGTAAAGTTTACCGTTTTTAGTACCCAATAATATTTTTTTACGTCACCGATCAAATCGAGATTTTAACGATGGATCTTAGTGTTGGATCTTCAAAAGTTATTAACCAGTCACGCACAGACCTTTTAAGCCTCTTTACTATACTCCTAATTAAAGGTAAGAAATATCAACATATATATTTTAAACTAAAAATCTGTACCCAGGTTCCAGGACACCAACGACCCGACGCTGACGGAGCCGCCGCCGCCGGTGACGTTCACGACGCCCACCCCCGGGCAGCCCGCCGCCACGACGCCGCCCTCGGCCACCGCCGCCGCCGCCGCCGCCCCCGGGGGCCAGCCGCGCGGCAGCAGCAGGAACCGCGGCGTCATCTTCCCCAGCGTCAAGAACAAGCCGCTCCCCGCCAACAACACCTTCGCCACCGACGTCATCCCCAACATCAAGGATGTCAAGGTAGGTCGTCTCTTTCGTTGTATACATGAGTCAGGTTGTTTCTACGCTTTTAGGTGTCTTACCGCAAATTGTTTTTGCAAGTTTTCACTTATTCCTGATTGAGACACTTATGGGGATATTCTTTGTTTGAAATTTACTGTTGGTGATGGTGAATTTGTTTTGATTTAGATTTTTGCGTACATTAGCCATCACTGATTGGTAAAAAAACAAGTTTAACGACGTTTTGAAATCTGGAGTCTGATCCCGTCTTCAGGAGGAAAAGAACTTGAAACCAAGATTAGTAACATACAGCCGGGATTCCTGAACAAACAAACAATCTAAAACAGATAGCCTAACTGTAAAAGTAGTCACAAAACGCTAATACTGCACACAAGAGCACAATATTGCTTTAAATTCACTATTGGTGATGGTAAATTTATGTTCTGATTTAGATTTTTGCGTATATCAGCGATCACCGATTGGTAAAACCATAAGTTTAACGACGTTTCGGGATCTTAAATCTGATCCCGTCTTCAGGTGGCAAATAACTTAGAACCAAGATTAGTAACACACAGCCGCGAAAACATGAACAAAAATCATAACTAAAACAGATAACTGTAAAATTAGTCACAAAACGCTAATACTGAAAACAAAACAAGGACACAATATAGTTCAGAATTCACAACTATCACCAATCAGAATAGAGCACGTCCATACTCAGTCAGAAATAGGCAAGTTTTCAAAACTCCATTTTACACCTACGACTGTTTAAAATGTAACAGTAATAATTATGTGCTTTTATACAGTATTTAAACTAAACAACATTTATTTAGTATTTTAACAATGTCTTCCTAAATGCAATAGATGATATTCTTTGATTAAAGCCAAAGGGAAATTTGCAAACTATTAAGTGCTTTTAATTTTTAACTTGATATCTGAACAAAGCCAGAACTGTCAAATTATTTGGAATGACCAAAAAAATTGAAATTCTACAGACATGTATAAACGTATTTTGTTGGGTTAGCAATGAAGCAGTAAATACTGTTGTAACTAGAGCAGTAACCAAATCTTTAGTCTTAAAGAAAGAAGGGTTTTAGTATCGAAACCAGTATTGTTTTATTGATAGTGATCATTGTCCCAAACAACTTTCTTTTGAACCGTTCACTTCATAGATGACTGGGGTGAAAAGAATTTCTCCCTTCACTCTACTTCCATAGCGTAAGAATTTAAGTCAGTAAGAAACACTGGTTTTTAAAAGGTATCCCATGTCACGAGATGAACTAAACGAGTTAATTCAGTGAAAGTAGACAAATTCAGGTGGAGATTACACGCACAATAATCGTGGACCGGCCGACGGGGACCAATTATAGGGATACTGTACCAATAATTAGAGTAAATTTATGATCTAGAATATACCGGTAGCTTTCCCTCCCAAGTTTACTAACGAAGATGAAACCGGAATTTACATTTAGAAATAATAAATAAACGCTCTAACTCGCCTTGGAAAACAATTCTAGAAAACATACTAACTGTAATTTAGAAACAAACTGTAGTTTAGATACAAACTTATATCAATAGTTGCTCTATCTATATCAATCTATTTATATCAATAGTTGCTCTATAAGGGACAAGCTGTAATCCTTGGGTAATAATTTCATTTAAAAAAATACATATTTCATGTTTCATTTTAGAACAAACTTAATAGGCCAATAAAATTAAGATTGTGCCTGGACAAAATTCCCGGAAAGCTGGAAATCGTTTTAATCTTTCCGTTTTACATCCAAGTATATGAATTCGAAGTTTGTCCCATTTTTCCTGGTGTGCTTCCGACCTGGGACCACAAAAATACCAGAGTTTTGGGCCATTTTTTATTCTTTTGCAAATAAGTAAAAAACCGTTTATTCTACATAAAAAGTTTAAATACAAGAATTGTAGAGGACAAAATTCTGCGTTTATTGAGTACCTTCTGATAAAGATACTTTGAATAGTAATTGATTTATGGTAAGTTAAATAAAGGGTTTTGGCGAATTCCTCTTTTAGGGAAAGAGCTATTACTGTAGGTCTCATGGTAAGACCTAAGCCCGAGACCATGATGACTTTTAGTTTTGGGGCCCTCAGAAGCTAAAAACACCATTCGTTCGAATTTTCATAAATATATATATACCTATATATACGTATATAAATATATATATCTATATATTTGTTAGCTCGATAACTCTCGTAAAAATGGTCCAATCTTCTTGAAATTCGGCACAGACTTGTAAAGTAGTAATTATATTGACGAGTTAAAAATTCAGCCAGATCGGACCATCGGAAGGGGGGGTTATGGGTAATAAATCCCTAAAAATTGAGTTTTTCGGATTTTTCATGTAGAAAAATTTAAATAATCTGATTTTGGTTTACACCATTGGACTCAGCTCGAAAAAACAAATAAATTAGTATTTTGAATCATTGCTCTATGTCCATTGGTTCCCGAGATACTGAAAGTGGTAAACACAGTACGTTGTCCCAATGTTAACCTTATGGGAAATAAATAAAATTGTACATCTCGCTTATTCCTCAACATATCCTAATAAAACGTGGTATATGGCTTCATCTAGTTAAGGTCTAATTTATTATGGCATAAAATCTACAAATTTATATAATCCTGAGGCAGCAAACCTACGTACTCACTTTCCCAATGTTAACCTTATGGGAAATCAATAAAATTGTATAGTCTGCTTATTTCCAATATATCTTAATAAAACTAGTTATGTGGCTTTATCTAGTTAAGGTCCACTTGATTATAGTCTAAAATCCCCAATTTTATAGATTCCTGAGGCAGCAAACCTGCGTACTCATCTCCACAATGTTGACCTTTGGGAGGAAAATAAACGTGTGTAGCTTGCTTGTTTCTCAGCATATCTCGTTGAAACTCAGTACCATGTGGCTCAATATAGTTTGGATATTTTGGATTATACTCTAAAATCTGCTATTTTTACATTTTCCTTGTCAGGAAACCTGCATACTCACTTATACCATGTTATTATGTTGAATACAGTAATGCCAATAATACCAGAAAACGAAATTAAAACATAAAAATCTTACAAGTTTTCACAATTGATGATAAAACATGAAAAATACCCCTGTTGCAGCAGACCTGCATACTCAACGGATTCAAAATGCTCAAATAAGTGTTTTAGATAAAGCCTCGTACCAAATAAAATCAAATTATGTCCGTAAATAAGCATGCAAACATATTCTCCATAAGAATAACATGGTATAAGTGAGTATGCAGGTTTCCTGACAAGGAAAATGTAAACATAGCAGATTTTAGAGTATAATCCAAAATATCCAAACTATATTGAGCCACATGGTACTGAGTTTCAACGAGATATGCTGAGAAACAAGCAAGCTACACACGTTTATTTTCCTCCCAAAGGTCAACATTGTGGAGATGAGTACGCAGGTTTGCTGCCTCAGGAATCTATAAAATTGGGGATTTTAGACTATAATCAAGTGGACCTTAACTAGACCTTAACAAAGCCACATAACTAGTTTTATTAAGATATATTGGAAATAAGCAGACTATACAATTTTATTGATTTCCCATAAGGTTAACATTGGGAAAGTGAGTACGTAGGTTTGCTGCCTCAGGATTATATAAATTTGTAGATTTTATGCCATAATAAATTAGACCTTAACTAGATGAAGCCATATACCACGTTTTATTAGGATATGTTGAGGAATAAGCGAGATGTACAATTTTATTTATTTCCCATAAGGTTAACATTGGGACAACGTACTGTGTTTACCACTTTCAGTATCTCGGGAACCAATGGACATAGAGCAATGATTCAAAATACTAATTTATTTGTTTTTTCGAGCTGAGTCCAATGGTGTAAACCAAAATCAGATTATTTAAATTTTTCTACATGAAAAATCCGAAAAACTCCATTTTTAGGGATTTATTACCCATAACCCCCCCTTCCGATGGTCCGATCTGGCTGAATTTTTAACTCGTCAATATAATTACTACTTTACAAGTCTGTGCCGAATTTCAAGAAGATTGGACCATTTTTACGAGAGTTATCGAGCTAACAAATATATAGATATATATATTTATATACGTATATATAGGTATATATATATTTATGAAAATTCGAACGAATGGTGTTTTTAGCTTCTGAGGGCCCCAAAACTAAAAGTCATCATGGTCTCGGGCTTAGGTCTTACCATGAGACCTACAGTAATAGCTCTTTCCCTAAAAGAGGAATTCGCCAAAACCCTTTATTTAACTTACCATAAATCAATTACTATTCAAAGTATCTTTATCAGAAGGTACTCAATAAACGCAGAATTTTGTCCTCTACAATTCTTGTATTTAAACTTTTTATGTAGAATAAACGGTTTTTTACTTATTTGCAAAAGAATAAAAAATGGCCCAAAACTCTGGTATTTTTGTGGTCCCAGGTCGGAAGCACACCAGGAAAAATGGGACAAACTTCGAATTCATATACTTGGATGTAAAACGGAAAGATTAAGGCGATTTCCAGCTTTCCGGGAATTTTGTCCAGGCATGACCAATTTTTGATCTAATTTTACTGGCCTATAAGGCTGAATGCACCTTAGACTTGTCGGGATTTTCGTCAAAATAGCAGTGAATAGGTTAATAAATTGTTGAGAAGAAGACGCATCAGAATGTGATGTCCTATTATATTGAATTACCTAGCGTATACAACGCACGGTCACCGATTTTATTCAACATATATTTTAGTATTTTTTTTAAATAAATATAACTGCTAAATTAAATGTCAGATTTACTGCCTACTTGCTCCATGCCACTTTGGGGAAACAGCAAACTAAATAAACTGAAGTGAAAACCCAGTTCTTCGATAATTTATCCTTAAAACTATACTTTTAGATAAGCCTAATAGTGCATAGTAGATCATGAAATATGAAATGAAATAACAATTTATTCCAACACTTATTTACAATAATATTACATAAAATTCTCTCTATGGAATGAAACTGATCACACTTCCAAGTATTCGTGGCCAGCTGAACACACTCTTAAAATCTACACTCTTAAAAAATTATCTACACTCTTAAAATCACTGAATATATGGAATGGATAAAAGGAAAGGCTAAAATAAATCTGAACAAAAATAGTGTGTTAAATAAATTCCAATTTCGACTGATTGTCAAAGGACGAGGTTCTGAGTCTACAATTAATGTTCTTCAGGAATTATTACGCACTATCTTCCAATAATGTTTTAGCTGCTGGAGCGGATTTCAAAGTAATATATTCGCGATATTTTATACTGCAACGCAGCAGACGCACAGGCATTTGCCTATGTCTGCTGATTCCATATGACCATTCCTTTTTTTCTTTAGCAGCCAATAAAATTTTAATAAAATTCTTAATTTTTTGCATATTGCTATAGACTTATGTTTTTATGATTATAGGCCTATTTGTAAAGTTGTATATTTCTTGGAATAAACGTTTCATCCATTAATTCATTCATTCATTCTATTAAAATTTTGATTTGGTGATTTAAATCGTTCTGTGTTGTAGTATAGTGAACAAGACTGTTATGTTCCGCTTTGGCATTGTTGCTTTGTTAAATCAGAGGATTTATTTTGTTTCGGGCAATGTACGATCATGAGAAACTGATCTTTTTAAAATTACACCAATTTCAAATAGAAATTTTTACGGTATCTCATTCAACAACATAGATTTCACCGATAAGAGACTGTAGTAACTCGTTTAGAAGCTATGCAGTCATTTAATAAATCAACTAGTTTACATAAGGTGTTTTCGAACTCTCTCTGGAAACTGCAGAAAGTTGTTCCGCGGGCCAAAACAAACTATAAATGTCATTATAAACATTTAATATGTTTTTCACCTACTTTACGCCTTTTTAAACATGAAAACATTCTATATTTTTTACTTGGTTATAATTTCTAACTAATAAAACAAGATTTCAATATTTTCCCAATTTTTATCACATCTAGTTACTGTTTAAACTTTAAAATAAAAAAAACTACAATTGTAACACAGTAGATGATTAATATATCTGCCGTTGGTACGATAAGTCAATATAATGATAATAATAATCCTAATTACTATAAACAGTCATTACAAATAGCAAAGAAAATGTCACATTTACAATATGAAATGTTCATACTAGAGGCAAGTCTTTTTGAGTCAATTTCCTAGAAAAATAGCACTGCATTCAAAGAAATAAATATAAAAAAACTGTGAAAACTGAAAAAAAATTTTGAAGTCTGTCCACTGAGCAGCAACTTGAAATAATTGACTTTGAATCTGGAGACTTGATTATTTATAGTCAAAGGTGAAATCTAACCCCACCCATCCATAAACTCCCTCACGTAGTAAAACCCGGTGTTTTAGTAAAGATGGTCATTACAATACCGGATTTGTTTATTCGGACTGAGTTCCACATGAGACCAGTTCTGATCGATTGCATTCATTTCCTCCTTTCTGATGTATGGACTCTCTGCCAAATGTAAATCGCTCCTCCAAACATTTGAATAACTAATAAAACGAGGTTGTAATAACTCAATCGAGCCTATCGTTATGGGCGGCGGTCTCTGACGCTTCTGTGGCAACGTGGAGGTTTAATTTGTTGAACATAAATTGTCAAGGTGTAAACTCGTAAATGGCTCAAACAAATTCAAGGTGGACGCGGGAAATTTACATTAATTGGTGGCATTCCAGCGAAAGTGGTTCCAGGCCGACCAATATGGGGAATATCCAGACGGTAGATTCGGATTTATTATGTAACGTATTTATGAGGTCACTGTAAAAACTACTCGTCGATTCCGACTGAATCGAATGGACCGGTTCTGTTTCTGTTTGCAAAATGTGTTGCCTTGATGAGATTTGTCAGTACTATTTTATAAATACGGAAAATTTTATTCATTTTAAAGAGAATTGAAGATCTGGATGGTTTCTAATTACTATACAATTGCACCAACATAAGACAACATTAAAAACTGATCGTTGATCGTGTGTTAGGATGATTGTGGCACGATCTTCAAGTCATGTTACTGACTAAGGCTGCATGTTCCTTTTGGACTTTAGGATTGTTCATGCATAAGGGCGATGTTAACTAGCGAAAATTAGTCTTAATCTACCAAGCTCTAATTTGGTTTTGTTTTTGAGGTTCAAGGTTCATAGTCCTCTAGGGAACTACTCTCGAATGCCAACTCCCTTTGTAAAAATTATCCCTCCCACTATTTAAAATAATGTTACTATTGGTCGATAGTTACTTACGTTTAAGGATGGCAGTAAAGTTTACATTTTCATCAACAGAGCACTTACACAGCATCAAATCGTTGATCGAGAGACAAATTATGTTTTGATATTTTTATGATTTTTTTATTCATTTTGGAATTTACCTCTTGTACAAGATTATTATCATTTGCAATTCAATGTCATTGATTTATGAAAATATTTAGGGTACTTTTCCTTCTCCTCGTGTTGCTCAGAAGCCCTAGAGATATTACTGTCACTCTACATCAGTGCTCTGGATCAAAAAACACTTCCAACACAAATGACCATGAACGCAACGACTGGCCACGTCCGCCCACAAATCAACTCTTGCACGCTCGACTCGGACAAGACTGCATTATGACAAAACCGATCTACATAAATCATTTGAATTTCGTACGACCGCTTCTGGCCGAGTCCGAACCGCCCTTTGAGATTGAGTAAAACTGCTGAAGAAATCCGTATGACACACATCCCCAGGTGAAGGAGGGAACTGGGAACTCTGTCGTTCGTGCTCTAATGTTCCAGCTGGACCGATCGCAGGGACCACATAGTACAAGGCACGAGCGCGGACATGTGTTGGCCATCAATTTGCTTCTAGTCCCTATACGCGGAAAAAACTAACTACGTAAAAATTACAAATATGGTATCAAATTAAAGGTCTGGATCTCAGAATTAATATGGTACCAAATATAAATGATTTACAACAGTCTACCCATCGTAAACACTGATATCCTAGAAGCTTTTCGTGGCATTCTTTCAGAGAAGCTGCCACCGCGGAATGCACCTGTAACGTTCCTATGATGTGTAAACTGCTTCTAAACTATTTATAATTGGTACCATAGTAATTGTGAGATTCAGACCTTTAATTTGATGCCAGGTATGTATTTTTGTAGACGACTATAATATTTTTGTAAAAAGCAGTTTAAGAGTGACTTTGTTTCATGCAGGCGCCGCACTTATAAACTCTCACACAAGAACTAAGTTGACCAAAACTACGGCAGCTATTTTTTTTATGATTATAAAAATTTAACTATTTAGCAACAATTTCCACCATATTTTATTTTACCTGACCAAAAAAAAAAGTAGCAGCCTACCATTTTTATGTCAAATTTTAAAGTTGATTAAAAACATTTGACTTTTTTAATTTTCTAAAATAGAAACAATTATATATGAAATATAATTGATACTATTAACATTCAAATCTAAAGTACTCCTCGCATGCAAAATTCAAATTTTTTTGCCTCAATACTAAATGGTATAAACTGCGAGTTATTTGAAACGTGAGCATCGACGGATTACGCGATTCTACACGTCCTTTTTACGTTTCTATAACTAGACCTAGACAAGATGGCGGTCTCTGCTTCATTTGCTGTAATGCTAGTAAGACAGGCATGCTTCGTCTATTTGTACTATGGTGGTCGCTGCTTATGACAAAACCGATTTACATAAATCATCTGAATTTCGTACGACCGCTTCTGGCCGAGTCCGAACTGCCCTTTCAGATTGAGTAAAACTGCTGAGGAAATCTGAATGACACACATCCCCGGGTGAAGGTGGAGTCTCTGCCGTTCGAGCCAGTGTTTGGTATCGATATCCGATACATCGGATTTTTGATCCGATATATCGTAATTTTTATATCGATATTAGACTTCCGATATTATCGGCATATCGATATTTTACTTCGATATTATCGTTAGTATTGATATTGGCAGATTTTAGGAATAATACATGAATAAAATACAGTTTAACCTTTTCTATACTTTTTCATTAGGAGTAATTAAATAAATATTATTTGATCGGTAAATATTAAAGATATCAATTTTAAAATAACTTATTAGCTACAAAAAAGGGTTTTCATATTTTTTTTATTATTTGTTGTTTTGCTGTAAAGATATGGTTATCCACAATTTCAAAAATTTTATTGGCTATGTAGGCTACTTGAAACAAGAGACTTTTAAAGTAAAATAATTTATTTTACAGTTATTGATCTGAAATTATACTTCAAAGAATAAATTGTAAACAATTTTACGTCAAATGGACGTCACAGGTGTGCTGCTAACTGTTGTGATACATACCGTATGAATTCGATTAATTTTTAACGAATGTTTCTGATTTACGATATTTTTTCGATATATCGATATTTTTGATCCGATATTATCGGAATATCGATATTGAGGGTCCGATATTATCGTCGATATAAATATCGATATTTTCTTTCGATATCCAAACACTAGTTCGAGCTCCTATGTTCCAGCTGGAGCGAGCGCAGCGAGCGGGCCTTGCTCAACCCCAGCTGGACAATGGCCATTGTTTACAGATAACTCCGCCGCACCGGCCGCGGGAGGAAGTGATCACGGTCGTTCGGAATTCCGTTGAAAAACGTTTACGTTGGCAAAAATTGTATACTTAATACTTTCCTTTGAAAACCCGTCCTAACCTATCCAGGTAGGTATTTTAAGCCTTTTAAGCTAAGAATGAATGAGAGATGAGTGTTAGGATGATAGTGGCGCGATCCTCAAGTCATGTTACTGACTAAGGCTGCATGTTCCTTTGACAGGTCTGTTAATCGGCCCAACAGCCGATGGCAACTACAGTATACGGAACCCATGGTTTAATAGGAGCCGAACTAAACCATGATTTCGTCAATAAATTACGAACTGGTCTAATAATGAGATAGCGTTATGGCTGAAGGTAGTAGGCTATTATGTAGTGCGGATGTTAAGCTTGGAAATACCGCATCAACAATCCATTGCTTGCTATCTTGGATATGTATAATACAAAGATATAACTATCCAGTTCCCGAACTGCAAGTAGCTGGATCATAGGACACGCCACCGTCCCAGTCTATAACTTTCATCGCATAGTTTGAGATTAGGGCAGAGTTTACAGGTGCGCGAGAACGCTACAGAGGGACATTTGCAAAATATAAACAGAGGATCTTCTTCAAGACTTCAAGCATGTGGTGACAAAGAAGGCTTAACCATGATCGGAAATGCACCGAAGTAATGATACGAGAGTGGCTAGCAACATTTTGCTTGTCAACTGTTCAACCAAGATTGACGCAAATAAATTCAGTTTCAACAAACAACCAGTGTTTCTGAGGATTTTTATGAGGTGCACTTGCTTCCCTAAAGCAGTCCAACCTAAAAAAAAAAACGTCAAAAACCAAACAAAACTTTAGCGAGCAAATGCATTTTCATAGTTGCGAGTCTTTAAAATCAAATTCAATTAAGAAATTATAATTTTAACAATTTAGGTTTTTGTTTTTACAAAAAAAACGGGAGATCTCCTACTGAGATTAAGCGAAACGAGACATACTTTCTAATAAAATCACTTCCAAGTTAGATCAATTTGCTACTATGACTGTGCTACGCTGTTAAAAAACGTGATGCTCAAGAAACACCGGTAATTTGACAAAACATCAGTATCATTATTATCAGAGTAACTACAGGCTAGACGAGCGCGGAGAGAGGGCGACAATAGAGCCGGGGGAAGCGGACAAGCGGTGTCATAGAACCACGTGGGAACAGCGGCGGCAGCGGCGGGACCAGGGGAAAGCGACACCAGCGATCCACACGCGGCCGGACTGGTATTTTGGCAGCGACATTCGAGTACGGTTTGCCAATCGGCTGTGTAGAAATGGAGCGGCAACGCTATAAAAAGACTCCTCCTACAACTTGCGTGAATCAACACTGAGATAACCGTGTGGTTGCGTTCGGGTGGAGGATGGCTTTTATGGCAATGGTTGGAAAATATGTCGTTTTGGGTTTTGAGGTGAGCAGTAGCGTTGGCTTTATAACTAGAATGAGACTGCTCATGGTTACATTATTTATTGTACAGGGTTTTTTTTCAAACGCAACCCATTTTTAAGATTGAATAATGCACATATAAATATGAAATGAGTATTGTTTTATTGATCTTTACATTTTGGACAACCTATTATTTAAGTTTGATCACATTTAGTTTACATTATGTGCTCAAACAGTCCGCCATTGACACTTGTATAAAGTTATGCTCTTCAATCAAATTCCCGAATACGTGTTGCAATTCGGGTGCCTCTTTGAGTTTCTTGCATTAAATTTGTTATGTTTGTTTTGAAGTGCTGAATATCCTGTGAATTGTATCCATAGGTCTCACTTTTTATGCATCCCCAAATTAAATAAATAATATAGTAGGGTCAAATCCGGGGATCTTATGGGGAAATAATCCTTCACCGATAAAATCAAGTTTTGGGTTGGGTTTTTAATGTGTGTGTCTTTAAGCACGATAAATCGCGTAAAAATGATCCGATCTGAATTAAATTTGCCACAAACATGTAAAGTAGTAATTATCCTACGAAAACAATTCACAAGATATTCAGTACCTCAAAACAAACATATCAAATTTAATGCAAGAAATTTAAAGAGGTAGAGATTTTTAGAGGGAATTTGATGGAGAGAGTATAACTTTTTGCAAATGCCAACGGCGGACTATTTGAGCACATAATGTAAACTAAATGTGATCAAACTTCAATAATAGGTTGTATAAAATGCAAAGATCACAATTACTCATTCATATGTGCATTATTCAATCTTAAAAATGGGTTGCGTTCTAAAAAACACCCTGTATAAGTAGTATTTTATTTTATTATATAGGGGCCTAGAATTTTTTTTTGCTAAGCGGTTAATCACACAGACAAAAGAATGGTTTACTGTATGATTATAGACAAATAAAATAAAAATAGATGTTAAAATTTAATTCGCATGTGCGATATTTGGCATATGAAATGTATACCTATTTGGTATATGTATTTTTGATTCAACAAAGATATTTTGAACTTGAACGAACTTACAGGTGTTTTGAAGCCGGAAATTGAGCACTCGCGAAATTAGTTCAACATTAATCACTAGAGATTGCGCCAGGAGGGGATTTCACGCTAAAGATTTGCATCCCTGAAATGGAGCATTTTGTCTTCCACCGGGCTAAAATATGCTAAGGGTTAAAGGGTTATAAAAGAGTTTTTATTTTTAAAACGTCAAAACTAGGAGTGCAAAAGAGCGGATAAAAAATGTATCTTTAATACCAAAATTCTCTACTAAAATGTGTTAATTGTTGTAACATTTGATCAAATTTGTTGGCTTCAAAATTTAACATTGTCTGGAATGTATATTTTTTCTTTATAAATGTGAATTGATAAAACATTCTTATTTAAAACTGAGTTTGATAGGGTTTGCAACACATCGTGTAAACTTAGTGTTTTAACTGTTCCGGGGGGCAAGGTTTGCCACTAGTTTATTCAGTGCTTATGCAAAAAGATACTGTAACTGAGAACTTTAAAAAATGAGAGACACGGGGAAACTCACGTTTCTTCAATTGGGTCATTGACCGTGGCAGTTGAGCGTTGGTAGTGTTTTGAAATCATACATTTGGTTCTTTGGGTGCAATATGTAATGGGAAACGTCACGTGTAATATGTTTATGACTTACAATGCGATAATATAGTGATAAACATAATTAGTTAACTGAAAGTTCTCTTAAATTCTAAAAAGGCTGTTAAAACATGGTAATTCATTAAAATACACTATGACATTCACCGGTAAGTCCATAAAAAATTAGGATTATATTAATTCTTGAAAGAGAAAGAGAGCGCCAACGCGCCAATTTATGAGCTGATGATCATCCCATAGAAAAAAGTACAGAAACCTAGTGAGTTGAAAGGACTTTGAAACGTTTTTATCACCAGAGGCTCAAAGTTAGGTACAAACTTGATCGTCGAACAATGTTGAGTCATGGCGTTTGACAAATTTCGAATATCCACACTCAATACATATTCAAAACCATAACTCGTATTCTAAAAGATAAAAATCAAAATGGAAACCGCCGAACAGACCAGAACAGACACGAGGCGGAGGGAGCGGCCTTGTGATTTATCGAAGAGAAATCCGCTTATTGAAATTACGTTCAAATATTGATTTTGATGATGCAATATGAACGCCCAGAGTGGGCGCCCGCGGCGCGGCCGATCCATAATTATGCACCGACCAAATATTAGTTTTGGCGGAATTGGCGGCTGTCCGTTAATGAGACCGGGGGCCGCCGGCTCGTCTGGGGTTTCATAAGCGCCAATTATCCTAAACACTCTATAAAACATTCCCTCTGTAATGTTCTGCACTTTGGTTCGGTTATGAGGTCCCTCGGTTTGGCGAAGCTGTAGCCGTAGCTTTCTTGGATGTAGAGTTTTTTATGGGGCGAAAGTCTCTACTGCCACTAATGCCCGAGGGCAACTACGCACAAGAGGTAATTGTCTCTTGACTGCGGTAACCTTCGTTGTTTTAGGGAAATGTCTTAGTTTTTACTGCGTAAACTACGGGACTGAACAAAGAATCGGCTGAATTACGGGACTGAACTAATTTCTCATCTCGTTACTTAATTAGTTAAGACTGGGACGGTGGCGTGTCCTGTAATCCGGCTAATTGGAGGTCACGAATTGTGGATAGTTGTGAGCGATGGCTTGAGGACACGGTGTTGCCTAGTGGGTATTAACGTCCTCACTATTGAATTTATACCTTCGTAAGACCGTCCTCATAATTAGACCAGTTCGTAAATTGTAAACCTGGCTTAGTTGTGGCTCGGATCCCACGTTAAAATGTAGGTCCTTTAGTTGACATTGGCTGTTGGGCTATTAATCAACAGTCCTGTCTAAGGACCTTAGTCACCCCTAGTCAGTAACAAGAGTACAATATCCCGCCACAATCATCCCACACTCATCCTTCACTCATATTCACCTTGAAATACCCCTTACTGGTATGGTCGCCATCTTAATGGCAATATAATGTAATGTAGTTCATCTTCTGTTCGTAAATGCGTTATTTCGAAATCGTCACCTTGGCCAACATTAAAAACGTTTTTTCTTGCCTCTGTAATTAATTTGCCTGTTAAGACATGTTTATTAAACGAAATATTTGAAGTAAAAATATCTAGAGATGAACTGCCCAAAGCCGTTTAACTGGCATATTGAAGTGGCATATTTCAATACAATTCCCCTTTTAGTCACCTAAACAATAGACAAGCTAAGTGAAATTAAAATAAGATTATTAAGGTAAACGCACAGGTGCCTGACAGTTTAAGAAACTATGTGCACTTAATGACCTGTGGTTTCGTAAAAATATTAATTTAACCTAAATTATTAATTGTGCGTGATTCTAAATTTAGTTTGGTTTCCAAAATCACCGTAATAAAGGGTTTTAAATATTTTTTGTTACATTTTTGAAAATTTATTTAACCCTTGCCATGATCCAGTGCCTGTCAGGTAATATAATTTTTTATACATATTTTGAAGGTGTCTTTCAGGTAGTCATAATTGTTAGTGTATAAAGGTGTATTTTTTATTAAATATTCTAAATATTTTGTAAATATTGTTAATGATGTGTAGTAATTTTAACGACGCCTTATAGCTGAAAGTTCCGTCTGAAAATGGAATATTAATGCCGAAACGTTCGTTACAAAACCTGTATAACAGAGGTAAAATTCACAAGTTAATTTATTCGTAAGTTAATTTTGAAAATATATAACCTATCATTTATACGACCTATAAATATCACTAAAATTAAAAAAAAACTACCTCCTTAAGGATTCTGATGAGGAAAGAGATGCTATCGGGTAGAGAAGACTTCCAACAACTACAAATGTTTTTAAAGTAACAAATGGTACTAATTTTTTATAAAAATACTAAGAATAAACATATTTTCTCTAAAAAAAATCAATCTCGTGTAAAATATCATAAGGGAACCGCATCATCAGGCAAACAAATCAATAATGTCATGCAAGAGCAGTTTCGGCTAGCGTTTACCTTACCTCAAAATGTTCGGATCCCACAATATTTCGCCGAAAGAAAGTTGCGAAGACAAATTGACCGGAAACAGTGGGCTAGGCTACACGCTGAGGAGGTTTATTGGTAACAGATCTCCGCATAATGAAGTACATAAATAAAAGTCAGATTTCTAATTCTGCAACATTTCTAATTAGAAGCGTCCAAAAAGGGGAATGTGTCCGCTGGGAATTGATTGGGACGGTGGGGCTGATTTCCCAGTCAGTGACGGCGGACAATCCAATCTATTAAACAGCCGAGCGTGGGCAAACCTATCAGCTGAGTCTTAAATTCATTTTGAAAGACGAAACATTGATGTCGGCGGTTGGCGGGATTCGGGGCTCGAGTTATTAATAACTGTCAAAACATTACGGTTTGTAGGTTTTGATTGATTCGAAGTAAAGGAGGTGGTCGTGTAGATAAGACACGGTGGTCTTTTGAGGATCGTCGAATTTGCTGTTCATTAAACATTAGCCTATTAAATTAATTGGAATTTTGAATGTTGTTCTTCTGAGATTAAATTTAAAAAGGTCTATATTTTATCAATGTTATCCTTGCAAAATAAGAGAGATTCATTTATCAATCATTTTGTTATTAGATAGTATTGGTTCGTTGTAGACGTTAATTGTAAATAAAGAAATTATACCTTTTCAAAATTCCTTTTTCATTAAAAAAATCTTGTAAATTTCGCATTTAAAGATTAAAATATAATTAAAAAGATTATTTAAAGATTAAAATATTAATGCCAAGATGGGAGTT